>CM075189.1:15849838-18249838 GCA_037577475.1 Chaunax sp. Z400
CATCTCCGCGTTTCTTTGTCACACCTATCAAAGTCAAAGAGTTTGCCGGTTCAAACACTGGTTAACCATTTAAAACACTGACTCATTTTTTTCCACCTTTCCACTCATTTTTGCATTCTTTAAACCTTTGTAAGGAATGCATTTTAATGGTGTCTAGCAAATAAATCACAAGCACGTTTTCTTTTTGCTCTTTTTGCTTTTGATTCCAACTTTAGAATAAGGAAATGTGTAAATATACACTCTTACAGTGAATATTGTGTCATTTAGTAAATTGTATTTCTTTCTGATATTACTTTATGAGACCACAGATACTGTCTCCAGATCAAATATAACCCCCTATTTTTGTTTTGTTTTGCTGCTTCATTGCTACCTATAGCATAGCATACTGACTGGAAAAGTGACGATGCGTGCATCCATTGATATTCGATAAATCATGCAGGGTTAACTATTTATTTATTTAACCTTTATTTAACCAGGAGAATAAAACCCTTTGAGATCAAAGATCTCTTTTACAAGGGTGACCTGGCCAAGAAGGCAGCAGCACACATAAAACAACACTGTATACAAACAGAAGAAATATTGATACAGACAGCAATAAAAAAAGGAATATACAATGGAAACATATTTAAAGTGCAGGTCGTAATATTAAATGCATGCAATATATGCGCTGCTAAACATAATGGATGGTGTCAGTCAAGGCAAAATTGTGACTATTCTTGACTGTGGCAAGCCGGTTAATATAGACTTGTGGTTTCATTACCATAATGGCCCTATCTAAACAATCTAAAGCACATAAAGTCTATGGCACAAGTTCATTTAGGATGCTTCCAACTACATTTTGCAGATTAAACACAATCAGGGTGGAAAGGCGCAAAGTGCAAAGGGGTTGTATTTAGTCCCTCATTTATTCATAGGTGTGTTTTTGGCCTAACAATGAGAAAATCTCCGTATCGCTCATTTCCTTTAAATCACTATCACCATTACTATTACTTAACAGCTGCACTTATCTTTCTCAGGAATAGGCATCCCTTGGTCAGTGGACCCTCTGCCCCCATCGACTCCCAGTCCTCTGTCCCACGTATGAGAATAATTGCACTGAAATTCAATTGTTGAGGAGGGATAGGGCTGCTGTGCATCCCTGTGTGTGTAATAGGTCTAGTAGTGTCGTGTAAATCGCAGTCTGCAGATTCTGATTGATCGCAGATGGGATGTGTGTGTGTGAAATAATACATCATTAATGAGAAAAATATTAATTGCATTATCTGGAGTGATCCGGTGAGTGCATATCCGCTGCCTGTGCCATTTACACCGAAGGGACAACAGCTTAAGATCATTAATCATCTTTTTTTAAATTGTATCCTGACACGCAGTAAGGATCTAATGTCCTCCTCATGAATCCTGAGTCATGGGTAGAGGTGTCCATATGTGTGTATGCAAGTTGTGAACTGGTCTATGTTTAACACAAAGAAAAAACACACGTTTTGTTGGTCTCTCTCTGTTGCCTCTAAGTAATGCACCTGACCACTACTTATTTTACCCAAACTCCCACAGGCGCATAGATGGTGGCAAGTAAACAACATGGGTGATGGTTGATTGATTTAACCTTCTAGTATTAACAAAGCTACTGCTTATACAGAAGCAGTTGTTTTCAATTTGAGACCCACTACCTGATAAAAGTAATTAATTACTGAATGATTTAATCACTCATGTGAATTGAGTCAAGCCCAACAATGGCTTATTGTTATTAACCTTTCTGGACACAGTGGGAGCTAATAACAGTACATCACATGCTCCCAAATGAAGGTTATGGAGTCATTAAGCCGCTACCGGAAAAAAAAGCACAAATCAAATTATTTTAATTTGTATGATAACAGATTGGAAAAGAAAAAAAAACACAATGCTGCTGGTGCAACAGAAAGCATTTCCAATTTAAATCCAAACAAACACCCTGTAATAGCCCAAATGAGCGGAGGGTAAATTAAGACAGAAATGAGACAACTAATTTGTCTCTATGTGATAGAGGTAACACCCATGGAAGCTTTCAGACCCACATTCGCTCTGCATCGCAGATACTTTGAGAGGCTGTTAGAAAATCTAGCTCCATTTTAGAGTTAAAACCAACATGATTACATAACCTATGGTTGGACCTGTGACAACTTTGAGATGCCATCATAATTACATCATTGTCCAAATCTGTGGAGGACTGGAATGCAACCCGTTCTCTCTTACCCTTACCCAGTAAAGATATAGAGGAGTAATATTCAACTTCATTGACATGACTGTAACAAAGTCTTTCTTTACAGCACAATGACAAACCTCATAATATTTTAAAGATAAAATATGTGGCCCTCAGGTCGACGCAATCAAAAATCAATACATATAAAGCCTTGGAAGGCATTTTCTCGTCTGTGTTGATTCCTGATTTTTAATTTTTAATTTTTAGGTCCTTTAGAGTACATCTGTGTTTGTATTGCTTTGTTGGAGTAATGCAGTTGAGAGTGATGTTGTACTTGAATCAGCCCAACTGTGCAACATAAATATTGTAAGGTGTGTTTTTCACTGGCTGCATTCTTCATCTTTTTGGTATATTTACTTTTTTCCAATTGATCTTATCAGGAAATTGTTTATTCTGTGTTCATTAGAGACACTCATAAGTCATGCAAAGTCTCAAGTCTTTGAGGGACAAGACCATGTTGAGTCTCAAGTGTCTTTGGTTGCAATGAGCATTCTAATAGCATTCTATTATCTGCTGTATGCTTATCATGCTGCTTAAAACAATGCATGGTTATTTCTTAGGAATTCAAAGCCTGTATTGTATTATCATCACTTCTGTATCTATTAGCAGGTACAGTATAAAACATTGTTTAGTTGTTTGCTATAGGATAACTTTTAACAGGCTATGCAATGCAATATGAAATTATGCCCAGCCACTGCATAACGGCACATCACAAAATCCCTTATGCATCCCAGCTGTGTAACATAGTCGCAGTTTTAACATTCGCCAGGAAGGTATATGAACACTGGGGAAAAATGAAGCATACTGCTGTGAGACAGTGGGGATGAAGGTTATGCACTGCAACAGTCCAGCAAGGAGCACAATGGGTGAAAACAAAGCTCTCCATTCACTGACACATATATAAAAAGGGAGATCTCAAGACAAACACAAACAAAAGGAGTCGGGAGAAGACCAAGAGTCAAACTGCAGCCCGTGAGAACAAGTGTGGCAAGCAAACAAAAACCCAGCAACCTAAAAATAGATAGCTGATGTTGAGCTCAGCATGTTTGCTAACCAGCCATTGGCACTAAAGTTAACTTTTAAATTACCAAGTGACTCCCAGACCTAACTTTCCAATCACCTGAAAAACTTTTTATGTGGTCGTTTCAGCAACACTTTTGAATTTTTGACTCAACAGACGTTGATGAAGTTATTATAGCCAGAGGTTATGATGAGTGGCGAAGCACCTGCATATGGGCTCACCTGGTGTTGCTACAGCTTACCGTCATCTGTGACCGAGTGCACCAGATGGGGAATATTAATAAGGGAGGGCATTCAGCTCATGTTTAACAGACATTTCTTGACTGTTAATCCACAAAAAAAAGGAATCTTTAGTGCTACTCAAATCCAAATCTCAAACTTGAATCCCCGTTTCTGGGGATTTTCGGCTGTACACGCTCTTATTGTGTCTTCCTGTGCAGCATTTTTATTATTTAAAAGTTATTTTGATCATTTTTATCTTTGTTCAGCCAAATTCATCATCAAGCACAAATTCAGCTTAACGTGTTTCCCCCTGTATCCCTGAACATATGACACCCATGTGCCATTTCCAGAGTGTCAGGAGAATCCCCCCAGAGAGGAAGGGTAAAGTTGAAATGGAGACATCTACCTCAAAATCAATTAGACTGGTGATTTATTGTCATGTAATGGGGCAGTTAAAATGTCTGGATCTCAGGAATGTGGTTGGTGTCTTTCTGATCTTTATTTTAATGAGACTTAATGAGCTATGCCCCCACCCCCAACTAATTAGTTCTCCTTTAACATGTCAGAGTTTTAATTCCACTGTTGAGCCATGGGGTGGAGACGAGTCATTTCATTTACCTCAAGGCTTTAAGTGTTAGACAACATTTTGTCGGAATCCCAAGCTTAAATCATTTGAAATGCTGGAGCTGACGATGTAACCAGACCCACAAAATAAATGGTTGACAAATGGCTGAAATAGACAAACCATTGAGTGTGCAGGCTTTGAATGGGAGTAGCTTGACTAGCCAGGTTCACCGGCAACACTTAAATCCACACAAAAGTCCTTTTTGATAATGATGTCAAGCTGTGCGACTAAAAATGTGAATGTTTACAAATACCACCCAGACCCAGATCACCTTTTCACAAAGAAATAAACTGGTCTATCCTCTTTCGTCCTTCAGACAGTAACTAGATGAAACACGTCCAGGGGCATCATGGACTGACAGAGAAACCGCCTCACCTCCCTTTACAAGGTAAACAAGTACTTAATGTGAGGATATAGGATAGAAAAACAGATTAAATGTTTGCTTGATATTATTTTTAATATGATTATTCACCAGGCTGGGCTACAGCTGGATGCCACTACTTACACACTAGCAGTGTTGTATAAATTAGTGCACTGAGCAATTTAACAGTCAAGTCAAGGACAGCAACATTTATTATATGAAGTATTACAATTATTATACAAATATGCAATGGCCTGCAATTAGCCATCCTGCTATTGACTACTACTTTTTTGGTGCGTTCTCATCATGTGTTGGATGCGATCAACAATGACAATACCTTATAGTGTTGATGATGGTATATGTCCTATGGAGGCTGCCATCCTACTACGGTCATATGAACAGGAACAAATATCAGCTTTTATGCTCACACACACCGAGGTGGCATTGTGTCACCTTAGGTTGGTCCAGTTTGAACAAACCAAAGGGGTCACAGAGAAGGGAATTTGTTTCGGCGCTGTTGCACAGTGCCTATTTGAAAGAGGCTAATGTTTGGTCTGTAAATCCTGCCTAGATATTCCCTGGTTTCCAGTTCAATAGCATCTCTTCCAGAGAGGCTTTCTCCATATTTATCCTCCCCTGCTTGTGCTCCTAGCAGAGTGTTTGAGGCACCAAGCAATGATAATAGAAACTCAGAGTATGCTTTAAACTGCTTGAACTATATAGTGTTGAGCAGTTGGACTTGATTTCACCTGATTTGGTCTGAATGAAACTGCAGCCTTTCACAATGTGCGTCTTCCACCACTCAGCAACGAGACACCCATTGAAAACAGTCAGGACATATTATTCTTGTTAGCTAATTCTTTTATCACTATTGAACTGGTATATGCATATTTGTGTTTATTTTTTTTTATTTGTTGTTGAAAGAAAATGGAGAGAGAATGCAGTGGAAAAAGAGCCCAAAATGACCTGTGATTAATATCAAGGGAAAACCTAAATCCAGGACCTCACTCCTATCAGAAGTTTGTAGCTTTACTCTAACACAAGTGAGGGGTTTCAGCAAACTACTCGACCGATGTTCCTCGAAACATGTTTTCATGCACATGTGTAGCAGAGTACTATTTTATCTGTATTCATATTTTTCTTATAATTTGTTTTGTCTGTCAGAGAAAGTCCGTCAAACTTTGGTTGCAGTTGCGTGCTGTTTTTCAAACATGGGCCTGTGAACTGTTGGTTAGAAATTGCGCTACATCCATAATTAGATTCAGGAAGGGCCGTGTTGGTGCCTCAGCCAGAGGGCTTACCCAGGCTCATCTGCAAGCTTTACCACAGAGGGAGAAAGAGTGAAAGGGGGGATGAGAGAGAGGTGTTTCTGCATAGACACATGCCTTTCACAGTAAACGTGTGTGATGGATACGAAGGGTTACTGTAAGTTTAGTGTCTGATAATGTTTGTCAGAATGGTCGGATCATTCAGGCATGCGTTGTTTATTGTTTCATATCCCTGCCGTCATGCAGCAGCCACTATTAAAAAGAGCAGTGAGGTGTGTTTTCGATGGATTTCCCTTCCAGTAGGGACATCGATCTTAAAATGGTGACCTCTATTAATAGATGAGGACGTGGTTGAGATGTTTTCCTTCAAGCCTGGATGTAGTGGAGCTAATGTGAAGCTGCTTTTCCACTGTTCTCCTTTCACTATATGTCAGACATTTTTTTTGTCAGGTATTTTAATGTCATTCAAGAGTTGAAGATTTTCTTTTGAGATGTGACTTTTAAATGTGGATAAAAACATTTTTTGAATTTTGATTTAAGCCGTCAGCTGTCAGCCATGGCATTTGCTATGGCTGATTCCATATCCATACATATTAGTAAAAAGGTAAAAAGTAAAAGTAAAAAAAGTTATATTTTATATATTATTGAAATGGTTATTGATTTTCCTTTTTTTTCGTGATGTAATGGAGAGCTTCAGATAATTCTTAAAAAATAGGAGCAGGGACGAAATTCAAAACGGTCAACATTTTAACCAATCCCAGATCATACACAGATGATGTCCTGGCTCCTTATTGGCTTAATAATGGACATTTACATTCAGTTATATATACTGACACACATTTTAAATATAGGAGAAACAGCCACAGGCCTCATACGAACACATCTAACATGCATGTCACAAACCGTTGCATCAGAATTGTGCATCAACACATATCTGTCCAGACAGAAGCAGTAAATGTAAAGAAACAGGTATGTGCCCTTCTGAGGGTGCAAAAATGCTATTTTATGGAAGGTTGACACATGTTGACGTTGGGAAATATGACGGTGGCTTATTCTCACATGGTGACATGTGACAACCGACAATGACGCAGCTCGTAGTGTTGGTGTGTCTTACCCTTTAGACTGTATTTTTTGAGGAAAGAAAAACAGCAAGGGGAATAATGGACTTCATATACATAGTGTAGGCTGAGATGGTTTATTCAGACACTAAACTGCACTGTTTTACTGGTGAAAAAAAACAAAACGTGATGACATTGTTGATATGATTCCCCAAGATAGACATTCATGATGGATGGAATAGAGGCGAGTGACCCTGCCAGCGGCACTTGGCTCAGAGCTTTGGTGACAAGGTGCTGATGAGATGCAACCTTGCCTTGATAATATCAAGGTCAGCATCCTCTTATCAAGACCAACTGCAAATGGAACCAATACGTAATCAATATACTGTTTGTGTCCTGTTACAGCTCTACCTGACTGACGTGTTAAAGTGAGATTCTGTCGGGGGTTGCTAATTGATGAATGTTTGTTTACACTTTGCAGACAAACAAATTAAAAGCAACCTTAGTTGGCGCGTGAAGCCCAGGCTTAGCGAGATAATTAAGTATGGCATCAATGGTGTCTCAGTAAATACAAGTGGGGAGGTGTGATACTGTATGTGTGGAAGAAGGCATTTTGGTTTATATTGTGCTAAATATCTGAGCAAGTAATTGCACTGTCTATGTACAGTATGAGCAATGATTGCATAAATCTGGCAATTTGTTTAGGTGATTAATTATATAATTATACAGCCACTACTGCACATTCATCGTGCTTGTTTTTACGCAGCGTCCTGCTGCCTCACTTGCTGTTTTTTCATTGTCCTGTTCACTCTTGAGCGTTGGCCATGCAGCATCAACTGCTGAACAGAAAGGAGATTAAATCACATCTTGACTGCTCTTTTCCGTGCTGCTGCTTCTTTTCTTTATGTCTATTTAACTTTACATATTTATCAAGCGTTGTTTGTTTCCCTGAGGAGCATGGCCAGTGAACCTTTCCGTCTGCCACGGCTGGCAATAGCACAGCAGTAATTGTGAAAAGCCAGAGCTAAGGGAGTGCATATCTCTGTGTGTATGAGAGGAGGAGAGAGAGAGAGAGGGAAAAAAAAAGAAAGGGTGGGGAGGTGCAGAGAGAAGTAGGGAGGGGGGATGTATGAGGGAGGGTGAAGGCAAGAGAGAGAGAGAGAGGGGGAGAGAGAGATGGAGTGGGAGGACGAGCAGCTTGCTTCATTCCGCTTCTTTCGTGGCATCCATTCTGTGAGACCCTATTCCAGAGTCGGGAGAGCTCCATAACAGTCAAATTGGAGGAGGAAAAGGACAAAAAATCAATTGAGGAGGGAGGATATTGACCAAAATAACCCATAATCAGGGCTCCACTATCACCTCTTATAGCTTTGGCAGAGGTGTCTGAAAGTTTCCATCCGGGGGGAACCCTCCCCTTGTTGTGAGGATGAGCAGCGGATGCTGAATTTCATTGCTGAAGGCAGGAGGATAGCTGTGAACACCGGCTGGATTCACTTGCAGTGGAGCTGGTAGTGCGCACCAGAAGATATCCTACAGTGCCTCGTTCTCCCGCTCAGCCTCTCGCATCTTCCAGTAGAATACCTAACATTATCTCACTGTGCCAAGGTGGAATATTAGGGGGGGGGGCGGAGGCAAAACCCAAAATAAATTCTCCTGAACCCCGGAAAGTCAAGGAGAGCGGATTATGTGCAGAAATAATTAAGGACATCCTTTTCACAAAAAGTAAGTTCTAATCAGAAAAGGCTTTGGATTGGGTCCTGATTCCTGAGAGACTTGCCCTTTTTTCATTATTGTGGATCAGCACCAGGCTTCGGACAGCTTTCTGGACTATAGCTCAGTGGATGGTATTTCAAGGTAAGGACACAGACTCTTTTACATAAATGGCACCTACCAGATTGTTGAGAGGAGGGGAGATTAGGGAGCCAAGAAATGCTTAACACGGTAGATACAGTGAAGTGGGCAAAAGAAAGGACAATGGGTAAGGCTTGTAGATCTTATCCTAGACTGAATTTAGCCACTTATACAGAAAGTATGAAGTTGGGATGAATGCCTTGATGATACATAAAATCCAAGGGCTCACAGTGAATGTTATTGTTTTTGTACCGCTTCCGGTCTCTGCAGAAAATAATCTACATGTATCTGCGTACTTATGCATGTGTGTTTGCTGAGAGAGGAGATGCCTGTCTGCAAAGCAATTCATCTCTTTGCTTCCTTGCTACATAACGGGTATCACCAGGGGAGGCAGCGAGTGGAAGAGGCATAATTGCTGTGGCTGTTTATCCTCATCTTCACAATAGTGTCCGTATAGCGCAGGGAATTACTTTTGTACAGTAGCTACATTTTATTCATAACGCTGAGTGCCTCTCTGCATTTTAAAGGCTGCTCTGTCCCTTTTATCTTTGCTTGCAGAGAGGTGATCGTGTTCGGCATTACACTATCTCAGATGTCCTACATTGTATCTTCATCTTCGGGTTCTTTCGTATATATAAGTTTGTATTCTGGTCCCTCACTACACCTCTCTCTGTGTTTCTTTATTTGCCTGTTTTTTTCTTGCTATTTCTCTCCAAACGGCAAAGTGATGCTACACTAATTTCTTTGTATCTCCTGCTTGCCAAGTTCCTTTTCAGATGGAAATCAAGACTGTATTAGGAGATTGCACAGACTAACATAAAGAAGGATAAATACATAGTTTTCCTTTGTGGTGCCCTCGTGATCAATACTAGACAAGTACAAGGCTATGGTTGAAATATTAATGATTGTACGAGCATCCTGTTGGTCCCCTGAAATATTAAAAATAATTGAATAATAAATACCCTGTCTGGGCTGTCAAAGCCCGACATTGTCCTGCATGGACAGATGATTATAATGCTATGTCCTCATGCAACATGCAAAACAGTGACCAGCAAATGTCTTTGCCTCTGGATATTAAAATTTCAAAAGAAGTGTCTGTCCTCTTGCAGTGCATCCGCTGGGGGTAAGCGGAGCCTGATTGGAAGCTGATGACAGCTCCTATGTATCTAGGGCTGCCTGGCTATAGGTGGCTCAAATGGGCAATTGTTCCCCTGAATATGTAGCCTTATTGCAAGAAACTATTGCGCACAAATGTTCCACTGAAATCACATTTAGCATTCAAGAGATGCAGAATGCAAGTACTTTCTCTTTAAAGAGTTGCAAACCTTCCTGCTGTATTCACTCATTATAATGGGCTACATCTACAGTATTTACAGTATACGTCGAATATGCATACTAGTGTGCAGATATGCATGTGCATACATGTTGAGGAGAGCCTGTAAGAGAATGAAAGGGAGCTTCTGTATGTAGTGGGTATTTGCGTGGGTGTGTATTTGTCCATAGCTCTAAGCTCCGTCCTTATTGATGTTTTATTGAGTGTTAACCATGATATGGAGGAGAGTGGTTAAAGGGAAGCACTAAGACAGACTTTGTTCTTCCTTGTAGTTCCTTATCTCTGAATTAGCAATGCAATGCTGTGTCTGCCTCTTTAGCAGTGCAATGCTGTGTCTGCCTCTTCCAACCCTTTGGATTTGGTAAATGATTTGGCTGCACCATTGCCCTGTTAATGTCTATCGGTGCAAGGCTTTGTGTGTGTGCTTGTATAAATCTGTGTCTGTGTGTACAGGCAAGACGGGTATATGTGTGCTGTGGTCATGCATATGTTTATAAGCCTGTGCATTTATACAGTGTCACTTCTCTCTGTGTAAAATGGGGATATAGAATATGCAGTTTTTCAGCTATTTTGTATGTTAGGCATAAAGTCAGAGAGAGACGAGGGCCTCTATTTTCAGTGATATTACACATCCACTGAATCATGGACAGACCAGAGGGAAGGGGCCCCTCTCTATCTGATGATTATTCAGGGCTGTTGACATCATGTTCACATGGGGCAGAAATCAGAGGGAATAACTTTGATGGCAAAAATGCTGTTTTGATTTATTACTCAGTTTGCATCAGTATGCATGCGTGCCGGTAGGCATTCGGAGTCTGACACACCTGCTTCCAAGTATGATAAATCATTTGCAATCATGTATGCCTTTTTGATTTGGTTCCAGCAAAATATTCATTGAACAAAATATGTTCAATTATGGATCCCCACTTTTTTTGATATCAGAATTTTATTTTGCCAGTGGTACCATAGGACTTCACACGGTAAACTAAATTAAGATATCTTTTATGCTACTGAGGCACTGAGGTTATTGAACAAAATTGAATAGAATAGATAACTCTTGGTAAGTGAGTGATAAAATGTTGTCTGGTTGGTCCCTTAAAATAAAGATTTATCTGTTACTAGGATTCAAGGCCCTAAGGGGTAGAGCCCAAATGTGTGTTTGTCATTCATCATCATTATTTTTCTCATGCCATGGCTCAGTTGCCATGCGTAGGAAAAAGCTGCAAAACATGAAATTTGCCCATTTGTCCAAATTCTTACCAAAAAATATGAGGACAAACTGCCTGATGGTGGCGCCCTAATTGAGGACCTGAAAGAAGACTGTGGAACGGTCATGCCTCTCACAAAGTGGGATCCTATTGACTTGAATTTGGAAGTCCAGATCAATTTGCTTAACGAAAACACCTTTTGAAACATAAAATTCTGCCATTTTGCTTTTTTTTCCGTCACCTTCTGAATTGTTGGTCTTATTTCTACCAAATATCTGTAGTTTAGTATAATTTAGCCTAATCTAGTTCTAGGCTAGTATTAGATAAGGTTATCAAAACTTGCAAAAAGCTTGTTGATATCTTATTTAGTGAATACAAGTGGGCTTCCGGCTTTGGGATGATGTGTGTGATCGGTCCCACTCCTTCTTTTAAATTAAATCAGCTGAAGTGACATTGCTCAGCTTTGTGAAGCCAGAAACCTCCTCTTTGCTGCTCACAGCTCTAATTTTACCGCATCAGGCTGCTTCCTTCCGCTGAGTTCCAAATGGTTTGAAACCAAGAATTGCAGCTTGCAGCTATAATTAAGTTTGAGTTTGTCAAAGATTTACAAATAAATAATTAAGTGATTACATTGCATATTACCGATGTGTTAATGGAAAATGACAGAAATAACATATATGTCATAATTCATCCATTTAGAACTGTGAAAAATTAAGTTTGAAATGAAATTGCATTTGTTCTATGGTTTCAGCTGCAATCCAGACGTCTTTGCACAGCCATATAAAGCTCTATCATGGTCATTTGTGCTCTATATGTGAGAAATGAATTAGAGACATACAGTATTTGAATATTTGTATGACATTTAACATTTGTGTAAATATAAGAATAGTTATTGCATATTCCTTCATAATACATGATGAATACTGCTTGGAAAACAAATGTAATGAGATCTCTGTCAAAAACAATGCTTGTACCCAGCAGCAGAACAACATATTTTTAGCCTGTCCATTAAGGATATGGAAGAAAAATCAATGATGACAGACCGAAACACTGGGTTTCATATTTATTCGTTTTTCCCCCTCTATGACCTTTGAATAGGGATATGTGTTTTGTAAATATCATATTCTAAGATGGTCAAAGAAAAAGTCTCATAAGTGTAAATGAAAGAAGGCTTCTGTTGTGGCTATAATTCATTCTTTAAATCAAACATAATTAGGTAACTAATGCATTCATAGAGTCATTTCTCCTAAAGTCTGTGTAATAGGAGTACTATTTACTCACTTATATCACACAGCTGTGTGGCTTCACCACATACTATACACTCAATTTACAGCCTAATATGCATTTAATTGTTGCTCTCACTTAGGAACACATAAACATACTTAAGCTAACTATCCTGAGCTGCACATCTGTGCTCTATACATCACCAGCTGCCTGAGACAAACAAAGACCTTATTTTTAAACGGAGGTGTGGTCAGCTGGAGTCCAAGCTGTGAGCAGAATCGGCTGATCTGTTGTCAGCTCCTTTGAATCCCTGATGAGGCGAAACACAATATGCTCAAACAGCTGGGTCATTTACAGAATATGCTTAGTCAATGTGGTCGATCGCCGCTAAAAGGAGTGGAAGAGTTCTGTTTTGATAGAGGATGCTTCACAGATAAAAAAAATATAGTTTTTTGATGAGGCTTTTGTATTAGTTTGCAAAAAATAGCTGCCCTTTCCTTGAAATGCATTCTGGGGGACGAGCATTGAATAACTATTACACTCAGTGTGATCTTAAAAAAGTGAAATAAACTAAATTGCTGACTGAGTTTATTAAGCACATGTTTCACAGTGTAGCTCTTTATTGAATTTGCTTTTAATTTGCATATTTGAGGCTTTGGCAAAAAAAGCATCACTTATTTTAACTTGTACTAAAATGCAAATCACAAAAAAGCAAACCTCAAAAAAACAGTATAGCTAGAATTTTCTTTCAAGCACAAAAGGCAAACAGTTAGCATAAAAGAGATATGGAAAAAGGAACACAAATGCTTTCTGTCTGCTCTGTGTTGAAAATGAGATGTGCTGAATGACTGCTGGTGGCAGTGTAGCTCTCTAGGATACAGTAACCCAGGAAGTGGCTGTCTGGGACGTGAGGACTGCTACACCAACGGCTTCCATTGACGATGACCTTGCTGTCTGTGTCACTTTACAGTGTGACCTTCCTGGGCAAGTTGCCGATGGCAATAAGTGTCGTACCACCCTTGGAAGTCCCTTTCCATGGGTGTCGACAAGGAGCATTAGTAAGGGTCAGGGGTGAGGTAGCTGACAAAGAAGAGGGAACAGAAGATATTTCACCATGTCACAGTTGAAATACAAGAGGAAAAGAGGGAAAATAGTTCTTGTAATAGTGCACAGCTTGAATCACAAAATCATACAGTATATTATAACATCCATCTTAATTTACTTACTTCCCTGACTATATTCCTTTACACAAGTCTTTTGTGAGACACGGCAAGTACATGGAGCAGATTATGTGCATACAGCCGACAGATATTAGACAATGTTATCACAAGCTCAGCTGTTATAAATGGTGAAATAAATTATTCTCTATGCTGAAGACAAAACAAAGAAATAAATCCAGGAGAAATATGCTTTCCTGGCATTTCTTTTTAAATGTTGTATCCAAAAACAAAAAAAACAGTTAGAGGGATTTCTGGTACTTTAAGGGAGTCATCAAATACCACCCGGGAACTTGAAAAGCATAAGGTACAAACATAAGGTAAAATATGTTTTATTTCAGCATCATACATCAGAGGTTTAAAAGAAGTAAGGAGTAATTTCACATGAAGGTACAACTGCAAAAGTGTGTATTTACATAAATAAAAAAGTTTCTTAGGAACCAAATCCTCCAATGTGATGCGTGTTATTTTCATATCAGGGCTTAAGTTTGCCTCCTCCCAGCTTATTACCAGTGTATATTTAAATATGCTGACGTTCAGTTCACTTGCAGCCTCTTGTCTAAACAGAGGAGTGTAGTCTATAATTGTATACACGACATGTACTGTAGAATCTTTGGCCATAATGTTTTACAAAGCCCCTTTGGCACACAATGTGTCCTTTATGTCTTTGTGCATGGATGTTTTCCTATACTATGTAATTCAGTTACTATTCATCAATTATCCAATAAGTAATTAGAGCTACAAACATGTAAACATACCTGACAAATCACTTATGTGTCATTACAAACCAGTCCCATATTTTAAACTAATTAAGGAGCATTAAATATTGACACAGTAGAAAAACCCGCCTTTACCATAATAACAAGGAATGATTGATACTGGTCCCTTTTTCTTTTTTTTCTTCTTTTTTTTTTTTTGCAAGACCATTTTTGTGTTTTGCCTGCATCAGCCACTTTAGCATGTCCTTACTTAGATTTCACCACCTTCATCTTTTCCCCGCATCCTCAGTTTACGGCTGTGAAGCCAAGGTATTTCGAGTATTGACCACTTTGCTCTTGTATCAAGGTGAGGAGCTGCTTACAAGTTCAACTCTTTGTGTGCATTATCTATAGTTCCATTAAATGATGGGTGTAAGTGGCAGAGGAAGGGCTGGTTGTTAGGGTTAGATAGTTATTTAGCTTGTGCACCTAAAAAAAAAAAAACATGGAGAATTCAGTTAATCTAACATATATGCTGCAGCAAAAATATGTGTTTGGCAAAATGTGTCAGAGAGATTTGGAATATATGTGAACAGATGGGCTGGCACTCCTACAATATTCCACTAATGCTTCACAGGTAGCTCTGGTTATGTCATGTAGTCCTTTCACTTCAGCAATAGTGGAAATGTCAGTACATGGATACTTACTCTGCCTCTGAGGAGACTATGGACTCTTCCAACAGCACTTGAGTCTCTTAAACTGGACAAGCTCCCACAACCCTGCTACAGCCAGACACCAGAGTACGAAAGGCTCTCAGCAGGACACTGGTCCTGCACTTGTTAGTGCAGGTCACTGATCCTGACCTCCTTTGGGCTTACAGTCAGCATAGACTACAGTACACCTTGGCTGTTTGTGAGTCGCTTATGCTTTAACGAGTCCGTGGGGAAGGGTAAGACGAGCAAAAGGCATCGTTTTGGGAGATTGAAGTAGACTGTTTCCCCAGATGTTGGAGGTTCACACAAAGTCGTGCCGGGTTTTGTGGAAGAGTTCTCCCACTGGGAAAACATGAGAAAGCAGTGTGTTTCAAAGAACAGTTTAGGAGTTGAACATGAGATAAAAGAATTCCAGAGATAGGCCTAATAGAGGAAGGAGAGGCAAATACAGTATTAATCATTCGTATCATTGGTGGCCCTGCCTTTATTGGGCTTCAGAGCCTAATTGCCAATCTTGACCTTTATTCTAAAGTACAAGAGGAAAGTCAAGATGATGCAAGATTAATTCTTGTACAGACATAAAAAGTTCCTATTATACCCAAAGTGTTCTATAAAGTTTAAGAGAGCTAGCTGCTATCCAGCAAGTGTAAATAACCCAATTTTATAACAGCATCGCTCCTAAGCTTGTGTATATCTTTATCCCCTGTCACTATACCTGCCCCTGACTTTTGTATAAACCGCAAATACATTCAGAAGAGGCGCTGTGATTCAATGTTGCCCTTTTAATTTATTGCATGCTTCTGTTTTTTTAAACATTCGTATGATTTAAGATAGCTATCTGTTGGGCAAGAGACGCATTAAAACCTTTGTTATGCTGTGGCTCCTGGGCTCTGGGACATACCGAGTCGATAAGAACTCTTTCCCTGCTCTCAGCTTCTCTTCTGCCCTCTCTATCACTCCAGCTCTCTCCTCTCCTCTTGTCAGTCCCCTCAGTGTGTTCCCAGATGTTTTGACTGTCAAGTGGAAGCACAAGACATTTTGGAGTATTTCACGGAGGCAAAAGGAGGTTCTGAAGGCGGCACATAATCTATTGCCTGTTGTCTCACATTTGTTCACCTTTTGGTTACAGAGGGATGTTTTCTGATGATTCAATTGTTTGTCTGGAGCAAATGCGACCAAAGAGAAATGAGCCATCAGAACACGGTATATGCACCCACCTGTAAAACTGTACAGGGAACTTTCATAGAAACTGCTTTCCCCTCCCATAGGTCAATTTTCTTGGGGATACTGTGCATTATAATTTATAAATACATTTGTCATAAAGGTCTGCGCAGGAGCGTTAAATCAGTGTTAGATCATCATTTCAGATCATGTCAAAATTATTTTTGATTAATTCATCAAATTAAATCATTAGTTAATTAATTGCCAATATATCAAATGGCACCTCTTTAGTAGATGTGAGATGATGTGTATAATAAAGTAACATATATTAATTGCTGTCTGAGCTCTGCTGTCATCCTCATGTGACAAAAGTCAAAATAATTTTACTAACATGGAAAAAAAAATTTAAAATATTTTTTAATTTTCAAAATGTGGAAAGACATCTTTAGTACATTAGCGATATGTGTGCAAGGTTTCAAGAGAAGATATTGAACGTTTTTTGAGATATGCCATGGAAACGATCCCCCCCTTCATCTGAGACTAAGATTAATTAGTTAATATCTATTGTCATTATATCTAAACAATGAAGTAAAACAGACATTGTATAACGTTTGGCTGGCATTATTGCCTAACACTGCCATGGTTCATCAAATTCTTCATTCCGCCTAGTATTTTTGTTCCAAAAATATATTTATCCACTCACTAAAGGTCTCCAATAAATGCTAGAAAGATCTCAAATGGGTCTATATACAGTATATACTATGTTCAAACAACATATCACATGCCTTTTTGAATAAATTGTGGATGACAGCACCACAACATCTACCTCTACCCTGCCACTATGGGAAACAGAGATTAAATGTGCATTTCCTAAGAATATGCAACACACATTGTGAATTTAGCTCATCTGCCACGTTAGATATTGCAGGGACTGTATTGCCCACTTCTGTTTGATGAGCTGGGAACTAAACCTCCAGATTTATACACTGACCTTTACTTCCAAGTATACAAGCACAACTGCTATTGTCAACATGTGTAATTCTCAGCCTTGGATGCACACTGTGAATTACAAATCAATGAGCATGAATTAGAGTAAAACCCTTCCACTTGGGGCTTTTCTTGTGGTGGAGGAATGAATAGGGGGGGGGGGGGAACAGGGGCATCTCAGGGGATGTCAGGCTGTCCAACACTGAATCTCCTGGTCACAGCCTGGAGCTCATCCATACTGAGGCAGGGGGCTCATATAGCACTGGCTCTAGAACATGTGTGTGTGTTTCTTTGTGTGTCAGTGTGAATGTGCTTTGATTAGCCTGAGAGCAGGAATAGTCACAGCTTATACTGTATATTGGACAAAGGAAAATACACTGCTGCATGATACATAAAAAAAAATGTAAAAAGGACATTATGCACCTATAGCTAACCTATGAAAAGCATAGACACTTACCATTGAAAACAACGCCTAAAAATCATTTGGTTTGTCTGGCAGAAGCAACCATGCTGGGGTGTCGTGACAGGAGGACGGGCTTTGTTAAATCGACACGGTAAAGATCACAGCAAACTACAGAAACAAAAAAAGGAAAGATATCATAGGACTAGGAATGGCCTACCGCTGGATCAAAAGTAATTTATGTGACGTGCATTGCAAATACAATGCAGAAATGGATGCTTAGCAACAAATATGCTGCCCCTGCCAAGAAAAATTGAAAAAAAAAGAAAAAGGCTGCTTAACACAGAGTTTTCGCTTTGATGGAGTGTTTAATCAGTGAGCATGAGAAATGTCTGGAGAAAAGCTCTTTGCTGTGGATATGAACCTCAGTTTGTATCCTCGCAGTTCATGAGCCGTGAACGTGATGCATTTGAATCTGTTTGTCTTCAGAAAAGAAACAATGGGGCAGTGAAGTACTTAAATAATAAGGGGCATTGAATTTTTTTTAACATACAGTTTACATAGTTGACCTGTGATCATATTAGGTGGAACATCTGCTTGTTTCTGGTCTGTTCTTGTTGTGCTCTGATCTGTTGTTCTGAAAACAAGTCACATGGAAGTTGACACCGAAAATGTTTCACGCTATATGTGAAATATTGAAATGGGGTTAAATTCATTTGACAGAAAATAATGTAAATCTGTTTTTTTCTATATTTTATATTTTTTTAATTTTATATTATTTTTTTCTATGTTATTCTATTTTATTTTTTCTATATTATTCTATTCCAGCAATGCACTGTATTATTAGTATGTAGAGCATTGTGCCATAAAGGGGTGGAGTGACTTATTTAAGACATATGTGTAGCCTAAAGGCATTCCACACACACACACACACACACACACACACACACACACACACACACACACACACACATTTGAATAATTTAGATGCCATGAACATATTAAGATGCATTCTTTCTAAAAGCGCTCAGCAGATAGTAATGGGATTATTGTACATGACTGCATACTGACTGTTCAACATGTTTGTGTAACTTAAGGAAGAAGAGACGCTTAGTGTATTTCATCTAAGTAGCAACTTAATGACCTGACATAGGACAAATGCTAGAACAAAATCATCATGTTTTGCAATCCATATGAATGCATGTGAAAGGCTGGAACCATAAACGTTCCACATGAGGTTAACTCGGAGGCAGATTGTTCCGTTGATGATCACAGTAACTTATTTGCCCTGCAGGAAGAAAAAGAAATGACTTTAAGAGCTACTGCAGGGGTGTAAGATTGGCTCATCAAGGTTTGAAAGGTTGTTAAAAGCACTTTCCATGCTCATAGTAATGATGACATTGCACACTGTGTATGGTGTGGTTGAGGAGTACATTAACTTGAAAATTACTGTTCTGTTAGGAAATGAAAGCCTACTTCCACACTGTTTTGTGGCCACAGCCTTTGCTGCACAGGGTTGCCCATATACTAAGCGGCCCATATTTCCTCTTTTCCGGTGCATCACCCATCTAATCCTGTTACTGTTTGTGACTCACTACTTTCAACTGTTGGGAGGAATAAAAAAGTGCATAAATAATTTATACCTTGGGTGTATCCACCCCCAGATCAATGGCAATACAAAGACCATCTACAAAGACGGTTGGCTGAAGGCCATATTTGATCGCACGATCGCTATTCCCTTTTTTGTCAGCCCGCTGAGACTCAATTATTTCCAAGTGTTTGTAAGCTATTGTTGAAAGAACATGAAGTGAATATTTAAAGTTAGTGAGGGGAGGAAAAAACTTTGATGAGACATGAAAACAGCAGATGGATGGTAATGGTGAACTGTTAAACAGAGAGGGAGGAGGAGAAAGAGTTGAAAAGAAAATGATGTGTTGCAACATCCTGTTCCTCACAGAGATACAATTACACCACATTTGATCATGTGGAAGCAGCTGATAGAGCAGGTTATAGCATTTAAACCAGGGGTATTCAATTAAAATCGCAGGAGGTCCAGTAAGTCAATCCTCCTCCTCTGCTGAGGTCCGAACAGGCTGTCTTTACACCACATGGTTCAAGTGACCCAATTCCGATTTACTCCTCCCATGTGGCACAGATCGGATATGAATCATGAACGTGAACATTTCCGGGTCAAGCCCACGTATACCCTTGCAGGATGTGGCCCCAAGGTTTAACCAGTGTAAATGCAGATGCCGGTTATGGGTCACTTTTAAAAGTAGATGTAAGCAGGCGGTCGGATATAGGCAACAAATCGGAATTGGGCATCAAGACCTGCAGTGTAAAGACGGCCTTGGATACCAAATACGGGCTCATGCTTTTAGCCAGACTGAAGAAAGGCTGCTTTGTTAGAGATACTGAATTATTAAACTCAAGCAGCCACAAATACAGAGCTATAAACTCTTCTTGTCTATTGTACATAATTTCATTTAAGTCCGTAAAATCATATTGTATGTAGAAATAATCCCACATACCAATAAAGCTTTTCAGCTGTCAGAGTCTGCCAGACTCTCTATACATGTCTAGCACAGAACTACAATAAAAGGGAGAGAGAGCAATCAGTATAACACAAAACACCTGTTCTAATTAGCTCTCCCTCCCCCTAGCACCATTTCCTGAACTGGTAAATTTCTTCAAAGTGTCTGTGTCTTGCTTCATGATGGCATTTAGCGGGTTATTTAACTTTTGACAACTGCAACAGAATCTGTGACGATTAGGCACACTGGGCTCATAGAGCTCGATGCAGGAAGAAGAAACCGTTGGGTTTTGCAGTAAATCTGGTTAAAGGGATGGAACCATCTTCTTTTTTTTTTTCCTTCTGAACTTAACATGTATTTGTTAGAAGATCGAACGAGGGGCTGGTGTTATCCTGCCTTATGACTTTTGAATGGTTGCATAATCTATTTCCTTGAACTGATTAGCCACATTGGGAAAAGTCATCTGAGCAGTTACATTTGAACCTCAAGATTTCAGACTTCCCTAACCCAGAAAGCTGGGCCTATAGCCCAAGTTTCTTCTCTTTTTTTTTCTCCACAATCTTGACTCCTTCAACAAGATTTGATCGACTGGAACTGTTCTATCGCTCCGGCTGTGCCAGGGATAATGTGAAGGGCCAGGCTAAAGACTCAAATTAGATCAAAGGTCTGTACTCTGCAGTCATCAAACAGTGGACAGAAGTCAAGCTCCACCATGAGTGGTGCCATACCTATTTAGTACCTCTAATGACTGGGTCTGCTGAGGAGAATGTCTTTTGATATGAAGTTCCTGAGTGAGTATATGTTGATGTCATAAGTGTAACTAGACAGATATAGTAATTAAACAATAGCTAAGCAGTTGCAGTGTGACTCTGTGTTCTTTGTACAGTGACACAGGAAAAACACTTAACCTGCTACAAGAGTCCCTAGTCACACTTGAGGTTGTTTTTTTTTAAATAAATTTTTTTTAACAATACCTCCACCTGCTACTGATGGTGCACAGTTTGTGCTCACGCTGGGCAGCATCTGTTTTTTAACTGATGTGAAAAGTACGGTAACCTTTGCATACAGAATAATAAAGGAATTGTAGCACCTGGACTATGTAAACTATAGGAGCAGACTGAGAATATGAAAAAAGGCCTTTTGTTTACCTGTTGTTTTCAGTTCAATACTGCTTTAACCAGCATTCCTTTTTACACAAAGGAGGATTTGTTCAATATGTTCTCCGACAGATGTAGAAAATTGCTCCCATTTTATTTTATACTGTGGTTTTTTCAAGGTTCTATGAAACACTTCTCTTAGTAGGAAAAAAAAAAAGATTTGTAAGTTCTTTTCAGCTAATTAGTTACAATTTTCTTCATGCATTGATTTAAAATAATATAGATGTACGTACAATGCTGTAACATTTTTGCTGTTTTGTTTTTTAGATGTACTTTATGTATCACTGGAAAATGCATTGTTCAGTAAAAAATATACGGAGCCTTTCACTAATAAGACTAAGAGTTTATGAACTAAAGTCAATTAACGGATTGATTCAAATCATCCTACCTTCTCTCAAGCATCAGGGCTCTGTGATAAGAGCTGTATTCTATTGTGTCTTATAAAAAATATAATAATATAACTCATTTTTGAAAGGTGATAACTAAAAATGATAAATCAAATACAGTCAAAACCACACAATAAATGCATATCATCTTATTTGATAAATGATGTTATAGAGATCAGGAGAATATCAGATATCAAGGCAATTATGGGCATTTGGACCATTCAAATAAAAACACAAAGATAAGATGGTGATTTTGCCCAACCTTGAAAGGATAAAAGAGGCAACCTGCAAACTGCCACTTTTGGGTGGTGTATGAAAAAGAAAAATACAGAGCAGTGTGATTTTTTATTGTCTCAACAAGATGAAGTATTGTTTCTGAAGTTGAAGTGATGACTACTGTGTCATAAATTATTTATATGTATCGCTGTGGTTTATTATCCCATTGACTTACGCCTATTCTCACCATCAATCACTGACAAACTCTGTATAATCATTGAAAGTGTGGCACAGATTGTGAGCTGATAAGCATGAGGCTGGCTCCTATCATCGAGATTTGATTAGAAAAGTGTGACATTGGTAGGAGCGTCTCCTGTTGTCGCTTCTGACTGATTAACACTTTGGTAATGAAGCCAATCTTCCAGCGAGTTGAACTGGCAGTGTGTCATGTGATTCACACTCACCACCCACTGTATATGAGTGGGTCACTGTCGTTTAATGTTCCTAAAATGCAAATGTAGATTGGATGTTATTAAGAGCTGATGAATTGGTTTACCATCTGGTGTGTCAAAGTGTGATCTACAACATGCATGAGGAAAAACATGGCAGTGTTTTACAAAGGAGCCCCTCCACATGAATGGCCACATAGGTTGAGTTACTTTTCGTCTTGTTTTCTTGATCTCTTATGACAAAAAGCCGCAGCTTCACGAGCAGCCGCTTTTGTTATAAATGCTCAAAATGACTCCTTGTTGACACTGAGCTCAGGCACCTTTGTGTGCACTACTTTAATGAAAGAGGGGGCTGAACTTTCATCAGATTTTAAGTAGGTCACTGTCTGTGCAGGAGCCAGATACAGTAGACTGTGTGCCTGCTATCAAAAGGTACACCTGGGAGACGGGCCCTGGCCTTGGAAGTAGAGCACATTGTGTTATATTTAAGACATCAATCTAGGCAAGTATTATTACCTTAGTTTGATTATTTCTCAGAAAGGTCATGTTCAGCACTCTGGTGCTACTGGTTGTTGTTATGGGCACAACACTGAAGATCATTTCAGATTTTAGCTTTAGTTAAACATCAACCATTGTGCAGTCCTGACTGTCATATTACACACATATATATATATATATATATATATATATATATATATATATATATATTAGTGCTTATTAATCTAATTATTTACATATTTTGGTTACCGAGGTCCAATGATCCCCAGTCAGGGCGATATATTCGGCCAGATATATTCATGCATCATAGAATATTTTACTGTCTATTCCTTCTGCACTCTGAATTATGCATACGTAGTTCAGGGAGTTTATGTTTTATCTTCTCCCATACTGTTATTCGTACAATATACTGCATTATATTTAAGTTGACTGTGTGACGTCAGTTCTCCTAACTTTTCCTCCTGTGATAAGATCTTGCATTCAAGCTTTCTTTCTCATAGGCATTCATGGCATTATTGAAGACAAAAAAAGAAGATATTCAAGATATTTTTGTCTGCATGGATTTGTATATCTACATTGTCTGCTGATTCCTGTCATCAGGAGTTGTTACCTCTGAATTTGAACATTCAAAATTCCATCAGGGTTTAACTTTACCAGCACACTCCAAGAAAGCAATCAATCTTCCTGATATTGAGTCCTGTTAGATTCCAAATAGCTTGAGCTTTCCTCCACAGAATACATTATCAATATGTTGCAAAACTAACAAACAGACAAGCACATTCATCACTCGTAGTTGGATCTATGTAAAGTCCTCGATTTATGATGTTATAAACTGTGAGGGAAAACTGAAGTTTCGAGGTAACAAATGCTTTCTGACTTAGGGAGAATATACACACACTTAAGTACCAAGATTGAGGTCTGAGCACAGGAAGTGGCAGGTCATGTGAGAGCTCCAGTAGGTAGGCTAGGGCACTGAGTGATTGCCCTTGGGTTTCAGGAGCTTACTCCTAAGATCCTTTTGTGGGTAGTATTAGACCGTCTGTCTGACTCTCTAAAGCAAAAACTGTGATCCCTCAGCCGCTCTGGGAGGTAGTGATATTTGCTAGCTTTGACCTTTTGAAGCATTTCTTTTTGTTTCGGATGTTGGAACGAAGATATTATATAATGCTAAAAACAATAAGGACAGTAAAAACTAAATAGAATTAGGTTATTGATTTTTTTTGTAACCTTACAAATGCAAGACAACAGCATTTTTAGCAGTCAATGAAATTTGGAAGGGTTTTTTTTGTCTTTTTTCTAATATCTGTTTATGATAGATCAAAAACAAAGCTACAGTGTTTTCATTGCCTAATTATTGACATGTTGCATATATTGGACAAGGGACTTTTCACACAATGAAACTAAGTGCAATATTTGCCTAAGGAGGATTTTAGTTTTTCATAAGGCTGGTAGAAGTAATGGTTCTCCCATCCATCCATGCTGGCTTACTGGAGTCAAGTAGATCATGTGCTTTATTATAATTGAACAAACAAAATATCATTTCACTTGGTAATCTCCTTACATATAATCAGGGAAAGGCTTTTTACAACCAGAATACAATATTGTCCACATCCAATTAGCCAAATATTTCCGTCATTCATTACAGAAATGAGCAGGAAGATGATGATCTTATTTGTCAATGAAAGAGCAATATTTGTAATGGGATTGTAAGAGGAAGTGCTTGCTGTTTTCATATGAATGGTCATCTGAGCTGAGTGCTTAGCCGAAGTTATTTGTCAGAAATAAATCAACTGAATCAGATGAACAACCTCTTCTTTTGCTTTAGAAATGGATACACAATAACAAGCTGCTAAGTGCTAATGGGGACTTTCACGATGGGAGAGATATTTGCAACTAGATACATGTTATGTACATGTATCCGGGACAGGATAAATGTGTCCATCGTCCAAAGGGAGGGAGCTGTAAGAATGCAGTGGGCCGGAGGAGAGCTTGAGAGTCTAAATAATGGCCAGCGGTTTTGATGAGGATAGAACTTGAAGACCGAATGAAGAACCTTCAGTAAAATATGATTATTATAACAGTATGATTATGCTTTCTATAATTAAGGGATAACCACTGTAGCCTAAAGCTATCAAGAGCATAGCATTATTTGGAATGTACAGTGGCCTCCAAATATATTGTAATAGTTCCCTTTAGTGGAAGAGAATCATAACAATGAATTATTGCTCACTTAAGACTGTATATTAATAGGTAGTAATGGATATTATATTATTTAAAGTTAAGATATATGACATCCACTGGCTCTGTCACACTAGAACACCAGCATCTCTGACAAAACTAATGTGCATGTTGTTCTCTCACTAACATTGAGGAAAAAAAAGTGAAATCTGACAACCCACTGCTCATGAAATTCACACCAGACTGTGAAATTAGGCAGCGCTGATCAGATGAAGTGCACAGCCTTTTTCTCACTTGTTTGATTATGTCTTGTCAATTTCCAGTATTTTATTTCCAGATAATAGTGTAAACAGATAGATAGATAGATAGATAGAGTTTTTTTTTTTATTGTGCCTCAGCTCATTTTATGCCTTCTTGCTCTACCACAGCTGTCAGAACTCTGCCTTCACTGATTGGCTCTTAAATAGGAGAGTTATTAAAATGCAAGTGGAACACCACTGAGCAGCGCAAACGGTGAAACGGGGTTTCCGATGGTAACCAGTGCTGAGCCAGACAGCTGTTTCTGTATGGTTAAGCGGCGTGTTAATGAGTTGAATAGATTACAGATGAGGATCACTGCACCGCACCGTGTTTTTTCTACACCTGAGACAGCTATGCATCATCTCCAAGCATGATCGCTCAATTTAAATTCCACTGTTGTCGAGTGAGCTATAAATATATTGTATTATGATGTTTGCAGGGGTATGTCCTCTTCCACTGGATCAGCGTTATCACAGACGGATTTTGCTCATAGCTGCACAGTCACAGATTCCCACAGAAGAGTGTCTCTTGTATATTTTGCAAATCAGGAGGCTTTTTGAAAGCTGAGTGCAAATTAATTTTGCAAACATCAAGCTTTAAGAATATAAATCCCAAATGTCTCATGATCCCCCATAAAGAGAACCACAGATTTGTGGTTTTCCATGCAGCACATTAGGTTTTAATTTTAAAACAGTTGTTCATCGGGCATTAGCCGAAATAATGCTTTTTATACCTCAGTGGAAAACATATTACATGTCAGTCAAAGCAAAGGCATCAATATGTTAAGGCCAAGTCAGAAAGTGAGAGATCGAGCGAGAGTCTGGCATGGGGTTGAAATTTCAACATTGGACTGACAGAAGCTGTTTTTCTCTATCAGTTCCAAGTTATCAGCCCACCCATATGATGCAGTGAAGAGAATTGAAATAGTAGGATATAAATGGTAGACTAACCTATGATTGACCAGCAAACACACGCACTAACAGTAAATCCATAGACGGCTCCATACAGATACTAAATCACACACGCTCCATCCAACACACAGTCAACATAAACCTGCTGTTACTCCTCACTCCGGTTGCACGAGTGTGTAAAGCAGCATGGAGGGGAGAACAGTTATGCTAGAGAGTGGTGAGACAAGGATGACTTTTTTTCAGTCTGCATGTCAGTGCATTGTTGTGATTTCAAACACTGAAAATAAAACGTAATGGCAGTATTTAAAGTGATTCTGGTGTTTATTTAACTTAATACAACAGATCTATCTCACTTTTATCAGGAACAAAGTCACAGCAGCGCCCTGACAGAGGCTGCCAAACAGACATAATAAGAAATGCACTGTCCAGTAAGGTCAGCAAGACGAACATGCTATAGAGGAAGGCACTGCAGGATCGCAATGCAACCGATAATTAGGCCTGACATGCTTTGCTGACATAAAATGTTACTTGATTGGTGCAATTCACTCTGACTGTTACCAGAAGGATGGTTTTGCTTCATCCTCTCATCAAACTTGTAAACACTGACACCCTCTTTGACATGAGGGGGAGGCAGGGGCCATCGTGAAGATGAGTCTCTGTTTGTGTGTGTCTGAGACAGAGAGAGTCCATGGGTAGAGCAAAAGGCGGGGGGATCGAGCAACGGCTCAAATCATGATTAATGTTATTATGAGAAATGTTAAAATATTTTTGTTTTATTATTAAACTATGGCGAGCCTATTTCTCAGGCCAGTCATGGTGCTTTGGTCGACTGCAGACCTGTAATCTTAACTATTCCATATGTGCATACAGTGCAGTGTGTGCAATGATCACATATTGTGGAATCTACAGGTACATTGTATTCTTTCATCACAGCACATCAATTGTTTGTGCTTGTCATTATGACCAATTTTGACTTTTGCTTATGTGCAGGTCTTTCCAAGGCTTTGAGTTTATATCTGCGCTTTATATCATACTTTATGCATGTGAAATGATTGCTTAAATTGTGAAAAGTAGCATTTAGTAACAGACATTTCTGCTTTCCACAGCTGAAGGGATGTTTAGCCTGTCAATTAGAATAAGATAACTTGTCAGTGGTCTGAGGTTTTACACAAATGCGTGAACAGTGACCATGTAAATAAAAATGCCTGCTGCGCACTCAGTCAGACTAGTACATATCAAAAATACAGAAACAAGAGTCTTTCATTTTCTGTGAAACAGAGCAGCAGCTTGATGAATGCCTTCTGTTAGATTGGACAGCAGTTACAGCCAGGAACCTAATGGTTTATTGAGAATGAGTGATTATTGGACCTCAAGACTCACTGAGCCTTGAATGTAGAGGCATCTTAGAGAGAAGAACTGGAGATGCTATATTAAAAATCATGTCTAGCTTCCCTGGCTATGACTGACAAGAGTCAAAAGGGGAAAATGTTTATGTTCATGCCATCCGGAGGTGGATGTTCCATCGAAAGTGCTCTGATGTTAGCTGACTAAGTTTCCACCCTGACCAAAAGACTTTAGAGAGAATAGGACTTTGTGATGTGAAAAATATTTATTTATTTTTTGATTTTCTTTATGTCGGCTCCACATACGTTAATCCTAGAAGCCACATTCTCGTCCATAACCTTGTGATCTCTTCTTCTTCTGCTCAGATCTTTTTCTTAGGGCTTAGAGACGCTGAAATCACATAAAGGGCTAAATCTAGCGATCTCCAATGGCCCCTCAGTCATTGAGCTCCAGCCTTCTCTACTTTGCATGCAGCAGCATGTGTTTACCATCCACTATGTGAAAACCATGGGGTGATTTTTATGGTAATTGGTTTTATGGTTAACCAAGCCATGCCACAGAGTTTAAAGGCATATCTGGTTTTGAAGGTTAACATCGGACATGGGGAATGCGACTCCCTTGGTGGAGGGGGAATTCCCTCTTTACACTTACTACACAACAAGGTCATCCAATAACTGGAGTACAACAGCATTGGAAGGCAAGCACTAGCCGTATGATGTCACCTTTGTTGCAATAGATTGTAACTGCGGTTAGTAGGAGAAGTATTATGAAGACTTTGATAGCTTTACCGCTTTAAAAGTTGATTAAACTTTATATAAATATATTTTTTTGTATTTTAAGAAAAAAATTAAAAAAGGCAGTCTGCTCTTAAAAATAAATACATGTTGTTGTTTTTTACAAAAGAGGACATTTTCAGTGAAATAAGAAACACTGAAACATTTAAAAGATCATTTGAAATCCTTGTCCAAAAACATTACATTTCATCAGCCCATTCAATAGACATACAACTATCTCGTATTCATGAATGTGGATCAGTACGCATGCATGACCACTATGACAGGAAGAAGTGATCACTACCTAGAGAAACACATTTCGTGATACAGGCCAACACACTATGTCATCACTTCATCCTCACATAGAATTGTTAATCAGGCTGGAAGAGTAGACAGGATACTGTGCAGACGAGGTGGTGTGGCAGGTGACAGAAGGCTTCCTGTTTCAGACAAGGCCTTTCTTATGATCTCTTGGCAGTGATTAGGCAACTTGGCTGTGGGCGTAGTACGGCTCCATGCTACTTCTCTGCGCTCCTGCAGTTTTGCATGCATGCCATAAATAACAAGGGGCAGACGGTGGCAGAG
Organism: Chaunax sp. Z400; assembly: GCA_037577475.1. Taxonomy (NCBI): domain Eukaryota; kingdom Metazoa; phylum Chordata; class Actinopteri; order Lophiiformes; family Chaunacidae; genus Chaunax; species Chaunax sp. Z400. The sequence continues at coordinate 15,878,752 of CM075189.1, forward strand.
ACAATAAGCAAGTGAGGACAATGTGGCAAGGAAGCTGAGAGCCTGAATAAGAAACAGACATTTGGTTGTCCTGAAGACAAAAAGAGCCCAACGGTGATTTGTTGTTCCGAACACGGGCAGATTGGGCATGAATGGTAGCATGACTCTGGGAGAACAAAAAAAGAAAACACTGCAGTGGAGAGATAAGGCTCCTATAAAGGTATGGAGAAAATAAGACAAGATGCTCTTTCTCAACCTGAAAAATGGTTTAAGCAAATTTGCTCACATCATTCTTGCCTATTCATGTGGTTACTGTGCAGGGGATGGCTAAAAGAAGACAAGTAGCAACACAGTAAATACAATTCAACATATCGAATTTCTGAAAACATCAATTCATCCAAGAATGGCAACAATCATCTTACAATATGTCTAAAGTTTTTATGCAGTTAAATCAACCATCACTGTGTGGACTACGCTGAATTCTTATATGTAAATGTAATACTGTCCCAACGGGGTAAAGTATGTTTAGATAAGTTGCACACAGTTCTCTAGGCCATAGGAGTATGTTAATGTTTGGTCCCTTCTATATGCTGTTGACTTTTAAATTATAAATGAGTAGGCCAGTAAAATAAAACTGAAAACAAACAGTAATGTAGCAATAAGATGAGAGAAAAAATAGATTTGCACTGTTAAAGTGAGCAATGAAAGAGTCACTTTCTCTCTGTCTTCTGTTCTACTTGTTGTTTGTCTTCATATTTTTTTGCATTTGGTGTTGAGATTACCTTAAAGGATGCTATTATTTAATATGTATACCTTGTTCATCTGATGCAGCTCTGTGTAGGTGTCATCAGCCCCTTCCCACATAGTAGGACCAAATCTCTGGGCACTTGGTTGATTATCTAAATAATCATAACCCTGATGTATAGGAGTGAATAGCACCGGAGGGAACCATATGGGGAGGGGAAGCTGCAGAGTTTGCATTGCGGAATGAACCCTTTTGGACATGTTTTATTCATGCAAATATGTGCACAGAGAGCATTAAGAGCATGCATGCATAACGCTGCTACCTCTACACAGCCAACACGGGGACATAGCTAGTTTCATTTGGGTCAGTGAACAAACTGGGCCTGAGTGTGATAGCTACAGCAGGAATACTGTGCCTGTAAAATGACATTCGACCATCGGAATTGACAAGTTCATGAATTTTCAATGACTTTTTCTATTTTGAGTAAACTAATCATTTTATGGTATATTTTTTCCAACTCCGGTACAACGTGTGTTCAAGTCGGAACTTTTACATAGATATAATGGTTAGGTTTTGTGGCTCGTCGCATGCAGATGATACTAAAATCAGAAAGTCCTACACACTTGCAGTGATTATGTTCATGCTGAGAGACAGAATGTAGTTAATCTTATCACATTTTGTTGTAACATGTAGCCATTGCTACAAAATTGACACTTGAAAATAAAGTCACAACTTAACAACAATTACACTATCTATAATGGCTTATTAGTTCACTTTTTCAGGGTGCAGTGTATGACAGTCCATCCTGTGATTTAGGTGTGTAGGATGCATCATTGAACACACTGTCTTTGTTTGGACTGGCTGTAAGTCATGGGCACTTGATGGAATAATGATCCCTCATTGGTCTATTTCTCTTACTCTGGTTGAATTCCAGTTTTTCTGCAGTGATGATGCTTATTTTGTTCCCTAATGACCATTTTAAGAGGTCAGGAAGCAATAAACAATACATAAGGGAACTGTTTCACCTCACTTTGGGGTACTTCCTATTGAACTGAGGGAGTGCAGGATCAGCAAATCCCACATTAAGAGAGTCCTGCCGGGTGGCGAGTTTGAGTAATATACCTGCAGCTGTTGGAAGGTTTGAGTTCAGGCTGGGCTACAGCAGGTTAATCGATTTCAGTTTGGTAAATGGTAAATGGGACTTGCATTTATATAGCATGTTGTAAAGAACTTAAAGTAGTAGTGCTTTACAACAATTATATTCATACACTGATGGCAGAGCTAGTCAGGAGTGATGCAAAACGTCTTCTCCAAACCACACCAGATTTTTAGACTCTGGTGAATGAATGACCTGCTCTACCTTGTGAACCACAGCTGCCCTGAATAATTTAATTTTAAATGGTTTGTTCATATTTTAATTTTCCATAAAATTGCATAGCTCATATTCGCCTGTTAAGGCACAGTAACTGCTGTGTTTTAGTGCCCCGTCACTGAAAATGAACCTCATTCTGAAGTTATTAAAATCCATCCAATCAAAAAGCTCTTAGGAAATTAAACAGATTTACACAGTGTTTGAAAGTCTGAACTGTTAACAGTTGCTTTCATAAGTAATATACATAGTAAATGTAAGTGAGGCCGGTTTGGGAACATGATGGTTTTCATGTGAAATTAAGTCCAACAAATGTTAAAATGAAATATCATAACAAAAAAACAGGGAACTAAAATTTGCAGTGTGTTTTGTCACAGCTTATGATGATTCTGATTAACGATCAGCATACCCGTTAGAGCAGACCTGGGCATTGTACGGCCCCCGGGCCACATACGGCCCTTTGGTTGACTCTGACCGGCCCGTGTAAGGTTAATTGGAAATTACAAAATAAACATATTTTGTAATTTCACCTCATGCATGGACTAAAGCTGCATTGCTTTTATTTTGAAGTTGTTTTTTATTCACGTACATAATGACGCAATACGTATATCAAGACCGGCGCATGATTGGATCGTTGTCACAAGACGACTTTAGCCCTCAAAAATGTCCGCTCATGCTAAAAAAAGAATGGTAGATGCCGAATGCAGGGTTTTCAACAAAAATTGGACTGCTAAGTACTTATTTACTGAAGTCGGAGGTAAAGCCGTGTGTTTAGTTTGCGGGGAGCAGATCGCCGTGTTTAAGGACTACAATTTGAGTCGGCATTACCAGACGAAACACGCGGAGAAATACAAAAACTTGACTGATGCAGAAAAGGCGCAAACATCGGAAGCTTTGCTAGCTAAGCTGCAAAAGCAGCAAGGCTTTTTTTTTAACCAAGCTTCACACATCCAGGGATGCAGCAACCAAGACCAGCTTTGTGATATCCCACAAAATCGCTAAAAACAGTAAGCACAAAGACAATATTGTGATGTCTTTAGAATGCTAAGAACCTTTACACAACTTTCCAACAGTATATGAAACTCAAAATGTGTTTTGGAGTGAATGTGACTGAAAATGTTCACTAATATGAGTCACAAATGGTAAAAAACGTTCACATTTTGTTTACCATTGTTTTGGGAAATTTGATTGAATAAATGACATTTTTTGTAAGGCAACCTCACTTTTTCATTGCTTAACATATACTCTTACCAGCTTGTCAAAACAATGCTATTTACTGCTTTTTATAAAGAAATACAATTAATATTATGCAGAATTGAGTTCAGCCTTTTGGTCCGGCCCGCCACAATATTTTCTGTTTCTCATGTGGCCCCATGGAAGAAATAATTGCCCACCCCTGACGTAGAGGATGCTGATTTGTTGCATATTCATTTTTCAAAGGCAGTATTGTGCTGAAAGTGCTATTTCAACAGCATCTTAGACATTAACCTGGCTAATATAGATGCTGAATGATCATCTTCTGTTGTAAAATTCATGGAATATAATGCACTAATTTGAATTGAAAACATTACGATATTCTTGCATCCATTGGTAGCACATGGGTATATAAACAGAATATTGGATATAGAAACTGAAATAGAAGATTTAAATGATAGTAAATTATTTTGAATTATATTTTTATATTTTTTTCCTTCAATGTGTTGTCCATAAATACAGAAGTTACCCTAACATTTTAAATGTGTACTTATTCCATATCGGAGGAACTGATTAATATTCATTCATTCATTTATTATGTAGCATTAGAAGAACAATTGCATAAACAGTTCACTTTTTTAGTTCATAAAAATGAGTTCTTGTATTTGTAGTCCTGATGCAAGCTAATCCTCAAATCACCCTTGAAATACTCTATGCTGGGTTGGAAATTGTTAATACGAAAAAGTGTCCAACTTTTCCATTATGGTCTGATTGCAGCATCTTTTTGCGGTTGTCATGGCAAGCATGCTGTGTCCCTCAACTCAATCATGCTGATATCTTCTCTGCCACCAGCATTTGCAAAGTGGCATCCTCATACCATTCTATTTGCATGTGGTGAGCAGGTCCAAAGCAGTATGCTTCTGCTTTACTGTACTTCGTATCATGTAGGGACTGCGCAAGATAAATATACCAGTCATAAGCTGTTACAGATCTATTGCAACATGGTCACTACAGTACTGCAACAAAGACAACATCTTAAAGAAGAATCATTTTAAATGTTGATACAGTGTACATCTGCTGTTATTCTCCTGTATTTATGCTGACTATTATGATGATAACATAGCAGCTCATAGATTATAGATTAGATTAGCAGAGGGTAGTTTGCAAGGACAGCCGCTTAAAAGTAGTAGCTGTTTGTGAGCCGAGGCCATTTCTATGTATACACATTAGTTTGCCTCAAAACCCGTATGAAGATTTCTGCATATGCAGGTAACCACAGAAGGCAAGAGAACATTTTTCCATTTTTTTCTTCCTTGGTTTATATTGCAACTTCCCCTTGTTGGGGAGGGCTATGAACCTGCCAAACCTTTACATCCCCCAGGAGGTCTCTAACAAATGGACTGCAGTTCGGGTCTAGAGCCAGACGCTGGACCTATAACTAATAAATTACTGAGAAATATTACATTTTGACAAAGTTTTTATGTTCTAACTGGTGATTTCTAGCTTTTATGGTACTAATAGTTCAGGAAACTTGAAGAAGTGATGCTACTTAGCCAGATCTATGCATTCCGATAAGCACAACGACTTGAGCCAGTGAGTGACACAGACACAGGGGAGCGATGAGAAACAACAGTCTAAGAAAATAAGTAAGTCAGGGAAAAGTAATTTCACAGTCGGCCCGTGGAGGTCGGGTGTCAGGCTTTGCAGGCCAGTCACTTTGCCGAGCATACGCGGCACGAAGGAGAGCCACCTCCAACACCACAGATGCAGCTGAGAAAGCGTCAAGATGGCTCTGGTTGAAGAGAGAACATCTGTGGGTTGCTGCTAGAGCACAGGCCGGGGTCGTCAACCCTGGTCCGGTAGCCTGGGCGAGGGCGCATGTTGTTCGAAAGACCGAAGAGACCCAATGACACCGCGTATCATCGCTGATGATGTGCCCTAACATGATAGTGTCAGAGAGATGCTTCTGTAAGAGCCTATGGTGGACTCTGACAAGAGAATAGTTGACAACAGAAACAAAGCTTTTCATCAAGAATGGACAGACTCTCACATGTTCATCATTCCCATGGGTAGTTCAAAAGCAGTATTTCTCATATCCAACTCTCTGCCGATTAAAAAAATAAGAAATAAATAAAAGCAGCAATCTAAAGCACCACTATGATACAAAACACAAAACACAGTAAGAGCAAACATAGCCACTCAAAATCGAACTGAGGGCAACAAAATAAAATGCATGATTCACTGCCATGTAAGACACTGAATCATGATGCAAGTTTATTTTTACTTTGTTTCCTCTGAATCCTGCTCTTCTTTCAGTTTTGTAAAAATTTTTTTTTGTTTTTGCTCCCATTTTTAATCAGTTGAAGTAAAAGATATGAGACTTTGTTTATGCACACAAAAGGCTTATTCCCCTCAAAATCTTGTTCACGAGTTTGTTTAAATCCATGTTCGTGCACATTTCCCCTTGATTGAGGTAATCCATCCACCTGACAGGTGTAGCATATCAACACGCTAATTGAACAATATGATTTTGCACAGGTGTGCATTGGGAAGGTCTCAATAAAAGACCGTTCTAACATGTGCAGTTTTATCACACAACACAATGCCACAGTTGTTGCAAGTTTTGAGAGAGCATGCAATTGGCATGCTGACTGCAGGAATGTCTATCAGAGCTAAAATGTTCATTTCTCTACCTAAAGCAGTCTTCAATGTCATTTCCAAGAATTTGGCAGTAGATCCAACCAAACTAACAACAGCAGGCCATGCTTAACCATGCCAGCCCATACCATAACCCCACTACCACCATGGGCCAGTCTGTTCTCAATCTTGGCACCAGCGAACTGCTCGCCCACATGATACCACACAAGCTATCTGCCATCTGCGTGGTGCAGTGTAAACTGGGATTCATCTGTGAGGAGAACTCTTCTCCAACATGCCAGACGCCATCGAGGATTTGCCCACTGAAGTCGGTTATGACTATGAATTGCAGTCAGGTTAAGACCGAGGACGACGAGCATGCAGGTTCCCTGAGATGGTTTCTGACAGTTTGTGCTGAGATTCTTTGGTTATCATACCAGCTTTTGCCTCAGCTGTCCAGGGGAAAGGTCTCAGATGGTCTTGCAGGTGGAGAAGCTGAACATGGCGGTCCTGAGCTGGCGTGGTTACACTTGGCCTGCTCTTATTTGGCCGGTTGAATGTACTGCCAAATTCTTGGGAACAACATTGAAGACAGCTTATGGTAGAGAAATGAAAGTCTTAGATCTTTTATTTCAACTCCTGAAAAATGGGACCAAAGATTGAAGTGTTGTGTTTATATATTTTTTGTCTTTTAAAAAAAACTTTTACAAATTAACAGATCACTTTCTGTGTAAATCTGATCCTTTAAAAACCTTGAGGGTGTTTCTGTCTGCGGTTAAAAAGACAACCTTCTTCAATGCATCAGGTCACAGTTTACTGTATATACCCAGAGATGGTCATGTGCCCTAAGCTCAAAATATAAATACTTGAAACACTCCCAAGCTAAATTTTAACGAGAGGAAAAACTGGCATGGGCATTTTCAAAGTGGTCCCTTAACCTCTCACCTCAAGATAACCAATGACAATGGTGTCTGTGCAACCACAATGTCTCATTGCAGACATGCACAATTTATGCTAAATGAGAAAATTAAACCCTCTTGGGTTGAATGAGTATAACTATATGCATGTGTGATGCTACTTATAAATGGTAGCCATTTATTATAGTGTGGGTATTTTTATTTTTATTTATTTTTTTATTTTTTTTACTTGGCCCGTTTAAAATGATCTATTGTGAGACCTACAATAATCCCAGCCTCATGGAACTTTACAAAAACAAACTAGAGCCACAGGGCATTCAAAGCATGTATGGAATTCCAAGGTATATTGACAATAAAGGAGTTTTTCAGCAATTTCCAGAACAGAAGGCAGAATTGTATGGAAAATGCAATTGCTGAAAAATACAGAAATCTCCAATTATTGAAGGTTGTTAATATCAAATGCTAGGATGGATTTTTCTATGGCGCTCTTCAAGATCATGTGCTTTAATGTGCTATTTTGAAGGGATTTTTGACTTTTTCTTTTTAAATCAAAGTTGGAATGGGGAAAAAAGGGCAAATATTTGTATGAAATGTGTAATAAATGGTAACAACTTAGCTTATGAGACAATAATTGAGTGTGGCATTAATATACTTCAACCATAATTGTCCAAGCCCTTATACACTTTAAGTTTAAATAGGCACAGAACCAAAACGCGATAGTTATTACAGATTTATAACTTGAAAAAAAAGACATAATGACTGGATCTCTTTGTATACACTGTCATACTGATGACCAGCTAATACCCAGCTGTTACCCTGTCCCCACATATAAATGACAAAAATTGGTCCATCGTTGGTCTCCAAGTGTTATCATACCTACAGCAGCGCGCAAATCTCCCTGACACGATCCGTCTCTGCTGTGGCATTTAAAAAACCTTGACTGAATCCTGTGTTCTCTTTGCGTTCTAAAGCCTTTGCACTGTGGCCTACATACTGATGGTTGAGATTTAAAACCTTATAAAAGTGTCTGCAAAGGTCCCAGTGGGAGAGGTAGCACTGTTTACAGGACTGAGATAGATAACTATTATCTCAATCAATTATTGTCATCCTCTTAAAACAAACTTAAACAAATTCTTAAAAAAAAGTTGCCTATGAACTTATGAGGCCTACCATGATTGCATACTGTTTCAATACGAATGTCAGCTATAAAAAAAGTTGGTTTGTCTGAGCTTGAGGTAGTCGACTGTATGTTCCCGAAGATGAAGAAGTTGTTGCCAAAGTTTGCAATAAAAGAGGTACAACACAGCTTGCAGATACTTGATTAATAATTAATGGAGGGCCAATTTGTGACCAGCTGTTTGTCGATAAATTCCTGCCTCAGAACAGAACTTTGCAATTGAATAAAGCTGGAGGTACATAAAACTGGATTTGTTGTATGTTTGGGTGGTCTTGCTAGTCTCTTGTTTCTTGTAGTACTTCGAGGTACAACTTTAGTGTTTCATTACTTCAGCAGTTTACATGCTCATAATGAAAATGTCAGTAGGTCTCTTAGAAATTAGTCTTAAGTATACCTCTATCTCTTCATCGTCTTGGTGATCTGAGACAAACCAAGCATTTGATCTCTCTGCGCGCGAGGCTGTTATTGTAATGAAACTGTATTGCATTGTCTCAGCACCAAATGTTTGCCATGACAGAACACAAAACTAATTCTGAGGCTTGTCTGCTTCCAATGGTTTCAAAGCTGCTGCTGCCTTTTGTTTCCCAAGGGAGCTTCAGGCACTTGCTCACAGAGCCAAACAGCTTTCATGCCCATTATTTATTTAGTGCCTGTTTCCTTCAGGGTACTTCTGAGAAATCATGGTGACGAATGCAATCAGGAGCTAGAAAAAATACATTTAAAAATGTAGATTTCCCATAGTGGTTTTAATATCCCTTCATCAGGATTGAAGGCAGCGATTGATTGATATGCTGTGCCAAAATCAGTGTTTGCAAACAACGTACACTCACAAAAAGTCACTTTGGTAGTTAAGGGAGGCTATTGAAAGGATCGTAAATGCACTCTTTTTGGGTCATACCTATGTGAAGTTGAATTCCCCCCCCTCCCACCCCAATTCTCGCAGTGTGCCCTTCAATATGAATAAGCATGAATGTTTTAAGACTGATAGCTAGTTCAACATGCTGGAAAACAAGAACATTGTTTTTGACTCTCATTGAAATTTTATAAGAAGACTAAAGGATAAGTCTTTAATGGACTATATTGAAAACACTAAATAACCGTGTAGCACACTTGGAGACATTCCTTCCAGGCCATGACTGCATTTTTCAAAAAGGGAATTTAAGTTGTGTTTACAAAATAAGAAAACAGATGTTCTGAACTTGTATCAATGGAAAAACAGTGTGAAAGGTCAGAAGTATGCATCTTACTATTGCAGCAAAAGGGAAGTAATATGATTTTTCTTCTTTTTTTTTCTTTTACATATTGAAAGAATGCAACTATCTTTTTTTTATAAATTACCATCTCTTTACATCCTTTATTTCCTTTCACTCTTCCATAATACATACTGTATGTCAAGTCAGTTACGTTCTGTATGTCATAGAATTAAAAAAAACTGTTTCATAAAACCTTATAATCTGCATCATACAACAGAAAACAACATACTTTAAGCTTAGACCCTCCAAACTGTAAACTGTTGTTATAGAGTCAGATGGGACTTTAAAACAAGTCACTTACTCAAAATGTATGATGTCACTATGTGAAGTACTAATGATATGATACAATGAGATAGGAGCTTTACAACAAGGAGCTGTTGACTTATCTCCATGGGAAATTTGAACTGAGTTTGTGTTGTAACTTTGCTGGATTCATTTTAAGATACATCTAGAAATTATTTTATTAAAATTAGCAGAAAATTTGTCTGTGCTATCCCTACTGCTAACACTGATACTAATGTCTTTAATAATAATATAATACTTGCAAATAGAAAATGCCAACTTACGGGGAGAGAAAGAGAGAGCTGTAACTGTGAAACAAAAATGTCATCTTCATCATCTGATCACAATGTGATAAACCTGATATAACACTGTATAATTCTCAGGATTATTGGTGAGGTGTATGAGCAAGGCTACGCTGCAGACTGAAGTTTCAGTGTTAACAGTGACATTCAGAGTGACCGCTGTCTGAGTAGGTCCTTAGTTGGATGAATGTGCATCAGTACACACGCTTGTCTCTTGTATAAAATGGATATATTTGTACTTTATTATTGCAAACTATGGCTATTATAGCTATTCTTCTTATGGGTCCATGCATTGAGTCTCTCCCTCTCTCCTCACAGTCACAGTTCTCATTCATTATTGACTTATTGTAGCTTCTGTGACATACAGTATTTGTCTGTCTGTGGTAGCATAAAACATGTTGTTACAGAAAGACTTAAAAGATTTAGATTTCTTTCTTGCAAATTTATGAATGACTTTAGAATTTCAGAGAATATCCTATTAGATTTTTTTTCCACGCAAATTTGTATTTTCTTGTAAATTTACCCCTGTAATCTCAGATTATTATTTTTTTTATATTAGCCTCCTCCCAAATATCTTAATTTTTCCTTTTCACTTAATGGCCCTAATGTGCCTTCTTAAGTCAACATGTGATCAGCAACATAGAAAACAGAAGTGACATTCACTTCCATTCTACTGACTTGCAGGGGACGGTGGGATTTTAGCTGAATGGCAGCGTGTAATTGGCAAAAAAGATGGAAATATGCCAGTGTAGCAGCTCAGTATTCATCCAGCCTCTGTGGACAGACAACCGACTGGTGAATGTATACAGGAAGGAAAAACAAAAGAAAATGTGATACTTGTTTTTATTTATAGGCTGTTTTGTAGTCACTAATGCTCTATGAGTAAAATACTGTATTTTTGTTATAGCGAGAAAGCTACAAAATGTTAAAATTCTGTTCAAAGTAGCCAAAAGAAAGTCAGTAACTCTGATTGTTGCTGGTGTTCTGGGTGAAATAGTGTAGGAAGCCTAATTTATATACTCTATGACCTGAAAAGACATGTCATCACCTCAGAAGACTTGAAGAAAGGTCGGAAGAGTACTAAAAAGGTCATGACATGTGACAGTTTGCTATCATATGAGTTCCTGAATATCGTTTTACAATAAAGGGATAGACTCCATCGCAATACAGCAAAGGTCAAAGGGGGATGTAACGTTTTCAAAGTGACCAGACACCAATGCAATAACACGAAAGAAATCTAGAGAAAGTGTGTGTATGTCTGTCAGTGTACAGGCACATATAGCCAAGTCTGAGCCCAATGGTAATTTAGCAGCTCTCAGCAGGTTGTCTTCAGGGAAGAGCTAATATGGGCTGTGTGTGTGTGTGTGTGTGTTTGGCAGCGTTTCATCTCACACAGAGTTCTGCTGACCTTGGCATACTCAAGATTTCATCCCACTGGAGTCTCATCCCCCCTCTTCTCTGTCTCTTTTTTCCTTACTCCACCCAAATCTCCTTCCAGGAAGGCGCCTATGCATCTCCAAAATCAAAACCAAAAACACTCTATAGATCCAAAATAAATTTTAAAAAAAAAGGTGCAAGCTTCTCCTCCTTTCACCTGAATAATTTCTCCGAAGGCTGTGACTGAAAGAGACAGAACCGTGGTTAGACTTCCAGAGTGTGAAGACTGCAGCCAACAGTATGCCTGGATGCAATGATTAAATGTTAAAAACTCTTGCGGCATGTTTGACTTTTCCTATCATCCTCATTTCTGCTGGCTCATGCCTTTCAGGGTAAACCATTCCAGGAATCTCATTAGTTCAAGAAAGGCAGAGATGCAGTGAATGGCAGTTTGAGGTTTGTCTGTACTTCTTTACTGAAAACGCAATGTCATCAAATATAGTAACATATTAGACTCTCAATGTTAAGTCTTAAGAAACCAATACCTTCATCGCTATAAGACCTATAAAACATTTTTCATAACATTCCCCAGTGAGTGTGAATAGTTCTGAAAAGGACGGAGGGTTGTTCTGAATGCTTCCACATAACATATTTATTAATGTTTAAAGTGTTTCAGGTTGACAGCAGTCAAACCACCCAGAGCTGTTGTCTTCCTAAGGGAAAATAACTGGCAACACAAATCAATTGAAGTGACAACAAGTGTTTTTTTTTGTGTGTTTGTAAAATGCCTGACAGTCTATGCACATGTTGTGCACTGAATGTGTGCAAAATGCCAATGAGACTTGCTTTCATAAGGGGGATTCATAACATAATGTCAGATGGCATTATTTCCTTCCGGGTTTTTAATCCAACATATTAAATACATGACAAATCGACAAATTCCATTGCACTGATGCACGACTAAATATTACTGCTCATTCTTCCCTTGCATTGTCAGCAAAGGTCGATGGGGCCGTTCACATGTGGCTTCTAAAACGTGTGGAGAACACCTGCTGTGGGCTTTCATCTTTTTATCCAAGGTGCCTGAATCATTGAGCTAACCCTGCCTGCCGTCACTAGACAACCAAAACCTGCTGGCTGCGATTTACAATGATGAAGTTGAAGAAGAATTTTACCAGTAGTCTCAAAAACTAAACAAAAACTTTAAAAAAAAGTTCTGTTGTTGTCAAAATTAATAGCTACTTGATAGGCCGTACACCTCTTGGTATCCTTGAAAGATTAGATTCACTCATTCTTCTTAGCCTGCTCAAAAGAATTGAATCATGTTTTCATGCCCTGCAGGAACGTCTCTTGATAAATAATTAAATCTAATCTAATGTTGCAAGCTTATGTTCTATCGTATAATGTTTTCTTTCCCATAAGAACCATAGATGGGGGTTATATGTAGTCTAGCTTTTACATCTGTGATACATCGCTGATACTCTTATCCGATGTGACACGGAGTACAACGTGTGGATGACACAATCCTCCAGTGTGCTGACCTTCCAAATGTTTTTGATGTGTCTGTAGTAATAACTTAAGTCAGTGTTGCATGTCCTAACAGAACTCTTCTTTCTTTTTGTATTTCAGACTGAATCTGTGTCGCCACCTATCCACTGTCCTGGCAGAAACAGACATGTTCTTTGTCTTCGTTCCAGTATGGTAAGTTCATCTTTTGTGTCTCCATTAGCATAAATGATTTTTTTTTCCTCAGGGAGAAACAGCATGTCTTCATGCACGATTTCTTATAAATTATGATAACCACATTTCCACTATGAATATCCGTGGTGCTATGAACACACACAAAGGTCAGAGACTGCCAGAGACAAGGGTTAAGGTCAGAATGGGCAGCTATTCTGAATAATTCTAAAAAGAAAAAAAAAAAAAAAAAAAATCAAGATAAGAGTCAAAGATAATTTTGCTCTCCTCTTGTATGAAGGATAGACAGTCATGTTAGACTCTCTCTTCTACCCAGACTCACCCACAGGTGCATTGAAAGAGGGTGAAAGGTGTGGGTGGCTGTTAAAAATAGGCCAGCTCATCTGCTCACATACGGACTTTTGAATCTGCCAGCAGTCAGTGCAGATTAAAAATTAACATGCCTTTTGATGCCGCCTTGTCAACTCAGCATTATAAAAACATGATAAAGAGCAAATGAATGTTAGCATTTAGGCTCTGATGTGCTACTGCACACCCCTCTTAAATGTTTTAAATGTGTATAATTTAAAGCAGCATATGACAATTACTGTCACCCCACGGCACTGGAAATATGTAAGGAAACATCCTGTACCTCCTGATATACAACAGAAATGTGTTGAATTATTGTTTTATAATCAAACTACATCAGTGAACTTCTAAGATATGGTTCCAGCAATAAAAGTGACACATTGCACAAATGGTACCTTACAATGTTGCACACAGAGATGCAATAGCTCTATATTTGTGGTTCAAGAATGTTCTTAAAACAGAGGCACAAACACTCGTTGCCCTTAGGCTAAACATTGTAAGATTTGGTTTGGATGATCTCAGCCCAGCGGCAGAATCATTAAAGCTATTGTCTTCCATCTATCCCTGCCATTGTGCTCATCATAAGAGCAGCTCGCAGTTTCATGCCGTCTACTGCTGCCCATTTAGAAGTCGCAAATTTTACTGGCTCAGTAGATGGGAGGATATGGCACATTGGAAACAGAAGCAATGCTGCGTGATATAGCCAATTATTGCAGAATCTTCTTTAATTATGTTCTCCCTTTTTTTAACAGTGTAAGTGTTAACCACATTGGTACTGTTCAAAGACATGAACAGGTTGATTTATTTTAATTGTCAATACAACTAATCAAAGACAGGGTGCAAAAAAAAAAGAAGAAGTTGCCTGAGGTTTATGGGCATCTAGTAAAAACTTGATAGCTCTGAGGAGAGTGAAGAAATGGAGGCAGACATTGTTGTTACTCGCCTGCAGTTACTTGTATTGTGTTGACAGTAAAAATGATCTATGCCAACTGTAGCTTTTCAGGCAGCTTGTGAGTCTTCGAAGACGTATGAAATGCTGACTGTGGAACACAGGATGGAGGTGCAAACAGTAATTTATCTTCCACCTTGGAAAGTAAATCACATCTGAAATATTATTTCATTCTGTTGCTACTATCTTGGCAATGGTCACATGTGATTTAGTGAAAGGAAAAAATGGGTTTGGTCATGATCTGTGAAAGAAGAAGGGAACAGTACACAATGTGGCTCAAATGATCTAAAAATCTATTTTTTTTATCATCAAGAGATAATTTTATTACTGATACATTGAAAACAAGTAATTGTTGTGCTTGAAACATTAATGAATACATTTTAAAAATTGTTTTTTTTAAATTTATTTTTGACCTCAGGTTCATTTTCCCAGATGGCTACGATATAGTTACAGTGGATGTGGTTTTACTTCAGATCAAACCTTTATTGCAGAGTTGATGCAAAATTGGACAAAAAATCAAATAAATGGCATTTTGTGTATCATCAGATGAAATAGCATAAGGTAGTTTTCTTTGATCTAAGTAAACCCTTTCAGTGTTTTAAGATTGAGGCCCTGTTTACACGATTGCATGCCAGGACAGTAGTTGGCGGTGCCCCCTTTCAAAATCAACACTACAGAATAAGATCATAATAGTGGTGCAGCAAATTTACACTGGAGGAGCTTTAAAACGCACAAACAAAACCGGACAGTCCAACATTATTTGTTTTATTTTTGTTCTGTCCATAGCTTTCTGTCCTTACTCCGAATTAGGCTGGAACTGTAATAGTGGCGTTTTTCAATAGATTACACACTGAAACCCGTTGTCAAAAGTTTGCGTTTTCAGGCTCCCAAAATGCTGTTGTCGTGCAAAAGAACGGTAAAACTGCAACAAAAGTTTAACATTTTAGCGTAAAACCATTGTTGAGGTGAGGCGACTTCACTGACTACATAATAATTAGTTTATAGGAGCTGCAGCAAAAGCAGCTCATAAAGACTTTCTCCACCTAACACTTATACAGTAGGACTCATCACACTGATAAGTGAAAAGATTAAAATGTATATAGTTTCTATAGAATACATACAGATTTCAGACCCTTAAATCACTGCCCGCATCTTGATATGTTCATTGATTTAAGTAGGTCTGCTCCTGCTGGTGTTGAGCCAGGAAGACAGCTGGGCAGATGCTGGTGGTGGCAACAACTGAACCTTCCAGACTGTAAGTCACAGGCAGCTGCCACATTCCTTTTAAAATTTCATTATACATCTTATTAAGACAGGTTGTATCTTAAAATAGAGGAAGTAGCAAGATGACACTATACTATACTCCATACTAAGGTTATTGCCTCACACTGGATAATAAAACTTTTTAAAAAAGATGATGTTTCTCCAAACCCATTTCCCTATATGCTTCTGTTCTTTACTGATAAAGATGTCTGTAATTCAGAGGACTCTGATACATAAAAATCTGATTATTCGTTGTTTCTCAGAATGTCGTTTTTGTGGTTGATTTGGTGACAATACAATCATTGGCAGAAAGTTAAAAATGTTTAACAATCATGAAGTTGGAATGCTGAAGTGTACTCTTTAAGGTTTTGTAGTTTTCCATGACGGTTACTTGAACCTTGAATTTATATGAACCTGACTTCAAAGCGGACAATCAGAAGCCCTGGAGTGGAGAGGTGCATTTCTTTCATTGTTAATCCTGTTTAATGGATTGGCCATGCTGAACAACTTTCATTGTAGGGTTTGGAAAACAAATACAATATACTGAAGTCAAACATTTTTAATTTCATGGTTTGAAACAACATACAAAAATAAACTGTATACAACACATCCAGTTCCTGTGATTGTAAATCAATACTAGTACACTAAATTAAAAGAAACCACAGTTGTCGTCTAAGGTACCAACCAAATCTTTTCATCTGAACAGTCTTGCTGCTTTCATTGACGTTGCACAGTTCTACCTGCATTTAACATTCAAGTACTATATAATATATTAACAATGGATTAAATCAGGGAAAAGGTTTTTAACCATGCTAATGTAAAACAACACTGCAGCTCATCTTTGAGACACTTTTAGCTCACTGCTTTGGCTCTTGTGTCCACAGATGACGTATTTGGCTGAGTGTCACTCGCAATGCATTTGGCAGCGTGCTGCTATTTTCTCAGGAACCAAATGACAAGTGCATGTCGGACATGCCCATACTGCACATATTCCATGACTTAGTAAATGATTATATTATGCTTAACCCTACATCGGTCTCAAGGATAATGTAATCTAAACCTGCCAGAAAAGCAGAATCAGAACACAAATGATGTCACCCTTGATGGACGATGTCAAACATCATCACAAACATTACGTCCACAGTCAACCTTTAACATCATCTGACTTTGCTGGTCATTATCAAATCATTTTCAGTGCATCTTATGTTTTTTTCTGTGGATTTTAACTCCTCGAGATCTGACATTAATGTTCAGCGATCCTCTGAAAGTAAATAATGACAGTCTGTGTGGAGCATTTGGGATTCACTTCATAGGTTGTTTATCTTTTCTCATCAAAATGGGGTGAGAATTCGGCTTGGTATGGTTGATTAGGACAGGTTAAAGTAGCTCTTTCAAGAGGATGTGAGGTAATCAATACTGACAATGGTTTCTAAATGGGTGGCGTGTGATTCACATCGCAAAATTATCAAAGACCGTGTTCCATGCTCAGCCTGCCCTTGTCTGAGAGCAACGTGTTACTTTTCCAGCAAGTGTCCTTTTTTTTAGTCTGTGACGCATGATGTCATTTGTTTTTCTGCATCTGGACTGACACACATGCTTTTTTGCACTCAGTGAGATGTTTGTATGGAGCCCTGTACACGAGCAAGGCAGCAGCAAGATACAGACAGGCCTGTGTCATGTTGTAATCCCACACATGAAAACAAGTTTTTTTTTCGTTTTTTTTTTTTTTTCTTTTAATCAGAGGGAGTTTACTATGTCTGCACTGAGTGAAGACAAAGACAAAAATTAGAAACGTTTTCAGAGGAACCCTCATAGTTTGGTTTCATCAAAAAAAAAAAGAAGAAAGTTGGGCTTAGGTATAGTTACATTTTAAACTATGCACATTCTCACTCAGAGAAATAAAACTAAAGCAGACAGCACTCAGGGAGTGCAAACCTTTGCCAAGGAAGACTCCTTAACTATGACAACCTGCACCTTAAATTTGGATTCCAATTGCTATCATTATTAGTTTGCTGGTTACGGTGGTTTTCTTCAGGATCTAGCTCTGTGAGTTTTGATGTCAAATATGACTGCTTTCTGAATGAGCACAGTTTCACCTACATTTTGATCTTAGTTGCAAGTCTGTAGCAATAGTACATGTTATCTCAAAGTAGCGAATTTTCTGCAAGCCCTATGAATTTAAACATTCTGGATCACCAGATTATACTTTGATGTTAGATCTTATGGGGGGTGGAGCCTACCTTGTGGAGCTCTTGTTTTGTGGAGACATTGTAGGCCTTATCCATGAAGTTAGAAGCACAAATCTTGTAACTGACCCTGTCCCACAATGGTAAAGAATCTTTTAAAAACCATCTGGATCCAGATGATGATCCGGATCACCTCGAAAATCAAATGGATTGTTCCTTGGGTGATACTCTACATCTCCAAAAAATTCCTGCTAACATTGCCCACTTGGCAGTGATAACAAAAGCATTGGACATTACCTTTAATATGGTTTAATACATCTAAATCCTGGGAACCTATCTTAAAGCTGAACACTGACAACAAATCTGTTTGATGCCACCTGCTGCCTGCTTATGCAAATCTGCATGTTAGGTGAGCGTCTCTCTCTCTGTCAACACATTATCATCTCTTTCCTGCTGCAGCACCACCAGGCTACCAGCTGCAGCTGTAGAGCAGGTTGCCAGATGAGAGACTTTTCTGGCAACTGGTAACCTACAGTCAGCAGGATAACGCCATAGGGTGAAGAGGTGACAGAGCATAAAATGCATTAGATTGCATGCAGATAAACAAGAGACCTGGAAGGGGTTGGATTTTGCATCGTCACCTAACCGTGGCATGAGAGACAGAGTGCAGAGATACAGAGAGAGAAGAGGATGCTAAGCTCAGGCATATACTTGTTGTATACAGTATAAACAAGTTGTTTTATGCATTTATTTAAAGCAGTGAAAGTGAATATTTGCCTTTTTCAATTGTATTTTTTTTTATCAACCACCTGATAATAGTGTTTGCCAAAATGATTCAACACATGAAAGTGTAGTTTGTTGCCAGAAATTGGAGCCATTGACAGTTGTTCTCCGTTGAACGTGCAAGAGAAGTGATTATCGTTCTGACACAGCGACATTTATGCTCATGCTACTAATGCTCGCTGCTGTTTTCACTCAGATGGCGCTGCAGTGGCTCTCTATGTCACCGGCAGAGTGTAGCAGAACTTTCTTACCTGTCGGGTTAGAGATGAACGTGTAGACAGCAAGTAATGCCGTGGATTAAAGTTCAAGTAATAACAGAGTGCAGCCATGTTTCGACAACACTGGGGTACCGTGACAACATAATCAATCATTGCAGAGAGCTGCAGTGGATACAGATGATGCATTCTTTGTTGGAACGTTTCAAATCACCCACTGAGACACATTTCAACTGTATATCTGTTATTACTGTATCACTCATCTGGAAAAAAAACATCTTTTCATCACACTGGGGCAGACTAGTTCAATCTTTGAATCCTACATTGTACTCAAACTGCATCTATTTTAGTGAGATATGGAAATTGATAGATTGTAGGCCATTTGTCGTGACTAATCGGTGATGCTTTTATCACTGACTCCTTAAGTTATCTCAAATCCCTCCTCGACTTTCTCATGCCGCTTAATATGTGTTCTCAGTGCATTCGTCGTTCCTATTGCCAAGGCAATAAGGGGGCGATGGCAAAGACGGAATGGCTGACATTTGATTGACAATGTTCCAGGATATTCAGCATGAGGATAATACTTTTTCTTGTGTTCTCCTGAATATCTTCAGCTGTTAACAATGGTAGGAAAAAATGTTAGACATTATGTTGGAGGTTGGACTTAATTGAAGCACATTGTTGAGGATCTATCAATAATCCTGACAGACTGTTGAAGGCTAGTTCAATTTTGTGAATATTGGGCAAATTGAATCCTCACACAACACTGAACTGTCATGCCGAAAAAGCTCTCTGCTAAAAACATTGTACAGTAGTTGATGCTAACGTGAAACAGACACATGCATATTTTTAATTAAAACAAAAACCTAGAAGATTTCTCTTGATGACAGTAATTGCAACATCATTGAGCAAGATAAGTTCACCTGTCTTGCTTTTTTCCCCATCCCTGCCCTTTGGCTTGGAATCCTTTGCAGTTTGATGTTTTAACAAGACAGAAAGCTGTTTATCAACGAACTCCACTGCATTGAGCAGAAACACCTTAAGTGAGATGTGAGGGCATCTGAGTCAGTCGTCTAACTTCTCAGTCTCTGAAGCCATTGCTCTGTGTCTCATTTCTCAGAGTATTGATGTCTTTAAATGAGCTTCCCAAGTACCTGAAGGGAGTGAATCCTTTATAGATTGCTTTCAGGATGTTGGGATATAGCAGACTGGCGTGGCTCAACAGTAGACCCAAGATATTTTTTTTTTTTCCACATGGGAGTGAACGGTGTTTGCATGGGAGGTTGATATTGATACTGAAAAAACAACAACAGAAAAGCAGTTTAAACTTAGATTTCAATCAGGAGAGACTAGTGGTTGAAGTAAATAAGAATGTTTATTACATCAAATGAAATGTGATAATTAGTATGTCAGAAAGTCTTTGGTATCAGAAAGTCTTTTGGTGCTCCTGAGCAGCAGCAAGATATCTATCCCCCCTTGGAGTCCAGGCAGTGGTGGTGGTGGCTGATGACCCTGGTGAAGCTGATGAATGATGAGGTTGGTGAATTCTTGAAGACTGGGCGGTGATGGGGAGGTGGAGGGGGCACAAGACAGCAGCATGAAAGAACTAGAAGAATGGAGAGAGTCATATTTTTAAAAAAAACAAACAGCAGCAACATGATAGGCTGACATTGAAGGTGTGTCGTTGTGCTATTGGATAAATATGACCGGCTGATGAGAACCAAAATCCAACCAATCCTGACAATCTTATAACTATTTGATACAGGGTATATATAGTCTTAGGTAAGCTGTGCAGACAAATACTCTGGAGGTGCTGTTTCAAAAAGGAGGACAACTGTACAGAGAGACAATTCACCACAAAGAAAACTAAAACAAAGGAAGCAAAACATGAATCGATACTGTTGCAAGTGCATTGCAAAGAGAGCTTGGATGTATGGGAATAGAGAGTCACTAGAACTGTGTCTTTAGAAGAAAAAAAAATTTGAGAAATCGAATGGTTTTACCCAACTGGATAAGGACCGACAGTGATTACAGAAGAGGCTAGAAAAGAAGTGCTTGGATGGAGAAGCTTTGAGAGTGCTCCAGAGAGTGTAGGCAGTCGGACTGCAGCAATTAGTCAGTGAGGCTCTCTGTGGTTAAGGGCCAGCTGACCACTGGGATTGCTTGCTTAGAGATTCTTCCCTCTCTCAAAAATGATAGTGATATATCAGCAGTTACCTGAAGAAATAGCACCCTTTTCTTAGTGTGCTTGCTCCTTCTTTCACATGTCTCATCCATCCTCCTATCAAATAATCCTGCTCAGTCATGGTTTGAAATCCAAAACATTGACATAACTGCTGCTTTCTTTACTTATATTCACATATAAAACAATATCATACCGGCATACAGGAAAACAGTGAGTTTGATGTAAACAGAGGCAAACACATCTGGTGTAAAGACTCCCAAAAGATTCCTAATATCTATCAAAATAACTTTTCCGTCTGAATTGGACCATGCATTGAGCATGTTCTCATGTTTATAACATACCGTATGGTAAACATGTTATCCATCTATCTAATCAAACATTTGTAAACCTCTAAAAATGAGCTCTCTGATCTCTACATTTATGTATGTTTTAATTCATGGTTGAGCTAATGGGCTAACCTCTCAAGAGCTTGATAATTTGTTGATGTTTGCCTCCTCAGATTTTGGGTAGATGGGGGAGAGCGGTGATATATGCACATTAATGAGCATGTCACGCGAACAGCAGCTAATTAAAATGACACATTTGGGGCCTTATTTGGTGATGGTGTCAGCGGTAACAGGCCACTAGCAATTTGAGTGTCCGTGTTAGTCTGAATTACCATAGAATGTCCCTCTGGAAAAAAAAAAAATGTATCTGCCAGAGAATGGAGGAGGAAAAGCTGTACATTTGTTTTCCTTTTCTTTTATCCTCAACTTAAAAAACAGAATAACAAGAGCATGCTCCTTTGAGGTGACACAGAAAGGTCCTGTGTGGGCTAGCATGAGATTCTTGCGATCAAGCGAGCGTGTTGGAACATATAGTGGAAATGGCATTGTTAGCCAGGGTCTTGTAGTTCTTAAAACGTCTACCAATTACAAAGACCTCTATAGAAATGAAGTCACCTTTTCACAACAGGTCATATTGAATTTGTAAAGACTGCAGTGGGCAGCAGTGGATAATGTAAAATTGGAGAAAGAACCTCCATGCCTTTCTAGACATTGATGGAATTTCATTTGTTCGTACCGAACCAAATATCTGTGAACTGCTGCAATAGTGCTTATGGCATAAATCATTTTCATTTTCAAAATCCATATGAGCAGAAGAACATTGGCATTACTGCAAATGAAATAACAGATTTTATTATTTTAGTTGGTCACTTTATCTTTCCTCCCAGAGAATTCAATTATCCAAATGACTGATTTGTATTGTCTTTCACATGTTTTTAGTGGTACGTTGAGTGGTACAACATTTGTTAGTGGTACATTTAATTTATTAGTTAATTTATTTAGATATATTGTAGTAAGAGCACCATCTGGGTTAATTTAATCTAATACATTTTAATTTAAAAGAGTGGATTTGGTGTTCTGTGAGCCCCTCCATCTGCATTGTATAGTTTACTTCTAATTTACTTACTGCTGTTACTATACAAATGTTTTGGTAATTTTAAATTGAGTCAATAGATGAGGAAGAATCAATGCGTTTCCATTGTTATGAGAACTGAACTAAAGGCCCGATTGGCTTTCAGTCATGCTGACTATTGATTGCAAGGGCCATAATTTACTTTTGTCCCAAAGTAAGCTTTTCACCCCATTACGCTCTGCTCACAGCTCTTTGGCTAGAGCCAGTCTTGGTCTCGATCATCATTAACACCTACCTCATCATTAAATGGAGCAGCCAGACAAAGGGACAGAGATTATAGATTTGATCATTACTCTTCGCATCACCCTGTCTAATGATTTTTGTAAAGGTCTAATGCTTAGCATGCATGGCAAAAGGCCAAACATTACCAAAAAGTCACAAGATGCATTATTGGAACCAGTGGCAATTAGTTGGATTGTTTAGTACCGTCACCTTTGACATACGTAACAAAGCAGTGACCCTTAATGGTCAATGATGCCTGAGGTTGGATTTGTAGTTCATTAATAAAAACAATTTAGCTGAAGAAATAGGATGTCTTTACACAAGTGAAACACATCTGGATTATTTGAGTAATGACACAACATTTCTGAATTGCACTTTCACTTGAAGGTACCTCTACATACATACATGTGTAAAAAAAAATTGTTGTAAATGAAAAATGTTCAACTCATGGGGATAGTAAAGGTGGAATGAGGGCTGAAGATGGCCTGAATTTACAACAAAATGTCTTTACTTGAGTACACCTCAAACCACAGAGACAACTGAATACAGTTGTTGCCAGAATTGTCACGTCCATGCAGTACTTAGTGACGATCAGCACTAAGACCGTTTAACAGCTGTTTGGAATAATGCATTCCTATTTAACTTGAATTTTAAGGCTATTTGCAATATTGTGGCTTCTGCCATTTCAATTACACAATGAAGGCATTCGATATGCTAAACTGGGGCAATGTACATTCTAATTCTTTAAATAGTACAAGACACAAATTGGTTTCTTTTCCTTTGCGAGTGTCTGGAAAAAAAAAGACTCTGTGCTATTTGTGGACTCAATAAATGCATTCTTGTCTGCAAAGACTCCCTTCCAAAAATGGCAACCGGTAGCCTCAATAGTACAGCACTGACAAATCAAGAAATAAATGAGGGCCTTTATTTAGATGGACTTACCCCTCATGTATCATTGCCATGCCTCACATCTTGAATCCCTGCAACAACAACAACAAAAAAAGTGCAACTTCTTTTGTTTATTTATGTATTTTATTCATGTACGTATTTAAGTGAAACAGATTGAGCACACACACACACACACACACTCCTAGAACACAGTATAAAAGGTTCACTGGAACATGGGATTATGGATATTTATTGCTCCAAATGTATTGCTGAGCTGCTTGGATTTAGAAATAACAATAGTTTTTTTTTTTTATGTTCTTTCTGTAGCTTCACCTAGCCACACAGGTTTTGTCCAGATTAAATGGAGTTGTGAATCAGTCTATTTCTTCCACACTGAATAACATATATGTAATGGTAGACAAAAGAAACAGAAACACAAAAGATGGTGCCAAGTTCTTGTCACAGAGGCCTGTGTTACTTCCTGATAAAATTCACTGACAAAGAATATATCTCAGAAGAATAGAGACAGGAGGGAGAAAGATATAGGAAGACGGAGATGATTGTATGTCCGTATGTCTGTGGGTGGTCGGAACAGATGGAGAAAGTCACTAATGTCACTATCTTATACCAAACAAGAAGCATTGTGTGGCAGTAGTGTCACATTGCTGTGCCACTACATCGTTTTATTGGTCATTCAGACACACACACACACACAAGACTGCCATTTATTTTAAATGAGACTTGACACAACAGGTAGAAGTTGGGAAGGCGACATTTTATGCAAATGTACTCTGACGCCATTTGAGCTCGGAGTTGTTTACCACTCCGCTTCACCAGTGTGGAGTGGAGATCATTTCCCAGCACAGATCCAGGACTGCAATGTCATACACGCTTAGGAGTCACTGTTGTATTAATACTGTTTCAACAACTTATACCGCCAGGTACAAAATAAATGAAAGGAACAGCTTCTTCTTGTGTGTTATAGAGTTTTAGTTGTTTAGTTTAGTTTTTAGGTTTAAATAGTGGTAACAAACGGCAAATAACAGAGATGACATACTAACATACATACATACACACACATATATATATATATATATATATATATATATATATATATATATATATATATATATATATATATATATATATATATATATATATATATATATATATATATATATATATATACACACACACACACAGCAACATACATGCAGAAGTATGTGCAACACGATGTGTGTGCATGACTACATTGAGGAGTACGATATGTGTGGCAGGGACAGGACTAGAATAATGATCAACAGTGTTAAATAAGCAGTGTTTCATGCTAATTAATATACAATATAATGTAGCAATATATAAGATGAATAAATACTGTAGTAACATCGGAATGTGCTCTCATTTGATATGTAGTTTATATAATAATAATGTAATAGGATGATATATATCATATATCATTACATAGATTTATACGTCATAATAAATATAGTCATATCATCAATCATAAAATATTATGATAATACAATAATATCATTATCACTATCATATTTCATATTATGTCAAATAGAATTCGATATCTTTGAAATATTTATGTTTTTAAATTGATAAGGAGAGAGGTCAGACCAAGATTCCTCGGGGAAGCAAAGATAATCCCAACCAGTGTGTAGTTTTACATGCCAATAGCCAGCTCATATTTATCCCAGGTGGCAGATAAGAGGGCATGTGTTTTGTTTGGAACAGTCACAAATGTGTTGCATTGAAAAGGACTGAAGAATGAACTGTTCTGTGATATAGGACTTGCATTTTTTAAAAGATAGCAAGTGAAAGAGAGAAGTAAAGATTAGCTCAATCAGAATGAGAATGAGCAGTTAGGACACCAAGGGTGGATATTTCAGCAGATTCTTTTTTAAATCCATCCATGGCACAGTCAGTGTATTAACCTCCCTCTTTTTTTCATGATGCACCTCATTACCTCCAGTTCATTGCACCTAGTTGGCCCTCGTCTCTCATCACAGAGATTCACTCTACCTTCACCGTCCTCTTTGACGCTGTTGTGCTTCGATGGGAGCATCGTGCCTGCTCAGTTGATTAGCCGACTGATGGTAGCTGTGCTCCTCTGCTGCAACATCAAGCTCACACCTACACATATATAAAAAAAATGGATTTTTTTGGTTTTCACCTCAAATGAACAACAGGCGTAAACACATTCCGTTCTTGTCTGCAATGCATGTGGGACACTTAGAACTTAAGCCTCTAAATCTACTTTTAAAGCAAAGTATAAATCCAAGCAAACAGCAGTGTAAGCAAGGAAGAGAGCCAGAATTATGAAGTCTTTCATGACTCTTATATTATGAGAGTTTTAAGTAGTAGGATCAAGCTAAACAGAAATGTTTTCATCACTTTTTTTTGGATTCAGTTGCTGTAAGGCACTATTGGCTTTTTGAGTGTCAATGGGATAACACTTACTAAGACCTGGGGTTATGAGATTATCTCAGTTGATTTCTGAAATGTACTGAATGGGAGGGAAATGTTCTGTCAAAGAGTCATTTAGCCTGAAACCTTACTTCACTCTATACTTCAGTGTAGCCAGTGATCCGTAAATTCAATATTTACTGTATTGTTTCAATATTTCCTCGAGAGATTTGTGTTGTGTTATTCTTCATTGTAGCTGTAATACTGACCAGGCAGCCCATTCTAACTCCTGGTGCATCAAATATGGCAGCCTGGTCAGCGGCCCTTCAGTTAAAGAATGATGCTGCACTTAACCCTGTAGCGTAATTTCTCAAGGTGCCCCTAGTGTTGGAGTATAAAGAGCTAGAAAAGTCTGTCTCAAAAGGTGGCCGGGGTGGATGGATTTGTCAAACACAGGGCTTACCCATGTCAGACTAAGGTTTAAGTCCACAGTTGTGTGACCAAATGATAAATTTGTTTTGTTTCAAACTTATGTAACCTATTAAATTTATATAATTACCATTCTTATCGTAACCCAAAACATGATGTGTCTCCGAACCTAACAAACTATGACCTTTTCACAACATTTATAACAGTCCAAAATAAGACATTGCTAATTTGACGGTGGACCCTTGCACATCCAAAAGCGATGCAATAGGGGTTAGTATAGTGCAACAGAGTTTGAAGCTTAAGGCCACTGACCAGACTGCTGTATTTCATGAGTTGGGACTGAGAATGTGTTTAAAATAAAGTTTTAAGAGAGGAAGGAAGGGATGAATAACAGTCTATAAGGAAAAAGACTGAAGACACTTGATGTCTTGGCTTGACATGAATTTCCTTTTGTGCTGTGCTGTCTGTTTTTTTTTGTCTTATGTCATTGCTCAATATTATTTTATTGAATGACTGTTTTTGCCCCAGATTCTTTTAGCACAAACGTTGTGAATGAAAACGTGTTTACAATATTGATTGATATGTGTAAAAAGGAAATGTTTAAAAATCAAATGAATGTTTTTTTTACAGCCATGAGTAGTAACAAAAAAATCATTACAATAATATAGTCTCCACTCAACATCAAAAAGGACAGCCTACCAAAGAACATCTGACAAATGAGGAGAGATGGAACCGCAAGAGTAATCGATTGCATATTAACAGGGCTGAGTTTCTCAAATTGTCAGTGAACCTCTTCAGCCCATCATCTTTCCTGCAAGCTTTATTTCAACTGCAAGGAAGACAATCACATCTTATTATTCCGATGTCAGTTATGCAAAGTTGGGTACAAGGAAGAACACAAACAGCTTACACCATGTTAGATGAAAGAGGCTTAACTGACTGACACAGAGAAGAATATAGTGACATTTGTTTAATATATTGCAATTAATGCTTTACATTTGGTTTTTGTCACAAATTATAATTTCCAAAAATATTTCACAGAACATCAGGATGTATTTTCATGCTATTTCAGTATGACACACCTTATAAAATGTACACATTGTGCATAGTTTACAGTGGTACAATGTTGACCTGCACTCAGGATGGTATCATTTTAGACAAAAACAGTCACATCAATATTTATTGATGGAGTAATTCTGCTTGTTTGTTTCTCTTCCTGGGGTCCACATAATGTATTTATAAGGGTTGAGTGAGTTCTCAGGGGAAGCAAGAATCTAGTAAAGATAATGTACTTTTTATGACTACGAGTAAATCCTTCTGTACTCTGAAGGATGAAGGAAAATCGTCATTGGGTAACTGAATTACGTTTAGTCATGCAAGTTTATTAAAACAAGTTCTTTGAAAAGTTATCTTTTGCAAATAGTTTTCCCATAAATCATTAATAAAGCAATGTCTCTCCTCTCAATGTCAGGCTTAATACAACCAACATTATTATTTACAGTAATTCTGTTGTAATTATAAGCCAATTGAAAACAGAATCAGTTTAGTTGTGTACTCCCAAATTTCAAAAGTAAAGTTACAGAAAGTAAAAAGTGAAATGACTCATGGCTCCACAGTCAAGTCCTTCTCTTATCAGCCAAAAACAGATTAAGTTGTGATAAGCCCACAGGTTTCCACCTCAGATGAAAGAGACTGGAAAAACCGACAACATGTCTGTCTAACAGCAATACTAAATACAATCAATGCACAGAACAGAGATGATTCTTTTTATAAAAAAAATCTTTTCGACCTATGCATGCACAAGTTTGAATCACGCTGGCAGCTGTCATCTGTTGTGACATGCAAACTGGAGTGGAAATACCTGTCCAGATGAAAGACAGAGAGAACTCAATTAAAAGGGATGCAGATAACATCTTGAAATTTCTGCTATTGCCAAAGAGATTCTTATCTCTGAGATGAATGTTGGAGCAGGGACCGTTTGATTGGACTGTCCTCTTTGACAGCTGGGGCTGCAGGGAGCCCAGCTTGTACTGCTTTGTAATGAAAAAATTATATATATGATTTCTGTGATATTTATTCAATATTGTTGTTTTGTTTGTGTGTCTACAAGAGTTATGTGTTGTTAAATTGTCTATATTGATGTAATAATTACCTAGCACCAAGCCAAATAGCCTTTTAAGTAGCCTTTTATTGAATAATATAAATGTAAGATAAAATACACGACTATAGTTTCCATACAAAGTGTGTAAATTATGATTTCACAACATATTTGACTCCTATTGTTTTCCCTATGGGTGCTCTTCAACCCTTAACCTCATAGACAAAAAAAAAGAAAAAGTTGTTCAGTTTGTACTGTTTGTTAAATTTTGAGAAAACAACTCAATTTGATGAGTTTTCTTTCTTACTCACAATGTGGCAGTGAAATATAGATGACTGCACTTCTTGTTTGATGCAATTGTATTTCATTGCGTGACTCGAACTGTCCCTGTCATTTGTTGTTGAAGCAAAAGGACAAATATTTAATTCATATGCCTGAGTCATTGTGTCAGACTTTGTTAAATATGAAAAGGCATTCAGTAAGTTCAATATAATAAAATAATTGCGGATTCCTGAGGGCACAGAGCTGCACAAATGGTAGGGATTTGCATGAAACAGATGAAATATGACAATAGTAGATCTGTATAATTGTTCATGGTTCACAAAAATGGACAGAGATGAAGCAGACATTTGCCAAGGTACAAGAATAGCTCACTGCAGTGCTGAGTCTGCAGTGACAAAGGCACGTATGAAAGATGTCACGCTGAGTTTGTTGGTTGTTATTTTGGTCAGAAAGAAGCAGTTGTTTGTAGTTAGTAAGACTATCACACACAGTGTTAAGTTCCAGAACACGTTGTCATTGAAAGACAGATTTATTTGCGAAATAACATAATTCTAATAGTCCAGAAACAAGTATCCCATCAGTATCATCATCATCCAGGAAATTAGATTTTCACAAGACCAGCTCTGTGCTGATAGAAAATGCTTCTTCAGGTACAAATGGGAAGAGAAAGAAAAAGCTTTTGATTTCTTCTCGCAGGAGAATGCAATCATTAAATGGTATTTTATAAAGATTTAATGCATATCCTATTTGATCTTAATAATGTAAAGATGAGGGCAATGGGGCATCGGATGAAACTAATGTACTGTATGTGTTTACGATGCAAATTCAGAGGTTTAGACTGTTTAGTAAAACAAATCATGTCATTTATTTCTCACAGAAACTGCAAAAATGATTCCTTACAGAGAGTTCATAGTTGTACCCACACATTTTGTAGATATCCTCTGTATTGGATCTATACATTTAACTCTCAAAACATTTGGTTTACAAATGCTGAAATCACCACGTGATCAAATATTAAATTTGATAGAAGGCTGGATCAAAACTCATCATGCAACAAATAAAGATTTTAGCCTCATTAAAAAGACAGATGTAGCTATAAGACAGGCAGTGCTGACCAGGCTAGCAAACACTTTTTTTGCCAGAACTATTTCTTTTCAATAAACAGCTCCATTGATTTAATTATTGATTGATATTCTCACATAGATTTATCTCGACCACAACTTTCTAACCATTTGGGGGTGTCATGGTTTTGGTCCTAGTATCTTATTTTGAAGGCTTATTGTTATGATTTTGTGTCACTGTTTCCTGTCTTATTTTGAAATGTATTCCCATGTTGTGTTTTTTTATATATATACTTCCTGTCTTAGTGGTTTCTTCTTTTGCCCTGTGTTACTCTCTGTCCTTGTTTCAGGTTCTGTGTATGGATTTTTGTATTTTCTCCTTCTCCTCGTGTCCTTCAGATTTATATCTTTGTTCTTTGTGTTCTTTACATGTCTGCCCCTTTAGGTTTTCTCTGCTTGTTCTCCAGTGAGTGATTGTTCATTGTTTGCACCTGTCCCAGATTGTCTCCTCCTCCCTGTGCCACCTTTCCCCAATCTTGTCTTGTCTCTCTGTGCATTTAGTCTGTATTTTCCACTTTGAGTTGTCCGTTCGTTGTCATGTTTGGTGTGGATTTTCACATGCGTTCCAGCTTTCCTCATGTTCCCAGTGTTTTCCCAGTAAGTTTTCCTATGTTTTTCCTTGTGTTTTTTCTCTGTTTATTTATTGATTCTTCTTGCTTTGGATTTGTACTCTTGCCTTTTTGTTTTTGAACTGTGGCTTTTGGACATTTTTGGATTCGGTTTCCTGCTTTGCATCAGTCATCTCTCCATGGACTTAGTTGCCTGTTTAGTTTGTACCTTTTGTTGATTAAATCTTCATACTGCGGTATCTGGATTTTGTCTGCATTTAGGGCCCTCATCTGATTTTTGCTGAAACATAATAGGGGGCTTAATTAACATGCCTCGTCTTTGGAGAAACCGCCTGATTCCTTATTGACGTGATTCCAATCAGAACAGTTCATTTAAATGTCACCATCTTCTGTGGCTCTGCTTTCGTTGCAGTTTACAACAGTAAGATCTAGAGGGAGGCGTACAGGTGGACCTAACAGGTCTGCAGTCTTGTTGGACTGGCATCGTGAAGTAGCTATGAAAAAAATTCATAGACTTCCTGATGAGAAACAAAATGATGTTACCCTCGCCTCCTCCAACCTTTTATCTGATACAAAATCTGATATCAGTGGTGCCATCAGTGTTGATGAGGTTATGGCATACCTCATTTATCATCGTTTAACCAACAGTAACCCAACCCTGCAAACAGCCTTGCCATTTTTCTCGCCCATCACAGGAGCCAAAGACACAGAATTTCAGCAAAGTCGAGTATGTGGAGAAAAGCTGCAAATAGACACTCCTTTCTAGTTGAATATTTCAAATGTTTATTTGCCTTTCAACCAACCATGTTTAGGGGGAAAAAAAGAACTCTTTGTGTCTCTTTGGCTTGCTTTGCGTTTGATATTCTTCACTAAGAGCTGGCTGGAATTCTCTGTCTCTTGTGAGCTGGATAGCTCCTCACATCTCTCAGCCGCTAAATAACCACATGTGGACTGGATCATGAAAATTAAGACATCCAGCACAATGCAGCACTGTATTTCTCTAAGTCCTCTTTCTCTCAATCTGCTTTCATGAAATCCTTTTTGATCATATGCAATCCCTCCTCAGTACCTGGCTACTGACCATTTTCGACACACAAATGTCCCTTTGGCACGAAGAATGTAGCAGACATGATTCTGCTTAACATATCCAAGACAGACAAATTGAGCTAAGATACCAGTTGGTACGTAAGCATGGGAAGGCTAATCAGTTTAGCAGAATGCTGAGGATTATGCAATAAAAGAAAAGTTGTTGTTCACATCGCGGCATACTGCAGAGGACAAAACATCTGCTGTTGGTTTCGTTATCTGAGATATTTCTGCTTGTTCATCCAGGAAGCTTGTCTTTGCCTTGTTATTTATTTGCCGCAGTTTACCACAGGCCTGTTGTGAAGGAAGTGTCCAATTAACTGTGGATTTGGTGGCATGTGTTATCACATCAGGGTTCCCAGAGTCTCAAGTCATCTTCACTTGTGTGGCAGAGGGTGACGGCTGCAGGCCAGCAGTTTAAAATCACCTCCCTCAGCTAAATGTACTGCAGAAAACATTGCATGTCTGCATGCGATAAACACAAAGAGACACAGCCGGTCTGTTAGAGAGTTTTTGTTTTGTATATACTATGCTTAGAAACAACAAAATAAT
Source organism: Chaunax sp. Z400 (assembly GCA_037577475.1). Lineage (NCBI taxonomy): Eukaryota > Metazoa > Chordata > Actinopteri > Lophiiformes > Chaunacidae > Chaunax > Chaunax sp. Z400. The sequence continues at coordinate 15,910,728 of CM075189.1, forward strand.
AAGTACAAGAATATTAACTCTGTAAAGCCTTAACCATCAAATCATTGCCATAAAATTCAGATTCTTTGAAACTGGAGTCTTCATTGGACCCTCTGACAATATCAACGAAAAGAGAAAATAAAAATTGAAATAACACTTTACATATATTAGTTTTGTTTTCTATCATATTTGCTAGAGCTGGCTTTTTTTTTTTACAATGTGTCACGCACAGGGTTAGGAGCATGTCTTTTTTTTATTTTCATCTTGTTCAAATGAGTAGCCTACTATAGTTGTTCATTTGGGAGAAGTGCTTCACCTCAGCTTTTGACACTGTTAGATGAGGTCAGGCTCCTGCTTTGGTCTTATTCTCTCTGCAAATTGTTCATGACTGGCCTCATAAAATAATATCCCAAGGTCCAGACTCTGTCAGAGTCTCACTCAGGCAACATGTGCTAAAAGCAATGATCCAATAAACCTTCGTTTAGGCAAGTAACTCACACAGCCTTACACTGTGATGTTCTCTCATCTCTCAGAATAGGCCAAGAGGCACAAGTATTTTCCTTTTCCAACCTTTTATAATGTTTTCAAAAGGGGATATTTCTTAATAGATTCCCACGGTCTCTTGCAGACCCTTCCTTTATCTCCGAATGTTAATAATCAATAAATGAATTATTCTTTCATTAATGTAGTCCAGCGAGTGTATTTGCCTTTATCCTGTCTTCGTCTGTTTTTGTTTATGTACTAACTCGTCCCTGATACTATTTTCTTTTTTGTTTCAACTGTATGCCTATAGCTGTAACTGCAAATATACAATATACCTCTGGTTCAAAGGTTTCTGTGATTTCTTTGACATTTTAGTGACCTTTTTAACTAATCCATGTTGCTATGCAGTCTTTTTTTATTCCCTCTTTTGTGTGTAAAATAAAAGACAGCTGAATTTGCTTTTCCTATTCATTTATTCTCTTTGTAGAGAGACGGACTAAAAGGTATGGGGGAGATTGTTAATACTGTACTCCAGGCAGTATGGATTGGAGGCTGATAGCATCTCTACATGCACACGCTGAGCTACATTGTCTAATCAAGTGTCAAAATATGCAGTATTCTGTCTTTTCCATCAACCGCTTCACCAGTCAGTTGAAAATAACATCTTCTTATACTGATAATGTAATTTCCATGCATTGGAATGTAATTTACCACAAAAAACAAATATATGTCAAACTCACATACCACATTATTAGTTTGAATTGCAGAACAAGAGACACACAAAATACATTTTAGCATTATATTGAACCTCTTAGGAGTTCAAGGCATTGTAATATAGCTCTGTATATTAGACACTGCAAAGAGATAACATTATAATCATGAAATCACAATGTAATGTAGAAATTACTGTTGTTAGTACTCCTTGTTGTGCATGTAATCTAATTGGACTTTGGATAAATGCAACTGGGCTCAAAGCCCTCCTTTGGCATGTTTATGGTGCCAGTTGAATTGAATGCACAGAGTGCAACTTGCCCATCATGTCTTGATATATAATGAAATCGCTGCTGGGGTATGGGCTGAGTAACACTGTTGCAAATGATGACTCCAGGCCTGTCTGGAGTTTGGCTGAGTTCAGACCTTGAAACCCACTGAATTGAAATGGGAAATAATTCATGATGGAGCATGGCAAGTCTGGTCAGAAATCCAACAGGGAAATTGTGATGCACTACATAGGCTTACGGAAACACGCCAGTTATTGAAATGATGTTACTGTGCATGGGTGAATTGAGAAGAAACAAAAACGACAAAAATATAACACAAAAAATCCAGTTTTAGATACAAATAATTAAAATACTTTAGAGGCTGTGAATGTTACCTGTTCACATTCACAGTTTCCAAAATTTTACGTAACAAGCACAAAAAGACAGTGAATAACCGTTGAGTGAGTTGAGCCTTGTTGACAGTCTGCCCTTTTGTTCCTGGCGAGGACAGTTGCTAGATTGAATTGATCTGACTTTAGAGCCTAACCATTTATCTTGGTCAGTCATATCTGATCTGTGGCTGTCAAGTGGAGACAGGCTCCTCAGAGAAATAAAATGCTTGGAGAGCTAGTGACGGGTCTACTTCACCTCTCTGCCATGGCAGTATTTCCATGCATATTTGCTTCACCACAGGATTGAGCAAATTATCCAGTAATAAAATATTCTGTGGTTAAAAAAATAAGTAAATTAATCAATTAGTCGAAAACCTAAAATAATCTGTAGCTAATAATTGTCATTTTTTGGCAAAAAAAAAAAAAATCCAACACCATCTGTTGCAGAATTCTAAATTGTAAGCTTTTAAGATTTGGGTTATCCAAGATAAATTATTTGATAGTACATCGAACTGTTTAGGGAATAGTGACAGATATTTATCACTACTTATGAAATCTTATATGGCAAATAATTCTCCAAATGATAATTTCCATTTGTGGTCATATAAAATGTTAAATAACAGCTATGATTTTATGATTATATCTCCTTTGGGTCCTAATGACAAAAACTACTTAGATAACATCATTTCAATCAACATTTTATTGCATTTATAATGACAATTAGTAGATAATGAAGTAAAGTTTTACAATCATTTTGGCACAAATACTCTAACATTGCAGGTTCCACAATTAAATGGGGAAAAATAAATCAGTAAATTCTCCATTACTTTCCTCCAACTCCAACAGAATGCTGTTGGTCCTGCAGCCATATTTTTCCTTGGAGATTTTCCCTTTAGTTCACCTCTCTCCAAGGACCCCCACAGGAAACAATGCAAAACATTAAAGGATCTATTGGCACAATGGCAGCTCCTGACTTTCACTTCAGTTTAGAAGTCTGTGAGCTGATCCTTTTGACTGTGGCTGCCGCTACCTGGGCCATTTCTAAGCCACGGATGATAATCCTCCGAGGACACTCATTAAGCCTTTGCTCCAATTAAGCCACTCTCATTTTGCCATAGCACAATTGCTCTGTACCACAGCACACAAATCCTCCCACAGTGGCTTAGGCTGATCAGTGGGTGGGATGAAAATTGCAGCATTGTTAAGTCAGTGGAAGAGGTAGCCATTTCTTAGGTGTCAGCAGCCAGTGCTCATACATCTGGTGGTGTAAATTAAGCAATGTGAGCTCAAGGAAGCTATATCAGAGGGTTGGTCCAAAAAGAAAAGGTCACCTGGGTCAAAATCAAAACCCTAGAGGTAGAAGCTTTCTCAGAACACATTCATGATATTATTGTACATGCGGTCCAATGTGGCAAGGAGTGCACAGGTCTATATGTAAGGGAGGCCAAAAGAGAACGCTGCTCAGATCAAGACTCAGCTGAATCTAAAGAACAAGGGACACGTTTGAAGACAGCAATGTTACACATTCTTGACAAAAAGGACAGATGGTCTGAGAGAGGAGTGAAGGAAGCCATCGATGTCAAACAGGAACAACCATCTAAATATGTTGCCTGATAGCTCATAAATCTACCAGTCAAAGCAAAGGATTTTATTTGTAAGCCTTCAAAACCCAGTATGTATAGTATATGCTCACTCATATACTTTCTAGCCATCATTTGATTTGCTGACATTTTCTACTAACCCATCATGTTATTATAACATTACTATCTGTCATATTCAGCATTTTGTACTTTTAGTCTGAATTTCATTGATTTAATTTAATTATTTTTTTAAATTATTATTATTACAATTGCATCATGATTGCAGCCTATTTTTTAAATTAAATTGAACTTCCATCAAGTGTCAATTAAACCAGTGTTCCACATATGGAGCGGATTCTTTATAATGAGTTACCTGTTTAAATCGGGCTGCTTCACAGTCGACTGAGCTTGCTCTCTCCTAATCAATGAACAGTGCTGTCAACTCAGAAAACCAAAGCCACAGCAAGCATGGCTGACTGAAGATAAGTCAACTGGTGATTCTTTAAAGGAAAGTAGGCAATGTTTGCTCAATAAGTAGCTACATCTGTCACTCTGCTCCTTTGTCAGATAAGGTGGCTGAAAAGGTGTTCAAGTTGGTCGGTTTTTAAAGGAGGTTCCATTGAGTTGCCTATAAACTGTCGCTCATTTGCATTTCAAAGAGTATGTCGGTCAGTAATGCACATTCACAGTCCAGGCTTGCATCATAAAGTTGAACAGCATGAGCCCCCGAAAGGTTGACCGAGCAATGACACCTGTGCCTGTGCTAATGTTCTTCCATGGACTGACATTTCTTCAAGGATGTCTACACTGGTTCACTGGGCATTTGTGGTGGCTGAGTTGGTTTTATTCGTGAGCTGTCTCTCCACGTCTACTCTGATTTCTTTTGTTTTCTTTCAGACCCTGGAGTAAGTGACCTGTGAATAGAGTCACGCTGTGAAAAGGACTTCTTTGCTTCTGTGACAGCATATGGTCATCTGACATCGGGAAGCCCAGCAGGTAGGTCAACATACATTCATACACTTGTCATGGTGGATACGGATAGCGTACCTTTTTCAGTTCTTGGATGAAAAGGCCAGTTTAGGAAAACATTAACAAGATTAAAAAATGGGACAAAGTAATGGTTAAAGGGTAACACCTCCAGTCATATTGTAAAAAATGCAACAAAGGACTTATGAAGCAACAATTGTAAGAGCTGTAGGCTCATGGTAATGTTGCATGGACATCATGTAGTTGGTAGTCCGAGCTCATCAGCCATCATAAGACACTGCCTTTCTGCTGGAAACACAGAGTCTGGGGTGGTTTTGACAGCACAGAAATGATCCTTTGACAAACTCAGTGTGGGTAGGTGTGTTGTAGCTGGGCTAGTGGCTCTACTACAAAAGACTCCCTGATGTGTGTCTGTGGGGAGGTGTTAGTACATTGCTGCTGTAAGCTAATTTTGAACAGAAAAACACAATCAATCAAAAACAGTTTTTGTCCCCCTTCCCCGTCTTCTCCTGTTTCCACACATCTGTCGCAAATATTGAAATTCTAATGCTGTCATTGCCGATGCAGATTTCTTCTACAGTGACTCACATGAGTCAATATGAATGAACTTTTGGAATTTAACCTCCCTAATAAGGATGTGGCTATTTAGGATTTTGTGTTGCTGATAGTTGCCAAGTAATGGTAAATCAATTTTAACAAAAAGAAAAGGTGTGAAAGATTGGTGAGATATTGCATCCTTCATCAGCAGCCAGTCTTGTTTGAACAAGTCTTAATTTTGTAGTTCTTTTGTAAAAAGAAAAAAAAAAAACATAGGACAAAGGGAAAAAATTGCGTATCATCAGCTTTGTGTTGCATCCCAATGCTTAGAGGTATCAAAGGGGCATTTTCTTCCCAAAAGGGCAGAGATGACACAATGACTTGAAGGGGTGTCAGGCACATCTAACCAACCAGCCTCGAACACCAATGTTGCATATTTCTGGTCGAAACCTAATGTCTGGATACATTTTCAAATATTTGCCTTTCATGTCAGTTTTTCTTTCTCTTTCATTAAAATCACCCTGGAAAGATGTGGCGAGAAAAAACTAGGACCAGTGACCAATGTGATCACTTTGGGGAAGGGACTGTGCTGAATGGCATGTGGAAAGAAAATGTGTCTCTCTGAACTTCCTTGCTGCCGTGAGGCATAACACAATTAGACATTAGATAGTTCCTCTCCCTCTGCCCATCTGATTTCTGCTCTTGCCAGGCTATTCCCTTTCATCTGCTTTATTCTTCTGTATTGTCATAATGTAGCAGACCCTGAGTGCTCTCACAGATCACTGGTGCAGCTTATCTGTGAAGTGGTGCCGCTTCAAATTGGGTCCCTTAATTTAGTCTCTCTGCATTCATTCTCAGCTTTACACTTTCAGGGGGAAAGGCTGTAGCGGTGGAGAGGATAGATAAACATACTGTAGGTTGAACAATTTAGTACACAGACACCTCATGCTGAGTTTAGGAACTGAGAGAAGAAAGAAATGTGTGTTTGCAGTTATGAATGTGGAAGCAGGTCTTTTAGAAATGACTGCTCTGATCTATCATCAGCAGTGCTGGGGAATTAAGCGGAAGGTGGGTCGACATCGAGTAGAGACTGGCCACAGGAGTAGATAGATGCCGCTGAACTCCTCACAAAACATGGAGGTTTTCACCCTAAGTCCAGCACCCCAAGACTCTACAAGAAATAAAAAGAGGAAGGGTAAGGATTAGTGAGTGTCAGAGCCACGATCTGAGATGAAACAAGATGCCTCAGGTAGCAAAAGACAGAGGGTGATGAGAAGGAAAATAAAATAGCTTGAAAGAACAAGTCTACCAGTATCTTTAAAGGGCTGGCCTGAAGGGCAGTACAGAGGCTCTGATCATAGCAGCAGAAGAACAGGCCCTAAGCACCAGATCCATGGAGGCAGGGGTCTACCATAGCAGAGGAGACCCAAGGTGCAGGCTGTGCAAAATGCCCCTGAGGCTGTCCAGCACATAGTAGCAGGGTATGCAAGCTGGGTCAGCACACACTAACCAAGTGGCTGGGATAGTGTAAAGGGACACATGAGCTGGGTATGGATTAGAAGTCTGTAGTTCCCAAAGGGACACGCCACCGGACGTTGTTGACAGCAAGAGAGCTACGAATCCGGGGGGACTTCCAGTGCCAGACAAGAAGCTGCTGGCTAACCAACCAGACATACTGGACCATAAGAAGACAGTTTTGACAGATGTGTCAATCCCAGCTGACATGTCCCTTCTTTGAGAAGATAGAGAAGTACTAGGGGCTGGAGGAATAGCTGGAACAGATGTGGAAGGTGAAAGTCAAATTGGTCCCAGTGGTGATAGGGGCGTTAGGGGCTGTGACCCCCAAACTGGAAGAATGGCTCCAGCAGTCTCCAGGTATAAGATCTGAGGTCTCTGTCCAGAAGAGTGCAGCCATAGGAATGGCTAAGATACTGCGCAGAACCCTCAAACTACCAGACCTCTCGTAGAGGTCCCGACACGAGTGTGTAAATGTCTCCCTACATGTAGTTTATTTAGTATAGGGAAGTTCATTGCGGCTGCAATCAACTCATAACTTAAACCTAAATAAACAAATGGAAATTACACTTTTTTTTCTGTCGGGGCAGTTTATGTCATTAAAGAAATTTAAATCATAAATCATAGGTATCATATGTTAACAGGTACGTTGCAGCTGTAGGCTCTGCCATGTTACCCTTCATGTAAAAGCTGCTATTGTTCCCTCTCAGACCTGTGTGCAGTAATGGAAGGGTGATATTTCTAATGCAAGTCTTTGTAATTGAAGTTATTATGTACTTCAGAGAAAAAGAAGAAGAGTAATTCCACATGGCCTGCTTGCATTAGAAACAGCTACAAATAGTGCCCTATAAATAGACCATCGTCCTATCCATTAATGCCAGTGTGCATTCAGGTTTTTGCACAGCGACAAGGAAGGAGTGAAGATAAAATCTTTCAGAGAACTGTGTTCACCAACCATGATGACGCTGCAGTAAGTCTACTTTGTATTGCACTGTACAGAGAGTTGAAGGACAGAACAGGTCATTGTTGCTTCTTAAAAAGAGGAAGAATGTATCACACACAAAAATGGAAAAAAAGAGAAAAAACAACTCTTCCCACCATTCTCACCTCTGTCAAAGGTGTTTATTTATTTTTTTTACATGATGAGGATCAGAAACCTGGAAATAGTGTCTGTGTCTTGTTCTTTTCATGCTGTATACTTCCATAGAGGATTGTAGTTTTTCACTACTTTGCAGACTCTGCACATTTTACTAAATTTTTTCCATTTTTTCATCTTCCTTGCGGAATGCTGTCACAAGACGAATGATATTTAGCCACATTCAGAGTTATTGCTGTCGCCACACATAATAAAGAGGTAGGGATTTGACCATAAATCTCCTATGTGCTACAAAAGCAGAGTACAGTAAGCAGTGTCTATGGGTACATTGAATGTATTTCAAAGGAGTTGGGCATATACCATGAAGAGGGGCATTTACTGAACGTTGCAAATGTTTTCATTGAAGTAGAATGGCATACAGTATGGTTGCAGCTGTGAAAGGAGCAGCAACACAGTACTTAACCAGCGTGCGTGGTAATTTCCTGAATTTAAACGCTATGTTAACCTACTGTTTGGCTGCTACATTAGGACACGCTCCATTTTTCAGACTTCTTGTCAGATTCTAATCCTTCATGGGCCAATTTCAACATAGCCAGAGCAACCGTCCCCAAATTTACATTTTTTTTATTTATTTTTTTTAGGCTCTTGCTCTTGTGAGTTGGAACAGTATTAATCTGTAGCTGCACTATACTGGAACAAATGTAAAGGCATGATTAAGCCATTAAGATCACATCTGCCGGCCTAATTTCTTTTTAATCTGCAGAGAACTCAGCTGTATATTGCTACAGTGGATGTGACATTTTGATTAAGCAAGGGCTGTAAAAATGATTACCACGAGGTTGCAGAGTGCTACCGCTCACATCACTGTGGAGAATAGTAACCAGAGGTCCACACTAGCTCCCACTGCCGAACCAGCACACCCCAGAAATCACACTGACCTCCGTATACTATCATTGCAGTAATCCATGTCACAGTGATCAGAGAGAAATGAGGGGGCAACCAAAATTAATTTGCCAAGAATATGTGCTGTCATGCCATTTAAAACCAGCATTATTTTATGGAATGCTTGGAGTTTACAGCTGATCTCATTACATCAGTGTATTCAAATCTATTTCCAAGACCTGTTCCATGCCAAATCCCTCTTGAGATTTTCTTTTTTTTTTTAACACACGCTTTGGCATAAACACTGGGACTGGAAATAGAACTCAGTTTAATTTGACGCACAGAACTGACCTGAAACACTGTATATATGTTTAACCAAATGATTTCTGGTTTGCATAATAAGTCCCTTAAATATTACCTGACCAAAGATGAGCAACATCTCAGCACGTGACTTGACACAATGACACATTATTCAAAAGTGTATATTCTTTTGACATTCAATAGAATCACATTAATTGGTTGGATGATTTTTTTGTCTGCTGTAATGATGGAAACATCAGACAAGTCAGTCAGGAAAAGCTCTGAGAAAATTGGTGGCATGCAATTACAACTTGACTGTGGGATTTGGGGATTTTTCAAAGCATTCTGCACAAATCCTTGTCAAAGAATACTGTAGTTTGACTGGTGTAGGGAGTGGAAAGTGGCAAAAAAAAAAGAATCTGTAATATCTATGCAGTTGTCTTTCTGACTGATGCTGTGAAGCCAAACCAGAGAAAAGCAGTTGTATTCTTTTCCGCTCCTTGGACAGACACTCAACGTCACGTTTCAACGTTTCACTGTTGTCATTTCAACTCATGTGAGGCCTATTTCAAGAATAATATAACTTGGATGAGTTAGCTTGCTTAGTTGGCTTTTAGGACTCACTTTCATGTGGGTAAAACTATTGCTTAACCATCCAAAAGCCTGTAACGCCCAGGCAAGTGTTTATTTTTCTTCTTCCTGGAGCTATGTTTCAATATGAGTCTGAAATTGATGAAAGCTGCATTCAAATGAAAGATTTCAAATTAAACTGCTACCTATAATATGTAGAGTTAATTCATTAACTGGGAGATATCTGCAGGTTGACTACCCTAAGACGAATACCTTTTTCACTCACTTTTTTAAATCAGGAGAGACTAGTGGTTGAAGTAAATGTTTATTACATCAAATTATGTGATAATTAGTGGAAAGTCATTGGTGTCAGAAAGTCTCCTGAGGGAGATTGAGATCGAAGGGCATCTGTCCTGAGCAGCAGCAAGATATATATCCCCACTCGGAGTCCAGACACTGGTGGTGGTGGCTGATGACCCTGGTGAAGATAATGAATCATGAAGCTGGTGAATCCTTGAAGACTGGGCGGTGATGGGGAGGTGAAGAGGACGCAAAATGGCAGCATGAAAGAACTAGAGGAATGGAGAGTGTCATATTTAAAAAGACAGCAGCAAGCTGATAGGCTGACAGTGAAGGTGTGTCGCTATGCTATTGGATAGATGTGATACTATATTGACACTCTTATGTCAATGTCTGTAGCCTTTACATCTACAAAAATGGCTTTTATCAAAAGACAACAGCTTCTGTAGATGAAGGTCATGGTTGAAAAGTAAAAAGCAGGGATCCAAAACAGGGACTGCTCCAATATAAATTAAATCTTTGATATTTCATGACTGTAGCTCTGACAAGAAGCAGATCGACATCATGAATAGAAAATCTATCTGTAGCCACAGCACCATTTTTCATCTCATCATGGACTGCCTCATCTGAAGTTGTCCATGGTGGCATGTGACTGCCTGCTTATTATACCAATTAATTCAATTCAATTTATTTGTATAGCGCCAAATCACAACAAAAGTTATGTCAAGGCACTTTACAAAAAGAGCAGGTCTAGACTGACTTCATTATAGAGAGACCCAACACTCCAGAGGCGACAAAAAAAACTGCCTTTTTTTATTTTTATTTTTTTAAAGGCAGAAACGTGGAGCAGATCCGAGACTCAAGGTGGACGGCCCTCTGCTTTGACCGGTTGGGGTGAGAGAGATAGAGAGGTTGGGAGAGAGAGAGAGGCGTAGGGGGAGGGAGGGCGTGGGGGGCAGGGACACAGACATGTTCAACCACAATAATAACAGCTATATAATAATAACATCCCTACAATGTGAATGCAATCATATCTTGATTGGAACATTCATAAGACTTGTGTGACCAACTCCTGTATTATTTCAATCCACTATGCTTTTCTCCTTTCGAACTTCATGCACAAATGGAAATTAAACGTCAGTGTTATGTCAAATTATAGTTACCGAGAATAGTGAGTCAAAGTGCAAGTAATCTAGTTGCTTTTTTTATTTTACAAAATCCACATGATTATATTCTTTTCGCTGTGCGTTTACGGGGACTTATTGTATGGAATTAGATGACAATTTTCTCACCAAAGTGCACTGTAGCAAAATGTCAAGAAGGAAGATGGGTATTTTCAGGTGTTTCAAAGGCTGATAAATACACATCCTGGAGGGGAAAGTGATGGCATGTCAGAAAAATGCATTTTAAATTCTCTCCAGCTGTTCCTGAGATATACAGAGGAAACTCGCCTCACATGTTGCCTTTGTTTGTTGAGCAAAAACAGTCTAAATGGAAGTAGCGGTGATTTTTTGACGTTATGGATAAATTTAACTTTATTAACTTGGGATTTATACAGAACAACATCTGTGCAATTTTCTTTTGTCTCCCTTTTTTTTAATATAATTTCCTGTGAGAAGTTTACAGCCACTTTTCTTCCCACCTCCAGATGCCATTGTTGTCTGCAGAAAATAGGCATTGAAAATGTTTTTACTTTTGGAAAAATAAAGTGAGACTTTTTTCCTCATATCATTTTGTGCGACAAAGAAACAACGATATTTGAGAATTTCAAAGGCTACCATTCTGGGCAATTATTTTATGCACAAGTCTGATTTGTTTGTGTTGGCTTCATATTAATGTCTCCTTATTAGTGTCACATTTCAGCAAAACTCAGATGAGGACCCAAATGCAGACTAAGTCCAGAGACAGTGAGGATTCAGCTTAAAGATTCATTAAACAAAAGTTTCAAACTAAACAGGCAACTTAGTCAGTAGACAGATGACTGATGCAAAGCAGGAAAAATACAACAAATCCAAAAATGTCCAAAACAACAGTTCAAAATCAAAAGGCAAGAGTAAAAATCCAGAAGACAAAGCAGAGGAGACAAACACTAGGACAACTTACTGAGAAGCACTTGAAACCATAAAGAAAGGCTGGGACGTTGTGATGAGACATTAATGACAAACTGGCAACTAAAGAGGGGAAAACACTAAATACCCTGGGAGATAGGACAATGGGAAACAGGTGGCACTGGGAGGAGGAGACAATCAGCACAGGTGGAGACAATCAGGCAATCACACACTGGAGGGAAAATGTTAAAGGGGAAGACACAAGGAGGATACAATGATAGACTAACATAGACGGGGCCTACAGAGACACAGAGGGAGAGGGAACAAACCAGAACTGAAAACAGAAGACTAAAACCTAGACAGGGGAAACAAAAGGTCAAAACGGATCACAAAAAACACAACATGGAGAACATAACTATCAAAATAAAACAAAAAACACAGAACCTTCAAAATAAGAGGAACCCAGAGCAGCCCTTCCCTTGAAAATGTGTCCGTAACTTAAATCTGCCTTAAGACCCTTTAGTGTATAATCATTTCAAACTTGACCCAGTGGAGCCAGCTGTTCTACTTTTTTAGTCATTTTTTGAATAACCTTTTAAATATCTGTTTCCTATCCTATAAATATGCTCCTATACAATTCCTGTGTGAGTTAACACTGTGTTTCTCTATAATATAACACTTCAAGGCTTTACCCATCTACCGGAGCCAGCATCACCCTGTTCTGTTCTCTCCATCTTCACTACAGAAGGCTGTTTTCACACCTTCCAGGCTTTTTTCTTGCTATATTTGCACCCAGTTTTTTAAAATCTGTTTCCATTGCTGGATCTGTTTGTGAATTTTAGATGCGCTGAACCTGCCTTTTTGTTACTTTTTTGGGAGGTCAGTGTATTTAGACTACGTTGTGCATGCGATTGGCTGCAATGCCCAAGACACCCTCCATAGCCTTGATTATAAATACATTTACACATACAATACAATTCATTACTGCTATTTATATATAGGAAAATATACTTTTAACTATATCGGAATAGAGTGAACACTGCAACATTCACTGCAATTGTATTACAATGCAGAAAGACAACACAGCACAAACTATGGATATTTCACTACACTGAACTCTACATTTCACTCGTATTTAAGCTGGAAAAATGTCAAATTTTTGTGTATAGTTATAGTTGTACTAGAGCTAAAAAGTTCAATCTATTAATGTAACAATAACTTTGCACTTATTTTTTTTTAAAATTGATAACCATATTTTAAGCATACCATGCCAAATACTCTAATATGAATATTTGTTGGTTTTCATAGTCAGCTATGAGAATAAAAATGTCTTATATTTGGGTTTTGGACTGGTCACGCAAACCACGATGAGCACTTTCACTATTTAAAAAAAATATTTGATCAGTCAGGAGTGGAGAAAGTAAACACATTGAATAAAATAAAGTAACGATAATTAAAAACATTTATTTCAGCCCTAGTGAATAATTAAAATCCCATTACAAGTCAATTAACATTGTCTGTCAACCTTGTAGCCCTTGATGTACACACTAAAAGCCTTCCGCTAAAGCTCCTGCAGTGTAAGAACAAATAAATTGGCCTCTCTGTATATTCTGATGTGGAATATTATAGCATTGATTGCCAGGCCGTCTTTATAGCTGACAAGCACTGCTAAATGACATTTAACTAACATACGACCCACCTGAATTAGTGTTGTGATTAAGGTTGTTTATTCCATAGCATGTTTACATTATTTTACAAAACCTCTTGTATTAATATAGCTAATAGGGTATGCACCAGGTGGCAGACTAATTGAAAATAAAATGAATAAAAAAATAACATCACACACATATTATTATGTTACATTACATTCACTTGCCTGTACATTAATGGTATTTCAGCATAGGAACATAGTGCAGGCTTCTATCCCTTATCACCGCGGGTTAATCAGAGTGCTGCAGTAGACAAATGGTGAAAATGAGACGGTCCCCTTGTAAAGAAACTCTTCTGAGCACCCCTTTAGCGAGTGCTTATATCTTAAACTGTTTGCTCGATAACTCAATTCTGCTCTTATCACAGGCATAAGGATGAGCTATAGAGCGAGGTGGAAGAGCTTTCTCTCATTCACAGTAGAATGTCTCCCACAGGCCAGACCGTAAAGAAATACAGAGCGCCCCGTCAACGATGTCTTTGTGAGATTACCATTGAGATGGGCCTTAATAGCATGGCACAGCATGTGACCAGAGATGGTTTATTGATAGGTGCTACTGAGGCGTTTGGTGGTGACAAATTGTTTCACAGATAGGACAACATAGAGAGTTTACAAATGAAAGAGACGGGCTGGTATTGATTTTCGTTACACTTTTTGTATAAATAAGAGCCCGGTTCTAGTTTCTACAATTACTTGACTGAAGGAAAAAGCTCAGAGGTGAAAACATTGCTGCAACAATGTCAATACGATCCCCTTATCAAATCAAAATGCTCCTGTTTTATGCGTACACTGTGGGTAGAGAGGTTAAGATAACGTGGGCAAAATCTATGGAATAGGGATTATTTAAATTAATTGAAATACTGCAAAATATTTGTTGGCAGATGTCATGTGAGATTGTATGTTGGGATCACAAAAACAGTGGCAACCTAATTCCTCTGCTGTTCTCATTTTGAAGTCGAATGTGTGGAGACCCATCTGTGTAAAGAGACTGCTAAGGTAGAACATGTGACTCCATGTCAACCGATGCTACGGGGTGCATGGTGGAGGAGTTGGGAGGCGCTGTTTAGGTCTTCTGTGTTCATATTTTCAAGGCATCTCTGCCTTTGAAACAGTCTTAGGTGGGATGATAGGTCGCCTTATGTAATACTACTAGATGTGCAATACATTTTGTTCCCTATAGCCATGCAGGCTCAGCACAGTCTAAACAGCTCCGACTAGAAATCCCTCAGCAATGTCTTTTACAGTTAATATTTTGCAAGCAGTGAAACTTGACTCATCTTGTTGAGGTTCGGCCTCCCTATCAACTAAGGCAGTTCTTCATGCTACATTTGTATCATGACCTTTAAGTCAAGGTGTACATAGTGTCTATTAAGCACCTTGTCAGCCATGAAGGAACAACCTTGTGGAGCTAACTATGTTTTGCCCTTTTTCCTTTCCTGTCAGCATCTCACAAGCCCCACAGTTTATCTTAAGACTCCGTCCAGAGGGCCCCATCCTCGATGATGGGAACCACCAAACTAGGCCATCATGTTTCTGACCTGCTACCTGTGCTTCTCCGTGATCCATGTAGCAAGCTGAATAAAATATTTGCAATAGAATACTGTTAAAATAAATGTATGTCATACAAATATTCACTTTTGATTTTATTATAGAGAGACAGAATATTTGGGATTTCAAAAACACGTTTTTGAATATTGATATTGTAACTGCTTACAGAAAAGAATAAAAAATCAAATTTTTCAGCTCAAGAGATTTCTTCTCTCATGAGGAACAAAGCAGCACTCGTGACAGGACAACAATGATGTGATTAGTCATTGTTGAGGGGAAAAAAACGAATATGTTAACACTAATCCATCCCGACTGCAGATATTCATGGTCTGATTTTCCTCAGTTCTTCTTTCATTTGAAGTTTTGCTGCGCCTTTCCCTGTTCTCAATTCGTTTCCCCGTTTATTAAGTTGTTTATCTCCAATTTCCTTGCGTTTATATGACTGGAATTTGTATGAGGCTCATTATTTGTATTAGTGGCTGTGCAGGATAAAAATTGGACTCCGTTTCCTGGCTGGTGTTGCTCACTCTTGTTTGTTCTCTGCCTTTTATTTATTTATATATTTTTTGCTCAGAATTTGACATTATTTGGCCAACTTGTTTGTTGTCACACTCACTTTGTTCCACTCTGTGTTTGTCCGACTGTGTGTTTGTCTCAGTGTTTAGAGAGAGCAAAGATGTGTTTGTTCTTTCTTGTTCTTGTTTAGTGAGGAGGTGCTACTGCACATGTAGGGATGAAACCAGAGAAAGGAGCTGCATGTTCTCCTGCTCATATTTGCTATGGCGCTCCACTGAGCACTAACTCATAGCTCTTCTACAGAATGTGTACGAAGTTTAAGCAATTCATGTGCACTATAATGTAATTTAACATGGTGATTCTTCATTAAATACTGCTTCTTCTTTTTTTTTTTGCTTCTCTTAATGGTGAAAATGGGCCAGTGTTCAGCCTTTTAGACAGTTTTTTTTTTTGTCTCTCGTGGTGATGGTAAATTGCATGATGTTTACCGTGCTACAGTATAGAGGGGAGAAGGTCAAACTGTTGTTTATTGCTGTAATTCTGTTCTACCTCTTATTGCATTAGTTTTGTTGGTATTTTTTGAGCTAAAACTTCTCTTCAAGGCTGAAACTAATGATTATTTTCAATATCAGTTATTTTTCAATTTACTGACTACTTATTAAGTATGATATTACTGTAAAATACAACATGAAAATAAAAGTTCCAAGGCCAAAGATGACACTGTCATCAGTTTGTTTGTTTTTTGGCTAAGCAAATGCCATAACAACACTTTCTTTAGATAATATATTTATTAGGATTTTTACCCACACACACAAATAATCAAAGGAAAATAAAAAAATAGAAATACACCCAAAAGCTAAAAGGTGATACAAATGGGTAGTTAAGTTTTTATCATAGCCTCATTTCTCGACTGAACATCTTATTCTAAGATTTCTTGACAAGAAAAATTATCTTGAACGGACAGATAATTTCGTAATCAATCTCGTATTGAGTCATTTTCTCCTCAAATTCATGTTTATTTCTTGTATTTTAGTTACTATTTTTTACATTTTTGTTTGATAAATGAAATAAACATATACAAATTTCTATTAGTGTGTAGTGGGTTGATTTTTCTTTCAGCAGGAGTTGTATTGTTGTAAAATTAAGTTACTAAGGTCACTTCAGTCAGACATAATATTGTGTTTTCTTGTCTTGAGACACTTGGAGCTGACATTTTACTGCTCTAAATCCACTCATATTTATGGATATATCCAATAAAGATGTCAATACATTTGCACAGGGCAAAAATATTGTTTGTGTCTATATCCGCCAGGAATATTCTGTTATGAATCCAGTTACTGGATTACAAACTGCATGGAAGATGGCAATGATTCATATTTAGAAAGCTGCACAATGAGTTGTTTATGATGTCCCAGCCCCCTGTGGAGCCACAGAGGTTGACAGCATACTAAGCAAAGTGCTGGCATGCAAGCATAAGAGCAGAGAGAACTTGTCCTCCTCTGAACCAACAAAGGGGTCATGTTTGGAGAAAAGCCCCTGTGTTTGGGTGGGACTCATTGCCACCACATGAAGACAGAAATGCCAGGCCTCTCTGGTAATAAGGCAAAGCTGTGAGGTGGCAATGACCGGTCTGACTTCCACCATACTTCCCTAACCTTTGACTTTTTGCAGTCTTTCCATGTTCAAGCGTACATTATATGGGTCATGGAAATACAAATGTCAAGTATTTCCGCATGAGAATCGTTGTGATTTGGACCCTGGGGGAAAGCAGGGCTTGGCTTTTTCTTTTCCTTCAGCCCTCCCATACTTTTTGATCTCTCATTCTGTTTTTTTCCCTCCTCATCTTTCTCATGACTTCATCTCTTTCCCTCTACCTCTCCCTTTCTGTTTGTCTCCATCCCCGTGTCTGCAGTGTGGCACACAGGACCTGTCCACTTGCTTGTAAACAGTGTTGTGGTAATGTTATGTGGCAGTTGCTGAGGACAATAGCCTGCAGGTCTTTTTTGATGTAATGATCCCTGCCATCGCGTCCCCCCCCCCCTTCTAGTCAGTGAAGGGGAGAAGGGGATGTAAGGTAACAGGACAAGTACAAACATGCATAAGGAGGAGCACTGCTGGGAAACAGTATCCAAACCAAGCCAAGCTTGTGACTGGACAGTTGCCAGCTCATATACCGTGCCGGAAAATTAGTCTGTACAGCGACATGTGCAGACTCTGCCTTTACTCAACAACTGCTGAGGTGCACTTGGACAAAGCATTCAGCCTCCAGATGCTCCGACGCTCAGTGTTGAGCTTCAAAAGATAGGTGATGCTCACAGATGTGAATGTGTGTCACCAATATATACAGCAATGAAGCAAAGCTATACTACTTCTAATTAAATGCCACACTTTAAACAGAGTGGCGGATGCAGCACCATCTCTGCACATCTTCCAGAAAACAAAAACATCGTCCTCCTGATGATGCATATTTCAACTTGATGCTGAAGAGAACACACAATCACACTCATAGGGTGAGCAAGAAAGCTCATTCCCGATCTTGGTTACGGTTATTTGACAAGTTGCTAACTTTCAACATCTTGAGATTTTCATCAGAAGATGGATTTAGCTCCAGTGTCATCAATTTGGCTCTATTGTCATCGCATTAACTATGATACATCTCTCAGCCTCTAACTCTGGGGTGAATCATTAAATATGATATGCATAAAATATGGATGTATTATCTAGGTCTGGTCTCTAATGACCAACACGGGATGACTCCACAGGTTTAAAAAAGAAAAAGAAAAAAAGTCCCATTGTATGTGAGCTTCAGAGAAATAAACCCTACTTCTCACTTGATTTATCACTTCAGTTAACAGTTTCCTAAGGAGTTTATAGTCATAATCCTTAGGGGCCGTTCACACGACAACAGCTTTACCATAAAACAGTAAACATTTGTTGCGGTTTGGCCATTAATTTACACATCAACGGCATATTGTCGGCCTGAAAATGACAACTTTTATAAATGGAGTGTAATCTTTTGAATACGCAACCGGTAGCTTTGCTGTGTAAACTGTTAAAACACAACTTGAAAACAATGACGATACAGATCCACTTGGCTCATGCTAATCTAATTGTCACGCATGGACAGAACACAAAAAAACAAAACAATGTCAGACTGTCCGGTTTTCTTTGTGCTGCAGACTCTGAGTTTGTTAAGGTTCTTCCATTGTAGATTTGCTGCACCACTACTGTGATCTTACTCTGTGGTGTTGATTTTGAAAGGGTGCAGCACCAACTACTGCCCTGGCATGCATACCACTGTGTTTTCAACCATTTCTGCGATCCATGTGGACAAAGATCGTCTCCAAAATGCAGTTGTGTGAATGCAAAACGTTTATTAAAACGCAAAGGAAAAAAAATCTTCCTGAGGATGACATTGTTTCCTTGATGCAGAGGTAAACCACTCTGTTCTGATGGCAAGAGCATCACGCAAACATGTCATGATTCAAAACAGCAGTCTTAAAGCAGTCCAGTGGGGTTGGAGAGAGACAAATGACCCCAAGTTCAGCCATCAACAAACAAACCCACCGTGAAAACTGTCAAAGAAGCTTCATTTTATTTGTTAGTGTTCCAGGATCCTGCTGCATCTCAGTGAACTTTTTTTTCTTCTAGCAGCCTATATAGCCTTTGGTTCAAGTTGAATTTGGCTTTATCGTGTCTGTAATCTGGCAGGTCTGCTATCATCTGCTCAAGCAAATGCTTGAGCAGATGATCGTGAAGTTGGATTCTGATTTCTCAGGACAAGCAGAGGTGGATTTCAACAGCCAAGACGATAAAGTCTTTGAGAATATACAACTGGAATTGAAAAGACATGAAAACAAATGGATGAATCACATGTTGCAGCATTCACATGCAGCGTCAGAGTCGCATCCTACATGTTCAATTTTAACAGCTGACTTAAATGGTGGGCCGACAGCTTATCTATGATTGATGAAAGAAGAAACAGAGCAGCTTTTAACTGGTTTCCAGCTCCACAACATGAATGATTCAGATCTGAGATCAAAAGAAAACTGTAGATACAAAGACAGTAGACATGATGACGACAGAAGTATCCACGTCTGTGTTGCAGCAAGATATTATTTTACTTTGAGGCCACATTTACAAGCTAAAATTAGGTTTACACTGGAATAGGATGTTCTGAAAAAAAAAACCTTAAGCTTTAAAGCACAAAGTTATCACACAGTATCATGACTGAGAACAAGGCTTTGTGAATTGAGGCAAAATTGCTGCCATCTCTGGAGGACACAGCAGACCTACATAGTACAATGGAAATCTGTTTAAACTGAATCAACTAATGGGAGGACAATTGTCAGTAATTAAAATGTACATCAGAAGTTCTTGTTGAAGATACACCACAGGGTGCTATTCCATCTGTTAATTACTCTTTGAGTGGCTTGTTAAGTGAGTGCCTCAGCAATATGGTCATTTCAAATGCATCCATCTAATGAGCATGACTTCAGTGATAAGGGTTGAGATCTGTAGATTTCAATTTGGAATATTTTTCTTAAATATAATACGCTCTCATGAAAAAGTATCTCTGCTAAATAGAAACATGTATAACGCCTAAAACCAGCTCTACAACCCAACAAACATGACGAGCACGGCAAAAAGTAAATAAAAACAGACTGCAATCATTTGCAAACAAACTGTTTACCGAGCCCATCTAGTCAAATATGCAATCAAGTGTTTCACAAAGAGGGGAACCTCGCCCAGTCGTTACTTATGCGTGAATGAACGTTTTACTAATTAACCTGTTTATCTTTACTGTTTTGCATCGTTCCCACTCTTTCCGTGCCCCTGTCCCAATGCTGGTATCAAATCCACAATAAGCCTATATTTACAAAGTTGATGAGGTAAAATATTAATATTAATAATATCTATTTTTAATTATTATTTTCTATTTTATTGTTTTGTTGTCAATTTCCAATTAAATACACGTCAAAAATGGTTAACAGATTATCGCATTCTATTTTATATACATTTTACACAGCATCCTAACCTTTTTGTAATCAGGATTTTAGCAATGTTTTTTTTTTTTTTTTTTTTGCAAAACAAAAACCTCCACCTCAGGTTTACATAACCTTGTATTTCTCAGTCCACAATGCTTGGTGGTTATAAGATGCATAACACGAGTGCTCAAAAAATATGACGTCCGTGCAAATGTGATTCCATATGCCTGAACGTATCATGAAGCATTTCAATATTCTTCATGTCAAAAACGTCCCGCGTTAGGATTGATGATATGTTTTTTTTTATATTAATCATCTCATCTTGATAACTATTATCTTCATGTTCCATCTCCGTGCTCACTAAGGCAGACTTTTAAAAATCCTCATCCATCATAGTGTCAGCATCAAGCTGAGTCAGAGCTCCCATAACAACTTGTCATTGTCACTGTTCCCTTCTTGTTCCTGTGTCATATTATAGAAGATGTCAGACAATCAGAATGACTTCATTCATTGTAACGTCCTAATACTATGTTCTAAAGTAGCCGATTATTCATTGAATACAACACAGATTTGCTCTATCTGTGTTGCTGTAAGGACAGTTAAGTTATTTGTTTTCCTCCAGAGGTTGGTTAGGTAGGTTTAGAAAAATAATCCTGTTGCATTATTGAGTTGGAATAAATTAGACTGAGGTATGGGATCCTAATCTTAATATGTATTCAAGCTAATCTTGAAAATATCTTAATATTCTCAAATACAATTATTCACAGTGATGGAATTATTTTGTTTTTAAAAGGATGTGCATGCTTTTTTTAAGCCATTCACAAATAAGAGCCTTATCTAATTCAACTCTGAGATCTTAGTGAAGTTTCTTTACATGGATTAATTAACAAACACTGTAGCAAGCAGCTCAGTCGTAGCAGATACCTGCTCGTACTGAGCAGTCCCCACACACCTGTGCATGTGTGATCTGCAAAAATAGCATTAAAATAAAAGCTGCATAAACCTTTACCAACAATGCAAAATGTGAATCTTCAAATATGTAAAAAAAAAAAAAATAGATGGAATCACTTTTTGTCTTGTTCTTCACATGCATCACTTTGTTTTAAATTGCAAAGCTTAAGTTGTTGTTGATTAGGGTGGGAAGACAAGGTGCTTTGCATTTAAGCCCCAGCATCTGTAAATCATCTCGGATGAATGTGCTCAGGTTACATAACAGTTCATTATAATAATTTTGAGGCTGAAGCCAGTGGTGTGTTCTTCATGGACATCGTCACCATAATGAACTCTGATTGCAATGATTCACCCTCAGAATTAGCCGCGTTTCTCTTCTTATGCAGGGGCCGTGCTTCCAGCAACAAAAGCATGCTTGCGCACTTTCATCTGACTATCCCTTTGCTAAAGTGGGATCGCCCACACATTCCCCTCTCCTCTGGTAAAAGGATTTGATCGCTGCTGCCAAGCGGAGTCAACAGTGTGAAAATGTATTGCAAGGAGTGGGAGGGATCTGTATGCAAGCTGAGTGTGCTTGTGATGTACGTAAATACTGGCAATTCCAGCAATGAAAGGAATGTACTGAGGTAGTGTTTGTTGCAATGTTAGGAGCAAGAGCAAAATGCTTTGATTCATTAACTTATTTATGTATTGTAATCATGTCCACAGTTGGATCTATGAGCTTGTTTTTTGGGGGGTTTTTTTGGTTGAACTATGAGCCTTTGGTAATTTAGAATGTCATACTGATCACTGGGATTCAAGTTATTTGGAAGACTTTTCCATATTTGTACTATAAGTGGAGATAATGAAGAGTTTTACAGCTAATGAGTCAGAATGAAACATTCATGTAATGTCACCTGAGTGAGACGTCACTCTTCCTCCTCAGCGGCCTCCTGAAGACTTTAATAGCACCTCTATAAAATGAAGGCTTCATCTTTAATTCTGTGTTTTTAAATAATTAAATGATGTAAAAGGGAAAAAAAGTATACAGTTGTAAAAATTTAATGTCTTTACACCTTGGCTGTGACTTTTCGCACAACTAACATAATCCTCTTCGCATGGTCAGGAAAAAAAGTATTCCTGTCTTGAAAAAACACAATGTGGTACTAGGACATGTTTTAAGTTTTTGTTTTCCTTTTGAGTCCTGTCTTTTTTTTTGATTGTCTGTTCTGCTGTCAGAACCCCCAGGAGACATACGCCAAACAGAACTGACCTTCGCAGGAAACGTGGTCATTCATGTTTGAATGATTTCCCACTGGGAGGCATGTTATGGGCAGTAGACCTGAGGAGAGAGACCACCAATCATGACTACACATGTTGCAATGGACACTCATGACAATCCCCTACCTGCTGAGACAAATTACTTCATGTTAAATGATGAAAAAAAAAAAAGAAAAGCAATCTCTCGAAGCCACTTTTACATAATTTAATGCAGGTTTAGCATGTATAGGTCCATAGTCCTCAAGCCTAAACTCTAAGAGTGACTTAAAGCTTATGTTGGTAAGATAAAAAAAATTTTTTAAAAACCTGCATAGTGTAAATATATGTTCTTAATCTAAATCACTTGTAGGTTTGTAAAGAGCTCTCCACTAAAACTCTGGTTTTATAATGCAAGCATTGCATTCATTAACATATTGATTGATACCCAGAATTCCCACAAACAAGTTTATTAAAGCCTGCTTTGTACTGTTCACTGGAGTTATTTGCATTGTCTCTGGGTGTTTGCTTTGAAAGATTTCAAAATGTTGCAAACCAAAAAATGTTGTAAACACTGAAGCTACAACTACTACTGCAGGACTCTTTTCTTTTTCTTTTTTTTAGCTTTTAGTCTGTCCTTTGACAGCTATCATAAAACATACGCACTGAAGAGACCCGTGAGGTTGCCGTCATGAGCGATAAGTCTGTTGGACATGAAATATGTCCTCTGTCATGGAAAATCTCTCAGGGGAACTGATGATTCCAACCTACGTATGGGCCTACCTATGAACTACGCTGCCCAGCTGCCACTGTATTTAATGATTTTTATGATTTGATGATAACTGTCAATCAGTAAATATCTACTTGTGTCATGAACATAGTTTATATTTTTCTTTTCCTCCATCTTTTTATCTATTGTTTGTCTCTGCAGTCTCTGAATCCATCACTTATTGCTAGTGAATATCCAGATAATAATTAATGGATATCTAGGCCAAGACTTCCTCTTCCATGCACAAGTCATTGATTACAGTCTGATTAGCAACCTGTGATGTGAGAATGGAATTGGATATAATGAATGCAGATAAATGAAAAGAAGAAAAAAAAGAAAAGCTAAACCAGTGTCAAATTATAATATAGTGGGTTACAAGATTTTATTTAGACAAATGCATTTAGCCTCTTTTGCTCTCTGCATGAATTGCTTACCTGCTTGCAACCAAAGCCCTGCTTGAACATGATTGATCAACACCACATGGGCAATAAAAGGGCTTCTGCATTCATATGCAGATCTGCTTAAAGAAATGACTCCCTGTGTGCCCCTCCTTGTCTTAATCTCCCACACATGATTTTACATGCATGTACAATCAAACGTGGAGCGTGATCTCATCATGAGTCATGGCTCCTTGGTGCATCTGGGGCAGCATGTATGCCGCAGTTGTAAATAAACAGATTTAATATGCTGCCTTCTGAAGATTAATGGCAAACTGTGCAGTTAACCAGATCTAAATGTCATTAAGTTAATTACAATTCCAACCGGCAACAAAGAGCTTTAACGGCTGGAATTGCTCTCCATCAACTGTAAGTCAAGATTCAGCTGGCTTGAAGTGTATGAAACTTTAGTGACAAAGTAGGGTGGGACTTTGAGCTTTGAAGCATGGCGGGATTTAGAGCCACATGATGTGTGTGAAAGTACAGTACCTCTATATAGAAAGCTTTTTGTTGCTCTCATGGAAAATACTGCGACTTTACATTTTCACACTGGTATCAAAAGTTACTTGAGCCGACTGAAAGCCACTGTGTAGTTCTTAAAACGCTGATTTTTCAACATGATACAACAAATACACTCCACATTCCAAGTTTATGTAGCCTGTAATATATTG
Organism: Chaunax sp. Z400; assembly: GCA_037577475.1. Taxonomy (NCBI): domain Eukaryota; kingdom Metazoa; phylum Chordata; class Actinopteri; order Lophiiformes; family Chaunacidae; genus Chaunax; species Chaunax sp. Z400. The sequence goes on from CM075189.1 coordinate 15,935,201, forward strand.
TTTGAGAATACTGTATAATCCCATCACTTCATAAACTTCACATTTTTAGTTGATGAGTTATGACAAAATCAGTTGATGTTTGAAAATGATCTGCATAATCTTCTTTGTGACAATCGAATCCTTTGAAATAAATGACTTTATTTAAAGAGAGAATACTCCAGTATAGAGATTTGCAGATGCTCAGGGATCAATTAGCCAAGTAAAGCTGCCTGAGCCCTGAAGAAGTGGAATGAGTCATTTGCATCAGTCATTATGCTTTTGCCATTGTTATGTACGGATTATCTCTCTTTTTGGTTCACTCCGACAACTGAATCAATATGACAAGATGCATGGGATGACTATTAAGCTATTTCTTGACATGCTTGTAGTAGTGACTAGTGTTTACCTACTGTCCGTATCAACAAGCTCCAATGCTGATTTGACAAGAAAGACTAATAGTGATGAATAACCGCAGTTTGTTTCACCACATTACAGTATTTACAGGAGTCATGAAGAAGAAGAAAAGCTTGCATAGGGGCTTTTATAGTTCCGGGTGTCTTGTGTGGGCCAGTGAGGTCATGTGCTGCTCTTCTGATGTGCTCACTTAATTACCCTTATTGAATTCATTATTTATTTGCTCTGTTGAACCTGCTTAACCTTTCTGCCCTCCAGCAAAAAATGATTTAGGAGGCAATAGGGAGTTACCAGAGACCTCGACCTGTGGGAGGACGTCCAAGTTCTCTTCACTTCTTCGAAAAGTCATCAGTTGGATTTAATTGAATTTCCTGGATACAAACTAGAAGATTAATTATCAGAACTTATTGTTAATTATTAATCAACATAATTAAAATGTTTATCAGAGGTTGCTCAATAGACAGATTAACAATTAACATATTTGCAGAAGGTGATTTATTTGAAAGAAAATGAATAGCCTTTGTATTAAATTTGACTGTTCTGATTTTAGTATCCATTTTGTCCTTTGTGATGCAAAATATCAATCAAATCCCTGACATTTATGTTATCATGTCCTGGTTGAGGCCTTGGCTTGACATTTCTCTCATTCAGTATGCTGGCACATGTCAAAATAACTCATCACACAATTCATACGTGGACTCCCCACTCCCATTCAAATCTGATGAATGGAATATTCACTCTCCCAACAGCATTGAAATACATCATCTAGTTATTAGTTCAAAGTCTCTAATAACATTAACATCATTTATTTAGATTAGATAAAATTAGATTACATCGGATTGTTCATCAACAACACCACCAAGACCGGTCGATACATTATGTTACACTCGGCAGCACAAATACATGAGCACACATTCCGCATTATTGCAACACAACACAGGGATGCTAACTGCATTTTTCAACACGCTGTCTGGTCATGGTAAGCAAACTGATATGGGTCCATCGTTGATGAGGTGCAGGATTCCAGGGAAGACAAAATGATGCTTTCAAGGCCACATATGTTAAAGCAGCTGGTTTGAAGTCATTGCGGAGGTCTGTCTATCACATCTTATACACAGGAATGGTGGTACAGAGTTTTAACGCAGTGCAAAGCTGTAAATTGGCTTTCAGAACTGTTAAATGTGTTGAAAAACTCTGGGGTTAATTGAGCTCCACAGTGGCTCAGAACAGCAGGCCTAATTTAGCCTGGCTCAGCTGCTTTCCTAATGTTCATCCTCCTGGATGCAGAGGCGTGGCATTGGAGGATAGATTGGAGGATATATATATATATATATATTATATAATATAATTGAAGCAAAGTATCTTTGAAGATATGGTCTGCTTTTCAAGCGGATTGATTCAAGATCAGGAGAGCAATAGCGATAAAGGACTGTTTAGTTGTTACATCATTGCTGATTGATCATGAGTCAAACACCCACAGTTTGACTAACCTATTGGCTCTGAACATAGTAAAGCCATGGGTGGTAACTGCCTAATCAGGCAATTATTGATCCAGCCATACCTCAGCAAAGGCTCAGTGAGCAATCTCTGTGGTCTCTGTTGCTTTTCATAATAAAATCAGTGCCACTATGACAGATATGACCATCTCTTGAACATGGAGAGCATTCAAGCTCTCTGTCTTCTTGGTGTATTTAACCAAAGTAGAGATCCATTCATATTTACATCTAGTATATCCACTGGAATGTTGGCAGATTGTCCCAAATTGCCAAATGTAGTCCAAACATGTTATATTTATATTGATTCTGTTCCATATCCGGGTGCGACTGAGCAATTTGGCACATTCTCTTCTTTTTATATCAACATGAATGTTATTGTCACTTTACATACTATAGGGCATTTGTGTGAAGTTACACTTTTCTTTGCCAGTTTCTGCTCAACTTCTTTCCTTGTTGCATCTTGTACATTTGAAGCTGGTTCCTCCCTGTGTTGCTGTTTTCCATCAAAAATAACTGATGAGTGATATTCCACTGTTTCTTGTCTCTTTGGTGCTGCATGTCTGTGCATGTTAATGTCTGCCAAAAAAAAAAATGTTTGTTGTTGTAAGCCTGGTTTTTGAAATGGAACCACTTGACAAAAAGTTACTGTGGGTTGGTTTCAGTGATGCCTGATTGGGTTGCTATAAATGCACTTGTTTTTCAAAAGTCTTTTTCAATCAGTCAGAGTAAAGGGCATTCACCCCCTAGGCTACAGTCTGCATGCACTCATGATTGTATTAAAATGACATCCATCAATCATGTAGTGTCTTAATATCAGAAGTTATTCTTTATTTTGTCAGATAGGAATTTTACCTCAGACAACTCAAATAATAATATAGTCGCCCCAAACTAAGGGTTGTAAAATGACAATGAGTTGCCTAAAAGAGGGGAGACAAGTGGAAGTGCTTTAAAATGAGTTATAAACCCTGAACATGGAACACCTCTCAGTTCCACTCCATTGGGTAAATGTGTCTGTTTACTCCAAGTAGTCGAAGGGCTGTGCATTTGAGTTTGCCAGCAACTGGAACACATCTCATGGTCACATTTGCCTTGCGTTGCCATGGTATTGCAGGCAGAACTCGCTGGATATTAATGATCATTTCTGTTCACCTTCAGCATCCAGCTCACACTCGGCAAAATGCTTCAGACAGAGAGAAAGAAAGAGAATGCACCAAATAGTGTGTGTCTGTCTGTCTCAAGGATTGAAAGAGACATAGGCCGGCAGTTTCAGGATTTTGTGAAGGAGAGCACAAAAATAAAAATCACAATTTACATGATCCCCATGGCCAAATGCCTTGGAGAGGGATATTATTTATTTATGGGTTGGTGCTGTTCCTTCATAGATGCTTTGTGAATGATTTATGAGTTAATTCATACAGTAAATAACAAAAGGTGAAACAGTCTGACCATACATCAGGAGCTTAGCCAAATAATGCACAACCCCTGTTGCTAACCTCTGCATGGCAAATTGACTCATAAAGGATTTATGAGTCATTTGAATGGACCTTCATTAAGTTTGAGAAACTCAATTGTTTGGGAGTTGTCATCTAATTTAGGCACAATACATATTTTCTGTGTACATTATACATTTAAATTAACATGAAAAAATAGCCAGCTGAAATCATCTTTTATATTGTGTGGTAAGGACTTCAAGTTCCGCTTCTCATGGACTCTGATTCTGTAGCAAATCAGTGGGGTTTTGATGAAGTCAAGAGAGATGTATTCAGATCAAACTGAATTATGAAGTAGCCTTGGAAAATTGGGGTCAGTGACGGATCCTTCTGATTTTTTTTTTCCTTGTCCGTATAATTGAGGTCTGATTTGAAATCTAAATTCAGTGAAAGTAGATCAGCACAAAACATCATGTTCATTTGAGGATCAAAAAATGTCTTGCCAGCGAATTCAGATGGTTGTGTGTATTTAAGGATTATATTTTCTCATATTAACTGTGTTGAAGACAAAGTTAGATGTATTTATCAGTCTTTAGAACAGTGTAATATGAGTACATAATGTGTGTGTACTTTTTTTTTCTAACATCAATACCCAAAAACAAATAAACTAAACTAACTTCCATTTTTCTTTAGTAAACATTTACAATTTTAATTTGCATGCATGGCTTTGTCAATTATCTGCTTACGACAATGAGAGATGAAATTGATATTTCTCAGATCAATTGTGTCACTCTGCACCTAATTATAGAATTGCAAATTTCCACAAGTATTATTTGACAAGCATGGAAGTCATTTCCTGTCAAATCAGGTTCAAAAGCATTGCAGCAGAAACATCTGGTTTGCTGAGTGTTTGGACTATTCTTTGAAGCATGAGGATTGTTAGCTGATGAAAGATACCTCTTTGAGCATTTTCTTATTTTAGCCTTCAATGTTGGAGGTACTTGAAATCGCATTTCATTTTCAAAAAAAATTCCCTTCATTTTAACCATTGATAAGAGACAATTTGAACCTTTAAAATGCAACATTTTTTTTTTGTAGCTGTATAAGCAAATTTCACACACACACATATACACATATATAATTTGTTTATTTCATCTGCATTAATGTAGGATTAATTTTTTATATTTGTTAAAAAGGTGTTAGTGGGGGAAAAAATAGCATTACAGCACGACCGTTCATGTGCCTCTTTTTCAAAATAATCAGAAAAATTGTGGATACATAACCTTTGCAGCCACCCTGCATGCCAATTACTCACAGAAAGTTGCTTTAAAGAACCAGCAAGAAAAAAAAACTGGCCCAAATGGTTCCTACTTCTACATTCAATGAACTAGGAGACATTGTGTTACTGTTCATTTGCAAACATTATGTATATTTCCATGAGTAATGAGAGTGAAATACAACAGGTGAGGCACTCCCTCACTGTTGCGGATGATGAAGTTGCAGCTTGACATCTCTGATTACAAACCATTAAACGGCAATGAAGGCAGTTTGCAGTTCATCATTTCAACAGTGCATGAATTCCTGCTAGAGGCATGAACTAGACATACCCGGGCTCTTACACTAAAATTACAATGTATTATGTTAGCAATAATAAATGGTAGTCGGCACATATATTCTGGATTCATTTACAAACAAGCAGTAGATTCCAGCTAAACAACAAATTAAAGATTTTAAACTGTTAATGGTGTCTGAACATACCTCAAAGAATACCTCAAAAGACAGTAAAACACTTACTGTCTTTTGAGGTATTCTTCATAAATGTTTCATTCCTGTTCGGAAAGCCTCGATAAAGTAACTTAATTAGTAGTATTATTTCAATTGGCCTTTAGAAGGCCAATCACTATAAAACCATTTCAGTTTTCCAAACAAATTATTGATGGAGATGAATTGATATTTCAATCAGGAGAGACAAGTGAATTAAGTAAAGATAATTGTTTACTGCAGCAGATGATATGTGATAACTAGCCTGCCAGAAATCTTTGGCACTTAAGAGTCTTCAGGGAGATGGTGACCGAAGGGTAGCAGCATGGAGTCCAAACACTGGTGGTGATGATGGCTGATGGCTCTGCTGAGACTGATGAGGCTGGAGAAGCTGATGAAATGACTTGGTGAATCTATGATAGCTAGGTGGTAATAGGGCGGTGGAGGGTGGGCACAGAAGCAGCATGAAAGAACTAGAGGTACATGGAGAATCATATTTAAAATGACAACAGCAATATGATTGGTTAACAATGAACGTGTGACCGGCTGATGTGAACAGCTGCTATCAATTGACAGCAACAACAGCAGGGAAAATTGAGAATTCCTGGTAGGTGTTAATGGCACGAACTAAATATAGTTTGAGAGATAAACTGGCATAAGTATGCAAGGGAGAAGGCTTCCTGACCAAACTTTCACTAGAGCCTCATTTCAGGAATAATGATTAATGAAAAATGTCACTAAATTAAAAATGCATGAGTGATATGACTACAAAATACTTTTAGGGTCATTAGAAGCAATCCTTCATTTTACACTTTTTCCAAAGTACCTCTTGTACTAGTTACATGTACATTATTAACCCATTATCAAACTCAAAAGCTATAATAGTGTCATTGTACACACAGCCAGATACATCCAGATAACATTTCAATATAAAATTTAATATAAAAAATAGAGGTTGTAATGGGGTACACATTGTGGTCCTGATGACTCAATATGTGGAAATTAGAGGGCAACCATGTCACAAAAATTGCTCTGGTGGGCTTTTAAGGTTCTTTAAATGGAAACATCCATCAAAGACCATGTGGTACTTTAGTTTTGCACCTGCCTCAGAGCACTGAAGCCATTTTACAGCGAACATACCGAACACTGTAGCCACCTTATGCTTTTTTAACCACTAAATCCATCACTTTATGCTAATTTGTGTGCAAAAAAAAAGGCAACGTTTGTAGCTCAATTCCAACAGAATCGTGTCCAGATGTTAGAGTCGAGATGCACTGGCGTATGCTTTAGCAGAAGACGCCCTGCACCGAATTCAAAGACATCTGCAAGCCACACCAGCTTTAGCGAGATACGTGTTAATGCGTATGGATCTTTCTCACACAATAGCTATTGTGATGGCGAAACAGCCCTATAGTGCAAAAATATGCGCGTGTGTGTGTGTGTGTGTGTTATACCAGACACGAAACTATCATCAAATATTTATTCAAATCTCTGTTGAAAGATGCCAGCTGTTGTGCTGGCCTATTTAACTGTACTTCTGGGTGCTTTTGAATCCTTGAAGCAAGAACTTCTCTGCCCTAGGGGGTCTCTGAGAGTTCCCCTGCTCACTGGCATTAGGGATAATGGAATAACCTGTATGTGTCAAATATTTGTGATTAATCACACGGGGGCAGCAGGTAGCCTATGTATGGTTGGGTGCTTAGCAGAACCATCCCCTGATTGGAATGTCACATGTTTCACCCAAAATATAGCCATCTTTTTTGAAATGCCCTTGAGCAAATGACTGAGTGTGCTGCTTCTGTGAGACTGTGTGCTCTGACTCATCTGGCGAAATGCACACATGCATACATTTGTGTCTCGGAGGGAAGGGAGACATTTTAATTACCCTGTTTTGGTGTTATGATTGAAGTGCTCTGAAATGCCTCAGAAAAACAATCATTGATTTTTGTATTCATGTAAATCTACATGTGGGACCGTAGTAAACAAGAGGGAAAATAATCAATGTATTCCTTGAGGACACAGTGTATGAATATGCATTGGACTCACAGTATACTATATGTTGTAAATGTTGTACGTACATAGCTATTGTCTCTCCGATACAAACATACACATGCAGCAGCGATCATGTGAAATGCCAGTGAATAGGTGTAAGATAGATGTTTATATGGGCGACAGACGCAAATGGTTGTTTCAAGGTCACACACTTTTGTGTATGAATAGTCAATGAGTTCTATTCATTCAAGGCAGTATGTATGCATGTGTCATGAATGTGGAAATGACATTACGCTATATGTATCCCCGACTGCTTCCCATGCTAAGGTCGAGGTCTAACAAAGGTATTTTTGTCAAATGTCTCTCCTGTTTGATGCAGCAGTCATCCACTGTATTCTTCTTTGTGCTCACATTTAAATATCAGTCATGTCTCTGGAAGTTAAAATAATATTGATATCGATATATGTTTTGCGATTACCCTGAAATACAGATATAGGCCTCATACATACAGTTTACTATGAGAATCTACCTGTTTCTGCAGTCAATGTGTTATTTAGTGTTTCTTCTTCCTTCCACACTTCAGTTTCCTTATTAGAAATCTCTCCACTCAGACATCTGAGTCAGCACGATCCCAGAAAGGTCAAGTTACCATCTGAGCTCCTTTGATATTAACAAGGACCAAAAGTCTTGTGTGTTTTGATTTACATTCAGTCTTAATTCATAAACTGTATAAATATAAACTTTATATTTGCAGTATAAACAGAAAGATAATATATTTGCAGGGCTTCACAATATATACAACATGATAAGACACATCCTTCAAGCCTTGGCTATGCTTGGAGAAAGATAATTAATTGAATGTTGACACTGAGGGTTGGTGTACAATTGGTCATTTGATGACTTAGAAATTAGACTCAACACTCAACTATCTTTCTCCAGAATCACTTACTGCATGTTTAACATGGGAAAATGGAAGAAAACGCACAAAGAGCAACATATCTCTTTATTTTTTTTGATAGCAGACTGATTTATTCTCTCAGAACGTAATTAACTTCTCATGTTGGAAAGCAAAGTTTAGGTCCTGGCTTTCGACTTTTCTGTCCAAAAATATATGCCAGTCTCTGAAATGATTGATTGTCAAAAAATAACCGAACATTTCCTGTATTATTTACAAGACCCATTCTTTTGTGACCTAAGCCCAAGGCTCGACAGAATGAGAACACAATCTCAGTGTTTTTAAGTGCGTCCTCGTCAGAGACAAATTAAGCGCTACTTTGCCCATTAACATTGAAATCAGCCTGATGGATTGATGAGCGTGTTGCCATGTACCCCATGTAAAGTGTCTGTCTCCAACCTGCCATCTGGCGGGAGAATGAAATGAGAGCTTTAAGGCTTGTGTTTATTTTGCAAGGAGGAAAAAAAGGGAAAGAGGCCTTTATTAAAGAGTCCTCAGTGCAGCATATGGCCTGTGGAGAGAAAGTGGCTGGATTGAAGGAAGGCGTTAACAGGGGAAGCTGTGGGGGTATTTTTAGTCTGGTGAAATAATGTCAACTGTGCGATACATGAAACCGACAATTTTAATCATACACCAGGGGGAGGAAGTGCTTTTTTTTTAATTTTCAGGAGTTTATTGAACAGTTGAAAGAGTGAGTCTAAGTATGAATCTATGCATCCAAACCGGCCTTATTGAGACATTTTTTAAAGGGGAGGAATCAATGAAAGAGGAGTGGAGAGGCAATCTCTTCTTAGGTATCCTTTTCTCCCTTCATGCCTTTTTTTCTACATTGTCGGAGGCTACCGCAGCTACAACCCCCTTTGAGCTCCATCTAAGGGTTCAAATACAGGGAGCAGGGAGTGGTGCTAATCTTAGCCGTGCATGCTCAGATTACACAGAGAGAAAGAAAAAGGGTCTGTTTTCAAACCAAAAAGGGAACAAAACAAAAAAAGACATGAGATAGAGGACGTCTTTTAGATTTTCATTTCATCACAGCTTGTGAAGCAGAAATCTCAATAACAAAAGGCCTGCAAGTGGATGAAATGAACAAGTAAGAGTAAATTCTCTTCTGTGTTTCTTATCATTATCCTGGGGAGTCGTAATTTGTGATAACACCCCTACGATTTGAGATTCAAGTGATCCGATGAACTCTACTTGAGTGAGAGGCACCCAAGAGCAGCACTCATTAATTATTGCCACAGTAAAAAAAAAAAAGACTGCATAATGTAGATGCTTTTGGGAATACTGTGATTGCTGTTATATACTCTACATACATTTATAATGCTGCATTATGCACTGGACTACTATGACATATACCATCCCTTTGCCTTTTTATATCACTTCGAGATGCCTGTTTTGGACAAAAATTTGAAAACAATATTTCTTTTTCATCTGAAAAACACATGTTTGCAATGCATTCTGAATCTTAAGGCCAGAATTCAGCCCTCTGTAATAAAATATTTATAGGGCAATCATGCATATGCTGTAAATTATGGATGATGCAGTGCTTCTGTGGTCAAGACTGTGAGTAAACAAATCTAGATCGTTGCAATATTGTTTCAGAATGCACATTCTTCAAATAATTAAGACATGGAAATGAACGGAGCCGTTATTCCACTGAGCACTTGTGAGAAATAGATCATTAGCGTTATTTTTGATAGACCCTGTAATAAGACAGAACATAGCAGAGGTGGAAATCAGACACAGCAGCACAAATGAGGAGGAAATGGGAGGTGTGAGAACAGGTGTCACTTTCTGCTCCCAAAAAGAATAAATGAGTTCCAGCTTATAACAGAATACATTTATATATTCATGTATATCAGCTGAATTGAGCTGGTTTTGCTGAAACAGAACATTATCTTTTTGCCGCATTGCTGGCAGTCTGATGTGCAGCGATGTTTTTCCCTAACCCATTAATTTTCAGTTCCCCTCATTCTCGTATGGTGAATTAACTGTAAGAACATTTTGTTCAATTATAAGGCTCAGGTTTCCGTCACTTTTCATTTACATTTCGATATTACTTAAGATTCCAGCCTCCCTCGGTGCAAAGTTTATATCTGACTTTATAAGTGTTGGATAAAAATGAACATTTTGGAGGAAAAACATATTTTGCATTGTAGAATGTCACACTTACTTTGCTTTTTCCCGGGGTCAAGTAAAGTCTTTTTATGCTCTTGATCCCATATGATCGAGTTTTAACTACTGCTATTCAGATATTAGAAGGGATAGCTGCAGGAAGAAGAGGATGGTTTCCTGTTGTACTCAAGTGTTTAATGATTCCATTATGATTCACCAAAGCATATGGATGAAGGCCCTCTTCACTGGGTGTAAGTGTGAGCCCTGTAGTTGATACGGGCGATGGTTAATAGCTGCATGAAAATGAGGTGGAGAGGGCATGGCATTCTTGTGAGAGAAACTCACCCATTAAGAGATGCATCTCTGCCCAAGCAGAAGTGCACCGTTTAATTGGTTCATTTCTTCACGGCCAAAGCTTTAATTGGGTTACACACCGAAAGATGAATGGATCAATTGTTCTGGATTTTTTTTTTTTAAAGCCGTGTCTCAGGTGGATGGTTCTGTATGATTTGTGTGTGTCTTAGGACGTGAGTTAAAAAGAAGCTTGAGAGAGAGATTATGTTAATAAGGCACATTTTCATCCAATAAAGTGTGTCTATGTAAAGACACTATAGACTTCAAATACAAGAACGTGCTTGGCAGACACCCTGGACGTGGGTGTGGAGCATTCAGAGAGACGGAGATAAAGAGCAGCAGCCCACACACATTGTAGTGATTGGTGGATGAGGACCATCTACAAGGAAAATAATGACTTGCAAATGTATTCGAAACATCAAAGCATCACCTTTGCGCTCAGTTATGAAGTAGTGCTGTATGACCTCAATGTTTCGGGGGGGGGGGGGGGGGGGGGGGTATTGGAATTCACATACGACTGACATCACTCACTGCTGCCATTTAAGGCAGTGGGAATGCAGCTGCTCATGATAGGGGAATTTAAACAATGGGCCTTTTTTTATTTCTTTTTGCAGCTCATTTTAGTTCATAATAATTGAAATGGCAAATGACTGTGACGATAGGTGCCTCTCTAGTCAATTGTTTTGGAGATAAAGAAGGAATAATGATGATTTTCCATTTTTATAGGTGAGGCCATCATGGCAGATGTTGAGGAGAAATGTTAAACCTTCTATTCACGCGCCACCTATTACTTTAATGATCATGTTTTCCCCAGTGACACCGGTTGATCTATTTTTTATCTGTTCACATGAAATGCGGGCAAATGCTGCATTCAGATGAGCAACAAAACCTTTATAAATTGAATTGCGAAAAAGCTTTTTGTTTCATTTTGTAACCTTTGCTCTCTCGCTTTTCTCTCTTTCTTTGGTATTAATTATTTCAGACACTCAAATATTTCCGTTTTATCATATCACTATGATAAAATCATATCATATAATTACTATCACATTTTTTTTTTCATGAGAGGCATAGAACAACTGTGTTTCGTGTACAAAGACATGTGTTTTGTGAAAATACACGAGAATACCCTTTTGAATTGGTTTTGTCTTTGACACAACATCCAGCATTTACAAGTATTAAGTCAAAATACATTTATTATAAATAGAAACATTGAAAAAAAGGGTCAGTTCATTTTAAGCTGGGCTCACACAGCAGGAGAATCAGGCCAATTCCACCTCAATTCACCCTCCTGACAACTGGAGGATAAAACTGTTCGGTCCAGTTATCTGGTTGTGTGATGTTTTTACAGATAAAAAACACTGGTCAGAATGTTAAAACTCCTGTAGTGTGAGCTTGACTTTACATGACTTGGAGAAGCAGGTGATATGTCATTTTTTTGCTTAGTATTGTCCCTCTGGGCCTGCTGTACTGATCTGCCTATATGGGACATCAGTACCAAACACAGAACACGAGGAACCTCATAACTTTACATACAACTTAGAAAAAGTGTGTTACATCACGTAGGTCTGCAGCCCATCTGGGGATGTAGAACATGACCTTCTGAGTTAGTTAGTTAGTTAGTTAGTTAAGTCAAGTTCCAGCCTTCTCTTCTTATGGCTGCATGTTATGTAGAGTTTGAGTCACAACATATTTCTATTTACTTACTGTACCTTGTGAAATTTAGAGGCTGTTTATCATAACCAAGGAAGGAGTAAAGCTTTAAGATGACTAGAAAAAAGAATGAAAGATATCTCTTTATCACTCTTAATCAAGAAAAAAACGCCAATTCCAAAAGAGTTAGGACACTTTGTAAAACATAAACGACATATTTGATATTGTACACCATAATTTTTAAAAATATATGCTTATTCTAAGTTTGAGGCCAGCAACACATTTCAAACAAGTTGGGACAGGGGCAAGGGGGGCCTCAGTAACATATTGCAAATTATTGCATTTCAGTTTTTAATGGTTTCTTACAGTATCCCAACATTTTTTTGGAATTGGGGTTATGCTTACCCAACCAGCAGATACTTACAAATAGACTTTTGGAAACCCATCTCTGTCAACTTGAATGAAAATTCAATATTCAATCTGCTGTTATAGCTATTTTGTATCCAGCAACTCTTGTGGAAAATATCTGGCCATCTAGACACCCCATGCTTGACGCTGTATTTGCTAAATTTGTCTGTGTGGCGTTCGATGCTAGACAGGTAATGCATTGGTTTATTTGTGCTATTTTCACTGAGGGCAGCTGCCGCATGAAATAAAACTGATGAGTGTGAATTAAAAGAAAAATAATGAGCCGAAAGATGCAGAGACACTCCTTGGAGCTGAAGGGAACTGCAGAGACTGTTGACAAGTCTCCATGTATTCATCACTACAGGCGACCCCCTTTCACAAACACAGTAGTCGTAGAAAGAAAAAAAAGGTTTATAGCTGCTTTAAAGAGTTGTTGAATAAAATACAAATTTAGATTGTGGACCCAGGTTAAGTGAATGGATTTTATATGTTTTGTATGTATCTTTGGTGAACACATTTGGCGGCATTAACATGCCGCAGTGTGCAATTACAGTGCATGATACGTGGAGAATCAAACTGACACCTACAAAAAAAAAAAAACAGGTGCTGCCTTTGTCTATGAACTCCCTTTATGTGTGTGTGTCTGTGTGTAGCCGGTGAGTGTTTATGCAGAATAAACAGTGTGTGTGTGTTTATCGCTGTATGCCTTGCCAGTGGTCCCTTGCACAGGTTTTGCCTGCAAGCTAGCGACCTATTTTTCTCAGCATTGAATGAAGTAGACATTTGAACAAAGGGGTGGAGTAGGGGTGGTTGTGGATCAGTTCCTGTGCTTTTATTCAGGTCTTTGGATTAATTACCCTGCACCTAAACCCGATCCTTTGCTGTGAACGAGACACTTTGGCATCACCCTGATCAATAATGCATTTTTCTGTCTTTCCATTTAATTTGCACACAGGCCCCACACACTGGCATTGCAATCTCCCTTGAAAACTACAGGAGACACTTGATACTCAAAGTGCAACACTCCACCCCCACTCCCATGCCATGTTCCATGGCGCCCCCTCCCCTTTCTGCTGCTCACTGACAAATTGATTCTCTCTTAATGTGTATGAAAAAAGAAAAAAAAAATCCCCTCAATCGTCAGGAGCAGCACAATAAGATAGATGGCATATTGGATTTGCTCTTGGGTTTGTACAAATTTGTTTCTGTTTTGGTTCAAATTGTGACACTCTTCATTTCAAGGGATAGTTATTTGGCAATTTAGCGAAAAGCCTGGGTTTAAGGAGCAAGACGGTGCAAAGTGCTGGCTACTAATCCAGAGGAAGGTGGTGTACTTGAGACGGTGCTACGTTTGCAGCCATCGAACAAGAGTAGCTGTTAGTAGCAAGGTCAAAGTAACGGGGGAGACAGGTAAGCCATCTGATCGTGTGTGATTTGTCTGCGAAGTGTTTGTGTGTTGGGTCCTGCATTGAAAGGAGAGCCCCATGTCGGGACCTTAGACTCTTTCTCTGTAAAGCTTGTGGTTTTCTTTCGTATTTAATTGAGTAGCCACTCTCTAATGTTGAACAGAAGTCTTCAGATTCAGTGACCTGGAGGGCCTGAGCTGCACTTTAAGTATGTCTTACAGTTTTACTTGTGGCAATCGATGGGGACATTAACTGTTGTCAATCCAGTGAGTCAAGATTCATGACAAACACAGAGCACTGGTGAATTTAAACCTAGGCTGGAATATTTGACCCTTTTTATTTTTAGATTTGATAATGCTTTGTTGTCTACATCTCAAATAGCATATTTTATTTAACTACAAAGTAATTTTCTGTTCATGTTTGGAATATCAGGACTAAAGTTTGTCTCTAAATGTCATCTATTGAAGTTTTTTTGTGAGCAAACAAGAATGTACTGCAATTAAACATTTTCTCACCAAAATACTTTTTTTTGTATCCCTGAGGTGTAACAAACTTGTATTTCCCTCATAAACCGTAAAAAAAATGGAAAATATAATTTATTTAAAATCCTCCTCCTCCTTATTTACATCCATCTCCATAGTTCTTGGCATTTACCTTTTTTGTTTTGTTGGCACATTACTGCCATAGACTGCTAAAAACCAGCAGATTGTCATGACAGCAATAATAGGATGTGAATCTCATGGCCCTGGTGCTTCTGTGTCACTGTCTTATTCACATGCATGATACAAAGATATGGGGTAACACTCATCATAACAATACTTTATATTTTGCAAGTGGTCATAAACTCTACAAGGTCTTTACTATTTTAAGTAAATAATAAATGCAATTCTTTTAGTACAGCAATCAACATCAGAAGAGACTTCACTCTGAGTTAATAATATTCTAATTCTAATTGCCATGAACATAAAGATTTGAAATATATGCCTCTTCTGATTAGGCCCCATCATAATGTCATTTTATTTCATGGGTCAGGTGAAGCCATGAGTAGTACGGAACAGTTGGTGGTGGTGGTACTGACAAGAATGGCTGCAGCTGTTATGTTTCAGAAAAAGATATTGAGGACCCAAAATGCAGACATCAGGCAGGACCAAGGAGGATGCAGTTCAATGGTTTAATAACAATCAAAATCCAAACAAGAAGGCAAACAGATTCTAAAAAAAAAAGAAAAAAAAAAGCAAAAAGGCAGAGCTGAAGAAAAGGATACAAAAATGTCCAATACTAAAGTATCCAACAAATTCAAAGGAATACGCAAAATCCAAATAATAAGCAAAGGTAGAATACAAAGAAACTTAAAAAAAAAAACTTATGGAGAAAATCCACATATCCACGACACGCCGAGCAGACAACTCAAAGAGGAAAACACAGGGAGGAGGAGGAGACAATCTGGGACAGGTGCAAACAATGAGCAGTCACAATGGAGGGAAAAGCCAAACACAGGAAGTGTAACCTGAGAGACACAACGTGGGAAACTACACTATCAAAATAAAACAGGAAGTAACAAATTAAGCACAGAACCATGACGGATGATTTGGATGTAATGATGAGTAGAATCTGTTGAGCTCAACCTGGCTGGTGGATTTTGGGTTGCAATGATTTTGCACTGAAAATGTCAGCTGCCTGACATTTCAGGTTAGTTTAACTGGAAGAATAAATGCCCACAGAAGCAGAGAGAGAGAGAAAGAGAGAGAATCATGAATGACTACGCATAAAGATATATTCCTAATTAAACTTACGCTGAACTTCATAGATCATAAGATCACTTTGGCCAGATTCAATTTGATTATAAGTCAGAAGACAAAAACAACTGCCCTCAGATCACTGAAATCCAATCTAGATTAGTTTTTTTTAATGAAATTTTATTTTATTTTATTTTTTACATGGTCCAAGAATGTCCAAGTACATAATGTCAAGGAGTCACAGTGGAATAAATCTTACTGTATGCAGTGTGGTAATGGATTCAGCCTCCACACATGTCAGAATAATAATCGGATGGACTATCAGGTGGGAAGCAATTGCTAACATTCATGTAGAATCTCATGGGGAATCAGTGTCAAATCGGTGAGCTGCCTCCACGCATTGTTAGTCTTTCTATTGATAATAAATGAGACTCCTCTGTTGTCAGTGCATATAGTCTTGTAATTGGTGGGCTTGTGGCATCAACATGCAGCAAAACCATGTATAATCAATGAGCAGGGCATGAAAAATGATAATAGATGACCTTATTTTAACACTTTGGCGATATGCTGCCATGTACGCTAATGTCCACCCTATGCATTGTTTGCAGTTTATGGTCCTGTTGTCTTTAAACCATGTTAATTCAGTGCTTGTTCTGGAAGTTGTAATGTGGCTCCATTGCTGCCATTAGGACAAATCACTTGAGTGATTCGGATTTGTCAGCGCTCACATTCACCTTTGTAGAGATCCAGACTGACATTATCAGTGCACTTAGTGCTCAGTGCTTAGGAAGAGTGCTGAGCCAATTAACCAGCTGCCTGACTTTTAGCAATACGGAGAACAAACTCCTCCTTTATACTACCGTGCCTCTGTGACTCTCATCTGGGTTAGGTGCAACGGAATATGATTTTCATAATTTATTATGTTTAAGACAGAAGCTTAAAATTAATTGCTGATTAAATCAATGTTAACCCTACGACACCATTTGCGGGTGAACAACACCGCTGTGGAAGAGGCAAATTAAATTGGAGCTTTTTTTTCTCTGTTGTGTGTATTGTAAAGGGAGGAGGTGGTTATAAAGCTGTCTAATTCTGTAATTGTGTTCTCTCTGGAGAGTTTCCTCCGTCCTGCCAAGTTTAGAACTACAGCTTTTGGTTTTGGGGCCTGAGATATTTGCTGCAGTGACATCAGTGCACACATGGAAAAAAGCTAGCTGTATACGTGCATTATGAACCTGCCTGCACAACTGACGTTAGATCATGTTCTTGCCTTAGGATACCAATGCACTATTCATTCACCCATTGATTTCTTAATTAGACATGCAAAGTGACTTTTATTATATTATTTGTATTTGTCAAATCATAGGGGTATCACCACTTGAATGTCTCCAGCCATTCTTAACTCTGCCAGCCTGTCATGAATGGCTTAGTTATGCTTCTGCTGTTCCAGCGTTGCCTTTAGCGGGTCAAGAGTTGAATTCCAATGCACGAGAGGCTTGCTGAACTTTCAGTTCTGCCATGTTTGCAGGACCGTGTTTGAAATGTCCGACTTCTTTTACGGCACTTGGCTAAAGCGCCAACAAAGGACAGCCACTGTGATTAACATCTATATGACGTGCGCTACACAGGGGCATATGCTTGGTTGCTTGACTCCTCGCTGTCGGGACCATATTGCAGCACTTTTGAAGATGGTATTTCAGACTCGTTGTGCTCTGGTGGAAACAGAGACAGCTCATCACTGCAATATGTGCGCACGACTTTGGTTTTATCTGAACTTCCATCTGGAAGCTTTTTAAAGCAAAACTTGCTGTTCAACACGCCGGGGGACGTCTCCTCAGTCATCTGTGTGTTTACTATGCCCCAGTGAAAAATCTGTGCTAGAATTACGGGAAGAAATTGGGGTCAAACTTGATGATTTCATTAATTTATGTGAAGTTTTCCTGATTAATCACAAGCATCAAGGCGTTAACGTTGACAGCCCCAATTTCAATCTTTGGGGATGAGATGATGACGATGTGCACTGCAGAAATGAGTGTTTCCTGCTTACAACTGCCTCTCTGTATTTGTCTCCATAACTCACGAAGGTTGCCATAAAATACGGATAGTTGTATAGATTAGAAAACATACCACATTCCTGGCAAATCATTTTTATGTGAAAAGCTGTTTGCTGTGTACTTGGAGACAAAGCTGGCATATCCTTGCTATTTTATAACAAAAAAAAAAGCCATTTTCAACCAGATGTGGGGACATAAACCTAGCGACCAGGGTAGCACTGGGAGACAGTAATGTACCCTTGTAACTCAATCTCTAAGCAGCCCGCTGACTGAGAAAATGTGGTTTCTTTGGCATGCACCATTCTCTCATTTCCCCCGTTGTGACCTTTTTCACTTCTCGTCTGCTTAGGAGACTGCTCTTATCCCGGCGCAGTCAATCGAGCAAGAGGAGAACAGTAAAGAGATAGCGGCATAATGTTTTGCCTTCATTTACAGTCATAGCATAGCAGTGGAAGAGGTTGTCGAGAGTGGCTTTCAATAGATTATACCACCACCAGAAAGTAAACTGATACAGTATAAAGCATCTGCTGTTTCAGTTCAGTGACATTTCATTAATATTTTTTACTTCAAGCAAGATTATAGCCCTTAAGTGACTTTTAAGTGTAGACAGAGCAAATCTGGTTTATTAAAGGTCACTTCTCCTCATTAAGTGGTCTGTCTTGGCATATGAAGAATACTTATGTGTTATCTTTTATGCTTTTGCAACAGTATTGCTTCTTTGAACATGAGCTGATTGAAATCTCTTGTTTTGATTAACTCGCCTGTTCACACAGATTTAGCCAAATTGTAGCACCGCCGCAAGCACTGCAGAAAATAATTAAGTTAAACACATGATGTAACATAGGGGCTTGTAAATAAGGTAGCCTCACAAAGTAACAAGGAAAAAATAAGTTAAAAGAAAAATACCTCAGGCTTCATTTGATACATTCCATGCATACTGAATGAAGGACTGCAGGTCTTTGTCCTCTGAATTGCAAAGGCCCGCAGCTTAACAAGTGTAACAGATTGTAAGTACTTAAGGGAGTGTAAGAGATTGATCTATTCAAAGTTCATAAATGATGGTTTGATTATCTCTCACACTGATGCTGAAATAGACGGATAGCAAACATACAGTGGCTCCTGACATCTACCAGAATGGATTTATCAACAACCAGGGTATGTGTGTGACAGACACATTCACACATAATTTTAAAAAAAAGTGTCGTCTTCATTATTAACAGCTAAACCTGTCAGTACGTTCTGGATTGATCTGTCCAGTGACTGTCTGCATAAATGAGTCTCTTCAGAGGAACGCTAACAGAAAATCCAGTCAAAGACAGATTAATAATGAGAATAGTCAGACACATTTAATAGTATTTGTCTCCCATTTTTTTTTTACATTCTGCCTTTAGAATTACCTCCATCCTTTTCCCCCCCATTTTTTCCCTTTTTTTTGCAAAGAACAGTGTGTATCTCCATTTCTGTGGTCACATATTTCAGCCATATATTGTCGGCGCTTTGATGGAGAGATGAGTGACAGAGAGTGCAAGGTGGTTTTTGAGATTCGATACGGCGCGACATTGCTTGGCGCTGATAAGAACCATACTTTGCAGTTGTGTCATTTGTTAAAATAAGCTGTTGGCTGAATAACAAACATCAGTGTCACATCTGTCATTCCTATGCTTGTCTTCTGAATGACACACTGCTATTAAGGTTCTGTAAAAACCTGCAGGCTCGGGTGCTGAAAGATGAAATTAATGAACATGTTTATCATTTGACTTTTGCCCTGAGTTTTAATCTTCAATCTGTTTGAAGAGTGGGATGTCAGAATTATAGCATTTTTAATATGATCTTATTTTTCTAATAGGTTGGACAGGGCCTAAATAACTTGCCTGTAGACACAATGAGTGGGCTGGAAATGTGCTAACATAACAGGGAGAGAAAACAATCTATTTCTGCTTTGGTATGTCACACTATACACAAGCCAAATGAAGCATTATTATTGATTGTCACCTCCTTGGATTCCACAGTGTGAGAAGCAGAAGGGGAGTCTCCTTCCATCAGATGACATGGCTCATTGTTCACCGTGGATTAATAAAGAGCTTTACTGCTGCCGTTATGCGTTTTCTGTGGCTAGTGACAGCCTGATGACAAGCCTTTAAGATGAAACCCATTTCACATTTAAACAATAACAGAATGGGGGGCCTCTCTTACTGAATTGCCGCAGTAGGCATAAAGCTGCATGTGATGTAATTTCAAATAGCTCGAATGCCATTATGTGTATTCAATTTCATTTATACTGCTAACAGGCTTTCCACAGATATGTACTAAGACTAAGACAACTGTAAGGAGAATTCCGACCCGTCTGCAGACAACAGAAATCAGCTCTGCAGATAAAACCTTGACCTCTCTGCTCGCGTCCTCTGGAGATAATTAGCCAATTGCTTCCTTTTAATCATAAACTCTTATAAGCATGAGAAAATGGAAAATTTGGTCCAATCATTACCATAAAATGAATGATTACACGCTTTTATTTGTGTCACAAAATAAATAAGAATGTCCTATATTTCACATAATTTCAGAAAGTAGACAATACGTATTGCTTGGCGTCACTACAGCGACTCATCACATCTGTAGATGCTGTCAGAATTCTCTCTGTGGCAACACAGTTGCTTTGAACTGATTGACACAAAGAGAATTCATTCATTTAGTTAATAAATTATGGATTGTATGCGATCCTTTTGTATTAGCTTAGAAGTGCATTTGTGAACAGATGCATTTACTCAAAAAAACAACAACAACAAAAAACACAGGCATTTACAGATATCTAGATCTTTTATATGAATTTACCTGCAAATCCACAGGAGGAAGAAAGGCAGGCAGTTACACTGAGAGAAAGACAGAGTGCTTTTTTTTCCTGCTACATACAATTTCAGAACACTTAAGTGATTCTCAATCCCAGCATGCCTCAGCCTGCCACCGCCATGACAGATGCTCCAAAATTGAATATAGATTTCGGTGAGCAAGGCAGGCGTGCCTGATGAATCTCAATTTGCTGGTGTCCATATTTCATAGTCACCGCTATGGATAGCTCAAGGAGAGGCAGTGAGAGCACTCTGGCTGCATCTGCCACACTGTCAGTTGGCTAGTGTCGAATGATGATCGGTACGCCACGAAAGCCCATTTTTATGCCACACTAATTCGTGGCCTACGTCATTTTATCGCCAGAATTTGCATCAGTTAATGGCAAATGAACAAACTGCATCTCACCCTCTCCTGCGGTGGATGCTAAAAATGCATCAGGCCCTTTCAGACACGGCGATAAAACATGGTCATAAGGTAACAAAAACACAGCAATACTTCACATTCGGTATATCTCTTGATATAATTGTTTTAAGGATTATATTAATTATTTTGGTGCATATTTACTTTAATAAACAATGAACACTATGCTAATCTAAAATCAGAAATACATTAAGCTTCAGGAATAGAAGCTCCATGCAAAATAAGTGCTCCTACCTGCAAACACCACCCAACACTGCATGTCAATATATTTGAGGAAGGCAGAGAACAATCTGTAAAAAAAGAACCTCTGAGGCCTGAATTATTATATGTCTTCCACTTAGATTTCTGTTGTAACAAGAGGGTGTGTGTGATATAATAGGTTGAAATTTTATCCGAACCAACAAAGACAATGACCATAAAAAATAAAATAGCACTCAAGAGGGGGAAATTAGTTAAATAAGTTACGTGCATTAGCAAGACTCCAGGAATCTAGTGACATTAACAGTACTTTTAAGCCTGGAGGGTTTTGTGCACTCTTTTTATAACCTAACTCTTTGTGTTATAACCTAAATGACATTGTACATGACAAACTTTGCTTTTTTTTGTAA
This sequence comes from Chaunax sp. Z400, assembly GCA_037577475.1. Lineage (NCBI taxonomy): Eukaryota > Metazoa > Chordata > Actinopteri > Lophiiformes > Chaunacidae > Chaunax > Chaunax sp. Z400. Next base: position 15,956,820 of record CM075189.1, read on the forward strand.
CGATTTGAAAAACAACCCTTTGAATTTAATTGTGTGTCAGCACCAGGGTGCAGGAGACTGTCGAGCTTTCTCGTATAATAAGAGTAGACGTGCTACATGTGTCAGTGTGTGTTGCCGTATCTCATTAAGGCATGGTATGAGCCACTGAGCCAACTAAGAGGAGCGGATAGGGAGCATGTGGTGGTGTAGTTTCCTCCACCACAAACGCTGCCACTCTGCACTTCCCCTTCCCCTTCCTTGTAGGAGTCACATTGTGGCCCCTGGAGTCAAGGCTAATCAAAATGGTTCCAGTCGATGCAGTCACCCTTGAGGAACCCAACCCACTGTAGAGACACAAAGCACAATCTATTTGTGTGTGACTGTACATAGCATATCACGTCAAGCAGATTCACACATAAAGAATATGGTGAAATGCACATGCAGACCTGTTATTACTGCAAATTGGAATCTATGGGAGGAAAAAAAAACAATTGAATGTCTGTAGCATGGGTACATGAACATGACATGTCATTAATAACATGGGATTTATGATTTAAAAAAAACAATTTGACAACGGAACTATGAAAGAATCATTTGAACCTTGTCAAAACAGTCGACAACATTCTCCATCTCCATGCTGTCCATCAATGCCCAGTTGTTTTTCTCCTATACGTTTGCCAATATAGCTCAATACACAGCTTCTTTGTGTCTCACACTTCCAAGCCTGCATGCAATAGCAACAAACAAAGAAATCATTTTTAAAATTTCACCTAATTTTAAGGGAAAAGTTGAAGCCCACGTCAAAGTTTAGTCTCAAATTGTAATATCCTCTAAAGTCATTTGATTTAAGTTTTCTTTTGCATGTTTATTTCCCAGACTATTCTCTGTTGTCACATTGACACAAGGACACAAATCATGACATAATGACGTGTGAAACATAAATGTACGATTACTAATTACCTCGCCTGTTTGTCTTTGTTTTCACTATTCTATCAATTTCTTTATTTTGAGCTAATTATTGGAGCTTCAATTAAAAAAAACAAATGTCATTATCTAAACAACAACACTCACTGTTGTGAATTGTCTGTTAGACAATTCATAACATGCAAGAACATTGACATTGATTGCATGGTAGCAAAGGGGGGGAAAAAGTTATATAACAAGTTATATAATAAGAGGTCAAAATATTTAAATCTCTACACAGCAACTCAGCGGTTACATGTGAAACGTTGTCTATTTGTAGGTGTGGCAGTGATAAATGTAATTTAATTGCTTACATTAACTTCCTGGAAGGCCTCGCTCTCACATCTTCAATCGCCTCACTTTTTCCCTCTATCACTGGTGCACACCAACTTCTTAATTGGCATGATAATGTGATTAATTGCTTTCTTGTCATTTGGCCCACTGAGTTTCTCCACTGTAAAGAAGTATAAATCAGGCGTGTATTTACAAGCAATCAAATGCTGACAATTGAAAGGAACATATAAAAGATCCCCAACTGTGCAAAGTAATTGGTTCTGCTTTATTAGCTGTGTATCATTAGTTGAAGGAAAGAGAGTGGAATAGGAGGAGGATGACTTATCTTGACATGTAGTTATATTTACCTTGTTTTTAGCTAAATATTAAAAGAAAACATATTTGATTGCAGTTTAGGACGACTAGGAGTGGCTCAGTGTGTAACATTATTAAAATCATATCTAATTTTTAAATAAAAACGTGAATAAAATGTACTTTTTCATGTTCTAAATGTGTCAGGTTTATAAAACAGAATTTGAACAACACTACCTATGAAAACATCACCTCATCTCAAGAAAACATGCAGCCTTTAAACTTTGAGCTTGTTTTTGCTCTCCAAGAATGAAACCTACTTCTGAGGAAACTTTTATCGTTTCTCAACTGATTAATGCTGAAGAAAAAAAAATTTGCATTCCTTAATTTGTTGCTCGCCATTCTCTGTGCTACAAAATGAAGCACCGGTTGTCTGGGTTTTGGGCTCTTGTGGTTAAAAACAAATACTGATGAAGCTGAGATGTCTATAACAGCATCCAGGTGCTCTTGCACATTAAGACTCTTTATGGTCACATAATTAGATGAGATACTATTGTCTTGATTGGTGTGCATCTTGAGTCCATGTGGCAAACAGCATGCTAATGCATCTCTACAAATCAAGGTTAAGCTTTTGGAAGGCAGGGAAATTATTGACAGTGATTGTATCCGTAAGTGTATGATGTAACAGTAACTCTCACTGTAGCAGGTAATAGTCTACAACCATGTTCAAGAGGTGGCAAGGGTGGCAAGGCTTTGCTCTGATTTTCTGCAATTGCCGTATCTGCTTCTGCTTCTATACGTGTCTGACTTAGTTTAGGTGGACCATGCATTTTTTGCAGTGTCTTCCCAAAAGTCAGAATTGATGCCACGACAGTTCAGAGGCCTTCAGTGTATCTTTGTACCGCTTGCCATGTTTCGACTCTCCATAGAAAAACCTCTTCGGTACGCACTGGTCATCCATGCACCATACATGTCCCGCCTGACACAATTGAGAGCTGTAGAGCATTGCATGAACATTGTCCATCCTGGCCCTCTGGATCACCTCTGTATCTGGTTCTTGGTCTTGGCATGTGATATGCTGAATCTTTCTAAGGCATCTCTCTTAGAAGATGATCAGCTGCTTTGCATGTCAACTGTACACCCTCCATGTTTTGCAGCCAAAGGCCCTGGCTTTTCTGCAGGACACTTCTTCATCAATGTTGGCAGATCATTTGGATTCATTATCTTTGGACTATAAATGCCCTTACAAAATGTCATAGCAATCTAGCCGATAGTTGACAGTGCCATCTGCTATCTAGCAATGCTAGCATGTCTAAGAATTGCTAAGATTGATTACCTTTTAGAATGTATCATTCGAGTCTAAATTTGTCATATTAGGATTATTTGGTGCAAGTAATTCTTATTTCAGCCTTGAATGTCAAAGGCATTTGACTCAGTTGTAATATCATGGGCAGACAAAAAGCGGCTTATAAGACATTCAGCAAAATCGCCGCTTCACAGCCCATCAATATTCTGTGTCCACTGTGAGGAACTGGTTTCAGGCTTAACGAGGGGATCCAGAGGGAAAATGATCAAAAAAACAGGACAGCTATTGTCCTTGAACTGTTAATGGCGTACTAATAGCACAGGATGTCAAGAGTGATTTTAACAAGAGTGTCCTGAGTCAAACTTGGTTTTTAATCTCCCTGTCTTTGGACTTGGAGGAGATAACTGTCTCCTCTTTCTGTCTCTCGTTTTCAGTCTCTCTTTATCTCTCTCTCATCATCCCATTACTAACTCAGGCACGCCTTTTGCATAATCACCATCCTCTGTGTTTCCTCCTGCAGTCTGGATAAGGGGACTCATTATAGAGAGAGTAAAAAGCAGCAACCAGTGTGCATTGCATGTGTTGCGGTGTTTGCTACGAACTTGAAAATGAATATCTTCTGCAACAAAAATATTACCCTGGATAGTATCGTGATTTTTTTTCATGATGCTTGAAAAGCGATATACTCTGGCTGTTCGTTGTCTCTTCTATGTACATCTGATTTCCTTTATGTGTCGATTGTTATTGTGGCTTTTAAGCTTACCCATAATTTCTTTTCTGATTTCTACTTCTTCTCTCTTTTCTTTTTTACACAAAAGATCGAATGTAGGGACGGCCACAGCAGAAGACGAGACAAAAGAACAGGCCATGGCTGAGTGGATGATTGCTTCTCAAAGTGGTGAGTAACAGAGATTTACAGGCTCTGAGCTGAGAGACTTGGGTGTTCATTTTTGGATGATTTCATTCCTGTTTTGAGGCAGTCCTCGTGTCTTTATGTTAAAGAGAAAAATAAAAATAATGCAAGCGTAAAGAAAAAAAGCCATCTCCGTAGTCCGTTTGGTGATGATGATGTTACTCACTATCCGCCCACAACCAGCTTGAGCTTCAGTGCTCGTCATTCAACCATTTCTTCATTTTTTTCTATATTCCTTTGTGGTCAATGCAGATGATGAGAAAAGTCTGAATATTCCTTCAGTCAAGGACCCTCTTTGAACACACAGACATTACCTCAGAAGCTAATGGATTTTTTTTAAAGGGTTTTGTTTGACTTTTTATAGGACATGCACCTTTAGCTATATGACACTGAACCTGTTTAAGTCTCATATTTGTTGGCTTTATGATCTCCATGTCACTGAGTTGGAGTGTTGAGTTAGTTGATGTTGAAGCCTCTCTGACTGTGCAAACAAATTAAAGCTGAATCATCACTTTATCCCTCATCAATGCAACCAGGACAAGAAGGTCAAACTAGCAGGGTGAGTGCTGTCTAAGGAAGAGATTGTCACCCAGGATTGTCTGCAGAGGCAGGGGCATCTTTTAAATTTACAATGAGTCCCTGAACTCTTCTAAAGAAAGCACCTTTGATTCATTAATAATTTAATGTTATGGATTGCAAAGGACAGCAAGTACAGTACATTTCTTTGCATGTGTTGCTTTCAGATTACAATAGAAAGTCATTCTGAGGGAATCTGTGGATTATAATGTGCTTTGACATGAATGTGTATCACATAACCGAGTTTGACATTTGTCTTGTAAGTTTTTTAGTGGCATTCAAAATATTTTCTTTCTGTATATTGTTGCCGGTTTCAGATAAGGTCTATGTGGCAAGTCAGAGATGTGTATATGTATTCAAAACCAGGGAAGAGTTTGATACAAGTGTGTAAAATATCCGATTGCCTGCTCTTTTTAATGAAATACCCCTGCGTGAATCCAGGTGAAAGATGAGCCCTCATTAATTTCAGCTCTTAATGCCTCTTCAAATATTAAAGGATAAGAGTGGTTGAAAGGAGGAAGGAAGCCATTAAATTTACATTTTAAATCCTGATAACATTATGGGATGAATTCTGCAACGGTGGCTGTAACTGAATACTCTAAAAGTGGTCCTTGTAATTAGAATGCTACAGTTAGACTGTGGTTCTCTTGTGTCCATGTATTGTTTACTCCTCTATATAATAAATCCAAAAATCACTAAGCATCCTGCTTTATCCTTGCCGTCACACAGAACGCCTTCTTAACGCAGCCCACACTAAAGATATTCTGGTTACTACCAAACAGAGATAAAATACAATTGTTTTTTTGCAATGCAGTAATTGATTTTGACAGTACACACATGGACTGACAATATGGAAAATGGTAAATGCATGAAGGGCTGTGGTTGCAGTTCTTATATGTCACACATGATCTAATTAAAACTGCCATGACAACGTCTGCACCGTGCGTTACGCTGTGAAACATTACAGAACATTTCGTCTCCTTCCGACATGTTTGTTTTGCCAGACATGTTGAGTCTAGATCCATCATTTCATAAGTCCCTTCCAGTATTCATGGAACCAACGATCATCTTGACAAGAGTTCTGATTTACAGCTCCAACTCCTGTTGACTTCATCTGCCGGTACCCAATCTATTGTCAGATTTTATATTGCATGCGGGGAGTGCACACATACTCGCGTCTGTTTGTGTGTCTAAACTTTGATGTACGCATGATTGTATAGGCATTTGCATCTGTGTTTGGGGAAGAGAAAAAGATAGAAAAAGCAACAGAGGTGATGTTGTGTGAAGAGACAGGAGGCTGCAGACAGATAGTGTCGTTCCCTCAGTATCACCATTAAATCTTAATCTCCTGGTCCCTCATGGGAGGAGCCAGTCAAGCATGGGATTGTGTTCTGCATCTGAATGAAGATGCCGTGTTCCTTTAGAGAGGGCTTTATTGAGACAAAGTTCAATGCGTCTGTTCTCAACTTCTCACACGTCTGGATGCACAGGCTGATCATCCAGCTGCTGTTGTTTGTACTAAAGTCTTGTTAAATTCAATTGCCTCATAACTGTAACATCTCCGGGCAATTAAAAAAATGAGAGCAACCACACTCCCAATGGAGTGTAGTTAAGTTATCAACCACTCCGGGGAAGTTTCAGCAGGTTGCATCACAGTGACTGATTTTCATGGCAGTTACCACCACCAGCTGTAATTACATATTGCAAATTACCTTGGAAATTACAGAATTTTAGAAAATTCTCTTTTGCAATCAGAGAACTTTTAATTGGTGATGGCATGGCATTCAAACCGCCTTGATGGCACGATCGGCAATGTCGGGATTGTGTATCGTTCATACCAAACAAAATGAAATCTCTGGGTAATTGGAGGAGTAAATTAAAACAAATTTTGGTACTGAGCAATTAAATGGTTATAATTGCTCTGAAGCAGTTGGAGGCATTTAAACACTAATTACAGGATGAACAAACATCAGTCATGTTTTGAGAGTGATAAAAATTTTGATGTTGACAGTTTTCATGCAAGCTGCACTTGTCTGATACTATAATGACCCAGTGATGATGCTAATAGCAAAGAGTGGCCAGCTCCAAAAGCAACCACCTAAGTGTCATTATTTTACACAGTTCATCAGTCAAGGCATGTTGCTAAACATTCCTCCATGTTCCACCTACTTACCTCATTTTCTCTCTGCCGTTATTGTCTGTTTGTTATTTCTGGAAAATGTTCAGTTTGTCAGGAGAAGTAAAGATCAAAAGTAAACACACACAGCCTGGCCCTTATCGCAGTGAAGTGTGCTTCTTCCACATCCTCTATCAGGAAATGGTCCGTACATCTGCACCACATTCTCATATCATCAGGAGGGAGAGGAGGTTAGGACAGGATTCTCAGGGAGCTTTGAAATCATTGAGAGTTTGTGAATTTGAGGGGGGAAAATGAAGGTATTTAAAGATTTATTTTTTTAGAAATAGACATGTATAATTGAAACTGTTTGAATTTGTTTATCATTACATTTTTTTTTTTTGCACAAAGAATATATTGACATTATTTTTTCTTTTTCTTTTTTCTTTTTATGGAACGTCCTTGAGAGTTCTTGAATTTGATGTTTACAAAGGTGTAGGAACCCTGTGAGCCGTTGTCAGGGCACGTTGCACTCCAAGATGCCTGGGGGCTACCCCTCAAAATTCTCACCTGACACACTTCATTTCCTGTGAAGCTCCATAAGAAACTGTGACAGGGATTTTAATTACGTTCCGGGCAAAGATTTGAGTGTTTATCCAGAGCGATTAAAGATTCTGATGCTGACATTTGCGGATAGAAGACATGCATTTTTATACTCATTTGCTGCGGTGCCTTTTTTTTCTCTTTCTCAAATGAAGTGTTACTTTTTTTTTTACATCAGTTGGATATGGTATTATTAGATATGACTGCACACTTTGATTATGAAAGTGAAAAATAATTTTTATGAACGAGGTAGGTTCTGACAGCATCCTGAAACGTAATGGAAAGCCTGGCTGGTGTTTCAAAGGGAGAGCACACTAAGAAGCCTGGTTAAGAGCAGGAATCACTGCTAACCATTAAATATGCCCAGTTGACTGGATTGTACCTATAGGTATGATTTGCTATGGCTATGTATTTTTTTTCTTTTTTTGATTGCAAAAGCTCCCTCCTCATCCTCAGACAAGTGTAATTTAGTGAAGTACACAGGGGAAATAATATATAGGATGTATAAGAAATACATACATGCTGTCATTTCAGAAATTATCATTATTGTCTCTGAGAAGACATGACATTCTTTTTTCTCTCCATAACCCAGTACTAAATATCAGTTTATACCAGTACTTGGTTTACTAAACAATGTTTCCAATTTTGGGAGACACATTCATGGTAATGGAAAACACAGCATTCATTATAATTTCTGTGCTACCCACATGCCTCATTATTCTTGGTAACAGAGCCATATCTCCTCCAAGTATGTTGATTCATCATTATTTTCTCAGCCTTCTCTTCCAAACATATCATGCATTGTACATATTAAAATATTTGGAAATATGGACAAAATAATGTGAATACTGTATCAAAAACATGCCACAAGACAGTTTGATATGACAGCATTATTCTTAACTTGCTAAAGTTTGAACATCTCATCAACTCTGAGTGACCTAACTTATCAACTCTGAGTTGTGAGGGAGGGATGTGACAACCAATCAAATATAAGGCAAACCCATCTATTGGAAAATGGAAAATTGTATATTAATTAAGTAAATTGAGCTAAAACTGGGCACCAATACTGCTACAAGACAAAGACCAAACAACACTCCAACATCAACAACAGGTTGTTGGCATCAAAACATTCTATCACTTAATTACTATTACTTAAATCTCTGCATGGCAGCGAAACACACACACACACAACATACAAACACTTAAATAGACACAGAAATGAAATTCATTAATTTTAATTGCAGTATTAAAATAAATGAAGATTTTTTTATGTATACTTTTCAAACAAAACTTACAAAACACTTCACAGTCTGAACATGAAATATCAAGCAAGTGTGACAGTAACAAAGTTAAGATTGATAAAGTAGATAGAATAAAATTAATAAGTTGTTGTGTTGATTGGTTTAAAGTTTTATGTACTGTGTAATTTAAAGTTTGTTTGTTCTCATTTCATTCCCTCTCCTCTTACCAAAATAGCCCTGAATACCCATCACTGGTCCGCAGGATAGCTCAGATGTTCCGGAGTTCCCCAGTTACCCTGATGCCAAGAGTATTTTAGGGCAAGTGTCCCATTTTTCAGAGGTGGATTTGCAATATAAACCAAGTCATTTCTCATAGTTTAGTATGGCTAACTTTCCATTATCCACTGACTCTGTCCTCAAAATGCTATTATGGACTAATTCAGGAAATGTCAGCAGTGATCACAGATTTTAGCCTTGATTAGAGCTATTTACCCATTTTGTTAGTAAGATTGATCAAGGGGAGACAAGGTTTGCTAAGTGAGTAAAAAAACGTGACCAAACGCCATCATCTTCATCATCTCTGTAACACAGTGGCCCCTTCATCTCTGAGAGAACATATTAACATGCTAACACACTGTCATCCCCAGTGTCCTACTTAGACCAGATGGGCCTCATTCAGGTCCTCCACAAAAACACAGACATGAAGTCATCTGAAATGTCAGCCTCAACGACACCAAAGAGATAATTAGAAATTAGGAAGCAGAAGAATGTGTACTTTTGTGATAGGATTTGATAGATTTTCTCACATCAGTATTGACATCACAGCTTGAATTATCAAAATGTTAAATGAGTCCAGCCCTGAAATGCTATGCAAAAATGCATCCGTGGCATGTGTCATCAAAACAAGAGGAATCGAAAAGACTTTGCAAAACATGCCGTATTCACGAGCTCAGAAGAGTTGAAATATCTGAAACTCCGCCACCAGTCCGTTAGAACTGAGGAAGCCTCTTGGATGAGTGGTGAAACGTCTTCACGCCCTAAATACTGTAGAAGCCCAGATGCTTCGGATTCAACCTTCAAGGATTACCCTGACCTGGATGAATGAGGATCTACACAAACATAATGCCACGTTCACCCACACACCGATGGCAGAGGCAGCCATGCAAGGTGCCAACGTGCTAATCTGGAGTGATACAGCACTTCTTATCAAAAACGCTCCGTGATATTTCTACGCCCAGCAGTTCACACACACGGCCGACATTCATGCAGCAACAGAACAGCCATCGGGAGAAATTCTAGGCTTTGTGTCTTGCTCAAGAACAACTTTGACATGCAGCCCAAACTGGGAATCAAGCCACCAACCTTCTCTACCTCTATCTATTAATGTGAATATTAAATTATTAAAATTGTATAACAACTGATCAAATAATAGACTGTTCAATCTATCAATCTGTTACCCTGAGTCCAGACCACAATCATGCCAGTGTCTCGCTTGAGTGATGACACTGTTAATGGCACAATGAAGCAGCTGTCTATACTGGTTCCGTCTTGTCCGCAAATTTAAAAAATGTCAGCAGCAACAGCAGCAGATATATATAGTCTGTGCTGTGTGCCGTGTGAGTGTTGCTCATTTATTATTTTTTTTTCCCATCAACACTAATGCATATGAGCAAAAGAGAGAGAGAGAGACAGCGGTGGTGATCAGAGCAGAGGGGAAGGCTGTCATTGGAGTTGTGTAGTGGAAATAAATGTATAGTAGAGGTTACAGTTTGCCCATGAGCATCGAATACGGCAGCCCGGTCAGTGTCGCTTTGCTTCTGATTATGACTGTAGTTACCCCTTTCACAACATATATAAAGGTGTCCCTCTGGTATCGCAGCATATTGAGCAAAAGAAAGTCAGGGGGAGGTTGAGATGGTCGGATGGGTCGAACACGGTACTGTCCCATGGGAGGCCAGGACTTGGTGTGACCGAATTTTCAAACAACATTGTTATTTTTACCCAAAGTAAGATATTTTCCATGTAATCCAATATTATATCAGTGCATTCTCCATCATTTTCACACATATTTCTCATTACTAGTCATTTACATTGTGTGCACACAGCTAAAATGTTGGCACTGACTGAGCCCAAGCTTTGCCAAGCTTTGATAAAGACAAACTGATATATGCATGATGTGATGAACTGGAGCCTTGTAGGGAGATGGGGGGGGGGGCGAGAACGAGAACAGACCTTTGAAGATACCAGAGGTGAATGCAACAAGAGGACCGAAGGCAGGTGTTTGTTAGATATTCCTATTCAAGGCTTTGTCCGCTCATGCAGCCCATGATTATTGCAAACTTTAATAACAGCATGCATTGTGGGAAATTAAAGGCTACACTCCCCATGGCTTTCTCCCCCTCCTGTTTGTGTGCTTGTTTTTTGTTTTGTTTTTTCCTGATGTTTCTATAGGCTACAGGAAATGTAAGGCTTCTAATTAAGTCTTTGAGGGGGAGGATGAGGCGTCTTTGTCGGCCAACTGTGAGCGGCTATCGCAAACTCAACCCCCATGTTTAATTTATGTGTGCTTTATTATTAATGGATGTTCAGATATGTGTGTGTGTCTGTGTGTGAGGCTTTATGCAAACTTTGGGTGGCTGCAGTGTTTGTGAGGATGGAAAAAAGGAAGAAAGAGGAAATCTACAATGTGACAGAAATTACTGAGTGCATAGCCAGATGAAATATAGTATGGTCAGTGTAAATGTGTAATGTCCATGTCTCCTTTTCCATCCTCACTTGCTAAATTGTACATTGGCTACATATTACAGAAATGCACTCTTGCTAAATTAACACTGTATATGCACACACTTGAAATGTTCATTCTCAGAAATTATATTTCAAATTTTAGCATACATATATCTAACCTAATTTACGACATAAACCAGGGGACCATGTCTATGTTCCCACCACTTCAACCTTTAATCTGCATCAATATAGCTCTAAACAGCTGAATATTATGCACGAGCAGAGGCAGCTGAGGGCTAAATGCACACCTCAGACATGGCTTGGCAGGTGTGATTGGACAGGATAACCTGGATTTAAAGAAGGGGCATTGCAGGGAAAATAACTATTGGAACATAGTTGAAAAGGAGTGGGGAACCAGATCAGTAGAAAGGGATCTTGCTATGCTCAAGCACCGTTACTGAGAGGGAGTTCCACAACTTCAAATAGCAAGAGTGCTGGCTACTTCGGGGTTAGTTCAAAAAGGTTTATTTAGAGTACTGCCTTGGCCTTGGTATATTTAGTGTTTTCATAACCTACTATACTGTAGAATAACTGCTAGAGGAAATTGCGCTTGCTACAAACATTTTAAAATGAACTGACTACATATTATGGTTCATTTGAGAGGAGTTTATAAAAATGAAAAACGTAATCTGCCATAAACATAAAACCAAGAACCCTGCAAATATAGATTGTAGTTGGTCCAGCCATCATGTCACAGCCAATTTACAGTCATTAGTAAACTAGTCTGTGTGGCACAATTTTACAGCTTTTATCAGCATACATATCACATGCATATCCATAATAAATCCAGCTGCTGACTCCAGAACGCTTAGAGCCAAACACACGCATCAGAGCAGAGTGTGTGTTTAGCTGGAAGAGTGAAGTCGCAGTCCAAATTGAAGCTGCCATGCCTGGTCAGCATTAGCATAAAATGCTAATAAGTGTTTATAGAAATGGAAACAATGTTGACTGCAGCTATATGATAGGGTTTCCACAGTAAAAGACATTCCCACTGTCACCCTGTGCATGGTGAACACACGGTTACTGGCTGGGAATGTCGGTTGGTAAATAAGTAAGCACATAAATAAAGTGTATTTGTATTGCATCTTCCACAGTTATAAAATCACAAAGTGCTTTACATCGCTTTACAAAGAAAAAGTCCAATAGAGCAAGCGTAATGGAACAAACAGGCCTTTGTCTTGCAGGAAATTAGACTGAGAGGAGCAATACTGCCACTAACAAGCTTGAAGCACTTTGAATAAGGTGACTGTGAGGGATGTAGTTTCCCGGGCAGGAGCACTGGACCATCAACCTTCAGTCTCACATGTCCCGTGGCCCCTGTCCAAGAATTACACACACACACAATGTGAGAGGAGGCACATAAGCCTCTCTGCTTCACTAGGGCTGCTCAGTAAAAACAGAAAAAAAAACTGTGGTTGTAAGGCTTACCAATCATCCTAGGTAATAATGAATGTTGTTGGTTTTAAAATGTGAAAATTATGAAGTATAGAAGTAGTGACCAGTTTTTTTTATTTTTTTATTTTACAATAATGCCATTTCCTCACAATTTGTGACCTGGCATGCAGGTTTTTACAAGAACGTCAGCTGAAGTGAGGTTGATAAAGCCATATTAAGAAGACATACTGCGAAGCTTATAGATATTAGCTGAATTAATAGTTGTCTCAGCCTGTCACACTCAGCTCTGGTAATTAAGTGTCCCTCCCACCTCTGCTTCATTCAAGAGTTTAAAATGTCTGCTTTGAGAACCAAGCAATGAATTGAAATCCAAGTTAGGGCTGTGACTAACGATTATTTTCACCATTTCTCGTCCATACTTCAAGCCAAAAGATATTGAGTTTACTTTTATATTCAAGGCTGAAAAAAAACAAAACTGAAATTCTTCTGCAATGAAATCTGTCACAAACATCTCACCCAGCAGTAGGTGTCTGAAGGATTTCAAAACTGACTAATGTGCTACTATTTTCTTTCAAACAGTAAATCACAGAGGATGACAAGCCAACGAGAAGCCTAAGGTTAGCTGGTTTTGATCTGAATCAGTGACAGAAGGGTACATATCTGTGTCTTCGCCTGAAGGGCGTCCATGATGCCATCATCCTCCACCAAGTGCCTCTGAGCAACTGACTCAATCCCCACGACATGCTCAAATGGAATCGCACTCAGGCTGACCCTCTGATTCCACTTTGTGTCTAAGGCTATGCAAAAAGATTGATCACTGGACTACAGCAATGACAGAATTGATGAATACATTGTGATGAAATGAGTTTACCCGACTCCTTACAAACACATACCTGGCTAAATGCACCACTATAGCTAGACTGCAATATAGCATAAGAAGAGGAGGATCCTCTTTCCTCCACCACTATAATTTGCATCATGAATCCTCTTCCTTTTTCGATAGATGTACTCCACAGCCATTTACAGGGGAATATATGATGCAGGTAGCTCATAGGACTACATTTTATGTGTTCAATTGGGAGTCGGAATGGTCTTGAGTGATTGGATCGGTGAGGGAGTGGACATCATTTTAACGCCTGACTGAAGGTGAGCCTGACCTCTCATGAGGGCCAGAAGGACACTAAAACTCTAGGCAGTGTAGCATAAGCATACACAGCGAGTTCAGTGCCTCTTGAGGCGTCATTACCCCCAAGGAGATGTGCTCGGAGCATCGCCAGGCCGAGGCCATTATCAGTTTGTTGGTACAGGTGATTATGGTTTACTGTACCATAAAAATCATATAGTGCCCTCATCCTAAACTATATTTAGTCTGTGTCCTTTATTTACAGATATTATGTTAATGTTATTGATTCACTTTCCATTTAATTTTAATGGAACAGTTCAACCGCAGTAAAAACGTAAACATATACTCTCTTCGCCTAAAGGCATACATAGCATTGTCGATACATTTATTAAATATAATATACCATTAATCCAGCCTTAATGAAGAATGTTACAAAAGAAGCCTGTTTGGGAATCCACAGGAGCAAATGTGGCATTTAGAGACTAGGCAGTAAATAAGTGAAGGTAAAGCATGCTGAGGTGCAGAGGGGTGTAAAGAAATGTGCGAGTAAATTTGTCAGCTTGGATAAGGTCACCGTGTAACTTGCGAACGGCGCCGGAATTGACTTCAGTTCAAATGTTATAGCTAATAGGGGCTCAGCTGAAAAGAGATGGAACTTGTAATTATATTTACTTCACGCTTATCATCATTTCCAAACAAATGAATATTATCATTAGCGCCATCATCGTATCTAAAAACGCTAAGGCCTGCAAACAGCAGGAGAGTTTTAAAAGGGCAAATTAACTCCCACAGACACTGCTTTGAGGATTTCTCCATGTATATGCTGTAATTTATTAGCCAGAGATAGATTAAGAGTTAATCTCTGTGCATAGATTTGAAATGGCAATAGAGGATAAATGCAATATCAGAAGTCACGGAATGATAAGTACTGTGTTTCCAGTCTAATCCACAGCTAAGAGGTTACATTTTAGGCATCTTACTGGCATGTGGCGTATGTGCAGAGCTCTGGGTAGCCTCCTTAATTAAGTTTGCAATGCTTGGATGAATGCATTTAAGATAGAACCTAATTGCTTTTATGCACACATATTTCATTATCATTGATGAGTGCATGGTGACGGCAGGGAAAAGAATAATAGTAAAATAGTAATGTGTGTCACATTACAATTGGGGATATTTCAGAAAGTGACCATTAAGCGTATTTATATTCATCCATTTTGTGTTTGTGTGCGCCGCAGTATGAGCTCTTGTCACCATTGTTTTCACAAACATGTAGGCGTAGCATAATGAGATGTGTCAGAATGCAGGAGTGCTTTTGATGGGACAGCAAACATCCTTGCAGCTGCAAAAGGAAGATTAAGAATTATTACCACATACTGTAAAGGAATTATTACCTGCTGTGTGTGACCCTCCTGGCAATTAATACATGAAAGCTCCTTTCAAAGCTCGGAACTATCTTGGAGTCTGCTAGAATGAAATGAACGGTGAGTCTTTGTATGCACAATTTATATTGTCAGCTGTTCCTGTACATTTAAAGTGGGACTACACTCTCTGGGCCACAATTTGTGTCATCCCTTTGGCAAATATTCAAATTCAAATTCCATTTTACAATCATTCTCCGAAAAACACAAAATTATGTTGAGATGAGACTCGTCGTACATGCAACACATTGAAGAACTCATCAATAAGTGCATAGTAAACATTACACAATTTATCTTTTCACAACTACAGCAGGACTCATGGAACCAATGAATGACAATTAAAAGATAAGAAGCAACAAACTTTATTGAGACCGTATATTCTGATTATTGTGCTTTTTGTTTTGTGAATCCATCCAAGCATTGCTAATTAATTAACGGTTGCTGACGGTCATGCCTGTGCCACCTGGCAGTAAGTGGCAACTTAACCTTTAAGATGCATGTAGACCAGAAACACTGTGTTCAACAGCCCGTAACTAATTACAGTGCAGTACCTTCTAATATTATTCTTAAATATGGTGATTAACTCTAGATGTCCTCCCCCACATTCAATAGCATGCAATGCCTTCTTCACATATTGCTTCATTCAGTACTTTTTATCCCTTTTATGAATATTATATACACAATATATCTATATATATATATATATATATTTTTTTTTTTTTTTTTTTTTTTTAAACTGAGTATATAAAAACAGTCCGTCACAAGTCACGGATTCATATTGGAATCTGGATGACACAGCAGACAAATAACTCAAGAATAAAGATTTGCTGAGTCACGCTGATGTTGCCAGTTTCTGGGTTTAGGAAGGAATGGAAGACCATATAGTTAAAACTGCTCTTCCCCATCTAATCCACACCATTCACCACTATTTTTTATGAGTATTACCAGGCCATTGGAAACCCGACATTAGTGAGGAAGAAAACAAAATGCAGGGGAGTTGAAGGGAGATCAGTTTACTGCCGTTCCATTTCATGCATAGTTGTTATTTTCCACTCTCGTTATATTTCCTACATGCCCCAGGAATATCTTCAGCGGACAGGTTCCCTCTGCACTGTCTGTGAAGTTTTAGTACCTTGTTTTTGTTGTCAACTCTACTCCATTGTAAAGAAATTGAAACCTAAAAAAAAAATGGTTCCTGCCTGTTTTTCTCAGTCTGTCTGTTGTGATTGTGCTCTCAGCCCCAAACAAGACTGCAGCTGTCGAACCGAGCTTCCATTTAATGCTGTTGTGACGACTCCTGGCTGTGCCCTTGTCACCCTCAAGGTCTTAATAACTAGATTTAGTCACTACTGAGAAGGATGAATAGCCTGGCAGCAGACTCTCTATGGCAGCCTTATCTGCTTCAAGTCTTCGTTTAATTAGATTAAAAGTTCTTTGCACCTCTCAGGAGGAGCTGTAGGCCTTGACTGGTGCCTGAGCCATTGCATGCAGAACTCTTTATTTTTTTTTCAAGGCTGTCAAGGTTTCTGTGTAGTGCTTAGAGTGCACAAACGTCTTGGTGTTGACAATCTTTAACGGTGAGTCAGTGGATTTATTAAGCAGCATGTTTCCCATCATTTCACTTGAACAAGAGCAAACTTTCCCAGATCTTTTAATTTTAAACGTTTTTAGGATTCCGTTGGCTTGTTAGCTTTGTCCGACCTTCTATAATATTCCGTCCTTATACAAATAAACGTTGTCTTTTACCACTGACCTGCTTCATTGCAAGTGATACATAATCTGACTACGATGAAGATTATTTTCAGTCAGACAACTCCAGAGTTTGAAATGTTTATTATCAGAACAGCAGAACATACAATAGTTTGGGTTTGGCGTCTAGGCTCCGACCTTAATCACGCCCCACAGATATGTTTACATAGAGGCATTGGGGAGTGATGAGCAAACTTAACGAACCCCCTAATTGGAGCCTACAGGTGGATGCTGGGGTTGAAAGTGCAGCCAGCAATACACATGCAGGGCAGCATTAGCAAGCAGAGGGAGACATGGGAAATTTAGTGAGTTTAAACTCCAAGAAAACACTCATGACACATCACTGAGAGCAAAAATAATGCTTTCCATGACAGATCTTGTCCAGACAGATTTCCGTTCATTTCGTGGTTTTCATTATTTGGCATTTTATCACATGCCAGATGTACACTAAGCATCAGGGGGGAGTTGTATCAAAACACTGAAATGTTCCTCCCTGATAAGTTTAGATGGTTCAGCTGTTTTAGGTCTTCCACCCTGGAGCTTGCTGTCAGATTTATTGCCTGGATAAAATTTGATACGAACTGATAAAATGTCTGATTTTAGTATCCAGTAAGCTCTTGGTTGGATACTAAAGATGATGAGAAGAAGAAGATGAAATATTTTTTTCATATGAATTGATGCGAGGATCATTCATTATAATGCAACCCAGCTTTTATTCAAAGAACAGCACACCCTTGAACAGCTATTCAGGTGTGTTAGTTTTCCAAATCTCACCCCACTACAGAAATCTGTTTGCTGCAACATCATTTTACAATTTAAGGTCACATTGGTTATTAACAGAATTAAAATATTTGAAAGATCAGTTCCAGTATTTTATAGTTAATATATTCATTCAATATAATTATCATTATTTATTAATTATTATTAGTTAATTTATTTAAAGTCGACTTTTTTTTTCTTTTTTCTTTTTCTTTTTTTTTTTTTTTACTTCTAACGATGCATCATGAAATCTGTGACCGAGACACCTCAATTTCACAAATAGCCACTCCATGAAACATTCCAGCTGGTGAAGCATGTCTTTTTTTTTTTTTATAGGACCGCACATAATAAAGAGAATGCTGATGATACAGCAATATGCCTTTGCTGGGATTGCTTTTAATTAAATACAGAGGGGTTTGGCGAGCAATTACACTGGACGAAAAGTAATAATGAGACAAATAGAAATAGTCTTTTAGATAAGCAGAAAAATATCCACTGCATTCTTTTAGTCCAGCAGTGCTGAGTGGAGGTTACTCCAACATGCTCTAACATCTAACCTGATGATAAATATCTTCCTGCGAGCCCTCTTCACTCAGATATTGTGCTGACAGCAGGAAGACGTGTGGATGTGTCAGTTAAAGTAGTTTGAACAAAGCCGGTGCCAAAGCAATATTTTATTTTATTTATCTTACTTCTCTTGCTATTCATTGCCGCTATTCATTATCCTCTGTGACAGCCAAAGCCGAGGCGTACATTGATATGTGAAGAAATCGGGAAGTGTAGGAGAATGTTCCAAGCCAGACATTCCATTCATTGCCTGAGACGCCTGATCGCATTGGAAGTTAGGAACAGGAAGGGATAAAAGACATAAGTATGTTTCATGACCTGATGTATTGATTCGAGAATAATTATCTCGTCCCGAACATATTGTCATTATCTAAGTAAGCCATTAGCTTGACAAATAGCGTTTCAAGTGCATTAAATGATTCAAGGAAAGTGCGTAGTGATCCACATCAAATTGCAAAGACTGGGTTTTACTGGTGACTGACTGAGCAGCACTTGAACCATAGTGACCATCGGTAATGTGCATCATCCTGTAGCTTGTGTCGGGAAAATGGATAGACTCTCGCTGGACCTGAAAAGCAGGCAGTGATGAGTCTGCATTCAGCATCTGTGCATGCTGTTGATGAATGAGATCATCTTTTAAAGGCAGATACCTTGAGATAGATCACCACGCAGAGGTGTTTGAATGGATACATCCATTCATCTCTGCTGCTGTTTGTTTATTATGCAACGCAGTTGATTAAATTCTGATCCTCATCACCCTGTCAATAAAAAGCGATTTATTTGATAGGAATCAATGCCTGTGAGTTGCTCGACGGTCTCTCTCTGTCATTTGCACAGGGAACAATCGCAAACTTGTAGAGCCAATAATTGCTCCATCCCATTTGCATAGATGTAAAGTAAGCTCACATCCCCTCGGATGCCTGACCTGTTAGTAAAACATGACCTCTCGTCAGAGATAAAACAATGCTCAAAAAGGGTGACTTTTCGCTCACTGTAACAAAGGAGACAAAATAATGAGTTCTTGGGAGAGGCTTTTTTTGAAAATGAAGGCTTTTGGCAGCACTTTTGGCAGCACATCTCGATGTCTCCAACTGTATTTACAGGAGAGAAAATGGAAAAACGATGACAGAAGCCCAGCTTGACCTTGTGGTGAATCATTGTGAACGCTTCTTGTTTATGTTTGTGTATTCGCCTGGATCGAATGCATTGTTTACAGGATTATCTGATATCCACATGGACAGTTTCCTATTCCTGTCCAGCCAAAATGGAAATGTAAAACCCGAACAGATTACCAGACTGGTGCTGACTAGGAGGGTTCAAACCCAGACCTCGGGCCTTTCTGAGTGGTTTGCTTGTTCTGCCCGTGTCTGCATGCTTTGGGTTCCAGCTTCCTCCTACAGTCCAAAAACACGGGCAAATACATGACTTTAGGTCATGTATTTGCCCGTAAGTTCCCATAGGTGTGACGCGTGTGGGGGTGAATGGTTGTTTGTCTCTCTATATGCCCCCACGAACCCTGTAAAATATGCTGTAAGAGTGTGTTCACACCTGAAAGTCCAGAGCAAGGTCTGAACCGAGGTTCGGGTTTTTGTTACATTGTACACGTTTGGTCCGGTTACTTTTGGTTTCACATTGCGATTTTCCAAGCGCATGAAAGAGCTTTTCATGATATACCTTCATCCTGTCGTCATCATGTGGGCTGTGTCTCTCTGTATGTGATTATCGATTGTCCAGAATTCTGTTCAGGTCATCATAAAAAGGAAAATTGTCCTTTTATCGATGACATTGCACACCTTTACATACTGCTGCTGTAGTTTGTTTGTTTTTTACATTCAGGTGTCATTGCTCTCCAGTCCTCTTGTATCCTCTCTCTCTCTCTCTCTCTCTCTCTCTCTCTCTCTCTCTCTCTCTCTCTCTCTCTCTCTCTCTCTCATCCTCCCAGAAATTAAAAGTTTCAGGGTTTAATGTGTTTTTTCTGCTTGATTAATTAAATCCGATGTCTCTTCCTTTCCCCGTGTGTTACCACAGCTCATTTTTAACTTCTTCCATTTGTTTTTTTCTTCTTCTTTTGTTTACTGATGACAGTAGCCTGCTTTAAAAAAAAAGAAAGCACTTTCACACTGTAAAGGAACCAAACCATGGTTCCGTTTGATCTGGACTGAAACCACCTCTGTTTGTTGGTCTGGGGGAGGTTTCACACCTGCAATATTTCAGTTTGATCTGGACCACCCTTAGTGGTTATAGAAATATCAAATGCATGGATGTTGCTGTCTAGAGGTGCTGGCCATACCACAGTGAGATGCTAAGTAACATCAGGCAACAATATGTACAGTATAAACAGCATATATGAAGACTTTTTCTGTTCAGTTTTTCAAAAAGATGATGTGGATCAAAGTAGTCACTAAATCATACAGTTAGTAACAAAAAACATGATTATTCTACTGTACTGTTGTGTTTTCCAGATGTACCTGTGTTATTTATTTGTGTGTGTGTGTGTGTGTTTGTGTCTAAACGTGAGCATTGATGAAAGAAATAAAGGTGGGATATAGGCAGCCAATGATGTCTCGCTTTGAATAAAGACACGGCCCTTTGCAGACGGCTTGTTAAAGCTGCAGAGGATGAGTCAGAGAGCAGGCCCCTAACAGGAGCCCTTGTTGTTCAGAGTCCAGTCTGGTTTCATCTTGTCAGCCTTGCTCAAGGCATGTAAGAAAAAAAAATGTCCTCGTCTTGACATTTTCCTCTCCATTAAATCACCTGGAGGCTCCATGACAATTTCTTCTCCCAAAATAAAATGAAACAATGTGTTAACGGAACTGTCACCCAAATGACAAATTATTCTGCCTCTGTATAAGAGTTTCTTTAATTCATCAGTCATCGTTTTAGAGAACACACATACATACAACAGTGATTTTCATTGCTTAAATACACACATATTTATGTATTTGCACTCCAGGCAACGTGGAGGATTTCAAGTGAAAATGTCTGTAATGTCTGTGCGGCTAAAAAGATTAAATGAATAGGAATTTTGATTTACATTCGCCGTAAATGCAGTGCAATGATCAGATGACAACAACGACGATGTCATCATGTGTTTAGCCCAGAGCCAGTTGTTACTGAAGCATGAAGAGGGTTAGGGAGACAGAGAGGCACCGCTTCATCAAGCCAGAATTAATATAGCATGTGATGTAGTGCTGAAATGCTCTGAAGCATATTGCTCTTAGTATGGTAATATGGAAATGATGCACATGTTAGTTTAACATTTACTTTAATATAGTTTTTTCCAATTATGTTGAATGTTTGTAGGTTAGGTCATTTTTGTCTTGTTTCCTTTAATATAAAATCTTACATTATATCAGTTGATATCAGTTGGCCATTGTCACTTCGCCCTCATAAATAATTAGTGAAGAGACTCCCCAGAGACCCTGATCACTCATGGGTTTTTATGACACTCAACCTCTGCTCAATGGAAACAAATTTAGGCCAAAAGGGAAAGCTGATGTGTTACCTATCTTTATTTCCTGAGCTCATTTTAAAAACATTCAGTGTCGTAGATCATAAAATCCCCTTAGAATAATGCTGTAGAGGCTGGAAGGAAAGGAAAGGAGGTCTCATTAAATTGGTTCCATGCGAACTCACAGGTAGAATCTATTTTACTAGCAATAATGGAGTGCTACAGGGCTCCATTCTTCATTCTAAATGCAGATTTCAAAAACACGAAACTCTGCCTTTATACCTAATACTATTGCCATCCTGTCATCAAAACCTGACTCAGTCCCTTTTATTGAATCAGAAATAGAAAAGATTTAGTCTAATTATACAGTTTAGTAGTATGCATATCCATGCTTTTATTTTGAAAACTGCAGCTCTACTGTACTGTAAAGTTGACACAGAGTCACTCTGCATGCTATATATTACATTATAATGTGACACCATTCAATCTGTGCTGCTCTTATCAAGTGATGCACAGCTCATATGGGAAACAACACTATCACTAATGTATGCATTTGAAGTACATTATATCAATGAGTTGTGATATATTTGTGCTTGAAAAAAACTCATACACGCATGCATACACAGTATGCCATGCATGTATTATGCTCTATTTGAAATGTACATTATGAGCTCACTTGATATGCACAGTAAGGAATTTCCACATGTTTCGTTGTCTAAATTTCTATCACATGTGGTTCAAATGTAAGGCCCCGCCAAGTCCTCTCAGTACCCGTGTGTGTCACAGATTGCAGGCAGTTAATATTTCAGTGCATTGGAGCTGCATTTGACGACAGCCAACGAGTTGGGTCAGCTTAACAGGGCTGTTGCGTGCGAGTGCCCAAGAG
The DNA here is from genome assembly GCA_037577475.1 of Chaunax sp. Z400. Taxonomy (NCBI): domain Eukaryota; kingdom Metazoa; phylum Chordata; class Actinopteri; order Lophiiformes; family Chaunacidae; genus Chaunax; species Chaunax sp. Z400. The sequence goes on from CM075189.1 coordinate 15,979,234, forward strand.
AGTCTTAAATATTTGACTACCTTTTACTTCTTCAGATTCCTCTTCTTTTGAAGCACTTTCAAATGCACAACCATATTTGTAGTTTCCTCCATGTTTCGAATATATTGACATATACTGAAATGGATTTATGTTATGCTGTGTTACCACAGAGGCTCGAGCAATCTCTGAAAGCTATTATAGTCATCATGACTAATTTAATGTAAAAAATAAATAAATAAATAAAAACGTGAACTTGAAATGCTACAAAATGCATGAGCTAGTGTATATTTTAATACATTATTACTTATTATTTCAGGGCGTTATGTAAATATTTTCAAGCTGCAGAAGTCAACTTCACACATTTCCTTCTCAATTGACAATCAGCATCATTGTGATTACCAACTGTTACTGTCTAATGCTTTCACTAAATTGTGTTAAGTGTTAAGATTTTTCTTGATAAAGCACTTTTTTAAAACTTGGTAGACTGTTAAATTTTGCATAGAAATCTTAACCCATTCCAATGACACAAATTAATTTGCACAATAATCGACAGGCCCTGAATTGAGTGTAAGGGGACACACTTACCTATTACAACTCAATTTGTTAATATTTTTCTAAGATCATAAGAAAATGTGTAACTGTAAAGTGGAAAGGCTTTTTTATATCATTACAAAAAACTGTAGTTTAGTAGTATTGAGAGCAGGAATCTCAGAAAATAGGACTCAATTTTTATTTTTTATTGTAGAAATTGTGTATTTAAAGCAGAGACAGTTTTTCCTCACTCTAACATGAGCCACTGATCATCTGAAGTGGTAAAATGACAGCTTAGATCTTTTGGTTGACCTTTAACGCTACTTGGACAACAATTCCAAATGTGGCCGGAAATAATGGTTGGTTTTCAGGAGGGTGGTAGCTTTCAATAAACTCTCAACAGCCTTTGTCCACGGGACACTGGAGCCACAATTTTATAACATTTGCAGCCCACAGAGCCTCATGGTCAATGACCACAGCGCACACCAAGACTTTAATTTCACGATTATTGTTTTGAAATAACAAATAACAAAATATCCCATCTGTCAAGAATAGAAGAGTAAAATTAGGAAAAACAGTGTTTATTGTGAACCTCTAATTTAGATAAACGCTTCTGTGATACTACCAAAAAATGAACCGTCGCTATATGGAGGGTGTGGATTGTAGTGGGCAAACAGCAGGTGAATGATGAAACTTCATTTTTCAGCTAATTGTCACAGGACACTGAAGATGATGCTGGTGACTGATTGGGAGGTGGGCCGTGCAATTTCTGCTCTGTAACAGGATGGCAAGTTTACAGTGATATTTAGATACCGTCATCCACCGAGCCAACTCCGAGAAGAAAGTCGGACTGGTTCACCATGGTGGTTTGACATGTTGACATTTTGAATGAAATATGTTTTGACATGTTGGAAGGAGATGTGGGAAAATATGGCAAAGAGTAGAACGTCTGAGTCAATGAGACAAAAAAATACAAAAACACAATGTTCCCCCCAAGCTTTATAACCTCTAAAGAGCAGAGTAATAGCTACAACTTTCTGGATTGATTTTAAAACCAGTTTTAGAAAGCTGGACATCCTTGTATTTCCATTCCAAAATGGTGAACAAGTGTTTCACCAGTTTGTAATGGTTTATACAGTATGAACATTCTATTTTGTACATTAAACATAGGTTGAATCATGGTAAATGGGTAATTCCCTTGTCATATATATTTCTAACAATAACTAAAACTACTGTGTTGCTTTGTGTGCCATTTACTTTAGATTTGGTTCATATCATCCACAAATATCAAATGCAAAGGTTTGCATTTTAGAATTCATACTCATTACTCATTGTCACTTATATCTTCACAGTACTGTTAGCAAGAAGTGCTGAATATGCTCACCTTAAGACTCTTAAGACCTAGTGGTGTACAGTAGGACGTGTTTATCAGCAGACCAGGCTCAACATCGTCATCATCAGCTGCTGCCAAAGAGCCATTTATCCTGAGCCTTCTTTGCTGTCCTTTCAGAGCAGCGTCACACAGCAAATTGTATTCATGTGAGTAGAAGAAGAGGAGGAAGTGACAAGAGTTTTACCCGAAAAAAACCCAAAAACATATATATATATATAAAACTCGACATTTGTAACGATGAATACAAGCTTGTAAAAGACGCCAGAATGGAATGAATGGGATATTACCCTGCATAATGGCTGTAAAGTGACTTTTTTGAGCTCCTCTAAAAGTGTACTCATGGCGGTACACAAAACCTTTCATCCCTTGTTTAATAACTGGAAGAGACAGCCGGTAACAGCAGGTGTCACAGTCTGCAAGGCAAACTTTGTACTCACGGCATTCTTTCATGTTCCCCTGTCCTTTTTTTAACCTTTGCTGCATTAATAACGTGAAGAATCACAAATATTTCATAGCCATGCCTGTTGAAAGTTCCCATCATCTTGAGAGGATCCCATCGAATGGAGTTGATTTGCATTCCTTAAACTAGACAAGCAGAGTGCTTTGTGCAACACTGGCAATGCTTTCCGGGTAAATCCATTACATGAGTACACATTCTAGAGAAGAGAGAGTCTAACATTTCATGTACTCCTTTTCTTTGGTGTTTTCTTCCAAAAAGAATTTAGTGGCTGGATAGATTTAAACTGGACATTTGCAGACCGTACATATTTTTCATAGGGTGTTTAATACAGCACATATAGCACATGGCGATTTTAAAAGCATTGTAGCTCGAATAAATGACTCTGATCTCTTACAAAGCCATCTCAGATTCCGCCTGGTTCAGAAGAAACCACACTTAACTGATTATATTGCACAGTGGACGATGGTTTCTGTGGCTTTGTCTTCACTGGCCACCTGGTGTTTCTAGCTCAGCTTTCTCAACCCATTTAAGTGGAAGACGACATGCCGCGTCCTGCAGAGAGGTCTCATTGGAGAATACTGATCAGGGTGTTCTCTCAAGTCTGTGGAAATGACTCTATGAAGTCAAACTCCCTCATCACACAAGTCAAAGTGTACAGAGGCTTTACAGCAGTGACCTGAAGCACTGTCACTGTTACATCTGGCTGCTGTATAGTCTTAGTGTCATCTCTTGCAGCATGTGAACAGGAAGCAGGTGATGTAGGCTGTCATACAGTATCGTGGTGAATGACAGATTACGATTGGACTTGATGCTCAGACATCAGTGTTCAGCATTAATTTATTACAAGAAGACTTTGATTCTGCACTCTGAATTAAAACATGTATAAATAAGTAGTACCAAGTAGCTTAAAGGAGGTATCATGTTGTTGTTTTTCACTGTGTGGCTAATGCCTGTATGTCCTGAATTCATAAGCCCCTTTTGTACAGCATGTTGAAGGCGGGACTGTTGAGCCTTTATAGCGTTTTACCCTTATGTTTAAATGTTACAAAGGCGGAATGGATGGTCATCATTGCGGATTTGACATCTGAATGAAACGAGCGAGCCAACGGGCTGATAGGACAGGATGTGGGTGTGACGTATTAACGACATGTTATGCATGCGACTCACAAACGGGATATTTAAAAAAGCAGGTGGTAGCAGTTTGCGGCTGACTCAAAGAAGAAGAGAATAGACTGAAAATGTCTTTAAATTTAGGAGACAGCGTGTGGTCTGGGTACTCCTAACACTGTGAGCAAAGCGCTGCGTGACTTTTGATACGCTGCCGTTGGTTTGTTCGGTGTAAATAAACAAAAGGCGGAGTAAACAATGGAACGACGCTCTGTGCTGCAGTGCTGTTGCATGATCCTTGTGCGAAGTGTTTTTAGAAATGTCCCACTGAGCGTCGATTGTCTTTGCAGAGCATTGGAAACATGTTGAGCACTACATCATTAGATGTTTTGCTGTGTCGTGTGAAATACATTCTAGCTCTAGAACTTATAGCAGTGAACAGTGTGTCACTATTTTTATGTTCCGATAACACATACAGCATGCTGTGCAGTAATTTACCTCACCTGAATAAAAGTAACCTCATTGCTAAAAGGTGCAGAATCAGTGATGTGAAAGAAACAGAATGTGATAGATATGTCACTGTGAATATTGTGTTAGATGAATATGTATTTATCATACGCGAGGATGAACAATATTTTCTTCGTTTCAGTTCCAGTCAACCAGTTTTTTTATTTTATTTATCAATTATTTAATCATCTCTGTCTTTATATTCACATCCAGTGATAGTATTTTCAAACCCGTCAGCCTGTGAAGTGCTTATGACAAATGATAAAGATATGAGCAGTGTGACAGCCACTCTGATTTATAATTCAGAATTTGCTAGATTAAAGAAACGAGAGAGATAAAAAAAAAGTTTGATAACTTTATTTTTAATTATTCATATAGATGGAATTATTCCTCTCATAATATTGTCACTCTCTGGAGTCATTCGAATTTAATAGCAGAGCATGAGCTAACAATTTGGTTAAATTAAGGGTCTGAAAGTATTTTGATCATGCTTTTCTTTATGGCTTAATGTTTGTGTTTATCCCACCTGGTTTTTACATTTTGTTAATGATTATTTTTAGTGTTTGAGTATATTTAATAATAATATAATGCACAGATTATAATAAATGACAGTTAAAGTAGTAACCTTTTGTGCAAGAGATAATTAATTCTAATCAAATATATCCAATCAATGTTATTATAGTTATTCTAATACTGGGAATTATTTCTTGTAGGCTATGACTAAGAAGAACATTCATATTAAATGCTTAAAGCATTTCTGTCTTTAAAAGTACTTATCTTACCCAGCAGGAACTTGTTTTCTTCAAATTCTCTCATGAAAGTCATCCTTCACACAGTCTTCAAATGTCTGTCATAGTTTTTTCCTTTTTTTCTTTTTCTTTTCTTTTTTTTCAAAATGTGTCTTAGGAATCACAGCAAAAACACTCACAGATGTAATGCTGCCCAAATTCTGCTTTTTCATCAACACAATCCAAATAGCAAAATCCAATTCTTAAATATATTTATACTGAACGTATATGAGGAAAACATTCACTGACAACTGTTTTTTCCCCTGAAATATCAGCTTTTAGCAACCAAAAAATGTAGATATACCATTCTCTCAACCACCTTCCTACAACGTTTGTGTTGCACATAACCCTTCCTAAAACATTGCCCACAAAACATAACAAAAACATGTCTTCATTAGCCAACAAAGTATGTAAAAATAGATAAACAGAAAAGCACATTGCTGTAAATAAATCAGGGCCTCACATCTAGAATAGTTTTGAATTCTTTTACATTCTTAATAGACAAGTATTCGATTCTTGCTTTTCCTTTTACCTTATGCGTTCATCTGAGTTTTGGTTCCAACAGATGGCCCTCACTGATCTAGTTCAGTCTGAAGGGAGACAGCCTTTTTCCCATCTATCTTTCTTCAAGAACCAAAGGGACCTTTTTTTTCACGTCCCCAGGGCTTTAGTAAACTCCCCTGCCAATCAAGAATCTGTGATTGAATTAGTGCCAGGTCCGCTAGCTGGTGCTTCCGCTGAACGACAGAAAGATCCAGAGTAGAGATTAGGCGAGTGTGAAGTTCACCCCCCTTCAGAACTCCACACATGCATCTCTTTTCTCCCGAGCTCTCAAAGGCACCTCAGACGAGGAGAACTCTTGCCTGACAGGCACTGAATTGTCCAGTATGTGCAGAATGCAAACTAGGCGGATGTCCATCTCTTCCTTCCCAGCTCTCCAGGAAAGAAAAGAAATGCTATGTTTAGGATGTAGAAGCTGTTCTCGTGCAATTTCTGAAGCGCTTTCAGAGTTAAAATGAGTTTTGCAAGACGAGACTGCAGACAAGATGTTGCATGTGTGAAATATATGTAAGCACAAGCTTACACAAAACAACAAGGGTCTGTATCAACGGGAGTGGTCTCTGCAATTTTGCAAATCAAAAAACAGATAATCCATATTGCTCTATATATGATTTCTTGTCAAGAAATCATAAAATATGATCTATGATCTATGATTTGAAAGCTTTGCAAGAACAGAAAAATTTACAATCTACCTTTTCTAGTATTTGAAATATTTGGGTGAGCTGCAGTGAAATGCAGAATTAACTAATTCCAAGTGAACCAGACTCCATATGGCTATATGGTGACTTTTGGCTGGCATACTTTTCTATCTTGCACAAACTGTCTGATTAAAAATGTCTCCTAAAACACCACCAACAGAAGGATGATAAAGCTATTTAACACAATGTTTCATATTCTACATTACCAATGATAATACAGACCGCTGCACTGGCAGTGTTATCATTTACCATATAAAAACACCACATGATAATCGCATTTTATGCCATCAGCTGTGGGTAATGTGATACTGGCCAGAAACCTATTATCATCATCGACCACTGCTGTGCAAGCGCTACACAGTCTTAGCGACGGCCTAAGTGTTCCACTCAGAGCCAGATGTAAAGGGCGAAAGAAAAAAGAGACTGACAGACGAGTATGTTGGCTGGACTTTAACGGACTTGTTTTATTCCATCCTTTTGAGTCCAAGACACAGGGATACAAAGACAGTATTTTGTATTTGCAATAGAATTAAAGAGGGGAAAAAAGGTTTCTTAAATATGGATATGTGCATGATTATTTCCAAGTGGTGCACTGTGCTACAGATTTTGAATATGATATTCTATTATTATGATGTGTTTATACCAACAGTCATATTTAATGATTAAAGCACGTAGCAGCAGTGGCTTTGCTGTTTCATTTTGAATGCTAGCACCCTTTTCACGTGGTGCTCTGCAGGCACTAATCTGTTGAAAGCAATTCGATGATAAGACCACAGCAACAATTGTTATATGCTCATTTAATTAACACTAAACCTCTACTGACCTTCAATTTTTTCAACGCAGAATGATGCTTTCAATGTTCCGTGTGCAATCAACAAAAATAAAACCTGCAGTGGTGCCTGCGATGATAACGGGGGGGGGGGACTTTCTCAGAGGTGGCAAATAATCTGCTGAACTAATCCTTTTCTCTACCTGATACGAGGAAGTTGTACTCAGCTCAGCTCCTGTGTAATATGAGCAGATACAATGAAAGCCGTTAACGTTTGACGTGATGGTATTGACATTAAAATCAATATCTTCCTCTTTGAATCCATCTAAACAAATGTGATATAAGCTTCTTGTTTAGATGAAACAGAACATGATGAACACAAGTTTCTTCCTTTGTCTGTTTTCTGTGACATAAAACTAATTAAATGGCGATAATAGGAACGGTTTTCAGGCAGGGCTGAAAGATGCTAGATGTATACTTTTGTATGTGTGCACTGTTCGAGTCACATCATTCAACCATCAATTTCTTGGAGTGATGGATGCGCTTGAGTTACGGGAGTGCAAAAGTAGTGACGCTCGACCATCACCCAATGAGAGCATCAGATGATTGCCTCAGAGAAGCTGCTGTATCTTGAAATGTCTTAGAGAATGTCTCCCATCCAGGTCTGCTTCCCCTCTGCGTGATGCTTCCTAACATTGGTTGTTCCCTTTTGACTTCTGTTATCAGTTTGTGGTTCAGTGCAGTGCACAGTGTTGTGAAATGACAGTCTAGTCCTGCAGGATGCCCATAGTGGAAATCCCATTACCTTTTTGAAGATCCTAACCTTAGATTTTCAGTTTCGAGACAACTCTAAAGACTTAGCAACACAAACTCAACTCAGGTATTTTCTTTCGTTGTAAAAAAATTGGACGCTTGACTGAACTTCCCAACCAAACTTTCGAGAAGCTAAATTCTAAGATTACTAAGAGTACAATGACTATTGTCCTTTTGTAGAACCCAACTCTTAGAATAGAATGATGGAGGTAAAATGCCTGTCAAACAACTCATTCTCTCTTTAGAAGTTTTAATGGTTTGAGCATTTTCCCTGTCCTTCAGTTCTGACACCCAGCAAACCGGCCTGGGTGTCCTCCATCAAAGCGCATTACACAAAGGATTCATTACGCAGAAATAATGGTTTCTAGACTGCCTTCTGTCATGTCAGTGATGGTACTTAGCAATAACAGAGACCAGCTACAGAATGAACTGATGTCCTTGAGATCACTTTAGAGGATGGCAAGCCCAAAGTACTCAACTCGGAACCTTATTAGTATTTAATTAACACGCCTTTTACCTCGTTCTCCAGTGTTGCCGGGATAATTAACAGTCTGTCGTGTTCCGTCTTTGACCACAGGAGGCTTTTAAAGGAAGGCAGCCCCTCAGTTGTGCTTGTGCGTTATGGCTAGTTTAATGTTATTCTCCGATGACATTGTCAACCCAAGCAAGATCATTTAACTTTGATCGACCTCACACGTACTGTATGTTTTTATTTTTGGCAAAATTGTGTTTAAAAGTTGTAAAAGAGGGCAAATCACTTTTGGTTGGTTTCATATTGAATTGAAATAAAGAGGAAAAAAAGCTAATTTGATTTAGGAAAAAGTCCACTCTAGATTTAAAAATCTCTTATACATGAGCGTCCTGGCCAAGACAGGCAGCAGCACAAATAAGAAGCAGGGTTACAACAAACAGCCATACAAATGCAATTTACATTGCCTTACAATATTAACAAAAGTATCAAAAAATGTTAATCTGCATTTGTCACCAGTCAGCAACATCAAAGATCAGTCAGGGGGTATTTGAGTCGTACAAAACATTTACAGCCAGATGTACCTGCATTTAAGTCATTTAAGGTAGCTTTAAATGCACTTTGTGAGACATTAATTGAGGTTTGGGGGTGGGACAATGTGGATTCTGATAAATCAATTTATTTAAATGCAAAATATGTGCATAGAAATGAGCAAATATGTCATTGTAAGGTGAGTGTGGAAGATAAAGCGCCAAATAGCACCAAGAAACAGTTGCTTTTTACCCAAAATTATTTGAATCATTTGTTTGTTATGTGAATGTTTATTCAGTTATCCCCAGCACTGTTAATCCTTATTAAGATGCAAAGCTGGCAGACAAATAACAACTGGTGCCACGTCATATGTGTACAAATTAAGTCTGCTGGTAAATTGTTATTGTTCCCTTATTGTCTATGACTGGTTTGATTGAATTTGCTTTTGACTCGCATGCAAGGTGCTTATCAACCGTAACGCCGCAAAGTAATTACTCAGGCTTATCTTCATGACCTTTTGAAGGTAATGTTCTTCGCTGTGCTGCGCTGCCTGACTTGGAGTTTTCAGAAAAGTAGCCAAGAAAATTCAAGACGGCCAATTATGAATAGTGATCAAGTCTCACCCCTGAAAACTGAATATCAGCAAAGTGCCTCATGCAAAGACCGAGTTCCTCGAAAGAGGCGCAGAGCAGAACCGCACCAACCCACACACCTACACATACACACCTTCATACCATCACACCACCTTTTACCCAATGTCTCCATTCCCTCTTTTCACACCCCATCTAAAACTGCCCCCTGAATGATGAATGGGAGGGATAAGGTATGTGGATGTCATTTTTCACCCGATCCTCTATCCACATTGGTCGCCGGCTGACTGGACAGGGATCCTATCAATCTGTAAAATACGATCCCCAGCATTTATATGTCAAATGGCTCAGAGCAAATCCACATGACGTTTACACTCTGCTGGCTTTTTGAGGAGACCACTTCTGACCTACTGTCATACCTTAGGTAGCCTGTAAAACATTAGATTACTTTTTTAAGGGGTAAAGAAATCGTATTTGTTTGTAGTGTTTATGATGAAATTTAAGGGATTTGGTCCATTATCAACATCTAAAAATAAGTAAAGTCTCATAAGAAGGGTTTATTAACATTTAATCAGAACTTTATTGAGAACTTTATCTTTGAGCTGTGCTGAAAGTGGCCCCAATGACACTCATATCACTTTTTTGTCTCATGAGTCATTAATTTGCACATTGTTAATGAGATCCTTCATGCATCTGTGTTCATTCTCTGCCCATTTTGAAAATTTATGGTATTTTCCTTCTTGCTCATGGGGTATTTTTTTGGGACCATCTAAAGAATACAGGCTTGATTAAAGTAAGAATAGTATAAACTTTGTTGACTAAAAGTAATATATATCAATTTGTTGGGTTTTTAATATGTTCCTGAGGGCCTTTACATTATTCTCTTTCCCTTTTCTCTCCTTTGCTGCCATGGATATAGGTAAGTTTTCTTATTATTCATGCTGCTGTATGTACCTATGTATACAATAACATCATTTTCAAGCGAGTAAATGGGTTTCTCATACCGTACGGTAATTAAGCCATATTTCTCACGTCAACATTAGTATGCAATCAAGGGGAATAGACTGTATGTTAAATGTAAATGGTGTCTTAGTTAAACTTTATTGAAAGCACCTTGACCTTCATGCTTCTGCCAGACAAAGTCAAAGTGCCGTATCTGCAAAACTGAGGGAAAAAAACGCTTTCGGTGTTTTTCTTTCAATAAGTGTGAGCATCAAAAATAAATAAAAACAGCAATACCTCTGGAAAATTCTGCCGTAGAACAAAAACGCTCTAACAGATTGAAGAGAAGATACAGCACAATCAATTGGGGCAAAGAATTGAATTTCGCAAAAATTGTCAATACTGCTCTTTGCCTTCATAGGGCAGACTTCTTAAGTGGCTCATAGTGGTTTGGCACAAAAGAAACACTTCTTCTGTTGCCATGGAGGCTTTTTGTATTTGTATCAACTGCTGTTGAAGTCTGTGTTTACTCTGATTGTATGTGTTTTTGTATAAATGGGTTAACTGATGAATGAAATAAATGAAATGAAATAATTCAGATGGATGTGTTTGTTAGATTAAGTTTTGATGGACTGTTTTAATAATGGCAATGAGAGGCTGTGATTTTACTACCTTGGCATGCTGTTTTTTTTGTTTAATCTCATATGGGTCTGTTTAATGGTGTGGAAAAATACTACATTCCCAAAGGATGAGGCTCATCAGGTCATTGTGGAAAAGACTCTCAGTGCTTTGGTGTAATTTTAATGGGATTCTAGAACAGCTCAGAGATGTCAGTAGGGGGCTGCAGAATGTTTCACTGTGCTCAAGGGAGGAAGGTGAATGTTAAAGTTGTACTCATGTTCTGTAAGACAGACTTGAGAGCAGGCTTTGAAAGGGATCTCAGATTTTTTTCGTCTTGGACTTTTCTCTTACATAAGTATAATGTTTGTTTGACAAAGGCATACAGCAGTATTTTCTACGTGTATGTATTCTTCATAAATACATATTCTTAAGAAATGGACTGTACTGTACTTGTTCAGTACAAAACTGCTAAAAAAAAAAAAAGTGTATTCTAAATTCAGAAAATTACTTTTCTAATTTTGGAAATGAGCTTAAGACAGATAATGTAATGACAGCATAGTGCTAGCAGAAAGCATCTGTTCGCTGGTAATGAATTCAGACCCTTGCCCCATAGCTGTCTATCTAGGCCATGAAACTGCTTGAAGGATTTATTTGCTATACCTGCATTTCTGTGGGTTTATCTGAATCGATGTCTCCCCCAAAGCAGGCCTAATCTGGGAGGCTGACCCGTACTGCCCCGGGCCAGATCAAACTTGGGGCTGGAGCTACGGCTCTCCCACAGTCCCAGCTACGCCACCCTTTGATAGTTGAAGGCCTAAATCCTTTAAATGTCGGGCAGGCTTTGAGAGACACTGCAGCTCAGAAAAAAGAGGCAGGTACTTCCTGGGAGCTTACATCCTCGGGGGGAAAAGCAATGTCCCACTTTCAGAAAAAAAAGGGGGAGAGCACCTTCACATCACTTGAGGCTTCACTTGGAGGCTGTGGCAGCAGGTATGAGGACATTCATAGTCCCAAATGGTTTTGTGGATGCGGAGAAGTGCTCTCCATCTCACTTCCTCCTGCCTCATGCGTCACACTTAAGATGTGATGAAGGCTTCAGGTTGGATCCAAAGAGATTTCAGTCAGGTGCGGCATTGTGTTGGGTTTAGGCAACAAACGACTTGGTGAGGTTTGGGCAACAAAAGAACTCAGTTGCGTGTGTGGAAAGATCACAGTTTGTGTCATAATAAGTTTAATTATGTTACATACTTGATTTAGTTGTGTGTGAAACAAGTAAAAAATGTTACTTAAATTAACTTTCATTACTGTTTAAGTTAAAGAAGTTGCCCTTAATGCCCTTTTTACTTGACATTTGCCTATAAAATGATACAAGGAGGGCTTAATGTGGATGTGTTATTCATACTCCATTTGGTGGGACCAGCAGTAGTAAAGGTTGCATGTCATTTATAACCACAGACAGATTTCTGCAGTCGAATTGCATTCTACACAGTGATCCTCTAATTGAAAGAGTTCTTCATGTTTGACATCAATAATGAAGACATACAGCCTTGACTTTTGCTTTAAAACTCCCAGTTGTCTCTGGCACATTTACAGAAAGTCACGCCAGTATAGCAGAATTTAATGGCATTTTTTAACACAATTTATGCCACCGCATTTTAATATCCCGACAATATCATCAACACCTTTGAGTTCAGTCCCACACACACTTAAATTGGCTTTAGATTGTATCTGTTTTCAAATTTGTCTCCCTTCTAAAAGTCAGTTGTTGCCATTAAGGGGACTCAAATCAGCACAAAGAGCCCATGCAGAAGCCTTCAAATGGGCAATTTCACGGGGACCAAAGTGGGGGAACATCTCAGACTGTATACATGTTTCATTACCATTGGGCAACTGGGCAAAGGAGATTTTCCTGGGTGTCGGAGTAAATTGGACGAGTGAAAGAGACGAAATAAGGTATGATGCAATGCAAACAGTCGGACGAAAATGGAAATACAGAAAGAATAGTGTGAAGGGGGATGCAGGAAAGAAATCTATGAGGGATGAAAACCGAGAAAGCCAGGAGGGCAGGGGTTATAGCAACACTGACAAGCATGTTGTGGAAATAGAGACGAATGAACATAAGAATGATTAATGTGCTCTCCAAAAAAAAAAAAAAAAAACAGACACAGAGAAAAGTTCACTCACGCTTTAACCCTTCAGGTTGCTTACTGTATCTATGTCGGGGATATTTCCTCTGAGATTCATATCATCTGTTTATACAACAGTGTAGTTGCAGACGAAACCAAAGGTACAATACAAATTGCCAATATTAAGCTCTGTTACACTGACAGCAGACTAGTTAATTAATTTGATGATGTGCAAATGGTGCAATTATGCCCCACTTTTCAAGCTATGTCATGGTTACTTCTCAATATACAGTTGTCCAACTCATAGCTCACCATTTTATATTTAGATTTGGCTGAGAGAGAGCCTTAAAATAGAGAGACACGGGACAGCAAGTCATCTCAGTAAGCAGTGTTGCATGTGTAGTTCATGAGGTAGGGATCTTAAAACACAGCATCATCTTAGCACAGCATATTTCCATCTTTGAATCCACATTCCCACACCTTGGGGGGGGGGGGGGGAAGCAGAAGCAGGCCTGAACTGAGCCGTCCGTCCGACATTTCCTTGTCTCTGCTCTCTCTCTCTCTCTCTCTCTCTCTCTCTCTCTCTCTCTCTCTCGTCTGAGAAAAAGTCTGAAGTAGGTTAGCACTCAATGCTTGCACAAGCGAGGAAATTGAAATGCTGAAATAAGGAGTAGCTTAAGAGAAGATGGAGGAGCTATAACCGGGACAAAATTGCCCCACCATGATGAGAAGGAGAGATATATTTGCTGGGACACAGGGGAGTTCCTCTACTGGCCAATCACTGAGGCATGTTGCCATCCTTTATTCTGTATTCCAGTCTTGGTATGGAGCCTTATGAATGCTTCCTTTTTTTTTCTTCTTCTTTTTCACTTGCTGTATTCGCATCTCTTCCAAAATTGCATTGCCACGCTGGGGTATACTGGTTTGTGAGTGTAGGGATTTAATACACTTCAGAATGAAATGGGCATCCTCCTGCCTGTCCGCGCTCTGTTCTTATGAGAGATTACTCAAGGGACTATGATCGAGCAACAAGAGCTCAAGCTGCATCCTCATTGTCTCATGTACTGCAGGAAGCGCACAAAACACACACACACACACACAGATATAACCATCCTATTGTTGTGTGCTCAAGCTAAACCTTATTCTCCCCCCTCTCCTCAGCAATTCTTTTATCATAGTGGTCTCTCGTGGCATATCATCTGTATTTGTTTTGTCACACTACATCACTCTCTGTGCACTCGCCTTCTGTAGGGCAGCATGAGATTCTTATTCTGCTTTTTGGTGATATTGATAATTCAATTTTAATACTGAAGTGCAATACACCCACTGATCAAATTGGATAACAAACAAACAATGAACACTTCCCAGGGAATCCACATCTCAAAACCCATTTGACCAGTGACTTGCTGAGATCTCTTGACAATGATATTTATGCTCTGGCTGTGTAGCAAATGGCTTGTTGTTTTAGAAAAAAAAAAAGTGACATGGAGAAAGAGACATGGGGGAGTGACACAGACAGCCTGAATTCAATAACCCATAAAGTGTATGACTATTCTCAGTATGGCTTTCAAGAGATGCTGTTGTTCTGAACATGTGTTTAAAAAAAAAGCCTCTCTACTGTAAAATATTCTCCCTATATGTGTTACTGACGTTACTGTGGGGACAAATTACTGCTTTGAAACGACCCATGAACATGCCAAACATCATATTTAACACTTATTTAACAGAAATCACATTTTTACACATGATCTAATTTAATAAAAGAGTCTCATATTATGACCGATTGAATATCTCATCATATAAATACTGTGTCTTATATGAAATGACAGCAACAAATCAGACACAAAACTGTCAAATCTAGTCCTTGTAAGAACAAAACAATAGTTTTTCCTTTGATTTACCTGCTTTCCAGTTAACTGACGATTCTGACTCAAGCTGCAATTATGCTCTTGTGAAGATAAGCATACAGTAAATAGAATTAGCTCTTCAACACTGATAGAACTGACCCTGCCCACTTTCCCTGAGCACTCAATCAAACAGACAACTATTAGAGCAATAAGTGTCTCCCACAACCCGACGCACTACAAAATGCAACACACACAAAAGCACCGCAAACACACACGTTTTTTCATGACATTTTTCAAAAAAGTAGATCCAGACCATACTCTTTATTTTACATAGACCCAACAACACCCCATGAACAAGAACAGTAGCAAGGAACGAATGTCTTTAACAGGCAAAAACCTCCGAGCAGACCCTCTAGCTGGTCGACCATCTGCCTCGATATGGGTCGAGAGACAGAGATGTACAGTGACAACAACAACAGCTGCTAATTGTAGAAATATTGCAAAAATCATTTTCTATAATATCTACTACAATAACTATATCAAAGTATAGTAATAACAACAACAATAACAAGAGTAAGAACATGATATTATGATTGATTAAGTACAGTAGCAGGACAACCAGTCAACCAGGACCACAGCAGTAGGTCCAACCAAGATCAGTGGGAACCTGCAGGATGAGAAAGCACAAAAGACTTGGGGGAAGAAGTGAAGTTAGTAACATGTATTAATGGGTCATGAATGTGTACAGATGGAGAGGGAGAGGAGGAGAGAGAGGCTCGTTGTCAGTCGAAGCCTATATTGAAGCATAACTAGCCTAAGCCAAACATTAAGGTTTATCAAAAAGGAAAATTTTAAGCCTGTTTTTGAAAGAAGAGAGAGAGTCTGCCTCACAGACCAAGACTGGATAATGGTTCCACAGCAGAGGAGCTTAATAACTGAAGGCTCTGGCTCCGGTTCTACACTTAACTGTACAATCTGGGAATTGTGTAGTGTTCTAATCAGGTAATAAGGTAATATAAGATATGTTGGTGCCTGGCCATTAAGGGCTGTGTAAGTTAGAAGAAGGATTTTAAATTATATGGATTGAACAGATAGCCATTGCAGAGAGGCTAATATGGGTGAAATATGATATTTTATATGAGCTCAGTATCTGATATATATATATATGATATATGATCAGTACATGTGTAGCAGCATTCTGGATCAGCTGCAGAGTCTTTACAGACTTACTGGGTAAGCCTGATAGACAATTCCAATGATCCTGCCTAATGTCTGGACCATTTTTTTCATTGTTAACATACAAGGTTGTTTTAGATGAAGAAGTAGTAGAAGTATGATGTCGTACACCCAGAACCCAGATGTACTGAAGGTTCTGGATGGTTCAAGCATTTCAAAGACCCATGGAGAGATTTTTATAAAAAAGTTATTTGTAATTATTGCTCATGCTTACACAGCTTGAGACCTTTTATTACATGTAAGACAGACTGATTTACAACAGGCTGCCAATATTCAACCTCGTCTCTAAGGCAATCTATTCTCACCCCATTATTAGGGTAGGGGGTGCTTGAGACCTGCCTTAATTTGCCACTATGCAGTGTGCAATTAATCAAGGCCATTGCTAAATGACAGGCTTAATGGACGCACTGAGTTCCTTGTCTGCTGGCTGCCTTTCCCCTCAGTGCATAGCCTCAGAACTCAGACAAGCATACCCTTCAGGAGTGGCTACACATACGAGGACACTTCCACTGAACTGAATGGTGGGATGGAGTGGTAAATGAATACATTCATCTTCGCTTACCCACACCCACCTCTCAGTAGCATTGTGATAGTATCTGTATCAGGAATATCAGCCTCTGATTCTTTATGATATTGAAGGGCCATACCCAATTGGAGCTTTTGCGCTGCCAATTCGGATGGAGTTGAAACAATTCATTGTTTCATTTGTGCAGAGAAATACAGGCTCTATGATTACTAAGGGAGGAAGCAAGTGACACAGAGACAAGGTGCTTTGAAGGTTTCCAAATAGGCCTTTAGCACTTAAGGTTTCTATTGCACTCAGATGGAGAGAGTGGGAATGTTGCCTGAGGTGTAATGCATTGGCAGTGATGTGGCTGCATTTACACCTAAAAAAAAAAAGAAAACTTTTCATTGAAACTATGCATCCACCAGAGGCCTGACCTCTAAAACGATGTGATGGAGCGTTTTATAAAGCATTAGTTATTGATTTGAGGGCACAATTCAAGTGCATTACACCTCCAGAGAGACCTTTTTATGCTGCATGTTTGAGTCAGACGTTGGGAATATGGGAGTCATCATAGCATGTAAGAATCACAGCCACTTTGTCTTTGTACTTTTAAGTTCTATATAAGCAGAACTTTTTCTATAGGAACATAATAGTTTAAATTTACTTTATAAATCCACTTATTGACCAAATAACCTTTCATCTGTCCTGTAGTTTCTTCATCCATTATCACTGTAAAATCAAGTGTTAAAAGTAGGTTGCTAGAGTTCATGTGTCTTCAGCCCTGGTGTTTAGTGAATTGACTAAAGCACTGAGCTCTTTTACCATGCAGTCTCTCCAAAAGTAACTTTCAGCTTGGTTTCAAATAAACCAGCAGCCTTGAAATGCTTGTAGAAAAAGCACCTATGGCTGTGTGAGTTGAAGAATGGCCACATTCTACACTCGTCTGAGGTCAGGCTTCATTACCCATATAGCAAAAACATAAAGACTTGGGTGTTCTGATGCATTAAGTGAGTAAATCTTTTTAAATTCAAATCCATCCGAGACTCCTTTCATATGTAAATCGCATCTTGTTTTCATTAGCTTCTTTCATTCCTTCACTAAAGCAAAAAAATCATAGAATAAACTTCACTGGTGCATTGGTGTTAAACCCATCCCCACATGATTAATTCACTTATTTCTCACAGTTTCAGTCAGAATAGCTGTAAGGTTGAAATTTTCTTTTATGTGGCTCAGTGCACAATGCTATGGACCAGAACAGAATCCTAGCCATAGTTATCATTATCTATTTCCATCATTGGTTCTGCTTTATGGCCCCATAGGCGAAAACAAATGGCAAATTACTGAGAGTACATGATGATGAGTTGTTATAATGAAGGCAAAAACACTGCCAAAGATGAAACATGGGTGGAGACAGAACTGCCAATGTGATGATACACCACAGAGCTGGGTGAAAAGAGAACGAAAATTCCCAAAAGCAGCACCACTGATGTTCCTGGTTTTGACAGGAGTGCTACGGAGTGCATCTCAACGTTCAATGAAAGTTCCTTACATGTGAAACCACAGATGGCAACGAGCTTAACTAGGTCCTCTAAGCATTGTGCCAATCTCTCTTTCCCCCTATCAATGTCTCCATCAGGACCCACCAGGGGTTTTTAACAGAGATGAGACCGTTTGTAGCAGTTGGCTCAAATTAGCAGCGTAATCTAGCATCGAAGTAATTAGTCATTTGTATCTATATATACTTTTAAGAATGCCACATCACTGAACTTCCAAATTTTGCAGAGATTAGTGGGGGAAAATGCAGTATATTTGTATAGTCTAGTGCACCCATTAGACTACAGTTATGTAAAATGGAATCATGCTAGTAAACCTCCAGTCTTTATAAAGAAAATCTCTACATATGATCACCCCCTCATGTTCTGCCAAGATAAGTCATTTCCGCCTGTGTCGAATAGACATCCATGGATAGTAATTATGTGAAATCAAGAGAGTTGTTCCTAAGGCTATATGTAAATATTCAGCCATTGTGTCATACTGTTAGTGTTCCCTTGTTTATGAATAGGCAGCTTCCTGGCAATGAATAGCCAATGAGAGTTTAGCCTCAGAATTATAGTGTGCTTTAGTGGTTGACCCATACAAGAAATATGATTAATGATTATGTAATTTCTGCTATTGCTGAAGGCTATTGATGTTTATTATAATGACTCACACAATGACACACATGATGCTTGTTCAGCTGTTTTAAATGGACCTCTCCATCGTCATGCCAGGCCAATTAGAGGCAGAGTAGGGCGTCGCCATAGAGGGATTTGTAAATTGGCTTGGCAGAGGTATGTGCTCTCCGAGTCCCTTCTTGTTTAAATTTATATCAATCACTGCAGATATATTGTTTATTTTTTACTTTTAGATGACAACATCCACCAAGAATAAAATTAAGCTGTGAAAGAACCCCTAAAATTGTATAAATGACCACCAATCCCAGTTATTGTATGAAACGTTGGATGATAATATGGGCCAGATGGCATGTGCTAACCCTACTGTGACAGCATTGCTTGAGATACCAGTGACCAGAAAATTGCAGGAAGTACCACGCCCAACAATGTGTTAACCTTCGTGGTGTCTCACACAGATGGAGAGTGTACATTGATGGGAAAGCCCCAGGGTTTTGGCGATATGAATGGCCAAGTGCTGACCTTTGACTCCTCTGCGCTTTACCCCCAACTGTGAATAAATGACTCTAAAAGACCCCATCCCAGAGGATTAATGTGCTCAGCCAGGATTCAAGCTCTCACAGAGAGCAGACAGAGTGAAAAATGTGTCATTCGCTCTTAAAGTGAGAGGAAATTTTGTAAGAGCTCCGTTCAGTCCTGTTTCTTTTGTCATTCAGGAATCAACTCTGAGTTAAGGTGCGATGGAGATATCACAGTTTGTGCCCAGGTGAGATTAAACATGATGTGCAGAACTAGGAAGGAATGAAACATATTAATCACGTCAGATAACTGCTATGTGCACAATTTTACATGAGGAGTTCAAGTAAATAATTGATCCTGTCACAAAAGGCAAATCTGTAAATCTGTAAATTAAATTGACTTCTGTTGAAAACCAAATGATACTGGACATGTACTTATATAGAGAAATGGCCAAAAACTGAAATATTCCACATCTCTTGAGGGAATAAATATTTTGTGTGATACGTTTATTCTACTTTTTGCTAAGACTTGGATGAGAATATTAAATATATTAAATTGAATGGCAAATATTTGATCTCTGCCTCTGCCAAGGCGAAATCCCCCTGCACGTCTGTCTGGTATGCCTGACTCATGCCCCACCGCTCAAGGTTTTGTGGAAATCAGTTTTAATAGTTTTTTTATGTTATTAGAAAATGTCCTGGAAATTTGGGGGGGGGGGGGGGGGGGGGGCGGGGAATCTCCTGGGTTTGGCTCCTTTATCTGGATCTGGCCCAGAATTGAATGGGTTCTTTCATGGCACCATGCTCCATCCTTCCACCAAGTTTCATGGAAATCCATTCAGTAGTTATTTTTGTGTGTAATCCTTCTGATGAAAAAACTAACCAACCAGCAGACCTGTTTAAATCTATCAACAATAATAACAAATTTATCATACTAGGATTAATCATCACATCACATTAGATACGTGTGACTCTACCTTTTTCCATACTTAAATATGATCAGGGTCATAAAAACAAGGCATGTATTCCAACACTGACTGTGTACTGTGTGCAGGGCAGTATAGGTCAGGAAATATAATAATTATATTGACATATTTATTATATTTAAAATTAGAACAGTATCTATGTTTGAATGATTCCGATGATAAATCTTAGGTGTAACAAACGGTGATCCATAAGGTAATGTTTTTTTGACTCAGCTCTAGTCAGTAATGTATATCTTCCAGTTTTTCCAGGCACATCAAACTTTGGAATTGCTTCTTCACAACTGAAATGAGAACAGCTGGAAAGGAAACCAACCGGATATTAAACATGAAATAACTTTAGTGTGAAATTGCTATTTTCTGTTTTCTTCTACATTTTGCCATCTATCATCTGCCTCAGGTCTGTCTAATATTGTCAGATTTGATTTTTTTTTAAAAAGTGGATGCAGTTGATGTGCTTTTATATTCTTATACATTTTTCAGCAAGAAGATAAATAGTCCAGATATGTTTGTGCTTGTACAAGCATTTTGCAGGTCTAGCACATTTATCAAGCACTGCTGACACAGTTGTGGAGGAGTCCTCGTGGATCACTTGGTATCAAAGAAGGCCAGAACCGACAGATTGGGCAATTTGAAATGAAGATGCCAGTCTCACATGCCTTTAAACAGAACGTCTGACCACCCAACTATGCTGAAACACATAGAATTTACTAATTGTATCAGCTCTGGTGGTGACCGTGTGTGTCTATTAGCTCCACACATACTGTATGTGCAGCCACAGAACATGGGATGAATTATGGCATGGCTGCAGAGTTCTGTCTTACAGTTTTGTGTGAGTTGAATATGAATATCCTCCTCTCTGCTCTGCCTCATTCTTGCTTGTAGAGTAAAACCCTCTGAAGCTATGAGAGCATTGTTTAACTGTAGGGCCTAATTAAGCACAAGAGTGAAAAATCAGCAAGGAAGCTAGAAGGAGGTAGGTCAGGTATAAAAGTAGAATAAAAGGGTTGAGTGTGGAGGAAAAGCCTGAGACGATAGCACAGAGCACAATCTGTTTCACTCCGTGCGTCACAAGTTGTGGCGTCACCAGTCACCAGCTTGTAATTTTGTTTTCCCTCAGCTTGAAGTCCTCGTTTGTATTCCTGTCCAGTTTTTGATCAGAAACCCCAACAGGCATCACTCCAGGAGCAAGGCTGGTTGGAGTTAATTAAATCCGAGCGAAGTGATGCGGCAGAGTTGGGTGGGGGTTAATGGTCACCCATCTACAGCTCGTGTCTTGTCCAATGAGAAAGCAGAAGTGATGCACTGCCTCAAAACGACACAGGCAAATAGTTAAGGAGGACGGGGGCAACATGCCGTTAAATTGAGTGGGAAAGATCTTTAAGGCAGGACACGGATCCGAGGCAGTGGGGAGAGCTGATAATTTCAACGTCTACTAATCACATAAATGCCACTGAGCGCTAACAGCACCTGAACATGATGTTTTTATAGTATTTTGTTATCTAAGTTGTTAATATTTTGTTGTTTAGTTCTGCTTTCACAATTAACCGTAAAACACTTCATCAAACACACTTGCTGGTTTAATGAGAAAGCACAGCACCCATTAATATGGATAACTGGATTCATCTGTGATAGATATATCATGTCTGTACTATGTTTGTTGTCCTTTTCTGGTTCTGGCCTTTATGTGGCTCTTCATTTATTGAATGCAAACTTTTTTTGGAGTAAACCTTAATATTGACTCTCTTGTGTACAAATATCAACAATTACGCATGTGCTTTCATACACTGCATTATTGCTACAGAGAACTAAGCTTAAAATAATACACGATATACCAGATCCCAGCCATAGGATATCCCTCTGACATTTATTTCAGAAAAGCTCCGACTGCAGCTAAGCTTCCAGCCTTATGGCTTCTCGATACGATTGATTAAAAAAAAGAAATGTGTGTGTATAGCTGCTCCATGCATGGGTGAACAAGGAACTGACCTCTCAATCATGCATGCAGTCGATGCATGTTGAGTGAACTTCGATATCGATCATATTGCAATTATGCAAACAATCCATAGTTAACAGTTAAAAGTATTTACTCTCGGTTCACATGCATTATCCCGGGCATCTATTACAATAACTCTAACCAACACTGATACTATGCTACAATTCCTACTGAAATTCAATTTGAATTTTAAGCATTTAGGTCATGCTTTTATCTGCATACGTTACGGTCCCCCAAAAATTATGAGGCTCAGAGGAACCCTTAGCAAATGAGATGCCATGAGGATGATGCAAGTTTACCGGCTTTAATTTGCTTGTGTTTACTTTACACAAGGTTTACTTACAAAACCAATTAAAAGAGAGATGGGAAACAAAAGAGGGAGAAGGTCTCCAACCACACCACACAGTGGGCCGTCGGATTCAGGCTTCTCCCCTAACCTGAAGTCACACCACTGACCTAACAAGGAACCAAAACTGAAAACAGAACTTAATAATATAACAAAAATGATAAGGACTACAGGACTAATGTTGATGCTGGCTTTTTATTCAATTCAATCTGGCAGGTGCCCTCAGCCAATCAGCATGGATGCTGCATCCCCACTCGTGTAAAAGCCAGTAGGGTTAGCCAATTGGCTCTGAAAGAAGAGGGAGACAATATTAACAAGTGAGAAGAGTCATGATTAGATGGGGGGGGGGGGGGGGGGGGGGGCATGCTGGTGCGGAGGCATGTGTAACAACATACAATCGGTAATTATACCAAAAGTAATCAAGGAGTACGTGCCTGTGCATGTACAGTATCTGTTTTACTCCAAGTGCAAGAGGAAAAAAACCTTCATACAGAAGCTCAAGATGTGTAGGCTCACCTTGTTCTATATGGGAAGTATCACCGAGTCTTCTCTGCTTAAAAGGCGTAGATTAATTTTCTTGTTTATGCACCTCACCTCAATGTGGAAAAATGACCCTCACCTTCCTGTTGAATTCTCTCAGTACTATGAAGTAATGAGAAAGCTTTTCGGAGAGAGCTTTCACACTGAAACTCCTTAACAGTCCGAGGTTTTGGAATTTCCGTGATGTCGCAGTAACATATCGAAAAACCTTGAACATACTTCAGCGCCGACCTAATCTCATCTCTAGAAGTGAATATGGGACAATGTTTCCTGCCACAGCTGATGGAATCACATTCAGCAGGGCCACAAAGACGGGCAAAATGAGGCTCATTTTATATTAAGTTAATATGTTATGAGCCCAAAGCTGTCAGAGGGGAAAGAGAAGTGGTATCCAAGTTTAGCAGAAAGTGTTTAAAAGTGCAAGGTCTGGGTGAGGCGTCTGTGTGTGTGCACCTTGTGCAGAAATGCGCTTTTCTCAATTTGAGCTCCTTACATAAGAATTCAACTTCACAGTTTATGCAATTAGTAGATCCAGGACATCTTTAATTGATGCATTAGCGCTTAAGAAGTCAGCGGTCTGTGCTACAAACACAAAAATTGCTCCAAAATAATTAAGAAGAGTAAGGAGCAGTTTTAATGTAGTCCCTTTTTGTAGTCTAAAATGCAAATGATGATATGAGGCCTTGAAAATGTATTTTCCCAAATAGCAATTTTCAGTAAGGGTTCCTACATGAACACTTTTTTTTTTTTTTTGCTAAAACAACAACAGTTTTGGATATTTCACAAGATGGATTCATGTCTTTTGTTTTTTTCTGTGTTTTTATTAAATGTGGCCTATATTAGATGGAAAAATGTGATGTTAATTCCTGAGCGCTAGTCAGGATTCAGCAATATTTCAATGCAAATCTAAATCAGCTAAATCCAATCCATGTGCACCCACAGGCCTGATGAGGCAGAGTTAAGTTTTTGATTGAAAAACTCTTAAAATTCTACCTACAAGTAATAAGGATGTTTCTTTTTTCCAATCCGTGTCTTTGCATATTACGTGACATCTTTTGAAGGTTATACAGAAATACATGAGATTGCTTTCACCAAGGTTCTGTCTTTTAGTATTCTACCTTTATTGTTATCTGTAAGAGATAAAAACCGTGGTTCAGTTAGGAATTAGGTGCAGCGTGAAAGGCTGAAGGTTCAGAGTCAAAACAAATTTGGAATATATCATTTTTAAGGTGTTCTTTTCACAAACGTGGGAGAGAATTGAACTGTTCTTATTAAACCCTGTGTTAAAGACACATCAGCCAATAGGAAGAATAAGGAGCTGCCCTCTTATGTGGCCCAATGTGCTTCGATGGAAGCGGTAAAGACCAGATTTCCAGGTTATAAGTGTGACTAACATCTTATAGAACAGTTGGATGTCAAATATCACACATTTAGCTTTGTAGATAGGAAAGGTGTTACTGTAATTTCATTTTATAGGTGGTAGATTTTCAGAGCTATATGAAGAAAGTTAGCTTTTTATCCAGCAAGAGGGTTATTCATAAGAGAGGGCTTCTTCAACCTGACTGTGTGAGACACGATATCTAAGCCACAGTACTGCTACTTGTGAATAGGATGGGGCAAAAGACTGAACCCAGAAGCATGTTTCACCTAACACACTAGCCCATGTTGCCCATGATGGACATGAATACACAATTTTCCTCAACAGCTTCTGGGCTCTATAAAATCCCTGTGGCAGCTGCTAAACCTAGAATTAATTAGCGTGTGTTCTAATTGAGGGTTTGTTATTTTGTGATAGTCTCTTCTTTAGAAGCTTTTGCCACCCACAAAAAAATATTCTTATCCAAAGTTACGACTCAAATCTTTCGAAATCTCTGACAAAGCCAAATTAATATTATATTGTCTAAGTACTCGTCCACCGCATGGACAAAAATTCCTCGTGTTTTTTTCCATCTTCTCTGGATATTTAGACTAGCTATTGAAGGACAATACTTTGTTTGCCACAAAGAATTGTATTCATGACTTGGACCTGTGGATTGTGCCATGGGTTATTTCTTGGTGTGGCCTCTTGGTACAACAATTTTTTTCCCACTGCTTTACAAAAACGTGACAGATCTGTTTTTAGATTTTTTCAAACATTAGCTGATGAAGGTCCATGGGTAATTAAGAAAAACATGTTTTATGCTTTATGTTGCAAAACATTGTTGCAAAAAATAGAACAAATGGTTTACAGACTACAACCAAAAGTTCCCCAGGTCTCTTGGGAGTCACCTTTAAAACCGTGCCAGAATTGGAGAACTCAAAGACAGGGAGAAATCTCAAAATGTGCCTGTTTATGCTTGGATTGCCTGGAGCACTAATTTTTGATCAGACACTTTAAGGGTTTCTTCTGTTTATTATTTTCTACTTTAAATAACACTACCTCCTTGTTGTCCTTCTAATTTTCTGCTTCCTATTTTAATGCATTGACTTCATCAGTCATGTCATCAGTCAATTAGGATGAATTCAGCCATTAATATAAAAAGAAATATTTTACATACTGTAGTTGTGATTATTATTGTTTTGCAGTAAAAGATTAGAATAAATAACACAGATCTTATGTGTTAGAGCAAAGAAACATTACACAAGCACCTCTGCTGCCACACTATGAGTCATACTGTGGCTACATACAATCTAGAGAGCAGATTCACCAGCTAACAAACTCACAAGGGATCTGAACAACGACCTGAGCCTGGATAGTTCTGCTATCTTTTTTCTTTTTTTAGATATAAGATAGGCGAGTCATTTTTGGGGGCACCTCTTAAGAGATAAAAAGTAGACATTGTTTCTTTTGCCCTCAAAATAAGACATGACTAATCTAATATCTGATATGATTCACAGGGAGAGCTCACATATAAAACATGGGATGGTCTGATATACAGTCAGCTCCGATTTTCAGATAAAACTATATTTGTACGGTAGATAATGTCCTTTTTGTATAATAATCCTATTACTGTTGTACTACAGTGAATAAAAGGATCCATAGATGGTCTTCAGTGTCCTGCCGGGGTAATTGTTTTCAAAGTACATGTTCATTTGTCACAAGATAAATGTACAACATAAACCAGTTTTCATTTTGAATGACTTCCACTCCATTGCAAGATTACATGTATTATGACTTTACAACAAATGAACATGAAATATAGATAACAGAACAAAATGTTATGTTTCAAATCTGAGAAACAAGACCAAGCACACAAGTGGATACTTATCAGGTTTTTACTGAACGCTGTGCGAAATCAAGTTGTCTGTCAAGACATCTTTTGATTTATATCATCATCTCGAGTGCCTGGTATTTGTATTATATGTTTTCAAATACTGTCCTCCAAAGAAATGCTACAGCATTGTTGGTGCAGTCAATGCCTGAAAACCACACATTTATGTTCAACTGACAGAGCCTGCAAGGGTTTATTATTTTAACAGCTCTTTTAAACTTTAAACTCTTACCTGTCAATCAGAAATGCAATGTAAACATGGTATGAAATAGTTTAAAACCTTATTAAGTCGCTGTTGATTGAAGATCATTTCTCTTCCAGTCAGTCGGGTGGACAGTCAGCCAACACAGGAACTCCACAGCCATTCCCTTCACCTCCCTCCCATGAAGTGCTGGAGGTCTTGAGAATGTGCCTTAACATGTTCTCCATCCAAGCTTCATCATCTATCATTTAGGAACCTCACATCAGAAAATGGGCTTTTAATCATTTATTTTCTAGCTGTGGTCCTGGGTAATCTGGTGGCGAGACCTTGTGGTGATTTACAAGAAGGCCTCATCAGATGAGAGAAATTCTTCCTGGTGATATGATTGGAACTTTTACTGTCTTCCTCCGACTGCCTGTTCTTTTTGCCTGCCATGTTGTGTCCCACTGCAAACCATGATCCAAGCAGATAAATGTCAAATTGCAGAAGCAAGACACAATCGAGCTGGCTTTTAATGACCACGCATTATTTGTTATTTTTAAAATCTTTTTTAAAAACTGAAAATAAAAAAAGAATTACTTATTTTCTGATCAGCATTTATTTTTTAAGTACTTTAAAAAAAAAGGTTTAAATTTCCCATTGGTCATTAAATGGCCCGGTGATCCCTGAATACATAATATAAATTCAAACCTCCAATGGTGTTACAGTGAATTCAAATGAAAAAGAAATGAATTTTCTAAGCAATAACCGCGACATCCATGCTAATCACATGAGAAGGAGCGCGCTGTTTGGATAGATTACACTCTTAATGGCTGTACCATTAGACTGAATGGGGAGAACCGTTACATTGCAACAGATTGCTAATGATCACATTCTGTTTTGAATGACAAGACATAGATCAATTAAATGACTGTAATTGCACTATGCTAACTCATTTCTCTGTGAGAAACAAAATCATACAAGGTGAAGGACATTATAGAATAGCCTAAATACACCATATATTGTGAATTCTTGTCACAATTTGATAAACCAGACTCCACGGACAGCAGGAGGAGCTCAGATAAAAGGCCAAGGGCCTGGGAGTTCACACACTTTTCTGTGTTCTCCTCATTTTCTGGGGAGGTCCTTCATACGTGCACTGTGGTTTGATTAAGAGCTCCCCAGGGTTTGGCAGAAGGAAGAGAATGTGTTTACTACAACACTTTTATGCCATATACAATGTTCAGTTTGTGGTCCTGATTGAGCCCAGTAGACCTATCCAGAGTGCAGCCTCTGCTCTCTACAAACCCCCAGGGGTTAATTAACCAGACTAGGTAACTAGCTAGCAGCCTCCGACTGCATTAGCAGACACAAAGACCTATTGACTCTTCTTCTTCGTCTCAGTCCTGCTCGTATCAGATAGTGTTCACAAAGGTTTCCAGATTTTTTTCCTTGAAAATGCAAGAAAATTAAGCATAACTTGAGACAAATGTCTCATCTGTGCATGAAGAATGAAGAAGAATGTACAGCCAGTCATCTCCTGCTGCAGCAGAGAGATTTCTTTTCTGAGATAGAGGTGAGCACACATGATGAAAAATGTGGATGTGACTTTCTAAGGGATTGCTTTTTGGCTACGTTTGCTTTTTTCTGCAGCGTAGCAGCATCAGTGGGCTACAAGTAGCTGAATGACTGTGGTAAGACCCCTTCACATCAATGTAAATTAAAAATGTATTCTTAAATGTATGCCTCGCTAACCTATCAGGATCATCAAGGTTAATGAGATAATCGCTATTTTCATTTGATATTTATATTGCAGCACTGTTCGTATCAGCACAATACTTTTACTGGATTGATTTGTGACATAATCTCCAACTGAAAAGGGGAAACGAAGAGGCAAAGGACGGGTCTTCATTTCCATGTAATCCTCTATAACTTTTTAAGATGAATGTTAGTATTTATATATTATTTATATCAGTTCTAGTTTGTTTATTTGGCTGTTCTAACAGGATGAGACAAAAACTACTTGATGGATTTTCATGAAACATGCTTGGAGCTTTTGGGCATGTCACTGAGAATAAGCCATTACGTTTTGGAGTGGATCCAGGAATTTTAGTTTCGCTTTCTTTAACATTGTTAAACGGGACCTTTTTTCACCAATGCCATCTATTATGCATAAACTAGCAGACAGATTTTGATGAAACTTGGTATAATGGTCGGACATGTAGCAAGAAAGAGGTCATTGCATTTTGGAGTGGATCTGGATAAAGGGGATTTTTTTCCCCCACTGTTTTGAACACTGCAAGAAAAGGCTTTTTGATATTTTTATTTACATTTACACTTAAACTCCTTGACGGATTACCATGGAACTGGGTTGCCCCAAAGAAGGAACCATTAGATTTAGGAGTAGATCCAGATAAAGGGGTTGATCCTTGATTTTTTTTTCTTTTTACTTTCTTGAACATTGTGAGAACTCTGAGGGCATTTTGATGGCGCACCTGTCTTGACTGTTGGGCCTTGGTGGAGGTATGCACTCTCCTTAACGGTTGTTGGAGGGCTGACTTGCAATAAACCTTTAAAAACTGTCATTTGATTTCTACCCTTGCTCCTTAAAATAGTTTGCCTGTGCCACAATAACAGTCTGCTTTCAGACAAATGATTATTTCTGACTCTTACACAGATGGAAGTAAATCCATGAAATCCCATAAAATCAGTGCCATCGCATTTTATAGAACATCAAGATGCCAGATGCCCTTTTGTGGAATATGAGAACAGATTGCATAGTTTTGTGTGGCCTTACTGAGCTATATCAATCTTACAACGGAACCTCAATGTATTTTACCCAGAATGTTATCCTATTACTCATCTGCTCCACATGAGCAAATGAGCAACAGGATGCTGCAGTAGGGGAGGATGGCATATAGCGAATAATGAATCTTTCTATAGGGATCCCCAATTATAACATGAACACATATCTTGCAACCTGCAATTCTTGTGATTTCCTATCATGTGTCAGAGTCACACCAACGGAACAAAGAATAATGAATGACTCATAACCAGAGTTCAGAAGTAGAAGAAGGGGCTGGCACAGACATCTTATGCCCGGTACTTCCAACAGAGCCGTATAGGCTTATTCATTCATTCATTCATTCATTTTCTGTAACCGCTTATCCTGTAGTTTTCCTTTAATGGGGGCAGAGACAGAAAAAGGCCTTGGCTATAGCTCCTCCACCCAGAGACTCTGTAATTGCTTTGGCGTCACCTTGAGAATCTGATGAGTCAAGTCAAGACTTTTTGTTTGACTGAGCAAAAAAAAGGAGCTCTTACAGTGAAAGTGAATTATCACTGTGGCAACACAAAAGTGAAGGCCACGGGGTGTGAGAAAACTTTAATGCATCAGACATCAGGACTTTCTAAATTTGTTCTCATACATAATTGCTTTCATCTGCTTTCATTTGCAAGAAAGAAAAAGAAAAACCTGAGCCTGCAGTTAATGGTGAGAGACAAAATGATTTTTTTGATCCCATTTGCATTACACATAATGAGTGTGTCAGGTAATTTTACAATTCAAGAAAGTTGCAGTTTGTCTTAAAGCTGCTGAAGCACAAGCCAAAAGACACCCAACAATCGCACGTGACGTCATCTCAATTTACATTTACATAACATCGTACATTGTAGCTCTCATTTGCATAGTTGCAGCTGTCAACATGGCCATGACCTGGTTCACCTGTACTTCTTCTGTGTCGATATGTGTAAAGTAGTTTGGCTCGAACGTCAAGGAGGGTGGTAGGTAAACTCTGCAGATATTTTGACTTCCAAAGGTGATTTTTTTATTACAGTGTCTTCATCACATGTGCAACAAAATACAAAGACATCATAAGAAAGAAAAATAATGGAAACTAATTTATGCGTGGTACACGTCAAAATCACAAAAACTTAAAACTAAGTCTGAAGCCCACAAAAATAGTCCTAGTGCCTTAGACATGAGTTAACAATATTTACCACAAAGGCACACAAAATACACAAAAAGGCACCTGGCACAGTTGAAACAGGATCAAAAAAAGTATATGTTTCTCACCATTAAGCATCAGACATATGGTTTCTGAAATAAGGTCCCATGTGCGACAGCAGAAGGGGAGGGACTTTGCCTCTCTATGGAGGGATAAACTGATATTATGACTGCTAATGTGTGCTGTCAGAAAAAAAAAGGTAAGCTTTGTTTTCAAGTCATTAGTGCAATTAAAAGTCATTTATTTTGTACTTTGAACAACATTACTCTGTGACGCCTTTTAGCCTCCAGTGATGATGTCACGAGTCTCTACCTTTATGGCATTTCCAAATTGGATCATTATTAATAAGATGGATGTTAAACATATTCCATTTGTCCCTTTGGAGGCAACTTTTTTAGGAAAAGAAAAGAAAACTCTTCTGTACCAGGCAAGAACAATTCTTAAGATTTCTGACAAGTTATTAGGAAAACTCTAATATGCCCTCTGCACAAAATAACCACATCAAAACAAGTTACTCCAACCACAAAAAAGTAAAATCCCTGTTTTTCCCCTTTGTTATATCCACACATAGTTGTAATATCTTGCACCTTGGACTCTCACTGATCAGACAAGCTCCATGATTGTTGACTCCCATTAACTCCCACTCTTTAATCACAACTAATTACCATAATATCCCCTCCCTTTCTCCGCTTCCATTGCTCTCCATACCGATCTAAAAAGGACACTCCACATCCTCCTACTTGCAGCATGCCACCAACTTGTAAAAATAGTCCTCAGTATGGGAAGGTACAGGCAGCTCCTTTCTCTTATTAAAGCAGAACTGGGTGTACTGTATCTGTCGAAAGAAGTGTTTTCACAAGGCCCTTTGGATATCTTGAATCCTATAATGGGGCCCATGGGCTTTGTCATACATGATATATATCAAATTAATTGTCATACAGAAAGAAGAAAAAAAAGCTGGACAGTGGCCAAGACAAAACCACAAATCATCTTCATATCGCTGGCGAAGGAAGTTGTCCACCTCCGGCTGAATGACAAAACTTCCTATCATTTGAAAAAATCAGACGTCTGTGGGGAAGAGTGGAGCTCTATTTTCTGTTCTCTTATGAACCACCTTGTTTTTGCAAATAGGATGGCAGAAATTTGCAATAACCGCCATTCTAAATTTGAAATGTCCTTGACTGAAGCCCCCTAAATATTATGCACAATGAGTCAGCTGTGCGTACATTACTTTTGGTACAGTTTGTGAAGGATATTTGACATGTGTGGCATCACAGAACCATCCGTGATAGCTTTTAGATGAAAGACTGATACATGTTTTCTATGAAAAAGGTCATAAAATGTCAGGGGATGACAGTAGAAAGGATGTGTGAAAGCAGATACCAACATCAAGGCACATCTGACATAAATACATTTTTCAAAATCGCAAATTTATAGATTAAAACCAACCAATCTCCATTTTGCAACTTAATAAGACCTGAGGATGTGTCTGATCACCCTTTAGGATGGGGTCCTGACCATGTGCAGCACAGGGACATGCAATAATTAATTGTTGGAAGTCCTACCTATTCAGACCATCTGGACTATAATCAGGCCACAGTAGTGCCCTCTAGCTTAGAGTCATCATGTTTTAGTTTTTTTGTGTGTGTGTGTGTGTGTGTGTGTGTTTGTATGTGCGTGTGTTACTTTTTACCCCCCACCAGATTGGAAGCAACCGATTCCCCTGAACTTTTTTTTTTTTTTTACCACTATGCTGCAGTGTTCTTAGAAGCAGCCCTAAAGGGCACCTTGGAACAAGTAGCACATTGTGTTGCTATTATTGGCAGCCGTTTTGTGATCGCTCACACTGAAACCTTAGGAGACACAGTTGCAGAGGGGTCAATAATGGAACCAAGTAGTATTCCAAAAAATCTTCTTTTTTTCGCATCGCTAGATGTTTATAATATGATTATACTGGTTAAGTAAGGAGTGCACATACAGAATAGAGCCTCCACATCTCAATAAATGAAAAATCCACCTCATGAATTGTGCATCAGCTTCAAATTGTGCAAATTTTGGCCTCCCAGCTTTTAAGCAATTTTTCCCACATCACCCCAATTTTGACTTTTTGGAGCTGTCGAGTCAATTATGTTAAGAGCTGTTTCAAAGTCACATTAATCACATTAATGGTGGTTATATTCACAGAAGTGACCTTTTGACTGCTTAATATACTAATTTAGGTCATTAGTCATGAGTCTAGGTTAAAAACAATGGTTAACCAAGCATTACTGTACTGGTGACTCATACTGTATAACAGAGACTCCACTGTAGTATCAGATCTGCAGGCATGTTCTGCTGGTTTCTATGACTTAACCCAGAAATCATTTTATACTAGATTTAGGTATTTGCATGTTGGCGTTCGACACTACCTTAATAACACTTAAGGTAGACATACTATTATTAAGGTAGTCAATACTACCTTAATAGTTTAATTATTTAATGCAGTTTTGATGTTTCATCCTCAGCTTTGTCATAGCTATCCATAATCTTTACTGCCTCAATTCACTTAAAGGCCTATCAATCCATCTATCAATCTATCTAGCTATCTATTTTTCAATATCCTGTTTCCTGTCATTGCTTTGTCGTCGTAGTTCCTAACTTTGGGGTTTAGGTTAGCTTCTTCACTCTCATGATGAGATCTGTTGGATGGCAAGAGCACTCAAAAAAATGAGCTACATGGATTGTTTATATTATACTACTTTATATTATTCTATTTTTTTATTTTCAATTTACTTAGAATATGCATTTGTTAAGTTAAATATTTTTTTCTAATAAGGTTCATGCAATTTTTCATGCAATATTTTTTGCTTCTAACTAATCTAATACAATTTTGTGGAATCTGATGGCAAAGTATATTTAGTAAAAGTCTGTGTTTATTTATTTATTTTTGAGTCAGTTATGAAGGTCTGTGCCATTTTAAAATGTTAAAAACAATCAGTCGCTTAGACTTTACGCTAATTCTCTCCTTTTATAATTCATCGTTGCAATAAATTTCAAATTAAATAGATTAGATACTGGGTGCTAAAAACATTTGACTGATAAATATTTTCTGTAATGTAATCCCCTCAGCATTGGCCTGTAAATTAAAGAGCCAAGTGAGGCCGGATTCATCACTCCGATTGGTCTGTGACCTGTGTTGTTTGAAGCCTTGCTCAATTTATTCCTAGATCCTAGTCATAGTTTATATTACAAACTTTGCCTTTGAGTTCTCTGAGTGTGAGGAGAATAATCCAAGTGTAAATCTATTTGTGTGTCTCTATTAGCTCCGAATCTGTTTGAGTCATTTAATGTTACGTGAATAAACAGGCGTAAATAAAGGATGAATGTGGAACACTGATATCATCAGCAGACGTTAACAGATGGGCCGCGAGGGTAAAGGTTCACCAGACAGAGGCTTGAAGGTGTGATAGCTTTTAGAAAACAGCTGCCATTACAAATAAGGAAGTTATGGTCCATGTCCTTCTACAGCTGCAGTTCACCTGAAATACCGCGTCCTTCAATTCCTACCAAGCATGGAGGTGGATGCTTATAAAACAATTCTAAACCACAAACATAGCACACAGCATACAACACTTAACATGTGTAAGAATTCTGGGGAAAATGTTGTAAAAAGCAGCAATTTAAGGCACAGTGTGGACAGCAGTTTGCAAACTGAGTCTCCCACTAGAACTGAAGTGTTGTGAGAGTAGCATAATAAGATTTTCAAAAGGCAGACCATGGAGCAACTGATTAATCCAAAGATAAATTTAATCTGTTTTCATAATAAAACATTATTAGCCATTCCCCTCCTCTAAGCATTACCTTTCAGCCTTCTTAAAAGATTATACACTTCCCAATCACTTACCTGGAAACAGCCAAGAAAGTTAAGTAGACACTGTCGGTGTTCAAGGTGCTGAAAACGATGGGAGAAATTGGTGAAGTGCCATGAGAAATGGACATGTTAATGATTTTTTTTTTTTGTTGTTTTTTTTGAAAGGGTCAGTCTGCAGTAGAGTTTCATTCGGGGCTTATCTACAGCAAACAGACCTGTGATGAAACTCGCCCCAGGTCTTCAGGTGTCAACAAACTTTTAATGTGAGGAAGTGGTTAGGAGAGGTGGAAAACAAATCCCCCACAAAGAGGCTACTGTATTAATACAAGGTTTGTGGAGGTGTGTGTCTCCAAATCTGTTGCCTGGCAAAATTGCAGAGCAAATTAGCTCTATACTGCTCTGCTGCTGGATGAATGCAAGATGCATCTCTTATTAGTAGCAAAAACCTTCTGTTTCAAGTGATGTGAACAGGAAGGTTAACATTGACATAAAATCAATATTTGAGAATTTGTATTTTAGTAATAGCCTAACCGATTATGGATGTTTGAGACCAAAACTAATCAATATTTGACATTTTACTTTGCATAGTCATTTTGGATTTTTCATCATTTCTGTCTTTGCAAGGGGTTTGCTGCAAATACACCTGCAAAACGATGCATTTGTTTTATTTTTCTGTTTCAGCTGTTGTTTTTCTTTTGGATCAGTTTTTGAATCTGCATCTGTTCTGAAGCTGCAGCACGTTTCTCTTAATGGAAATGATTTGGGTTTTGCCCTCGTCAGCCACCATTA
The DNA here is from genome assembly GCA_037577475.1 of Chaunax sp. Z400. NCBI lineage: Eukaryota > Metazoa > Chordata > Actinopteri > Lophiiformes > Chaunacidae > Chaunax > Chaunax sp. Z400. The sequence goes on from CM075189.1 coordinate 16,014,342, forward strand.
AAAAAACAAAAACAAAATGGTCTCGCATTTTCATCTTTTATTTAAGAAACATTAGCTGCTATGTCACAAAAACCCTGTGAGGGACTGAGTGCGGTTCAGTCGTAAGTACTGAGTGTCTTCCTCTGCTTCATTCACCCAACACCCAAGTGGGCCAGCAGAGCAGGAAATATGCTTCATAATGTAACAATGACAGCTATCTGAGAAAGGAAAATTGTATGAAACTTAAGTCTAGATACTTTGCAACAAAAGTACATAAATACAGCCGTGATTTTCCTCCAGCATTGTACTTTTTAAAACTTCTCTAATTTAAATGTTTCCAAAGTTTCTTGAACTGGTAATCTTATTCCAGTGTTTGTACTAGAGGGTATCTGCAATGCAGAGTACAATTTCATTAAACTTGAGCAAATTCGTGCTATATTGTTTTATACTCTTTTCACACGTCAACACCGTTTAAGCAGCGACATTACCTGAGCGCCCACCGGCAAGGCGAAAATAATCCTGTTCTCACGTGTCTGACTGAAAGCAGCCTGTGGCTTTTGCCTTTAACTTGAAAAGCTCTTACAGATCAGCATTTAAATCTAATCCTTAATATTGTTATTATTATTTGTTGTTCTGCTTTTATTTTTACTCCTACCACTTGCCTTCACCACATTGTTCCAAATGAGAGGTGTGTGTGTGTGAAAGATACATGGAGACCACAGAGGAGCTCTTCTCATGAATTATTCAAAGTGTGAGATGTGAAAGTATCATGATAGGATAATTAATCTTACAACTAAATATAGACGTTCATGTTTGCCTTGTTGCTTTTTTTGGCAATACACGAAACTTAGATTTCTGCTGGGAAAACCTTGTGACACTGTGATCTGCACTCACATGCAGCTGGTAGAGATGCATTTACATGTGAATCAAGAGGAAAGCAGGTCTGAATTGGGGTTATATTAAATTAGAGTGTCAGTTATAGGGGATAATATATTCTCTTTCAGATGCCAGGTACTAAATTGTCTTTCCTTAATACACATTCAAATATATTTAGCTATAGGAACCAGGGTACTAGGATGGTATGAAGGCTTGGGTTCCAGTAGAATTCCGACTCTTGACATTAGATGGTCTCAAACCAGTAGAACACACAACCACCTCTCACATATGAACTAACAATCTGCAGTTAATCTATTGATTCTGTTCTTGATTAATTACTGATTTCACGTTTCACATCACTTTGCCATTTCACAAAGGTCAATGCGACATCATCAATTGTCTGAGAATTCTTTCGTCCAATCAATAATCCACAACCCAAAGATATATTATCTTAATTGATAACTCTAATGTTAACCAGTTTTTATGCCCTGCCACAACCGAGGGGGTTCTGTACATCCTGTCTGTCATGTTTTGTTTCCAGAGCATAACACAAAAACTGTTATATTAATGCTTTTTTCCATAAACCTAATACACACACACACCGCAACCAGTTACTGAAGTGGTGCCATTTGCTATTCATGGACTTTTGTCATTTTTGTTTTTTCTGTTTTCATGGTTACAAGTTGGACTTCGGCTCATTCAGGGTGTGGGTTTTGTTTCCAGAGCAGATATCAAATACTATTCAATATTTTTCAACAAAACCTTCTTCAAACAAAAACCAAGTACTGAAGTGGTTCCTTTTGCTATTTAGGAATTTTTTTTATCATTTGTTTTTGTTTTGTTTGTTTTATTTCCATGGTTACGTGTTGAACTTCGGCTCATTCTGTGAGTGGGATTTGTCTCAGGTGAGGGTTTCTGGGGCATAACTCAAAAAATGTTCAATAATATTCCACAAAACCTTTACACATCTCCCATGCTCTGGACAGGTGCCAATTGATATTTCTGGAATTTTCATCTTTTTATTTTTTTGTTTTTCTTTTGTCTGCTACACAATTCCCTGCCTTGTGTAACATGAAGCATTAGAAAAGAAAAGTATGATAATGAAGACCCAATTATAAACCTACTAATACTGAACTTTGGTGGTGTAAAATGCACATTATTGTTCAAATTCTGATCTACATACATGTATGTTGGCCAGCTTTTTCTTTTTGGTTGGCTTGTTTTTGCTTTTTACATATACAAACTTGTTTTCCTAAATTTGTCTTTTAAGGTCTGAACAAGATATCTGCTAAGTGAGACATTTTAAATCATTAGTCCGGCTCTGGTCACAATCATGACTGTAGTCTGTGGGTAAAACATAAATAAAGGTGGCACACCTTTTAAAAGTGATCTATGGATCAATAGTAAACAGTTCTTTGGCATTTCTTTCAGTCTATCTAAATGTGATTGGAAATCATGAATGCTGGCAGGGTTTAATGAAAGGTGGGGACGGAAATGGAAAGATCAGTTCAGTGTTGTGGCCATTGTTGCCATTAGCGAACATGTTTGATAAAACAAAGATAGCTCTTACAGCTGGGCGGACTAATTGCCACAGGTAGTTTTTGGCCAATCAGATAAATTAGGCCTCCAAACCCCGTATGAATGCATCAAATAGTAATTTGAGATGAATAGTTATGTTGCCCAAGGTTTTTTTGCATGGAAGTTATTGTAAACAAATATTATGACACATACTACACAGTAAATAGTAAAAAAAAATTTTAAAAGGCCAACATGCAAAATCCCTTACCATTTATAGCTTGGGTACTTTCCTTTATAGTTGCTAAGGAGAAGCCATGGATGGATGATGGGTGCAAAAATGATGAAACACAATTTGACAACAAAAGCTCGAGGAAAACTATCCCACAGTGTTTGATGTGAAACAGCAGTATTGACTGAGACATTTCAGACAAGAATCAGCTGAAGGGTCATTTAAGACATTATCTTTTGCCACCTGCCGGATCGTTCATTTTATTTTGTTGCTGTTGTTCTACGATAATGGAATCACGTGAACTGATCAATATCCAATAACACTTTGTGATGATATGGACCATAATCACGGGAGAGACATATCGGATAGCTGATAACAGCAAGCTATAAAAACAGGCCAGTCGCTCAAATGCCTGCTTTGATTTATCCCCTGACAGCTCATTAACCCTTTGTAAACCCTGTCAACAGCTATAGCTGTGGTCAGATTAGCCTAGCTGGGTGAATTCTCCTGGGTATTGATCATACTGTGACGTATTGAGGCCTTTATGTATTTGCAATGTTTTGTAATGTTGCTGGGTGCCAAAGGGGTCACAGCAAGAAGTGTAATTAATACTTTCCTCATTATAATATATATTATTTCTCCCACCCGCATCCCATCCACTGTTATTAAGAATGATTGTTGATGGAGGCAGATCATCAAGAAGCAAAGTTTTGGTTTGGTGGCAAACTGGGAATGAGACTGTCTTAATTCCAAGCAGCAGCCGACCATGCCCTCAAGTACTGCCTGAGCCTGTATTGTCTTTTCTACAAGCTGTAGAATTAAAAGGAATTTGGTATTGAGCTGCAAGGTCAGAGGCCAGATCTCTTGATTGGGTGAGGAGAGAAAAAAACCCAAAGAGGAGGGAGAGAGCAGAGGAGGGATGGAAAGACAAAGAGGGAGACACAGGGGAACGAGCATCGTGCACGCTGAAAATAATAGCTCACGAGAACCAGATTTGAAACAACAAGTTGTGAATCCATTTTGGGGATAAAATGTCTTTGTACAAGATTATCCTGCCAAGTGTGCTGAAACGCTGTCGGGACATCGTGGAGATGCGTGGGTATGTTAGAGCTGCATGTCTCATGAATCATTTCTGTGAGTTACAAAATATGACAATACTGATAATCACAACAAGAAGTTTATCTCTGCATTTGTTTTACTGTTGTACGACTTCTGGCTTCTCATGGATGTGCTGAAGATATTCTGTGCAGGGTGATGCTTAATGCACTAATAACACTGATAGCTGTGATAAATACTTATAGCTCATGCACAATGTGACATCATGCTCTAAAAAAATATGGATTTCCTTCTTATTCTGATGATGAGATGTTTGCAGTGTCTCACTGTACTGGAAATGATCCTCTCTGCACAATACTTGGTCTAAGCTGATGCATTTTTGGCAATAGGAAGCATGACACTTTTATTATGCTATAGTAAAACTGTTTGTTTTCAGAATTTCTGCTGTAGGCATTTATGCAGTCAGATTTAATGTGGCTGATTTTCCGTGTTTTCATTACATTTTTTTCTCAGGCTGTAAATGCTTTCTGGTACACTTTGTTTTTTAGATATATATAGGCCAAAATGAGGCGTGTAGGTGTTGGAGTAAAGGTGCCAAACACCTTTAACTGTCCCTGTGGTTGAGTCATTGTGCCAATAAAACACCCTCTGACGCAGACCTGATGTAGATTGTCCAGACGTTAAGGGAGGGGGGTCCACAAGTGCTCTTTGGAGCCCACACACTGTTTTAACAGCTGCTGCAGATGCATTTTAATCAGTCCACACAATTTCTCTGAGGAGGCTTTGGAAGCTTGAGAGAGAAGAAATTCACTTGAGGTTCTCTTAACCATTTAAAAGATGTTCTTTGTACATGAAGCTGAATAAAAATACACTCCAGGTCGGACCAAAAAAATTGAAAATGTGTTCCTGGTTTGCAAGTTTCAGCATCTTCCATTAATAGAAAGAGAACATTAAGGAAAGGACAAAACTGTCTCTCCTCAGTTTCTGTCTGATTCTTATCCTGTCTGTACCTTCATGTTAATGTTAGACGTCTGCCATGAATGATGAAGCAGTTATATAACACCTGCAGCAGATTAAAGTCTCTTTGTTAGAATGTGAATAAATGCTGCTGATTGTCCCCATTAGCGAGACACAGAATCCTCACAGGGTGCTGCTGTGGGCTAATCTTGACTTATCACTGTGGCATTGCCAGAAATGTGAAATGAAAAATGTCAAACCTGAATCAAGGTTTGGTTGGTGGTTGCTGGAATAATGCTTGTAGGGCTGATTTTCTGGCGTCTTATGCAGTCACTGATCGGTACAGATGAAGTAGTATATTAAACGATAAGTTATATTTAGTGTCTCAGCGATATAATATGTGTTAAATAGCACGTGTTGTATACATTATCATTATTAGACATGATCACTCAGATGGTGTCAGTCAGTTAAAGATCTGCTTTCATTGTCTAACAATACAGCTAGTTAATGATTAATGCTTCCTGGGTATTTAAAACAACGCATGTGTGTATCAGCTGCATGTAAATGTAAAATGTTTTAAAGTGTATGATTTAAATCAATTATTATAAATGATATCATTGAACAACATTTGACCTCAGCTGCAGAGAGCCTGTCAAAAGTCTTCCTTATAAGACAAGAGTGAAAACATCTTGTAAGAACTTACATTCAGTTTTTCACATGTACAGTAAGTATTCTATATGGCTATGATATTGCTCTGCTAGCTTCTGCAACCCACAAGCTAAAGGCTCTGTGTCGTTTTATTTGGTTTGGTAAATGTTATCTAAATGAATATAGATGAGTCATGACAATTTGTTACTGTACGTTTTAATACAATGCATTCTTTATACTAGTAATAGTCTTCCACATATAATATGGCATCTATGTACTGCTTATTGGCTGTTATATTTCCAGTATTGATATACTGTTTCTGCAGCCTGGCTGATTTATCAGTCATGTTTCTCCAGTCAAGTCAATACATCATGATTTCCATCTAAAAATCCTACCAATCATGGAATCAAACTCGGCGCAGAACAGTTGCTGGCAGTCTTTCCATGTTAGCTTTATTTTCTTTGTCATCTTCTTTATATAAGAAGCGGTCCGATGCTCTGCATCTTTTAGAAAACACATTTACAATATGTCATCTGTGCCATTCATATCTATTAAGACTATTAGCCCTTGTTAATGTGGAATTAAGCATCTGCCCTGAATGTCCTAATCATAATGAGGAAACACGGACTTATCTGTGGAGAACATTCTGACCTGCTTAAGTGGTGCTAAACAGCACAGTTACATCGCCTCTATAACACTATACATTCCTATTTATACTGTTGTATGAGTCTAATGGGAATGGAGAGTGTCATTTTGAAAATACACAATAAGACAATAAGTTATAATAAGTTCATAATTTGTTAAATAAAGGATTAACTCTCTTCTCTGTGAGGCTTTTCTTCTGGGACTTATAAAGATCCGACTGTTTGATGCTGCCGTTTTGACTCTCTCCCAAACCAAGGGTTATCAGCCACAGAAAATGGCAAATGACTCAATCTACTAAATGTATCTCTAATTAACACGGATTAATTGAGCTTTGACTTCATTCCGCAAGCCAAGCAGAAGGGCATTTTGTGCATGGAAGCCTACCCTGAGGCTGTTGATCCGAACCGTTAAGGGCTCTAGGCCCTAAAACCATCTATTATGTGACTATGATCATGTTGCTCTTGCAGCGTGTGCATGTGTGTGCAAGTGTGTGTTAATGAATCGCATAGTTTGGCACATTGGATCCAATTTTTAGAATAATCAGGGTCCCTGCTAATGATGCTGCTTTTGGTTCTTATTCCAGAAATGCTACTGTCTCCTGTTAATTACTTGTGTTTGGGGAAAAATTGATCGAGGCCGAGTTGTTTAATCGTCTTCGGGTCACATCCTGATGAGGCATTGTGTTGCACAAGAAGTCAGATTGGCGGTGGTTTATTAGAGAAGCACTGTGTCATTTTGCATGTTGGCAGGCTCACCTTAAGGCCTTGCTGCCCTTTACAAAGAGCCTGTCAATAATAGATAAGGTGAAGAGCATTGCAGACCCTTCCCTCTCATTAGGATCCCATTTGATTACTCGCTGATTCTCCTTTGAAAAGGTGGGTTAATTGCACACTGTGAACCGACTTGTTAATAACATCTTTCCTTCAGGGTAGCATCATTATAAGATATAAGCCCTGTTAAAATGAAATGATGATTTAATAACTTTCCATTTCAATGACCCTTATGGAGGGCACACTGTTATTTTGTATTTGTGTGGGAAATGAAGACATCAAACATAGTGCTTTTGCACGTCAGCTGTTTTCAGAAAGTGAGAATAAACCATCTCTTGATCACAGAAATTTTAATTGCCCAGTGAGAATAACATTGATTGCATGTAGTCCTTACACTAACCATGCAATAGTCTGTGCAAAATGACTCATGAATTTGTGGAATATTGTGTGTGTGTAGGTTTTATCTTTTTCAACCTATACCTCATTGGCGCTTCCTGGAAGTCTACCTCCTTGGCACCTGAAAGAGTCGACTTTCTTATTCAGTCCCATTTACAGCCAATTACATTACGACGATTTGGACCCAGGGATGTGAAGGCAGCCATGTCAGATGCAAATGTCTAGGAGAGCTTTCTATATAACTGCTGCACCCAGTATGGAGCACATTCTTTATCTGCATGATTACACATAATTTTGCTTTCATAATGGCTTTATCCCAGAACCAACCCAGTTCCTCTGTGGCTTTGCTCGAGCTCCTATAGTTAATTTTCCTCTTTTTCCCTGCCTTTCAACATGGCTCTTCCTCCGGAGCAGTCCTCTAGGTCGAAGTATCCAAATTTGTTTGATAACTGCTGGGTAGAGAAAGAAACTGTCTCTCACCATCCACCATAAATGCAGGGAGGCTTTTCTGTGTGAAGAGGAATCTCATAATGTGCAGTGATCAGTGCCTGGGGGGCACATCAAACACAGTCTGAAAACCTTTCCAGAGGAGAAAGAGGAAGGGCAATTTCACAAGTGGTTTTTTATTGGTTGATTGCACAGAGGCCAGGTCTTTATCTACATCCTCAAACTACCGGTACTTGGGCAATGTAAGTGCTTTGTAACCATTCAGGGTGTGCAAATTTACCCCTCAGATGACAGCCGAAGCAAAATGTTTGCAGCAAATATTTCTCCAGGATTCTGGCTTGAGAGTAAACACATAAAGTGGTAACCAAGAGTTGCATTGCTTGTCCGGGAAAAAAATGTCTAATCGTTTATCAGGTGAACATAATTCAAAACACATAATTGCAAATAAGTTAAATACAATTTTCATATTAAGGCAGACGTTACACTCTGTTCCCAAGATTATAAGATTATGTTTCAGTCTAACAAGCTGACCTCTTGAATATAGAGGGTTACCACCGAGCAGTTTAATTCATCATTGTGTAACAACATTCACTCCGTATTAGATCTGTGGGGCTAATTAGTTTGTAGATAATTTAAAATCCAACATGGCTAGCGGGTGTCCACTCTGCCCATAAGGGGAAGAGACAGTGATGAGCAGACTGACCCATGATTGCCTGATTCAATTTGCGCCAATTAAAACAAAATCAACTGCCATGTTTCTATGGAGTTTCTGGCTACTGTAGCTCACAGGAGCTTACAGGAACGGGTCTGCTGAGGACCACAGCTGTATATATTCATTTATGTCACTGCTATTCAGTGTGTATTTGTTCAAATGATGTGATGCCTAATCACATGAGTTCACTCTTGAGACCTTTGATGTTAAAAAAAAAAGAATAAGCGAATAAATTACATGTCAGACTTTCCTTGTGACATTACCTCAACAAGTTCCGTGTCCCAACGTCAGGCTTTTTCAGCATACGGTCGTTTTTTTGTGAACTGCATTGTCTCAACATGTCGTCAGAATAACCAACAGAATTATCACACATTAATCTCTTTGTCTCCTTTCATTGGTTAGTTTAATGTTTTGGAATAATACAATTCTAAGATCTTAAACAGGTGGCTTTTTGTTTCTGTAATTAAAGGGCTTTTACAAGTAAATTATTATTTTTAACAACTTTGATGTGTTTTCATAGGCACAAAATTATTATTTAATAACCTACCGCCTTTTTAAATTAAAACGTTACTGACTTTGGTGTCAAAGTGCACATTCAATTGTTTGTCACATGCTATTATCACCATCTGGTGCACTATAGAGCCCACTTAGTCTTTGAAATTATCACTTTAGATTAATTAAATTATTTTTCCTCTTGAGGAATGTCCAATATTACATCCAACCAACTACAATTTAAAGATCACCTGCAGACATGTTACTACTCTGATAGATTATTACTGATATGAGTTTTACACACAAATGTTCAAATCTCATGCAAAAAAATTCTAAACATTATACCCACATTTTATATTGATAGACAGATATTGTTAGACACAGACAATGTGCACAGTTTTTTTTTTGTGGCACAGAAATCGCTTCAGACTTGAGAAATACATGTTAGGGGAATCCCAGCTAACAGCATAGGCCTGTGTTTTGCCACTCCGGTGAGGACAGGCTCCCTCCCTTCTCATCCTCTTAGCATTTAAGCCCCGGGCTGTGTTGAAAAGTAAAGAGCGGCATCATGGGATGGAAGGAACCCTGCATGTTTTCAGTGATTCATGTGGAGCTTAGATTGTGATGGGAATCGAAAACTGCATATTAGAAAGGAGCCGAGACAAATATGCTCTCATATTTGTCATAGTGGACCAGTAAGTAATCATTTGTTTGTCTGGAGTGTGGGGAAAGTTTGTATATCACAGTGGGCTATTTGTATACGTATGCCTGAGATGAAGGCATTGCAGAGGCGACCTCAACACCTCAGCAAAATGGCTGTTCACTGATTTATGCTGAGTCAGACACCATTAGCTGTTTTCCTTTCCCTCTCAGGATAAAACCCTGCCCTAATATGGGTCAGGGGCCACATTATAAAAACACCTTTACACCGCAGTCTTATTCCAAAGCGCACTGCTGGATTTCAGAATCAGGACTGTTACTGAATGTCACTAAAAGATAAAGTATTTATTTACCCTATTGTCGATGTTTTTATTCATTCTTTGTATTGTATTTCTGACAAAGCTCATAAATCCTTCAATTTGACTGTTTAAAGTTTTTATTAAGTGAGTTGTGAGAGAAATCTGTCATTTTATTTTGTGACTGCAGGATACTGATCACCTCTTTTAAAGATATTGATTTTCCGTCCCTTGTCCTGAATATAAAATGGTGAATCTAGAAATAAAAAGCCTGTGTAACCACTGTCAATTTAGGGTAGCGGAGTTCTTTCTGCCACCATACTCTTACCTTTAAGTCATATTGTCTATATAGACCCGGATCATCGATATTAATCAGAAATGTTTACATAAATGCTAGCTGCACTGCTACTTAGATTTGTTTAAATGCCATAACTACTGAATATTACAGATTTATAGATCACAGAATAAACCATCCTTTATTTTTTGTATCCTTTTGAAGGGCACAAACAAACAGTCATTGAGCAAATAGTTAGGATTTAATTTGTGGATGTTGCCTTAGGGCTTCTGTCTTCTCTGTCCAGCATTTCCTCCTGCACAGGATTCACTTCAGTGGGCGCTTCTGATAATGCACTGGCATTATGGTTCTCTCATTGAGGGGCGGCCTGGTGAGAGGGTCACATCACGGGGTCACTCTTACTTTGATCACACACTGTTCCATAGACATCCAGTCATTATACCCATTAGATTCACGTTTAACCACAAAATGATAAGGTGCAACAATTCATGTCAGAGTGTGTGTCTGTGCGGATAAGGCTGTAATTATTGTAGGTGGGAAGAATCTGCAGAAACACGTGGATACAAGAAAATCTCCTGTGTTTTTGGGATTGAACACTCAAGAATAAAGTTATTTACTGACTAAATGTATTGAGCATTGTCTTGAGCACTAGCATTGTATTCTTTATTTTTTGGATGATGTTTCCTATTCACTACCACAGGCAATATTTTATTTCTAAATCTCAGCCGAATAATACGTTTAATTTCGGGGTTACATAAATTGCTGTGTCACAACTATACTGCCTAAATGAGGGAACAAATTAAAATAAAATAAAAAATAAAATTACGGGGTTTTTTTTTCTTAGACTAATCACTGTCAACATTTGGTAATTCACAGTTTTTGATACTTGATACTAAAGATATTGATCAATCCTTTTAGCATCTAATGCAACAATCTGTGAAAACAAAACCATTAAAATGCACATTTCCCCTTATTGGTTCACAAAATAGAAGACAGCACTAAGAAGACAGACTCAGGCAATTAGCACATTAGCAAGAAATGTTGAACATTATATCGTAAGGTGGTGCCTTTAATGCAGGGATTAAGGATTTAACTTTACATTTCAGCTATTAGAAAGCTGTTGAACAATTAAACAGGACAAAGCACATTTGGCAATGTTTCTCTAGTCAGAAGCAAAGAGCCAGCCATATGGTGCCACTGACTGTATCAACACAGCTTTATAGAGGAGGCACGGGAAAGTCCACACACAAAACAGGACAAATCTTTGAATATCATTAAATAATAAATATTCATGAATTTTATTCAGATTATTATTGGCCAACAACATACATAGATACTGTAGAAAGTGAATTATCCATACGCAGTATAGCTGGAACACAATTAAACGGAAGTGATTTCTGTCCATGTTCCATTCCATCTGTCTTGTTTTGAATTGAGAATTGTAAATTATGAACACAGTTATATGGTTACTTTTACTGTGTACATTACTGCACTTGGAAGCGACACACGAGCATTTGGTCTTTTGCACTTTTTGAGCTTCAGATTTTCTTTCTGTCTAACAATTTGAATAGATTTTTTTAGGTCTACAAGATGTTTCTCTTTGGATAAGTATGCCATCATATTATCCTGGCACCAAAATCTGTGAGCATATTAAAAACCTGGGGAGAAATTCAGATTATTACTCTCATCGTTTAAATTTCACACAGCATGACACCCCAGGTGAGGGGAGGATGGTTTGAATCTTTACAGCTTGTCACCGAGTCTGACTGCTTATAGTCATGTCTAATGTACATGAGTAGGTGCTTTTGTGACATATTTGAGCCTTGCCTGTTCAAATGCATGTTCATCTCTGAGACCCTCTTCCAGAACTCTGAAACCCTTGGTCACCCCCACACCATGTGGAAAAATGTACCCAATGGATTTACACTGCATAAGGTACAGTTTGGTGATGATGACGCTTTTTATATAATGTATGGGCGGTGAAATATGTGCTGTGTATGAAATTAAAATGAGCAACTTCATTGTTGGCATTTCTGGAAGACAGTTGTTTGTTCTGCCAGATTACTTTCCAATTCAGGGTAGGTCTATTTGAGGAGAGGTCGTCCCTCCACAATCTGTTTATAGCTAGAGTCTTACAGGAGGACTTGTGCAAGGCGGAATATATTTTTGAAACAAGTCTACTGGGGCTGGTCAAAGCTGTATGGAGAATTTCCTTTTTATTATTTTTTTTTCTGCATACTTTCTCATGCAAGATACAAATAAATAATAGCAAGCATGTAGTATTGTAGCAATCCTGCACAGTAACGCATACATATTTTATTAAGTAAATGTTGAAATAGAGTAAAACATTGGTATTACAGTAGTGTAAAATTATTTTACTATAAGTGATATCCTGTCAGGCAGACTCTCTTTTGCCTTTCAGGTTTATTTAAATGCAGATGGTTCAATTCCCATAAATCTTCTCTTTGATTACTGTTTCAATGGATTCCTAAATTGGTTTAAAATGTATTAAATATGAGATATTTGTTTATTGGCTTTACAACCTGTTGGTGATGCTTCTAATCACAATTAGAATATTATTCCGACGATTAATTTTATTGTATTTTTTTATATTATCAAACAACAGAATATGTACTCAGAAAACAAGTCATCCCAATCTGTTACTTTAACTTAGATTTGCAATCACAACTCTTATAAATAAAACAATGTAATATTTTTACAATGATAAATCTGCACTTTTTATTTATTACCATCCAAAATTGACCAAACAACCATTTTAAACCAACACTCTTGTCAATTGATCCGTATCTTTTGGATCAAACAAAAAAACAAAAAGAACAGAATGATGGAAACGATGGTGGGAAAACAGAGAGAGAGAGAAGTTCATAATTCATCTTAGGAACCCAGCAATTCGTCCTCACTGTATTCGGAGCAGTACCTAGATGCCTTCGGGGCTCCGCTTCAGAGCACTGAAGTACAGAAGGGCTCACTTTGGGAAAAGCCTGATTCCTCCCATAGCTGCCTTAAATAGCAGGCCCCGATAAACAGACCCGAGTGTGTTCTGCTGTCTTTCATTTAATGTCACTGTTGTTTTGTTGTGTTGCTGTCATTATGTGCTGTTGATCTGTGCACAGACATGTATTGTGCTGTGGAAAAGAATTTCCCTTTGGGGGAAATAAAATCAAAGTCTAAGATGAGAAGAAAATCTCAAGGATGACAAATCCGTGTGTCGAGGTTCATTAAATATGTTTTAGTCAAATTATGCAATATTAGTAAAGCCATTTCAAGTCTTTTTTTTTCTAAACTAGACTGATTCCTGCTCTATGATTTATAATATCACCTAATTCTACAGCAGCCCAGCTACCATAAGGTGCATCTTTAGTGAATGACTAACCTTCGTTTCTTTTTTTCTCTCCCTGTCTGTTTTGCAGAACCGTGACAGAATGGTCGACTGTATGAGCAAAGTCATGCTGCACACGGTCGTCTCATGCTGGCAGCCATTCCTGGGACTGGCCCTTGTGGCTGTTTTTGTGGGTTCCACCGTGGGATGTCCCTCGCGCTGCGAGTGTTCGGCGCAGAGCAAGGCAGTTGTTTGTCACCGTAAGCGCATGCCCAGCATCCCTGACGGAGTCCCAACAGAGACCAGGATCCTGGACCTAAGTAAGAACAAGCTGACAATGATCAACCCTGATGACTTTATTGCCTTTCCTGGACTTGAGGAACTTGACCTCAGTGGAAATATTATCAGTTATGTTGAGCCTGGAGCTTTTAATGCCCTGTTTAACATGCACTCGCTCAGTCTCAAGAGCAATCGTATCAAATTAATACCTCTGGGCGTCTTCACAGGCTTAACAAATCTTACCCGACTGGATATAAGTGACAACAAGATCGTCATCCTCCTGGATTACATGTTTCAGGACCTGCACAATCTTAAATTTTTGGAAGTGGGTGACAATGATCTGGTTTACATTTCTCACCGAGCGTTCAGCGGACTTTTAAGCCTGGAGATACTAACCTTAGAAAGGTGCAATCTTACAGTTATACCTACTGAGGCCCTTTCCCACCTGCACAACCTAGTCAGCCTCCATCTGCGATACCTCAGCATCAGCACTTTGCATCCTTACTCGTTCAAAAAGCTGTTCCGGCTGCGACATTTGGAAATTGATAATTGGCCGTCATTAGACCATGTGCCAGCCAATACCCTGCACGGCCTCAACCTGACCACACTGTTTATAACCAACACCAACTTGTCCTCCTTCCCTTACCAAGCCTTGAAGAATCTGCCATACCTGACACTCCTCAACCTGTCCTACAACCGAATAAGGCACATTGAAGGTGGGATGCTGTTGGATCTTATCCGGCTTCAAGAGTTCCATCTGGTTGGAGCTCAGCTAACCACCATTGAACCGTATGCATTCCAGGGCCTACGGGGGCTCAAAGTCCTCAATGTCTCTCACAACCGACTGGATACTTTGGAGAAAGGAGTTTTTCAATCTCCCGAGGCTCTGGAGGTTCTTCTTATTGACAACAACCCCCTGGTGTGTGACTGTCGTCTCATGTGGATCCTACAGAAAAGGCATTCCATCTTCTTTGGGGATTCTCAGCCAGTGTGTAGCACACCTGAAGGTATTCATGGCAGACCTTTTAAAGAATTCAAAGAGACTCTTCTGTCTTATTATGTGACATGTACCAAGCCAAAAATCCGTGAGAATAAAACTCAAACTATTACTGTGGATGAGGGCCAGCAGGCAATGTTGCGCTGCAGTGCTGAGGGGACACCGAGACCCACTGTGTCCTGGCTGTCCCCACGTCGACGAGTTTTGACAACCAGGAGCCACGGTAGAGTAACCGTCCACAACAATGGTACACTGGAGATCAAGTCAGCAGAGATACAAGACAGCGGAGTGTACCTTTGCCTGGCCTCCAACACTGCTGGCAATGACACCCTGATGACATCATTGGCGGTGAAAAGTCTAGGATCACTGTATGCCAACAGGACCCAGTACTACACAGATCCCAGCAATACCACTGCCAATGGAACAGCCAGTGTGACCCTCGGGTTAGACCTAAAGACCATTTTAGTGTCGACAGCGATGGGTTGTTTCACATTCCTGGGAGTGGTCTTGTTTTGTTTCTTGCTCCTTTTTGTTTGGAGCAGAGGGAAAGGAAAACATAAAAACAACATAGATGTTGAATATGTGCCTCGGTCAAAGTCTAACGGCACTAACATTGACTCGGCCGACGTACAAGCTGGTCCTCGTCGTTTCAACATGAAAATGATGTGACTTATTTCATAGATCCAAGATTCTGGATTGTGGAAATTACCAAACTACAATGTATTTTTTTGAGAGATTGACTACGGAACCTCCCACTGCTACAGGGATTGTAGTGTAAATGTTTGGGGAATCAAAACAAGATGAGCAGTACCTTAAACCACTGAATCTGTGTTTGGATGCTGTGTTTCAAATACTGGAAATCATAGTAAGACATTGTCTTACATACGTGCCAGCAGGAAACTCACTTAACATGGACAAGGAGTGAAAACTGTTGCCGTTAAATGGACCTGAAGGGTATAGGTGTCATTTATCAGCTTTTTGAAATTTATATGCCCCCAAAAAAAAAAAAAAAAAAATACTTCAGTATTGGGTTGGATCTACAGACTTAGCTGAACCATGTACAGTAAAAATTTGTATCTAAGCTATTAACCTACTTTGTTTAGTCTTGCTCCATGCTTATCCACTAAACAAATCAATGAAACAGACCATAATTTCCTATGTTCAGTACTTTGCGTATGTGTACCTAATGCTTTATTATGTACATGTATGAACATATTCAAAATAACTATTCATAGCAATATTCATGGGATGCATTAGCCAAAATTGATATACCCTATATCTTCAGTAAGAACAGTTTTCAGACTTTTTAAGATTCCAAGAATTCAGGAAGGGCTTCTGTGGGTGATTATCTGTCCCTGCTCTCCCTATTGACTCCTAGATATTAATAAATATATATTATTTATCAATAAAAATGAAGTAGAAATATTTTATTTATGAAAAAAAAAGTTGATCATTTTACAAAATCAATCCTCAAACTGCGTTTGAGGTCGAGCATAACACATTATTATAAAGATGACCCGGTATTGGTCGAAGTACTGACATGAACCACATTTTTGTCCTATTTTTGTCTCTTTTTATTACTTTAACTGTACCTTTGCTGGTTGGCAAAATACATTTGTCAAGTTTACTTCAGTGACATTTGTATAATTTTCCCCAGTAGTACATTTGGACTTTGTTGTGGTAGTTTGTCATTATGTTGTTGAATCATTTAGATTGTGAAAACTTCAAAGCAAAAGTAAAAAAGAAAAAATGTATGTGAAATAAATGAAGATGTATTTGTACCACTGACTTTGACTAAATGGCTATCACATAATGAAATCTTCCTTTCGTAATCCTCACTGATGGACGTCACAATTTGTCATTACTGAGTAAACATTATTCTGGAGACTGCAAAAAAAAAAAAAAGGAATTTGCATATTGGTCATGAAACTTTTAAGTCTACAGAAGTACTCACTAAATTATAAAATGTACCCATTTGTATGACATGAAAGGTTGAAAAAAAATATGAGCAATGTTATTTACTTACAGTACATATATACCATGCTTACAAATTGCAATATATTGCACTGCTATAATACTCCACTATAACACTGGGTCACACAGCCTGTGTAAGGAGTACCAGACAGAATCACTTTACTTCTGTAGCACATATGTATGTGTCCACACAGACGGCATTGCTGCTGCAGCATTGATTCTCTCAGCCCTATCTTTGCCTCTGCCAAGGAGGTTATGTTTTAACCCATCTCCGTTGGTTGGTTGGTTGGTTGGTTGGATTAAGTTATAAACTAATTTTCGTGAAAGTTTGTGGAGAGGTTAAGATGAGACCAAGTATAAATCCATTTAATTTTGGTATAGATTCAGATCATGATCCAGATGCAGGATTTTTTTGCGTTTTTTTTTTTGTTTTCTTCAGCATTGTGGCATTTTTCAATATATTCCCCAATTAAACAAAATTACTTAACCAATTTCCACAAAACTTGATGGATGGACTATGTCAGACAAGAACCTAGAAGAACAAATTTATTTTGTTTTTGATCCAGATAGAGAGGCAGATGTCTTATTTTCTTAACATTTCAAGAGGGTATTTTAGACATTTTATCGAATTTCTCAGTAAATAAACCATAAATCATAATGTAAAAAAAAAGAAAAAACTGATATATTTACAGTGTTAATATCTATGAGTGTGTATACTGTCATGCAGATCCAGATAATAATCCAGATCTGCTGGATGAAAATTTGTACCTGACGGGGTTGATCTTTATTTAGCCGCTATGCAAATAGGGCTAGAAACAACTACCAGCTGAGATGAAAGGGTTTTGAGTCGTCTCCTACCGTTTCATAAATCTACCCAGGTGAGTATGATTTATTTTATGATTTTTGGTGAGGATCTAGGTCTCGTGTTTGTATGACGTGCATGATTGTTCGGCCAGTGAGAGAGAACATTCAACCATCGTTGAGGTCAAATGCCGTCCCTAGAGCCAGGGCTTGGTTTGTCCATTCTAAGCTACTGTAGAATCATGGAGATGCAACATGACAGAACAAATTAAACAAATTTGTACAACAAAATCTGAACAAATTAAATAGTCATACTAAGGTATGACGACAAAATGGTGAAAGTTATGTCTTAAATCTGAACAAATTTAAATAGTTATATTTAATTTTAATCTGCTAAAGGTAATAATCTCCTTAAAGTGTGCCAGTAGGTGAGAAAAAGGTAATTAAAGGTAAAGGAATTCTAGTGTATACTGAGATGGTGTATCTACCCCTGGATCCTCATAGAGCCGGTGCACTATAGGGTGTATGTTAGCAACCCAGCAATACACCAGTTCTTTCATTGATAGTTGCTATAGTCTAGATAGTTAATATATTTTAAAAAGATTTGGGAATAAAAATCGGGAAGGAAAAAGTTCATTTTATTTATTCAGCAAATCTCCATGAATGCTTTTATATTTTTAATGACTCAAAATTGTATATGCCATAAATGTCTTATAGGGATGTCTAAGTATGAAAGTTTTCTGCAAGCAATTCCACGTAAAAAACAAAAATTTCAATTTAAGGTAAACATCCCATTATTTCTGCAGTATATGAAATGCTCTGCTTCAGCTGCTGAATAACAGAGTGTGTTACAAATATACATAATACATACATAATGCATATATGGACCGTAATGATGATACACAGTCATTGCTCTCTGCTGACTCTGACTCTGCTTGTCTGACACATCACAAATTATTGACTTCTTTTTCACTTCTTTTCTAATATTTTTTTTCCAAAGCATGTATTGCTTGCTAATTTTAATTTAATTGCAGTACAATTAAGACCCAAAGAGCGTATTTCATTTCTTAGCCTGCAGTCCCCTGGGCTGTTTCAGAAATCAGAGCAACAAATGCTAAAGATATTCTAATGCTAAGGATATTCCATTTTTTATTCCAATTTTTAAGGTCAGCTTCGCCTCATCCAGAGCATTATTTTATTCAAAATATAGAATGACTTTGCATTCCTGTATAATTGAGGCCCCTGTAGTGTAACCTCCTCTCTCTATATGTATACTCATATAAATATAGACTGTGTGCCCCAAATAACACCGAAATATTCTGGCCACTGTGATGGTATTTTTTCTTCTTAAGAGATCTAAATTTCAGTCTTTCATCTTCAGTGGTATACGAGTTAGAAAATATCACTGAGGTGTATACGAAGCTGTATACAAAGAATTTAATGATTCTGTAAGTAATGTTATAATGATATTTATGCAGAGCTATTAATACTAATTGAAAGCATTTTCATTGGACTAATGCATTTATAGTGTTTCATCTAATAACAGCGTTGTTTGCACATGTCATGCCTTTTGTCTATTGGCCCATCTCTTCTCAGAAATCAAAAATATTTTTACACTGCTGCTTTATTCCCAGGAGGGCAGTAAATATATTTTTTCCTGGCTGCATGCCATTGTCTGACTGGCATGAGCAAGACATATCATGGGAATTTCAAAATAAAGGCGCATCTTTTCGCCTTGCATCGATGATATTGGCTCGTTGAACATTGAATTGATAAATCATTTCAAATCGATCAACCCTAATTTGGATTGCATTTAAAAGCTGTTAGTGCTCTGTGGCTGTTTGTCTCCATTATATCAGTTATTAACTGATCTAATTCCTCTTAGACTTTCATGATTTTCACTAAGCACAGCTTATTCTTGAAGATAATTTCCCAGAACAGATGGCAGTCTCCGATCCTCAAATGACTCATGCATTTCCCTTAGAATAGAGCAGTTCTTGGCTCAAGCAGCACATGAAATTTTGACTGTCATATCACTATCAGTACTCTCAAACAAATAAATCATTTATGTGTCAGTCATTGAAATAAAAATTGAGAGTGGCTTGCAGTTCCTGAGAGCTCCTTGTCATAAATAACCAAGTGTAGCTGGAAAATACTTTTGTGTGGTCACAATGTTGAGAGTTTTAACCAAACAGCACAAAAAACAAAAGCGTACACAACGATATAAATATAAAATTCAGCTCTGAAGAGAACAACTCCGCAGGGAGAGGCTGACATCAACATGCTACAGTTACAAATACAACACATGCAGCAAGTTCAATATTTTACTATGCTCAACATGTTAGAGTGTCGGCATGAATAAGTAGCACAGTGTGAGGACAGCCGAGGTTGATGGGAATTTTAGTTTTATCAAGTCAAAATATTGGTGGGGGGAAAAAAAAATGGATGGTTACAGTTCATCCTGAGAGGAACATGAATCTCTGTATTGAATCCTCCTATATTGAAAAATGACACGGCACTGCAAATACAGATCTGAATGGCAGATAGAAAACAAGATCAGTCCTGTCAGTGTGGATGTTACAAGACAGCTTGCCATGAGGCAACATTCAGCAAGAGAGTAACACAACCAAGCAGCCGAGGATAGAGGATGCTGAGTAAAGGCGCTCCATTCATGACAACTCCGACAATTTTGCAGATATGGTAAGTTAGGGTTGGGTTGTGTGTATAACGCTGCTATTAGATCGTGTATGTGTTTAACTTCATTAAGTGATAGCTATGCTGTGCTTCTCTCAGATCTGTTCACCCCTTGAGCGGATGAAAGACAGCACTATCCCTAGAGGACCACGACTAGAAGCACACTAATAGTATGAGTTGTAGTCTTGTGAATCATTATCGGTGTTTTTTTTTCCAGCACCTCAGACAAATCCTTTTTAGATGCTGGGAGGGATACAGAAAACAAGGTCTATCTCTCCCCACACGCACACACAGCCACATGAAAATCACATAAGCATGGGCGATTGGCTGTGAATGAATCAATGAGTAAGCTGTCAACTAAGGATAGGGAGCACTTATTTTTGTAGTCTATGTAAATACACATCTCTGTCAAACAAAATCTACATTCTCTTTGGTGTGTTTGTTTTTAAATTACACGCCTCAGTTTTGATAGATTTCCACGACCCATGAGATTATATATAAAAAAAAAAAGAGAGGCTGGAAAAATGGGAGCTGTGTGGTTTTGCTTTGAGAGAGTGGAGCCGGTTGTAGCTGAAGTGTTGTGCAGATGTTAGTCGGCAGTTTTTGGCTGTGTGTGCTTTCATTAAGTTTAGCTTTCATAGGCTCCCTGGTCACAAGCTGCTCGACCAAATGAGCTCCCATGTGAGCCGACTCCAGTTCCAACCCAACATCCAAAAATTGGGGTTGACTCCAAGAAAGGAACATAATGCACGTTCTGCAATGCATCCTCTGGACACATTCAAACAGTCGCTACATAAAAAAAACACACATTCTTCTAGTGAAAAACAACACAATGCTCCAGTTCTTTGGCTCATGTTAAAAGGAATCCACATACACTGCCTCACAGACATCACGGCGTCGCTGATCTGCAATTCGAGACAGATTCTCTTCTCTTTGCACACAAAGGTAGATTGATGGGATTTTTAAAAAAAGAGAGTTATTTCCTTCTTTTTAAAAAGCTCTCTCAGTCTCTGCAAGGATGCAGTGAAAACAGTCCTCTGGATAATGGAGGGGAAAAACATCATTAGCAACAAAACCCCCTTCACAATTCACACCGAATGTTCTCCTCTAAGCCAACAGT
The DNA here is from genome assembly GCA_037577475.1 of Chaunax sp. Z400. Classification (NCBI taxonomy): domain Eukaryota; kingdom Metazoa; phylum Chordata; class Actinopteri; order Lophiiformes; family Chaunacidae; genus Chaunax; species Chaunax sp. Z400. Next base: position 16,035,523 of record CM075189.1, read on the forward strand.
CAATATTTCTTTGTTAGTGTGTTGCTGCATCCTGTAATTATATTTTTGCCCTTTCTGGGAAACACAGTCATGAAAAAAAATTGAATTGTTTGCCTATGTAATTGTTTAATGACGAATGGACCCATAAATTGGAGCAAAGAGACAGAAAGTTTTACATTCCTCCCCCCAGAAGCTAAAGCAATACTTCCTCTCAGTGAAATGTAATTATTTACTCTGTCGATTCTCTTGACGTGGCACCATTATCCCCAGGTATAAATTTTATATAAGACATTTTATTACCCGCAGTATATTTTGATGATTTATTTATGAACATAGATACATAAAGTTATGACTGAAGCAGAGCAGATCATATTTAGATGTGTGGGCAGGTATCTTGAATCCAAGTGTGATTGTAACTCTATTGAGGTTCAAGCTTCAAGAAACATTGTCGATGTCTGTGACACTCATCCTCATAAAAGCGCACATGTCAAGTAAGCTGAGGTTGTCAAACAAAGATGCAGTGCAGGTAATTAGTCTTGCTTTATTTGTTATGCTAGGGTTGCTCCAGCTGAGAGGAAGCTTGTGCTTTGAAATCGCTGCACAATGATTTGAATAGAACACGGAGACAGACTGTGAAACCAAGGGGAAATGAAAAAGTGGCCTTTAAAAGTAATACCTGGTGTCAGCAACTGGTGGCCTGTGGGCCAAATCCAGACCGTGAGAGGCTTCCATCTGGACTGGAATATATAGGCCTATTATTAACTTTGTCATCAAAGGGATTGTCAGAGTTATACTTTACTGGGTGCAGTATCTGCCTACATTGAAGTTATCAAGTGAATCCATGTAATGACTATGTCAGCAGACTCCCACCCCAACAAACTGAGTTCAAATCTCAAGGGTTTCATTTTCTTTGTGTCTTTTTTTAATGATGTTTTAAAATGTATTAGTAGTAGTAGTAGTAGTAGTAGTATTTTATATTATTATTAGAGGTAGTGTTAAGAGCCTAAGACTTCAGACTTGGACCTCAGCAGGAGAGGAGAGTTGACTTACTAATGATTTTAGTTGAATATTCCTGGTATATACCATCTCTGCTAAACACACTTCAGTGACATCACAGTAGTCATGTGCTGATCATGTGACTACTTTGTGTGTTTTTCTTGACTCTCTGATGATGGTGTTACAAATCATTTTTTTTGGGGGGGGGGCTTTTTTTTTTTTTTTTTGGTCCAGTTTTTTTAATAACACAATTTACAACCTGGAAGTCAGAAATCGAATCCACATACACATATTGCTGAGCGTTTTGGTGAAGATAACCTAATACTGGTGCAGGAACATGAATGAACAGCAGGCAAAGTGGCTCACTGCAGGAACTGCATCCACACCATAGATTTATACCCACAAGCGTACACCTCAGAACGCCTTAACAAGGACACAGAGTCACAAGTATTTTGCACAAGGCACGAAAACAGCTCTAGAATGAAAGGACCAACAGTCACAAAGTCTGCTTTGAAATTACCAGATGAAACATTACAGAAAGTGACAGTGAGAAGAGTTTCTTCAATATGCAGGGTTGGCAAAACACAGCAAGGAAAGTTTGTTTCTTTGGCTTCAGGTGTGCAGGTTTCCCGTGGGCAGAATTAACTGCAGAGGGAAAACTCGAGTCACAGTGAGGTATTTTGCAAATGCCACTAACCTGGAGGTGAAGAACCTGTCAGAGAGAGAACTCATTAAGCCGCAGAGGGACATTTTAGTAAAAAAGGTCCAAGCTTGCAGCAGCTTCTGCCGCAGCAGCTGAACAATATTTCTGAAGATTAACTGTGGAGCGCCAAGCCAACACACCCTAATATCAGCAAAAGGGGAGAAAGGGAAAAAAAGAACCCTTGAAAACCAAAGCATCACAAACCTGCCAGCTGATAAAGGCAGACGCATGGTAATTTGTATAATGAGGACTACCATTCTAAATGAATCACGCTCCGAACTGACTAATGACAAACATATATGAAATGTTAATTAGAGAGAGAGCGAGAGAGGGATGAGACACTCTAGTGTCCTGACGTCATCGTATTCATGTGCCAACTGAGACTGTGAAGAAGAGACAGAACCAGGTGTGCTGGTTAGTAGAACTGTGTTGAACACATACATACAAGCGTGTATTCTACTGACAGAAACATGGCTGTGCTACAGGATCGTCCGTGTCTCCCACTGTGGCTCCGACGCTTTGACAGAAGAAGTGGACACGAAGCATTGGACACCTATCAAGGTGATGCCCCGAGCCACTTGTTCAGGTATGTGTGTAGCACCTGGGTGAAAATCAAGAGCCATGAAATAGTTTTTTTTTTTTTTTTTTTTTTACGGTTCACTTTAGCTCAGTGGATAAAAACATCAAGGTACCAGAGAGGAGATAAGAGGAAACAAACTTCCATGTTTGGACTTGGGCATAAAGGGGTGCGAAAAGAGGAAGAGGAAGCACTAAAAGCCCACCCTTATCGACCGATATGTCATGTTTGACTCTCACCAGGCGTTAGTGCATCAACTGAGAGTGATACGTGCTTTACAACATCGGGTTGAAACTGTATCCACACTTTCTGAGGCTACAGACAGAAGGAACATAGTCACAATAGGCAGGCATTGAAATGGACCCTGAGGGTGAAGCAGGTAGTCGCTGGCGAGAAAGGCAGATGAGGAGCGCAGGAGAACACAACGTTAATGACACTAATAGTACCTCACTGGTCTGACGAGCTGCTCTTATGTTGGTAACTGTACAATTACCGACGCTGCTGCATTGTCTCTGACTTCAAGCTTTGCTGTGTGAACTTCTCCTAGTTAACTCATGCAGGCCTCACTCTTAAGAGGGTCTGCTAAATATAACTTGGATCACTCACATGAACAATCCCCTGTGGAGCAAAAATAAGAGAGGCTTAGATAAGAATAAGAAAATGCTCCTGCATGAGGCACGCGTTACGATGTTACTGTCTTCTGAAGAGTTTTAAAGGTGCATTTGGACAAAATGAAAACATACTTTGGATAAAGTCAGAGTAGATAATACAGAAATCGATGAAAACAGGCAGGTATTTGCATCAATTGAGACATGCATGCAACTTTAAAGTGTTGCAACTTGATCAAAATGATACACTTGCAAGCTAGCAACAGCTTAACGCCAACATAAGCAAATTCATCGGGGGTTTGGGGCAAATGGTTCGGATTATAAAACCCCAAAGAACACAAGGAGAAAATGTCCTTTTTCTGGAAACCTAATCCTTTATCATCTCATTTCCCCTGCCAAGTCTGCTTCTGAGTAACACATCCATTCCCCTTTCTCATTCTCCGTCCAAATCCTTTCTGTGAAACTTCTCTTCCAGTCCTGTCACCCTTGGTTTTGTTCAGCAGCCTGTCCTCACTAAGCAGATGCTGTCTCGATCGATAGTTGAAGAATGTGCCAAAGATCTGCAAAGAAAAGAAGAAAAAAAACCTCCCAAGATCTCCAAGATATCCTAAAATAACACTCAGATCTCCTTAAAGGAACTCTGACTACCTAACATAGGTCATCATCACCTTCTTTCTTCACGGCTGTATGTCTACTTCCCACACACTATAAGGCCTCCGGGATCCTGTAGAATGAGATTACCCCGTCCTGAAGCACTTTTCTCATCCTTTACTTTTAATAGATGACTTGGGATGTTTTGATTTAGAGCTGACAGCCTTATAAGTCGGCTGCTTAAGTGGACTCTGGCATTGTGATATCATTAGTAGACCATTATCAGTGCCCTAGCATCCTTCCAATTCTACTTCTTTAAATTTATTGTCAGGAAACCTACTTATCTACTCTTTTCTCTATATTAGTATTATTAGTCACTTTAAATGTAATTATTAACACATACTAGACCATTTTAAACCTTTTAGCTGTAGGGAGAAGTAAAGAAGTCCTTATTTTACCTCCCCACTGACAATGAAATTTCTATTCCATTCCATTTGTTTGAGAGATGCTTTTGACAACAGCAAGAGCAGTTTTAAGAACAAGAGCTCCATTTTCTCTCACAGTTTTTTTTCAGGAAAAAAAAATGTCAGTCAATGCTACCATGGTGTGTAGGTGTTGTTTCTGAAGAGTGGGGTGTTAGTGCCTGCGGCAGGGACTGGACAGTGGCTCTGCTGTTCGGATATTGTAGAGTTAATTTAACCACTGTGGGTCTGGGCAGAGGCACTGGTGCACAATGGTTGAGCTGGAGTGTAGAGTTTGGCCATGGCTTGGAGGTATTGTAGGAAGAAGCAGTTCCTACTATTTACTTTTAAACAGTTTTTGCACATCATTTCTGTGAAACAGACCCCAACCAATACAGTCCAGACAGTGGTGATGATGGAGCCCTCAGCCCTGCTTCCTTTCTTTTACCTCTCCAATTTTTTTTATTTTTTTTTAATTCTCTTTAAAATAAAATAGTCAGCTCACTATCATGGTACACAGACAGGCACGTTTTCTTGAGCAGCTGTGGAGTCTATAGTAACTACGGAGCATGGGTGATAACCTGAGGCTATTTAATGTGCAGGTAGAGAACCAGGCTGGAGAACCAGTGTTTTTTCTCTCTTGTTTTCCCTCCCTAACAAACACGGATCCAAGCAGCATATAGAGACTACCAAAGGAGGAGCCCCAGAGGAGTCTTGAGCAAACAAAATAAAACAGGCAAACACAAAATATTTATTGTGAAGTGTATTCGGTGTAAAAGGGAGGCTGCTAGGAAGCAAAAAACCAACAGAAGTTGATGTTGAGTTTCAGACTGTTTCCATTTAATTGAGTGATTTTGTATTTAACATACAACAAAGAGGATTTATCTGAGGGGAAGATGGTCCACACAGGACATGTGAACATTATTGTCATTATTATTATTATTAGTAGTAGTAGTAGTAGTACTAATAATACAATGACAGTGGTTTCTATACACTGCTGAGAGCTATAGGTCTTGTGAATTGTGGTGATGCCACTATACAGGAATCAGGCCTGTTGACAAAAGTGTGTTCTGCAGCAAAGAGTAGTTTGTCGTCTGGCAGGGCAGCAGGAATACTGGCTCAACTTATAGACCACCAGCTGACAAATAAATGAGACTCTATGTACCGACTCTTGGAAATAAATTAGAAATAGAAATGTTGCTGACATTTGGAATTGATTGCACTGGAAGCAAGCTGACCCCACCTGTGCTATGGGGAGATAAGAGATTTGTAATGCCCAGAGTTCTCAGTCAGGAGCACACAGCTCTTTGGCCATCTAAAATGAATACATCAAGGGAGAATAATACAATTGTATCCGGTTGTTTCATCTTTTTTTTTTTTTTCCTTTTCAAGATTCTATTGGACCTCCGGGAGCTCCTTATTTAGCCTGTGAGATGATGTTATTTTCCGGTGCTACTGTGCATAGGGCCACCTCAGTTTGAGTATCTCAGAACAGGGATACGTCGCAGCTCTCTTCACGATAAGATCAGAGCCACACCTCTGGGCTTTATTATATATTGAGTTAACTTCCAACGCTCCCACTACACCTCTCTACTTCAGCTGTTTCCCCCTTTTGGCGAAAGAGCAAATTAAACTCGACTTGTGCCATCAAACGTAATCCGTCTTCATTGCAAATGCGTCAGAGCCACGAGTTAATGGATTGTGAGCTGAGACCAAGCAGCACAGCCGGCTTCGTGGCTCGTCATATTGCCAGGGTTGTCGCCTGGTTTTCAAGGTCTCTGATAACATAACCTCTTCTCACCGCTGGATTTGCCAATCTGGTATGAGGAGGAGAGAAAAGCGAATTTGAAGATGAGTGCCACGACTTGTGCAATTTTTTTTTTTTTTTTTTTTGGGAACATGATGTGTGTTGAACCTTTTTTTTTTTTTAATCGTGAATTAAAGGTCAGATTATATTATAAAACACCCATTTGCAGCTCTTTTTTCATGTATATTCTTCTCTTGATTAATATAGCCTGTCTCATAAAGTTGTAAACCGAATCGTTCTGATCCGTCAAAGGAAAAGATGATTTACCATCCCTCCTTAATTTATTATGTTCTCATCTGTTCCATTATATGTCTGCATTTTTTGTACTAAACTGTCTCAACCACTTGAAACACATTTCCAAACAAAGCAATTTAGTATAGTGCTGACTTCATTTGATCAATACTGCAGCTTCTTAGGTAAAACTCCTGTTATATTTGGTCAACACCATACAAAGCATTCTGTTGTGATACTATCGAGGGAAATTAGTCAGTGTGTTAAAATTATTTGCACCGTTATGAGCAATAATCTAACACTTATTGAGAACACAAACGCAACCTCTCAGTCTTTGTCTGCATATCAACTGCAGTATCAAAACATCGATATGGTGAAGTGATTTCAACAGTGGATAGGCCTGTTTTTTTAATACACCCAGACAGTGACAGATAAATGAGGAGTATAAAATGCCTTTCACAGCAGAAGCAGTTTGACTCTAAAGGTAATTCAAAATCCTGCCTCAGGTGGTGTTAACAAGGCAATCACTGAAACAGTGCACACCTGAATCTGATCCTTGATGCTTTGGCACCTGATGAAGTTTTTGGTAGCTTGGGCTCAAAATGTGCCAAAGATTAAGGGGACATGCGACTGTGTTGCTCCATGGGTGTCATTTAGAAATTTTGAACTCAGCACAAGACAAAATAGATAAGCATTTTGCATTGTTTATTTTTTTTTAGTGTAAACTCTATAACGTTGAAATTGATAGTATAAAAAGTATGAAATAGATGATCAAAGTACAGTCATTATTTATAGCTTGCATTTTTCAAAATATAAACACAACCTTTGAACTTGAGCGTGTTCACCTGACACGGGTTTTGGTCCCAGTTTGCTGTTCCTCTTATTTTGAAGGGTTATTATTATGGTTTTGTGTTACTGTTTCCTCTTTTATTTTGAAGATTATTTCCGTGCTGTGTTTTTAGACTTACACTTCCTGTCTTTGCTGATCTTATTATTCTGCCCTGTGTTACCCTCTGTCCTTGTTTGTTGTGTTTGTTTTTTTTGTACTTTCTCCTTCCTCCCGTGTCTTTTAGATTTGTTTTTCGTTCAGTGTTCTTTCCCTGTCTGCCCCTTTTCTCTGCTTGTTCTCCAGTGTGTGATTGTCTGATCGTCTCCTCCTCCCTGTGCCACCTGTTTCCCATTGACTCATCTCCCAGTGTATTTAGTCTGTGTTTTCCCCTCTTTAGTTGCCAGATTGTCGATGCTTCTGCACATGTTCTCTGACTCTGAGCCTGTCTTACACGTTTTAATACTGTTGTCTGGTTATGACTGCTTCCTGGTTTCGACCCTTGCCTGTTTTTACGATTCTGATATTAAATGCTGTAACTTCACTCCCTGCTTTTCTGTCCTGTCCTCACAACTCTTGCTGAACCTGACATTCACCTTCATTATTGAGAAGGGTGAAAAAGAGATTATTTAAAAATCCATAAAACAAAACTGTGTAAAAAAAAAAAAAAACACTTAACAGAGACATAATGCACAGCAATTTATTTCACCACTGCCTACTATTTTCTTTAGTTAATGTCTGGTACAAAATGTGCAGCTTATTATTGCTTATTTGTCAATTCACTTTCCATCAACAGAAGTATTTTCTGAACAGTGAACCTTCCAGGAGACCTTTCTTACAGCGGGGATCAGTTTCACCTTACAGCAAGTAAAGTTGTGGGCACATAAAATATTTTGTGAAAGTCAGGTTAAATCTTATTGTTTCGATAAGAATCAGAAAAAAAGTGAGAATAATGAACCTCATGTGAAACAATTGCTGATAGTCCTCCTCCTGTCTGACAGCCACCAATCATAAAATGTGTTCGCTTGAATTTTCCCTGAAAACAGTCGTCTTCTGGTTGCATACAAACAAAGCAAAGGTAAAACTGTGTTCTTGGCTTAAAGCTTGAAGAGGTGAAGGTGCCCTTCATTGTCTTTAGTCTCTGCCTCCTTGAGTTGTCTTTGTATGGTCAGTGCGGCAGAACTGAAATATGCTATTATAGTGCTTTGTGATGTTGGTTCAAATGGTTGTATTGTTTAAACCTATTATAATTTTTTTTTCAAATTTAAATTTGTAACTTAAAAAGTAACTAATGGAAGCATAAAATGAAGAAAAAAAACAGTACAAATAATATGGATCAATATATGTTCTTTACTCGTCAGTCTTCTTTCTTCCCAATACCCGATTCCTACATTACCCTCAATGCAACTCGACCTGACAGACAGTTTGACTGACAGTTTGGTCAGTGATGTCACACAATTTGTCAGCTTTTTTTCATCTCTCTCCGGAGCCACAAAAACCCAGTCCTATCCATTTTCTAAACCACTATTTCTTTCATGCGAAATAGGCGAAGAGTGAGGGTCGATGGTGGACATCAGTCACCAGTCTATCACAGAGGTAACACACACAGACACGCTGAAGCCCACAAGCAATTTGTGCATCTCCATTCCACTCAGTCTGTATGTCTCTAGACTGTAGGAGGAAACCCACTCAGACACACAGAGAACATGATAACTGCTGGCTGTGAGGTGACAGAACTAACCACTGAGCAGCCACACCGCACATTTGACATTTAACCTGAGCTGCTCTCGTCTGAAGTAAATGCATCTCTCCACCTGCCCTTTGTACCTCCACACTCCCACCTTTCTCTGTGCCATTCTAGTGTCAAACTGCTGCCTGCTTCTATTTGTCTCCTGTCTGTTTGCGTAGGAAGAGCACATCTCTCTCATTTTTTTTTCCCAACACAAAGGCATCTGGTTCCATTTTAAAACACTGTGATCATTTCACAAAATTTCACATGACCACGCAAAAAAATAAAATCCTACAGTGCATGCTGCAATTCACACTCAAGAGCAGTGCCTCACTGTGTCTCACTCATCTGAATTTCCTGTTAATTTTTGCCAGCATTCAAAAATTCATGGATTTTCACCAAGATATAAATAGCATTTTTGACTTTAGCAGCTGAGGTCTGGCTGAGATGCAAGCTAACATGCTGTGAGCTCCAAATTCATCATAGCAGAACACAAATGTGCACCGGCATCAGCTGACAATAAAGATTTAGGCGTCACCTCCTGTTGGCCACCACGTTACAGCTCTCCTTATACCTCACATCCAGATTTTTCCATCTGGTTTGAAATATATTGAGAACACTCATTTAGATTTACCTCCAAATAAAGAGATTGCTATTGTAAGCCAATATTATTGGTTTGATTATAACCTGTATGATCAGGACAGATGACCTAATTTGTCTGAAGCATACTGAGACTTATTTCAAGGTTTTATGTATTGTATTTTGTGTGTGTGTGTGTCTGTGTTTAGGGATTGTAATTGTGTATAAAATGCCCTGTAATCACCTTTTAATAGTACTTTTGTACATTTACATGGTATTGCTGTCTACAATTAATTTTTTTAATACTACCAATATGAGTTGCCAATGTCACAACTTTCTGAATAATACATGTACAGTAGGCTTTAGGCATTTATGTATACTGTGTATGCTTTACATAACCATAAAGGTATAGTTGAGGTATGAGGTATTTATCCATTGCTTGTGTCTACAGTAGATGGTGGTCGGCACACCTCCCAGTGTGGAAAAGCAGCAGGGGTGCCGGCAAGGATACAAACCAATGCACTGCTGTGTGCAGGGGCAGCAGTCGACATATTTCAGCCATTTAAAAATAAAAGTCGGAAATTTACTTAAGTGCACTCTATATTTACAATGTAGCTCCGTTTTACCTTGCTGTCAGACAGCCCTTTCCAACTGGAAGCTCTAAATCATTATATCCATCTATGACTTATTCTGTGAGGTAAAATATTTTTTGTCAAGAGAGTCTGGTGGGTTTAGATAGAGCGGTATCACAGCTTCAGTTCCTCATTGGGAAGGTCTGCCTGTTGGGAGAGGAAAGCAGTGCCAGTATTCTAAATGTAATGTACAATAACACGGATATTGATTTTTATTTTGTCGAGCTTTTTACTTGTTTTTGTAGAAAGGTAAAACTTTTGTCAGAGGACAGAAAAATGCTGATGAAAAGTGCATAGTACATATTAGCATTATAATAAATGTTTATTCTCAATGATAATATAATACACAGTAATTTGAGGTGATATTGACACGCGTCATATAAATGTGTTTTTCAAAATTAATTTAAAACAATAGAATTAGTGTGAAAATTCAGTTCATTCTGCACTTTTTATTTGAAAGTGACTCAGCATTTCAAACAGTTTGAGCCCATTACTAGTCATGCAATGATTGATTTTTAAGGTCCTGTTGTCATGAAGGAGTTTCTCAGTTCTGACCACACAGATTTATTCCATTTATTTCCATCAACATTCCACATTTCCATCAAAGAGTAAATTCTATGTTATTGATTGCTATAGCAACATGCTGGCAAGATTTTGGTCTTGTTTATTAACTGATGAATATTCTATTAATTAAATCAGACTTTATTATACTACAAATTGACATCCCTTATTAAAATATCTTCCTTTCTGTTTCCTCTGATCGTGGTGGCTTCCATTGTACTCAGTGTGGTTCCTGGTGGGAGGTCTTTTCTTCCTCTCACATGTAACGAAGACCTGGCAGAGTGGTGGCTCGTTTGTCAAATGAGGATCACCTTTGCTTGATGACGTGGAGGCTTTAAATGTTGGCCAGAATGATAATGGTGTGTTCAAACACAAAGCAAATGAAGTATGTGCACAGTGAGATTACATATAACGTCAATGTAAAGATGCATATAGATTGATTTGAATTTGCGTCGAGGGTATTTGTAGAGTGGTGCTTGGTGAGGTCAGGAGGAGGGATACTGTTGAGAGCTGGGGAGCACTGGAGGAGGAGACAACTGGGAACAGAACCTGACCCTCTGGAGGAATTAATACCGACATCTGACTTGAACAAACCGCCTCATCTGCCGTTGCTCATTAGCCTACAGCTACTTTACAGTAATTCTGGCTGGTATGAACAAAAACACACAAACAAAATGCAATAAAATATTTCAATGATGCAACTCCTTTCCTTCCTCTGGCTTCTGCTACACTCAATGAATGTTTGTTTGTTTTTTTACTCCGAGCTAAAACCAATGCATGACATGGAGCAGTTTAGATCAAGTCTGACCACCTTCACCAGCAGTATTAGTACTATTGATGAGCACTGCTCATATTTACTGTTCGATATGATTCGACCCATGTTGACGGTGTGCACACTCCACAACGAGATTACATAAACCACAGCAGCGACTCTGTGAAATCACATTTCTACTTGAATAACTGGGGGAATCCCAAGAGACAAAAGATCGTCAAAATTGTTGCAGAAGAGACTTGTATGGGTCCAACATACACCTCCCATAATGTAACCAACAGCATCTTTTTAACATGTGTTCCTACTTTAACAGAAACTTGAATAGAACAATACATATTTGATATCTGATCTGACACCTCAGCTTTTATTTTGTGATGTCTGATGTCATTTCTTCTTGGTAGGGAAGTCTTCATCTCCCTCCTGTCTGATAAATGGCCACACTCAAAACACTAAAAGCTTGACTATTACACCAACAGGGCTCCGTAGTGTTGAAGATGATATAATATCAAAATCCCCTGAACAAAAATCTCATCTCTATGGGTGCAGCAATGACTTAATGTTGTGTTATCTGGGTGAGATTAATCAAAACAGTCACATTGCTGTAAACCTTTTGACTTCAACTAAATTAATCTCTCAAATGTCCCCACAGAAACTCAGAGCAGAAGAATACTTTGCACATCTCTTTCATGAGCCAGGTGCAGAGGAGACAGACGAGCAGATCAAAAGTTGCAAATTAATTCATGCTGTCTAACTTGAAAAATTACATTTCTTTACAACAGTTCGGTGCTTGACCTTCATCCGGCAAAATCAAGAAACTCGAGCAAAACTGACACCAGAAGAGGCGTGGGTGTAGGGTCACCTACTTTTTGGCAGATCCCATCACACAATTACTGTAGTTGTGCATGTTAAATGGAAGAAAATAGACTCGAAGTGCAAAATGTTACTTCAGACATGCAGTAGTATAAAGAAAATGTCGCTGGAAGAACACATTTGAAACTCTTCTTGTATTGACACATGATAATATAGAAAGACACTAGAACTTAACATTTCCTGAAATATTTCTAAAGCCCAAAACACTACTTCATAGGGGCGCTCCCTCTTTAAATCGCTTGCTGCAGTTAATTTATAGTCCTGTGTTAAATATTTAGATGGCTGTCTTCCTCATCTAAGTATAAAAGCCTTGATATTTAATAGGATAATTGTGTATGCTTCCAATCTGTGGGAGCACTGGGCATCCAGGCAGAGAGCACTATTGTAATATTCAACAGGGCTGGGACACAGTGCAGTGATTCATGAGGAGTAGTTAGATTCTGCCATGTCAAGTTAAGCACTGCACTGTGAAGCCAACGGATCGTATACAGGGGTTTTAATCAGGGCAGAACAGTTAATTCATTAAAGGGAATTAATTATGTGATCTGATGCTTTTAAAATGACTTTGCCCTCAATTTATTGGAGTGCTTTACCACAACAATATATAAGAACACATGCTCCTTTAAAGGTGCAGAATGTCTGCCACGATGTTTTGAGTATTTTACCTGTAGGCTTAATATGTGCTGGATCCTGCAGGAACAGGATCTGGAACCTCCTAGATTGAGATCAGCATCTTTATGATTAGATCCCAAATTTAAAGTTGTCGGTGTGAATGTGAGTATGAAAGGTTGTTTTTCACCCCTATGATGAATTGGTGACCTGCACAGAGTAAACCCTTTTGTCATAACGTTTATTTACATAATGTCAAACAATAACACGGATTTATCCTTTTATAGGTACTTTTGCAAATACAAACAAAATTGGTTAATTTACACACCATGTTTGGAAGTGCAGCTATATTATGCACCAAAGACTTCTAGTTGATCTATAATCTATACCACCAAAAGAAACTACAAAACAAGTTCATGAAAGTAGTCCAACTATTAGATTTATTCACATGATGAACAATCGATATTTCATGCACTGAAATGCACAGATGCAGCATCCGCTTAAACGTTCACTTTACACATACAAAAATGTCTTAAGTTCAAATGCAAATGTATCCCTCAGTGTGATGAAACTGAATTAATTATACCAGAGTTTTATATTAACTGTTAGTTTAGTTTTTTTTAAAAAGCTAAATGTGTGTGAATAGATTCAGGAAATTGGAGTTTTCTATATACAGTTTCCATTACACCTAATCCCAATCTGTGAATCTTTGAAAACCTTCAATTACATTTGGAGGCAGTATTTTCTGTAACTCTGATAATGCTGTTGATGATAGATTGTAAAATATTCAGAAATTGTTAGAAACTTTATTTTGTAAACTCAAGCTGCATATTGCAGAGAAAATGGTTCAAGTACACAGATTGAATTTCTCGCTCAACAATGAGCGGCTCTATGTCGTGTCATGTGAGCAGAAGCCCAAGGAGCCGACTGCAGAGAGAAAGGCCTCTTGTGTAGCCAGATCAGAGCTTAACTTTCAGGCATCCTGCCAGGACAGCTGCACCTGTTTAGAAGACTTGTAGCCATAGCCATGAGGCGCCTCAGAGGAGCATCTGATGCATGAATATTGCTGCCTAAACTGAGAGATGGAGCACAGAGAGGCACAAATGGCCACAGAGAGGATGCCACTGCCTGTGTATGGGACCAGCTACCTTGGTGGGTGGTAAATCTTACAACACAGTTGCAAATGACCACACTAGTGGTGTTGCTTGTTTTTAGAACCAGCAAGCTAACAGCAAATTAAAGATTAGTTTTCCTGGCATCTGTGCAGCCTTTTGTTTCGATTAATTTTACAACAGTTTGAAAATAAATATGCAAAAGCCAAATATCTATATTCAAATTTGGCAAAAGACAGAAACTGTTAATCACATACAATGAATATAAGACGTGTGCATGATTCTCTGAGCCAAAGCACAAAGTTGGAAACATAGTTTTATGTGTTTTATCAAAACATCAAAATATATTTATGGCTACTAAATGCCACAGACAGTTGACCACCTTGCCTTATTAAAGACTACGAACTTAAATCAGCTTTGAAACTGCTCAGATTCCGGGGTTGCTCATTTAAATTAGACAAAATCCACCATTTCCATTTGTATCTCTGTGTTCCCTTTAAATGTCTAAGATTAGTGAAAAAACCCCTGGGTAAAACATGAGTTATTCATGAGCAGTGGAACTGCACTCGGCACCTAGTATTCAAATGAAAGGAGCATCAGATATAGATGAATACTAAAAAGGGAAGTCAACAGTGGCGTCCCAGGAAACCTATACTCCCAGCAGAAGCTTTTGTATGTGAGCTATACTGTAATGTTTCACAAATACATATACAAACATTAATAACAAGAAAACAAACAAATATTACAAACAAATATTTTACATCTTTGTTGCATTACAGCAATTAGAGAACAAATTAAAACTCAGCTGCATGTAAACTCTAGACAAAGATTATACACTGAAAAGCGGTAATCCCATATGTCAAATTATCTAATAATGTTTGTTTATTTCGCTGCTCTGATTTTGTTCACAAGTGGAAGGAAAAGAAAATGGCAAAACACAAACTTTGTCAAGTTATATTACACCCTCTGAGGTAGACTCCGCAAATAACTGAAGATAACAATGATAAGGAATATACAGCCTAAATATATGCATTAGTCCCTTTTACTAATCTACAACATTTCGATCAACTATTTGGGTGTATAAGCTAAACTACTAAACATCCTCCTCCTGCAGATGATTCTTCCTCCACCTTCCATTTCAATCAGGAGAGAAGTGAATGAAGTACACACTAAAGGAGAGATTGTGATCGAGGGGCATCTGCCCTGAGCAGAGGCAGGATACTCGAATTTGGAGTATAGACACTGGTGGTGGTGACGGTGGCTGATGACGCTGCTAAGACTGATGAAGCTGAAGAGACTGATTAAATGATGAAGTTGGTGAATCTACAAGGACTGGGCGGCGATAGAGAGATGGTGGATGCGCACAACGGCAGAATGGAAGAACTAGCAGTATGGTGAGAATTGTATGTAAAAAGCCAGCACCAAAATCAATGGCTAACAATGGAGGCGTGTCACTGTGCGATTGGATAGATGTGACCAGCTGATGTAGACAGCTAATATCTCAACTGCCCCAGCCCAAGACAATGACACCAGGAAATGTAGACCGAGCATGTGTGACAGGTGAGAATAACAGGATGGTATAAGAATAAAGAAGAGGTCAGAAAAGGGAGGTCACATAGCTCACTTTAAAGCATCTTTTAATAAATAACCAATCCTGTTTATCTGGTGAGGACAATCTCATGATCTCTTAAAAAAGCACAAACACACTAACCTATGATGAATCCTCAGAGCTGAAGCCACCAGGATCATTGTACAGAATTCTCACAGCTGGTAGTTTTTATCACAGCATTGCTAGTTTGTCTTGGGACCCTGTAATGGTTTTCATAATGACTCTGAAAATGCCACTCTACTAATATTGGCACATGTTCACCAGGAACAAATGTGTCCCTGCACTGAATAAGCCCAAGTCTCATATTTAGCATTTCTTCGATGAGAGCTGTTTGGTTTGGCAGACAGATAATTTTGGATTGTTTCTGTCCTGATGATGATTGCATGCTCTTTGTTTCCATGGTGTTTTATCCTCTTGGACCAGCTCAAACTCTGGACCAATCAACACCAGTAACAAGAACTTCTCCCCACACAGAGAGGAATATTTTGCACTAAATGTTTGTGCCAAAATATGGCACAGTCCAGTGGAGATGCCTCAACACTGAGCTACATCTATTGCTTTGAGCAAGGCAATACCAATGATATGCCTTAATGGGCTGTTGACAATAACCCTCTATTGATCAATACGTCTGTGTTGCATGGAGCTCTGGTGCCCAGAAAGGTTGATATATCGGCCAAATTATCAAGGAGGAGATACATAAATCTGTTCTTCTGCTTTTATGGGTATCTTTTTTTTTGTCACCGAGATGATAAAGCTCAGTAATCCTTTGTCAAAAAAAGAATTAGAGCTGCGGGAGAGGGAAGAGGAGTGACCTACATAGATTGAAAAAAGTAAAAAGTAAAAAACGGGGCATCTATTGATTTTACCTCAGCCTGTCAAGGTCATTAAAATGATGGTGTAATTGAAGTTCTTTACTGGACGCACACTTATACTCAATCAGATGAGAGGGTCTTGCCTGAGGAGAAAACCTCCATTGCTGTCCTTTGTGTTGATGTATTGCCAAGGATGGAGAAGATAAAATATAACATGGAAGGGGATTAAACATTTACATTAATGTACTATGACAAAATGCTGATTCAACCTCTCACATGACCAACCGTATGAATTAGTATTCTCTGCTTGCCTCCTTTCACAAGGACACAATAGATCCTCAGTTCAGACAGGCAAAGAGTCTCTGTGTGGTTCAGTGGAGAGAAATATTTCATGATAGGATTTTGACATCTCACTTAAATTTTTTTTGACTTTGCATCTTCTTTTTATTTCCAATCCACTGACTCATGCAAATATTTACATATGACTGATCTCATTATGGTCGACTAGAAACGACGAACGACTCGTGGGGATTTTCGTTTAGAGACTGAATTTTCAGTGACAGAAGTATTTCGATCCTATAATAAATTAAAAGTACCAATACAATAATTTGAAAATACTTTATTGAAAGTAATTTTGAAGAAGTATCATTGCAAAATATACCTTATGTATCACACTGATATATTATTACATGAAGCTCTAGAGTGTAGGGTGAGGGTAGGTCAGTCGACCCCCACCTCACCATGCCCTGCGACTTCAGCCCTGGTTTCGCCTTGCTTGAATGATCAAACATGGTCATTCCCTTGGAACAACAATCTGCTCGCCATTGTGGAGTTACAACCCCACAATTCACCTAAAGATAACACCCGTAATCACACCTTAGGGTCTGTACCCACACAACATTTGCCTTCCCTTAACATATCAAAGAGGACCTGGTTTCACCCCTCCTGACCCCTTGCTGAGTACCAGAGACACACCAGGGTATCAGCCTGCAACTCAGGAGATTATGAGACTGCTTTCTGTTCCAAACCACAGGATCCAAAACCCTGCATGGGTTCAGAAACTGGGAATCAATGAATCAATAAAAATCTGACAATCCAACCAACCTTCTATGCCAAAAGGTTCACCATACCTCCTGCCTCTTCTCCTCTTCCTCTCATCACGGAAGCAAGAGAAGAAATGTGTTCATGACTGTGTAAGCATGATTTCTGGGAAGCTGAACTCTGCAACATGTTCTAATGGATCATTTCTGATGTCCGCTTTATTGTTGTGTGTTTTACTCCTTTTGTAATATGTTTTGTGTTTTGAATTTGATGAGCACATAGTGATGATTTTCTTCCTGTGTCCCTCTGAGTTCATGTTTATTGCATGTGTGCTTTGATGCCTCCTTCCAGTGGAGAGACTCAGATGTCTCGCCTATTGTTTCTATGCCAGCTGGTGATGTGAACGCATATCTTACAGTAAAATAGAACACGCCCTTACTTCCGGCAGCTGTGAGGATTTAAAAGCCACGGCGCGAAGCAACTCGCTCTCTTGCTCCGCTTGCTCCTACCTCCACCTGACATGAACTCTGACTCCTGAACGCGGAGATCCCCGTGACTCCGTGGATAAGCCCGTGCCCTCCTGCCGCAGCAGAAGAGACTTCTTTTCCTTTTTCTTTAAGACTTAGCTCATACAGTTAGATAGCATTCCTCTCCTACAATTTCAGCTAAGAATTGAAGTTCTGCACTTCAACTAAATTATTGGAAGCTCACCTGTGGATCACTCACGCCTGAGTAATTCACTAAGCCCCTCTTCGAGCTGTATTACCGCTTAACGCGCTTCAACGCCGTCAAAGCACGGCCAAGCTGAACACGACCGTCAGGTCCGAAGTTCACAAAGCCGCCAGCCAGCGACGACGCGACCCTCCAACATCCGAGATTCGGGACCAGGATCCGGCAGACTTCGAACAGCATCCTCCGCGAGTATCCGGTCGGCGACCCCTCCTGATAACTCGCCAAGGCGTGCTTTCGTACTTACCCCGGAGACCGGCTGAAAAGTAAGCTACCCGAAATCTCTGTGTCTTGGAAAGCGTCATAGCTGATCTGGCATTATCACCCACAATTTACCTAATTTAGTTTCCCTTCAAACTTCCCTTAGACCCCCTTTAGTTTGGTTCACATCACCACGCTATCATCCACCCTGTTATAGTTATGTCTTATCCTCTCTCTTTCACTCCGATCTCATTTTGACTATCTTTCTGTTATCATCCTATGTTGAATTTAGTTTTAGTTTGTTCTGTGTGCTGTGTTAGATTACCTTTGATAATAAAGTAGATTCTTTTAGACCAAGTTTCTGTGTTGATGACTGGAATCATTAGTTCTTGCGATAGAGGACTCGACTTCCTTCATTTGAGACTGATTGAACGCTATTATTTAGTAATTAATTAATCTGGGTTATATTTACAGCTTTCTTAAGGAATCCTTCCGACCTTAGGAATATAGCTTTAGGAAGGTGGTGCTCCTCGAGGTATTCTTTCATAACCCTACCTGATTAATTAATAGCTTTATAATACGATAATTAATATATGATCATTTTGATCATAATTATTATCGTTAACCCCTTTTAACCCTACAAGAGTAAGTTCAGTCAGGAAGTCCATCACAGTCCGGGGCGTCGATTGTTATCAGCTGTTCTCATCAGCCGGTCACATCTATCCAATAGCACAGCGACACTCCTTCATTGTCAGCCTATCATCTTCCTGCTGTCTTTTTAAATATGACTCCCCATTCCTCGAGTTCTTTCATGCAGCTGTTTTGCATGCCCTCCACCTCCCCATCACCGCCAAGTCTTCGAGAATTCACCAACCTCATCATTCATCAGCTTCACCGGGGTCATCAGCCACCACCACCAGTGTCTAGAGTCCAAGGGGGGATATATATCTTGCTGCTGCTCAGGACAGACGCCCTTTGATCTCAATCTCCTTGACGAGTCTAAGCGCCAAAGACTTTCTGTCACACTAATTATCACATATCATTTGATGTAATAAACATTCTTATTCACTTCAACCGATTGAAATGGCAGTATAATAATGCATCAATATGCAAACTGCATTGTACTCTTGTAACTAGTTAAGCTACTCTCAAATACTGTAAATACATTTCTTTAGTTCAGTCTAATGGCTCCCAATTAATGGAGGTTTAGGAGCTGCTAAGACTAACAAGATAACCGAGGGGTTCTGAGATGATCAATGGGAGAGAAAAGAAGAAAAAAATTACTTCTTTTTTTGGACTTTTCTAAATCTGTCATCTATCTATCTATCATCCATCCATCTATCTATCTAGGATCTGTTATAGTAACAGCTACCTAAACAGGTTACAGCTTTATTTATTTGCTTCTCCTTGACAACCAAAGCAAATCATCACATCTCCTTAATCTCCCTGCCTGTATTTTAAATATATAAGTCCAGGGATGTGTCATTATATATGGTTGCTTGGCACTGATCATCTCTTTAACTATGGTTTCATTCACATCATGGGCACTTTGATTTAGTATTTGGATGACATAGATGATTTCTCCATGCATTCTGAGGCGCAATATGTCTCACATCTGTTTTATGTTAAATTCATAACATCCACTTCCTCCTTCCTTTCCTCATCTATCCTCCCTACATCTAACTTGTCTTTTTATCTCTATTCTTTGCACAGGCATTGTGTCCTCTGGCAGTCTAAGTAGCTCATTGTTGTGGGGAGAATGTTGTCTCCTGGGAGCCATAGCCAGTCAAGAGTAGATTGCTTCAGTGAAATGCATTGTCTGTCAGTTGTGATGAAGGATCAGAAACACTGGGTTCTTTTGAGACACACTGAATCAAATAGGGGAGTTTTGAAATGCTTGATAAAAAACATTTCTTTACATATTGTTGTTCAAGGTAGACTTATGGAATGATAAAGTTATATGAATTCCCAAGGTGATGTAAGACCTTGCTGAATGTACACCTGAGTAGTATACTGTATGTACCCTGGTGTTTATCATAGTCACCAGCAACTAAATGTGAAATATTGTTGTCCTTTGTTTTGGTCTAGGTTACAGTATTAGTTCTTATTTTGTCACAACACCAATGTCACAAAGAAAAATTAGATTTCTTTAATTGACCTCAGCAGGAAACGGCCATCTGATTCTGATTCTTTTTTCAAGTAAAAACACAAACACTGTCCAGTTTCAGCTCATGAAATTGAGAGGATTTGCTGCTGCTGTCTTGTGAACCTTTGGTCAGATAAAATGAGAAATTGTAAGATGTCACATTAGGTTTTAATAAACTGGCATGTATTCTATTCTCATGTATTTTTTTTAATCTGTTTTATAGACTAAACAATTTGTTGACAAAATAAGCGATAATGAAAATAATTGATTTTGTTGTATGGATTCACAGTAAACTTTAAATGCAACCACAGACTAATTAAAAAAAGATCAGCCATTAGATCCTTTTTTGGAACTTTGTGTGACTGTGAGAAAATTAAAAACCAGCATGCATCTGTACATCCCTAAATGACACAGTCGGAGGCAAAAGATTATGTATATTTAGATTAAGTTATTATTTCTTAGAAATGTTTACCATTTGCTTGACTTCAAGCTGTGAAATTGCTAATGAGACACACATGGCAACAAGTGATTTACTAGAAATGTGTTTATTGACAGTATTACCACTCAGAGATACTTTTGAAACTGACAGAAGGAATTTTTTTTTTAAACTATATAGAAGACACAATTTATGATTCAGTCTGTCTGTAAAGCGTAGACACCACAACTATTCCCACTACAACTACAATTACTGCTACTACTACTAAACAGTAACATTAATCATAGTAAATTAATTAATTTGATCTTACTTTAAAGAGCCCCTTATGGAACCAGAATGAAAGAGTTCACCATATGGATAATTTAGCTTCCTTCAGAACTGTATGCGCCCACCAGCATCCTCTACTTTGTGATCTCTCCTCAATCCCTCTGCCCTACAGCGATGCCCTCAGCAGCCAATAAGGTGCATGTGACCCCTGAGGGCTGGCCAGCCAATGAACTCCTCATGAACACAGAGATCCTTACAAATAGAGGTTTTAACAATGGTTCAATCTCAGAAGAAGGGCTATTCCATGCGCTGGGAGAGACTAATCACCACACTCACGGGCTTCCCGAGACCGACGCTGTCTGACAGGAGCCCAAAACAACTTACAGAAGCAGAAATCAATGCAACGCACTCATTATAAGATGTGCGTATGACCTACTTTTGAAGATCTGTTGTGTTCTAGAATACTGAACAGCTTATCTAAACATTTCTTTTAACTCTCAATGCACTGTCTTGGGAAAAGGTGTGAGTATATTACCTCAGAAGAACAAAGCAGACAGACTGATGGGTCAAAAGTATTCTGTAAGGTATGAAACACCAAATGATAAAGCAAACACAAACTTTGTGCTCGCCTCAGAAATGTTCAATATGCCCTGTGAGACTTAAAGTTTTTCTGTGTGCTTGTTCTTTTGTGTGTTTTGAGTTGTGAAAGGTATTTTGAGATATGTCTTGTTTGGATTTCCCCACATAGTTTCCATCTGGCCAAACTCCTGAGCATTTTGAAATGAATTCACATAGTAGAACAGCTTCAGCCTTTAGTCAGCTATGCTGAAGGATCATATTAGGATACATCTCCAGAAACTAGATGAATTAACCATAAACAATAAAAAGTATCACCTCCAGCTCACTAATGACTACCCATGATCCTCCTTTCCTTCCATCACATATTCCACCAGGGAGAGTGAGAGTGATGTGGGGTATGCCTGAAGTTTTCTGCTTACCCTTATTGCTTTTGCTGCTGAAGACAATATTATTATCTCCAGCTGCAGGCCTCAGAGCACACAACTTGTAAATAATAAACCAAGCTGGACAGAAGCCTGTGAGGCCACTGCTAATCCTGGTATTATTCCTCTTTTATTGTTGCTATTTGCTCATTATTTCTCATCTCCTCTGGCTAAATACAGCCAGTTAAATTATTTTCACCCTATTGTTGTCTTCTGCAACAAAGGCCAAATTAGTAATGAGGACAGGCAACATTTAGAAATGCCTTTATTCCTTTTGGCCCTCCTTTCCTCACTCTTGACCCCTTTAGAAACCACCAGGCTTTGCAAAGTGTCACACTGGGTGTTGGCAGATACTGAATTTCTGAACATAATTAAGAATAATGTCTTTCATTATATTTTCTATTTGCAACATTCTCCCATTTAGGGAGAATCGGGAAAATGCTAGATAATAATCTACCTAACCCCGTCAGGTCCGTTGGGGAAGTTTTGGGAGAATGAGACCTACACAGAGCTAAACCTGATTGATGTTTTACTCACGATCCAATTTAAGTAGTGATAATCATCTAAGGGTGGTTTCTGAGCCTCCAGAGAGCTGCAATAATCTGTATTTGCTGAGAATGGCAATGTTTCACCAAGGTTTGACTCAGTAACATCGCTCTTGTGGGAGGACTGACACCGACAAAGCCTTGGGGCAAAACTGGTTGTTTTCTTCAGTGTGCTCATTGTTACTCTGAAGACATCTAAAGAGCTGCAGATTATGGAATGGCTTGGAATGCTCTAACAATTTGGAACATTACATTCTGTACCATATGAAGAATAATAATGAATGGTCATACTGCACTCGATATAAGTTGTACTGCATAAAAATCAGCACTCAAACTTCTCTCTACCAACCGAAAAAAGCAACAACAAAAAAACAATAATGTTTCAGCTTTTTAGGGGACGGTGGGGTGTGATGATTCCAAAAGGAGCTGATCAACCACCTCAAAGATGTCTGCAATGTTTCTGGGTAAATCAGACGGCACCATGGAAAAGCAAAAAAAAAAAAAAACACTTCATACTGGTTATCCCTGTTGATTGAAAAAAACAAACAGGAAAATCTCAAGCAGTCATTGGGAATTTAGTGAAACCAGGAGCTGCAGGTTGTGGCTAATGTTGGGCATTAGTGGCGCTACAAGTTGTAACATTAGTAGTATAACTATTTCTCTATAGCGTGAGGGTAGCATCACTGTTTTAATTAATCAAATAGTAGTTTTGCAGAGGCATTTCTTAAGCTCAAGCACAGCTTGCAGCTGTGGTCTGAAATGAAGCTAAGGATCAGTATGTGACGCCATCGATGATGCCGACGACATCACTGCGGCGGGGGAACACAGACATGCCAGCTTGAGTGTACCAGGGGGAAATATGGCAGAAGGTGAGAATGGAGAGGAACTGATCCTGACAGTGAGAATCTTTGTTGTTGTTGTTTTTTGCTATTGTCATTTTGGGTTGAGGTATTGAATTTTGCGTTAACTCACAGTTTATGCTGTGAGGACCCAACTCTAAATTGAGGATACTCATGGGAAATGCATGCAAACAGACACACACACACACACACACACAGTGCTTTTTTTCATTATGAGGAGGATTGTTTTGACCAATAAGACTAGAGGGCACAGCTTATTGTTTAATAAACAATTTAACTTTGCCTGCTCAACTGTTATGCTGAGTTTTATTCATCACAGAGACTTGAGTTGAAGTTATATAAAAAAAAAAACATCAATGTTGCTACTTTTGCCATTCATTTATTTTAGCTTAGCTTGCTTGTATCTCTGGGGGCTTCAGTGAAGTGAAGCCTCATTTAATGTCGTGTACCTGATACATTAGCTCATTACACTTTCCAAGTTGCTTGCCCAAAAATGACACAGTCCAGCAGCAAATAACATCTATGACTGAAAATATTGAAGATCTGCTGAGGTCATGCTTTTCGCACAAAAAGCCACAATTCATGTGTGCAGTCATCAAAATGAGTTGGATAATCATTTGGGAGTCTGAGGGTCGTCCATTAGAAGATTACTAACAGTTTAATTGTTATTTCCTGTATTCTGGTGTCTTTTAATAAGCTATAGTAGAAAACCAGAAGTACAGAAGTTTATTCAATGACTAATTGAGAGTCATTTTTAATAATTAACACTTAAAACTTTAAGGTCTCTTTTTGCTTGCATGCAATTTCAATTTCTGTTAAATTAATTCCGTTGGTGTTATTAAATCAATGAGTAAAGTGGAGAGGACAACTGTAATCAAAATGACCATTTGCATTCTTAAACAAATCATTGCTGATTGAGGGGATAAATGCATTTTCAGAATGGTAAAAGTGTGTGTGGGCATCTAAATTAACAATTTAGGGAGGGACTTTCTCAAAGTGTAGACTTTTTATGAAATCCACTGGTCTGCCATTGTTGTCCTCTGCTTGAAATATTCAAAGCTGGAGAGAAAGGGGGATAAACATGATGGTCTTTCGTGGTTCGGTGTCATGATGGGTGAAAATCTATAATGACAGCCTTCATTAGTCAGCTGGTAATTAAATTATGTGAAAATTAATGAAGAGCAGAAGAGCTAAGTTTTAATAGTGATGAAAAAACCCTCGGGATGAATGATGGGGAAAGACGTTTCTCCACAAAATTGTGCTCACATTAAAACATAAGATGAACAGGTAGGTTGCAATAGTAGCTTCATACCCCTTTCAGCCCATCTTAATGTACTAAAAAGCAGGGCTGCAGTCTTTAAACCATGTGATAACAGAATCCATGAGAGTCCAGAGTTTGGACAACCTCTCTATGCTAATATATGAACTGGGGCCACAGTTCTGACTGGCTCCTCTGGATTAAACAGAGGGAAAGTACAATATTTCCCTCAGATTAAGAATAAATGCTACAGATTAGTCTCCTACCAGTCAGAGCTTGCCGTCAATGGAATATGGACAAAGTTTTTACACTTGGAGAGACAGTGGTATGGTAAAAGCTAACATCAACATGCTAACATATGCTAATATGTTGTATTAAGTTCACAATGTTAGCACACTGTTGTGACTGAGCACAAACCACAGCTGAGCCTGATGAAATGTCATTAGTTTTGATCTTTAACTAAAGCATTGAACAAATGAATATTTTGACATGATGAGTTATCATGAGGTTCCTCCTCGTGGAACTATGAATGTCTGTGACAGTTTGTCGACAAAGTTGATGAGCAATCATAGCGATCAATACTGAGTTTCCGTCCTCATGCATAATACTGTATTAGTCAGGTCAAGTCATTATCTGGCTGAAAGTAATGGCGTGATCCCGGAACAACTGTCAGACAAACATTGTGTTGTCTATTGATCAAACACACACGTCTCCATTTCTGGCTTAATATACTGAAAGTGGTATCATAATGAACCGAGGGATGTATCCAGCCTTGTATCAGAGGTACATAACAGGTGTTGGTGAGGTAGTAGAATTTTTTTTTTTACCTCCTAATACCTCATGAGCATCACTGGAATGCCACAGCATACTATATTATAAAGCATACTGTAAAGTGATATTTACCTACAACTTACCAGCAGGTTTTGATACTGTAAATTCCAGACATCTTCACTGACAACAAGAAATATAGTTACATACTGTCACATAACAGTAGCATGTAATATTACCATTCTGTCTAATGTAAAAGAAATGCACTGCTGCCATTTTACAGACAGCTGTCACATCCATACTTTTTGTCGGAAAGGCAGACTTCTGGCAAAGTCTGCACCTGTCACCTTCTTCAAAGGGCCGTGTGCATCTTGTCACACCTTTCCCATCCCCCATTGTGAAGTGAACACTGGCTGGCAGGTCTCCATTGATCTGTTTCCAGAGCTGTGATAATTGGACCATTAAGATCTCAAAAAGACAAACAGCATGTGGGAGAGAGAGAGAGAGACTCTGAAAGTCTTCCAAGTGGGAGGACTTTCATATTCCTTGGCATAACTTGTTAAGGTTTCTTTTGTTGCCTGAACCTGCCAGATATGTGGGTTATGGGTTGACCTGTGAATCACTAACTACTACAAAATGGATCAAAATATTCACAAACAAACATAAGGGACGGTAAAAAGACATAAAACGACCTCATTTAGTACAAAAACCGAAAAACGACCATGAAGAGGAATAGCATGCCCCCATGTCACAAAACTAGAAGAAGCACAATAACAACAAAGAGCCAAAAAACTACAAAGAGATGCCGTATAGTGACCAAAAGACACAAAACAACTCTTTCAGTCTGGGTGTCTAGCTTCTGCGTAGGAGGGTCTGGAGGTGTTTCCTGGTAATTCGTCCATCGGCAGGTTTAAAACGCATCAGTGCAAACCTGGGAGTTCAGATCAGTCAGCGCTGAAGCTAAATGTTCATTGGGCTAACTTGGCACAGATTTCACAACAGACCTTTGAGAAAACGTGACGATCGTTTGGAAACAAAATCAATAGCAACTGCCAACACCAGTCAGTTCCAAGCCATGATGAAGGTTGGTTTCTGCCTCATTAAGTATCTCCCCTCTGGTGTCTTTCCCATCACACGTTCAAATACTCATCATCCAACTGTTTTAAGAACCGGTATTAAGAAGTCAAATCCTACACACAGAGATGCTGGATGAGGAAAGTAGACAGACCCATACGCAGAACTGTATCAGGGATGAATAGTCTGTGGATTGTATTTCCATTGAATAAAGAGGATGTTACAGAATGCACAGAAAGACCGGGTCAAGTCTGGAAGCATGGGGCATATTTTGTGAAGATCCACACATTCATACGTCTCTCCCAGACAGAAGGAATGTCGTTTTGCCTATGTACACAGTTCTTATTGTGCTTATTGTGTTTACTTATCCCTAAAGTTAAAAGACAATTCTTTGTACATTCTTTATATACCAGTTCTGACAACATTGTAATCTCAAAATTAATTGCTGAAATCCATAAACATGGTTAGAACATTACGATTGATTGCCTGATTAATTGATTAAAGAAAGTAATCTTAAAACTGTGAATGGAGTTTTAAAGTGTGGGTAATAAATGTATTGTTTACCCTTTTGTTTTCCTTTCCAAATACGTTTACCCAGTGGTTTGTTTAACTTACTGTTGGAGTGTTTTGAAAAAAATAAATATAAATACAGTAAATACACATAAACAGCTGTTGTATGAGCCAGTTTTTTTTTTTTTCAGCATTCATGTGACACACTAACACATTTACTGGAGATTCACACACCCTAAATCTGGTTGCCAAGCTTGAATACAGTTTAAGCGTTTTAAGTTTAAATTTGTTTGTTGTTGTTTTTTTGTTATTGCCATTTATATCTTTGATAAAATTGGTCTGGAAAAGCTATTACTATATCTAGCCAAAAGCTTTTCACATGCATTTTACAAGATGGTTCACAAAAGGCCACAGATGTAGCTGCTGGGAAATTAATTGTTTTTTTTTTTCATTGTTTATTTCTGGCTTTGCAAATGTTTTATCAAGAAGGAAAAATATAATATAATAATATTATTAATGATGATGATAATACTGCTTTACTATAGTACTAATACTAGAATTCTTTATTGATGGGACAAATTATGATTAAGGTATGGATTGCTAGGCAACTAAAACCTTCTTGTTAGGGAAATATTTTAGTTTCAACTAATAAAAAAATGAAGCTGCACCCTTCAATCTTCCTCGCTACATATATGGTGATAGGAAGGAGGATGAGGAGGGATCTCTTCCCCCTGTTAGCAAAATGACCAAACTAAATCTCCCTTGTTACCCAGCTATTGCCCCTCTCTGTCTCCTAGCAGCAGAGAGAATGGAGTGGCAGAGGGATTGTTTAGGTGAGCATGTTGGTCTAATCTCCCTGCCTCATTTATCTTTCATCCGACTGAGCAGTGCGCAAGTTAGAATCTATGGCCAGACCATGGCTCGAAATTGTCAGTAGCCCAACTGTGCTGTGTATTGATAAATCCATGGTGTTGTCCGTTGGGCTGAAGTAGCAGATGGATTTGTAATTGGGCCTTTTTTTCTCACAGTGCCACCCTTCTGTCAGTTTACAATATAAGTACTCATGTCTATATTTTGTAGCCTTTGTACATTGTATAATAGTGTCCCCTTGACGTTCAAAGCGAAAGTTAGCAATTTGTAGTTCCAGAAGAGCAAGAGGACAATAGAGTCACATACACATCATAAAAAAGACCATTGTAGGAAGGAGAGAAGGACAATAACTGGACAAAATGGGATTGTAGTGAAATACCACTGTCATTGTTAAGTCATCAACAATGTCGATTGGGAGTTGTACGTGGGTGTGTGTGTGTTTGTTGGTGGTGTGGAGCCAGGGGTTGTTTCCATGCATTGTTAAAAAAAATAACAAATCACTTACTGAATATAGATTCAGGCACTGGATACCAATAAGTATGTGTTGTATACGAGATGTGCTGCAGATGCTTGATGCACCCATCCACACCTTTAGTGCTCCTTTTTTTTTTTTATACATGCCTCATTACTTCCTGCAAGGGCAGTGTGCATTGCCTTCTAACATAAATTGCTATTCCACAGTAGTTGAATATGATGCATTCTCTCATTATGTGTGCTGATGGATTTATGTTGAAAAGACATAAAGTACATAACTGGTATACTTTGACAGTCTTTTGGTGTCATTTTCTCACACCGGATGAAGCCAGATCCCTCAGTGGCATCACAAAAACGATCCTAGTCTTGGAAAGTGACATAAAGGTTTGAAGCCTAAAGCATCAGATGTATGAATCACTGCATTTTGAAGTGTTGGATTTAGGAAAGGAAATGAGAGCATAGCTGAGGCTAATTGAAAAGGGAAGGAGCTGCCGAGTGATGGTATCACTTTCAGGCAGAAGGTCAGGACAAGCGTTGTAACTCTCTCCTCTAAAAAAATATCGATGCCCACAGGAAAAAACTCCACAAAAGCTGGTCATTGTCCAGGTGGTTTTCCTTTGGTGCAAGAATCAATGTTAGTGAATTGCTCCCTCAAGCCACGGCCATTAATCGCTGCAGTGGCACCTATGATAGTGATGTTGTTTTGTTTTAACCTTTGCCAGTCCTCCAACTTGATTTCACTTGAATGTACTGTATTTCTTTACACGGAAAATATAGTGTTTTTTTGGCAAGTCAATCTTATTTTCGTTTGTAGTTATTGGAAAATGCAAATAAATATTCACATAATGCTGGAAAGTCCTTTATATCTTACTAAATTTGCTTCATGAAATATATATATTTTTTTAAATTTAATAGATATGTGGGGAAAGGAAAGCTTTATAGACCATTGTATCATTTTATTATTCTTTATATTCATATTTTACATCCATTTAATCTCAAAGCAATTCATAGAAACTCAATGAAGCTCAACAGCAAAAGCCTAAAATGAATAAAAGATGCAAATGGAACTAATCATCCGACCAAATGTTTCTCTGTGGCACATTTCTAAGTGAACTAACTCTATATTTTCATGGTTTAAGGAGTGGAAATTTATGTGCTTGACCTTGTCCTGGCTGTATTGCCAATGGAATAGAGGGATAGGTTTTCATTGGAGAGGACCTATCACTACAGTGAAGGGACCTGGCAGCCGTGCGTACACAGGGAGATCAGCACAGCCAAATCATTTACCGTGCCAGACATTTCACATCATTGTGCATTTCATCATAGTCGTGCCTCAAGCAGACGGGATGGGAAATATCAGCCACAGGAATAGTTAACTAACAAAGAACTTTATGTGACAAACAGCTTAATAATCTGGCTTCTTGTCTTTCCACCTCTTGTCATCTTTTAAACCCTCTTGCACCTCTCCTTTCACTGCAGATCTACAGATCTCAGATCTCCTGTAGTTATAATCCATTCCTAAACACGCTTCCTATTCTAAAGTTATTCGCCAAAAATATGTTTTGTCTACAAATGAAATTTTTTTTTTTATCTTGATAGCTAAATTCAATCTAATCTACAAATAAAAAGATATTTTTAAAGATTGAAATAGCAGATTCAACAACATAAGCAAAAATGTCTGCGTTTCAATGCCTGTCACACCCATTAATTTGGAACAGATATATAATATACATTATCATTTGATCTTGCCACATCCACCTGAATTAATCGGCTCACAGCTGCCCCTCAGAGATACTCAAATTAGTTTACATCAAGAGTATGTTCACCTCTCAAAAATGCTAAATCCAAGGTGAACCGTCCTCACATCATCAGTCAAAACGTGTGGTGTGGTTCTCCGTCATGGCTCTTGATTAAGTGAGTCAATTGGCCCACGGAGGACACTTTTCTCCTATTGACCCTGCTGATGTGTCATCAGCAATAATCTCAGAGAGCGTTTGATAGGAAGTGTTCCTTTCATCGAACCCAGGCACTGATCTCTACTCCCTGACAACCTCATCTCCCATGCTACAGGAGAATTTACAGACGATTTTAAATGAGGGCCCACTGGCACCCTTAAGTTAGAGCGAAAATGCATGACATGATTCAGAGGAAGCCATCAGCGGGAGTCGAGCACAAAGGCAGGAAACTTATGGTTGGGAGCGGTCTGTTTTTGCCCGTCCATCACAAATTGAGATTAACCGAGACTCTCTCTGTTTAAGTTATCTGGCCTCACAAAAGTGAAATGGAAGATGGCTATCAAGAAGCTATAATTCCACTTCAAGCACATAAGCCCATTTGATTTGAGTTGTTACCATTTAGGCACCGCTGAAGTTTAATTTCTGCTTTATTTATCTTTTTAAATCTATTCCAACACATTGAGTAGTTGACTAACAAGCAGCCCAACACACAGAAACTTTAGCTCACGATTCCTGCACTGGTTATGTGGGTGTTGTTATTTAGACAATCTGATCTCATGCCATTTAGCATATTTATTCGTTCGTTGGACATTTACTGTAGAGGGGAGCAGATGGTCTGAGTCTTGGTTACAAGTTTCTGACACCCCAAGGACTCGCTGCATCGATTGCACCAATATGTTTAACAGAGCTCGTAAGCGTTCACCTTTCACAATCAATGGCGTATGAACACCATTAAAGCAAAGGCATTAAAATATAAATCACTCTTTAACAAGAGTATTTGCATGTGCATATGTACTCACATATAATTCCTCCTACCTACTTCAATGTGCATAAAGTCCCAGATGGTGGGAGTTTACAGCATCCATAGAATTCATGTAGTCATTTAGAGGTCCTGTATGCAAAGATAACTTTCAAAACTTTCCAGTCTCCAAAAATCCAAACTCAGCAAACTAACATTAATAGAAATTTCATTAAGATCAATTGTAGTATGATCAGAAATTATAAGTTTAAAAAAAAGTGTATCATTAACCAGCTTTCAAGTTTTTCCATTATACCCCGCTGACCCCAGAGACACGTCTAGGCCTCTTCTCATCTCACTTATATGACTGGGTGGTGAAAGACTTCAAAGATATACTTGAAGTGGAAAACAAGCTTTCATTACATGAATTTGAGCCACAAATGCCAATTATTCATAACACGTTATTATAATGAAAAATGCAATGGAATGACAATGAGTTCCAGCAGTCATTGCCCTTGATCTAGTAGGACATAAGGGGGAAATGGGGGCGTTGTATAGAGAAGGTGTTCAGAGCAGCATGGGAAGGAACTACAGCATGCATGACCTGTGCTAATAAGCATGTGATGAATCCAGACCAACTTCTCTGGGAAGCAGTAGTAGACTCAACATGGAGGAAAATTAAAGAGTTGTAATTATGTTTCCTGTGGGGCTGCTGCAGTGCGCTTTGATGAATATCGGGCTGTCGCTAGCGCTATACTACCACATCCTTGCACCGATTCATCATTCAAAGCTGTCTCTTTCGTCACCTTTCCCCTCCAGGCTTCCTTTCTCCTGTTGAGCTGTTTGATTTTCATCACATATTGATCATCATTGCCTTCTAAACAAGCTCAGGCTGCTGTGGTTGGCTGGAGTGCAACTGTACGTACACTGTGAACCAGCTTGGAGACAAATTGAGCTATGCGGAGAGCAGATGCCGACGAAATCTAATTCAGGAGACTTGCCAGTTTGGAAAACGGTCTTGTCTCTGCCCCAGTTTCCTTACTGCTATGAAATCATTGATGAGGAAAAGCCAACTCAAGATGACTGTAGCCAGAAGCAGCTAATGCTGCAGGCAACAGCCCGTGCCTGACCCTTCAATCACACTTAATGCATCATATGCGTCACCCTCTGATGATAGGGCATTCATTTGAAATGAAAAATTCCAACTTTACCACAGAGGCTTTGAGGAGGAGTTCTGTTTTCTGGGATTTATTCTAAATCTCTCTGTACATCTAAGTGTGATCCGCAGGTTTTCCTCGTTTAATTATCAGTCACCAAGTTTAATTGGCAAAAGTTGAAGGTTTAAACCTCTGGGTGAAGCATCAGTATTCTCCACTAGACCTGATGCTTTTTCATCTGAAGGCTGAGACCCGACTCTGAAAGCTGAGGATGTCCTCATATGGACACCATGAGAGAGTCCGAAGTCACACTAAAATGAGGGGGAACAATGGAAGAAACGAAAGGAAGGGACATGATTCAAAGGCGATGTGGCTTCCACTGGGCAGATAATGTAAGTTGTTCAGACAAATGACTCTTAGAGAGGATAGCCTGATGTTTCATATTACAGGAAATTTTAAGAAAAAGAACATTATAAGGAACAAAATCATTTTTCACCCATTGGGAACTTTCTGTACCTTGAGCTACCACGGCTACATGGATGGTCATTAGGTTACTTTTTATGAAGTCGCTGTTTCTCTATCTCTTTATCCCCCCCCCACACACACACACACACAAAGGGGGTAGTCAATAATTTGATTTGAGGGTCTGCCTCAGATCCAGATGATGACAAAACCTCCACAGTAAGACTTATTTTCTTATACCTGCAGCACAAATTTCAAGGGCTGTGGTTTGCTCTCCAAATGAATATTCAACAAGAACAAGAAACAATCACTCAAAACCACTGATAATTTCATGCAACTCCTCTGTCCATCTGGAACATTCAGAGATATTAACAAAATTATCCTTTAGGCTTCAGTACTCACATAACAGAGGAGCTTGCAGGGGCATTAGAGAACCACTCATTCTGATGGTGATCCATTAGTCTATAGTTAACTGGCTGAAGACAAATTAAGGAGATGACTTCTTTGGCGAGGTCTTAATCAGGAGCTGCAGGTTTGTTCAAGATGGACTGATTAATCTCAATGGACTGATTAAAACCAGCACTTGAGTTATTTCACAGTCTAAACAGTATACTGATGGACATTCTGTCTGGAAAAGCCAAGTATCAGAAGTTATCAAATAAGAGCAGAGATAATCGTACCTCATACGTGTTTGACATCTTTTTCCGCTTTTTTCTCTGGTATCAGTTTTACTCATCTGACAGTGTTTGAGTTGCAGGAAACTTCAGAATGACGATAAGGATGCATGTCAAACCATTTTCCTGTATGCAGCCCCTGGGGCTTTTACTGGGATAACTTTCACACCCTCATGATTGACAGAATTACTGACAAAGCCTCATGATTAGGGAGGGTTTATTCCCCATGCTCCACGCAAATGGAACATGATTTTGGCAACAAAAAAAAAAAAAAGGACTCGGCAAACAAGAATACCTTAAGGACGTCTTCACAGCAGAGGAGGTTTCAAAAAGTTTATAACAGATTTGAATTGAATTTTGTGGAAAGGTGGCCCTTGGAATAGTGAAGAGGTGATTATATTTTGATTAAATATATAATGGCACTTAAATATAAGATGGCACTGGACATTGTTACTCTTTTTTTTTTTGACTTGCCATCCTCTATTCTCTATTGAATGCAGGCCTGGTGTCAAGGCCTCTCTGTGTTTTCACTGTTTTCTCCAGTGTCTCCCTTTCTTTTGTCTGTGTGTGTGAGAGAGAGAGAGTTGTGGGCGTGGCTTCACTTACCTGGCTCCTGCCTCTGCTTCTCACCTGTCAACAATCAACTCATCAGGCAGCAGTACATGAACCCCAGCTCACCTTTCACTCATCACCAGATTACTCTGCTTGCTTATTCTCTCAGCTGCTCAGAACACTCTCTCTATAGTCTGTTTTCTCCATGTGCTGCCTACCAATCTGTTGCTTCAGCCTCCTCCTCAGTCCTCTGGTGACTCCGCCACCCTCACCACAACTTCACCAGCCTGTGTACCGCCTCACCAACAACACCCACTCCTTCACCAAGAACCCTTTTATAATACTTTAACCTCAAAGCCAAGCTTTACTGTGTTTGTGTCTGCAAATGGGTACAAAGCTAAAACCATAGGCTTAACTCCAGGACTACAGAGAGCAGATGTTGAACTGAAACCTTGCTGATTGATCTTAAATTGTAAATCTTTAGATAAATGTCTCGGTTTTCAATCACAGTGAGTTGATGTCCATGTATTTGACAGATGTCCTTAGATTATAAATATGAATCACCACTTTAGGCAGGTGGTTGGTCCAAAGTGGTCCACCTGATGCACAAATGCCATCTTCCAGCCTGACAATTTGTTGGCAAATGTTTCTACATTTAAAAAAACAAACTTTTTTCCCTCTTACTCTGCATGCAGATACCTGCTGCCAGCTGTTGTATAACAAACCGCTTAAGTGCCCACGCTGTAGAAGGCATACATAATTGTCCTGCACTTTGAAAATGTATTTCATTTTATATTTAAACAGTCGACTGTCAGCATGAAACAAGATATGTATCTATATATATATATATATATATATATATATATATATATATATATATATATATATATATATATATATATATATATAGATACATATACCATGTCTATCACTGTCTTTGGGATAGCATAATGAGTCATTAGATGGCAGAAAATACAAAAATATGACCTCTTATGTTAATAAAGGTATGTGCACACACGTGCTTTATCAAGGCAGATAATTTACACATGCAAATAATAAGTTTTATGAGTGTAAAAGAAGGAAAATAGGCTATAGCTTCTACTTTGGCCCTTACTTGGATGTAAAATATTTGGCAATGTTAATATCAGTATTTGTCAACCTTGCCTCAACATAAAGTGTTTATATAGGAGAACATGGAACCACAACCGTAAGAGACAGATCCTGCTCTTGTGACCACAGATGTCTCTCCAAGGCTGATTTTCTTACCTCCGCTGTGGTCTCAGATGTACAACAAAGAAAGTTGGAGACTGTTCAATATTTTCTTTCTCCTTTTACTTAACATAATAACAAAATTCACTCCTCAGAAGTGAATTTCCTTCTACAGACTCTGAGGTGCCCTTAAGCAAGGCTTTCAAATCCTCATTTGCAAATTTGTGATGTTCAGTTGCCACAGATTGAACAACAGTGTATTTACTTTCTTAAAGAGACTAAGGTCATTAACGGTAAACACACAGCATACCTGTACTGAGGTATGTTGTAACAGTAAATGTAGGAGTGAATGATTAAAATGATTCCACTGCAGCTATTTATAGGTAATGTCATATGTTCTGCACAATACATATTTCTAGTGTTTGCTTTTTTTCCCCATTTGATTTAATCTTGTGTTTTGTTGTGTCTGTGTAAAACAAATTATGCCTTAGGGAACAAAAGAAATTTCAGAAGTGAAATCAAATAAAATGAAGAGGAGAAACAGGGCCAGTGCCTCCTGGATGTAAACAGTGTTGAGTAATATTACTATTAAAAGTAACTTACACGGTTACAGCTATTAAAAAGTAAATGCGTTATGTCACAGCTTCATCAAGTGAGAAAAATAACTCTTCAGAGGACAAAAACAAAGCCCCTCTCTACATAGCCTAATAAATGAACAAAATAAACTCACAAAATGTCAAAATAATGAATAACAAAACCATTAAGTTAAGATACTCATTGGAAAAGTAATCAGACAAAAACAGGATTTGATTGAAGCATTTTCCCATTTATCTATTAAATGATTATCTATTAAAGCTGATCTGACTGTTCACACTGCCGTCACATCCGCAGGAATCAGATCTGTACATGATTTAGGACCGCATATGGTGGAGCCATATTGAAAAGATCAGATTCTGTGTGTTTTGTGTTTTTCATTTTATCCTGAAAAAAAAACACATCCGAGTCAATTATGAGCAAAAAGATCTGATTTGGGCCACTTTTGCCTGCAGTGTGAACATGACAAAATTGCAGTCGCTGTCGCACTGGATCCACTCACGTACCTTTTGAACTAATGCAGAAAAGTTAAAAAGCAAAGCAAAACAAAAGCTTAATGTGATGATATTTTAATGAAACAAACAGCTGTTACCCAAGGCCACAACAAATTTGTGACATTCAATGAGTTGGTGTCAGCAGCTGTGACTCAGTCCTTCAACATCACACACGATTTCACTCAGCCTTGCAAGTCGTATTATATAAGTTTGATCATAGTGTTAAATTTCAAAACATGGATAATAAGTTTTCACTCTGCTGTCAGCTCTGCATGCATTTCTAAACCAAGTAATTTCTTCAATTTCCTGATGTTTTCTGATTCCAGCCAATAGAGAGGATTTATCTTTGTTGGCATAAAACTTAAATCCTATCTTTCTGTAGGTGTATGCTCTACAGGCAATTGCCTCCCTTTCTTTTTCACACAGACCATGTGTTTTGGTGAGACTTTAAATTGGATTAAGTTCCATTCTTTATCCTTTAACAAAACGGCATTTCCATCTCTCCATTAAGAGTCAAATGCAGCCCCCAACATCCTTTTTAGAGGAGATAACAGGAATTGTCACAAAAATGTAAGTTTTAATGCATGATGAGGGCTTAAGTTCCTGCTTAAAAAGCCATGAAGCAGGTTTTGCTGTTGCTTACAGGATGTTCCAGGAGTTATTATCCATCCCCAACACTCAGTCATTGTTAATTCTTCTACCAGCGGATACCTGTCGCTGTCTGTCTACCCGGTTTGACTCGCTCAGAGAGGATGTGCAAACATAACAAAACAGAACAAAATTAACCGAGAGCCCAGCAGAGATATCCTCTCACACAGCGTGGGTTATTTATTTCCATCCAGTTAATCAGCAGTGACTCCGGCGCAGAAATTAGACAGACACCTTCTCCCTCTCTGTCGCTTAAAGGATGTCGAGCATCAGCCATGTAAAAGAGTGTCAGTGATAATTGGTCATGGGGTGAAATCTCCTACATGTGCAGCGTTGTCATTCAAATGATCCTGGTGTAAGCACTTCTGTTAAAGATGATCATAAGTTTATTTAAATCCTTGCATATCAACCAATGACAGGTGAGAAAACAGAGAAACAATGTCCGGATTCGAATGACTGAAGACTGTGTCATCACTGCTCTGTGTTCAATTACTGTGCCCATATTGCGTGGCTAATTGACTATGTGCTAGCTAATACAGAAACAGAAGTGTATCAATAGGAGCTGAAAGGAAAACAAGACATTCTGGAAAACTGGTGTTGATAATACTCCTGCAAACGTCTGCTGATTTTATTTTTATGAAGGTTCTTTTTTCTTCTTCTCCTCAGCAGTTTTCTTTCATGCTGAAAGGTTGCCTCTACATGATGTGTGCTTTTACTTTTTAGCCCCAAACGCCTTTCAAAAATGGGCATGGAGAAAGGAAACCAGGACACTATCAGCAGCATACCAACACGGATTTTGACTAACACTTGTCTACCCTCTCTGCTACCAAAGCTTTCCCTTTCAGTTTAAATTGGACATAAATCTTACACGTGAGCATGAGAAATGGGTTAAATCCCCTATCTGTGGTCAAACCCATTCAGAGGGGATTTTGGTTGCAGGCAAAGCACTGACTTACACATGTGTAAGGGAGAGAGAGTGTATAGGAGAGAGAGACTGCATGATTGAGAGAGAGAGAGAGTGAGGAGGAGAGGGGTAAACTTTTTTTTTTCACTTTAGTCCTCAATTGGTTCTGCTGCTTGTTGCCTAGTAACTGCAATCCCCTTTGAAAGACACTCTTCCTTGCTCAAAATATCACTAAAGACATATTCACATCCTGTCTAACAGACATTCTTAATAACAATGGGACAATAACATCCATTTTGGAGAAACAATGCCATGCAAGACCATCTTTTGCTAATTAAATTTTTTTTTCCCTGAAGATGGTCTGGATTTACTGTGTTTTCACGCTACACTCACCGAGTAGCCTCTCTGCATAGTGGTAGATAATAACTGCTTTCTGGCTGAAAAATGGTAGTTTGCTGCATGCTGGCTGTAACCGCTACAGAAATAGCTCACACATTTTTGGGGTATTTTCAATAACTGACTTTAAGTGGTATGGTACCTCGAGTGTACTATGCTGATCATCTGATTACTGTCAAAATCAACCATTCCACTCAGAGCTCATCTACCCCTCGAGCCATTTGAGAGAATAGGGTGACTGGAGATAGAAATGTATTCAGGAGAATCGTATATGGAAGAACATTCAATATTTATATCTTCAGACCTATACCATTTTAACACGCACAGAAAGACGTATCCTTACACCACGGAAGGGTTGGTAAGGTTTATCCAGTCCATCCTCATCAGAAAAAAAAACAGCCATATAAGATGTCTGTGCAAGCAACTTGCAACCCATATTTACATTGATTGTTAAGTGTCGACTTTGTAATTACAACAGGAGAAAAGGTAGAAGTGAGGTGGTGGTGTATTATAAAGTGGTCTCACCACAGGTTGTCAGATACCCATGCCACTTTGTCACGCCCCTTGGTGTCTCATCCAAGCGCTTGAGCGTCTGTTAGCGATGAGCGACGGCTTCCTGCCTTTCTAACATGTGTTTAACATGAAATGATTCAGATTAGACACAAAGGTGTATATTTGTTTAAGTTTAGGCACAACAACCTTTTTTGGTTAAGCTCGGGAAAATATCTGGTTTCACACGGGACATGAACACAAGTAGCTTGCATGAACGTGGTGTGTGTGACTCACCACTCACCCCTCACTTCGATCCGCGATACTTGCTTGTCGAATTCCTGATAGGCCTGAAAGTAACAGAGTATGAGGTCAGTGTTCAAAATGCCAAATGAAAATGGGTAAATCAAAGAGAAAATAACACAGGGCAGACACAGTGCCTCACAACTGTAGCCGCCCACCCGCCTGTTTGTAACCTGATGGTATGATCTCTGTCTGTCATCACATATGATTACTCAGAGCTGCCAGAATATCAGTCACATTCTGTGACTGTAAAACACACCTTCATATTCTGGCCTCCTCATCTTTTGACGAAGCTCTATTTGATTCTGGCTTCATCTGTTTCATTGGCTGTTCATTTTCTTTTAAGTATTTCTAATCTTGAATTATTTTATGCATCCTTTATGCTAGTTTTTGACTCCACGTGTTATTTCTTCATGTACCCCTGTTCCATTATTCATCATGGTAAACATAGCTCCAGCTGTGAGGAAATGCCAGGTGCAAAACAAACAATCAAAAACTGCACAAAACGTATGTGTACTGTATATATGAATACGTATTCATATATGTAATATTTATTTCATGAGTTAGTCTTTTGAAACTTAAGACACTTGGTTGTTTTAACTATTTGTTTTTAACTAAAGGTAAAGGATATTTATTGGCATAACTAGGAAATAGATAAACAACACGCTTATCGCTTAACGCTTAGCAACGTTTTACCTGAATTAGTCTAAATTAATCTAACAATTTATAAACATGTCTGATATACAGATTCCTTCAACATGTGAGACCCAAAGTGACAGCTGGGTACCACCACATGTCTACAGACATTTTCTGGTGGTGCTATGAAAAGTAAAAATCAGTTCCATTGAGAAATTATTCCTTTAAAATGGAGATGATCACACTGTTGGATAATTCTGTACCAAAACTCAAACAAAGATCATATCAGATGAGGTGCTTTGGATCTCACTAATGAAATGGGGGTCTTTAGTATAATGTGTATCTAAATGGCTTCTCTAGATGTGAAAACATTTGGTAATTCCTCATTTAGACACCGAGCAATACTGCTGCTGAAGCATTAAAACGGTGATACACAGCTGAATATGTGGCAATTTTCTACCGAAAAGCTGGAACAAAAGTTTTTGACGAAGCCGATCTTTTCTGGCAGCTACCAGTATAGATATGTCTAAAAGATTCAATCTGCTAACCTGTCAGGTGGTTTAAATTGCCGGCGGAAATGGCGTGAGGGTCGACAGAGGGCTGGAGTTTGAGCAGATCCGACATAGATGTGATTGGGAACTTGATCAAAAGCAACAGAGATCCACTGTCGAAAGGAGCGGCTGCTCATTCGCATTTCTTGGGGCTGTAAAGACAAGGTGATTTCCTTCTTAGTTTACCAGAGGGCTTGAAGGATTCAAACTCTGATGTTAAGGTGTTAGTATGGGCCTTCTATTGGGATGTCTCAGAGAAAGACGTTTGTTAGAGAGAGAGCTAAACCGAGTAATAAAGCTGTACACACCACGAGGAGCAAAAAGAGGAGTTATTTTTGTTCAACCATTAATTAAAACATGCTTGAGGCTATATGATTGTATCACATGTTTTTGAGGGGAGGAGTGTGAATGTCGCATGCACAAAAATAGGCCATCCAATCCTGCAAGGAGTTACTGGGTGAAGTTATTCAATCAAATGATGGCAAAATCGTAAAATGCAAACACCACCCCACCTCTGAGAGAAGACATTATTTCATTTTGAGACAATTAAGATGGAAATTGTTTGTCTAACATCCACTTAGAGCCATTAAGTTTACAGTCAATGCCCTACTGAAGGAAAGACAACATCAGTTCATGTGGCAAAAAGCCTCAGCTCTGCTTTCAGTAAGAAGATGGTTTATGAAAGACTGTCTCTTGGCATTGCTTTAGAGCCTTTCAGCAGTCTATATATAATCAAAGTAGAACTTGTACATTTTAAGCATTCAGATAGTGTGATGATGCAAGGTCAGTACCGCACAAAGCATGACAGACATTTACTCTTTTTTTATGAGGCACGCTGATGAGATGAAGGTAAGATATTTTATTCAATTTGATGATTTTTTTCTGA
Source organism: Chaunax sp. Z400 (assembly GCA_037577475.1). Classification (NCBI taxonomy): domain Eukaryota; kingdom Metazoa; phylum Chordata; class Actinopteri; order Lophiiformes; family Chaunacidae; genus Chaunax; species Chaunax sp. Z400. Next base: position 16,076,416 of record CM075189.1, read on the forward strand.
TATTCATAAAAGATCAAAGGAAGTAGAAACTTTAAATTGTGAGGTAGCTATGATATGGATTTTGCAGCTATAAAATAAACATAAATAAAATGTAAAATATTTTGTTAATTTTAGCGAGACTAGAGAATGCAGTCCAAGAGCATTGCCGTGGATCCAGCAGCTAAACAACAAGGAAAGTTCAAAAAGTTGGTCTTACTCTACACAAAAATGAGAAAAGATGTATGAGTTATATATCAGCAAAATATAGCTGTCCTGAAAACAATGCTAAGAAAACAAGATCCATCCATTTTCCATAACTGCTTATTCTGTGCAGGGTCACAGGGGAGCTGGAGCCTATCCCAGCTGACAGTGGGTGGAGGCGTAGCACACCCCAGATAAGTCGTTGGTTCATCACAGGCCCAGCACATAAAGAGACAAACAACCATTCACACTCACATTCACTCCTACAGACAATTTCCAGTCACCAATTCACCTATATTGCATGTCTTTGGATTGTGGTAGGAAGCCATAGAAGCCGAAGGAAACCTACGCAGACACCGGGAGAGCATGCAACCGCTGATCCTGTGCGGGGTCGCAGGTGGGCTGGAGCCTATCCCAGCTGACATTGGGCGAGAGGTGGGGTCCACCCTGGACAGGCAGCCATTTCATCACAGGGCTAAACACAATCAAGGGAGAATGTAATAAGCAATAACTCAAACCCAACAGACATAAACTTGAATCCCTCTGTGCTGTCAGAGTTGCAATCCTGGTCTCTGCATAAAACCAGCCTCCATTATCTGCCCCAACTTCTACCAGACCAGGAGGGAGAAGAGTTAGGCTTAAGGCTAACCCTCAGCAGCCACTGAACAGAAAAGAAAAGACAAACAAATCAGAACAAGCTATCAAGATGACAAACAATGTAAACAAAATGTGAGCTTCATCTAGAAAACAGTGCATTCTCTATATGCTAATAAACAAATTCTAAACCAACAAACTGCCACATTTTTATTTAGTTTTTATTTGCAATGTGGGTGAGTGTGTGAAATCTCTTCATTGTGTAGCTGTGTTGGACCACAAGCACACTTCATCTACTGGATGTGAAAACCAGCTCATTTATAAATAAACTAGCTGCCTTGTCAATTCTGTTGGAACCATCAGCTATAATGTAAAGGTTCCATTCCCAACCCATCCATTCAAACCGACAGGGTGCAGGTAACTGTCTGCATCTAAGTAAAACTGTCATTCTAATGCAAAAAATAATAATAGTAATATACTTCTCCCGCAATTTAACTTGGTTTGAATACAGTTTTCACATTGTGTTTATTTATTTATTTTACATTTCAAAGTTATTGAAATGGCTAATAGTCTCATCGTCAACTCACTGAAAAGCTGAAAATTGCTGTGAACAATTTAGGGTCTCTTTTTATCATCCGAACACAGTAAACATGGACTTAAAGCTACAATAAAGCAAACATTGTGCTTGGATTTCTGTGCACCTTAAAGTCAGCATCGGTACATTAAGCACTACATAAAATCTTTCCATTTTTACATGTGTTATGATCATAAAATGGTTAAATTTAATAAGCACTTGAAGAGTTTTGTCCTGCAAATAAAGCCTCCATATAAAATTGAGTTGTTCAGGAAAACAGAACTTAACTTCTCCCATCTGGAGAGGTAAATAGATGTAACATAAAACTACAGTTTATTGTCCATTGAATCATCCGCATATTTTCTCTGCTGTGCGGCTGTTGGCTGTGAAGACCGGAGTAGGCTGGTTATTGCTTGTTTCAGGGGACTAATATAAATATATGAAAAATTACATTCTCAGCACCTCGGCCAATTGAAGCGGAACGTTGCAATGATTTCTGGGAAGTTCTCGTAAAACAGGAGTTGGTTGAATTAATAACTAAATAATCCAAAGTCAATTAAATTTTGATCAATTTCAGATACTGGTCTAGGTCAAATTATTAGTTTGCAGTGTATAGTAATCTTTGCCAATGCATATGTGTAACTTTAAATTGAAAAATGCAGTATACTCCAACCTATACTGGATTTTATTGTGACCAAAATATGTGCTGGACAGTGAGTAAGTGAGTGGGCACTTGATAGAGCAGATGGGTTTGCATGCTGGCAGCATGTGTGTGTGTCTGAAGGTTAAGTAAAAAGCAGCTGAACTTTTTAACGATTTTAAGACACTTCACCTCTCATCCAAGAGGCCTCATCAATTTTATTTAACCTCTTAGGACTACCGTGACCTGGATGAATGAGGATCGACACAAGCAGCGTGTGAAGGAAGTGTTGCCCTTGTGCCTCAAGTGGGATAATAAGAGCATGTGCTCAGGCTTGCCACTCTCTAATATAGGATATTGTTAACTGAGTATATGCTTCAACTCAAGCGTGTTACTCTCCCACTGTAATTTGTGGAGACCAACCTTTGGATTTTTTTGCTATCTGAGAGGGATCAGTGGATAAAAGATGTATGCAGTTGTGTCTTCAAAAAGAATCGACTGAGTACAAACAGTCAGAGGTTGCTGAGTTTTGCTTAGTTGAGGCCGGGGGTGTGTGTGTGTGTGTGTGTGTGTGTGTGTGTGTGTGTGTGTGTGTGTGTGTGTGTGTGTGTGTGTGTGTGTGTGTGTGTGTGTGTGTGTGTGTGTGTTATGACAGTCCAAGGTTTATCATGTCTGTGAAAAATGGAGTTGTTTACATCAAACACAGCATGCAGAGGACATGGCACAATAAAGACAGATGGCCTTCATTTTTCCACACGTTCCCTCTCATCTCCCTAATAGAACCGGCTCTGGCTGTCGGGAGCAATGCTGAGAAGGCTTTCATTTACATCCGGGGTAAGGATCAATAATAATATGTCTATTTAGAAATCAATAATTCCTTGTCAGCAAGGATGAGTTGTGTTTGAAGTGTGTCACAATTTATAGCATTGTTTCAAGTGACTGACATGATTAAATCCTGAATTTTTTTTTTTACATTTATGTCGGTGAATGTGTCGTTTACAAAATATATTTCTGGCAAAACATTTCTTGTTTGGCCAAAAAAATGCACCTACAAGATGGAAAAGCATTGAAGCATTGAACAGCCTTTGGTACATTCAGTCCTTTGGCAGACTGGGGCCTTTTCCGCTGAGGATTTGAAATGTTTTCTGAGACGAACAGGTCACCAGAGTATATCAAACAGGGTCCCATCACACTATCTCTCAGGAGCTAACAGTCGCACGGTGCATCCTGGGAATTATAAGAAACTGACATCTCTTCATATCTTCGTGGTCCAGGCGAAGCAGCAGAAATCTTTCCGCCTCACAGCAGCTAGAGGAAGGAGATGAAGCGGAGAAGAGTGATACTGCGTGGTTAGTGTTCGCTAGGCAAGGTGGACGCTCGATAAACTGAGCTGAGGTCACCATCAATCTCTCACCCAAAGGGGGGGAGGTGTTTAGGATTCGTCTGTCTGAGGATGATGAATGGTGGCTACATTTGGAGAGGAAGCTGCTTTCATGTTTGGCATTGTCTGGGGCACTTAATGTTGGAGACAAGTTTTAGTATGTAAGTATGTTCGCAAACTGCAATGAAATCCTCAAAGTCTGCTCGGCTGCTTATACAACTTCGGATTTGGTGTTTAATTGTTCAAGTACAAAAAGGCACATGGAGGGCAAGGAAGATTTTTTTTTTTTTTTTTTTTTTTTTTTTTGGCCGGCATGTACGAGAATGACATAATGTGGAATTGGACGTATACAAGGCAAAACTTTCCTCATATCATATTGTGAGTCATGCAAGGAAATACTTGTAATATTTTTGCTTTATTCAAAACAAATGTATTCACAAAACAAATTGAATCGAGCATGCAAAAATACAGCATAATCGTTGCATTGACTGCTACTCGAAAATGAGCCATCTATTACAAGCTGGTGGGAGCGAGGCCAGGAAGCCGTCCCTCCACACTCTGGAAGGAGAAGTCTTGAGGGGAGTCACGGTGAGATGAAGAAAAATGACCCTTCATCTTTGATGGCAATGAGGGAGAAGGAGAGCTGACACTTATCCAAACAGCTTTCCATGCAGATCCGCCGCTCAGAATCAGTCACGCAGGCGGTGAGTGTTGCATACTGGGAGGATGGTGACCCCCGCCAACAGGGCCCCACAGAAAAGAGGCTGTCAAAGAAAAAAAAGACACTTTACAATTAAATGATGTCTGACTGCCTCTGAGAGTCAAGTGCTCTCTGCATGCGAGCGTGCAATTTCATCTTTCTCTTTAACTGAAAATACTTGCCTGCCCTGGATCAATTTCGGTATCACTATGGTAACAGCTACTGGTGCAAAAGCACAAGTTTCCCTTTGAATACGTTCAGAGGGTTAAACGTGACTTTTATTTACATTTAGCGCTACAAAATCTAATCATGCACTAATTACTATAAACTGCATGTCACAAAGAAATATTCGACTGTGTTATGAGAAGCGCACGGAGCTTCTAATAACACAGTGACCGTGTTGACATTCCTGTACAATTTGTTTGTCATCCTAGAAATCAATCATCATTGCTTGAAAGAAAAAAGTTATAATCAGGGGTAGATAGGTAGTCATAAGAAAAGCAGCTTACATTTTGCATTGGATATGATCATCTCTATTGACCTCAGGACAAACACAAAGACATGCAATACTCTGTATTAAGATGTTAAATAAGGGCAGCAGCAGCACTGACCATCATCACTGCAAATTGTTCTGTAATTGCCAATATTTTAAATCTTAAATCTGGAAACATGAGATTAGTTATCTTTATTGACAAGTAAATCTATCTTGCTGCATGGAAATTTTATTTCACCCGTATTAAGCCATTTTCTCCTCAAGTTCAGTGTTTATTTCTTGAATTTTAGCTGCTCTTTTTGCAGTGATACAATCCTAGACTGTATATATATATGATGGTCAAATATAAGTCTGGACAGCTAGGTGTACCTCAGAGTGCTAAAAAAGATCTGTCGGATGATACATGATATAGAATGAAACATGGACTACCCTAGTCTCTAGTGATGGCTAAATAATTCTAGTGAAGCCTTGGCTTCAGCTTGTCTCACTGGTGTAGCAGCCAGCTATCACAGCGCCTATAGCTTGACTGAGAGGACAGGGAAAAGGTAAGAAGTGAATCTGTGTAAACTGATTAGTAAACTGTGAGCACAGATTTTACGCCTGGTACTTTTTTCTTCTTCTCGTGTGACACCAGGGGACCTCCGTAGAAGTAATAAACCTAACTCAATCAATCATCATTCTTGTTCTTCCCGTGTGTGGTGGGCTCTGCTTACACAATCTGTCAGTCAAAGCAATGACCAGTGATGTCGAATGCTACTGAGCCGAAAAGCAGTCTCTGAAATCATGACAATTGTCAGCAGGTTTGAGCTTAGTTAGATTTATAGCCTCTGATATGAAGCGGTACATCGATGACTTTGGAGAGTCCAGGTTCTTTGGGGGGAAAAAAGGAGGTTAAACAAAATAATCAAAAGTGTTTTTGCTCAGAATCACAAGTCTATCTATGAACAACTACTTTAGATGTGGACTATCTGTACTGAGTCCAAATCTTTTCTGATTAATGCATTTTCATCTGTCCAAAAGACGCAACAGTGTTCCATATTCTAAATATATTTTTAAGATCAGTTGTCAGCTGTTGTCCTGTATTTCCATAAAGAGAAAAAACGAAAAAGAAAAAAAAGCTGATCTTAGCTTGAGTCTCCACCTCGTCCTCCCCTTCCAGGAAACATGCTTGGTTTTTAAAAGAGGCACCTCTTGACGTTCTCGTGTGCACCAGTCCAAGTGGAGTTAACCCCACAAAATAGAAGTGCAGCCCATGACATGTACAAAGCCCAACCAATTCCAGATTTATTCTCACTTTTGAATGCTGCTAAAAGAATGTGATGCAGGAAATGCCCCTAAAGGTCAATCCCATAATTACACTGCTTTTACCTAAGTAGAGAGAATGTCACAAATCCAATCATCGCCTGAATGGGGGATACCCAATCTCCGAGTGAAAATGAGTTGGTTTCACAACTATGCTCTTGCATTATTGCACTCGTGTTATCAACAGTGAGGCATGAAACACCTAGTGACCATGTGTCTCAGCCTAACCATAATTGATATGTCTCTCTTGAGCGCTCTTATCTGCAGGATTCCAATAAAAGGCTAAATGGAATGTGTGCCTTGTAAAATGTATTCCACCCTGCATCATCGTGTGTCACCTTATTTGATATTGTAACAGAGACAAACTTGTTTTATCTCGATGTAAAAAGAAACGCTCTCTGTTTCCTACTGTAAACACTGCTCCTCGTATCGCCGCCTCTGAGGAAAGATTGGTAGACTATGTGCTTTGTTTTTTTTTTTGTAGCTATTGATTTTCAGCAGGAAGCTGCGGTGGTCAAATGATTGGCTGGCATGTACGGTTGGCATGAAAGTGGTTTCTCAATGTTCACTCCTAGAGGGATGCCTTTATAAGTCAACACGCCAAAAATCTTCTAACCCCTCAAAAACAATAATGACCCCATGGGACGCCCAGCAGCTTCCTGTAAAGAGAAATGTGTGTACATGTGTGTGTGTGTTTCTCACATGGCAAAAATAAATTCCTCCACCGAGCACAACGTAGTTGGACTTGATTTATCACACAATGACTTGATGTTCACACACTGTTGGCACGAAAGGTGACTACGCTAAATATGAAACAGCCCAATCTTCGCGTGCCCTTTCCCGCAGCAGAGGATGGCATAGCAGCATTGCATATTGATTTCAGAAATGATTGATTCGGAGAGTTAAGCTGTCAGTTAAGTTTAATAGGTCAGACAAATTGGAGGCAACGATGGAGTAGCACAAATGTCAGCGAGTTCTCTTTTCTTACCTGAGCGCACCTGTGGTCATCTCCTTACAAAAAAAGCTTTATCTGTTTTTTTTGTTTTTTTAAAGGTTTCCCTCTTTCCAAAAAAAAAGAAAAAATTATGTTTTACAAATTAATCGAAGCAAGCAAGGAGGGAGCCAGAGCAAACTGTGGTGCTGCCTGGAAGCCCACCTAATGATCATACTTACTCTGAGGCCCAAATTGTTTTTATTACAGTTTTTAGTCTAGACAAATATCGAGGGGTAGAAAAAAAAATGCTCAACTCACAGACAAATTGAGGTTTACTGCAAATTACAAATCAGATTCAGGGCTGAGGAATTGAAAATATTTTTCTTAAAGCAGTAAAACTATCTACATCCACTGAATGTGTGGCTATGAGAACAAAGCCACGCTTTCCTTAGAACTATGTGATGAAATACTGCACAGCAGTGCAGAATGTGCCATAGCTCTATCCTGACAATAGCAAGCATCCTTCTTATGAAAATCAATGTGCTGAGCGAGCCAGAGGAGCAGCATGTGTGAGGTTGTGAACCTCCCAGGGACTCCTGTTAAGACCCCTTGAATTGTTGTAAAAATAAAGTCTCTCCTCATTAATTGAGTGCCGTTAAGAACCAAAGCGATAATGAAGGATTACTGAGTGTTTACACTCGGGTGGTAGAAGCCATGTTAAAAAGGCAATGCAGACAACTTTGCTGTATGGTGCCCAAAACAAAATCACAGGGTTTTCTTATTTCTGGGTCATGATTAATTTGTGTTGGTGTGGGGTTGTGTGCCACGTGTTAATTAATGCAAAATAAGCAAGACTTTTGAATTTATGAATATGATCATCACAATGGGAGAATGGGTTGTGCTTACCCAAGGCTGATAATTCAGTCATACTAAATAAACAGTTGTCTGATTATGATAAATATTCAGCTTAAATTCTTACTAAGCTTATGTAAGTTTGTTTAATATGAATTTTTTTGTGTGTGTGAGGAAGTCAGAACCTGAATGCTTCCTTTTGCCTGCTGGAGATTAGTCTCATCTACCAAAATCAGATCTACACGCTAATGCAGGGCAATAAATTAATTTCTCTTCTCTGAAGCATTTTCTATTTCTGAAGTTAATTTTGTTGGCTTAACGTCTCTTAAAGTTTGTCATGTTCATACCTTGAGGGAAAAATTTGGACGAAATTCAAAATGACTCACCTCTTTCCAGGCCTAAGGTTGTCCCTTTCAATTTGGATCATGGCTGCTTTGGTGTGTTGAGGGCATTCTGAATGGCAAGAAAACGAAAAAAACAACAACTAAAAGCCAGTTTGTCTATGTTTTGTGGTCAGAGGGGTAGATGCTGAGCAGCAGAGCTCACCTTTTCTGCGACTACATTTTTGGCATCCCTGATTCTAGACTCTCAGATTAACACAATGGGGATTATCCCGCCCAGCCTGTGTTGATCCTTCCACAGGCTGAGAGAGGCAAAGCAACTGTAACCCATACAAGGCGATGTGGGTGGAAGCAGTCTCAGGAAAGTTAGCTGAGCAGATTAACTGTGGATTTAGACCAAGGACAAAAAGAAATAGACAAGTCCTTAATCGTAGTGTTAAATAAGTGTCTTGCAAATATTTTGAAAATCTGTCTCAGTCTACATTTGTGGTAAAATAATATGTAACACAGTCACCCCAACTATGAAAAGACTGAGGGAATAACTGCATGAAATTACAGCTTTTAATTTGTTTAGCCTATGTTAGCATGTGTTTGAAGAGTGACATGTATTTCACAGTGCCTTTGCTTATGTGAAGCCTGGTATTTAGTCTATGTGAGTCAGTGTGTGCGTAACTCCATATGTTTCAGTGTTCATACTGTCACAGATGTCAGCGTGTCAGAAATGTCATCAAGACATCTCATGTGCAATGGCAGTCGCATTGAGTGTGAATGGTAAATTGAGTGAATAGATGCTTAAATGCCACAGTAATTGCACAGTTGGAATGTCATGATAGCTCGCATCAACTAAAATGAGAAGTCTACCTCTGGAGTATATTTAAGAGGCATCAAACAGGATCCCTACTGCTTCCAGGAGACTTTGTTGACACTGACAATAATAGCTTTGGATGGCTCTCAAAAATTAAAATGCCAGAGGCTCTTATTGGTAATGCACCACAGTCAAAAGTCCATGACAACATGCCCTTCGTTGTCATTTACTGTCTGTAAGCAGTGCAAATAATCATCATTGCTACCATCAATTTTGTCTGCTTCTGTGTTACATCCAACTATTGTTTGTATGAAGTAACATATGTTGGTGCAGCTGCGTCATATCTGTAAAAGTCCAACGCCCAAAGTTCCACCAGGCTGATGGTGCAAAGGATGCATGAGCTGCCTCTATGATGAGCCTAACATCCTCATAACCTTCTTGTATTTGTTTCATTTTTATAAATGAATCAAAACTTGCCATCTAGACAGTATATAGAATACATTTCTTTTTAATTGCTGTAAGTTATGTGTTGGCATGTAGGGCTTCAATTAATATTTTCACTATCAATTAAAAAAAATGTTTTTGCAATAAATCAATTTATGGTTTAGTTTATGAAACGTAAAAATAAAATAAATGTGAAAATGCTCATCACAGTTTCCAAGAGCTCAAAGTGGCTCTTCACTTTCTTTTTTCCAGCCAGCAGTCCAAAACCTAAAGACTCTTAATTTACTCTATTAAATGAAAAGATAAGAAATAAATCTTTAAATTTAAGAAGCCACAACCAGCAAATGTTTCACATTTTTGCTTGAAAAATTACATAAACAATTGATTTTCTTTCAACAGACTAATCAATTAATCAACGGCATGCTTGATTACACTTTTTTCACCGCATTTTTATGAGTTACTTGACAGATTTTCATGAAAATTGGTGGAAGAGTGGGGCATGTGTCAAAAATAGAACTGCTGAATTTTGGAGTAGATCCAGATGAAGAGGTGGATCTGTGATTTTTTTTTCCACTTTCACTGACAGAACCCTGAGGGCTGCCATTTTGATGGCACACATCTTGTTGGAATTAACATTAGGTTTTAATTTAATTAAAATGTACTGTTGGGCTTTAGTGGAGGTATAAGCTCTAACGAGTGCCCTTCTTTCAACCCAAGATATTGTTATTAAAAACCCTACACTCGCTTTAGGCAGCAGCATGGGCTTAATTTGTATCTTAGTTTATTGTGTTTGTGTCGTTGATGGAATATCATATTAGCTGTAGTGCCTGTTGTAGAATTATTGATGTAAAATTATTTTTCAAAAGCTGCCATGTTAATATGCTTACCACAGTTTGCTAGCCGCTGCTACTTGAAATGGATTTAGTTCCACAAAATAAAGATGAGCAATAGCCATCAGTGGAGAATGCATAATGTCAAGCAGTGAGTCACTCACACCAAGGCTGAATGTCATTGTGTGGACTCTGGACTACAAGGCTGATGCCTATGAAACTGGATGACACATTTCTGAGATCTGAGGATTGTAAGTCCACAAGTGTCTGTGTTAGGAGACAACGTGCCAGTCATTGTGAACCATAAAGAGAGGCAAGTGTGATAATAGCAAACCAAATGCGTGATACTTCATCAATAAAATAAAAGGTAAAAAGTAAAAACGATTGTAGTATAGATTGTAGTGGAGGAGGCGCTAGGCGCTCTCCGTAGCAAACACTAAAAGCAATGCAATTCTAGTTGAACCTGGAGGTTAAAAATGTGAGTGCAGGTATGTAATTGTGGGCATCAAGTAGGAACCTGCTATAACAAGTGTTTTGTTCAGTTAGACCCACACAGCATAACGCCTCCATGACACACAATGAATCATTGCATCCCATAACCCCTATCTACTGAATACCTGCTATTGGCTCTAACAATATACACATAAAACCTCTAAGGTTGAACTGCAAACATGCTGAATATTGTTATTTCACAAGCAAATCACAGGTAGTCAAATAATTGTGCTATGTAGGCATTTAAATGTATATATAATTTTAGCTGATATTGCAAGTGCCATCTTGATATTTAAGAAAAGAGAGAAAATCACAATTGTGGCTCATTTATCTTCTACAAGTCATCATAGTGAATTAAGTCCAAAATAAATCCACATTGTCTCTGTAAACAAGGGACTTTGTTGATAAGGCATATTTAATGTTTGGTACAACCATTGGTTGTATATTGACAAAGTGACAGGTCCACAGAAGTGAAGCCAAAACATCTTGATCATCCCCTGATGGCTGGTTGCAGTAAAGGTTATAAATCCCACCCCCTTCATGTTAGCATATGGGACATATCTGTACATTCTCAAGACATGTTAAGCTTTTCTGGTTAAGACAAAAGAAACGTCTGTTGTAACAATCAAGGCACGATGCAATACAAGTTTTGACATCTCTAAGATTTTAAATTGATCTATTAGCAATATTTCTGAAGTGATAAAAACATGATAGGACAAGCTTAGCAATATGTTGCTCAAAGCCTAAAATGCTATCAAATAGGACTCCAAGTTGTAGGAAATTAGCAGATAGCAGTATTTGATTTATCATATGATGGAGCCCAGTGACTAGGATTTTTATTTTAGTTGAATTAAGCTGGAGAACATTTAATGACATCTAATCCATCAGACAGTCCTGTAGGGAACTCAGCATAATGAAGTCAGTGGTAACTGCTTGTCTATATACAGGATCCGCGGTTACAGAAAATGGATGGATGGAGGGCTTAACAGAGGTAAAACTGTGTCATCTATATAACAGTGTAAAGAAATACCAGGGAGCATATGCAATGAGAACAGAACTGGTCCAAGAAATGACCCTTGGGGCACACCATATTCAATACGGGAAAAAGACAACATAAAATTGTTGCACAAATATTATATGCAACACATTCCCACCCACTGCTTGAGTCTAAAAGAACAGCAAATATCGTATGTAACTGTGTCCCACTCACACTCTAAACACTTGTAAATATAACAATCATTATGTGATTATGATCATGCTGTTTCACTGTATGCTTCAACACAATGGATCTAATTATCCACCATATGGACTCTATTCACACAACAACAGTCAAGGTCACCTGAACAAAAAGAAAAAGTGGATGTTTCCTCTACCAAGATACCACAAGACATGACATACTGTAGAAAGACCCTCTCCCTTAAAGCTGGCTTTCATATCGTAAATGTTTTATCACATGAAAACTTGAACAGTGCTTTGGCATGACAAATAGGGAGGCTGTCCTTCTAAGGGAAAGACCCAGTTTCAAGTCCTTGAGTTCAAAACACTGCCATGACCTATATTGAACACCCTAAGCTCTTGAGAAATAAAGGCAGAGCAGCTCTTAAAATGTAACAAACAGTTGGACTGGAAAGATACAGTAGACTATGGTCTTTTCACAATTTTGATTTTATGTTTTTATTTTCATTCCACCTCAACCAATAAGTGAGGGGGTCATATAGCCACTGGCATGTCTGTAGGCAAATCTAGCAAACTGTGCGTTCTAGCTTCACCCAACACATATGTTACCATATTAAGTAGCTCTGCCTTTCGATAATTTAAATTTTCTACAAATTCGATTTTTTTGTTGTTGTTTCGTGAAAACTTGTAATTGTTGTTGTTGTGGTATTTGTCATCTTTACATGACTCTTTTTTCATTATGCCTGCAAACTACTCAGATAAACTAAGATTATTCCAGCCACCTACATTGTTTGGTGCAGATATGGAGCTGAAGGCCCTTAAACCAAAGGCAAGAAAGTTCCACATTCCACACAAGTGCACCAACATCACATCTTTTTCCAGTTGAGTCCATTTTCTGCCTGGCTGTTACATATTAAAGCTGTTTTTGTCCACCGCTTTTGAACCTTCGTGATCATGCCATCTGTGGTTGCTAGGGAGATTTGTCCACAGCTGCAGAGTCGTACTGCATGACTTTCAGTGATACCAGTGTAAAGTGTAAGATGCTGCCATCTTAGCTTCAAATCCAACTCCAGCACCAACTTGATTTTTAAGACAAAGGAACACATTGCAGATGTCTCTGTTTTGTTTTTAAAGAAAATAAAAAATGTTTTTCAAAAGATAAACAGTTCCAAAGTAGAGCTACAACTTATAATTGTCTTTGTTATGAATAATGCTGCCAATTATTTTCTCAGTCACCCAAAGCCACAATCAGAATATATTGAATTTAAATCAGAGAAATGGAAATCCTCATATTTTAAAGCTGGACGTTGCAAAGATTTTCCAGTTTTGTTCAAAAATGATCTAAATAGTTGCTGGTTAAATGAAATCAACTAGTAGTTTGAGCTCCTCTAAAAATATACACCATCTAAAGAATCTTTTTTTTATCAAAGCAGATTAGATAAACTGACAAATAAAAATTGGTCTATCTGGGTCAGATGGTGGTGGTGTTTGTATAGTACATTGCACATTTTTTTTGCCCAATTCATGATAGTCTATTGATCACGGTTGCTATTCTTACCCTCTGTGAAAAGAGATATTAGCAGTTTTATCAGTCGGAAGTTTCAAGGATACGAGGTCACAGTTCATAGTGATGGTCCATTTGGGAGCCAATATCACAACATCAACAGAACCATGGCATTATTGTAGAGCACTAATAGCGTTTTATGGTGTAGACCAGGTCAGAGGTCAGGGAAAGCAGACAATGGTTGGGATGATTGGGATCCTTTAACAAAGTAATGTTTGCACACAAATAAATGATGACAAGTTACTTCTCCTTCCTTCATTCCTCCCTTCTTTATCCCTCCTTCTCTCTGTCACTCACACCCAACGATCACCTTGCCAGCCACCTCCCCCAGTGACATTCAAGTCTGACGGTTTGATCAGACAGAAAGGAAATTACTGTCCTGGGATTTTTCTGACTGATGGCTCTAGCCATCAGTCAGTACACCGCAGGACACGGGTTTACTGTGGCATCTGTAATGCAAATTCACCGCTAACATGGTTGGCAGATTCACGTGCATACATCTTACACCACTTAATCCTATCTGAACATGTCAACTAATTTTGCATTAGTGTCACACCTGTCCTTTTTCTTTGTGGTGCGTAATACATCACCATAGAGCTGTCGTATGAGCACACGAGTCAGCTGGTCAGCTGATCTGCAGAAATGAAGACATAGTCTTTATGTTTTCATTGATGGGAAAGTCCATTTTTCTTGGGAATAATAGTTTCTACATAAAGGGACATTTTGAAGAATCCTTTTTAAGGACTGAAACAAAAATGTTCACAGCTCATAGGAAATAATTGGTGAGTTCAGGTTTACATTTGGGTATAAATTATGTAAAAATCCCCTTAATAGTGAAAAGATGTGCAATTAATTATTGCTGCTAATTAATTTAATTAGGTGTGTACTTGTAAAAGGGCACCATTAAGGATATTCTACCTGCAGTTTGACATAAATATAAAATAAAATATAACTTAAAAGAAATTACCAGTATTGTGAATTTTTTACAGGTATAATTATGTTTTTGACATGCAGTTGTAGTTTCTTTCTGTCACCAAGGCAGATGCCAATAGGAGCAGACAATAATATATAAATGCCTTTGTGTCTTAAGTATAGCTATTTGGATTGCATTGTATAGCATCTTGATTTTCTATACAGATAAGTCTGCCTCTCCTTGTTTGAAGGTGATTTTAGCGAGAGAGAAAAAAAGTCCACATCCCAAGGTAAAGCCATGAGTGAAGTATTGAAAATGTGGATGTACAATCTAATGGGAGTCTGAGCATTTTCCATCCGAAGATTTTGAACTTAATCTTTCTTCTTCTATGAAGAGTCACAGAGGCTTGTGTCTCAGAGCTACATTATGTAGTCAAGCAGCTATCTGGTTGGCTTTGTTTGCACACACATTTTTTACATATATAACACCGCTACACTACTGAGAAGCACAACATGTAAATACATACATATGTAGGGCAACAAAAGGCATGAGTGTAACCACCATCTGCCACCTTTCAGGTCTTGAATTCATAATTGCCATATAGGCTTGAGGAGTGTGTGAGAACAAATCCATCAAATTAGCTGGATAATTGTATCAACTATTATAATGGTGGCACAGTAGTAACAGTATTTTAAATGATTTAAAGATAAAAAAAAAAAATAATGCTTACCACTATAGCTCCTCCCTGACTTTTCTCCTCCTTCACTGTTGTCCTCCTTCATCCCCTTCATCCCTTTTTGTTTCCTTGCTTGCTTCATTTTTCCCTTTTTTTATCTCTTAATGCTTAATTTCATCCCTTTCTTTCTTTCCTTCTATTTCAGTCTCATTTGCCAGCTTACATTCCTCTTTCCTGTCATGCTTCCCTTCTTCCCACCTGCTTAGATGTAAGGTAGCAGAACAAAACATAGGATGGATGGATGGATGGATGGATGGATGGATTAAAAAGTTGCAGGGGAGGTCTAAGCTAATAATTCTAAAATTAGTTTTTAACTCGTCACACTCTCATAGCTGGGAAGCCTTGACTCTGCAGCAACCAATCTGGTGTTTGTGTGCAAACTGTGGCAACACAAACTCATTATATTCATTCTCTTCAGAAGGCAACACAATGCAGCACCAACAGTTCCTGAATTTAAGCATGTCTCCTTCTCCACCTCTCTTCCAGCCCCTCTGCTTTTCTCTGCTTCTGATGTGAGGCCACATGCTGGCTTGCACCTAAAAGGGTCTTTGGAAAGCATGTGAAGGGAAACATTTGCCCAAACCTTTGACCAAACCCACCCTAAACAATATGGCTGCCTGCAACCATGAACAACACAGGATGTATTTGTGATACCCCTGTTGCTCAGCAGCTTGCTATACTGCATGGGAAAACACATAAAAAAATGCAACAGTGCCCCCAGTTGGTTGACGAGGGAACCACATCAACAACAATCCGTCAGTCTTGTGTGCACATGAAATAAAATGAGCTGGAAATTTGTCAGGGCCTGAATTTAGGAGCAAAGTGGCAGAGGATGCTTGAGGTGATTTGTGGACATTTTTAGACAGCTGTGAAGAAGTTGGCAGTGTTGCAGGGTCTGCAGAACCTTCAGCTCTCTGTCTAACAAGGCGTAGAGGGGCCCCTCCGAGGAAATAGAGCTATCCTGATGCTAAGAGGTGGGTGCTGACAGAGTGGAAATTGATTCCAGCTTAAAATACCTGCTGCTCGTGTATGTGATGACACGGTTGCATGGCTTTTTATTTCTGTTAGATTGTTGTCATGTTGGCTAAATAATGCACTTGATGGGCTAAACTTGGAGCCATCTCAGAGCTTAAATTCCATGCAAATGTGAAAGCATGCACAAACAAATCTGAAAATATGGCATAAAAATGGCTTTGAGATGCTTTGATTGGGGTAATTATTTATTTTTGCAGTGTTAATTATAATTATTTCATGTGCCAGCAATAATAATTAACAAAACTTTTTTTTTTCCTCTGTGTGTGTGGGTGTGCATGTGTGTGTTTGACATTTGAAGGATGAATAAGCTATAGGGCAGCTCAATCAGTGAAGATGAGACATCTTTCTCCTCTAACCATTTGACTCATCTCCTGCTGCATTTAGATTTGGGCAATGGGCAACAAAATGAACATTAATTTTTGATGAGTGTTGATGGTAAATTCTGATGTCCTAACATTGGCTGAAAGAAAGAACATCATCACAGACTGTCAGATGGAAAGCAGATTAGTCGGAATTTCTCTTTTGTGCTTTTCTACCACAATATATATTTTTTTCCTTTAAATATCATCTAATTTTCTTACATAAATTAGAACTATGTTTGTCAGACAAGATTTAACTGATACCAGAAAATGCCTTTAGCTATTTATGAAGGGGGCAGTCAGCCCACTTAACTCTACTGTTTATTAGTTTATTTCAGATCAGTACTTGAAGAGAAGAGAGTGAAGCGTAGGAGAAAATGCTCTGACAAAAGCTTTGATTCTGAGGTGGTTTAATACATTTTTAAAGGCTCTGCATTGCAAAAATACCTCAAACACAACCTCTGTAAATATCTATTTTTGTCACATCTACGACCGCATGGGTGAGGAACCATTCAGATTTCTTTTCTTCTTTTTTTTTTATACCACTGACAGATATTTATTAGTTTGAAATATATATTGAGGATGCATGATTATCAGTTGTCAGTGATGTTATTAAGTTTGCCGTTAATATGCCTGCAGGACAGAAATTAGCGCTCATTCCTTGTACATGCTGAATAAAGTGAACCCCATTCTCATTCAGAGAGGGTATATGATAATGAAATGCTATGAACCCAAAGTCCACTTGTTATGCCGTACATGTCTGCTGAGATCCCCCAAAACAGTAACTGTAGACAGGAGATGGGTTGGTGCCAATCTAGAACCGCTGGTGTCTGTTGCCTGCACCACATGTAGAGATAGATGGACGCATCTTTAATTTATTATTTTTGCGTATGTTTATGCCTCGCTGCCTCTATAATCAAGATTAAAGCCAAATGTGCCGGAATTAATTAACAGAACATATACAAACCGTTATAAATAATAAACTACCTCACATTGTTTCCTCCAGAAGATTGCGTGACCTCCAAAGTTCACCGTCACCAACTACGTGTCTGTCTGAATATGTTTTGAATGTTTCCTGTACATGATTTGACAGATAGGAGACAAACACAAGCCACTGGGAGAAACTCCCCATGTGAGCGTCTCGTCTTGTTGTGCAAATACACATGCAAAGATAGACACTCACTCTCTCACACACACTGTATCTCTGACTGCCGCTCTCACATGCACTTAATCACAGGGATACACTTTTCCCACGAGATTGCCAGCAGAGGTGGTTTCATTCTCAATCATTTCAGAAACACATCTCTTTATCTGCATTTCTCTCAGTCTTCATCTCTTTCTATATTTCTCCCACTCATTCTGCCACCCACAGGACACCCCCCCCCCCCCCCCCGCAACACACACCCCTTATTCTTGCTGGTGTTTGGTGTGCCTTTGCTAAGCCTTCAGACACACAGTCCTCTGCTCTCTTTGATAATCTTACACCGTGTCTTCCTTGCTTCCAATTCCCCTGCAGCAATGGGTCTCTGCCTTGTCCATCTGGCTCGTCACAGACTCACAGACTGACTGATGATGTTTATAAGCATACTCTAATGTGACAAAAATGATTTTGAGTGATGTCAGTGTATTTATAGCCACTATAATTATTTAATTTGACTCCTCAAGACGAAGGCAAATGAATGATGGAGTTGATACCGAGCAAAAATGATGGTTAAATCCATGAAACTGAATAAACAACCACAATCATGCAAAACTGTCATATTTTCTTGTGTTTAAAATAAAATCGAAAGTTATATGTGGTATAATGAAAGTGAACCCTTTGTCAAACAAATGATGATTATGGGTGCCGACATCATAGAGTATACAACAGCAATTGGCCAGAAATGACCTCCAGGCTTAGAGAGTTAGTATGCATTAAGACCAAATGCAGTATTGTGGCTAAAACACCAGTCTTCCCATTCATTTGTAGTGCATTTAAGGTGTGGTGCTGCAGGTCCCAGGAGTCTCATACAAAAAAAAAAAAAAAAAAGCGCTGGGCTTGAAAGCTTCAATATTTGATTCAACTTTTGGAGGATGCAACGCAATGCCACGATGCACTCATTAATCACATACCATGGCTATCAGTTTACAACTTGCTCCAAGATTCTATGATGTCGCGCGGTGCCTAGGAGGGTGCACCGGCAGGGGAGGAGAATTGCCCTGCAAACTTTTACCGACAGACAAAGCCTATGTGGAAGTGGTGTTGCTCTCAAGCTGGGAGCCGAAACCTGGGTGCTATCTTGGCAGTTTTATGGACAAAACGATGATACTCTCTCAGTCGTGTCCTCCCACGCCACCACAAAGCCCAGCTCGAAAAGCTGCATTGCCTGATTTGGTGTGAATGCAGCCTTACTACAGTGTTAACAGGATAGCACTCCCTGATGTACCCCTGTGTTTATACTAAACTATACACTGTTTTTGACAGTGGTTGAACCATAGCCCAGGCTGGCGCAAGATGAAGAAACCGTGCCGCTGAGGCAAGACTGACTGCAGAGTTGAATCTGCAAGGAGCACTACTGATTGATGAGAAGAACTCAGCAGTAAATTTTGAATAATTTGCTGGCAACTCCGTGATTTGGTTCACTAAGGCCGCTAGAGGGACTTTTTCTTCAGGTGTAGTGTACAAAGAGACATATGCTGAAGTTATTCTAGAAACTATCTCTCAGAGACCTGAGACTGCATAGGAAGTGAGAAACTGCACACACTAGTGAGGCAATCAAATTCTCAAAGATTTCATGAATACCGTGTCAGTATAAAGTTTAAACTGTCCAGATTGAGTAAATGTTTGACCTTACTAAATTCAGTTTGCCAAATTTAGGAGGGATGTTGGCTGTTGAATGTTGAGCTTTATAAATGTAACCCCATATCATACCATTGCAGACTAGCTTTGAACTCTTTTTTGAAAACTATGAGGCAGATGGTGTTATAGCCTGATTTCAAGCTCTTTTGGCGAAAAGTAAAGGAGACACTGGGTTCAGAAATTAATTGCAGCAATTAGGCCTGCAACAGGAGCAATTAGAGTTATAAAGACAAGGGGAAAATGCAAACGCAACTAGCTGTTGACAATAGAATAAGCTAAAGGTGAACTTATTCCTGTGTTTTTAAGGCCCTCTGGGACATAAGAGATCCTCAACAAAACGATGCAAAACAGACAGGCCAATGACTTCTGCAGAGAGTAGCTGTGAAGTAACTACTTCATCGTATATGGTTTTGTTGATTTAGTCTTTGCTTTTGCAGCATATATTTATCACTGAGTCATAATCCTGTGCATTCCCTGTGGAAATATATTCATGAGATACACTTTTCTTTCCTTCATGCAAAACTTCTGACTCCGCTAACATGAGCAGTGACACGCTTTTTGCGCTTTTAATTTTTTTTTCTTTTTTCTGGAAATAAAGTCTTTTTTCCTCAGAGTGATCAAAGCATGTTTAATATGTCAGAATGAATCACGACAGAATGATGAAATTGGCTGCAAACACAAAGCACATTTGAGACCACAGTTTGCATATGGGCTACATTATTCTAGCAAATTCGAATCCTGCACAGTTGAGGGAGCCTACGGTTAGATTAAGTTGCCAAAGGCCTCCAATTATCAGGCTTGTGTGTCTCTGCAGTGCACCATATCCATAAATGCAGCAGTCACCCTCTTCATTTTAACAACCATCCTGTCAGTTCAGAGTCTGTGGAGCAACATCAATGTATGAAAAATCTCAAGGACAATCAATAATGTAGTTGCTGTACCTTTCTCAGGTACAACAGCATATGAGGCTAAATTGGTTGACTGGGGTGTATGATGAACCATTTTCGAGCTCAATTGGACTTCAGTGGCCATCAGAAAAAGCTCCTATTCTGCACCTGGTAATGGTTAGCTGCCCTCCCCAGCAATATTAGATGTCATTCAGTGGGCTGCCGTGGGGACAGCAATTACCCTTGTGCTAATATCTGCCTGCCCACACCATCCCCAGTTCCCACTGGCTCCATGATTTCTACAACTGGCTTTGGCTGGCTACTCTGTTTACAGGGGAGACCTCATCAGACACTGATTTCACCAGATTAGATCAGAACTCTGACCCGCACGCCTGAACAGGCTCAGCCTCCAGCTAATGGCCACAGCTGGCCGGAGATCACCAGGATGCAAAGACATATGCCTGCTGTAAAGCACCGACACAAGCACCAACATGTGCAAATACACACATAACCACATGCACCCACATCAACAGAGTTACACCTGTTTAATGGCATACACAAACATGGATCCGGCAGGGCTGCACTAATGATTAATTGTTGTTTTCCTTAAAAAAAATTTTTTTTAAATGTGTTTCTTTTGTTTTGGCTAACAGTGAACAAAGAAATATTCAATGTACTCTCAGAAGATCAGGAAAATCATCAAAAATTTGCCATTTTTTGGTTGGTAAATTAAGGTGAATAAGCTGTTTGAAGATTAATTAATGAATTGTTTCAGCTCTAAAAATACATGATCATAACAATATCATATGTAGTAGAACTAGACTGATAGACATGCATTTTAATGAATTAATATTTTACCCCAACCATAACCCTAAATCCTGACCCAAAAAAAAATCATTTAAATTAAATTAAATTTTAAAAAAAACAACAACAAAAAAAACACTACAGCAAGCATCAAAACTTGGGTCATCACAGTGAATGCCAGTCAGTTTCCTGACTTTTGTATTACATATGCCGACAACACAGGCGGCCCCTGCTCCAGTAAATTGCCATATAGCTGAGAAATTAACTATTTTGTCATTATTAAGTGTGAAACTGCCAATCGGACTTATTTATGAATAACTACCTCATTTTAACCCTGACAATAAGTGACAAGAAACTCTATTACTTAAATTCAAAAGATATTTTTTGTGTTCATTTAGAAACTGTATCCCCATTAGATTGTTCGTCTTCCAGAGAGCAAAGATAGCTTCGTTTTTCACCTCTAAATTGAACTGTTCAGTACTGTTGTGCAACAGTCTTTAATAAATTATCAGTTATTGATCATTGGTCTGGCCTTAACTAAAAACAATGTGTTGTTTTTAGTTTACAGCGGACTAATGGATCCTTGTAGAGCAACTAATTGATGTTCACTTTGTTAGATACAAATAAACATGCCATACTGTGTAAGTGCACTCTGCATCACAAATGCATGGGATGCTGGGGAAATCAACCTCTGATGCTTGTACTGATGAGACAGAAGCATGGGTTGAACACTTCCTTGCAAGGCAACACTTATACAGTAAATAGCAACACATCCTGAGTACAAAGACGCCGAAGATGGCAGTAAAACCCACAGTTCTTATTCATGTCATCAGTGCATGAAGTTCCCATACAGTACCTCCACGTGCAGACACAGACACACACGTGTGACTATGGATGTTACCCTTGTTCCTTGACTCCGTGCTTCCCTCTTTGCTTCACACATGTAGCTGCCATTCAGGCTTTTTAAATCAGAGCGTCAGTCACAAGAATCCCTTCCAGAGCCTAGACTGAGACCCCAATTTCACCTGCGGTGAGTGGATGACAGAAAGCTGTCACCTTTGTTCAGAAGTAACACTGCTTCTGTCTGCTTTCAACGCTCTATAGGGAGCTGTGTGTGGCTGCGTCATGCCCATGCGAAAGGATAAAAGACATCGTGCCTCAGTTTGCTTTGTAAAGGATGAATCCTCGTCAGGCAGGAGAGGGATTACTTCACAGCAGGAGGCGGGACTTCATTCATCTCCCACAGGCTGTTCTAAAGCTACCAATACCGAGATTCGGTGCAAGGAATGCTTCATTATTTAGAAAAAAAATAGAATTTAAGTTTATTGTCATTTTGCATCTCTGTGCAAGACAGAAGGAGAGTTTGAGAGAATGAGTTTCTCTAGGATCAAGACTCAACATGAATAACACTGTACACAAGACCACAACCATTTATACAACACAACACAGTCCATGAGCCTGTATACCTAGATTTATGTAGTGCAAGCAATAAAAACAGGATAAAAGAGAATTACAGTGCCACTACAGGTGCCCAAAGATACAATATGCAAATCAAGAGTCGTATACAGTTAATACCATCTAGTCAGAGTGACATGGGTCGGCTGTTCAGCATTCTGATGGTCTGTGAGAGGATTTTATTCTGAAGGTTTGGAACGAAGGGTTTGTGAAGAGGGAGTGAGGGGTCTCTGACAATGTCGAGGGTCATGTGAATGCATCGCTCCGTTTGAGGTCTGTAATAGCGTTGAGGGAGACTCTAATGATCTCCTCACCTCTCCTGCTATCCATCTGCAGGGCTCTGATGTCGCTGTTATTGCAGCTGGATGCAGTACTGTATGTCAGCACATTCTCAGCTGTGCCTCTCTAGAATGTTGAGAGAATGTGAGGAGGAATAATGTTTGTCTTTAGTTTCCAAAAAAGGTTCTTTCCCCGCCAGACCCATTTGACAATCCCGATGGTGTGCTTCAACAAGGTGAGTTTGATTTTCTCCACTCTTTCCACTTTGCAGCCACTGATAGTCAGGGATGCATGCTTATATTGTGACCTTGTACATATAGAATACATATTTGAACTTGCATGCATTCAAAGCTTAACAATTAAATATCATGTTATCAGACAAGAGCACAAATGCAACGCTGCACCCACAGCACATGATGTAGTTGCTTGTGGAGTGGCTGTTTGGTCTCCCTTACATAACTCTACACCCTTGTAACTGTACACCCGGTGGTGTATGTAGAGTTACCAGAACCCTACACCACTGGGGTGACAATGTCCCTACAAAGGCAGAGGGCAAAGAAAAGGAGCACAAACATATTAAGAAAGCTCTGAAAACCTGCGGCTACCCCGACTGGGCCTTCATCAAGTCATCAAAGAAACCGCAAAAGAACAGCTCTGCATCCAACATAGAGGAAAAGAAGGATAACAGTACTGCCATCCCATATGTGGCTGGATTATCTGAGAAACTAAGAAGGATTTTCTCTAAGAACAACATCCCGGTGCACTTCAAACCCAGTAACAGCCTTAGACAACAACTGGTTCAGCCTGAGGATAAAACACCCAAACACAAGCTGAGCAATGCTGTATAAGCAGTTCAATGCAGCGAAGAGTTCACTGACCTGTAGGCCTATATAGGGGACACCAAACAACCGCGCCCCAAGCGCATGGCACAACGCAGGAGAGCCAGCTCTTCAGGTCAGGACTCAGAAGTCCATCAGGGACACTCGTTTGAAGACAACAATGAGCACATTCTGAACAGAGAGGACAGATGGTCTGAGAGAGGAGTGAAGGAAGTCAGCTATGACAAATTTAAGCGGCCATCTCTACGCAGGTTGGGTCGACGCCACCAGCCACATACAATACAGTCTTACAGTCTTTAGCCTCATTTTCACTGCGTAGTACCGATTCTACTCGACATTTTTGCTTTTCCGTTGGGTAAAAAGTACCTGGTACCACCTTTTTAGTACCACCACCTGAGCCAAGCAGGTACTAAAAAGGTCACGTGAAACGTTACAGACCACTGATTGGTCAATGCACGGAATATCCTGCACAGCACAAATCAATGGCCGCCACACTCAAACTGTGAAGAAGCTTTAGCGAGCAGAACTTTTTTTTAATCACAGCTGCAGACCTGAGGAGGTACTATCCCGTAATGGAAAACAGCCTGCAGTAAAGTACCAGATACCCAGCTGAGTCAAGCTGAGTCAATTCAAGCTGGTGCTACGTAGTGGAAATGTGGCTTTTGAATCATGTTACGCTAATGAATCAAGTGATGATCCAGCAAGTAAACAAACCAGGACATTAATGACCTCACAGGAGGTTAACTTCCCATCAGTCGGTTAGAACTGACGAAGCCTCTTGGATGCGGTGAAACCTCTACGAGCCTTAAAAAGAAGTCCAGTTGCTTGTAATTCAACCCTTAAGGATTTGTTCTAAAAGAACAGAAAAGACACTGAGACATGACTGTTATTCTGAAATGTAGGGTCTGTTTAAAAAAGCACTGGGTCCTTCATCAGAACTAATCACATTGTTTGTTCTGTCTGCATGAAGATGAAATTGATTTTTTTTTTAATTGAGAAAATGATATCCCTAAGCAGAGTTCAGTCAAAATAATTACTCATTTTGACTAGAACTGTGCAACAGGTCAATGATACAGTGGGTGAATACATGGACTACAGCTCCGCCTTAGAGCTACCATTCATGGTAGAATTATATATACAGTTATATTGAAACAACAAAGTTTATAATTTGCTACGGGCATTTATGATGAACCTCTTCTCCATGGCAACAGTGACTAATAATCATGGGTATTGTAGTATAAAATCGAACTAAAATAATTGAAACTGCTTTTCATTATATAAACTTGTGTTGTTGTATTATCCCGGAGGTGTGTTTCTCTGTTGGGAAGGATAGCCTTAAAAAAAATCAGATTGGAATTCATGAAGTGGGAATTATTTCCTAAAACCAACAACCAACCTCTTATATGATTGTAAAACTTAAACGTTTTGAAGCAATTATTCATTAAATTGTTATTCTGGTAAATCTGGTCTGTCGTCTCTGCTGTAAATCGTTTCCTTTCTCTTCCCATATTTTCCCTATGAAATGCAATTTGTCAAGTTGTGAGGATTGACGCTTTTCTGTTTCATGCTTTCAGAGCTAATGGTTTTATACACGGAGCCGGAGAAATATGTAAGTGCCCTTCATATACCTACATATATCCTCAAGAGTGTTTTAGAGATTTCATCCCTTCTTATCAGTCATCACCCTCTTTTGAATTACAGAAATGTCTGAGAGAGAGTTTCTCCACTCCTCCATACAGCTGTGTTGGCTAAACGATAGCTGCGTTCACTTCATTTCCCCTGTTGCATATATCTTTGAGCTAGAAACCACAGGTGCCCTTTCAAGTAATCCATTTCCGTGTCTCACATTTGCATATATGCATAATGCATGACAAAATGGCATCCCAACGAGAGGGTCCAATGAGAGAGCACTATTTTTAGTATGCACCTGGCATACTGGCATCAGCGCCACCCATCCTGATATCTCAGGTTCAGTGACAACGGCTTGTTGCAGTAGCAGCGATGAAGGCCTGAGGATGACTGTGTGAGACTTTCTCCAGACTGTTCTCTGCTTTGTCTTCCTCACAATGCAATCAAGCAAATTAAAATATTAACACCCATTTGAACGTCACTCAGTCACAGTAGCAGCATAAAAATAAATGTTGCCTACATTATGCCAATATATGAAAAATGGAGATGCAGGAATAACATTGTGACTCTTACTAACAAGAGAAGAAAGAAAACGGATGAAAAGAAGCTGCACCATTTTTCATTCTGACATACCAGGTTCTATCAGGTTTGTCTATCTGTGTGTCTGTCTGTGTGTGTTCTCCCCGAAACACTCGCCCTCTGTTCAAATGAATTACATTCAGATCAGTAAGCATTGCAGCTATGACAAGATTATTTTTGTCAAACTGAATATAGTCTTGTCATATAAGAAATATGAAAATATGAAAATCTAACGGCTGATTTCCAATTTTCAGTTTGCAGTTCATAGATCGTATCATTTGTAAATATAGAGTAGACAACTCACCTCCGAGATAAATCAACATTGCGTTAGATTGAATTTCATTTTTGTTTTCCTTTCTCTGCCTCCATTAATTTTTGTTTGACTCTGTGCTATTGTTCTGACATGCAAATATACTGGCTCTTATTCAGCGGCTGGAACTTAAATGCATCATCTTCCCAAAAATATGCTAACCTCACAGCACACATGACATTTACCTGAGAGGTTGCAGCTGATTTTATCCCACTTTCGGTTTTGGGGACATGAGTTGTGTGTGAAAGAAGTGGGACAGCTCCCTTTTGAAAGAGATTATCTCGAGCAGAGAGCGTTCTGTCTACCTGGTCTGCAGGGCACAGATTTCTCTCAATTTTCACGGCGGTCTGATGAAGTTCTTGATAAACTTTAATGTGACTTGTAATCAAATCAAGATTGAATACATTTGACATTATTCTGTTCGCATTCATGGTGTATTTCCAAGCAGTACCGAATTCTTGCTGCATAAATGTCTGTGTTTGTGATGACGGTGAGTCTATTGCAGTACGAAGGGGGACAGACTGAGATTGCTATCTCTGTGATGGATTGCCAAGTGCAGCTGCTTTAAAATACCATTAGGACATAGTCTCCGGTTTGCTTAAGGGTGTTCACTAATGTATTGCTACTCTGAGACTGAGTTTGTGCTGCTCTAGTTTAAAAGTTTGCCTCAAATGCGCCCACAATACAAGACAGCATGGTTTCTTTGTGCGCATGTGGTGGCAAGTTCTCTGCTCACATGCAAACCGCTGCATGCACAGCTTGACTTGGCAGAACAGCCTGGTGCGATTAAAGCATGTAAATCAATAGCACAGCAAAGCAACAGTCTCAGTTTAATTGCTGCCTAATGACATTCAGTCTAAGCGTCTCGGCCTCCAGAGGTGTAGTACAGGAAAAACCTCATTAACTTTTTTTCATGTCCGTCATTTTTTTTTTTTCCTGGACAATAGCTGAAACGTATCGACAAAATGATTAGAAATGCAATGAGAAACTTTTTTTTAGTAATCAGACCAACATGAGCAAAGCAGCCCACACAAAGCCCAGCGGGGATGTCCCCCGGAGAGAAGCAAATGATCCCGTTTTCCGGCACATAAGTGGCAAAAGAATGAGAGAGGGGACTATAAATGGTGGTAACATTTCATGGTAGGGCAGCGACGGCTCTCGATACACATACAAATCTTAGTCCCTTTGTTTATGTCTGTGAATAAGTGTCTACTTCAATTTTAGTTTTCCCATCTTGAGCTCAGTAACTCATCCATGACATAAATAACATATGCTGGCATCAGAAGAAGAAGAAGAAGCAACTTTATTGGGCACAAACAATTATACACACAGTAAAATGTAGCAAAATATGTTCTCTGCATTTGACCCATCCCTGAGCAGCAGTGGGGAGACCTTAGGGCGCCCAGGGGGCAATTTGGGGTTCAGTATCTTGCTCAAGGGTATATATATATATACGGGAATACACTGGTCATATTCACACTGGTTGCTTCTAAAGCATCAGCTGAAAATGTCGCTCAAGGTTTTGATTTCTGGTTGTTGACTGAAGACCAAGGTGTCAAATTCAATTGGGAAGCGATGAGGGGGCTGTTTTTAATATTTTTTTCTTCATTAAGTTTATCTTCAATCCTCTCTGCTTCTGATTCTATTGTTGTCTGGAACATACAAGTGGCTCGGCTGTAAGTGTGGTTTATCTAGAAGTTCAATTTCAGCTGGCAGAGAAACACAGTTGAAAACACTCTGAATAAAATCCAGTTTTGTAACTCTGAATAGCGTTTAACATATAGCTTGGTTTTGAAGCAATTAGCATTGTCTGAGAATAAAAGAGATTTTTTCAGATGACTGAACAGCCCACTTCAGAGTCTCATCATTCAGTTCACATCACTTACAGGAGCTTGCTTGACAACAGCACTTATGTCTTGGAGATTTTTGAAAGCCTGATTCTTTTAATCCGTCTCACTTGTGCAAATATGTGTTTTCTCTGTTTTGTTTCTGCCGTTTCCCATTTGTATGAGTGAATAGATAAATCAAGCAATGATATTTTTTTATCTGAGGCTTACAAGCCTAATCCACATTTAGAGGTAAAAAAAAAAGAAGAAGAAAAAAAAGGCTGTAAGGCAAATATTATTCCAGGACCAAAATGCCGTGGTACAGTCAGCTTCTGAAATAAGTACATTTTCAGGACAAGTTGGCAAATGTTGAAAATCCACATTCCACTTCCGACAAACACCCACATCAAGTAAGTGACTGAAAATTGTTGCTATCCAAGCACTGCTGCATACACAGCCATCACCTTCTAACCTCAGGGCTCACTATTCCACTGCTGACTGGTACAGTTGAGGAAAATGCAATTTTATTTACTATGATTTTATTTAAAGTCAAAAACCGGCAAAATCCCATTAAGGAATTTTTTCAGTGAGAAGCAAGTATACCTGTTTCTCAATGGATAAACGCCGGGGGGGGGTTGTCATACTCAAGACCAGTTATCTGGGGTGGCTGGTGCAAGTGGGGTTAAAAGCAGAGTCACCAATTGGAGGGGGGGGAAGCTCTTTTTTTCCACTAGTCGACCAAGTAGTTGTTAGGGTTAGGATAAGTCACCAGGAAATTAACTTAAGTATGTAATTTCCATAAAAGTAACCTAAGAAAGAAAGTGTGTGTGTACATGTGTGTGTGTGTGTGTGTGTGTGTGTGTGTGTGTGTGTGTGTGTGTGTGTGTGTGTGTGTGTGTGTGTGTGTGTGTGTGTGTGTGTGTGTGTGTGTGTGTGAAACTTTTAAGTATCCTTTCATTGACTGGGCTGTTCTAAGAAGACGTGCTTATCGCGAGCCCTCAGGGCACCAGTGTTAATCCCCGGGAGAAGATGACATCAAATGGAAGCCGAGCAAGGGATTATGGGGGATGTTGTGGAGCATGAACAACTTTTACTGAGAACTGCATGGACAGGGATGAATCCCTTTCAGGTGAGAGTGAACAAACCCTGGAATGAATGAAGAAGAGAGGGAAAAAAAACAAAAAAAACGCAACCAGCGTATGAATTAACCATTTCAAGGCATGGGAAAGATTCACCACTGCCAAACCAACCAGACTATTGCATTAATTTTAATCACGCCAACATGAGCAAGTTAAGGGTGGGGAGTGATTTTCCCACTGCAACCAGTCCCTACAGTCTGTGCCTAATTCAGATGGTTCTGACTGGAGTGGAGTGTGCCAGATATCTTCTTTAATGTAGTCCCTGTGAAACAAAGTTTTCTTGTTTCACATCGAACCATGTTTCATTGTGAACTGGGCTTCTCTGTCTGTGTTAACAGCGATAAGGATGTTAGACTATATAGATAGGGTTTGACTATTATGTTTTTTTCACTTGACTGCTTCAAATCAATTTTCACTCACCGTTATTAAATTGTTTTCTTAATTAGAAGAAGACTAGAGTCAATTGTCATGTTTAATCTTTGCCACGTTGCTCTAAAACTTATTGCAACTGTTCTATAAATAGTTGTAATTTCGCCCACATCCTCTAACACCACCCAGCGAAACTTCTGTTTCCAGGATAACTAAATATTCGTTTGTAAATGTCATTACCTGTCCCCCTCAATTCATGGGTCGTTTTTGAGTGTGCCATATGAGGACTTATAGTATACTGCATTTTGGCATATTTAGTAGTGTGAACACACTTATACACACAAACTGGCCAAT
Source organism: Chaunax sp. Z400 (assembly GCA_037577475.1). Classification (NCBI taxonomy): domain Eukaryota; kingdom Metazoa; phylum Chordata; class Actinopteri; order Lophiiformes; family Chaunacidae; genus Chaunax; species Chaunax sp. Z400. The sequence continues at coordinate 16,106,070 of CM075189.1, forward strand.
TTCAGTCTGGAAGTGTGTGATTTGGGACACAGCGTAAGTCCAGAGTCCAAATTAATTATTTCAGGATTAATGTTTTATTTTTCCATGAGACATAGTCTCTTAATATCCATCTAAATATTAAACAATTGATGCAAGTAATTGCACAGTTTGTCATTTAAACTCATATGTCATTGTTGTGTTCAGTGTTTGTTTTTTCTGCTGTAAAAAATTGATTATTTCAGGATTAATGTTTTATTTTTAATAAAGAGGGAAAAAAGTGGTAAAAAATAGTGACTTTAAGCACTGGAGCTGTGTCTAGTTTATCATTATTAGAGATTGTTTTTTAAATACATGCTATTACAAAGTACTGTAATTTGAGAAACAATCTTTGTGTTCTAAAACACTTCAATAATGTGTCGCACCAATAAATCGCACTCTCCTGAACTCTGAGCTCATCATCACAATTCAAGCCTGGAAGTCATTAATAATCCACCATTGAAGCCGATCTAATGAGATACACTCGTGTTGTTAAATATTTGTCTCGTTCTTTTCTCTAATTAGACATTAATGGGCTCATGCTGAGTTCATTTGTCGCTGCGTGAGCAAACAGTAAATAATGGCTCTTTAGTGGTAGTTCGCAGGAGACTTGCCTCATGTAGAAAGGGCCTCGTTTATTGATCTCATCTTGAGTTATTCGGCACATAATAAGAAAAACTGGTGCATTGCAGCTCGCTGTTTGACTTTTCTGGTGAAGGTCTTAGTTTCAGCGTTTGGAGTCATCAGGCTAATTCAGATGTGCAGACACTGTGGACTTCTACCAAAGAAGCTGTTGGTGGAAACAGAAATCCAAATGAAATAAGGTCATATACACGAGGACTTTGTATTTCAGTTCACATTATCATTTACTTTCAAAAACATATTTGATTTGATATGTTGGAGATTTTGTTGAGCAAAGGTGATCTCATGAAATGTTAATCTTTGTTAGAGTCACTGTTTATTCAGATGGTAATGAACACTCACTGCAGTCTGTAGCAATTGTAATTCACTTGAAGATGTTGATAAGCATATTATAGATTTTGTTGTGTGGAGGCATGTGTTGAGATGTTTAAGAGGATTATTGCCCAAAGCCATGCCCTCATTGTGCGACACAGACTTATTTGTAACATTAATCCCTACTGGACATGGCTCCATATCCAAAAATCAATTCGGGTTAAAATGATCTCAGTCCATGGGGTTATATTGGAATGAAAATCAACTCAGCCTTAAGATGCTTTTAGGAAATGGGGCTTTGGTCTTTAACCACACTCTCAAGACCTTCGCACACCAAAGAAAGTGAGCATATCAGTCATAAACATTTGTGTAAACTGAATGCTTTTAGCTCAGATAAAAGAAAAGGCATGATATTGGAGGCTTCAAAGTCTCAAAAGTGAACTTCACAAACATAGACTTTGCAGAGGAGTAAGCATGTTGTGCATTTACAAGCATGGAGGGTAGGGTCGACCATAAGCTTTTCCCAGCTCTGTGCTCACGGAGCAGAAACGCTCCATAACAAGGATGCTTTTCCACTTGTGCTCATTGTTGAGTGCTCTCGCAGAGCAGAAAAGCATGTGGTTCTCCGGTCGCAGTATATGCTCTGAAATCTTGTACCATGTGCACACAATGGGTTTTCATTTCTGCAGGTTTTGACATTAATCAAACTCCATACATTTCATACTGAATGATTACACACAAAAAAAATTTTAAGTTTATCTTCGCTTGACAACTCTCAGAATTGCACAACTTGTTAAAAGAGTGTGAGAATATTGCAGCTACTTGAAAACAGTTGGAACACACGGTGTGCTCAACAAACATCTGCTGCTTGTAAGAGAGCCCAAACACATAATTGGCTTTAGCAAATGGAAATCTGACAGCATGTAATCCATTTCGCCTGTTGTTTGACAGGATGTCAGTTGTATAAGCAGAATGTAAAAGCAGTATGTTAATGTTGCTCAGGACACATTGCTTAAATAATGTGGCCACATGCATCATCTGAGAGAAGGGATCTAAATGTGTCCTCAGTGTGTCATGAGTGCATTAACTCATCTATTTAGAGCTACAGTATGTACTTGTGATCAGATCATCCAGGATGGATGTTAATAGACTTGGAACAGATATATTTATGGTTCAAAACAACAACATTGAGTCAGAAGGAATCACATGTGGGCTTTTGCTGATGATGCTGTCATTTTTCTTGGGAGGACGGTTTGACTCATGTATTGTGTATTTCTGTACCCGATTTCCTACATTTCCTGGAATGCCTAACTCATCGTCCTATACCTGTGCTCTATACATGCAGAGGTAATAAGCAGTGGCAAAATAATATTCAAATTCAAGTCATTCAACCCGGACTTTCTTGCTTTGTAAAGTACGTTGTGTGCTGTTGCTCGGCTCATCTGATATTGACAGAGATGCGTTTCATTGGAGGCACATTAAAGCCTGATGCATCTCATCCAAATGCAGAAGGTACTCTTGTGAGACCTTGAGAGATGTGTCAAGACTGCAGGATTTTAAACCTTAGAAATGAGACTGGGCTTGGAATATCATAAAAGTTTTGTCCATGTCATATTCACTAGATTTATTCAGTTATTTTTTGGAATTAGAAATGTCATTTACTGTTTTCTTTGAATGCCAGCTACCTACCTAAAATACAAAAAAAAAAACATTAGACAGTACTACGTCAAAGTATTAACTTTTTATACAACTAATTTAACATGAGGTGTTATAAATACCTGTTTAAGGGCATTTACCTTGCTTAAACTAGGTTAGCATAAATATTAAGAATCTCTTGAAACCACTGATCAGCTCAGACTAATACAGAGAACCACATGTAGCACCTCTCTCTCTTTGTAATCATCCTTGAGTGTTCGGCATTCTTATTACTGTCATGAACACTTTGAATGTCCCTTATAAATCATGCCTCCTCTCAGTGTCAGGGTGACCCGGTAATTAAGGAGATGATCCCTTTAGCGAGGAGAATAACTTTCAGGACCTTTTGACAGCAACTTGCTGAGGAAGTCCTTGAGCAAATAATGTCAAGTGCTGACATCACAGCCTGACTCAAAATTGAAAACTGTTTGAGGATTTAAACAGGAAAATATCACTGTTGTATATAAAAAATCAGTGTCTAGTTCAATGGTACTTTTGCAAAAGTAGACATAATCACATTGATTACAATTTCCATTAATCATCATCACAATCTGCCTGAAGAGTCTAAGGCCCTGTTTACACAATGTTTTTTTTGCTGAAAATTGAGTTTTTTCTTTGAAATAACACTTTCACTAGTTAGTGTGGATATCGAATTTCCATGTTGGGCCACACACTAAAGAAAGTGACAGCTTGAGTTTACTTAAAACCATAGCAGCAGCAGTTAGCCGACAACTGATGAGATGTCATGCACATAAAATAAGTAGGGCAGAACACCAGATCGGTTGGAGGACTCAGACTACTTGGACAACATTAGTTGGTTGTATTTAACAACATACTGTATCTTACATCTCTCTTAAAGCAAATCAACACCCAGCTGTCTACCCAAAAGTCATTGCTGTTGTTGGCACAACATCACAGTGATTCAGTGATTCACAGCCATGGAATATTTCCAATACTGATTGCAACAATGCCATACTACCTGAAATTAAATCTGCTGCCACAATAGGGCATCAGGTTTTTTTTTTAAACATTCAAATATATTTGTATCAGGAGATCAATTGAAAATTAAAATAACCATTATTATTAGCCATAATCTCGGGGCTGATCAAAATGCTTTCTGTGTCTGACAGCCGTAAGAATAAAATTAAAATATACCTTATATACAGTATGTGTCCTCAGACTTTGGGCATCTACCTCTTAGGGGCATCAAATGCAGCAAATATTTAAGTAAATCAATACCTCTGATTTTTGCGCCTTATGTATTTGTCCCCTGTATTTTTCACAACACGATTTGATGAGAGTCATTTGTTTCCAGGAGGGACTACCTATTTGCCACCATTTGACAAAACATGCTTGATATATTACTCTGCTAATACAATAAACCTAATGGATATGTAAGCCCAGCACAGTAAAGTGGAGCTTTTGTTAAATATGAGACAGATGAAGGTTGTCTGGGTCAATGACAACATTTGGCTGCATCACACTCATTATCATCCATTGTGTTCATTAGTTTAGGAAGAGACTTATGGGTACGGCTGTCCTCTCAACCAACTTTAAGTCTCTCACAGGAACAAGACTCATCCAAAAACTGCCTCGTTTTGGCCTCCACCCAAGACTGCAACGTAGCATGGCGAGGAAAGGCGGTGGCAGCATCTATATTTGTGCCCGTGAGTTAGTGAGGAGAGCTGTTGTTTCATGGTTAATCAACAACTCCTATTTCAGAGGAAGAAGGGCAGTAAGGGCATTCCACCAGGCCCCCTAACTGAGCTGCACCACAGGGTCCATCAGGTGTCTGTGCAGAAAAACCCAGAGTCAAATTGATTTCTAACGCCAGGGGACCAATGTGTTTACCTCATCAAGCAGGCAACCGAGTGGAGAGCATAAACAAAATGAAATGAATAAAAGAGCGAGTAGGGTTATCATGTGTGCAGTGACCCTCTGGTAATGACAATCCCTGCCTTCCCACCTGCACCTTGCCAGTTTTCATATCCCACCCTATCAGTGGAAAGGAAGGAGGTTTGCAGATAAAATTCCTAGGGCTCCTGTTGCTGGATTTTCTCCAGACACTTATCTTTCCATAGCAGTCATTCCACTCTCAGTTGGGTGGATGTGAATTGCCTCAATAAGAGGTCTGCCTTCCTCTTTTACTCCCTCCACTGGTTGCTGGTTGCTGATCTCCATTCTGTCAGAAATTCAGCCCCAGGCTTAATTTGCATTATCAACCTGGTTGATACAATCCCTTTCTTGCCGAGTGGCTTGAAATGACTAGTGGGACCTGACAGTGACTCTACTCTAGATTTTGAGATCTGATTCTGTATTACAGGGAAGGAAGGAGGAAAACACCACCCTTTAGCAGTTGATATTGAAGGGTAGATGTTCTAACAAACTAATAAGGTAAAGTAAATGAAAATAATGTAGAAGTTATTTGGAAAATTCTGAATTTCTCTATTTGACTGTAACTCACTGGATAAAGCTTTTGCATTACTGATCCACCAATTAAACGGAGTCTCAAAAACATTTCTGCTTCGCTTATTATTTGCGATTCATATGCAAGGTAATGTCATTTTAGATCTGAAGGATCAAAGCTTCCCTGAACTGAATTTTAAAAAATGTGACAGTCATAAGAGGGCTTATTATGTCTCTGAAGAGAAGTGCATATAAACAACAAACACGTCATTATGGGGAGATCTTGTAATATGCTGTTACATTGCCTTTCTGAAGGCTAGGATGATGCGTAAAAGCTGGAGAGAAAGGGAGAGAAAAGCCTCTGAAATCAAAGGGTGTTAGAAGTTTGGTTTTAGATGTTAATTTGACTGTAAGTAGCCATTTACAGAGAACAAAGACAAAGCCTGCTGTCAGTGTATGCTGGTAAATGTTCCTTCTGCATACAAAAGAAGAAATAATGATGCCATTATGTGGAGTAACCAAACAGTGGAACAGTTTGATATGTTGTAATATCCTCACTGAGACCTCTGTTAAAACCCATTTCTATTAAAGAAGCAGAGAGCTGCACTTATTAAAGGCAGAACAAGATTTCTCTTCTATGAAAGAGAACAGGGAGGTGTCTGTGCACCATCATCTGCACGGCCCCTCTGTGGTATCTATTTCCATGCCGCGGCTTGTTTCTGCTCGCCTGCAGAACGAAGGTATTACCACCCCTCGTACAACAAGCTCCTGCACACATGACAGTTCATTTTCTGCATGATCTCCCAAAAGTCGATACGATCTTGTAAAGACAAATACCAGATAGCACTGGCTAACTGATGCAGTTGGGGGGAACACCATTAATCATGCTCTCCTGGAAGGCGGGGATTGAGGCGTGGGTCTACCTAGGAAGTCTTCATGCATTAATAAAATCACCAGATGATCTATGAATGAATTCGCACCTGGCAGTGCCTTCATTACCCATGGTACTGCAGGGTCTGGGAGCACCGGTCTGTATCGAGTAGTAGGGAAGTAACTAGAAATCACTGCTGTTGAGAGGATGTGTCTGCTCAGATAAGACGACTGAGACACTTGTGTCATTCCACATGCAGAGTGATATTAATGCAAAGCTTTTGAAACTAGACCATGCATCGTGAACAACCTGCAGCCTTCTAAATGTGAGTGTTTGAGTCTATTAGCTTCCCAAAGGCTCTGTACAATGAAAAATGAACGTTTGCACAGTATCTTCTCAGTATCTCCCAGTTCTCTGCTGGACGGAGACCTCAGATGTTGTACCTGTAATCTGTTGGAGTCGCTCTTCCAGCTTTGGGGGTCACAGCCTCTAAACCTCCCACCACCACTGGTACCACTTTGGCTTTTACCTTCCACATCTGTTCCAGCTGTTCCTCCAGCCCCTCAAGTACCTCTCAATCTTCTCATGCGCCTTCTTCCTCATGTTACTGTCAGCTGGGATTGCCACATCTATCACAACTGCCCTCTTCGGCTCCTTGTCAACCACCAAGGCTGGTTGCTTGAGGCATGTACCATATTTATACGTATATGTGTATCTAATGGTGTTTACTGAGGAAAAACAAGGGAAAAGCTATCCTATACTAAAATGTATCCTGCCCAACGACAATGCAAACAATATTGTGTAACATTGTCGCTTATTTCACTTGCATTGGTTCAAATAAGAGTGTAAAAAAATACGATCAATCATGTTTACCTCAGCTTTCTTTGCCCAGCAGTATTATCCCAACAAAAGCTACAATAGAAATTGAAGAGAAAAGAGAGAAAAACACTCAGGTTTGCATACTTTGACAGTTTTCCACATGGCTCGACTCTAGCTGTTGTCATAATTGAGTATTTCACTCAAATCAGTCTTTCTCCCGTATTTCTGCTCTTTTCATGCTGTAACTCAGGCATTCTTAATCCTCTCCGACAGCAATCCCCAAACAGACATCAGAAAATGTCTGTGATCACAAGGTTCAAAAGACAGAAATTGTGCATTCAAATCTTTCTAATTCCTAAATGAAAAGATATTTGAAGAAACAACCAAGGCGAGTTTCTGCTGGTGTAGGAGGTTTAAAGACTATCTGACATTAAGCCATCTGTCAAGTGCTTTTACACTGAAATAAAACCCGCTGAATGTACTTATATTCAAGCCGAAGCTTTAGATGTAGATCTTAAAGAAACATCACAAGAAGAAATTTAAAGTAGTATTTTGTACGGAACTATACTCGGACTGGTTCATCACTCCTTCTGTACATAGAAGGTACCCAGTATGATCACACTTCAGATGGCCATTGAAACCCTCACATGTCACAGCAGCAAGGAAAACTCTTTGTAATGCATGGAAATACTGTGGATGGTATTATTTTAGCCTTTTTCCCAGATGGTTAGAGATGCTTTAATTCCATTTATCAAGACTAGGAGGACCAACTTTGATATAAACTGAATTAAACAGGGCATCTGAAGAGAGTCATTATGATTGGGTCATTTGGCCTGTTGGATTATTTTTAATGCATTTCAAGAGGGATATTAAGCCACTGAAATTATTTATTAAATGGTGCCTTGAAGAATTCTGTCACTGGCAAAGCCTGATGCACGAGGCACTCAGAATGCACAATGGCCATGGTAACACAAACTGATCAAACCAGGTGTATAAAAACGTTTATTTTGCTTTGTTATAGTTGTTAGTCAATAAATCAATATAACATGCAATTATACAATTAATTAATAATCACTGAGTTAATTGTATATCCTCATCTAAAGCCAAAAATAAGCTTCACTGGAATTTAGATGGTTTCAACATTCCCCACGTAGAAGTTGATCAGAGTGGAGTAGAAAGAATTTGACACTGAACACTTGGGTTTGTGTCTCACATTTCTCCTTGTGGTTAGGTTTATGTTACAATAGCACTATTGACGTTTAGAGAAGGGAATTGTGATTTAGTTGAATGCAAAAAAAGTAACTTGTTCAGCCTGTTATTGTTGCTTTTTTCATAATGTAACCCATTAGTGCATGAACATAGCATTTAAAATGTTTATCATGTTTTTATTACCACAAGTGTGTATTGGGACAGCAAATCACATCATTCAGTGGACACATTTTGTGACTTTACTGACCAAAAACTTAATATAATGGTAACTATATAACTTTTAGTTGTGAAGTCACTGGGATAACTGACATTTAGATCTCATTTTCTGGCCTGAACATTTATTGTGAATTCAAGACATTTGAGACTATGTTGTCCCACCACCTATCCTCTCAACTCCCCAGTCATAAGAATATGCCACAGGCAAGATTTTGTCAGACAGCTACCAAGCCTAAAAAGACTTGCTTGCATGGCAATAGCTAAACTGGATATATAATTCATTTAATTCAAGTCAGATAGAGCATTTCTGATATCTACAATGACATTCTTCCTTTCCACAATTGTCATTTCAGATATCCCCAACGTCATTCTTCCAAAACAATTGATGTCACTTTTTCCATCCATATGTATGAGGTTTCTCATTGCACATATCTAAACTTCAGATGCAGATATCTGCAATGCCGACTGCAGATATCCACTAATAAATTATGACTACTTGTCATTCCAGTAACACATATCTTTATTTCTGGCTAGTCATAATTCCAGTTCAAGATATCTTTTATTTACATAAATACATTGTTATTTTTAGATATATTCAGTTTTTACAAGTTAAAATGACATTTAGATGGAATTAGGAAAAGTCAATTAGAATTAGAGTTTTGACGATGCAAAATGACATTGCAGATATCTGTAGCAATGTCAGAAGCTAGGGCAAGAGGGACTTAACATAACACAGCATAACATACACTGTGGTACTGCAATAGCAAGTTGTCTAACTTGGGTTGGTAGTGCTGCAGCCGCAAACTTTTCCTTCTCTTTCATTGCATTTGCAAACTATCTTATCTAGAACAGCAACCACAAGTGCTTCTGCATACTGTTCAACAATATTCTAGGATAATATCTCAATGGGAAGCCTTGCATGAGCAATGTTATGCACAGAAATTTGGACGACTCACGATGACTTTTAAGATATCTGCAAGTACTTGGAGTAGTCAAAATAGAATTATTGATATCCGCAGTTGTCATTGAGGATGTGTGATCAGACAAGAGTTGTGTTCAGTGACATCACTACTGATTTTTTCTATTTATTTTTGACAAGGGATCATATCTCGGATATGTATTATGACCAGTCACAATAGAATAACAACTAGAAAAAATGACATTTTTTTATCTGTGTGATGTGAATTCTGGATAGTCAGGTTTGGTTAATAAATGTTAAAAACTGCTGGCCATGAGCACCGATGCACAAGGCATTGGTTATTGTATGTGCTGTTTGGGGCCCCTCTTGCAACTCTTGCTTGTTTGCAAAGGTGTAAAGAAAGGTGTATAGACTATTTAAGTCACTGGGGTATGTGTGTATTACTGCAAATACGTCAAGTCTTGCTGTGCTTGAAGCTGTATGAGTCCACAGAGGAGTGCTAGAAGAGAAAATAGACCAGTAAGCGGAAGATAATTTTGCAGAGGAGCCAGAAAAGCTGCTAAACAGTCTTTCCTGTTCCTGAACTGTGGCTGTACCCTCTGAATGTTTAAATGCTCTTGACATTTTAGCAAAAATATTTCATTTAATCAACTGCACACAGTTGTGATACAAATTAATACGATCTACGGCCATCTTTTTTCTTCTATCAGAGAAACTCTTAGTTGGAGTATTGAAATCCTGACACAGCTTCAGAGCTGTATAGCTTCTATTGTATTTCCTCTTATCGCAGAGTGTGAACCGAACATGGTAAATCAGTCGGCATTGGAAACTGAATTAATCTGTGTTTGCACGTGATGAGCATAATAGCATTAGATGGGAGTGAACGTTTTCATGTGGAGGAGGCTCTTTGTATGTAATTCATGGCAGAGACTTATGGTATGTTACATATAATGATGAGCTGATGAGAGTTGAGCTTTCCCCCCAAAAAAACAACGTTGCTATCTTTACGGAGGCAGATACAAGAATAAGGAAACTCAAGAGCACATACCGTAAAGTCAATGTAATGGAATCAGCAGTAGACAATGTATATAGTTGAAATCAATCATGACATACAAATGAAACATATGATTTAACAATGCTGCATGTCTGCTTTTTTGTGCATCTCATTTACTTATGATATACAGCGCTGTGTCTGATATACATTTTGAATGTAACATCATTGTTACATGATGCATCATGCATCCAACGTTACACAAGCTTTGATAAATAATTAAGCAGCAGCTATTTTAGAAAACATCAGCTCGTACCCTGCGTGTTTTTTTTTTTTTTACTACATTTCTAACTCATTAATGACTCATCAATAAATCATCACCTCTTTATTCTACTTTGAGTAGCATGAAATGTTTACAGCTGATCATGGTTCATTTGTATAACACTCGGGAGCAGTGTGCGAATTGGGAGCAACAATTGTTCTTAGTGCTCAGGAAACAAGATGTAGAGCCAACAGCAGAGTTGATGACAACGTCATTGGCGTTGTTAGATGGAATGCAACACCAGCGTCGGTGATGCTGACAGAAAAACACATTGAAAGTGATGCACAGTGAGTCACTTTTTAAAAAGAACCCTTACATGTATGATTCATTTTACTTATCACCAGAGGAAGGAGATGACTGCAGCTGCAAAGAACAATGGGCAAAAGTTTCTTCATAATACATGGTTGGAGTGGTGGAAAGGAGTTCTTCATGTTTCTCATTCGTTTGCAGAGGAAAACAGTCTACAGATGGCACACAATTGTGTAAATATGCATTTTACAATCTGTACTGAAAGTCACATTTCACATACTTGTACTGTTTCTCAAAGGACCAAAGATACAGTATGTATATAAAGGTACTTTGTAAGTACTTCAAGAACACTAATTGTATGTGACAAAAAAAAGCTTTTACTTTAAGTGTTGTGTTTTCTTTTAAACAGACACAAGTTATGATCGCATTCAAAATCCAAAATACTTTACTTCCTGTTAAAATAGTTGTGAAGCTTATTGGTATTTTAAATCCTGCAATCCTGACTAAACATGGATGTACTATGTTTAGTCGGGTTTTTTTATCTTCACTGCCTATTTTAGTGCAATGCTGCATATAATGAGGTGTTCCTAAATCAGTGGAACAGTGTAAAACCAGGAATGTTTCTTCCTTAACTAGATTTAACTAATTTAAATAAAATATGGGCCATCAAGTGTGGCTCAGAGGACCTGTTAGTTTAAGTCTTGAAGGGTCCCAAAGGATCCTGATCCACAGGTTCCTTATCTGATAATGAAACCTATTTACCCCTTACTTCATTAAGAGACGTGAACTATCACTAGAGCTAATACAAGCAGGACAGGGAGGATTTCTCCAACATTACTTTAATCTTCTCAGAGAAAGTATTATTGCATGGAGTCTCTTGTCGAAGGCTGTAATTTCTATCTCTGTGAGGACCACGTGCTGCATAAGAGGAACGATTACAGAGCAATTGATGTGGCAAAATTCTAAATCGCAAAAAGGTCTTCTGAGGTCGCAAAAACTTTCTGAGGTTAAAGATAGGTTGCATTATAAAATTGGAACACTGTGATCTTCATGTGTGTTCTTGAATCCCTGTTCGCCTCGCCTACACGTTTGCTTCCTCTATATATTTCAGATGAAAATCCCCATGTATAATGAAGACCACAGAGAGAATAGTTTTCTGCTGCCAAGATATCGCTCTCAAATGAATTAAGCTTCAGAATAATTTAAAAATGGCAAGTAGCTGCACAGATGAAAATGCCCAGGGGAAGACCGAGACCTCAGCGTCACCTGCAGAAGAATAAACGTAGATTTAGCAAAAAATAATAATCTTATACTCTTTTGCATAAACTTATCCAGAGGCGAGCATGTACACCAAAAGGCGGCAGGCCAGACCTCTTGGCGCTAATAAGTCTGTGTTACTTAATGCTCTCTCAGTTGGAACGTTCAACCTGCAGTGTATCCTGTAAGGCATGCAGGTTCACATGGAGCAGCCGCACTTTCCTTTTCTGTTGGCTACACTTGTAAATATGTGCCTTATCTTTCCTGCAAGGCTCACATCATAACCAGTATGGCTCATTGTGAAGAAAGACCCCATTTTAGCAGTAAATTTTTACAACTCACTTACCCACACACACAAATTGTCTCCCCCCCCTGCCCCATCCTCCCACTCTCTCGGACTCCTTCCCACTTTCTCCCCCACTTCTCCCTCCTTCCCTCTTCCTCTGGGTTCCCGCTCTGTTCTCTCCAGCTTCCTGTGCTCTCGGAAGAGTGCGATAAGTGTAATGAATTGTGACTGGTTCAGCTGCTTGAGCAGCCTGAGCTACAGAGACCGATGTATTCTCATGATATCCAGGCACAGCTGTAAATGCCAGCGCACAATACACACAAGGCTCACAAACACACACAAATATGCACTCGTCCACACTCCAGGTACTTCATTTTGCATTCCAGTTGTTGTTAAAATGCCATAAACATGGGCATATTTACGACAGAAGGTAGTTAGAGATCATTTATGCAGCTCCACAGAGAGGCGCTCTGTCTCCAGGGAGAGGAGCTCTGCCTAACTGTCTGCATATTCTTCCTGTTGTAGTTGCCGTCTTTATTCACACACAATGAACAAGCCCTCTGTGTATGTTTCTCTCTGTGTGTACATGCTTAAATTTACATGAGAAACCGTAGACCTGTGTATGTAAAGCATATGTTTACAGTAATTACCTCTCACACAGTTGCTGTGATTAGCTGCAAGCCTCCCACTATGGCATGAAACATTTTTAGCCATCAACAGCATGGGACAAAGAGGCAAAAAGCATGTCTTGTTAACCGAATGAAACAGCAGGCTTGTAGACAACAGAATAAGATTGACTGCAGAGCTAGTAGACCGTTACCATAGTGGTAACCTGTTCCATTTCTCACTGATGTACAATGAAGTGATATTTAATTGAGTGTACAAACTATGATCTGCCAATAGGAATCATTTTTTCAAAGAAATTGTATTTAAATTGAATGCAAGGTGCTGCAGTTTCGGACAAGATATCGATCACAAGCTTAGACTTGGCCCTGCCAGATGGCGATGTTCTACCGCTGTGCATCTGGTCTGCATAGCTCTTCAAGATGGAGCTCCAAAGCAGTTCCCAGTCTATTCCTCAGCACAGAATAAGTCACCAGGGGCAAGATGGAGAACTATTTCCCTCAGCATGGCACCTGCACTTAGTATCTGTCAGTGGTTCGGCTGCATGTCCTCAGGCTCAATTAATCAGAAGGCCATCTTTGGAGAATTGTGCCCGGGCTCACATTTAAAGATACCTGCTGCCGTCTGTGCCAGCTGTAACCCTGGCAAGAGATGGGGGGGGCAAGATGGTGTTAATACAGACTTTGCAAGATGATTTCCTTTGAGGGAGATCCAATCCATGTCACAGCATGGCGCTCAGGAAGTGGCTGAGCCTCCAACTGATGGAGTTTCTAATTCAATCTGTTCCAGATCAGTGGGAGGGTCAGTGTTTGTGCCAAAGAGTAACCTCCCATCCTGTTGTCTGGTCACTGAGGAAATGGTAGGTCTATTGATTATACAAGCCAATAGCCAATCAATTAAGGCATTGAGAGCAAAAGCAGAAGTTTATGTCTCCTTTTCTCTGTAAATCTTTCAGCAACACATTTCCCTTAAGAGTCAACTATGTACTATCCAGTGATAGTATACCTGTGTGTTTTACACATTAGATTAAACATTAGCTAATTTCAGTGAAATTGATATATTTAGATATCTTGTTATACTATTCTGATACATTGCTGCCATCTAGTGTTTCTAATCAATACACAGGTTTATGATTAATATTGGTTAGACATGTTAAAAGAGCTTCAGTACTGACTGAATGGTGACATCAGAATTCTTCTATGCCTGTAGAGAAATGGTTAAAGGATATCTGATTAAGTATTAAGTCATTTTGATAGAATCAGTGAGTAGTTTTGGGGAGTTTTATTTCCCTGCCAGCTTTCCAGACCCCAATGGGCCCATCTTTAATTCGGCGACATGTGCAGTATTTTGTTGCGACCCTCGTCTTCAGGTTTTGTTTCTGGGAAGAATATAACATTGTGGTGTTAGCCTGTAGCTCAAAGCAGATGCTAGATGCAGCCAGTTAGCAGCATCATAGAGCTGCTATCATGGATCTAGACCCTTTAGTTGTGTTTCCTCATGGTGAAAATGTTTTAAAAAGCTAATGCTGCCTTTCAGTTGTGACACACTTTCAATCACAAGTGGAGTTTTCCATTTCCGTCCACACTGTATGCAGTATAATAGTTTAGTATAGTACAATCCTACACTCTTTGACATTGTTTTCCCACTATAAAAACACTTTTTACCCCTTTGAGACCTAAACCGCAATTACAGCAAATGTGCTCTGCAACAGCAGATCACTATAAGATACAAACATAGAGTATAATGTGATATAACTTTACTCTGTGTTGATCTGTATTCTGCTGCGCTTCAGGATACAAAAACCGCTGATAAGTGTCAACATAAACGTACACACACTAATAAGCTTATCCAAACACACAACACATATTTTTTATTAGCATGTTTTTATTCTAAATTTAAGTGCTATATATCTTTTGAAACAATCGTGGCTAAAATAGACTATTTCTAATCATTTTAAATTTTATTTAAATCATTTTCTGTAACTGTTTATCTTTTGTAGGGTCGTGGGGGGTCTGGAGCCTATATCCCAGCTGACTTTGGGTGGGAGGCGGGGTACACCCTGGATCGCCAGTTCATCACAGGGCCACATAGAAAGACAAACAACCATTCACACTCATGCCATACAGTCAATTTAGAGTCACTTATTTTGCTTCTTTTTTTTTTTTTTGGTGGTGGAAGGAAGCCGGAGAACCCGAAGGGAACCCACGCAGACACAGGGAGAACATGCAAACTCCACACAGGAAAGTCCCAGGTCGTCAAGTGGATTTGAACCCACCGTGTCGCCCTAAATTTGATTTGATTTCAGGGAATCATCTCCCGACCCCACCATTGGTGTCTCATGACCCACACTTTGGGAACCCCTGCATTAGACCAGTGTATAAATACGTGCAAAATGAAAATGCATAGCATGACTTTGTTTTACATGTAAAATCATACTCTCAAAATAGAGCACACAGCCAAAAGTGTATATCTACCAACAGTTTCCCCTGCCTGTTTACACCACGATCTAACAGATGTAAGATCCTCTGTGTGACTTCTGTGCACTAAAATGTGCTGTTTCTCTCAATGTGGCATCTGTGCTCAGACTTACTGTGCCTTACAAGTCCCTTCCCTCGACTGCCACCTTGAGATACAGGTAAATACACTCTGCATCCTCTCTCACTGCCACCGTCGCTAGACAGAAGTGACAGGCAAAGAAGACAGCAGCACGGTGCAGAAAATTATGCACAAAGCCTCCTGTGATGAGTTCAAAGCCATCTGTTGGGGTGAGGAAAACCTTAGTGACAAAACTTACAAATATTATTAATTATGACAGACAGTGAGTGGTGCAGCACTGACAAATTCACCCACTCTACCCTTTAACATAAAGAGAGAGGTGAGCAGAATCCTCAGTGCTGAGTTCAAGTGAGGCAGCGCTTCTTTTTTTTTAAAGCCTCAGCATTCAAAATGTTCCTCTGCTACTTTCACTCTTTCAACACAAGCCAGACCTGCTTGATTTATTCACAAAATATGCAGAGGAAAACTAATGTATTCATTTCCAACGTTTTCAAAGAAAGTTGTGTGGCTGGGAATATCACTGGAATGAAAAACAGGCAAGTAAGAAAGAATTTTTACATCTGATGTTTGGATAAAATTGTATTTAAAATGTTTGTTTTGTTTGCTTGTTTTTTTCATTTAAGAAGAACGTGTGTCAGTCGATCAGTTGTTTAAACTGTTGCCAATCTTCTTTTTTTTCTTTTTTCACTTTTCACTTTTTTTTCTTGTTTCACACAGTGATGTGTGAATTTGTTTCCAAATATATTATCCGTTTATCTGTTGGTGTATGAAGGTGATTGAAGGAATGCTGAAAAAACAGACAAATAAATCTCCTTTTTAACAAGTTGAAATGATTTGTTTTAAAAGATAGAGCTATTTAAATAAATGATAACGTGTTTTCTTTATTTCCTTTGAAACCAATTGTTTATTTATATAATTTAGTCTATTAAGGTCATTGACTACGTCATAAAATTGCGTGATTCAGATGAATCACTCATTTGAGTCATACATTCATTAAATACTTTTCTTCATTAACACAATTTAATTTGCATATGTACTAAAGGCTCATCTCATTTCACATTATTTTTATTTCAGTTCACTCCTCATCTCATCTCAGCCTCAAGTCCAGATCCTCCTCTCTGTCTATAAAGATGACATGAGCTGGATTTCAGCAGGATCATTAAACACCATATACGTGCCAACTTAAATCAAGCCTCGAGTTATGTGGATAAAAGAGCACAGCCAGCACATTAGCTTTAAGAGCCCCAGTCACATGTATTTAGGAGGATGTATAATTTGCTCGGAGCTGTGAGGGTCTCGGCAGCACAACAGAAGATAGAGACCTTTTCAAATGGCTGTTATTTCCAGCTCGGTGTTGAGATAGAAAAGGAACACAGCACATACAAAGTGATGATCATAAACAGTTCTACTCTCAGAACTTCATTTTCTTTCATCTAAGATCATTAATTTTTCCCTTGAGCTTGATACAGCCTGAAGGATATCGAGGAGTGTTGGAAGAATTGGGGGCTCAGCTCAGATTTCAATGAGAAATCTGGAGAAAAGAAAAATTAACTTAAACAACCTCTTTTAAGAGTTTTGCATACTTCTTTTAAAATAATAAATATCAAAGTGATAAAATGGGACCAAGATCTAAATTAATGAATTATGATATTTTAATTAGTTGTCAAAATAGAAATTCTTTACTGTGACAAATGCAAAAAAAAAACTAAAAAACAGTGGTGGTAAGTAACTAAGCAAAGTCAAAAGAATATGTCTTTTTCCTTTCACATTTAAAATAGAAAAATAACCATATAGATGCAATAAGCAGTAATACCAGATGGGATTAATTTTGACCCAACTATTCATATAAAACTTCTTCAGCTCAGCAGGCATGAAAATCCTGTTTCAGAACTCCGTCACATTCCGACTTGATTTAACCGTGGACGACAAGGCAATTTCAGAACTTTCAATTCTTCCTCGAAGAAGTTGGTTTGTATCTCGGATCATTTTCTTGCCACGTGACCTATTAATACCTCGACTGCGGATGTAGAGAGATGGCTTCATATTCTGCTGGAAGAGGATGTGTTTTTCTCCTCAGAGCAAGATTCATGGCTCCTCCATCAACTGCATGACAGTCAATCTTTAGCTGTAACCCTTCAGCCAGTTTATAGGACTTCTTCTCATACTCCTCTTGAACTTCCTGACAGGATCCTGGTGCTTTTATTAGTCATGTTTTGCACAGTGCATAGTGGTTTGTTCCCATTTCCTATTTCAGGAGATTGATTATTGCACCAGTGTGAATAGTATGTGGGGTCCATTCTGACTCCCAGAGCTTTATTGACTTTCCATATCCCACACTCTATTAAGAGATCTTGGCCACTTGATTTTGACATAGTTAATAAACAACAGTGTGAACAAGATTAGGAATTAAGTAAAATATGATGAGGAATGTTGTTGAAGAAGGCAATTATTTTAAAAAAGGAAGCCTAAAGTTCCACTCAATTCTGTAACACATGCATTCATGAAAGGTAAATTTATTTACAGCATGTTAGCCTGTGGACAACCTGAGTATCTGTTAACAGTTTGTGCTTGTATGCATTCAGTGCATTTGCAGGTGCAACATGCAACCTACAGAGGTCACCATTGACATGCTAAATTCTATTTTGTTTTATGTATCTGACAGCACTTGAAAATCCTTGAGATAGGAAATCAAGCCATTACTTTTTGTCATTTGGAATGGAATGGATATTTAATCATTTGTGCTAAAATGTAATAAATGCCTTCTCTATACAATTTCTTCTCCTGCCAAAGGAATGTTGAAATATTGAGACAAACTGACAGGGTGATACAGATTGAGCATGTGTATATATGTGTGTAGAGATACAAATAGAACATATTTATTAATGCTAAGAAAATGATGTAAAGGACAATGAATTTCTGCCTTTCCCATAAATAAAATCCTCTCAGGTGATGTTTTAGCCCCTCTGGTGGCCACAGTGCAGACACGCAGCTCCTCAGCAGCAGTGGCTGAATACAATTTAGCTTCACATAAACTTCACATAAAGTTTAACTGTCCTACACACACAAACACACACACATAAACACACACATACACAGTGGCCATAGGACTCAAGAACTCAACCTTGGAAGTTTAAGCGGAGGTGAGTCACAAACTGGCCTGAATGATCAACTAGGAAGCCATGCTAATGAGCCTTGATGTGATTCGATGGATGGGAGAGCATGACAGGCAGCGTGTGAAGAACATTTCCCACCACACAGCTGGTGACGGTTGCCATGAGAACCAAGAGGGGCAGATGGTGCCCAAATGGTGCCTGGACCACACTCTCTCACACACACACACAGACGTGCGCGCGCACACACACATTAACACTAATATGTTTCTCTGCTACTATATTTGTGTTCTCTGTTTATTTGGTCATAGTGTACTCTGGCTGATGATGAGTTCCAGACACAAATGGACAAGAATTCAAACTTCAAAGAAGAAAATAATCTGGCCTCTGTCCATTTGCTTCTGGCAACAGGCGCATACACACACATTCTCAAACACACTTGATGCAGGTTATGCAATTTCCCACAATTTCATGTTTCAGTTGTTTGGATCCAGTTTTAATGTCTTTTGTCTTGAAGAGAGAAAAAAATGCAAAAGTTCAATTTTTTTTTTTTTAAAGATACCCAAGAAGAAGAAGGATTCTATTTCTTAAATACATTACATGCTCTGTGATTTTATGTATTCTGTGTGGAAGCCCCTGGTTGCAAGGATAAATATGGTGATGTTTCTCTGATTTACAAAATGTAAATTATAAATAAAATAAATCATTAATGCTTACCTGCAGTTATTGTCCATGCAGCCAAGCCCAGAAGTAGCCTGTTGTTCCTTTGTGTCACGTGGCAATGAATGTGTCATGGCAGTTTAAATGTATTGAGAGGCATGAGACTGGTTGACAATAAGAAAAATATCAAATGTAGCTGCATCATTTCAAAATATTTTAGGCTTTTAAGGGGTGGTTACCTAATAATGATGTTGTGATAACTTAAGGATCATATTAATTAAGTTTTATGATCAAAAAATCTATTTTTTCTTCTGAATCTGAATCTTTGTTTATCTATGGAAGGCAATGTCTGAACATTCAAATCAATATCTTCCAAGTGCTTGAGATTCATGCACATTTGTTGTCACACAGTGCTAATCCCAGGCTTCATTTTGAAATGACGTCTGGTAAAATAAGTATGTCGGAAACTCTAAACTGGTCCCTATAGGACCATTGCATAAGTCTGTGTGTGTGCTTTTGGTCTGTGAGAGAGAACACAGGCACAGCTGAGCCTCGGGGCTTTGGCTCCAGAAGTGTGGCAATTGATTTGGCCAAATGTCCTGGGTCAGACTGGAATAACAGCCTCACAGAGAGAGAGAAACAGCAAGATGCTTATATGGGGTCACGTACAGAATAAATAAAAGTTGACAAATGGTATTATGTTCTCTTCTCATGAAGAATATCTAAAATCACACACTGAGATGATTTTATGCCACTATTGTTTAATTTAGCATAAAAAAGTGGCATTTAGAGGGGTCTTTTTCTTTTGATGTAAGTGTGCACTAGATACACAGTGTAGAAATTTGACTAACATACAGTCTGACTCAGTGTAAATGTAGCTTTCCTGATTTTTAACGAGTATGGAGTTAATCCTAGCACAGATGAAGCTGGAGTGTGAGTGTTAACGTGATCTTTTTTTAATCAGAAACTTGCACAAATACACACACATACACACAGTGAGTACATGTGTATAGTATAACCACTTCTACCCGTATTCACCCTCTCACACTTGCAAAGAAAGACTTTGTAGCACAAAGACACACACTCTCACACAGTGAGCTGCCATCTGTTCTCACCAGTCAAGCTGTCTTGGCGGCCCCTCAGGCTTGGGACAAAATCAATGACTCTCCCTCTATTTCTCACTCACACAGGCAAACACCAACCGTGCATCGGCCAACAGACTGAGAGGTCGTAATCACTGGCACTTAAGTCGCGGCTGTGTCACCTTCCAAAAGGTGGAAAATATCCCGGAGCAACTTTCAACAATTTCAGATGGCGGATTTCATAATGAGTAATAACTGGTTCCAAACAGATTTTATTGTACTTTCTTTTCTTTTTTTTCTTTTTTTTAACCAAACACAACAGTTGCAATTTACTAAAAAGTGACTCAAAGCATATTATGCTAATGTTTTTGCACATTTTGTACATTTTAGTATACGTTGATTAATTAACTGCTATAACATTTAATTCAAAAGTGATACAATAGGCATTTTGTAAATGAATGTTTAATTGTAAAATGAGCTATACTGACTTTAATTTAAAATAAGGGAAATTACGGGCATGAAAAATAGCGTTTGTCTGAAAGCAATAGTGCTATAGGGGCATGTTGCAATAACAGTGCAATGGAGGGATGCATCCTAATGACATTGTCACCACCTACATATATTAGGTTAAAAATACCCTCCTATACCCCTTGAATGACAGACGTATCATCACTGTACTGCTACCTGTCCAAACGATCAGGTCTAGTGGCAGAGACGAGAAATAGACACAGAAATAAATTGATATTTCTTGTGTGAGAATCAGTGATAAGCTGGACAGGTGATTTTGTCACCTACACCACCATGAAATTTGCAAAAGCAAGCCTATTCTAATTACTTCCTGTTTTTTCTTGAGCTGACATGTTTTGTGAGTGTGTCGTTGCATGGTCACCTCACAGCTTTGCATTTTTGTTTGCATGTTCTTTGCATGTTGTCATGGTTTTTCTTCCAGCATGTCCAGGTCAAGACATGCAAGTTAGATGAGCTGGTAACTCTAAAAACGCCTGTAGGTGTGAATGCGAGTGTGCATGGTTGTTTGTCTCTAAATGTCAGCCATTTGATGAGCTGGTGACCTGCAACCCTGCAAAGGATAAGCGGTTATAGATAATGGATGGATGAAAGTTGCACCATTAAAAGCATGACAGCTTTTAATAGTTTAACAGTTTGTCCAGATGTACATGTGTCGGTCTGTTTCAGGTTGGGGGCATTTAAATATTGTTGTCAGAACAATATGCAATTGTAAAGACTTCAACACGGATCATTTGAAGGACTAAGTTTCTCATTTACATTGGGAGTCCTCTTTTAAATGTGCTTTACATTGTGTCACATGAACATAATGCGCACAAAAAAGGGGCTGGGCATCATTCATCATTTAACAAGTCCTTGTCACAGATTAAAGTACAGAGAGAATGCTTTGACAGCCACACATGCAAGTCAACTCTGATGAAAAAAAGAATGAGGGGAAAGAGAGGAGAGGAGGAGTGCGTGAGCGTGTAAATGTAAGTTTGTGTGTGTGTGTAAGTGTGTGTGAAATCAAAGAGTAAGCCTGAGTGGTTTTGACGTTATTGTCATATAGAAGACAGTCCCACGCTCTGTATGACACTCTGCATGAACCCAGGGCTTAACACACACACAGAAATATACACATAGACTCACACACATACCCTCTTATACACGCAACGTATTGCACACACAAGCTCAAACACACTTCGTGCCAGTAGCACATTGAGATTCAATGGCTATGGAGTGTTTTGAAGTGTGTTTTTTGTATTCATGGTAACTCCTGTTGATAATGACAAAAGGCTGCAGAGCTGTGACACACGTGATTGATTAGCTGGGCGGATTCCCACAAATAAACAGAACAAGGATTTAATGTACCGACTCCTTCGCGGAAATGTTTTACTTCTAATTATGTTTTTTTTCTGTTGATTTTAATGTGGTAATAATATTTGCTGCCCTTTTCATGCATTATAAATTAACAGCATTGATTTCTCTCCAAACAAGATTGAGAGACAGATGAGAGAAGAAGGTTAAAAGTCTGATTAGAATAATTGCTGTTCTTTGTAAAGCCTGATTGGTTAGAACTTGTTGCTTGTTGTTCATTGGTTGGGTTGGTTAGGTTAAGGCATGAGGATTGATGATTGGTGAGGGATTGGGTAATGATATCAGGGTAAGCCAATCAAAGGCAGAGTAGTAGTTGCTATATACTGGGGGAAAAAATAGCTTGCTAGCTCCATGTAGGAAGCTACCTGCTGACTAATTACCTAATTTGTATTTTACATTTATTTATTTATTTATTTTGATTTGGACAAATATGAATAGTTTAGGCTTTTCAAAAATGCAGACCCTTTTTTAATTAACAACTAGCATGCACCCATGTCGACCTGCATGTTTTACGTCTTGCTGGGAAACACTGGTAGCATACAGGTGCCATTATGCATTTAGCGTACCATGACCAACCAATAGGAGTTGCTTGTGAGCACTGGTTTGTACAAC
Source organism: Chaunax sp. Z400 (assembly GCA_037577475.1). Lineage (NCBI taxonomy): Eukaryota > Metazoa > Chordata > Actinopteri > Lophiiformes > Chaunacidae > Chaunax > Chaunax sp. Z400. Next base: position 16,128,804 of record CM075189.1, read on the forward strand.
AAACACCGCTATTCATGTAATGCAATTAAGCAAAGTTCATCTGGGTCAAAGCATGATCTTTTCCCAAATATAACCAAATGGTATCTGTACAATAAACCTAACTGAGGCGTCCATGGTAATACGGACCTACTATTGGGCCTTCCACAGCAAAGCTAGGAGTACTGACATACTACAAAGAGTCAAACCCATTTTTTTGCCAAGACTGAGGTAGAAAAACAAATCCAACAGACAAATAGTGAATGAGAGAATGTTAACCTTATAAAGACCAGACATTAAAGAAGGATTTAATGGAGGTTGAATGCCCAATAGAGAGGAAATAATGAGTCTAATTTAATCGCAGGCTTAATGTGTCTCATGATGTGAACTAAGTTGATAGTATATTTAAATTTAAAGGCTTTCTGAGATTGAGAGTCCCATCAAACCAACTGTCACAGGATGATTGATTTTATGTGGTAGATTATATCAGTGGGTTTAAACTGCACTCCAGTACCAGAACGAGCATCCAGTGGCACTGTGCACCAATTAAAACAACAAAATACTCTTTCAAGCTGTATTTATTTTTCGTATTCTGATTATGGCATTTTTTTTAAAGACAGAACTTGGACAGTAGTCATTAGAATTTTATTTGTGCGGAAAGAAAAGTCTTCATTTTGTGATTTAGACAAAAAGCAGATGTAACGAAGGGCTAGAAAGAAAAGATTGACTCAACAGACTCATTGTAAGTACACTGAAGATGTGTTAAAATTCATAGGACAAATCAGAATCAGTTACGAGCTGGTAACAGATGTAGAGTTTGTGTCACGTGTTGGAATGAAACCCTACATGTGTCTGAAGGTTCCAATTATCCTCCATGCAGTGTTTAAATATGTTTTTCCATGATGGATCTTTTAATTCCCTCTCTCCTTTATTCTCACAGCCTCCCTCCATCACCATTGTCGTTCACATAATAGAGGCTCCTACCATCTAAATCCTCATTCTCCCTTCCCTTGGTCTCTCTCTTTTCCCTCCCACCTCTCATCTTTCCCTCTGTCCTTTTTTTTCCACCGTCACATCTCTTATCCTCTTTCTCTATTCTCTACTTCTCGCACACTCTCCCCTTCTCTTTCATTTCAGTTTCTCTCCATCTTCTCTCTCTGTATCTTCGTCTTTCAAGAGTGCTCCTTGTATTATCTGTAATCCTCTTTCTGTGCTGGTTTAATCTCCACTGTTAAGAGACAAGTGACTGTAGACTTTTTGATGGCCCCTGGATAACTCTGCCTTCACGTGTTTATGAAGTTACGTTAGTGTGTCTAAGAAGGAAATTCTGCAGAAAGAGATGCTCACTTTTTATCACCCCTTTGGCATCATATAACAGGTTTGTTTCCAATCATAAATCTACATAGAACTTGTAAATTGACTTGTCCATGCCAAGGTCAAGGTGAAAGATCCAACCCATATCTCCCTTATCCCTACATTTTCCCATTTCCCTCAGTTTTTTCCTCTTCTATTTTATATCTTTCTCTTTCATTCATCCCATTTTCTTTTTATTCTACTGGTCTGTGAACTTTTCTTTTCTGCTGTTCTCTCTCCTTGAGGTCAAGGCTAAGTAATCCAGATAAAGACATCTAGGCATATAGTCTCTAAATGTAAGTGAGATGTGATGAGATTAATCCCAACCATGCTGACCCTTCAATTATGGCTGTGACAATAATCACATGATCACAATGTGACGCCTACCGCGGCGCTGAGCTCATTATCATCATCGTCTTCCAGAGTCGATATAGTTTGCTTTGTTATTTATTTATATATATTAGGTTATCACTACTGCCTGTCACTGTTATGGTTTTGGGTTTAGTTTACTGTTTCCTGTTTCCTGTTTTTAGCCTGCGCTTTTGGATTTGGATGTGTTGTCTTGGATTATTTGGATTAACCGAGTACCGAACCTGTGTTGCCTGTATTTTTGGACTCTGTCTTTGCTTCATCCCGTTTGGATAATGTTATCGTGTATTTTGGACTGATTTCTGGTTTTAACTTTGGCCTGTTGGATACATGTTGATATTAAATCCCTGAGCTGAATCGGCACTGTCTCGGCCTCTCATGTCTGCACCTTGGTCCTCAGTGAACTGCTCCAACGTAACAGCCAACTAGACAGAACGAATAAACTGTATCATGAGTGACGTATATCAGCCTACAAGATTTTCATTTTATACAAATATAAGTTTTTCTCTCACAGAGTAGTTTTGTTTTATGAGCCACTGCTCTTGAAAAGGCTGACCGCTCGTTCAGTCCATCTGATTCTGGACCTCATTTCTTTCTCTGTCAACACACACACACACACACACACACACACACACACACACACATACACAGACACACACTCCAGAGTCCAGGCTGGGTTTCTTGATCTCATTAGTTTTCCAATTAGCTGCTGTCATCTGTCGACCTCAGTTACTTGGGGCAACCGTGACACCACAGCCAATTCTCTGCCCTGATTCGTCTCACTGGGAACAGATGGACTTCCTGTTTTCTTTCCAGGGGAAAGTCAAGATGATTCTTTTCTCTGCAAGGTTCAATATTGGTTTTTTTTTCCTGAAGTTAGAAAACATGAAATTAAAACAAAAAATTAGTCAATAGTGTTATGTTTTAGCAAATAATATATTATCAGTAAAATATCATCACTTATAGTGACATTCATGTCGTTATTTACAGGCACAGAGCTGATAATAAGATTACATGTCTGTGGAGACATTTAGATGCTACTTATGGGAGCATAGATGTCTGCCAATGTAAATATATTCATAACTGAATAGAGAAGCTCTTTTATGAACATTTTATGATGGGATGCCTCTATTAATTATATATTTGTTGTGTTCAGGAGACTCACAGTACTTGGTAAAATATGTTGTTAAACGGTTAACTTCACTCTATAAAAAAGGATTTGAGGATGGTACATATACAACCCATGCAATTGGTTTCAATTTTACTTAAGTACATCAATCAGCAAGTGAAATATATAATAATGAGTAAATTCTACCTACACTACCGGTAACAACTGCTGCATTAAAAAAAAAAAGATATTAGCCCTGCGCTGCAACGTATGCATGCCTCAGCATCTTTCTTTTGCAGAAGAGGGTCCTTTTGTACCTCCTTTGTTGGCGCTATGGAGAAAGGTCAATGCAAGCTCAAGGGTGTGCGTGTGTTTGTACGCTGACGGTCATATTCACACGCCTCTTTGATTGTGTGAACATAAAAAGTCTGAATGGGCCATTGTCAGTGATCACTTGTGTGAAAAACACAGCTATTTCCATCAGGTTTAAACCTGAATTTGGAGGTGCGGCAAACGGTCACAGACATGCAGAAGCAAACACGTACATATACATATACAGTATAGTCGCACATTAAACCACAATATACAATATACAATAAGCAATGTATCTTTGTGTGGCCTGTGCTGTTGCTGGTTGCAGCTTTCTTGTTCTAATATTAATAACATTATAGTATCCAGCAGCAACAGTCACCTGCAGTCAAAGATCTGCAGTATACAGTACAGTATTCAGTTAAAGTATCAAAATGTTGTTGCACATCAATTAGAAGGAATGTGGATAAGAGACGATCCGAGGAGCAATAACAGGAGTTACCAACATCTCCCCAGCCCCCTCACCCCACCCCAGAGCACGGCCATCTGGCCCTGCCTCCATGTCACACATCTATATTACCATATCATATCTATTTTCTTAAACTAATCCATCATCTCTTACATCTCTTTAAATGTGTTTGAGTTCATGTTGCATGTCATCATCATGTTGCAGTTATGTTGTTTGGTTCATTTTTTCCCCCTTTCCAAAGCAACATTTCAGATAAGGCAGAGATTTTTTTTTTCTCTGTTCCCTTACAGTTTTGCTTCTCTTCTTAAAGTATGTCCTCCTCCTTCCTCTTTGCAGCCAGCTCTGTCTTCAATGTTTATATCTCAATACTGTTTCTATAAATCCAAAACAGACCTAATTACCGTACAATTCTGTGGCCACAGCCCAGACAAAAGTTGCTCTGCCACAGTGTGTCTATGTGGGTCTATGTGTAGGTGTAGTTTTTTTTGTTTGTTTGTTTTGTTTTGTTTTGTTTTTTACTGTGATAGGGTGTGCCATGAAGGATCCAATATAAGTTTCCTGTGATGGCCCAAAAAAAACAAGGCTGTATTTTTGGGTCACATTTGAAGGAGCCTTAGAAACGGGATGGCCTTGTCGCACCGCTGTGATGCATGTGGTCTTAAAATCTAAGGATGTGGTCCCCGAATTGAGACACAGCTATAAACGTTAGAGCTGAAGTGAAAGTGGAACTCCTGTTCTAGAAGTAACACAACCTATTAAAGGCACCCAAAATATTTCACCCACAGGAAAACTACAGAGTTTTTCAACGGTGGCAAATAATTCTTTGACTTGTGTTTTGTGACAGTGACAGATGCTTATGAACCGTAGATGTCAGGACTTTTTATTCCAATATGAATTTTTCACCTTTTTGCTGCCACACACTGAATCCATTGTAGGAAGTTTACTCTTTACTGAAAAGCAAAAACATTTCTTGGAAGGCTGGTTTTCTTGTCCCCAAGTAGTTTTCCTTGACGTCACACAAAGGTAACATAGTGTTACATCAAACAACCACTTTAGAAATTAGACGATGAATTAAATAAGGACGGCTCATTTTATTATATATTGTTACATGTGTTATTCAAATGACAAACAGGCTGCAAATCCCCACATTTATCTGCATTGCTATTTATTACCATGTAAAACCACAGAGTTTTACCATTGGGGCAGTTGTTGGCTAAATGTTAAGGACTGGACAGGAATAGTATAGAGATTCCAGTCTATTTTCAAAATAAAACACCATGTACAGACTCCCGATTATGTCATACCAAAACAAACCAAACGGAAAAATGTAATCTATACCTGATATAGCCTATGAGCAAAAGCACAAAAATTAAGGATAAATGACCAAGTAAACAAAATCTGTGCAAATCAGCAAAGCAAAAAGCAATCTGATGCCGAGTGGAGGACAGAACAAGACATAAAACAAGCCAAAGTGTTACTGAGTTTCTGTTTTGGCCTCTGCCTGCCTGCACCAGGTTGTGTTCATTCACTCTGACAAAAGGTCAGGCTTGCATTTCTTGCCCAGGAGAGGAAAAGGAAAAGTGCAGACGTTTACAACTAAAGGGCCACCTTTGAAGTTAGCTGATGGATTACAGAACATCTGTCAAGGCTCCACAGAAAGCTTTCTATTCATTCCTGACTCATAAGCTGACAAATCCAACTCCACCTTCATTTGCAATATTTTTTTTCTGCATTCATTTGCATGGATGGTCTATTTACATGTGCTCCCTCTGGACGCTCTGCCAGTTGGCCACTTTGACCAATGTGTCTCCTAGAGTCTGGGAAAGGGAAATAAAAGGCAATAAAATTCAAAATGTCAGACTACACCGTCTAAGTTTCAAGCCACTGGGGAAAAGATAAATGCATGCCACTGCCTCAATAAAGAATGATGAATTTCAGGCCTTGCGTCTGGCTCCATCACAGATACCTCTCGTCGTTCCTCCTCTTGCTTATCGGTGCTGCTCTCATTCATTTCACAACAATTTGGGGTTTCTTTGTGCGAGCTGTGGCAGCTTGAGGATGTGAATAACTTGTACCAGGAGAAAGATTAAGGCAAACATCCTCAGTACAAAGGAATGTGATCCTCTTATCTGAAAAAAAAAATGATGATCTCAGCCTGTTTGTCAAGTTTGAACCTCCGCTTGATATCATATATTACAAAAATGATGCCTGAGCCAGTTCTGCCCTTTGATGAAAACCATGAGATGTGTTTGAAAGCTCAAAAAAATTATTTCTATAGGGATCATGAGTTCAGATTATTCTGTCACCCATTCTCCAAGACCAGCAGAGGCCAGTTTTAAGACAAGGATACGGTACAGAGGTGATTTACAGGGACTCAGATGAGAACTATGCTCCAAGGATGAGAAGACAACAGAAAGAGCAGGAATAAAGAGTATGTGTCAGGGCTAGCTGGTTAGCATCCCAATTCCATAGATATCTTCACATTCTTTTTATAATGTTGGTTCATTTTTTTTTGTTTTAAATTTTGGCCATATCATGCAAATTCCACCTTCATGGTTTTTAGCTGGTAGAAAATTATGTTTTCAGTATTTTCCCTTTCATATTTTTGTTTTGTGAATGTCTTTGCTTCTTTACTTGTTGCTCTTTTTCTATTTAATTATTCTGTCGGAATATCAAAGGCAAAAGGAAGAGGTTCGTTTGAGGTTATGGCTGAGTGTTACAGTGCAACTCATGCTTTTGAAAATATTTAATCAATCTTTTCTAGACATCACAGTATTTCACTGGCTTTGTGAGATGTCAGTTTCTTCCAAGACAGTGACAAACTGACTTTGTTTTGAAAAGGAGATGCTCTAAATGAGTCTGGAGGGACCTAATTTGAGCCTTGGATCAATGTGGACCTAATAGAGTTGAACAGCTACACAGAGCCCTTAAGTAATCAAGGAACAAGGCCAGGTCTGATTCCAATATGTTTTGTTCAAAGAGTTTCTGTCTGTAACTTTGAAAACCAGAATGACTGCCGAATCAATAGTGCCTTCGCTTCACATATCACCTTCATTTCATCTAAAAGGCATGAAGGCCACCCGCGTCAACGCTTCTATTATTCATCCAAACTGCACATGACAGGCCAACACAGTATTGCAATTGATTTTCTGGCTTCTCCTTAAATCAGTTCACTCACTTAACTTATCGATGTTTACAAATAATCACCACAATAATGAATAACATCGGTAGATCTGACCACATGCTGGGCATCAAACATGGCCGCTGGCTTTTATCTTCATAAACCAAACTTGACAGGAGTGAAATGGAGTTTGTTTCTGAGAACCCTTTTATTCATTTTAGTGCTAAGAAACAAGCAAAGTAAACCAATCCTCATACATGTAAATCGGTAAATCAGACTCTTATTTGCACATATTTATGTTTTAATAATGCTACCACCAAGTCCATACCACATCCATCCCTCTATCGGTTTTTAATTGGTGGTTGGGAGCTAATAAGACTGTAATACTGTTAGTGAAGAAGTCACCAGGTCCCCCTACCCTCCCACCATCCCCCTTTCTTCCACATTTTTCCCACTCTATATGGCCCACTGTCAAATAAAGACAAAATGCCAGAAAACTCTTCTAATATTGTAGCTTTAGTTAATAGTTACTTTTTTAGATACCAATGTTTTTGTATTCTCCCTGCACAATTAGCATTGCTCTACGAAATTCTGCCCCTTCTTTAACTAAATTAAAAAAGCTGAAAGCCGGCCTATTTTTCTGAGCCCATGAAATTTTACTTTTTATTAATATGTGGTTCTCACAGGACAGTGATGCTACAAACGCATAACAATCTAATTGCTGCAGATGAAACTACTCAGTGCAACATACTGTACATATGAATGTTCAGTAATGTTAATCCAAAACATCAAATATAATAGTAAAACACTGACATTGACCATTTTTCTGCAGAATAAGTAATTATACTGCAGAAAGTACTTGCATACTCATATTTAAGTCAGGTTTTGAATGCAGGGCTTTTAGTTTTTGTGGAGTATTTTCACAGTTTGGTACTTATGTAAAGCATCTGAATACTTCTTTTACCAGTTCCAGCAAGCTTTCAAGTGTAGATTGTTGTTGATATGTCCTTAAATTACATTTTTTTTTAAAAGGGAGGAAAGAAACTAATTAAGAGACCAAAGGAGAGGAAACCAAAGTGGCGATGGATGTCTGAATATGGCTAAGAGGATGGAAAAACAACAGAGGAAAATGATAGCAGCAGGAAGCAGTTGACGAATATTGTGGTGATGCCAAGATTCCCTGAGGGAGATGGAGGGGGATACAGGGTGGCAGGCTCAGCCGTGTGCACGTGAGACTGCATGGGGTGCACTTAGACATGATGAATACGCTTGCAGGCAATAATCTATAAACTGTGTGTGCAGGCAGGGAAGTGGACCACATGAGCATGTGAGTCTGGCGATGGAGCACGCAAATCTGAGTCCTCCAGGGACGGAGGAAAAGCTGATGAATGCGGATGCACGTGAGGTGGAATTTGTGTGTGTGACGGAGAGAAAAAGATGGAGAAAAGCAAATGGGAAATAAGAGTCCTGATCTAGTTCCTGCTGTGAGAAAGAGTAAAGCTTGCATGCTACAAAGATTTGTGAAGGAAGATTAGTGAAAATTATTCAAATTCTTGCACATCTTGTACTTTATTTGATTTAAAAATTGATTAAATTTACTTTTTTGGCCTATTTTGGTCTGCAATCTACATATCCATCCATCCTATCCCAGCAGACATGGGGCAGTGTACACCTAGACAGGTCACCAGTTCGTCACAGGCCTTACATACAGAACTAAATAACCATTCACACTCAGAATCACACTTACAGGCAATTTAGAGTCAACCAAATTAACCTAAACTGCATGTCTTTGAACTGTGTGAGGAGGCTGGAGCAACCAGAGGGAAACAACACAGACATGGGGGAAAATGCACACATTTTACACAGAAAGATTCCAGCTGTCTGGCAGATCCAAACCCAGAGCCTGAAATGCCACCGTCAATCTACACAGAATAACCCATAATAACAAAGTGTTTAGTTCTTAGAAGATTTTTTAGTGTCAATCCACCTGGGTGTTTGCACGGGGAAAGGAAAATCTTGTTTACTTTAATTATTATTGAGGTATCTGCAAAACTTGGTTTAAAATAGACCTTTTCTAAAACTCTTTTTTTGGCTTGGGCCCAGGCATTCATTCCTCTCATTCTGGCTGAGAGGCTTCGTGGGACACTTGCTGGAAATGGGCCATTTGCTTCACCTCTGCTTTTCCTGCAATGGCTTGTCAAAATGTCAGCAGTATAAATGCCTACTTAAGTGAGTTTAATCACACGCCTGTGTATATAAGGTCCCAAATTTACAGTGCTTGTTCGACCATATCCAAGAGATGAAGGCCAAGGAACTCTCACTAGACTGCTGCAACCTCTGCACAGCAGTATAAACCATTTCCTGGAGCTAAATGGGCTCTGTCCATAGTGGATAGTAGATATATATACATATTGCATATTACATACACATATTAAACACTACTATTTTGATATTTTATGGTATTTACTATTTATGACATAACTTTACATCTTCTTAAGTGCAATGCCTTTTAATGTGCAATAATTCCAGGTGGATATTTTTTTGTATTATCTTACTATCCAACAAGCAGTTAGACAATTTTTTTTTGGTCTCACACAAACTGATGCTTTTCTATCAGAGGTTTAGATGGTTTACAAGATCAAAAACATACATATTTAGTATGAATATGTGTTTACAAATGTATAAATATTTCATAACATTCCAACTGATGTTATAGTAGATGAGAAGGTTGGTAAAGTACCAGCTCCAGGCAGTAATCTCTGTGTGTGCCTCAGAGACATGTCGTCTTAGGTACGACTCTTTTCAGGAAAACCGTCTTAAGAAATAACACAGTAGGTAATTATCTCCTTTAAAACTATGCACATTATCATCATCATCATCATCATCGCATGCTTGAGTACCTAAGTTCAGAGTCATCCTCGGTTAACACCTCGGCTAAATGACCAGACTAAAATATAGCGGAAACACTCAAGGGTATAATCTGTTGCAGTTGTCAGTTGCTGTTTAAAAACAAAGCATTTAAAGTGCAGCTCACACAGAGAGAAACAGAGGCAGTGATTCTCATTTGAAGTGCATTTTCTTCTCTATAATAAGAAGTAAAGGCGTAATGATGAGGAGATGTGACCCCACCCTGAGTCTCAACCTCCCTGGGTTTCTAAATGTTCCAGCCACACTGAGTCAATTCCAAATCTTTGGATTCCATTTAACATACTTACTTCCTATATAATGGTCTTAGTTAGAAAAACCCAATTTATCCAGATTTAATTACTGAAATTTCTCAGTTTAAGTAATTTGCATATCAGCACTATCAATATACAGTCACTGATGTTTAATACATACAGGCATTAGGCGTGTTTGCACAAGCATTCACAAACAATCATGCAATTATTAAAATAATGAGCACTTTCAGGCATTTTTATAGCCCTTCAACAACATGTTGCTCTCAACATACTGCAGATTTTTATGAGGGCATCATCCTGATAATTCTCCTCATAAATGTTCTCTCGCCATGTTCTTACACGTCCAGAAATCTCCACCTGGAAAAGACAAACAATGCATTTTTGCAAAGTGAATGTCATGGTAAACACTGTCATCATCTCCATGATGTCACATATCCTCGCAGACACCCTGACTGCTGGGTGGATATTTTCCATTGCAAAACAAACACGTTAGTTGCTGTTTACAGCAGTGACTTCAAGATGAGTCTGTTTATATGTTTGTCTTTTAAATACCTTCCAGCCAATATCTAAACTTCCCTTTCAGGCTGAGGTTTCTGGAAAAAACTGTTGCTCAACAGCTCATCAACCATATGAATGGTAACGTGCTCTGGTTTTGGAGCAGGTCATCGCACTGAGTGTGCTCGTGTACAGGTTTAGGTTTATTCCTCTCTCTCTAATGGGACATTCTGTGTGAACATTGGTGACTTTCGATCCTCCACCTTCTCTAATGGAGAAACTCAAGGCTCAGTCCTTGATCAGATAAGCTCTGTTTCTTTTTATTCTCTCCTAAAAATCTATTTTATTTGACTGTTATTATTTAACCCTCTGGGATGTTTTTAACTCTGCCAAGGAGGTTGTTGTTGCTGGTGTTAGTTTCCGTCTTTTAGCCCCTGAAGGGACATGGGCAAACAAAAAAGAATCTGGTGCACCACAACCTTTCAAGTGCTCTCGAGAACGTTTCCTGTGAGCACGAGAAAAGACCATTATGTTCATCCTACTGGAGAGAATGGCAGCAGAGGTGGATATATTCACTTTCCTGAAAAATGCAAAATATACCTGATAGTATCATCAACCAACTAAAAGATGATGTGGTAAATGATCTCAACATTAACTCAATGTTGTTATTTCCACACAGAAACATAGTGGGCCCAAATAGTGGCCACTGTGAGACTGCCTGCATGCACCACATATACTGCTCTCTCGTGAGCATGAAATATTTTCTTGCGAGCACTTGAAGCTGTCTTGAGCCCACGGGATAGGCACCAAATATTTTTCCATATGCACCAGATACTTCTCTATTTTTTCCCATGTCCCTTTAGGGGCTCCGTAGCATTACTCAAAAACTTATGAATGGATTTTAATGAAACTTTTTTTGAGAAGTAGTGTATGGCCCAAGGATCAATCCATTAAATCTTGGTGGTGATAGGGATCGTCAACTGGATCCAGATTTATTTGTTTTTTTATGTTGTTCGCCGCTATGGCATGGGGGCAATTACAACAATTTTGCATTTTTCTTGAGTAACTATCAAACTAATAATGACACCAATTTGATTCCAAATTCTTGGGGTAGCTTTTCATGGTTAAAGAGTCATATCATGAGGGTAAAGCTATCATGGGACTATTTTTAGCCTTTACGTGCAATGACATAATGGAGAAACTGAGCTGCTCTGGCAGAGCTCCCTGATTGCTGTCTAGTTTAAATAAGTTTGACATGCTGATAAGATTACATCACATACTGTCTGGTTTGTTGAACTCTGTACAGAGAGTAGGTTCATACTATGTATGTATGAGTCACACATAATATAGAGGACTGTGGGCAGCACTGGAGGTAGCAAAAATAAGATGGAAATGCAACCTTTTGCATTGCTCAAGAGCGTCAAGAACAATGCTATGCTTTTAGGCACTGCTGACGTTCATAATCATGTTTGTTCATGAGTCACAAAAGGGCAATTAAGAAAAATGAGGCGAAATACATAAGATTGATCGTCTGTGTTGAGTAAGAGCTCTGTTTCTGAATTAATGATTGTTAAAGCTGAGTCACTTTCATGTGGCTTCTGGCTGGACGGACAACAATTTAACATCGAACAAAGCGTCCTTTCTTCCCCCTGCAAGAAATGACAGACGTACGTCATGGTCGGTCAATGCCCACTCTGCATGCATAGTTTTTCATGACACACTTTTAGCGGCTAACTAAGTCAGTACAGACAATCGCCCTCTTATCTTTTCCATCATCTTCTCAACATATTTGCATGCAGACAGTCAAGATATTGACTGAAGGAAGGAAGTTGAGGAAGTCGACCCACATGAGCATATGACTTTGATGCGCCACCCAAAAACCCTGCGGAGAATTCTGATATTTTTCTGATATTCTGAGAGATTTATGGCAGGCTCGTATGTGAAATACCACATATGCGCAGATCCAGCCCACAGAGGCCATGAGATCAGTCAAAGATTCCTGGAAACCAGAACGGGAGTGTGTCCTCAAACTCTCAGTGTCATACTTTGATGCCACTGTAAAGAACATTTTCACCCACTGTGAGGGGAGAAAGTAGAGTTTTCTCTTGTAGTATGCATTCAAATGTAGGCCTATATAAGAATAAGGTGATCTGAGGCATCACATACAGCTACACATCACACATACCTCTTCTTGATTAGCACATCATAGAGGCCAGAAGTAATACATTTTTCAGTGTTTTGGCTTCAACCACAGCACCATAAAGCCTGAACAGAAGGCACACTTGATGCATCGCTACCTCATTTCACTGATGCCACAGTTGCCTCTGGGCAGATAAGACAAGGTGAATGGAGTCACCAGGTAGTGAGGAGACAACTCGATCCATCCTGGGCTGCTGTCCTGTGAAAGGCCACCACGGGCTGCTGCTAGTGCCAGACGGTACCTGATGTGCTTTTTACCTGTGTTGCCTCAGGGAGCTGCAGAATCAGCTGACTTTTTAATGGGCAGAAGACTACTTTGCAGTTAATTTCACATCCTTCAGCTGGCCTCACACTACGGACATCCTAAGCGATTATGAAATCGAGTTTCATCACACAGCAAGAATTTGCGCATGGTGTCTTAAGCATGCGCACACTACAAGATTCTAAAGTAATCAGTTCATAAATTGTTAAGTCAAGTTTTATTATACTATATTAGATTAGATTAGATTAGATTTATTATATATATTATATTGAAATGCTTTTTAAAATGCTTGTTATTTTATTTGAGTATTTGACTGCTGAAACATTTTTAGGAGTCCATATTTATTTGCAACAAACAACCAATATAGCAACTATGAAGACATATGCTTTACAGCTAAATAGTGTATTGCATGACTGAGAGACTTTAAATTAACTCTCTTTTATTTTCCTCTAGACCTTTTTTTCCACACGTCTTTGTGCAGACATGGAGTCCAACAGCTTCAGGAAAAGTGTAGGTCTGGGTTTGGGTTCATCATGGTCGGCAGGTACCTCTTCTGACAGATGAAGGTTGTGTGAAACTTATAATTACCCAGGCAACATTAATGTACTGCTTCTGTCTGTCTGCCACTGTCTGGATATGAAAGTGCTTTGTGATGCCGATTGAACCCAGCAGGAATTACTTGATAGTTTACTGGATTCGTCATTAATCTTCATGATTTCTCTAGTTGTTATCTAAAGTAAAATGTGCTTTAGCAGTAACCAGAAACATGATTTTGTAAAAGTGGAATTTCTTCTCGGAAACATTGTACCAAGGTACAGTAGAAAGCGATACGGAAGGTAGTTAGCGAGACACCATTAGCCCTGTGTGGCAGGGTCTCTGGTCTGTCATTAGGATAATTAATTCATAAACACACATACATGGTTTACACTCAGGTTCTTCTTCAGGCAAATTACATTGTGGCATTTTTGGAGCAAATGCATCACTATTGGAGGTTTTTTTTTAGCCATGATAGTGGTGTGTCTCTATGGTTGGCAGTGTTGGTTGACCAGTTAGTTAGTCAACCACAATGGACCAGACTGACATATCTCTACAAATATTAAATGGATTACAGTTTCTGTGATGGTGAATCTTACTTGCATTGGTGATCCCCTGGCTTTTCATGGAACACCACCATGAGGTTGTGGTTTTAAGTTAAATGTCTCTGCTGGATGGACTATCATGCAAATGTTTGTTTCAGACGAGCAAGTCTCGTCACTGGAAGCATACAATGGCATCACTTCCTCTGCATAAGAGGATATACATGTATTTCCCTGGAAAATGAGGACAGAGAGTGTGTCTTTATACTCATCCATCTGAATGTTTTCCTATGTGTGTCTGTGTGTGACTGCCGTCAGCACTATAAGGCCAGTGGACATCTGCTTGGCCCGTGTTTGCAATCCCAAGTAGCCTGGGCCTAACAGCTACATAACGAGGGTACAAAGCAGCTGGTTTTTGTGTTGATGTGTGAGTGTGTCTTAAAATGTGGACACAAAGCAGTCATTAGGTGTGGTTGTGTGTGTTTAGCAGATAGTCGGGACACAAAGCAGCCTTTATAGACAGACCGAAATTGTCCCATTCCCCGCTGAGAGGGCTGTCTCAGGACAAGGGTCTGTGTGTTTGTGTTTGTGTTTGTTTGTGTGCACTTAAAACATAATGTCTGCACAAACTGGCCATTTGGATGCAGTGTGTGTTTCAGTCATGTAAGTGTTTTTCTAAGAGACCAGGTTTAAGTGCAGGCCTCAATGTGCATGCTTTGGTATGTGTCTGCTAATGTATGTTTATTATTTGTCTGTATGTTCCTACAGACATTTCTGTATGCTTGCATGTGTGTCTGTGTGTGTGTGTGTGTGTGTGCCTGGTCTGTGTGTGTCTTAGGACTCAGTGTCTCATTCTCAAATAGTTTCCACCGTTGCTCAATAGCAGTTGCTCGGATGTCATTCGTGTTTGTGCCAGTGGACTCTCTCTCTCTCTCTCTCTCTCTCTCTCTCTCTCTCTCTCTCTCTCTCGCTCTCTCTCTCTCTCGCACACACACACACACACGCAGTACAGGCTGAGGGTAACAGTGTTTGATTCTAAATAATCCCAGCACAGATATGACAATATAGCCTATCCTCAGAAAAATTTTCTGAAGGTAAAGACTTGATTTTAAGGTTAAAGGTTAGAATTAGGTTTAGGTTAGGCAATATGTCAATAAGGGTCCTCACAACTATTTATTTATTTTATTTATTTAACCTTTATTTATACAGGTAATCCCAGTGAGACGCGAGGTCTCATTCTCAACAGAGACCTGTTTCTCACACACACACACAATAATTAGTTACAGACAGATTAATCAATACATTCAACAATTTAAAAGTGCAAAGTGGAAGCAGTTGGAAGATTATAATTAGGAAAAATACTTAAAACAGGAACAAATTTCCATAGCTTTTTCCAGTGTCCTTAAAATAAGTTTAAAATCCCCGAGTGGGATCAAGCTGGACAGCTTCAGGTCCTGCTGTAATGTATTCCTGGTTGAAGGTGCAGAGTATGAAAAAGCCTTTTTTGCCAACACTGAAGGGAACACTGAAGGTTATAAAGGCCTGGGAGCGAAGGCTACAACTACACTGTTTACGTGACATGTAAGAGGATAAATATGAAGGGAGCAGACCAAGGATGGATTTGTAAATGAAGGTATACCAATGCAGTAGTCTACGTGTGGATAATGATGACCAGTTGACCAGAGAGTACAGAGTGCAGTGGTGGGTGAGAGGTTTCCATCCTGTTATGAATCTTAGTGCTCCGTGATAAACAGCATTCCAACATCTGTTAAGAGCTGGCAGAGGCGTTCATGTAGATAATGTCACCATAGTCAAGAAGCGGTAAGAAAGTTGTGGCAACAAGTCGTTTCCTGGTATTTAATGAAAAGCAAGGTTTGTTTCTATAAAAGAACCCTAGTTTTAATTTCATTTTTTTAAAGATTTTCAATATGGGGCCTGAAGGAAAGATTTTCATCAAATATAATGCCGAGGTATTTATAAGAGGCCACAAACTCAATAGGGTTGCCTTGGGTGGATTTAATAGAAGGGAGAACTGCTGGCACCTTCTTTTTTGTTTGAAAACAACATTCCCTTTGTTTTGTCGGCATTTAGCAGCAGTTTGAGATGAGACAATTGGGACTGGATAGTGTTAAATGCAGACTGCAAACCTTCAAAAAGCTATGAGGCTGTGTGTGTGTGTGAATATGTGTTTGATATTCAAATTCAGCTCCTTGCTCCGGGTCAGTCAGAGGTGAGTGTGAGTTTTGTCTCTGTCATAACATCCTTGATTTCCTGCACCTCAGTAAACATAGACCATCCTTCTTTAGTTACAATTAATTCGCACATTTAATTCATGAATTTTGCAATACTTTATATTTGAGCATGATTTATGTTTTTCCCAATTATCTGCCATGAATTTGAATTTTGAAATAATCTCACAGTGGACACAGTTGGTGTCGTATGAAAATAAATACCTGTATTTTGTTCCTTATTAACTTTTCATCATTATCTTGATTTAATCAGTAACAAAAACTAAGAGACAGAACAAAAACACCAAAAACTCAGGTGACACAACTGGAGTTCACAACGTTTTACACAATCAGTAATTAGTCTGCCCCTGTTGGCATTGATTCCAGCACTAATCTTTATCCTCAAGGACTGGCTCAACCTCCGTGTGTCATCCTGTGGGATGGAGGCCCACGCCTCAGTCAGAGCTGCCCAACATATAGATGTACAATTGGAGTCTAAAATTCAAGCTATAATCTACATTTCTGTAGGGGGACTCAGCTCTTCCTCCTCTGTATGAACCAGTTCATTCATGTCGGTGTGCGTTTGTGTGACTGGAACAAAATGAAAGAGTGTGTAGGTGCAAACAGATACTGTCACTGAAGGTCTCATCGGGGTCACGGGTGAAGTTGGGAGCTGCTGGATGACCGAGTTAATCACTTGTTGCTGTGAGAGATGAGAAGCTATCCTTTGCCTGTCACAATAACAGGAAGAGTCAGGTGTCAGTTTGTGTACGTGCATCCTTCCATGAGCAAATCACGTGTGTGTGACACACATGTTAAATAGGCCTTGAGCGACATCATTTTGAAGCGTGACTCGTATGCCTTTACTGTGTTCAGAGTTAAGGAGGACAACCTGGTAAATAATGAATCGGCCTCATTAATACCTAATGAACACAATGCGGAGCTGCAGGATTTCCCTCTGCCACCGAACTCAAACATCTAGAACAGAGAATCAAATCGTCAGAGGACTATCTGTGGCACACGAGAGGGGAGTCAGAAGAAAATGTGACAAATATTTTTGACCAAATTTTGACCAAAGATTTCAAATATCTGTGGTTTGTTAAATTTAACTTAGGAAAAAAATTGCTAAATAAAAAATTCAAAAAAGAATTAGAAAAAAATAATGGTCCACTTGAAACTGTCACCTCACTTCAACACCTCAGTCTCCCACAAATTGGAGTTGTCATCATGTGACACAAGTATGGGTCTTTCGTTAGGTGTCAAACTGATGTTTTCCAAAATAAAGAGTGACCTTTCAAACTATAACATCTAAAATCTTTTCTCAACCTTTGCCATGTTGGTTAAAGTTGGCCAATGTGATCTATCATTTATCTGTGAAGGAAAGTCATCTTCACAATGTATGTGAACAAAAACATGATCGGGCTTTGGGTTTATTTCACAAAACACTGTGGGAATGAAACTGGGCAGAAAAATCTGAAATGGCTGTTATACAACATTGTAATTCATAATGATGTCTTTATTATCCCTAATAGCCCTACACTCATGACATCAGATATTTATTTGTGCAGCACACCTAATTTGTAGACTTGTGATGTCAGAGCGAGTCCTCTCTGTTCATTCAGTGTCTTAAGTCCAAATCTTTGCCAATGTCCCAACATACGTCTTTGAGCTCAAAGCTGAGAGGCCTTTCTGTGTGTGAGATGTCAGAGCTATCCCTTTACACATGCATTATGAAGGAGTGTGGTCCCGTTTCAATGGGTGTGCACCTCGTCTCGTGCCAGCATTAGCTTGGTGACCTCTGTTCTCAGCATGGATTACCTCCACCTGGGAGATTATACCTTCAACTGTGTCTGTTGGTTCATTTGTTTGTCTGGTAGCATAATTATTTATTTATTAAAGTAAACAGACCACTGACTGTAGCTTTGCTGGACAGACCTGAAAATAATATACATTTTCTGTAAAAAGTGAATATCTGAATAAATGTATAAATAAAATGTGAATATTTATCAAAACGAGAAACTGCTTTTTTAACACCTCTTGTTTCATCCATCCATTTTCCTCCACTTATCCAGGTATTTCAATCTAAAATGTCTTGTCCACGTTTTTTTTTTCTTGTTCATGGTCAATAGGACAGGTTTCTGAGTCGATTTTTATCGCATGCACAGGGAACACATGGATAACGTCTCTTCTTCATCTGTGCACAGGAAGCCTCCATCTGCCTTGGCAACACCAGGGGGGATCTTTAGGGGGGGGGAGAACGAACACAACAGTACACAAAATGCAGCGTTAAAGTCAAAGTGGATGCAGGAACGGAAAACAGGAGACGGAAAAAAAGTTATGTGTGTTTTTCTGTGTACCTACATGCTCAGACTGGAGCTTTAGCATTTAATTTATGCAATGTTCCGGCCCATAACTGTGTGATTACTTTGAGGATTGCCAAAGGCCAGAATTGACACAGCCACTTTATGCAGTAAATTTTCTGTTCTCTATTCATTATGTTTTACATTTCTTTAGTAACAGGCGAGATATACACAAACATAAACACAGCAGTTATGTTTACAGCTGTCTTTGATTCAAACTTCAGGACATGTCCTGACAGGTCCTGTGGACTGTACTTCCTCATGAACACAGATTATATTTCCTTCTTTGGCTGTGTTTCAATCACATTCATATATCATATCAGTGCATGCTGAGGGTTTGCACTTTGCACAAACTCATTTTACCTTCCTTCAATTTACCTTCCAGATAAGACTGTCAGATTTATATCCTGTTGTAAAGCAGGGCTTGTTGCACAAAGATACATTTTCACTATACCTTTGACTTAAATACATTCATACGTATATAAAAATCATTTTCTAGTCATGAGGAGCACAACTTATCTTGTGAAAGCAGCTGTATAAACTGTGGCTCTGGAGGAATCTGAGAAAATAAACCCTGATGATGGAAGCGTTATCTTAGTCTGGGGTTTGGAGACAGCGAGGCTTTTAATGTAAAGGTTGTTTTATATAATTCCGACACTGGAGCCACCATCAAGTTGCATCATGGGGAATGTAGCATCTTTGTAGGACTACAATATCTTCGGAGAAACTCAAACCCATTATGTTGAAGAGCTAAAAATTGCAGGTCAGATTAACAAATAAATAATAATTTCTTTCCTCTTTGTCTTTTCAGAAGTGCCGGCACATGAGGATGGTGTCAGTCGTCTATTGTCAAGTGTCCAGTACTGGCTAAACTGACCTGATTTTTAAGGTAGTGTTCTTGTGAGGTGAAATCAGATGAGTGGTCCATGAGAGGGCATTGTTTAAGACTGACTGATGTATTCATAAAGCGGATATTCATCATTCCCAGAGGATGGGTCCAAATGTGAGCGTCCTTTTTCTTACTTTGTCCTTGTGTCACCACAAGAACACACAATAAAATTTAACTAAAAGTTAAAGGTAGCTGAAAATAACCTCAAACAGGATGAATATGTAGCTTATGAATTATTGGTTGGGGTAAAACTAAATAAAATGCCCCTAATAAACACTGCTGTCTCTACTTCTAAGAAACACTTACTGTTGTCTCGCTATTCACTTTATCAAATTCCAAACCGTTTCATTTATGCCATGCTGTTTTTTTCAACATAAATATCCTCGTTTAGTCGCGTTCCCACTGTAATATTTAACTCACAGAATGTCTTCATCCTTCAGCTGTGTCCAGGGTAACCTAGATTTTAGTTGAATAAGCAGTCAGTTTTTAGAATCCGCATTAATATGGTGTAAAAAAAGAAAATTACATAACTTCAACATAAGCCAGGATCAATGTCATAAAAGGCCTCAAAATAGGACATGTCCTGGGAGTGAGCATATGCTGCCGCCTTCATGATGAATTTGATAGCAGTCAGAGCCAGAACAGGAGGGTTTGGGTGTTTTTTTCCTGTTGACATAACATGCCTGCATCCAAGGATACACATTCGCACACTAGACATGTGAGTTTGTAAGATTTTCTTTGAATTCTGAATTGTTGCATAACAGGATTTGTCATCATTTATACAGACAGTTGATTTTTTTTTAAAGAATAGTTCGACATACCCTTATTTGCGTCCTTTTTGGCACAGATGAAACAAACATGATATAATGTGTTCAGTTGGAAGCAGCAGAGGTGCTGGTAGGAGGATATTGCTACATTAAGACATAGCCAGACTAGCTGTTTCCCTTGTTTCCAGTCTTTATAAGCTAAACTAAACAACTGCTGGCGGTAGCTTCATATTTTATTGACAGACATGACTGTGGTATCGATCCTCTTTATATAGTCTTAGACTGGTGGAGGACTTCCCATGATGCATTGAGCAACTCTCTCCTCCTCTCTCCCTCTCCTTCTCCACACCTTCATGTTTCTTTCATGCACGTTACTAACTTGACTTTTTCCCCGTAGTGCTTTCTCATCCTGCAGCTTACTGTGGACTGTGATTGGATATACTGCTGGGATCCTGGTTGACACCCGGTGACGATGACATCATCATCATCATCGTCATCATCATTATTATTGTCAGTGTTGTTATTGTAGTAGTTATTATAAATACTGCAAATTGAAATCTTTCAATTATAACTGTTATTCTAATTGTGGTTGCACATGTCTGTGTCCCTGTTCCTCACTGCCTCTCTCTCCCTCTCCCATCTATCTCCCCATCTTTCTCTATCTCTCTCACCCCAACCAGTCAAAGCAGAGGGCCGCCCACCTTGAATCGGGATCTGCTCGAGGTTTCTGCCTGTTAAAAGGCACTTTTTCCTCACAACTGTCTCCATGTTCTTGCTCATGGAGGATTGTTGGTTCTCTGTAGAATAAAGAGTCGGTCCAGACCTGCTCTTCTTGGAAAGTGCCTTGAGATAACTTTTGTTGTGATTTGGCGCAATATAAATAAATCTGACTTGACTCTTTTCTAGAGCTGGGCAAGATTTAAAGTGAACAAGCATATTTCCCAAACTGTCAAATTGATTATTAAATCAATTTCATAATTATTAGTGTTAATCATCCTTACCATTCACCGTCTTTTTTATTAAGTTGCACTCCCTTGTTTCCATCCACTCTGATAAAGATAATACAATCTACAGACTTTACATTCCAGACCTGTTTAGAGTATATTTAGCCAGTTTTACACATTCTTAATGTTTGACTCCACTGTGTATCATTGAGTTTAAAATATCCCTAGCATTAGAAGCACTCCAGCTGCATTTCTTCCTTTCTTTCTCATCTTCCTTTTGTTCCACTTACTACAGTACATTACTATTCACTGTTCCCAGTTTTCAGCAACTGTAGACCCTACTTATCCTGTCTGTGCATGATGTATTTCCACAGATTAGATGTCAAAACTTTTTCAAACATTCCTGTGGACAAACGATGCTGAACTCTCATATACCTACAGCCCTGCTGACATTAGGTTCACTCACATACTTTTGTACAGAGATTTACATCAAAACAGATCAACAGCAAGTCTCCGCTCAGCCTTAATGACCTTCTGTTTATGTGCTACCTGACATGGATAGAAGAGATTTTAATTGAGAATCTCTTCTATGAGACGTTTCTCTTATGGAAGCCATCCAAATCCAAACAACTGATGGCATGTTTGTCTTCTCTGTTCTTTTCATGTCCAAGCAGGTATATTTATGTCACTGCACAAGCAGTCTGTGTATAATATTCTCTCAGACCCAGGACTGTATAAGGAAGGATAGTGTCTTTCAGTTTGTATTCTATTTGGCCATTATTTCAACAGAAGAATCTTATTTTGGAACTTTTCATATTGCGTGAGAGTACTGATCCTAGAAGCAGTTTTGACTTCCATATTATGACTAAAAATGTTGTATTATTTGAAGTACTAGTCTTTACGAAATTACCTGATGGCTGTAAATTTATGAATACAACACGATGTAAACATGACAGCTTTTAACAACTCTACCCAGGGGCAGTTAACCTCACCCTCCGCCCCACCTCAATCACCTGAGAGGAATTATCCTCGCACACCTGCCAGCCTTTTGTCTGCTCTGCTTCACAGACTCACGCAAAGCTGCACAGACACAATCAATGAGGGCAGGCTGTAACTACAGGAATATTCTGGTTTCACTGGTTTATTCATGGATTTTGGGAGCGATCCGTTTCAGGGAAACAGTAAAACTCTTAACGCTTTAGCATCCCATTATTGCCAGTAAATACTAGCATGTGCACACCTGTCTGTGTGTCTGTATGCAGTGCCTCTACATGCCTCCATTACCGAAAAACGTAAAGGCCACCATTATTTTCTGTAATTACTTTCAGCGTCTTCCTACATGTCTGTGCAACAGCTGACCTCTCTGCGTGTCCCTCTGTGTCTTTGGACTGTCAGAGGGAACACAGGGACTTGAGATAAGACAGACAGAGCAAGATAATCGGTGGTTTTATAATGTAGTAATGCTGAAGAAGCTATGGTACTTACAGTAATTGACACTGATCTGAAAAGCCCCATGATTAGTTTTAATGTTGTACAACCACACAACATGCACTCAGGTTTATTTCATTTCAAATATGAGGACTTTTTGTTGGCTACAATCACTTCTCCACACTTGCTCCTCTAATCCTAACCCCCAAACTACCCTCATAAATGAGGATTAGCCAAATTGCCTGACTTCAAAAGGCAGTCACATTCCAGATAGGATGAAAACACAGTCTAACATTAGGTGTAGCTTTTTAAATAAGTGCTGTAATTGCTTTTTGGGTATGGAGACCCTGAAATGTTATGTGTTTTAGCTACACACTGCAGCTTGTATTTAAACGTCAAGTCTGGCATCCAACACACATCACCTGTAAAAATACTCACTTCTCTCTGTCTACTTGCACACTTTTACTACGCATGCTTTCAAACCAAACAGACCCAACACCCTTAACACCCTCTCAACTGTGTTTGACTTTAGCGTAAACTGTACTATTTCCACTATGAATTAGTTCTGCACTCACGCCGCTGCCAAGTCCACTAAAAGCCATTCGACACAGTGCAGGTTAGATAGCTGAGACAAATGGAGTTTACAAACTAGTTGAAGTCTGGGTTTAAGTAAATATATTGCCTTTGTCTGGGATAAATAAAGTCATGTTGAAAGAATTAGAGATGTGGCCAGAGGGGCTGGCAGTGTAGCTGCAGTAATCAGACAGTCGCTTTAACAAAACAGCTGTTTTACTTGAGAAAGGGACAATCTCATTTCTCCTTCTGCTAAATGTCCCAGTACAAAGTGTACATTATCGAAATAACCTTTTGAAACTCACTGTGATGCCTCAGTTTGGCAAAAAGATTTTATGTGTTCTTTCATTTCACTTTACCCATGACTGAAAACAATATTGGACGCTAATCTACAGGAAATAAGCTGTGATAATAACCAGAAAACCAACGTTTTGCTATACCAAGAATGCTAAGAGGTAAGCAGAGGAGTCAAAATAGAACGTATGGTTGGTTGAAAATGTCCAGCCTTTGTCACTTTGGTACAAATACAAACTTGTCCAAACCCACTGCAAAAAGATGAGAACCCTCAAACCACGCTTTCAGGGCTGTGAGGCCATGCCTTGAGCTAAATGCCTAATGCATGCTGTCAGCATGCTAACATGCTCACAGTTAGAACAGTAACATGATAATATTCAGCAACTAAAATTGAATTTAGCATATTAGTATGCTAACATGTGATAATTGACAATCAAGTGCAGCTTAGGCTGATGGGTCATTTTAGACATGAAACAAAGCAGAGATGGTCCAGAAACCACACGGCTGGAGTCCTTTATGTGTGTCACGTGAGTTTTGCCACTCCTCCGCACCTTTATGAGACTAACAACTGGTCCTAAATCTGTTAATAGTAATGGGAGAAGTGAACAAAAGCGCATATTATGATCAGTTCTTTCACCCCATCTTCATTCATGTCCTTGGAACCGACTAAAAAACACAGTTCTTCAGTCTGGACCAAAGTGTTTGACCAGCGTGGGTCAGAAAACAGCTACAGAGACAAAGACCAACCCCCTCCTCGGTGAACACCGCTTGCCAAGCCTGCTCCCTTGTTGCCTGGCCTCTCCAGCTCTCTGAAGCTACAGACCTTCCAAGCTGCCAAACGCCCTCAACTACTTGCCACAACCAGCTACACTCCAGCCTCTACCGTCGACCTAATCAATTACATTTGATAGCAAGCATCTACAGACAAACTAACAAAATCTTGCTCTTCAGTCCAGTCATTTGAGCCATAGCTAATATGTGTGTGTGAGTTTGTAAGAAGAGAGAATATTGCAACAACACCTGTGTTTATATTATTAACAGAGTTGAAGTACATGATTTGATATCAGTCTAAATTAACACATTTGCTATCGAATGGATTGGTGTGGATGAAGGGTTGCTTGAGTTCATTTCATGGACCAATGAGGGTACACTACACAGAAAAAGGTTTGAAACAACTGCTTTAGGGCTTTCCATGGTACAATAATCAATACAAGTCATCCAATTATATTCTCTATTACTCTTTGTTATGCTTTATTGCCAAAACTGTAGATGTGTATCCATTTCTATGTCTACAGCTGTAAACATATTATTAAATACAAGTCCTGCAATAGTCTCAATGTGGTTCTGGTTAGTGAACCTGAAAATACGTCTCCTAACCATCTCTGATTAAAAATGACATTCTTAATCAGCCAGTCAATTGTCCATTTCATCATTTCAAGACGGTTTCTTGGCTGAAATCCTCTCTCTTTTTTAACTCGTATTACTACCATCAATGTCTTTCTTTGCTCAGTAAAGCTGAAGTGATCTAATGGATGAAGACAACAGATGTCTGACTCATTATCAGTCACTTCAGCTGTAGGCTGGAACAGACAGCTCGCTGATGTCTTTTATCATGAGACTAAAAGACTTGAGATAGATTCACACAGCATCAATGTCCCGTAGGGGGTCACGTACATATTAATCTGTCACATTTTGGTAAATGGACGCCGGTGTCAGGTCCTACTGTCATTTACAGTATAGCTGGAGGACCAAAGTCGGGACTGCCAAAGATTTAGATCATTTTTTACATGTGACTCGTCAGTCATATAGACTGTCTAGAGGTCATATTAAGCTAGATTCAAAGTCACAGCTCAAGCTGTTCTTATATGGTAACTGCATTTTACAGATGTGCATGTTAGTACTGATGTAGACACATACTCACAAATGTGGGCCGGTGTGGACAAACAGAAAACACACATAGGTCCATGGTGCAGTCAGACGTTTCATGGCCACTGGTTTGAGTGATGACAGGAGCTGATTGCATCAAGCAGGGCCGAGAGGTAAAGACACACATAGAGAGAGGTCAGAGTGAACACACACACACACACACATACACACACATACAAATCCCTCATGAAGCAGGATGGTGATGAATTCGGTTTGTGCCCCTGGTGGGAGGGATCAGACCTTCTTCTCAGGGCTATCTCTTACAGGCCACTGGTTCATGATGACATTCCTGCCGTAGATACAAAGCATTTATTCATAACCACAGAATAGAATAGAATAGAATAGAATAGAATAGTGAAAATGGTAGACTTGCTGTATTTTTTTAGAAGTTGCCCACCAATGTCCACACAAACAGGCTACGAAGAATAAATATGTTGATTTTCTTGGGGGAAAATAATTTCTAAGAACTTCTGATGTGGTTTGAACAATGGCTTGAAAATATCAATACTCTTTGATGTGGCCTGTTGAAAGCAATGGACTCAGTAGAGGAAATTATGCTCACACTCACACTGTGGCCTTGACCTTTGTTTAACTGTATCTGCAGCAGGGTTATTCGTCTTAGAGTTTGGGCATTCGTGCCCTTCAGCATGTAGTGCACACCTTACTGTGTCAGCTGAAACCTCAGAGCCTGCTATCGCCTAGTCTTGCTGCAGATCTTTTGTAGTCACTCAAGGGTTTTTGTTCACCTGCCTCCTCAGGAATCTGGTGGCAGCCATTGATAACTTCCTATTTCCACCACGCTCATATCATGCAGCTTCTGTACCTTTATCTTTGAACTTGCACACCGTGCTTCCAGCTGTATCTGACATAACAATAACTAGAAATAATAATAACAATAACAATATGATATTTTTGTGTTATTACAAAATATCCAGATATAACAAGACACTTTTATTGTTATGACAGTGTATAATTTATCTTGTTATTACCTGAAAGCCTTCATGTTATAACATGATAAATTATTGTTTTCGAGTAAAACATTTTGCATTATAATCTGATGCATTTTACCGTTATAACAAGTATTTCATATTATGATGTGATAATGTGTGATATATTGCCGTATGAATATGACACGAAACTTTTATTTGACTGAGGGACATCTGCAGTGAATAATATGAATATTATGGGTCATATACATTATTTGACGAAGTGCTTGTTTGGGATGATTCTGATGTTATTGAGTGAAGTGGATGATGGATCTACTTACACCCGAGACCAACTTATCTCATTACAACGTGAAACCTTTTCATGTTATAGAAAAATTAAAACTATAATTAAAAAAAAAGAAAAATTTCTTAAAACATTACGTGAAAAGTTTATCAAAGATGAAACAAAAAAATTTTAACACATAAAAGTTTATTGTTATAACGTTGTGTGTGCGCATGTCAGATTAATTAATGAGGTTATTACATGAAAATATCTTGCAATAACGTAGAAATAGGCCTATAAGACGTTATAATGATCAAATAAACACTGCGGTAGGATCTCATAGAAATCTAATGAATTTGTTAAATTCCGTATAATTGTTTTCCCTTCCCTTCTCATGTTCACGTCCGCTGGAAAGTGTTTGATTCGCTGTCTGGTCGCGCATATTAATGAGGAAGAGGCAGCGGGCTGCTTTTTAAGAGGGCTGTTGTCTGCTTCTCCTCAGTGGACGAGAGAGTGAGAGAGACCTAAACGCTTTGGGTTGATGCGCCCAGGACCCACAATCAGCTCTCCAAAGGGACTCCAAGAAGCAGACAACCCTCAGCGCTCTTTCAATCCTGCCATCCAACAGTCGCTGCAAGTGGATATTATTTGCACCTCTTAAGACTTTTGTTGATTTTTTTTTTCGTGTGACCGATTGGAGAGAAATTTTGTGAAAATCATATTTTTTACTCGTGAGAACATGAATCGGTGCACAGCGGCGTTACTCTTGTTATTGGTGGCCTTATACGTCCTGAGCGCAGAAGGTAAACTTTAGAGCCTTTTATTTGCTCATTTTTTTAGCTTAGATTTGTTATTTTTGAAAATTAACAGATTGCACTGAAGCTATGATGATGTGTCTGAATAATAAACATTAGTAGGGTATGTTTGGCTCAAGGGAATGAAGTGCAAAATGAGACTTTTTATCCAGAGCATGTTTGGAGCATGAGTGGAGTTGCTGTCAAAGATCCACAAATCTGCAACAGAGGCGTCAAAACAAAAACTGAAGTTTCCCAGTGGTGTCTTTGCTTAAATGTTTAATATTCACAAAATGACTTCATGCCACCTGCTGCGCATCTTCTAATCTGATCACATAACACTCAACCACTTCGTTCATAACCTTATTTTTATCCATGAATATAGAGAACTTCATAAAACTGATGTGTAATGATGCCGTTAGCTGTGCTGTAAAAATCGGATCTCATCATTAACCTTAAGCTGGCACTGGCAGGGCTTTTTACACCCTGAACACCGCTCTGGGAGTTGGAGTCTGGCAAGACAAGTGAAGCTCACCATATGTAGCTTAAAGCCAATATTCATGGGCCAATGTGTAGGGGGTGGGGTGGGGTGGGGGACTGAGGAACTAGAACAAATCAAGAAAAAAAAATGGGAAAAAAAGCCTTTGTTTTTTGGTGAATAACAGATTTGATGAGGAAAACATTCTGAGCTAAAACAATCTGCAAATCTTCAACGTAGACTGAATAATCTCAGTGGAAGACAAATTGTTCAGCTTGTTAGAAACAAGAACAATCAACTTACATCGAGCTTTCAAAATCTATTAGATCTTGTGTTATTTTCATCACCTCAAAGGAAGAATATGCATGATCAGGTCCCCTCACATAAGTGTCAAAGCCATTTACCACCAAAGAAAACCTCCTTTATACAGTATATATACCTGGATATATTAATCTCAGTCTCTCCACAGTTTTGTTCATCCTTTTCATCCAGTATGTGTGCGCTGAGTGCTCGCACCACCGTGGGGTGACAGATTTAGTAGCCGGCAGTCAGGACAGATAGCAGGTGATGGATGAAGAGAACCTTGGACCATCCAGGTCGTCACCTCCCATCACAAATATACAACCTGGCAAAACTCATTTCCTTTGCCTTCATTTAGCAGCATGAATCACAACTACTGGAAAACTGGACTTCAAGAAGATACTGGACCAAAATGAATAAATGTATTAAAAGTTTGACCGCATGTAGCCTCAATTAAAGCAGTGCCTGGATCTGTCCCCAGCTTTCTAGAGTGTCTGATAGAAAAGCATAACAAAAAGTGGATTTTCTGTCGAAGCCGCAAGTTCTCCCTCCCTGCATAACTTGAATTCATTCAGTGTGAATTAATAAATCAGCTGTAAAACATCAGATCACCTCATTTTGTTGATATGTGCAGATTGGAAAAAAATGAGACAACTTTTCATTCGTCTGTTAATTAGAATTTAATATTTTTACATGTTTACAGATGACTTCATCTTTGATTAAAACACTTTCTCTGTATAAGTATGTGACTTAAGGAGCTGACTGAACAAAGTAAAGCCTGTGTTACAGGAGTTACAGAACGTCGCACTGGTAATCCTTTCTTGTCAACATGCACTTTAAAGATAAACTGTAGACTTATAAAGAGCCATTTGCTGTCAGATCTCAAAGAATTTGCTTTGTCTGTGTCGCTTTCATGGCTGGAAGTAATTTTGAGATTAACTTTGCAGTCTCCAGCATTACAAGTTCATTATGTCTCTGTTTGATGATTAGAGTCAGTCTGACTCTTTTGTGTGTTTGATTTCTCAACAGCTTATAAATGCAGGTGCACCCGAAAAGGACCAAAGATCAGATACAAGGATGTCCAGAAGCTGGAGATCAAGCCCAAACACCCGTTCTGCCAAGAGAAGATGATATTGTGAGTGAGACCTTTATTCTCTTATCTCTCTCTTTTAATGAAGTCTTTCTTCACACTGCTTGATATCATTTCCTGTTACCATATCTGGGCTTTTTTTACTGGCTTTCTGCTTCTTCTTCCCCATTTCTATCTTCTTTCTCTCCCTCTTTCCTATTTGTCTTTCTCCTCCTGTCTCCTTTGCATGCTTATTTTCCTTGATCACTTGATCTTCTCCTACTCCCTTTCTCTAGTTTTGCTTTTCCTTCCTTTTCATACCTGTTTTCTTGTTTCCTCTCCTTCCTCTGCCCCTCTACTTCTTCCCCGTCTTTCTCCCTGTGATTTTATGCACTAAAAGTCATAGTATCACAGTATTGGTACCTGCTTGATATACAACTGCTACTGTGCCATTACTGTGCACCAAAATACCAAGTTGGAATGCTGGGGAAAAAAGAAACACCACTTTCCACAACTTTCAAGTACTTTTTACAAGCCAATCTAATAAAGGGCTATGATTAAATTCCCTGCAGTTGATGATTGTAACCGATTATTTCTCTATTATCATACTTACATATATGTTGAATATGTGTGCAACATATGTGTGCAATGTATTCATTACATATATGTGCATCTTAAATACACTATTAAACAATCCCTTATCATCCCAGATGGTGACTTCTACTGTTTTACATCCCAAACTGCAGAATCCCTTGCAGTTGAGGCTTGCTCTTTACATTGACTCTTTATCCAACATCTGACGCTTTTATCCATAATATCACATCTCGAGCTGATTAGATAAATTACATTACATATGCAGTATAATTTTTACTGTCATATTGGGCTAGCTCTTGGGGATGATGTGTTATACGTAGCTAGCAATGTGAGCTGTGATTTTGATGTGAAATTCATTTGAAGTTTCATGTCAAAGCTACATGAAGGGACAACAGATGGGGATGTTCACGTATGTCAGCCTCTATTGAGGCAATTTTGTTTTTAAGATGCAAACTATGCTGCCACCTGCTGGTTAAATTACTGTACCACACAGAGAGCACGATTTGGGTCACCGCAGTGACTCCTGAGAAATAAATATTGAGGATGTGACTGAATATGGATGAAACCATTCATTTTACATGGATTCCATACAGTGCTGATTATTGTCAGTGCTGAAATGATTGCAGTAATTTATATTAATGTTTTTTATAATATAAGTCAGATTTTTTTTAAATGCTGTACAATCTGTAATCTAGAGTCTACAATCAATCTACAACCTGCTAGTTTGAGCTTCTTGAGGATTTGCGTCTTTTGTGTGTTTGATTGTGCATTGATATATAATATTATGAAGCTGACACTCTGGGCTCTAAGAAGTTCTAATTGGCATTTGCACAGTTTTTTGAGGAATATATGTTGTTACAGCTTAAGTATTTATTTTTTTGAGTTGACACTTTGTACTACTGACTTTTAACAGTAAACGATTTTTTTTTTTCATTTTTTTGACAAAAGTTAATATAGAGTTTGAATCTTGTCTGTGTAGAGCTCCCAGTGATGCAAAAGTCACAGTGACACTATTAATAAAAGAAGAAAAAAAAGGTGACACTTCGGGTTTAGGAAATGAAGTGTGTGTGTGCATGAATGCAAAAAACACAGAGAGGTACTAGAATTGGTACGCATCAATTCACAGGTTTGTTTCTGTGTGAGTGTGTTATCCATCGCACAGCCATTATTTAAAGCTGCTCTATTAGCATGAGTTGGGGGCCACCAGCCGCTGGTGCCCAGAGAAAAATAAGCCTCAGCAGGTTGCAGAAAGCCACAGAAAGAAGGGAGTAGAAGAGAACTGAGTGAGAGTTCCCCCCCTGGCATTCGTTGTGGTCATTTGGCCTCCTCCGTTCAGTTTGGCATTCAGAGCGACCACTTCTAACCACACACACAAGCTAAGAGGCCTGAAATCTCCCTGTTTTCTCTGTATTTCTTTTCTTTCTCTCCATTTTCTTATTCTTTCACTTTCTCATTTGGTCATTTTTAGTCCACTGTATCTGTATCCACTTTTTTTTCAAATAATTCTCTTATTTCAATGTTGTTGCTATTGGGTTTGGAGCTCATTTTACTTATTAGTATACATTTTGGCTTTTTATGTCATAAGACAATCATATTGTTGTATATGAAATCTTAATAGGAAAAAATAAAAACTAAAGTAAAGCAGCTGTTAGAGGCAGTGGCTACACCGCAGGAGCCCAAGTGAATTTTTTAGATAACTAAAGCTCAAATTAACAAAGTAATTAGCTTAAATGTGATAAACAGTCATGGTGTGGTTATTACAGCCCTGCAGATATGACTCCATTGCATGCATGTTTACAGACACACTCTCGCGTTTTCTCTATCCAACATGCAGACACACATACTCAAAGACCAGTTCCTCCAAAACAAACAATGTAGGGCAGCCTATTTAAACCTGAAAAGCGATAACTGAATTTGCAGGGAAATAGATGCAAACCTCTTTAATCGAATCTTTATAACTACTGAATGCAGCATTTTTACTGAGAGTCGACTCTTTTCTCTTGTAACCAACTCATTTCGCATTCATGGTTTGATGAGGCTTTGAATGTGTCACTGGCTGGAGAGGCCCCATGGTATGACGGATGTTTTTTCCCACATTTCTCTTGTTTGGCCTGAATATGCCACATGCAGGCAGACTGTCTCTGTCGTTGCCTTATGCAAAGGGTAACAGACAGACCAAATGATTCAATGAGCCTAGACTTCACATTTTTCTGTGACAGCTCCATAATATTACTCCATTGCCAAGAAACTGGCCATCCTGTGCAAGCTGATCTTTTGAATTGAGAGGGCTTTTGACTGTGGAAATGTTACTGAGGGCAGTGTAGAATGGCAGCAGAAATTTGGGGCAAAAACATGTCAGATATGTTACAATGTCACCATTCTTTTCATTTCAGATTACTCTGACTGGCTTTCAGATAGTTTGAAATACCCCCAAATCAGTATTTTTATTCTATTCAGCTCCACAGAAATTCAAACAAAAAATATGCTCTTTTAATTGATCACAACCATCTTTCAAACTATTGAAGATTATTGAAGATAACATGATTGTCTTTTTCTCCAAACAACCTTTTTTTTTTTTTTTTTTTTACCAAATTGTTGGATGGATGATCTTAATGTTAAATATTTAGTGCTTGATCTCCACTTTTATTGTAGCAACCAGAGTGGTGCCACATTATCGTGAGTGAATATTCAACATTTGGGCCTGTTATTTTAGGAAAATGAGTGAATATTATGATGCTATGTTTGGAACTGTAAAATCTGTTTGAAAGACTAACAGCATGGGAATATATGAATTAAGGATGACATTTTATTATCATATTTTGTTAATAACTTTAGATTCTTTTGCTTCCTACCATCCCTCTCTCTTTTTTGCCCTCTCAGTGTGACAATGGAGAATGTGGCTCGGTTCAAAGGACAGGAGTATTGTCTTCATCCCAAACTTCAGAGCACCAAGAATCTGGTCAAATGGTTCCGCATCTGGAAGGACAAGCATAGGTAATATATCTTATGATTCTTTGACAAAATCCTACAATGCATTTTTTTTAAATTAATGCCATCTATATGATAGACCCTGTCATTTCTGACTGAGTGGATCTGTTGTATGACTCTCCTCTCTATATATTTAATCAGTTATCACCCTGCTGTGCAGTTCTCCTTAGATCTACAGAGTTTTACAGTGTCTTTTTTAGTGACTAGCTGGTGAACATACTGGAGTATTTAGCAGCTAAACAGCCACATTGTTTTTTATCAGAGACTGGTAGTGACCAAAAATGGAGCTAAAAATAGAGAATATTTGGTTTATTTTCATGAGACAGTCAGAAACATGACTGCAAATGAATTCTAAATTTGCAACATAATAAGAAGAGACAAAACATGCCCATACTGTCAACTTTAAACCTGTTTCTTGCTTACCCCATATGGCCAAAACGTCACTTATTCCAGGTTTAATGGTGGGTTTGTATAACAGACACAACACTAAAAGGCTCATAATTAATGTCAGACTCCTATATTTCCTATTAGATTTACATATCCCTACTGTTCTGCCAAGCACTGCCATTATGCACACATCCTGGTATCTGTAAAACTGTTTTGGTTGGTTTTGTTTAAATCTCTCACCTTCCTTCCACTGCAGGGAGGTCAGTGGTCATTTGCAGCAAGAGACAAAAGCCCCCTGAAGAGGGCAGAGTCTCAGTAAATTGCTGAGTATGAAAGAGCCTTTCTAAAGGGACTCTATGGGTTATTTCATGAAGGCCAAAAAATTGGATGAAACTAACTTTTGTATTCATCCAGAGAATGAAGGAAACACTTGATGGAGGAGGCTAACAGAAAAAAATCTGACTTGTGAAAACTGCTTGTGAACAAATGTTGCACATCACCACAAAATTAAAACATATCTTTGTTTCTTCCTCAGGGTGTATGAAGCCTAAACCCTCGACCACCTTTCACAAAGACAAGTATCGAGTGAGACATGATTAAAAAAAAAGATGACAATATCACCAAGGACGGTTTTCACTCTGTACAAGATGTAATCTTCAAACTGTACTTCTCCCTTTTCTTTCATGCACATTATGAGATGTTTTTAATTTCTATATAAGCTGATTGGCTCTGTTTAGTTTTCCATCAATCTAGTTGCAATCACAGTCCATTAAACACTAAAAGAAAGCAAGACTGTCTGCAAATTACATCAACAAAGGACTCTCTTATATATTTTCACTGGTCGAATGATTTTTTAGTTTCATCTCTTGAAATGAATGAGTAATGAAGCAATATCTCATACAAACTACCAACATAATCATTGTAATGAACTATGGATCTCAAAGGATAAGGCTGGTGATATTTAAATTTTTTTTTCTTAATGCAACCAATATCCCATAAAAACATCCACATTAATAATGTGTTACTCTGTATCTCTGTATTTCCTAAATTCCCTAAATTTTCAGTTAGGAATGGAAAGGTCCAAATCTATTCAGTCCTAATGAAATAAAATAATATGTTAAAAAAAGATCATGAGTAACCATTTTCATTTTAGAAAGGGTATAATAGCTTCCTAAACATCTGGGTTTTGTGGTTTGTAGCAAATGTTACTCACCAGGAGTCAATGGTGCAATCGTTTGCAAGTATTAATATATATTTGGCGCTGCACTCAGTATTTACAATGCAACAGCATGGCTCACTGATGTGTTTGTAAATGTTTTGACAGCAATGGAGCTCGTAATAAAAAAGCAAAAAATAACTTTAAAAAAATAAATAATAAATAAAAATAATAATAAAGCAAAGTAATAATCAGGCCTAGGGGTAGACTGAAAATTGTTAGAAAAATTCATTCATAATTGTTTTGATTTTTTTAAGGGATATGTTGACAATAAGAAAAACAGAATATTATCAAACTTATTCTTTAAAACAGACTTTGGAATGTGTTATGCTACGAAAATAAGCATTGACATTATTCACTAAAAACATCCATTACAGCATATATTTAGATATATGACAGGCATTACATTTGTTCAAATTATGATCATTTCACTGTCTCCAACATGTGTAATGATATTCTTGTCTGAGCTTATCTCTCCTGAACTATGCTGCCATGCCATTATGTCATCATGTTATTATTTTGTATGCTGTGGATAAAATTTGCAACAATGACTGCTGGCTATGGTTTTGTACAAATCAACAGATCAACAAAAGTATTCACTTATAAATGTATCTACATATATACACGAACATCATATTTTCTTTACCTTTTGAATAATGTGCATTACTCTTGTTTTATATCTTATATATATAAATATATATGAAAGAGCATTTTGTAAATTGACCAGTTTAGCTTATATGTTAGTGAGAATTATTTCACCTAGGGACTTTATAGTGTCGTGTATATTGTATTATTGCATTATAGTTGTTTTTGCTATTTAAATCTTGGTTTGGTAACAAATATTTGGAGGGTGAATGTTTGGGCTAGCCCACTAGACACACAGTTAAACATTCCATTGACTGTAAAGCAATAAACACAGCAATAAAGTGTCTATAGAACTTCTCGTGTTTGCATTTGACTCATTTAATTAACAGGAAGACAAATTAGTTGCTGTAAGATAAATATCCCGCCAGGTGGCAGCATATCCAAACTGATTTTTATTACAGGGACAGTTTGACTTTAAAATGCGGATGTTTTGGGTTTAGAGACATGTAAATTATTGTGCATACACCCATAAACAGAAAGAATGGTTCACATATACATGTTTAGGTAATATACGCTTAAGACCATTATCAAAACTTCATGGGGATTTGTACTAAGTTGATGTCAATAAAACATTTGCAATATAAGAAATTGTCATGGTAAATTTCATAGCCATACCTTCATTTAAAGTTTATTGCATTTATCAGATCTTATATATATACTTGTACATGTGATTGTGATTTTACAAAGTTAAAGGTTGTATTTCAGTTGGGAGAAAAAATTTAAAAAAGTTTATTATGAATTTCAATTTATCTAAACCCAAATCTGATATAGTGTTTAAGACTGACATAAAGTAAGTTTAATGTAGTAAACAAAACAGTTCTGTTTTATTGTCTTTATGTAAATCCATCTTATCTTATCTTATCTATCTTATACTATATTTGAAAATCTAAATAAATCTTGTTAAAATACAAATGAATACATACTTTCCGCACCTGCATTATGATTTATGTGCAACAAACTCAGGATTTAGTAACTAATATTGCAGTGAGTGACATGAATAACAACAGTGTAATACGGTTTTTATTTGATTCATTCAGTTTTAGGAATTTTATACAGAGGACGGTAAAGGGTCTTTATTGTCTAACAGTGAATTACAGTAGGCTATACGTGGATAATATCTTTAGCCTGCATAATCATGTAAGATTAAATTAAAACAGAGTAATGCATAGTACGCAAAAAAAATCTGATCGGCTGTACTGTGAGCAAATACACTATATAGCCGTCATTGAAATCAAAAACGATTTTTGTTGTATTTTAGGTTTGATATCTTTGCGTGTCTGCTATCTTTGCGTGTCTGCTATGCGGAGTCAGTATTTGGCAGTTGTCTCCCGCTGTGTTCTGAGCAAAAGAGGCGGGGTCAGTATTTGGCAGGTTCGTCCCTTGAGGGTGTGTGTGAGATTCACCAAGCAACGACCTGCAAACGGGAATCTGAGTCAGTCCACCAAAACAGGAACCACATTATATTCGAGTGTCTTTGAAATGTTCTCGACGATATTTCTACATCGTCTGCTGTGATCTCATCGAAGTTGCTGTTTTCTCAGACATCTGCTACAAAAGCAAAACAAGAAATTAATGCATCTTGCGCCGCGTTCCTGTTCGTATTGACCTGGTAAGGTACCCCGTAGCTACTTATTAGCTAGCTTTGCTAACAGCTCTTCTCCTGGTTCACTCAGCATCCTGGTAGCTAATGCTAGCCAGCCAAGCTAACTATGTCTGACGCTTTGTGCTATCTGTCAAATTCATTATGGCTCACATATAGTTTGTGAATAAATCTGCCGCAGTTGTATCTTTATTTTGAGGGTATTGTTGACGTGTGCAGCATGTGTTAAACTGTTTATGGCTTAATTTTTGTTCTTTGGGAGCTAACGGCTAACTGTTAGCAACGGAGGCAGTGCCATCACATCTGCGGCTCCTCCGCAGACACAGCAAGCTAACTCGGAGACAGAAAAAGAGACTGTCACAAATAAGTCAATATTTGAGTGTTTGACGTCATGAGCAAAACCGAATCATTTCTCTTGCTTTGAGTTTTGTAGACATGATATCATGGTTGTCTGCAGTAGCGTTAGTTTTGTATCAAGAATGTGAGATGCAGTGGGGAAATCAGAATAACCGATTTTTATGGTGGTGGTGTTCAGCTACGTTCAGAAAGATAACCCCGTTGTTTCCAGTGTTTGAAGTTCTTGTTCGTTTGAAATGCTGCTGGTAATTTTCTACTCTGACAGTTTCTGGAAGGCATCAGCAGCACAGATGCTCCAGCTCGGTTGCAATAATCTCTACGTGGTGGAATGTTCTAGTGTTTTGTGACACAGTCCTTGCCATTAAACGATGATGCCCTTTCCCGATGCATAGAAGTTTATATCGAATAATTCATCGTCTTACGCATGCGACCAGCTGACTTTAATTTCTGAGCTATCTCAAATCCTTCGCACATTGCATAATCATATCCGTCCATTGCCCTGAATTAGAACGGATTGGGCTGTCCATATGGCGTACAATAGGCAAGTGAAGGCACCACTTAGTATCACTGAAGTACACTGTTGTGTACTGGGCACATACTTATTTTGATGTGAATGCTCGCATTACGTACAATTATTCACACATGCAGTACATGCTAAGGTAATGCAGCATAAAAAGAGTATATAACATCCCAGGAGTTAGCACTAGTTAAGTTGACCATTATAGGGCTGATACATAAATCAATTGCTTGGAGAATAATGTTATGAGGAATTATTAACTATTTTGACAATTGTCATTATTCATGTCAAAAGATTTCCGTGCACATGTGCTGAAAAATATTCATGTAACACAGAATTTATTAACAAACTATTTATTATGTACGTATTTATACTGCGCATGGCTGTGTGTTTTTGGGTTATAAAATGATTAATTATCCGTTTTAGAATAATTGACTGCAGTACTCTGCAGTAGGTTCGATTTGATTCGAAACGATTCATGCGGGCACAAGAATGCAGAGTTGGTGCAAAATTTAACATGATCAGTCAGCTTATGTTGTTGTCATGAGAGAGATGCGAAGTTGTTCAGCAACAAACAATTTTGACCCTGACTGCAGCTATTTTGCAGAATTCACATGATCAATGGTCTTATCTGAGGGCTTTATGTAAAATCTGGCCTTAACTTCAGTACAGTTTAACCTCTTGGCAAAACAGTAATGATATTGTGTAAGAGACAACAGATATGTCAACAGACAGAATGGACTAAAGGTCAACTTCGCACTGGTGCTGATGTTGGAAAATGTTAGAGAAACTGTTACTGAGTCAGCTATTGTAGTACACTTCATAGTAATGGTGTAATACACTCAGTGTCAAGATGTATGCAGGTATGTGGTCCACCTTGTTGAACTAACGTACACTAATTTTTGATGGAAATGTTAGAGAGATTTACATTCAACATTATGGTCATTTTAAAATTTCTGGTTTATGTTGCTATTGAGGGCGTCATGGTGGCACAGCGGGTAGTGCTGTTGCCTCACTGCAAGAAGGTCCTGGGTTCAAATCAGCGGCAGACCCGGGACTTTTCTGTGTGGAGTTTGCATGTTCTCCACAAGTCTGTGTGGTTTCTCTCTGGGTTCTCCCACCATCAAAAATGTGCAGTATAGGTGAATTGGTGACTCTAAATTGACAGTAGGCATGAATGTGAGTGTGAATGGTTGTTTGTCTTTCTATGTGGCCCTGCGATAACCTGGCGACTGATGGAGCATTTTTTGCCTTTATTGATAGGACTGCCGAAGAGGTGACAGGAATGTGGGGGAGAGAGTGGGGGGAAGACATACAGAAAATGGCCACAGGTCGGAATCAGACCAGTGCCAACCGCTAGAGGACTACAGCCTCGGTACAAGGGGCACACGCTCTAACCACTGTGCTATCTGCGCCCCACTGAGGTCAATGTTTGCTTAAATCTCTGCATCACACATTATGTTGCCACGAGGCCACACCCCTTACAGCGAATGCGCTGTGCAGTCCTCTGCTATATTTTTAAATGTGGTGGGAGGGGGAGATCTGTAAAATTTGGGTGTGTAAATACACTCAAGTGTACCTCAGCTGAACCTTTAGCCGTAAATGTGAAGAGTCTCACGTATACACATACCAACAGTGTCAAAACTCTCCAGCCTCCTGCTGTGTGAGATAAGAGCGTACGTAAGATGACCCATGGTTTTTGTATGGATGGAAAACACAAGCACACACAGCAGTGTCATAACCACACAGCTGCCTGCTGTGTGGGATTGTTGTTGCCAGGCCAGTGAGTGGTTGTTTGTGGACATGGGCCAAGCTAAACCAAATGTGGTCCAGATCTCGCTAAAGCTGGACCCACACTGCCAGAAATTCACCAGATTTAATCCATCTGCTTGTGTTCACACCTGTATGAAAATATGTCTCACTTTTTATTTTTCAAAATATAATTAACTTTTGTTATAATAAATCATTAGCTCTTGGTCTTTTGCAGGATTAGATAGAATAAGCAAAAGAATCCCCTGACATTCGTAACTTAGAGTAATTTCAAGGAGTAAACATACAATAATGCAGCCTGCAAAGGAAAAGAGACATGTCAATATCTGACAAGAAGCCTTAGAGGATTGTCTTCTGCTGTACATTCCGCCAAAATGGGCAGAAGTCAGTTTCACACAGTGTAGCACAAAGAGTATGTAAATGGAGTTAGTCTAATATGCTGCTGACATAACAAAGGCTTCTTCAGGGAGAAAGATCTGCCATCAATGTTTTTTTTTGTTTTTTTTTTGTTTTTTTTTACCTGCGAATATCAGAGAAAAGGCCCACAACAGCCTTTTACCTAAAAATTTTGGCCAATAACTACATGATTGTATATTGCACTCCATCATTCAGATGCATGTTCATTTAAACATAAAAATAATAATACAATCAAAATTGCAGCTCTACACGAAAGCTCGACTCTTTGGTTAACTTGAACTAATTTAACTAATTTGACTAATGTTTCCGTTTTATAGCATTTCTGACAAAGATGCCGTTGCTTCATTATCTATCATTGGTCATTACAGGCTGTTTTGCAAATCAGTGAGCTGGACTTATTTTTTGGCAACTTTGGATTCAGCATCCATCACAGCCTGAGTATAAGAAGAGGGCAGATGGATAAATCCGGTGCTGGACGGCTGGTTGGGTTTAAGTATTCTTGGTTTAAGGGCACTGCTCTAAATGTAGAGCATCTGCTGAATCTTAGAAGCCACAGGAGAGATAACACAGTGGTTAAAGTCACTCGACTGGAAATACAGGATCAGAAACTGTCATAGCCTTCATCTTTAACCTTTTGCACGTTTATGCCTCTGTGCTGGTGATAGCCACGATCGGAAGCTTTTTATTCTTCACTACATATATAATGCCAGTCTTGGCATACAGCTCTGAGGTGGTAATTCTAGTCTATGCTGATTGGTGGACCATTGCATTAGGTCAAGTTCGTGGTTTGTATTTTACCATACTTTGAAACGAAAGTGGGATTGGAAAGCCCTAACAACTA
Source organism: Chaunax sp. Z400 (assembly GCA_037577475.1). Classification (NCBI taxonomy): domain Eukaryota; kingdom Metazoa; phylum Chordata; class Actinopteri; order Lophiiformes; family Chaunacidae; genus Chaunax; species Chaunax sp. Z400. The sequence goes on from CM075189.1 coordinate 16,169,311, forward strand.
ATTATGTCTTTATACATTCTTCATACAAGTATTGAAAAAGTTACAAACACAACTATTAAATGAACAAAAGTAAATATTAAGGAAAGGCTTCAAAGAAATACAGTAGTCCATCATTTATGTAGGATGTGTGAGAAACTCCTTTGGACTGCGCTCAGTTTGTTTGGTCACCTTTTAAATTCTCTTCTGTCTTCTCATTTCTCAGAGTGCTCTCACAGCTGTTGTTTTTACACACACACACAGAGGTGGAAATGACAAGACTTCCATTCAGTCAAAGTGTAATTGAACAAAGACCCTTTATTCAGAAAGATTTATCCGCGAGCTTGGGATTTCATCATGGATTCACTGTAGTCTCACTTAATCTTTGCACTGCCATTGCTTTCAAAGAGATGGTAGCTTGCTCTCCCTGAGCTTGGTCTTTTGACTTTCTGTGTCAGCAAAACATTTAATGAAGTTGACCAGAAAATACACCTCACATTTTACATTTTTCCCCTAGTCACTTTTTTTTTTTTTCAGTGGTGGTGATATTGGCCAATAAATCAGCTCTCGACTTTTTCTGACTCCAATCTATCATTATTATGATATCAGCCTTTCAAAACCCCGTATTGGTAAAGCTCTAATAAATGCATAACAAAAATAAGAACCTGTTTGCTTGGTTGGTATGTGGGTGAATAGTCAAAGTTCATGCAAATATCCCGAACAAAATGTTCCACTCCCAACACAGAGCTGCATGTGTTTTCGCATTGAGGCTTTTTGCATGTCACAACCCATCATGTCACCAAAGAATTGCTATTATTTTACTGTTTTCCCTAAAGAACACTTTTATGAAAGCCCCTTTGAAGAATAAGATTTAAAAAAATATTGGAGACAGTAATGAACTGGTATACAATGAACCAGACTTGAGACTGGAACATCAACAGTTCAGAGACACTCACTCCTCCTTCAGTAAATTCTGTTGGGCAGGGCACTCACCCCTGGCAGATGAAGTGCATAGTGGCAAGTGCTAGCTCCGCTGAAGCCTTTGGTTGCAGTACGGTGAACTTGTACAACATGCATAGGAAGTGTTTAAGTGTTATGTTATAGCTTAGGTACCCAGCCTTCTTCTGAGACTCTTAGGCAACAAATTTCGACTCCAACTAATGATTATTTTCATTATCAGCAAATATGTAGATTATATGTCATTTGTTGAAAAATGATAAAATGTTCATAAATTGATGAATCATTTTATAAAATATTAGAAAACACTGAAAAATGTCCACAAATTGACATCTTCTGTTGCTTTCTTTGTCTGACAAAACCCAAATGTGCAATTTACTATAATTGAAAATAAAGAAAAGAAGCAAATCTTCAACAACCAGGAAATCGAGAATCTTGGACATTTTTGCATGGAAAATGTTTTGAAAATTTTCAAACTATTAGAAAATAATTTTCTACAAATAAACCATTTATTTCAACTCTATGAAAACGATTAATACCATTACTAATTTACTATTAAGTAAGTAAGTAGTATAAAAGTAGGTCATCATTATTATCATTATTTTTGTTGGACCTTCTCTACATGTTCAAAGACGTAAAGGGAAGATTCTGCTATTCGAGATACCAAGGCCTAAAATAGCCCATCTCACATGTAGATGTAATGTAAATATTAATTTTTTATCAACAGGACCAAGCTTGGAAGAGCTGCAAAACTAGGTTAGGGTAATCAACTACTAATCATTCAATGGCAAACATTGACTTACTCTTTCTGTTTTTTCTCTCCTGCTCTGCCTCTCTTTTCCTCACTTTTTTCACAGTCACTTTTTTCCATGTTTCTTTCTCCTCACTGCTTTCTCTCTAATCATCCTCTGCCATTCGTTTTCTGATGCTCTTCTATTATCCATGATGCTACCTCTCCTCTTTTATTTTTCATCATCCATATGTATCCATGCCTCTCATCTTGACTTGCTGATATCTGAATGTAAGACCCCATGATTTCAAAACCATGTGGGAATGCTTAACCACAATATTTTACAAACCTGGGAGTTATCCAAAATGAAACTTTGGATAACTTGTGCACTTATATTAATACTTTGCGCTTTCAAAATAAAATTATTTCCCCTCTAATTAGTAGTTTCATCCCTTATGCTACCTCTTGAGCTCAAAACACGTTTGTATCACTCACTGCCAGACTTAAGATTAGTTGTGCCATTTTACGGAATTATTTCCCTAAAATAATTACCATAATGCAACAAAAAGCTGTTGTAAATGATTTCCTCAAATTGCTTTTGTTATTCACTCATTTTGGATTTGAGTGAAAAAACCTAAACCTTAAATTACTAATTTCTAAATATTTTAGTGTCCGAATTATTAACATTTTTGTTTACATCCACTTACAATTAGGTTTGTTTAATGGTTAAGTCCACTAATTATTGACAAATAGCATAGCAGGTCACTTGCCACAGAGTTCATTATGGAAACTGTATAGATAAGGAAGACAAGCAAAAAGACAGATTGCATCATGAGTAGCATTGCATGGTAAATATACTCACATAATAAAAAGGTGGATAGTGTGCACCTCCAAGTTGTGTACTGTTGCAGGACTACGCAAACGTACAGACACATGGGTAAATAGGTCGACAGACAGGCAATGTTGAACAAAGAGGCAGATTGGCTCACTTTCAGTGTTAACAAATGTTATGTGCCTTCATCCTTCAATTATTATAAGAAGAGATTCTGGAATTCTTTTACTTGGTTTAGTAGAGTTCAGAATATTCAAGTTACCCTTTCCCTGCACCTGCCTACGGGGTTGGCAGGATTCAACACAGAATTATTGGTAGTAATTGAAAATCCAGCAGGCCTCAACAGATATAACATTGATCATTGAACAATTAACTCATTTTTAATGAAGCATATTATGTAGATAATAACCATGATCAAAAACACCCACTGGTTGCTTTCCTTGCATTGTGTTTTCCCAGAGCACATACTTGGTACAAAACAACATGAGTAACAAAGTCAGAATCCCAGACAAGGGTAGTCTTGTTGTTTTTTTTTAATGTTTTATCTTTGGAGAATCTGCCTGTGTAAGCAATCACCCAGTATGATGCATAAATAAGGCTAATGTCTGAACGCGGATCTAAAAACTTTTGCAGATTAATCCCCAATTTGCATACATTTTGTAGATGAGATAAAGAGCCACAGTGAAACAGAAAGACAGTCGAAGTCATAGTTGAAACAGATACAAATAGAGTAACTTAGTCACTGAGTTGTTAAAAGTGTTAATGCTACATGTTAGGAAATTGTTGTTATTTCAAAGACCAACTTAAACTTAGTGCCCTAATGTTATGCATGTTGACTACACATTGTGTATTTACTGTTGACCTCAGTGTTATCTTGGCCCTCAGTCCCCACCCTGCCTTACTGCCACATGTCAAACTATAGGGATCACTCTTCATGGTAGACAGCTTAGAATGTGCACCACCAGGTTTTTGCTCATTTTAAACATAGGTTGTTATTTTTTAGTTGTATGTGCATTATACCATTTATGCCATTTTTAATTAACAGACATAATGTTTGCTGGCATTACTTTGATTATTCTACAGAAAAAAAAGATTGTTCTAAAGAAGACTAAGTGTTTACGGCATTTAAGGCTGAATCTGCACTTTTCTAGCCAGTTTTAGTAAGAACCCTGATCTAATGTTTCTCACCAGTGGGAGAAACCCTGTCCATCCAATGGGAACAGTGGGTTTTCTTTTACAGGAACTGCTGTGTTAAAAGGGACATTCCATCATTCCATCTGTGACAGAGCAGGTAATGATCTCAGTCATACGTTTAGTGATAGACAGAAGAGATTTGTATCTTTTTGTCTCAGTTCATGCAGACGGAACCTAAACCTCCATATACGTGTTTGTTGTTTTGTTTGTTTTTTGTTCTCGGTGTGTCCTTGTTTTGGATTTGACAGGTCATGCATATACAAGAGAGTTTAAGGAAGGTTATGTGTTGTGTTAGGGTCATGAGACGTATGTTGTAAGAATGGACCCAATGACCCAACAGAGTAATCAAATACAGAAATAGCAGGCATTTGTTCTCTTTCCCTGAAAACAAAGTGGTTTGGTTCCCCTCTGTTGCTCAGATGTGCTTTTACCTCTGCCAAGGAGGTCATGGTTTAGCAAGGCTTTGGTTTGTCTGTTAGCAAGATTACACCACAAGTTATGAATGGGTTGTGATGAAATTGTAGATGTAGGGTATGGTCCAAGGAACAATCCATTATATTTTGATGATGAGCCAGATCATCATCTGGATCCAGAGGGATCCTCTACCATTGCAGGATGGGGGTAATCACAAGGTTCCGGTCTCTAACTTTATGTTTAACGTCTTTAATGCCTGCAGTGCCTGTTAAATTCCAACAATGACATTTGAATAAGACCCACCACACGTCACAGTATGATCTTGGTCCAAGTAATGTTCCCGATCTGGTGATTCAGAATGTTAAAATTCATAGAGCCCACAGAAAATTTGCTACTCTGAGACCACGAATGATAATGCGTCTTAATTGTGATAAAGATCACATTTGTAGCTGAAACTCGCTGATTCAGTTACGTGGGAAATTTGATGTGTCTTCAAAAGTTACTAAACTAGCTATTATTAGGGTCAAACTATTATGGAATTACTGGCTTTAGATGCACTGACATAGTGTCGAAACTGAGTTGCCTTGGAGCAGGTTTGCGCTTGGAGTACTGTCTTGTTCCACTTTTTTTGTCGTATTAAAATTTTAAGTCAGTAAACTTAGATCAACGAATACTTGATCAAAGTATTTTTTTTTCTTTGGCTTAACTTGTACAGCTGATATGAATTTGCTTAGATAAATTCTTCTTACCTTTTTCCCATGCTGGTGGTTTTCCACTGTGTCGCAGAAATCGGATTGATCTTCTTCTTGAACTTCTTAGGAGGATTTTGGTTGACAGTGACAGTTTGGCCAGTGACGAGAGACCATGCAGACTTTAACTGCTTTGATCTACTTTATTTTGGGGGATTAAACAACATGATGTAAGTTGGAGGAAATTTGCTGATTTATTTATAACCCCTTGTAAGTTTTTAAGTCTTGGTCATGCGTTTTGTTTGATACAAGTGAGGTTATTTGGTAGTTTGCAGATGAATCATAACAGGGCTTTTGTTCTCATATGTTATGCATATGAAATTGTCTTGAAATATGAATGTACTCTTCCATTTGTTGAAGTGCAGGGTTTTGTTTACATCTGTAATGGCTCTATCAATAATTAAGATCAAACATATGAGGAAAGGGGTCCTTCAGTTATATTTAGAACATTAAGCACATCCGGGTATCTCCGGTGATATTCTTGAACCAGTTTTTAGTGAAGTCTGGTCATCTTCTCCTCCCAAAATATTTAATCCTTTGTTTTTAATGCTTACTTTGTTGCAGTTTTGTAGTTGTCAGGTAGCCCGCTGACTAAAAAAAATACTAAGTCAACAGGAGTGCAGGTATTGAACCTGTGATCGTGCTGTTGTAGGACATTTTTCTTATTTGCTGCCATCCTGCACCTGTTTGGGCTTCATCTGTGTATACAAACTGAAATTCGATATATACAGTTGACCTATTTACTGTATTAAGGTCCTTGTAATAGAATCATTGTTTCATATCATACAGTATATTGTTTTTTTTCACATTTTGTGTTTATGATTGTCCTTTCTATCTCTAAAGTTGAGAGAGACGATTAATTTAATTTTTACTTTTGTTGATTCGACTACTACAGGATTTTAAAAAAGCATTTAGCTTAACTCACAGTCAGCATTGCATGCACACTTTGGTGTGTTTGGCACTTTTTAGGACTAGAAAACCACAAGTTTGTCACTTTCAACAGCAGGAAGTATTTCTGTGCATTCAGACCGAAAACAGGACAAATTTAGTCTATTTTGGTGTGGCTGTATTTCCTCAGGTACCAGTAATATATGATCTAAAAATGCCAGTCTGTCGAGCAGATCCAGTAGTTTGAAGGGTTGACATATTTAAAAGAATTTTACAGCTATGCAAAGTTATCATCTGACAGTTCATTTAGTCTCATAGATCGTTATGTAAACAGTAGAATCACCAGCTTCACGTTGCAAAGTAATCAACCAGAAATGCTTACTTAACAGATGACATCGTATTTAGCCAGAATCCTCTGTGACTGCAAACAAAGACTGTTGGTGACTCGGGATGGCCAATATGGCTATTTTTAACAATATGTCAAATTAGTTTAAGTTTGTTGTATTGCCACCTTTTTTTGTTACAGTTTTCTTGCACCTCTTCCATTTGACTGTTTTGTGTACATTTACGATACAATACAATTTACTTTATTGTCCCCGTAGGGAAATTTGTCTTGCACTCAAATGCTTCACACATCCATGCCTCCACCGTTGTAGCAGAACAGACCACACATGAACGAGACGGAACCCACTAAACCACATCAAAACAGAAATTGTGCATAATCCATATTGCACATACAAATATTGCACATCCGTAGCACATGACACATAAATGCACACACCCGACAGTAAAACACCATAAAACTATTGCACAATCCCCACAGCCTCAAGCAGATCTTTGATCTTCTGTAACCAAACCACTTAATAGTATTGATGTTTTACTTTCAGCCATGTATCACAGTATGATGTCATCACATCCACAAGTCAGAAATTGGTATTATTACAATCTGAATTTTTAAAATCACATAAAAATCATACCAGTGTCATGAATACTATTATATGGCACACCCCTACTGCTAACTTTTTTTCTTAGCTTGGCTATACTGTCTTGTATACTGACTTGTTCATTAGATAAGATAAGATAAGATATCCCTTTATTAGTCCCACAGTGGGGAAATTTACAATTAGTTGTGTTTGCCCTTTTCTCTGGGCTGTTCACTATCCATTGGTCCGTTTCTCTCTATCAATTACTTTGTTTCCTCTCTGGTCTTGACTTTTCTCGGTTTTCTTGCTAACAATGTCCCTCATTGTTAAGCAGGAGGTTGTCAAGCATGATATCTGGGATTAAGAAACGCACAAAGAAAGAAACACAGACATTCAAGACTGTTGCATTACTGACTAAATCCTCTCCACAGATGCCTTTTAGGGTCAGTTTTCATGGCAGACAAGGCACTTGTTTGGGAACATTGAGCTCCCTAATCTCAAGAGTGTCACTGTCTACATTTGTCTGTTAAAGCCCAAGCCTGATGAGGCTGGCAGTAACAGGGCCACTACTGCTGTAGTGTATTCTGCTATTGAGGCCTTCAAATTGCCGACTCATTATGTTCAATAATATACTGTTGTTTAGTCTTTTTAATAACCACTAATCTTGCCAAAAACAAAGCCATCTGGTGCATGGTACCTTCTTTGATTTTAGTAAAGGCCCTGACTCAATACAAGCAGTTCAGCTCCAACTGTGGGATTTTCTCTAGCTTTTAAAGAGGCTTAGGACCTAGCATTGCCAGCTCAGTTGGTTTTGTAAAGAATAAAGGCTTAAGAATGCCTTTAGAGGATGCAGCAATTTTTTATTAGCAAACAAAAGGCTCCATTTAATAACCCAGTGTATTGGGAAATCAGAAAACGGTTCACCTCTCCAGCCAGCAACACATGCAAACTTGTGGCATAACCTTTCTTCATTATGCCGTCAAAACACCAAATAAAACCTCAAACTTATCAGGTATTTAATGAAAGGATTTTACCTGTTAGAGAAAAGTTGAAAGTAAATCACCCATATCTGTAGGAGGTCTAATGTATGTTCAGTTTAATTCATACATTCATGTCTCCCTACAAAGATGGCAGTAGATTAAGGGCCAAGACTCACCAGGCCAAGCAATCTGTGGTGAAACCAGGAACTATGTGCATCCAGGTAGTGCTAGTAAACTGACTAGTGAAGATAATCTAATTCAGCCCTAATGAATGTGAACAATACCAAAAAGAATGTGATGACTGTGCTTACATGAAGGCTTCCTATATGTTGGCAAATTGATCGATCCTCCCAACGTTTGTGTACCAGGGACTTATGGTACTATAATGCGAGGAATCTTTGTCTATCCGTCTGTCATTCACCCATCGTGAGAACCGTTCAGCTGACCTACTTTAAACTTGGCCCATGAGTTGCTGGGGGCCCAAAGAAGTGCATTGTCCACTTTGGTGCAATTTGGGTATGCGACACGCTCAGTATTAATGCATTTAGAATAAACAGGCAAGCAGTGCTCTGTGCAGAAGCGGAGGATGGATATCGATGTCAGTGAAGCAATGGTAATGACTATAGTTCACTTTCCCAGTCCAAAACGCTACATTCATGGGTTTAAACCATGGTTCCACTGGAGAACGAGCTGAACTAAAAATCCTCACCCTCGATCATTTAAGGTCTGTGAGTATTTTAGATGGAGACGTAATGATGTGGTGCTGTGCAAGCTCTGCAAACTGGGCACTCATCACAGCAGTACAACAGTGCTCTGCTACGTCCGCAGCCAGTCTTTACGTGCCGCGGGTCATCGAGTGCCGTGCAGCAGCGGAGGCGTAGCTTGAGGATTCTGCAGACTGAGTTTGACTTGTCCTCTCCTAGCGTCTGCAGCCGGTCCTTGCTTGCCACTGCTCATTGACTCCATGGCAGTTTTGCTGGTTGATGCTAAATATAACATTACTGTCGTGTGTTGAAACATTTCTAGAACGGGCACTGCACCAGTACACATAGGTGAAATTCTGACTAATAATAATAAACACTACCAAGAATCAAAATCGCTTGCAAGTGAAAGCAAAGGGAAGTTAACTCTTAATGCATTTGGTTTGACTGAATTTGTCAAGGAGGCCATTCCAGGGACATTCATTCGGCAATCAATTCATCAGCCACGTCTGTGCTGCATTCAGCACCACGCCCACATTAATGGATGTAAATGAATTCATTTACAGAAAGCCTTGTGCATCTGCCTGAAATTATGTTGTATTCCATAAAGAACTTAAAAATAGTTGTCTGTAAAGATGTGGCAATCAGTTCTAACTGTTGAATTTTATTTTCTTTCATTTTCATAAACCAAATAAAACTCATTGTGCTACGTGAATGGTAAATGATTTATGGCTGCTATGGCTCCCTGTTGTTCTCTTTGTACCTAAAATATTTAAAATGGTTTTATCCTTTTGTCTGAAAAGATTGAAGGATTGCACACACTGCAGTTGTCAGAGCATACAAATTTATTTTAGGTATTAATTTTCATGTGATAGTTGCCAAAATGCTTGAATTGCACTGTATTGTATCTGAGCAACTGAACATTGTTTGAGGTGCCTTGGGCACTGTCATGATTTAGTGATTCAACTCTTTTTGCAAAGATACATGCTTCTAAAAGAATAGGGCAAAGCCTTTATCCATTTAAAGCATTAAGCTGCTTTTGGCAAGGGATGCACAAACACCTGCCAATAAAGACAGAAAGTAAAGGAATAGATTTTATTGAACTCAGTATTTTCCTTTAATGTCAATCCTTCCTGTTCATATCCTATCCTCTGCTCATCTTGATGTACAGCAGAGGTGACACCCATCACCTTCGTATGTCGGATGGCTTGTGTAATGTGCAGTAGAAGGATGAATGAAAAGAAAGGCAAGCACACGTGTGGGTGGAAGAATTAGCTAGGTGTTTGTTGAGGACCCAATGCAAACCATACATTTTTTAATTATATTTATTATTTTTTTGTGTTAAAATTTTCCCAAATTCTGTGGGGGTTAGGGTTCTACTTTTATGCATGTTAAAGGTTGTGTATTCATTACCACCTCAGCATTGCAGAATTTGTGTGGAAGAATGGGCGGCATAGATAACAAAATGTGTCCGTATTGTTAAATCATCATTTAATGGCTTTTCAGACAATGAATCTAATTAAAACAATAATTTAGTGTCGTCAATCTCAAATGAAATTATAAATGACTTAATATTTAAGGACTAACATAAATTTGTAAAATGCATATTTCTTTGTTCCTCACCCCCATGATCTCATTTTTAGTATTTTACCACGTGCATGTTAACATGTAGACCAGCTAAGTCTCCAAGGAGAGGGCAGTTTCTCTTCTCGTGCACACTTGGACACACTCAGACACACACTCACACGCTTGACTTTACACTCTGAACAACAATTGGGACACACTATAAGTACACACAGAGCCATTGACATGTATAACAACCCTAAGGTTGTGCATACATACACCTGCACATGCACACTCAGACACTGAAGTGCAATCAATTAACAGGCACACACCAAATATACAAAGTGACTATTTGCTCAAATTCAGCTTTACGTGGGCATGAGCAGACATGCAGAACAAACACATGCCGCCACAGTTTTCTCGCCCAACCAATGTCAGTTTTAATTATTGTGTTCAGTCCTCCCATCCTACAGACTCTTGACAACCTACACCTCTTGTATATCGAAGAAATGAAGATGAGATTAAAGAGGAAGCAGAGGAGAGAAAAATAGAAAGGGAGAGAAGAAAGGCAGAAAAGGGAGATGAAAAGGAAAAGAAGGCGGGAAATCGGGTATAGAGAATGGAGAGAGAGAAGAATATTGGACCTTAGTGTTTAGATAGCACTTAGGTTTCCTCAATCAGGATTTTACTAATCCTAACTCATTAATTGATTAAAAAGTACTCACAGTTTGGTAGATACATATTTCATTTCTACTAAATTAACTACATGATGTTGGAATAAAGAGGTTGAGAATGGTTATTATCTGTACCATGGAGGTTGTGGATTCAGTGCCTTTTATTTCTCTTTTCATACTGATATTAAGTATTGTAACAACCTGCACCACATTTTTGATAACAACTAGATCCATTAAGCAGAATCAGGGCCACATAGTTACAGAAAATCCAAATGTTTTGCAGGAAATGGCTGTTGCACCTATAATCATGTACGAATATCATATTGTGCGCAGTAATATTGTTCCTAGCAAACACTTGACTGCAGGTGTTGAAAAAGAGCAATTGGAAAAGCTATAGCTAATGGAAAAGCTAAAGATAAATAAAAGCATAAAACACTGTTGCATTATTTTGGAGTAGAAAGTGGTAAATGAGATGTTGATACCAGAAATTGTCACTTAAAACATTCCTTTTCTCTTTGTTTCTTTGTTCATCAGTGTAACAAGAAAGGAATCCTGCAAGAGGGATTATCGGTCTGTCAATGAGGAACTACCGGCTCATCTTCTGCCACAACCTGAAGCAGCCATAGATGGTTCAGTGGTTCACAGGACAGGGGAGGAGAGGATAGGACACACTTTCACTGCTACACGGTGAGCACAAACAAACTCTCCGACACATCCATTGCACATGAATATTCGAAATATTTAAAAGCTTTTCGGCAGCCTGGAATCCTGGAGGTCATGATTCAGAGCTTCTTTTTTGTTGTTGAAAATATTTATTTCTATTCAGAATCTGCCGGTTAGTCAGGCATTTACCCTCAACAACCCACCATGCAATCAACTATATACAGACAGGAGCAACCCTGTATTTTTATTTTGTACTTTTTGGCAGGGGCATCAAAAAAGTATGGTGTCTTGATACCCCCTATTTTTAAAGATTAAACATACATTTTGTGAATTAAATCTTGTGCACCGACCAACTTTCAAACATGACATATGAAAAATAATTTAAATTTAATTTAAATTTAAATTATTTCATTTTAAATTTAATAAAATTTTAGTAAATATAAAAAATAATTTGACCCATTTTCTCTCTAAATTTAGTTTTAGACACATTCCGTCTGTCCTCCTACTCCACTTGTTCTTCCTACCCTCCCTGAAGACCAGATGTAAATGGCTTTGCAGGGAGATTCAGAAACACACAACAACTTATGAAGTAGCCACTCCATATATGTGAGGCTGATTTGTTTATTTTGTTTGCTTTTGCGAATACTAGAGAGCTCACTTATGTCTCTTAATCACGTTGTCATCTTAATCAGGTTGTTGCCACTCTTTAGCTTGTAGTGTGTTACTGGAGATGGAAAAATAATCTTTTATTAATGCCGGGCTGCATCCCTCACCAAAGCTCTCTTGTAAATCATTCCATCTCGCTTTTTGTCCAATCTCCCTTCCTGTGCTTTTTCTTTATCTCTCTGAAGACGAGAGGTCTTAGCGGGGCTGTGGTGAGGAGGTGGAGGCGGCCATGAGGAAGAGCGTGTCTCCATTGCCAGGCAATGAGGGCGGAAGATCAGCCAGCACCACGCGTGTTTTTGGTGTTCCATTAGAGGAAGTGACTCGCACGCACACAATCAGTGGCCATGAGGTTCCTGCACTGGTGAAACACATTGTGGAATACATTGAAGAGCATGGTGAGTGAGACACACACACACACATACAGAAGCAGTGATGCTTTTCGTCATTTATTAAAATTCAGCTAAAAGTGGATTGAAGTGGATGTCTTGTTATCAACCAGTGGTGATGATGCCAGAGCAACTGTTTCAGTAAATTGGAATGATATTAAACCAATAAAAGTGGCCCCTTGATACATCAATACATTCAAATGACTCACACACACCCACGTGTTTGTGTTGATGTTTGCAGGAATTTGATTAAATGTGTTTCAGTTGCGTTTTATAATCTTGGTCCTCTCTATTACTTCTTAAAAATAGCTGAAGAATCCACAGTAAATGGAATTGTTCAGATTTAATGGCAAATGTGAGCTGAAAGCATAGAATATTGTCATTCTTTGTATATGACTAAAGCGGATCGTTTATATTTTTAATTTCTTGTAGCGCACTGGTTAAACATCCATCTATGTATCCTCCAGGTATTGAGAGTTTACATTGTCTTATAATTGTCCCCACTTTAACTTAATGGATTGTAGTTTTACATCGTTAAGATTACATCAGTGTCCTCATGTTAGCAGCTTCTATTCATATCAAGCTAAATTATGAATGAAAGAAATATAACGTTTTCCCTCACTCAGACAAAATGTGGAAATCTATTCTCTAGTACCTTATATTCAGCAGCGTGGCACAGGGCTTCGCAAATTGATTTAAAATTAAAATGGGAATACAGGAATGAGATTACCATTACCAGCTTCAGCACAATGTTATTGCACCCCTGTGTATTTATAAATGCAATTCAACTATTTGTGTCTCACTATCACTGCAAAGTACATACTCCTGAGTGCTCAGTCACTTCTGATTTCCTCTCAGTGTTCCTAGCATGCCCTGCTGCTGTTGAATGTGTTTGCATCATGATAAACCAAAGTAGTGATTACTATGATTTTTGTGATAAGATGAAGCTGGAATGCGTTGGCAGACTGCTTCATGGTCCACTTCCCTCTTCTATTTTACATCTTATACAACAGTTGTGTCGACTTGCAGCTCCACCTGTGAAAACAGAGGAGTTTAACAATGAAAAGAGGAACCTAATAGAATCTCAGCCCCAGCCCACTGGAACATTTCTCTTCAGAACTTGAAGAGCAGGAACGACTGTCTCATGTCATTATCTTTGTTAGTGAAAGTTGACAATTCAGCTGTTTCACTCTGAGGGATAAAAATCTCTCTCTCACACTAAAAAAAGATCAGTCTTTAATAGGTATTTGCTTTTTGTCTCACAGTAGAAGCAATCAGTAACTGTAATAACCTAATCAGTGCATCAAGAAGCAGTGTCGAACACATCTGCAGTGAAAATCAAACCATATAAAGAGTTCCTTATCTAATCTCCTGTCTCTTCTAATGTGGAGTGAGTTGTGCCAGTCACTTGTAAAGCCCATTAAATCAGTGTATATTTTTTGACTTCCTCAGGAGGATTTGCTGGCAAAGTGCAAATGAGTTTGTTTTCCAGGTCTAACATGACCAGGCTGCGACAATAAAGGCATTATAATTGTTTAACAGAGAGTGCCATGAAGCCCTCCTATCTTTTTTTTCTTCTTTTTTTTCCCAACATCTTCAACTATTGGAATTCACCCCAAGTTGCCTCAGATGACCAGTGAAGCAGGTGCTTTGTGTGACCTTGGTGCCACTTGACCATATGAGGTTATGTAATAAGTCTTTAATCCTCCCGGGCCTTTGCTGGTGTATTAATTAGAGTGCCAGTCCAAAAGTTGTTGAGCCAGTGAAAAGGCTGCAATGTCTCTTTTGATTTTTGTGGGATGTCTGAGGCTTTAGTAGCAGCAGGATGTTGCAAATATGAACTTTCAAGGTAAACCAATGTAAGACAGATTGATAATGGAAAGTATTGAAGGTGTGTCTGACAAAATCTATGACGGATTAAATTGCTCAATTTGAACAGGAGCCAACTGCTTTGGTAGCTTTCAGTGTGTGGCATAGGGCAGACTAATGCTTCACTTTATTATTATCACTTATTAATCAATATTGTTTGAGGATATCAATAATTAGAGCTGTTCCGAATACCATTTTTTGGGTTGCATAGCTATGATAATAATCAACAGAGTATTTGAAGAGGGGACCAGAAATTTCTCTGCAGATTTCCCCACATACTCCAAAAGAATTCCTTTTCATGGCAACTGCACAACAGACATTAGCTAAGCTAAGTTTGCTAGATTGTCTTCATTATTGTTGTGCCACAATGGCGAACCCAGTTTTCATATTTGGTACATTTTGTTTGTCTTGGCATGACTCAATTTAAAATGTTCCGACACAGCTGAAGTCTTCTTCTTGTGTTTGAGGCACACTGAACACTTAAATACTTCTTTTCTGGAACAAACCAAAAATATACCCAAACAGGCCCATCAGCATTCTTATTTGACAGCCCTTGTTTTTACCTCACACTGTGATGGATTTTGTTCTATTGTTACTTGAAGCGTTTACATACCTGTGGCATGCCAAGGTAGGCTAAAAGTTGAATGGAATAGGACTTGCATGTAGATAACTATGTGTTGTTATCCATATAAAAACACATCCTCCTACACAAAATGCTTTGTAGGACGTTTGTCTGACAACACAGTACATAACATTATACAAAAGGAATAGGGAGTTTATTATATCAAGGAGGAAAAACATGACAATTAAAAAAAAACTTCTAACCTGACACAAACCCTGAAAGTAGTTGTTGATTCTATTGATTGTTTGTTTTTTTCTCAGAAATGCATAGTCTCTCAATAAAATCAAAACAAATGATGTATGTAATGTAGGATCATGGGAATAGTGACATTCTTTGTTTAACAACCATCAATACAGATGAAAATCTATGTAATGTTTCTCAAGCAGAAATGTTCATAGACAGGATAATATTTTATTTGTGTTAAATGTAGTCACATTAGTGGATTCTCTTCCACACTCTTTGACTCTTGACTCTATGCCAGAATTAAACGCAGTTAATTTGGCTGAAATTACAGATGAGCAACAGTTGAGTACACAACAGTGACAAACACTCAGTGTTGTTATTACACAGGAATGATAACACTAAGTTATCAGATATGAAGTTATGACACAGGTGTTTTTGAAAAGGAAGACGCTGGCTATGACCGACTATTTAATTTAACAAAGTAAGTGGCCCACATGTTATTACCTACATAACTATTTGAAACAATAATGACTTCATGTGTCGTCAGGTCATTTGGACCTGGAGGGGCTCTTCCTGGTGAATGGCAACGCAGAGCGCGTGGATTGGCTGCGCCAGCGTTATGACAGTGGTGAGGAGGTGGAGTTAGAGAAGGAGGCGGACCTGGCATCAGCGGTCAGTTTGCTCCGACTCTTCCTGCAGGAGCTTCCTGAGCCGGTTATTCCAACAGAGATACAAGGACACATACTGCAGCTACACCAAGGTGTGTGACAAGGACTGCTTTTCCACTTCTTGTGTCTGTTTCTTTTCCAGTCAGTCAGTCAGTCAGTGAGTCAGTCTTCTCTCTCTCTCTCAATACTAGTAATTATTTGAGCACCATACAGTCTATACAAATATGGGCATATGGGTACTGTGTACAGATCTGAGCCTACCCGCTTATCACAAAAGTAGTGTTTATAACATCATATTCCAATTTTGTTACACCGAACTCTCAATTTTTTTTCCATTGAAATGTTTTGGAAATTTTAGAAAAACTATCACTAGAATTACTAGATGTTATATCAGATTTTAAAAAATTCAAATGTGATTCAAACAAACACACACACTTAATTTGTGTCAAATTTAAATTCATGGCTTATTGGACAGGCAGGTTACTCTTTGAATGCATCATTAATGATATCATGATACAGTCAGACCAATCCATGCAACAAATTTAGAAGTGGAGTAATACGTATTAAATGGACAATGTATAATCACTACAACACAACTCTTACTTCCATATTTGCTCAGTTTCTGTTTCTCCTCTTTGCCCTGTCCTCTTTTGCCTCACAGATAATCTCTTCTAATCTCCTTGTCATGATAAAGGTTGTTCCGGTTGCTCTCATTCAGATTAGAGGGGGGGGGGGGTTGTCACAAACTCTCCATGTCATTTCATTAATTCCTCATTGTGTTATATGCTCTAAGACACTGGTATACTACATGAAGCATTACTCTCTTTGCACATTTTCCTCCATAATGGCATTTCCTGTTCCACCTTATTTCACCTGTCACACAGTGTTTTACATTCATCTTATCTGCTTTCTTTTCCTGAGAGCATTTTAAGGTCAACTGTGAAGAAAAACAAGGACTTGATTAATCATTATTCACTCCACATAATCTGCAAATACAATAGTGAAATGGAGCTTTGTGATAATATTGAATGCAGCATGTGTACACTGGGAGTTTACATGTTCTGACCATGTCTGCGTGAGTTCTTTCCGGGTTCTCCGGCTTCCTCTCACCACCAAAAACATGCAATATAGGTGAATTGATGACTCTAAATTGACCATAGGCATGAATGTGAGTGTGAATGGTTGTTTGTCTTTCTATGTGGCCCTGTGATGAACTGGCGACTTGTCCAGGGTGAACCCCGCCTTCCGCCCAAAGTCAGCTGGGATAGGCTCCAGACGATTTTTGACTGCAATGAACGTAAAACTGTCAATAGTTACATGTAATCATAACCTGTATTCTACTCTAAAAAAAATCCCCAGAGTACAGCAATGAAGAGGAGCTGTGTAGAAATTTGAAGTACTTCCTGCAGCAGCTTCCCCAGCTGAATTATGGCCTGCTCCGTTTTCTTTGCCGCTTCTTGGCCAGTGTTGCGTCACTTCAGCAGGAGAGCTGGAACATTGGGGCGCTGGCCGCCGTCTTCGGACCAGACATTTTCCAGTAAGATAACTGTCTATCTAATATAATAATTTCAATTAATGATCATTTTGCCTTTGCAAAATAATGTAACATGTCAGATAATGTGAGCTAAAGGCAGCCAAGTTCATGGTTGTTGTTTTTTTGCAAATCTGCTTTATTTGCTTTTATAATTTTATTAAGATTCAGACAGGCTGCAGGTCCTGTTTGCATGCTCATTACTGTCATTAGAGCAGTAGATGATGTGGATCTGCCAGTGTTGTGTTTATTTTAATGTCTAGTGTCAAAACTCTAGAACTTACCCTGAGTAAATTGCCACATATAATTAAATAATAAGAAAGTAGGAACATTACAACATTATTTAAATTCACACAGAAGCACACAGAGGCTCTTACACATTCAGCTATTCCAAGTATTTCACAGAAACAATTCTCAACACAACACAACTTCCTCATATCTTCTATGTTTAGTCTGTCAACAGAAGGAGAGGACCTTCGAGACCAGGAGTCTGTCAGCAGAGTCCTGACTGAGCTGTTAGACAACCAGGAGGGCCTGTTTGACTCTGAGGATGATGACGTCTCCACCACCAACGACTACAGCTCCATCAATGAACAGGTACCATTCATCACCTATATACCTGTATGTTTCTACTTCCTTCATTTTCTATATCACTTTATCTCTCTTTTACTATATTTGTATCCACTTCCATATCTGGTCAAATAAGAATAGCAAATGTGCCACTTTCTAATTTTTTTTGTTTTTGGAAATGGCTTTTGATTTCTTAGTGACATCTCCAAAGGTTTCTGTGTGTGAATGGTGAAGATGTTCTAAATGTTATTTAAGCTGTCATTGAGAAACAGACGTTGTCTTTAATTCAGCTTATTCCTTATTTTAATCTTTGGTCTTAAACCTACACATCTGTCATTTATACTGCTATGGTTTCACCTCAAGCATATATCAATGTAAAAAGCAAAATAGTTTTAAATGCCTAAATTCACACAAAAAAACCAATTTATTTTTTCTTCTCTTTTAATGGCACTGAGACAGAATGCGGCATTTTTATCTGCAGGGATCGTGGGTGAAATTCTTTCTCGGTCAACACACAGAGAAAACATTCTTTTTTCCTCCATTTTTATTGCTTCCTTGTTGTAGATTTCTAAATGCATTTTAGTGTATTTGAAACTAACGTTTCTGCTCTGCTGCTGGAAGCTTGGTTGCCTTGTAATCTTGAGTCCTTGGAGTCATTATTATCTATCATACCCTTCATTTACTAATGATAAAAATCAGAGTTCTTTTAAAAACTCTGGCTCTAAAGAATGGCAATAAGATCATCATTTAGCTCAGTACCACACTGAAGTAGAAATTTCTTCCATGCAACTCTTTGAATTTCATCTTTATTTTTCAACCTATTTAAAAAAAAAAGAGAGAGAAGGATCAGAGGAACAAGGGCCAGAGAGGGACAGTGTGAAAACTCTGTTAAGACCAGTCATCTGTGCTCTCTGGGTCTTATGTAAGGGGGGGGGGGGGGGGGGGGGGTGAGTTGTTTAAAGAGGTAGAGGGGAGAAATGGTGAGAGAGAAGAGGAAGAAAGAAATGAGGCGAGGAGAGAGATGGTGAGGGAGGGGAAAGATAAGAACAGAATCTGGTGATGATGTAACCACTCAACTTGCATTTCCAGTCCCTGAACTACGCTGGGGATGGTTCTCTGTGCGAACAAACCCACATGAAGGAGATCTCCCACACACACCTGCTTTAACACAGGAAGCACACATGCTTCATACTGTCAGGTTTTAAATGGCTCACAGAGGTTAGATAGAAAAGTCAAATAAACAACAGAAATATTAGACAATGCAAATTTTAAGATTTGGAGACACATTGTAAAAGATGAAAGGGCAGTTTAATATTCTCAAGGAATTGCATCAATCTGTTTCCTTGCAAATTTGGTAGTTTGGTAGTAGTTTGTGTTGTACGAAATTAACAGCCTGTATTTTGTTCCTTATTAACTTTTAACTATTTTGATTTAATCAGTAACGACAACAAAAGAGACTGAGTTTGTGGAGGATGTTCACGCTGTTGCACTCGCTCACTCAGCCAACCCCACAGATTTCTAATGGGGTTTCGGTCGGGGCTCATACCTAATCCAAGAACTCCCAAACTGTCTTCAGCATGCCAATGGAGCAATCCTGGTCATTTTGAGGTGCTTTTTGATGAAAATGTGAAAGATGGAAAGAGTAGAAAGAACAGGGTGATGTTGTGTCATGGCATGTTCGATCATAACTTTCAAACACGATGAGGCCAGCACAGATGTAGGATTGAGACATGGGAGTTTGATTTTGACTTGTTTGTTGCCAACATTGGACTCAGTTCAATTACCATTTAGGAGAGAGGCTGTGCCGAGGCTTGTTGCTGCTGTGATGAAACCAGTAGGTGTTATTGTTTTGATTTTGTTTTGACTCATATGTCTTAGAAATAGACCAACAGAGTAGCACCAGTGTGTAGTGAACCTGAGAAGTAAACAGAATTTTATGAATCTTGTAGCTCTGTGTTTTCGGGGATACTGTTGGCTAAAAATGTGGCTTGTCGGCTTGATTTAATTTGGCCATTACTTGATTTAATTTGGCCACTACCCAAGGTAGAGGGCCTCATGCAATCAGAGCATCAAACCCTCCCTATATTTATTATTCTCTTTCATGCAATCTGCACTGACATACTATGAATATCCAGTATAATGCTTTACATACATCATTTGAGCAACAAGGAATCAAATCACAGTTCCAACTCCTATTGGTGTTCTATTTCGTCCATTGCTGGACATAAAAAAACAGGCATCATAATTGTCTAGTTTTCTAAGTAATTGATAAACCTAATAAGAAAATTTAATGGGGGATTTATTTTGACAATGGAACTAGTGTCGTCATGCTCACAACAGTCATTAAGACGTAAACAACGAAAGACATTTTAAAAACCATCAATATTGTAGCTCATGGGGCTTAGCATAACGCAGTGTTTAGAGTGCGCGCCCCATATATCGAGGCTATAGTCCTCTAGCGGTCGGCGTGGGTTCGTAGCCATTTGTCGGATGTCTTTCCCCCGCTCTCTCTCCCACATTTCCCGTCACCTCTTCAGTTCAGCTGCCCCTATCGAATAAAAGCAAAAATGCCCAAAAAAATAACCTTAAAAAAGATATATTGTTGCTCATGAGAACACTGAGGACACTTTCCTTCCTTAATGCATCTTAGAGTTAACCTAATGTCCACACATGTCTGGTCCTTAAACAAATAAATGAAGGCAGCAATGGTACATATACCATTTTTTATCACCCACCACAAACAGAGTGAAGAAGAGGATATATGAACGGTGTCTGACCGTCCATCGCCTTTCATTTACTGACCATAACAAAACTTCCTTCTGTTTTTTTTTTTATTTTGAAAACTTAACTTTTTCTCAAACATGCAATGAACACGAATTGCAGTTCAATTAAAAAGTGAAATAACTTCTTTCTGTCTTTCTTCAATGAAATGCACCCATGGCGTGGGATCCTGAGTATTTCATGCTCGTTTAAAGGGGCTTTAGTGGTGTCTTGTGTTGCCTGCTGATAGTGTCAGTCAAGACTGTCTGTTGTCCGTCTTCTCAATTAGTTTCTTAATGACAAACTTATTTTTCCAGCTCTCAGCTAGGAGATAAATAAGTCACAATGTGTCCTGTTACTTCTTATCGGTCAACTTAGTCAAGTGCCTCTGGAGCTGAGCCATGTTCAACACTGAAGGTATAGCTGCACACTGAACATTGGACATTATTTAGAACTGGGTGAATGGAGTAGTGTTACAAATACCATGCATTCTCACAATGTTCAGCAGCAGGAACAGCCTGTTGAGCAGCAAACTATTTTGTTTGAAAATAGTTATTTAAAGAAGGATATGTGGCCTGCTTGGTCATTAAGGTAGATATCTAAAATCTCTGTAAGGGGACTTGCGGTGTAAACACACATGCATTCTTGTTGGCACTATTTTTCCAGCAAGTTTTTTTTTAAATTTATTTACTTTAAATGCATTTAATGAGTGGTCTAAGAGAATGTGATTGTCTAATCTGAATCAGTTTCGAACACATTTGGAAACAAGAATGAGGGATGCATTTCACAGCCCACTCACTGCAGGAACATTAGGCCAGAGGGCTCATCTCCAGTGGTAGTGCTGGAAGTGAAATGGTACAATCAAACTGCTCGTTCCTGCTCATTCTTGCACGCTGAAAGAAGAAGCTGAACAGTTTAGACCAGGGCTATTCAACTAGAATTGCAAGAGGTCCAGTAATCCAACCCTCCACTCCTGCTGAGGTCCGAACAGTTGGATACAAATACAGTCTTGTGCGTTTGCCAGTCTAAAGCGTTCAGCTCAGTTCACATTTGTTTTGAACTTTTACAAAATGTCAACAGTCTTGCAGTAACATGTTTCTGGCATAACTAATCTTTATCAAATGTCATCTGTTTTTGAACACTTCTTCTGTCTTCCAGGCTGCTTTGGTAATGATACAAAATTATAAATAAACTCAGACAGGCAAAAATACAGTGTCTATGCAGGACAAATGTGAAAAACGAAGTGCAGTAAACCCTTCATCTCTAAATTTGCCTTGTAAATTAATTCATTTCAGTCCATAAAAACATGACACCCTCAAAGGAAAACTTAGTGCTCTTTTAGTCTGAATTTATCTTTACAATCACTTGCAATTATTTCAGTATCTCCACTGTAATTACAATTCAGGGAGAGGAAATGCAGGAGGTGTGGGAGGTGCATTAGAGGATGACAAATCTTTCATGTGTTTCTTTCACAATCACATCACATTGCATTACAAATAACATATTTTTGCAGTACATTTCATCAGAGGTATGTGGTTTACAATTATTATTATTATTTACTCACCAGTCCACATACAAATTGATTGTAGGCAAACCGTCTTTTGAAAGAATTGAAATCATCCCATGTGTAAGCCCTTAATCACCAAGTAATTCACTGCATTGTGATAAGTGATTTCGGCCCACGTCCTGACCATTCTCTTCTCCTTGTTTCTTATGGAACAATATAGCAGACTAAGTCAATATTTGCTGGATAGCAAGCTTTTACGACTGGATCTAATTCATCCACATAAAGTACTTTCTCACTTTTGCTTTTTTCTGCACCACTTATGAGCCATAACTTAAGCAAATGAGAGCGTAACGTGTGTCTGATTGCTCAATGCACGGCTGCATGTAAACAACACCGGATTCTTGATGTAACCTTAACCACCCTGCTGGCTCTTCTTAGCTGGCCTCATTGTACCTGCTAAAAATCCCTTTGATGACTAAAATTAGAAGTAGGCCTATCTTTTTCCTGTTATGTCTTAAGCCTCTCACGGTCCGGATTTGGCTCCGGGGCTGCCAGTTGGTGACCCCTGGTTTAGACCTTTACGCTAAGAGCAGTTCCCAGTCGTCAGTCTTCCTCTTTAATTTTCCTTTGTTTGCAGACTTGAAGTCACATTAAATGTTTAAATCATTAAAATGAAAACTATAAGATATTCCCTGGAACAAAAAGCTCCTGACACTTCCACAATTGAATACATGTAGAAGACCTTGCAAGTTAAGATTCTCCAAGTAAGAAAAACGCTGTATATTTTGAATACGGTGGTAGATCATATTGACTGTATTGATGTTTATCTGACATCAGTAGAAAAGGGAATACGGCAAAGCTTTGAAAACCATAGATTTAGGTCACAGTTTGAGACTTGGAATGTTAGCTCCAGTCATTTGTCATTGATCTGTGTCTTCGCCCACTAACAGCTCATCTTGTGAAATCAGTGAGGCTTGGTTTCTGTGTTTTCCACCCCGAATCATTGGACCGGACTGCTAAACCCCGGCCAAGTTCGTGACCTTTTTGTTCCAGGGCGGTGTCTGCCTTGCCATTTCACCCACTTGGGCCCACCCACACAAACGCTTCACATACAGAGATACACTTGTGTACACAGAAAAACACAGCAATTCAATTTTATACCCCCGCGACAGCCGTGGCCAGAGGCATTGTATTTTCGGGTTGTCTGTCCACAACGCCTCAGTTGAATTTCATTACATATGGCACAAACATCGACTTGGACTCATGGATGAACTTGTCAGAATTTGCTGGTCAAAGGTCGAGGTCACTGACCTCATAAAACACAATTCACATGCTTATTGTGACAAAAGTGACTAATAGGAAGGGTTTGCAGTTTACATCCAAAATGTCAAAGGTCAACTTCACTGTAACATCAAAATGTTCTGTAAAAACACTTTCATGACTATTATTCTACACTGTAACACAGGAACAGAGGGGCAGATTGCCACCATATTTCACATTTGGTCAGATACTGAATTTGTGGTTTTAATCTTTGGTTTTCCCCCCTGATAGTGTTGTGACTTTATAGATCCATGTGAATGTAGTAATAACTTCAGTTTCACCCAGAACTACACATATTACCTTTTATGAAATTCCTTCATAGTCTGTACTACATATAATATATGAGTCTGAACATACATGGATGGAAAGTGCAGTCAAGTTGCTGTGATAATTCTATTTTAAACTCTTATTTGTGAGCTAACATAATTAAAATTTTCCGGTGTTAAATAAGGGAATCATATTTTCCTATTCCAGGTCATCCTGAGAGGGGATTTAACGACTCTTATGCTCTAATATTGTTATGTCACCTTAAAGGCTTTCTGATACCATACTCAGCAGAGCCTCAATTATCTTCACAATGCTGTTCACACCATTTACAACACCCATGTCCAGGGGACTGTTATACATTCAGGTTTAATAGTTAATTATTCATTTTATCAGGTATACACAAGGGGGCCTTTATATTTACAGAAAAAATCCATTCCCATTTTTTATATCATGGCATTGTGACATAGACAGAACACAGATCTGGATGATGATGGCACTAAGCTATCATCATATAAATTACACACACACACACACAGAGAGAGAACATAGCAGAATTTGTGCAAGTATAACAAGGCTCCATCGGAGTACCCTTGTTTGCTTTTTTTCACATTAGCAGAGCTCACTAGAGTGAGAGGGTGTGGTGATAAATCATTATTTGTCAGATGTACATTTTATACAGACACCTGAATTTAAAAAGCTCTGTAATTGTCTGGTCATAAGAAAAAGATGTAAAAGGGGACTGAACCATCTAAAAATAGGATTACTTAACCTAATCACATCATATGCACACACACACACTTATACACACAAGCAGAGGAGCGTTGTGAGTCATCCTCCCTTATCTGCGCATGTGACGATGCAAGAATTCCCTTACAGCCAATCAGAGCTCTTGCAAAAGAGGTGTTGCCGTAGCAACGACACAGTGACAGCAGCAGATGGGCTTGTTGTTGTTGTTGAGGGGGAAAAGGAGTATAGAAACAAGGAGACACAGAACAATATGATGGGGAAAAATAAGTTTCATGATGACAAATCTTAGTCATGACCTTTTAACCCATCCTCCCTCCGGAGATTTTCTTGGTCGATTTGTATAAAATAGTATATGGTAAAGCTTTTGTGCCTGGGGTATAGATTGAATTACTTGTGTGCTCTATCTCTTTATGCGGTAAAAGAAAAAAAAGACTTATTTAGAAAAATCACTTTAACTGAGAGAGTAGCTATTTATCATGGGTAAAATCCTGCCAAAGATTTCTGTTTGTTCACATGCTGAACAAAGCTGTCTATATTATGAAGAGTTATTTCTGTCTACATATTTACTGCCCTCCCTTTCTCTCCCCACCATCTACCTCCCTTCCCTTTTTCTCCCTCTCGTCTTCGAAATTATTGCACTCGCTCTGCCATTCTCCTGTATTCTTAACTCCCTCTGGTCTTTTCCTTTACATTGAGGATAAACTGGAAAAAAAAACATTATAATGTTAATTTTTTTTGTTTGTAATGTGTATTTAATGAGTACAGTATTTCTTCCACTAACAATTCATGTTCCTTTCATCATCCTCACGACAAAGTTGGTGTTGATACAAAAAATCAATAAGAGACAGACACTTGTTATTTTGATTGCTAATCTGAGAGTGGTGTGATTGTGATTGTAGCAAACACATATTTAAATTAGGCTAAATATTTCTCATTAAAACATGAAATCAGCTGGATAAGACAACTTTGGGATCAGATTATTTGAGTAAATCTCTCATGACCTTTTGTCCATGTGATTTGTCCCATTTTGTTCTTGAGAATTCAACGGGCAAAAGATCAGGTTATTATCACCTCTGACGTCTCTCCTGAGGCTGTTAGATGTCAGTGTGACGAAGGACACACAAGTTGCTTGAGCTCTCTTTACCTTGAGGTTTAAAAACATCTTTTTTTTAAAGTTATTTTTGGGGGGCATTTTATGCCTCTATTTGATAGTGACAGCTGAAGAGGTGACAGGAAATGTGGCAGAGAGAGTGGGGGGGAAGTCATGGGCCAAATGGCTCTAACCACTGCACTATCTGCACCCCAACAACATGTATTTTTATCCGGCATAGTGTATTTTTATTTGTGGCATCTTAGTAACTGCAGAGAAAAGAGGATTTACATTTTATCTGATTTGTTTTTCACTAAGAATCAGTTAAGGTCACATCACAATTATTTGCATTATTTCTTAATATTTTCATCAGAATATATTGCTAGGAATCACATTACCCTTTTCATAAACGTCAGCTTCATCTCATGTTCACCTGTAAGAATCGACTTGAAAATCCTTAAGATTTTCCCAAAATCTGTAAGAAAAAAATAATAATAGCACAGTGAGAAACATTTGTAGCAAAAAGTAGCAAAAATGTATTAAATTATTACAAATGGATACCACCCACAGGACTTGTCATTTCTGCAGGAATCAACTGTCTAATCCACTACACTAGCCTGTGTGACATGGTCATGTGACTAAAATAATACTTTTCATTCCTATATAACACTATATTTTAGAATTTCCATAGGGACTTTGAAGTGCAGAAAATCTATAAGACTTATGGGTGTTTCGTTTAGGAAACAGGTCTGATCAACACCAAAAAAAATATCATTTTCAGAATAGATTTGTTCTGGAAGAATCAATCTTCATATGCTTTTCCCTCCTGATAAATGGATCACTTTTAGATGGTAAACTGTGTATCCTAAAAATGTCTTTCTTCAGATCACAGAGCTGTTGGATGATGAGAGGTGTGAGGCTGAATGTGAAGAGCTGCCTCAGGACGGAGAGGAGGGTCCGGCCTCGTCTGACTCACACCAACACACACAAACTGATGACAGCCCCACAGCCAGGTGAGACATAATCACTCTATTTCATCTTATTATAATATGAGGGATACTTTTTTTTTTTATGTTCCAGCATCATCTCAGAATGGCATTGAGAGGATGACATGCAACAAAGGTCCTATACAGGACTGGATTTAAAAACTAAGACATTGTAGTAACATGTTATTCACCAATAGTCTGTCAAGCCAACTTTTAATGTGGTCACTGTTTGTCAGATGCTCATCTCAGTCTGATTTACGCAGCTTTTGTTTGGTGTATCATGGAGTCATGATATCCCATCACTGTGTCGTGGTGGTCATATGTCTCTGAGCTTGGCAGCATTTTTCCTACACTTCCTCCCATTTTTACCTCCACCAAGGATGTGGCGGTAAAAAAATGTTTTCACCCAGTGAGTGAGTGAGTGGGTTGGTTGGTTGGTTTTAAATCAGCAGGATTACGCTAAAACTACTCGACTACTCGCTTTCCCTAATAACCCAGAAACAGCTGAACCACCCCATGTTGGGTCATGCAAGGGAAACAGGCGTGGATGATTGTTCAGCCTTGGCAGAGTAATGTGCTATACTGAGTGCCAAGTGGTTTCTGGTATTTAAATTTAGATACAGCCTGTGGCTACAATGTATCTTATGCCACAGCACGTCCTACAAAAGTCAGAATTTAATTTAATTTCATAAGTTGACAGGCTGTCATGTATTTGTTATAAACATATACTGTATGAAGACAACTTGTAAGTCCTGCCAGCTCAAAACACATCTCTGTGTAGAAGATCACAAGATCGCAATCTGCCATTGATGGTAAAGTTTGTGACATCTTATATCTTCCGAGGCAGTTTGCTGTGTGAAACAGAGGCATGACCTAAAAGTTTAATGATACTTTTGGTCCAGACAGTTCTGAAGATGTAGACTCCTGTATTTCTCATCTTCATCCTAAAATGCCTGGTCCCGACTCACTGCTGTGCAGCAGCTCTAATCTCTATATTAATGCTTGTATTGTATTCCAATAATTAACACTAGAAAGTAGTTTTCACAAATGAGACATCTGCCAAGTGTTTCATGTCCAGTTTAATGAGATTACAATCATTAAAAAAAGCTTTGTCACTGTTCACAGTTAGTCACACTAAAAGATGCAGAGCTCATGCTCTGATCTGTTGATGTTCTGTAGCCGTTAGACAACTGAAAGGTCTGATGCCACATGCAGACACTCACGTACACAAGATAATGAGTCTCCCTCGGGGATCTGAAGTGACCAGAGTTCAATCCCCCTCAAGGAACATGAAGATCTCCTCAGCTTCTTCTGATCTGCTGATCTTCTTTAAGTTAATTACTGAGCAAAACACCCAGACACCCAGAGATCTTATGGGAACATAGAGGATGCGTCAGCCAGTACTGCACCCAGGAGATGATATTATTACAGAAATGAGTCACTCACATATTTTGTTGAATGGAAGAGTAGATTCAGGAAGGAACAAAGTAAGAAACATGACACGAAACACAGCTTTTAGTCATTCTACCAATGTTTTTTTTTTTTTTTCCAGCTAGTCCTGTTTGAATGAAACTTTCATTTTATTTTGTCCTTTTCATGTCTTCAGTTCAGAGCAGCACAGTAGTTTCACTAAGTCTTCATCAGGCTTGTGCTGTGCTGATAAACTCAGAACAGAACACAAAAGGAGGAAGCAAGTAAAGATATATTGGCTTAAAATATAAGGAAGGCTAGGGAATATAAGTGAGTATTGAAAAGTATCAGTTGACCTGGATGATGTGATAGTCAGAAGGGAAATATCAGAGTTAATTGAGATAGAGTTGTTATGTTGCAAATGGGCTTAATTACAGATTAATTTTTATGTGAAAATAAAACCCATCTCAAAACACTGCACCATGTACTTTCCCATATCTATGCAAAATTTCATTTTATCATTCATTTTGTCATTGTATAGTTTCCTCTAGATTCTGCTGTGGTTTATGCCCCATATTATAGCCATGCTGTTGCACTAAAATGTGGTGACAGTCTTGCCATTTATACGTTATAAGAGATCGCTTTGTTGTGTCTGTTTTTTAAGTTCTGTATTGTGTGTTTGTGTGTCTCTTAGCCTTGACCTGCTGGCCTTTAAGATGATTACAGACACTAATTCCATAATCCATTTGCACACACATTCTCTTAGACTATACCCACTCCAGCTCATATGACTTAAACCATACAGCACATGCATTGTATCTCTCTGCCACTCAGTGTAACACAAAGGCAAAGGCATTTCCATTTTTGACTTTAATGAATCAAGACAAAATGTTAATATTTTGAACATACTGCCAGATTACTGTCATCCCATTTAAGGCCAGACGCAGCAGGCAAAAATGTTTTTTCATGCATGGGTCGATTTTCAGATTTCTAGCATTTTGCTTCCATAACATGTCTGCATTCAAATTATTGGAAAAATACAATGCATATTATGGGTTTATTTTAATTCAAATGTCTATTTTTAATACAAAACCTGTAAACTTTTAATGCAAAAAATAATTGTCTTTATATAAGTAATCAACCATAGAACTTTCATGGTAGTTTTTTTAGTTAAAATATTTTCCCTATTCACCTGTAATTTGTTACGTTTTGTCTAAAAAATATATGGAATTTTACAAAAGGCTGCATATCTTCAGAGGCCGTTAAAGCAAAATGCCCTTTTCTCATAAGAATTTCCATTTTTATTCCTATTTGTTCAGAAGAGTTTACGCATAATTTCACATATAATTCATATTCTGAATTTTAAAAATGTCACACAGTCTAAAACAAGTTTTGAATCTGGCTATATCCAGTGTTCAGATTTCTGTTGTGAAAATATATTCAAAATACTACACTCAGTTAAAAACTGACTGTTTTGCATATTTAAATACAATTATTAGAACTATTAGAACTAGTAATACCAATTGTCTTAATGTAAGTAAACACCTTGAGGAGTTTCTCAGTGACATCTATGAATTTGAATTTTTTTTTTTTTATCCTGTTCACCAGTTGCATAAGACCACTATCCCAGGGTTACATAGTCATTTCCAACAGCAGGGTTTAGGCTGCTATCTGTGTCATCTCTGCATGGGTATCTGCATCTTCTGTACCAAACTGGTTTAGTAGTTACTATTTGTTTTGTGGGGCAGCACAGAAAGTTTACTGTGTGTCTGTTTTACAAGAGGAAGGCTTCATAGCAACTTATTTATATTAAATTACACTTGCCAGGCTGTTTTTTTTTTATCTCCAAGTCTCCTGTGACTGTTTTAGTTGGTGTTAATTGTCTTTTGGCTGTAGCTAGCCTGTAGTCATCATCCCCTCTGACCTTGTCTAACCCCAGTGTCTGGTCAGAGGGATTAATGCTGTATTAGTAGACCCTGTACTCAACAGCCTACAATACAAAGTCATTAAAGTAATGTACAGCCAGAGCTTTACAGAATACCTGTTTAAATAGATAAACTATCATGCAGTCTGACTCCCTTTGAGGTGATTGTTCTATAAAATGTGACACCAGGGTGAAAAAGTCCCATCATAATCTTGAATCATCCTTAAGCCAAAATTGAAATACAGCTGTCCAACCGACAGTCCCAATACCCATAGATGTTCTCTTTGCTGTAATATCAAACTGAGAGCACTGTAAATATTTACGTTTGAGAAAAAGTAAACAATTATTCCACTCAGAATTGTTGCCACGTAATTTTCTGTCATCCAATTGTTTCAGCTCTTTTTCTAGTTTGGTCTCTTTGTGTGAAAGAAAAAAAAAATTTTCAGTTCATGAAATGTTTCCCAAACCAACAGTTTCAAAAATTTGAGGAATGGAATTGTTAGTTTAAATATAAAGCACTCTTGGTGGAAAGTCAGTCGGGTGGTGTTTTTTGTTTATTGTCTGTCTCCACTTCATTCCTGGTGTCGGTAAAGTAACCTACAGGAATGTTGTGAAAGTTTTTGCACAGAGCTCTGGCTCTATTTTATTTGTTTAATGTCTATAGATTTTTGTACTTGACATGATTTGATAGTTTTGCTTAATTTTAACATCAGTCATTCTTTGACCCATAAATGGTTGTGACAGCTCTGAAAAAGAGAGTTCACATCGAGTCACTGAACATTAACTGTGGCTGAGTTGTTTGTCCAGCTCTTGACAGACAGGGAAGCCTGTCCTCTGTGGCTGTTGCAATGCTCCCTTAATAGACTCTGACAGCCAACACACACACACACCTCTTACATGCTAACAGCCTCTGCTTATTTCAAATCTATATATAATCCCTGGTATTTCTCTTCCGATCTCTCGTCTTTCCCCGTCACTACTTCCCGCCCGCTCTCCCTCCCTACTCTTCTTATATCCTAATCTCAGTCTTTCTGGGGAAAGTGTTTTTCATGAGGCCACTGAATTATCCTGGCAGGCTGAGAGAGAGCTCTTGGGATGAAGGCCTGGCCCCGGTGAGAAGGAGCAGAGCAGGATGGAGGGAGGCATTAATGGACGGAAGGGACAATCAGAGGGCATAGAAAGCATAGAAAGCCACAAGGGAGCAAGGAGAGGGTGGAGGAATTGGCAAGTGCCCCTCCTTATGAACAATTTATTGATTTTGAATAAAGAAGTGGGATCGAAGATGTCAACACAGAAGACGATATTTAAACACATTCTAAAACATAATTTTGCCAACGAATCACAGGCTTCCCGCGTTCCTCACCATTACAGCCATGTTGGAGTGTACACCACTGTATATACTGTATGCACTACTGCGCTGTTCTGATGCATTTGTTGTACAATATTTTGGGCGATGTCGGGGGGGGGGGGGGGGATATGTCATCTGCAGTTGACTCCAGTTTCACTTGATGGCTCATGTACACGCAGCACAGAATCCCTGCATCTTTATTTAAAAAATCCTTAAGGCTGTGCAACAGAAACGATCATGTAAGTCTGCAATAGGAGTGTAATTTTATATATATATATATATAAAAGATATAAATTTATTTGAGACACCTGATGAATTGAAGCGGTAGATGATCTCCAGACATGATCAGCAGAAAAATCATTTATTTATTTACGCTCCGATTTACCACCTTTACACACTGTATATACATGGATATCCATCATGAATGTCATATGTCTGCATGACTTATACATAGATATAAATACAGTATATAGGTCAGCACAGGCGTATCAGCTGTGTGATGCTTTGACCTACTTTAAAGATGACTAATAGACCATGTGTTGTATTTTTGCGTTTGTGACCAGACAGTTGTGCAACATATTAAAACTTGCACAATTTATCATCTTTTTGAATGAAATATTATTTATTTCATGTAAGCAGTTGGCCTAAATACCATGTACTTTCCCTTAATATGCCCAAATTCTTTTCTCTAATGTAGGTAGTTTTAGACGCACAGGCAGAGTTTAATCAAAACTTAAGATCAGAGATGCATAATGGGGGTCAGGGTTGCCATTTAGCACCTTTAAAGCTGGTTTGCAATGCAGTACATGTTCAACAAGGGTTCTGAGTGGAGGGAAAGGTCTAACACAACAAATCTTGTATAACTGTGAAATAGTAGATCATGTATCTTTGCTCACTACATCTTTGCCTTTCTAGTACAGTACAGTACTCATCAGTGTTGACTTATATAAAAGAAGTTCTTCCTCTCTTTCCTTCAGATTGTCGTACTTCATGACCTCCTTTCTGTGCTTTCCTCACCCTTCACTTCCCGATTGTGTGGAAGCCTGGGTGCTAGGACAGGGCACAGCGTGTAATGTGATATACTCTCTGACCTAGATGATATACTTTCTGACCTAGATGGCATCTTTAACAATGTTTTCTATCAGCTCTTACCCGCCGTTCTGGTGCAACCGTACTATCTTTCCTAGATGCACTCTCGTTCATAAATCATCATTGAAAAAGATATTTGTTATTTGGATTGCCATCCCACACGTTGCAGCTGAAGCCTCTGTTTCAACATTTTGCCAAATGTAGTTGCTTTGTATTAGTCAGGACGATAAAAGTTAGTTTGAGAAAGTTTAGTGTTTGGCCGAACCAAGAATAATAGCAGGGAGGTCACATCAACACCAAACCCCGGGATAATCTAGTTAATGATTCACGACCATTCTTTTTCTACAAGTCGGGGACTGAGTGTTTTACAGATCAGTTACTTTCAGACACATGTTGTCCAACACTGTGTTTCACGCAGTTACTTGTCGTAATGTTTGTGCTGCTTTGTAATTTGTAACGTGTCATGGTCATGGTGTCAAATATGATTTAATTCGACACCTCATCTGTCTGGTTATACTGTTATGAATTAGTGCATAACTCAATCTATAGAAAATAGAGCTGAAAATGGTTGTTTTATTTTCAATTCTTTCAATTATTTATTTATTTTTTTTTACCAAAGAAATGTAAAAAATGAAATGAAATGTCCACCATAACATCCCAAAGGCCAAGATAAGTCTAGTTTAATCTGATCAACAGGCCATAGCACAAAAACATTTAACGTACAACGATATTAAATGGATAAAATCAGCACATCCTCACATTATTCTCACTGGAAGTAGCTAAATGTTCCGTGTTTTTGCTTGATAAATGACTTTCACAACACTTGTGTCATCAAAATCGCTGATCGTCTCATCATTTCAGCTATTTTAGCAACATCTCTCGCTACACTAAAGCTAACTCTTGTTGGTAAAACAGACCTAACATAGATGAATCTGTCTGTAAAAACAGGCACCCTTGTTTTAATTATCGCTTATGGAGAAACCAGGAATTACTTGTACCGTGTTGATCTAATCTTCTTACTTATATGGGCCTCAACTTTGTCACAGAAAGTCATGAAAATATCAGGGCCCAGAAACACTTTTGGGATCTTAGTTCTACTGAAGACGTAAGATATCAACATCATAACAATACATGATGTAGATGTTTTTATCATAACTTCATGGTTTGATCTTTCAAAGCAAAAAGAACAGCAGCAGGTTGTATCTTTCTCTGTGGCTCCTGATCAGACAGAAGCTTCCAGGGATGGGAAAGAGATAAGCTTTTGCTCATAAGTCATTTTTTTAAAATTGTATTATTTTTTTAATTTTATTTTTCTGCTTAAAAGAAAGTATAACCTTGAATTGAAGTACCTGCAAATCTTTCAGCGCGGAAGAACCCTTGTGTGGTTATTTTATTTTCGTATGAATTGACTTTTTACCTTGCAATTCTTTCTATTTCTATTTTCTACATCTGTTCAGATGTTGTATCAACAAGATGTATGACTACAGGTTTAGGCATTTTAATAGATTGTTAAGTCGGCACCTTGCCACTAATGGTAGAAGATGCTTTAACTCCACTTAATAAATCTCATCCATTGCTGTCCCACAGTTAGATGCCACATTCATTACTTACAACCAAAAGGTCTTGTTGTAATGTTTCTGGTTAATCTTCTGATCAGAGCAACATGTTGCTGCAGTCCTTGAAGCAGCTGGTAGCAAGGAGCTAAAAGGTTTATTGGGTTTAGATTAGAGCAACTCATCTTTCAGTCAAGTATTCATATGTTATGCCATTAATATTCTTTGTCTACAGCTTCCAGGTGTGGATGTATGTAACTGTGTGAGTGTGATCTGGGCAGTCCTGCAACAGAGCATTGCTCTCAGTGAAACTTCTCCGAAGAAATAAAGACAAGAGAATTTTTTTAAATATGTTTTTGCTTGGTAAAAACTTGTATACTGATCAGTATTTTGTTAATTTGATGTGAGAGAATATGAGCTCAAGTCTAGTCCTATTAGAAACACACTGGCTGACACACAGAAACACAAGGACAGAACTGTGAAATATACAATTGAAACACATGAATTACATTTGAATAACCCTCTTCCTCTTTTTTCTATTGCCTTTCCTCATTTTCTTTTTTCCTCTTTCCTACTTTCCTCCCATCTGTGTCCCCTCATATCCTCTTCCCTCTCATTCTCAGCTCGTCATGCGTCACTGTCACATCTCTCCTTCCCCTCATGATCATTAATTTGTCAAATGTATTGATGCCTATGATTGTCTGAGACGCTGAGGAAGGGTTTCCATTACAAAAGGCTTCCAGAGGGTGATATAAAAGTCTTGTGGTGTGTGTGTGTGTGTGTGTGTGTGTGTGTGTGTGTGTGTGTGTGTGTGTGTGTGTGTGTGTGTGTGTGTGTGGTGTGTGGGTGGGTGGGTGGGTGGGTGGGTGGGTGGGTGGGTGGGTGGGTGGGTGTACCCATGACTTTACAGCCCAGTCGACTGGCTGTAATAACTGCTGAGTTATAATCACCACTCAGTGGGCCAAAAAAAACCAACCACCCATTCCACTTTCTGCCTTGTGATTGGCCCACAAAAGTCATTCCCTCTTTACAATTGGCTCCCAACTTCAGTCCCTCCCATCCCATTGGTCCTCGTGGAGTTGTTGCCTGGTTACATCAGAAGCTCATATATTTCAGCAGAGCTCTGGATGTTTACTGCAGCACTTTTACGGACAGAGTGCAGCACACACTCATTCAAGAACGCAAACACTCATTCAAGAACACAAACACACCACTTCAGAGGACAGCACAGAATGAACCCAGACAATACCCTGGCTCTGTTGCTAGACCTGCTGGCACTGACACCTCAGTGTGCTCATCTGGGATAACCTCACTGGACAGAGGGCTGAGCTGCAGACCCACACGATACTGAAAGAGAAGAAACCTGAAGGGAGGAGAGACCGAGAGTTCAGACAGAACAAGCTTAACAGCTGGATACTCCTTCTACAGAAGATGTGTCAAGTGCTTCACAAGTAAAAAGGAGGAGGAGACAGAAATCGTGCTGAGTTTGGTTAAAAGCCAGGCTGACTTCTCTGCAGGATCTGAAAAATAACAAAACAGATGGGACATGAATAACCTATGTGACAGCACTGGGCAGAAGACGAAGACACAACAGTGAAGCTGAGAGAAACAGCCAATCAGCTGCAGGCTGAATCCACTGGCATAAAACACCCCAAACAAAAAGGACAGATCACAGTGAGAGAAGACACAGCTGGAACAATGAGAATGCCCTGTGACATTCTGCTGCAGAGGTAAACATCAGGCTTGATTAACTCCTCTAGATTCATTGAAATAAGTGATTGAATGGGTGGATAGACTAATGGACGGGGGGGGGGGAGCAAATATGTGAATGAATGCATGAATGAATGAATGAACATGCTTGGGTGAAAGAGTGAAAAGCTGCAAGAAATTTGATGAATTATGTGGATTTTTTTTTTTTAACCAGAAAAAAGACAAGCTAGATGAATGGAAGGAACTTATGGATGCTGGAAACTTTCTTAATAAGTAATTTGACTTTTTTCATGAATGGAAGAGAACAGGGAGATGAGGATGGATTGTGTTTCCTGCTCATTGTTTTATCACCAGAAAGAGATGACGGGGAATAGAGAGACACGTGGAAGTCTGTCTTTTCCTTTAAGGGAATAGAAAAAGAGCAGACAAAGATGAAGAGAAATGGGTCATGGCATTACTTAACAGTTAATATTGTGTTATGTAATCTAAGTAAAAGGGAAGTGAGCAGAATTAGCTGAGAATGTGTCAGCATTCTTAGACATAGTGGGCAGAAAATGCAGATTTTCCATTTTCATAATAAAATATAATATATTATTAATATAATATTTTTAATATCTGAGGCATTCATTGTTAGCAAGTAGGTGCACTCATAACTCAGGAAATCACAGTCGTTGGCAGCTCTTTGAAAACTGTATTTTTTCATTATTTGCTCAATATGCTCAAAATGTGTCTGTTAACTGATTGACAGAAAATTTACTTTCCAGAAATTGTAAGCTATCATTAAAAGTCATTTATCAACAAAAACAAATGGCAGGATTTATTTAGAGCAGCACCTTACTCTGCCAGTCTTTTTTTTTATTAAAAAAAAAATTAACTTACTAATTGTTAAAAATTACCCAACACATTATCCAAGGTAGATATTCAATTTATTTTGATGAGCACAGAAAAACAACAAGTCCTCACTCTGGAGAAGCTGGAACCAGAGGATATTTGTTATTTATGCTTGAAAAATGACAGAAATAATTAGCTTTAGACGTTTTATAGACTAAGTAATTAATATTTGAATCGAACAATAATCTTCAGATTAATTAATCAGAAATAATCGTTAGTTGCAGCCTTTATCTGGAGAATATTTGAAAATATTTGCATTGCATGGGGCACCATAGCCTTTAAAACCTTTTTACACACCCTTAGCCTTCTGCCTTACACCTGCCACAAAGCATCACACAGCACAACACATGTATCATTGCTATTTTCTGACCCACATGGACAGTGCACAGTGCCCACGTTATGTAAGCAGCAGTACCTTGCGCTGTACTCTTGAGTCTAAGGTATGTGTTGTTTGTCTGCGTAAAGAGTAATTAAACACACACTAAATGCATTTGCACCATGCACTAATGATCATGCACTATAGATTTTGATTTAAAGTGATTGGTTTTTATTTTGATATTGTTTTAGTTTAATTAGAGTAATGCATACATATTTTTCATGACTATAGATCATCCAGTTATATTTATTGTCAGGCAGTACCACAAAAAATCATTTTGAGAGCAAGCTATCAACAGTTTAGCATCAGCTCACCATGACTCTGCAAGGGGGATGTTTATTTGAGGGGGTAGACAGAGGGGCTGTGGGAGAGTTGTTGAGTCAACTATCATCAAAATAAATCGTTAATCTAAGATTGCCCTGTATCTGTGGGATGAAATGAATGAAGGAGATCTGTACTGGTCACTTACAGTCCCAAGTGCAAAGCGACTTAAAGAAATAAACAAATGAGCAGTATTCATGTAGAAAACAACACACAGATCTTAAATCTTTGGACTGGTGAGTGTTTGAGTGCAAACATGTGTTCTGTGCTGTTGGCCTCTCTGGGCTTGGCTTGGTTTCAGAGGCAGCAAGAAGAGCTGTTAATGTTAATGAGATGTAAAATGGTGCTCATGATTTTCTGTGTGTGTGTGTGTGTGTGTGTGTGTGTGTGTGTGTGTGTGTGTGTGTGTGTGTGTGTGTGTGTGTGTGTGTGTGTGTGTGTGTGTGTGTGTGTGTGTGTGTGTGTGTGTGTGTGTGTGTGTGTGTGTGTGTGTGTGTGTGTGTGTGTTTTTGTGTGTTTTTGTGTGTGTGTAGATTCATAGATTGCACCAGTCTGTTGAACCTCCCAGACTGAACAGAGCAGAATCAGATTCACTAACAGCAGAACCTCTGTGGAATCACAGCTAACCTCAAACTAACCTTACACACACACACACACACACACACACACACACACACACACACACACACACACACACACACACACACACACACACACACACACACACACTTTATTTGTTTCCTTTAAAAAAAGTTTTTTGCTTTTGTTGATTTGATGTAGCAGATAAAGCCACAGTCCTCTTGAGATCTTTTTGTCGTTTAGTCACTCGATCAGCTGAAAGACGCCACTGATGCCACAGTGTGTACTTGCGGGTGGGGGTCGGGGGGGGGGGGGGGGGGTGTCATCTCCAGATGACTCTTGTTTTGCCATTCTGATGTTTTTGTTTCTCATTTATTTAGGAAGGTGAGCCTTAAATTACAAAAAAGCTTGTGGTCCCTTGACATAGACATATAAAGCAATCGGTGAAATAGAAATATAACCTGATAACTAGTGATCGTTTTACCCAAAATGATCAAATCACAAGATGAAGGTGGTAGACCAATGATATTAGACATCAGTCATTTTCACTGAATGTAGGTTAGTTGAAAAGGTTCAAAAGTATCAACAGCTGTGACTCTTTAAGACGTGTTTACGGTGTTATCCCCGTCTTTGTCTTTGGCTACTACTGCCATCGTGGCTTTGGGAGGTTAGCCGATGTAATCTGGCCTACTTGGATCACTTTTGAAAGCTAAGCCAGGTAGGGCTCTTTTGGTTACCTTCCACGTGTGGCAGCTTTAGGCAAAAATCTGACATAAAACAAACAATGTTTAATGGGCAAAAGTGGGATCTTTCGTTTTCCTAAACCAAAATTGCTTTTGAAAATATACTGTTCCTCCTGTCCTCATGCTGTATGGCATGTTTGTTAGTATGAAAAGCTGTGCTGCTTGATTAGTAAATGAAAACCTCTGACATGATGAGACATAATCAAATCCTCTTCAAAGCTAATTTCTGCTACATTAGAAACCTAGTATATCCTGTCCTATCTGCCCTTCATGGTGTTTTCAGAGCGAAAGAAATGCCCAGAAGACCCCTGAATTATGTGTGGTCCTTTAGGGATCAACTGAGGCTGATATAAATGTTATCTCTTCTGCTTTGTGAGCTTGGGTTGCAGAAACACCCGAGGGCTGCTACAACAATTAGAGTAGAAGTCTTCAGGGGTAAAACGGGATAAGGTTAGATCTTATCTCTGCTTCTTTGGGCACGTGAAGATTATGTAACATCCTGAAGGACCCTTTCAAGGATATTATTGGTGACGCGGCCACCCAGCAGTGTCATTGTTGCTGCTGTCGGGCGCCTGCAGGATTATTTTAAAGGGCAGATCTCTTCGGTGACTAACAGGAGGAGAAGGGGAAAGTTTAAAACGACAAACGATCTGGTGTAAACTCATCCAGATGATTATGGATTCAAAAATAAATGTCAGATGTTGGAAAGAAAGAATAGATGTTGGCCTTACACAGTCATGTTGAGTCACGTCAAGCTAATTAGACATGATCCAGCACTAAATGAGTCAGCGTTTTTCTCACTATGTCTGTTTCCACATTCCATTACTCCCCTTCCCTTGCAACCTTTATTTGGTCATTTTTCCAGGTTTGCTGTTTGTTGTCCATAACACAAGTACCTCTCTCACTCTTTATGTCTATCTCTCCATTACATAAACATTTGCAATCAAGATACTAATGTCAAAAAGGGAATGTGAGATGGCTATTACCATTCAAAGCCAGTGAGAATGGAGGGAGGAGAATGAAGAGGAAAGAAAACGTGCAGGATGTGGTGAAATGAGAGAAAAGGGTGATAAGTTGTCCTTGAGATAAATCAAAAAATATCAAGGAGAAAAAGGGAAATGTTGAGAGAAAAAAATGTTAATGGAAAAAAAGGAGCCAAACAAAGAGAGAGGACAGAGAAGAAAGTTGGAATGCAGGTGAAGGAAACGGCAAGGATGGCAAAAAGGAATAAGGAAAGGATTCGACGAAAAGATGGAGAAACAAGAATGAATTTGGAGGGCAATATCTTGTCCTGTCTGCCATTAATAATTCAGTATGTATTGACCTACCTCAGGACTTCTTACTGTATCAGGAGGAGTGTGTGTGTGTGTGTGTGTGTGTGTGTGTGTGTGTGTGTGTGTGTGTGTGTGTGTGTGTGTGTGTGTGTGTGTGTGTGTGTGTGTGTGTGTGTGTGTGTGTGTGTGTGTGTGTGTTGAGGAGCCAACACACATCCAAATAAAAAGGCTTACGTAACGTCAGCTGCTGTTTTTCTAATGATATGAGTTGAGTCTCACACACAGTTTACAGGAGACGTACCCATGCTCTTGGGCACAATGTGAGCGACCTTGTGTTGTGTGGGTGTAGGAGCATTATATAAGTCTGCAGTCCTGGAATGCTTGTCGTTGAGTGTGTGTCTGTGTGTGAAGCCGGCGGTTGTGCTGCTGAATCAAGGGACACAAGTCAGCCACATCCGTGTTTCATTCCACACACACCTCCTTGCTTATAGAGGAGCATCGAATAACACATATGGCATAAACCCTTCTATCTGATCAGCAGGGTGTAGCAGAGCTCTGTAGCCTAAAT
Organism: Chaunax sp. Z400; assembly: GCA_037577475.1. NCBI lineage: Eukaryota > Metazoa > Chordata > Actinopteri > Lophiiformes > Chaunacidae > Chaunax > Chaunax sp. Z400. The sequence goes on from CM075189.1 coordinate 16,209,513, forward strand.
AACAGGCTGCCCACCCAGAGTGGCGCCAGTGACTGAAACCTTGTGTGTTTATTTATGTGACACCATGGATCATAGATTAGGAGACAACTTATGTCATTTATTTTCAACGCACACTGCTTGATGTTTGTCTCTCTAACACACAGTATAGACAGATGCATTCATGGATTAAAACGTTGTTTTAATCCTTCTTCTCTTATATTTTTCTGGCTTTTGCTGCCTGACACCCACCCAAGGTCGATATGGAAGGCAGTCGAGGAGTACATGATGTTCTAACCATGCTGTCCTTTTCTTCTCTCTCTTCCTACAGCTCCCACCTCTCCCCTATATCCATCCTGCCCGCTGACTCTGCTGCGTAAGTACACACACTGATAATTTTATCCACCCACAGTAACAGACGTGGGGACTTCTGCACACACTCTTATATACACTTTAACAACCTGTAGCCATGCACAGCTAATATCAGCTAGTCATTTTTGTGCAACTAGTAGTCAAACGATCAGCAGTTACATCCTACAAATGTTATTTAGGGAATGATAGAAAGAGAGATTAGCAGTTAGCTGAAGTTTGGAGGGGAGTAAAGGGCCATCTGCTGAATGGGCAGAGACAATAACAGGAATCAAGAAAGAGGAAATGCGGGCAACTGAGAGGAGACCATATAAGAGAAAGTTAAGAGGAAGTGATGAAGAGTAAGAATGAACGCTAGACTTGTCTGTGGATTATGAAGCTAGACGGAAGCATTTTGCATGGCTCAGTGCTTTTAGAGCCCAAAGGACAAGAACTCGGCAGTCACATGACTAACAGGCCTCTGCACCACTGCATGACTCAGAAACAGAATAAAATAGTTTTTAGGGTGTGTTAATGTGAGTTTAGTGACCTGAAGGCTTGAGAGAGAAAAACAAGTGTCAGGCCAAAAGAATAATCAGTATTCTGATGCATTTATAAAGAAAGAGAACAAAATTGCAGCAAAGGTCCAGCCAAAATCACCATTTTGACAATTCTGATTTGTTGACTTTAGCGTGGTGTCACTTTGACTTAATTATTTGATAAATCTTTACATGTAAACATGTCAGAAAATAGTAAAAAGAAAGAAATATTTTCTAAATGCTAAGTTGACATGTTGTTTATAATTATATATATATATATATATATATATATTTATTTATTTATTTATTTTTATTTTTTTTTATAAATTGAGTTTTTCTAAGAGCAGGGCATCTGCACACTTTATGGTGTATTTGAATTAAGATACCAGTTACGAACAAGACTTATACCAACATAGTACTCATCTTAGTGTCTAGTAGGGGAAAATGTGCCACTTGAGTTTTATTCACCAGAGGGTTCACTATGTTTTAGATGTTACAAAGAACATTAACAGTTTCCATTTCCAGAGGTCCATTAGATAGTGTTGCCTAGACAGTCTTGGGTCTCTCAGTGTGATTAATGTCTTCATTTTCACTCTGGCTATCAGGAGTGTTCAAAAGGCCTCTCCTCTGCTGAGAGGTAGGGATGGATTGAGATAAAACTGAGACAACAGTTGCGAAAACAAACTTCTTCTGTTGACTCTGTCTGTAAATGAGAAAGACTGCAAGCGCATCATCTTTAAGTGCTCGTGTGTTAGGTAGCTGGTTTTTGTCTGATCGATAATAATTATTTGTAGAGCTTCCCACATTGAAAGCATGGGTTGCTGCTGCAGGCGAAGGTGGGCTCGCTGTCCAGGGAAATGTGTGCACAGTTGTATGGGCGACTGGTCATTCTGATATATCCCAAAGTCACACGCACACACAGTCATTTGCCCATCACCCTCGTGAGGTTCACCATAAATGGTCATGAATGTGAAGCTCCAATGCAGTCATGCCTCCTATTTCTATTCATTTAAATTTGTAGGTGTTAATGTCTTGTATAATCCAAACTCTCAAAGTATGATCTTAGTAATGATGAAGTGTGATCCTGAAGGAGCTGGTGTGTGAAGACAGCAGATTCTTCAATCTCATCTGTACGCTGGAGGAGAAACATAGCTGATAGACATTATCATCACACCCATGTGGTCATGGAAGTTAAATAAAGTGTCAGCAGAGCCAGTGGATCAACTATTGCATGTCCGTATAGAAGAGGTCAGCATTTGACTGCTGCTGTTACCTTTTATAGGCAGTAATGTCCTCTCCTTTTCTCCCCTCCCCACCTCTAGTTTAAGAATTATTAATCTTTTCAGAACCGGACCAGTTTATTGACTTAATAAGGACTTGTTAAATAACCCAGAATGGAAAAGACCATTTCAGTTATTCATGGACTCTCAAAAGGTTTGAATCATTATTGACCCTTAGACTCATACTTTGCAGTAAGGTAGCCCTCATTGGCAGGTACTTTTATGTGGTTTGGCATGGAGGTAAACACATCAGTTTGTCATTTAGAGCTTTAGGCATATCAGTCTTTGTTAGTTAATAGACCTCTTTTTATTCATTAAGAGGGTCATGACAGGTAGGATTATGTGAGAGGGCTTAATATGATTCCAGAAATGAATATTTTGACTTGTGCATCATTACCAGGCACTGCTGAACCTTATTATGTACACTAAGATCTTAATTAAATGGTTGAACAATGGACTCGCTCATTGGATTCAGTATAATACATACATTTCATGTAGATACAATTCAGTAATGAACACATTACACATCATCTCTGAACCCTATTTGTAGAACAGAGGATAATAACAATATTAAATAGTTTACCTAACAGTTCATTAGCCGTACAATAAGATGATTGTTTTTTTTTCTGACCAGGAAGAAGAATTTGCATTGTTACTGAATATTGAATTTAATATAGTATATATTTGCATTTTTTAAACATCAAAAACATTGTAACAGTCACCATCACAAATCCAAAACTAAAGTACAGTACGTGCACAAAGTAGAATAAGAAGTACAAATACAAGTACAAATAAAAGTGTCACCTTACATAATATATTTTATTATAGGCAGATATAATTTGTCATTTTTCAGCTCTGAACTCTCATTCATTCTCATTATTATGTATTTTTTTGTGTATCACTACACCACTGGTTAAAGAGAAATGCAGCCCTCATGCTTTCCTTTAATATCCTAGCTGATTATAAATGGAACTTGGAAGCATTAAAGTTTGACTACTTGAAAACTATACCGGTATGGATCAGACATGCAGGCACCCATATCTGTTTATTTATATGGCATTACCTTGATATTTTTATTGTCTTCTTTCTGCTCTTGAGTCCCACCATTAGTACATAAACAGAGAAAACTTGGTCAGAGGATCCAGTAAATAAACCCAGGTTAAACATTGGGTTTTGATCTTATGTAAACACAGTCACTGCTAAACTGAGCTGTTACAGTTTTAACCTCATTACAGTTGAACTACATTCATTCTCATGGAGGAAACATAGACTGCATTGTTGCACACAATTTTAAACGTAGCCTGCAGTTGAACAGTAACTAACTGCCTTACCAAAGTTAAAGTGAGACACCACCAATCAAATGAACCTTTTGAAAAACAAAACTAAAATTGTCAGGATTGGATGCACACATGATAAATTAAACACTCAATTTAAGCTTTCACAGAACCTCAATGGCCTGTCTGTTTGTTCAGACAGAAGCCAACAACATCAGACATTATGTGACAAAGATGCTCCTATTTTAGTCAAACTTGATCATCTTACACAGTAAAAGTCTGAATACTCCTAGAAGTCTTGATGGTTGAAGACAATGAATCGTTTGTGTTTTCCTAGGATAATTCAGCGAACCATCAGGGCTGCAGTGGAACAGCACTTCTACGAGCGTAAAACTTCCATCAACCAAGACCTCAGCAATTATGACAGCCAGGGGTGAGAGTGCACACCATACACACACACACACACACACACACACACACACACACACACACACACACACACACACACACACACACACACACACACACACACACACACACACACACACACACACACACACACACACACACACACACACACACACACACACACACACACACACACAGGAAAACCCAGTGCGGCTGGATCAACTATAGGAACCTGTGCTCATATGTCCTCCATGAAATAAAACATGCGTTACACAGATTCCTCAGTGGTTGAAAGTGGCATCAGATGACTGTAAAGAAACATGTTTGCCATAGTGAACATATGCAAACACACAAAAGCACCCAGATGGTTCACTTTAGCAGCGAACACGGTGACAGCTGTGACATTGTTATCAAACTCTTCACATTGAGGGTTGCACCTGTTCAGATGTCAGTCACCTTGTTTGACTATACACACTGAAATAGGCTTTATGTCAGCATGCACTTCCGCCATAAAGGCACGTGGCATTTCAGTGTTCTAAGTAAATCTGACAAATTGCATGAGCTCTGTTTAAAGTTTCATCATTTTATGAACCTGTTCTTGTTTTCCAGGGTGAGTTCCAGTGAGCCTGTGGATCAGGGTTGCCATGAAAATGAGGAGCAACAAACTGACCTTGAGGACAGTCCCTGCAACACCGAGGGGGAGACCTCATTCTCACAGACCAGGCAGCACTTACAACAAAGCCAGAAAGACACACAGGTCTGTGGAGGACGTAGAAACATACACAAACTCACACCACACATAAACCTGCTCAAACACACACTATATGAATGTTTTATCCAGCGTCTTACACACATACCAGAAACTGCACAGGATCATCTGTCTTTCTGACACATAATATGAAGGTAACAATAGCAAAACAAAAACAAACAAACTCTAAACACATACTGGAAATACACAAACCCTGACTGAATGGGCGAGCAGCATGTTTCCCATAGCTGATCTCCTTCCTTGCTCAGTCTGTCAGTTCATTTCAAGGCTGAATGTTAGATATTATTAGCGCAGTCCATTTTTGTTCTGCCCTGATTGCTACAGAAGCTGGAATCCAACTGAGGAAGCAAACAGACACCCCCAAACAGCTTTGTTTAACATGCACACACACAGACCAGTGAATACACTGGTACATACTGGCAGTTCTTAACCTACTTAAGTCATGAGCGAATGACAAAAGTCTGAAAGATACTTAAAAAAAAAGGGCTGCCATTCTGACGTTTTACCTGAAAGAGTCTGCATCATCCATCTTTTTCACTTTCATTAATCAACCATATTATACATTTTTTACTCCCACTGTATGCCAGTGGTAGGTGGTATCAGAAGCACAGTACGACTGAAATTGGGATAGCCTTTTTAAATCACAGTTTGCTGTCTAGTATCCTTTGTCACATTTGAAATCCCCTCAATCCTACTACTCTCAGTGGCTCTTCTTCTCCTAAGACCTATTATTATATCTTCTCCCAAGATCTATTTCGTGTCCAGACAGCAGGGTCCAATAGATCAGCTAAGAATGGCAGCAACAAAATACACACACTCTGTCCATAACAGTCATAATACCAGTGTGGCATCTGTCATGTGGTCAATAAGTCGCACGCATACACTTTGAGTCATCGTATTTCTTCTCACTACAACTCATTTGTTCCACAGAGTCAGATGAAGTGAAGCATCACATGTGGAGTTTATAAGAGCAGGGGTACGCCTGTTTATGCAAAAGTCCTATCTTTTTTTTTTTGTCCTCTTGCTTAAATTATTGCTGTTGCAGGACTCATTGGACTCTGGTGCTACCCTGGAGGAGAGCTCAGGAATGGACCTTGATGCTGAGGCTGTCAGGGATGCTGAGAACAACATCAACACTGTCAGGTGAGCTGCGGTGATTGTCGATTATCTTTAAAGCCTTTTACTGAGTTCAGTCTCACCTTATATTAAGAATATACTGTCAAAGTTATTAGAGTGAGATCATTTTTAGCCTCGTGGCTTCAGTTTTTGAGGGCAGAAATAAGAGGTCACAAGGCCAAGGAACATGTGGGCCAAAGTTAGTCTTTGGAACAGCTAGATGGATATCAGAACTCTATGTAGCCTAGTTAATCTCACTGATGTGAAGAGAGGACTTCATGCTTTCACAGAGAGAGTGGTTTAACTTGTGCAGGGATGTGTTGCACACATTTTTACAGTACATTTATACCTCAAATGGCACACTGTTTTCACACTTTCAGTGATGAAAGACACAGCATTGATTTTAGTTGTAACAAATGTGAAATTACCCAACAATTAAATCAGCAGCTTTTTGCATTTTTCCCACATGAAATCATCCAGGTTGTGAAAAAGGCTTTTAGTTGTGTGACTTCAGTGTGACTCTTCCTCAGCTGTTGTTCAGATCTCTGCCACAAATTCCAGCTGTGTCTCAGGAAGGCTTCAAATGAGGTGGAAGAACTATGACTGAAGTACTTCAGGATATCATCTCAAAGTCATCATCAATAAATTGATCTGAGGAGAAAGTTCATAAAGTTTCATAAAGAAATACACTTCTCTAGATTTATTATACACACAACAACAACAAGTCGGGTGGAGATATCTGAGCAACAATTCATACATTACATTTTGGGAAATTCTACAGCTTAGGTTGAGTTGCAGGCAACTGTTTTTTTGATAGAAAACAGTCACTTTACCTGTAGTCGTAATTCATTTTTAAAGATTTTTTTTGTTTGTTTCTTATTGTTTTCAGGCAGGACAATCAACCCTGTGACACCATAAGCTGTGTAAGTACCAACGAGAGGGAATATATCAGTCAAACTATGTTACAGTATCTGGCTACCTGCGGTATTTTCCTTCATTCTTTCCACTCATGGTTTATTTCTTAATCTCTCTCTTTGTTCCTCCAGGATTTGGGTCCATGCCAATGTGATCAGAACGCCAACACCAGTGAGAATGACAGGAACCATCTGTCGCCATGCCAGCCAAACTCTGGCCACAATCCCCACCTCAAGCTCTTTTCTGACCACCAATGGGAAGGTAGGTACCCACCTGTCTCGGCTATCACAGGGTGATTTCCGTTCCCTGCAAAAATGACTATGAAATCAAATTAATGTCTGATACTTTGAGATTTACTCTTTAAGCAATGAGAGAATAGTCTTAATGTGGTTTTCTGCATGACAAACTCCAACTTTGATTTGATTTATTCACAAAAACCAGAAAACCTTTAATTGAAATATTTATTTAAATTGATTTAAATTCAGCTGTCATTCTCTATTTCCCCCATAATCAATCTCAAATTCTATAGAATGACTGGTGGAAAGATTTAATATTCCCCATCATTTTGTTGTGATTAAAATCAACACACACATGTACTGAATGAATGTTGTGAGCGGTGAGTTATGAATGATTCACCACAACTCTCCTCTTCTCTACTATCTATTTCCTCTTTGTTCTCCACCCTTCTTCCTCCTCCTTGTCCTCCTTCCATCCAAACAGCGTCACCCCCCTCCCATCTCCACCTCCCTCCCATAGACTTCTCATGTATGCATCTGCAAAAAGAAGGCCAAGGTAAGTGGTTGATATCTGCCAGCACCTCCACCAGTCTACCCATCCTTCCTTCATCCTTGTCTTGTTCGTTGTTTTTTTGTGGTTGTTTGCTGGTTTGGATGCAGTACAGGAGGCTTCACTAATATGTTCTCACACTTTAAAATATACTTGATTGTGTGACACACTCTTCCTTCCATCAGATGTGATAACACAGCTGGTGTCATTTTCCTCCTCCCTCCCGCTGCAGGCCGCTGGGCAGAGTGATCAGGAGAACTTTCCTCTCTAACACATTTATTCTCCTGACTCCAATTCTGTTTCTCACCTGTCTCGTTATCTTTCCATCCCTTTCTTCACCTTCCCCTTTTTTCCCCTCTGCTCATTAAGCATAGCGCTGACACTTAAGACACCGTCAATCAGGCAAAGAGTGAGTCAGAAGAAGAAAACGATGGCCGCTCCCAGCTTTTGTTTGCATCATATTGATATGTAGAGCATCTACCTCACATGTAAATCTCCTTGTTATCCAGGCATTCATTTTTATCTTTGCTCTCCCTCCTTTCCGGACATCCATGAACGTGCTCTGACTCCCTCATCTCTTTATTTCTTCCCCCTCTTTCCAGACCCTGTCCCAGCTTTCAAATCCTGGCAGAACGACAGCGAGAGTGGAGAGGCGCAGCTCTCCCCTCTAGCCGGTCGCATGGTTCCTCTCCCCCCGCTACACCTGGAAGAAGAAGGTGAAGAAGATGAGGAGGAGGGAGGGCAAGAGGCCTCCCCCTCCTCTTCTCGTTCCCACCCTCACGTCCTCGCACGCCGCTTTCTCGATTTTGGAGCGCACAGCACCCAGCGATTTCTCCAGCAAGACCCGGACGCCACCTCACCCACCAAAGCACAGAGGTATGCTGAGTCATGGGCAATTTGGGGGTGTTTGAAACGTTTACTCACACTTTAAAGGCATTTTCTTTGGTCCAAGTTAGACCAGAAAAGTGCGATTCTGTGGGATATTTTGGGAGCTCATTCACACTCATGCATCCTCTCTCACTTCAGACCACGGCGAGCATCATTTGGCTCTAAAGAGGCAATGAGAGGAGGAGATTCTGTGACCCACCAACTCACCAAGAAGCTTCAGCACCTGAAGAAGAAAATCAAACAGTTTGAAGAGCAGTTTGAGAAAGAGAGGAACTATAAGGTAATAATACAAGTATTAAATGACTGTAGAAACATTTAGTCCTTTGACCTCCACGTTCCTCCCTCCTTTAACTCTCTTTGAGTCCTCTCTTTCTTTCTCTCCCCATCCATCTTGTTATCTTCTTATATGAATATAATGTGTTGTCAGTCAGAAGGCCTAAATGTTGTGAATTTTAACCTTACAAGTGTTTGACAGTGTGTGGGACTGTCTTGTTAGTTCACAGTTTCACAGTTTACCATCCGCCTTTTTAATAGACTTTTTGAAGTCAAGTACCATTTAATGATAACGAAAAAGGCCCAAGTATAAATTACAGTTGTGTAATGGAAATTGTGCAGAGGGTCACAGGCCAAGTGACAGCAGCTAGGTGATAGTAAAAATAGTAACAGCAGTTTATGAGGCGAGTGATACATGTTTGATTCATCTTGTCATTACATCACTTGGTACTGATGAGGTATTTTTAGTTACTGGCTTTTGTGCAGTTTGGAGGAATACCTATTTAAAACAATAGTCCGTCAGCTTTATTCTGAATAAATAGCTGTTGAAATTTTAGTTTAATTTTTTTTTTTTAATTAGCCAATTGGTGTCACAAATCCTAATTATGTAATATTTGCATATTATTTTTGAGACTTTTGTCCTATGTAAAAACATCAGCTAATGTCTTAACCCACCCACTCTTCCTCTCCTCCTGATCTCTCTGCAGCCGTCTCATGGAGACAAGGCAGCTAACCCCAAAGTCCTCAAATGGATGACGGATCTCACCAAGATCCGCAGGCAGATTAAAGGTAGAACCGCTCGCTCTTCTTCCTGCGAATGCTCATTTGTATGTGTGAGTCGGGGTTACAGTGTCTGCGTGCCATCCTGTTCCATTCTGGACAGCTTGACCGTCTCTGTTCCAAACCTTTGACCTTTGTAATAACATTGCATGTATGCACACAAACACACACACACAAACACACATGCAAATGCTAGGAGTTTAAGTGGCTCTCACATGCGTGGCTCTCACCCTCCAGTGTGCTGGTGCGTCCTTGTGAACCCACATTCATTACCTCGGTGAATTTGGTAAGGTGAAACAGTGGATCAGACTGAAGTTTGCAGAACAGTTGAAAATATGAAGGAATCTTAAATCTAAAATCTATAAAATAATTTTTTTAAAGTATTAGATTTAAAATTAGACATCAGAAGGTTTTGTCTTTTGATAAAGTGGCGTTCCCTGCCAATGAATGAGCCCAAACACAGGCATTAGAATGTCAGACATGCCATATCTGACGTCTAGAAATTGCCCTCCACTCTTTGACGTGTCTCGTCTTATGCATCGTTTCACCATTCCGAACACTCGTCATGGCTCTCGTCCACCTTCTCTGTAAGGTGACGGCTCTCCTCTCCGGAGAACACAGTGGCCGAAACATTTCTCTCTCTGTTTCAAATCAAAATTGAAAGCAACAATAACACGAGCACCCGCTCTCCACTTTCCTCCCTCCTATCGCCCAACGACCAATTGACTGATCGGCCAACCAGGACGCCAGCACCACCTTTTACCCAGAAGCACGCCGAGGCACCAGGCTTTGCTCCATTCATACAGACGCCACCATGCTCCCTCCTCCCCTTCCTCCTTCTCCTGCTCCTCTATCTGTTCACCTCCCCATCACACACTCACCCCCCCGCTCCACCCCTACTCAGGCCTGAGCTCTAGACCGTATCACCTCAGTAAGTACAAACCCCTCAGTAAGTAGACAACTCATACACTACTGACCGTCACAATGAGGCGACATTGTGAGAGCATCCCGCTTTTCTGCCTTGGTGTATTTCCTGTTGAAACTGGACATTTAATCACGTGATAATTAATGTGAGAACAGCATTTAAAAAAAAATATTATATTTGTTTTTTTATTCAGATTTTTCTCAGCAAACAAATTTATAATCAAGCACCGACTATTTGCTGGAATACTTCAAAAACCCGGTTTTTATTTAATTGTGACTAAAATTGTACTCCAAAACCGTGTCCTCTACAACTTTAGTGTACAGTTTAGACTGAGAGCATTATTCCAACGTTGAGGAAAATACTGTAGGCACATAATTTAAAAAGACTATTAATATTCTAATATTTAAATATTACCTGATGAATTTATACGGCATATACTCCATTTAAAGGAACATAACAGCATATTTTACATACAGTACAATCAAGTTTATGCCAACCGTAACTGTATCATCACTGAACTGGGATCATTGCAGAGTGGTGACATTTAATCGACAGATATATAACAGCAAATATCCAGCAGGCAACAGGATGCCTCACACGTACCATAAGTACCATCAGACTGACTCTGGGCTAGTTTGTTAGACTCAGTCACTGTCAGAGATGTGTTCAGTTAAAGATTTTTGCTTGCTGTGGGTGTTGATCTTGTGCGATGTTGTGTTTTTTTCGTCGGGGATTTTGTCGGGTCTCCTGTCTCAGCATGTTCGTCTTCCTCCTCATATTGTGACTGGCTAACGTTAACCACTGCTGTGAACGATGTACATATGTGCTGTCTGAAGACTGAAGATTTTCTCCATCTTCTCGTTCTGCAATCACCGTTCTGGTCCTGTTTCCTTCGTTCACCCTCTGTATCCCTTCTTCTCGGTTCCTCTCCTTCATCTGTTTTCTCATCACTGTGTTCCTCCTTCCCCAGATGCCAAACAACGTGCAGAGATCGAGCTCGGCCCCCTGACCCGTCCACGGAGCAACACCTTGCCAAAGAGCTTCGGCTCCACGCTGGACCAAGGGGCTCACGATGCAGCGGTTGAGGTCAAAGGTCCGCGTCCCACCCGAGAGGAAACACTGGAGCTGATCCAGCGCAGGGTCAAAGGGAAGAGGCAGGAAGATGGCTGGCCTGATGACATCAAGGTTAGCTGCAGATATTTATATAAGAGGCACAGCTGATGTTAATGATCCTGCACACCCACACAGGGGTTTATTATTACTCTCTTTTTTTTTTATTACGCCTCAGGATCAAGGAGGGTGGGGCTATGCTATAATTACATGATGTAATATAATAAGAGACATGAAGTACTGTTGATTTTAAGTTGGCTTGCCCAAACAAGTGAAGCAAGTTGGGAGATGTTTATCGGGCACACCCTGTACCATCCTCACATTGATGAGAACCAGTCTAACCGGGCCAATGAACACACCATTGTAGGTTAACCATAGATTTGAAGGCACGCTTGGCTCATTTTTAACAGGATAAACATTTTAGAGAATAGAACGATGAATCCATGATTTTTTTAAATTAATTTTATTTGGCATTTAGTAATCTTTCCTTGCTTCAAATATAAGATAAAACATCCATGATGTCCCCTTGTTGGGGTAACTGGGGTTATGGGTTACACTCAAAGGGACTGTGTCAGGTCACAGTGGTGCAACATTACATTATTATGCATGATTATTATTTACCATCATTACACGTTTAACTGTGTCTCTGCAGAAGATGACCAAGGAGCAGTTGTCCTGTGAGAAGACGGTCCTTCAGAAGAACCTGCTGCACTATGAGGGTCTGCATGGCCGACCGGTACGTCACCAACAACCTCCGACCAGCATGGATTTCATTTGTTCTGTGAAGATAAAACACCCGCTGAAACTTTTTTTTCTTTCTCTCCCAGGTGACCAGAGAGGAACGTCTGGTGGTGAAGCCTCTCTACGATCGCTACAGATTGGTCAAACAGATGCTCACCAGAGTCAGCATCACACCTGTCACGGTACGTGCACATAAACACAACCTATCAATGTCAGCAACATACCCGTACCTGCTACTACAAAGTTAGCTGATCTGTTATTATAAAACAAACCACACAGAAGCATCACAGTCATTATCTGTTCTCTCAGAGTGTACTGTGTATATATACTTAGTGTCCTGTTTATTTAATGCTTCGAGCTGTTGCGTTATAAATGCTCCCTTTGTTAAGATTATAATGTTCAGTTTTTGTTGAAACGCAGCATGTAAATTAGGTGGAAATAGAAATTAGTCTGCAGTAGTTTCGTTTGTAAACTTGCAAAGGAGTAAGTAGATGTAAATTATGTAGGGCTGCACAATACAGTATTCAGCATCAACATGTCAATGTGTGAGTGCACATCGACAAAACTGATGAAAAAAAACATCCATTTGTCACATTGCAGGACTTGTGATATCAAGTAGGGTAAATAAAACGAAATACGTCATGCATCTTTTTTGCTGCTTGATACAAAAACAAAGATAAGATATTCCTTTATTAGTCCCCCAATAATAATTACAGTAGCACAGTGGATAGCAAAAATAGAATAAGCAGCAATAGGAACAATATATTTAAAAATATAAAATACAAACACTATAAACAAGGGATTAGTGTGTGTGGTCTACTGGGAGCAGTGCTGGTTGTACAGTCTGACAGCTGCAGGAAGGAAAAGACCTGCGATAACTTCACACACTTAGGGTGAAGCAGCCTGTCGCTGAAGGAGCTCTCCATGACTGATCTGTAAGTTTACTGTAATTTATAGGTTATTGGATACACAGAGTTTGTTGTTATTGACATACAGGCTCTGCCCTGAGTGTCTCAGCGTCACCACTGGGTCTGTGGAGCAGAGATACGCCAGCTTATACCCTCACATTGTGAAGTCTGTGTCACTGTAGCCAGCTCATGGTAAAACACAATCTTGAACCGGATTAGAACTGAACTGTTTGGGGGAAAATAAAACATCTATTGTATTATATACTTATTCTTAAAAAAAAAAAAAGACTGAGGTACGTTTTTGAAGCATATCTTGTAAACTGTGTCACAAGCCGGCTCATAGCAAGCGACAAAGGAGGGGAACAGACACAGGTTTGCGTGCTAATTAAATGTGTTTTATTATAAAGGTAAACACATAATTTAAAAAATGCATGTGCAAACACACACACACACACACACACACACACACACACACACACACACACACACACACACACTCACCTCTTCCCTCTCCTTCCACCAGGTGTCTCCCTCCAGTAAGAGGCGAAGTCAGACCCTCCAACCAATCATTGAGGGTGAAACCGCTCATTTCTGGGAGGAGATCAAAGAGGAGGAGGAGGACGAGCGAAAAGAAAAAGAAGGAGGAGAAGAAGTCGGGCGGGAGGAGGAAAGGGACGAGGAGGAGGAAGAGGAGGAGGAGGAAGAGGAGGGAGAGAGCAGCGGTGGAGAGATGCCGAGCTCTGAGGTCATCATGGCTGTCGACCTCGTGACCCCATCTGACGCTCCAATGAGCAGCCAGAACCAAGCTGACAGACAGAGCGACTGTCCAATGACAGCCAAGCTGGAGGAGGGGTCGGGGAGGCTGGCGCTGGACCTGAGGCTATCCAGCTCCAACGCCTCGTCCATGTAAGAACACGCACGCACACACACACACACACACACACACACACACACACACACACACACACACACACACACACACACACACACACACACACACACCCACTGCATGATGGTACCGCCTCAGGGTAGATCGGCGCCGTGCCCAACTGCCGTGGCGTAGTCACACACAGCGTGACACACACCTCTCGTCCTCCTCCCGTGATCCTCTCATCAGCTGACAGGAACATCTGCACCTCCTCAATATAGCAGCAGCAATGTAAAAAAGTTAGTCACTAAAGTAGCTTCGCTGTCAAACCTTTTTCTACAACATGACAAATTTGCAACTGGGAAATTTTGACACTTGTTGCCATTTCAACATTTTGTTGTATGCTATAAGCCTGTCACTTTGCATGTCTCCTCTTCCTATTATCAACTATTGATCAAAGGCTTAAATAGAAAAAAAAAAAATAGTAATATTTGATCTAAAAAAGGCAGCTTATTAAGAAGATTCTGGTTATGAATCCAAACCTGGGGCCTCTCTGTAGGGTTTGTATGTTCTCTGTGTTGGCCCTGTGATAAACTGGTGACCTCAGGGTGTACTCTGCCCCTCACCTAATGTCAGCTGGGACAGGCTCCAGCCTCCCCGCCATGCCAAATGATGAGTGGTTATAGAAAATGCATGAATGAATGAAATGGTTATGTTAAAGGGATCAGCACGATTTAAGATTCTGACTTAAATGTCCATTTATTCCCGTCGCTGTCAAGTGAGTACCCGACTAAAATAATGCTCACGATATGAAAACTCATGCACAAAAAAAAAGATACAATACAAATGTTTGTGTTTACAGTGAGGACAATGAAAACTATCCAACCTTTGTGCAAGGAAAGGAAAAACAGCTCTGATTACCTCCATCTTTGCTGACTGTGCAGGAATAATGTGGGACAGGAAGAAAACACACAGGTTTTATCTGCTGAGTCTGTAATCCGGCTTACGTGTCACTGAGCTCGTAGCTCGCTCACAGACACGGCTGCACGTCAATAATCTTCCTCATCAGCTCAAATTTGACCATCCAGGTCTCTTGCCGGGATATGATCCAGTCACCTGATTCCTCATGCCGCCACAGCTTACGTCCTGCTCACAGCGACTTAACTTCCTGTCGTCCTTTTCCAAAGACTCAAATGATTGCTGATGATAAAAATACACACTTTAATTATGTTAGTGCTGATTTTAGAAGAATTATTCAGTCAGTGTAGAATGTGATCTAAAAGCATTGCTCTTATATCCTATTATAACACACTGTAACTGTAACTCATGCATCCCATCATCCTCCAGGCCAGAGCTGCTGGAACAGCTGTGGAAAGCCAGAGCAGAGAAGAAGAAGCTGAGGAAGACCATCCGAGAGTTTGAGGAAGATTTTTATCAGCGTAACGGAAGGTAGGTGAAAGACTGTCACTCAAATGCACACAGAGTGGCGACTTCTTCAGGACAGGAACATAAAACATACTGCCCTCTGCCTCCCTCTCCTGCTGTAGAAATGTTCAGAAGGAGGACCGTGTGCCGAAGCTGGAGGAGTACAGGGAGTACAAGAGGATCAAGGCCAAACTCCGCCTCCTGGAAGTTCTCATCAGCAAACAGGATTCCTCCAAATCCATCTAGACCCGCCCCTCCTCAGACACCCGCAATCGATGCACACCGCTGCATGTAAACACTCCAGCCAGCACATCACATGACCTCCCAGGCGGTCAACATTAAGTTGAGCCGAGACGCTCAGTCAGACTTGGTGACTGCCGTTTGGGTTGCTGCATTTATGTCATAGACAAAACTAAATTATGTGTCAGTATATTTTGGAAAATTGAAAAGTCAGTATGTCGTGATTTATCTCATATCGTAGGTACAGGGTTTCTATCTGACCAGCACTGACTGGCCAATCCCAACACTGGTTGTTGGTAGTATCAATAATCTAAGCAGTAAATTAAAAGAGCAACATGTTAACTCTGTTGTCTCTTGGCATACAACATCTCAACCAGGTTTTAATATTTAATCTGACTGATTTGCCAAATCTTTGCGAGTCTTGGAACAAAAAAAGGAAAGACAAATGTACTAAAATATTTGCTTTTTAAGTTCCAGACAATTTGCTCTCGCGCCTGTTTTGACGAGAAAGTGTCATCAGTGAGCGATATGCATTGAAGCACTGAAAAATCTTTAAGGAAATTTTAAGCATTTTGATCACAAAAATCACTTGAATCGTTACATTTGTTTGATTAATACATGATTATCTATCTGTGATAATGGAGATTTCAGAGTTTAGTCATGTGGGCTGATTTTCTGTAACCACTTTAATAGATGATGGGTGACGTGTTTTTTTACACTTATTCTCCCATGACATGGATGCAGCACAGCCACAGGTTCAACCTAAAATCACTCCCATAAGCCACGACTGATCTTTGCTGCCTCGTCGGACTGCTTATCGATTTTTTTTACTTTATTTTTTAAAGGAATCATCATCCCACCAACATGACTCAAGACTCTACACTCTTATTTCTTTGACATCTGCAAAAGAAAAAAACAAACTTTATGACTTTTTCATTTCAAGAACTTTCCTTTTGTTCATCTTCGTTCGGGTTTTTTTTTTTTTTTTTTCTTCCCTTCATGCTGAGGAATCTTACCGGACAGATCAAGGACTGCCATTTTAGACACTAGTCACCCAAGACTTCTGTTTTTGGAACATTGAAAGTCTCTTTCACCTCCCTTCAGGGAGTCACGGTCCTCCTTGGTGCGAGGTGATCGATTATATTATTCTATTAGTAAAACTTCATTTAACATCCTGGATTGCTTCACCTCCTGACTGATTTTAAAATTCATTCAAATGCTTAAAAACAAGTTTGTGCGTGTGTTCTTGTTAAAAAGAAATGTACACATACATCTTAGATGAAAAAAGAATATATGTTGTATTCCAAAGGAAAATGGAAAAAAAAAAATTTGTATTAACTCCCAGTGTGACCTTGGAGCTGGGTTTTCTTTTCAGATTTCATTTTCATTTGTTTCTCTTCTGCAGCATTTCTTTTTTTTTTTCTATTTCGGCAATATTTGTCAGGAAGACGTACGAGTTAAGTTTCCCGAAAAGCTCTTGCAAAAAGAAATGCTGTTCTGGACGTAGATGAATATAGTTGTCTCTTGATTTTATTCTTAGTTTTTTTTTTTCCATTTGTCTTTTCACTCGTTCGGTTTCCTGCATGGATTGGTGGCAGTTTGTGGGGGATTCTGGGTGATGAATGCTGAGGAGAGGAGCCAGCATCTGGTGCTGCTTGCTTTTCTGAAAGCATGCTGGCCACAGGCCGCGGTAGTCCAACCACTTTTGGTATCACCACAGTTTCTTGAATATGAGTGACGACAGTCAGCAGCTGCTGTGTAGCTGATGTGACTGTTACTGAATAACTGATTTATCGCTGGAGGTTTAAGTTTCATGGTACCTTTAATGACTGTATTGAACCAATGAGGTGCCAACATTGTCAGCACTGATTTTCACAGAGAAGCATCTCCGTCTGTGGTTCACTGATACGTGTCAGTGTCAGTGCCGTAGGTCTGATTAGTATGTAGCTTGATGTCCACAAAACTGAGAGATGGACGGCGAACGTGAAAACGATCCCGGCTGGGTTTTCTTTTATGTCGAATCTGCAGTCCCAGGGGATTTTCATTTCCTGCTGGCAGGTAAAATGAGGGCAGGTGAGATGGAAAAAGTTGGAGGTGTACTGCATGCCAACGCGCTCCTCCTCTTCAGTTGTCTTCTTCATAGAGGCCATGTTGTCCTGTATCAGATTGGAGTAAGGATCGGTCACAGTGTGATTTGAAATGTGGGATGAGGACGTTGTCCAGCTTGAGCTGGTGAGTTAAAGCTGGCCGTGTTGGCAGGTGAAGTAACTCTTTGTAAAGTGGCTCGTTACTTATGAGACGTTTAAAGCCGATAAGACAAAGCAGTACTCGTCTTTGCTGAATGGATGTAGATGTATCTGCCAGTATCTAAACTGACTGCACTCTGTCGTCTGTCAGCAGATGTGTTGGTTTGAAAATCTTTTGAATGAGTCGACTGTTGAACTTTTTGTGAATGCCTGTGAAGAATTTGAGGGAGGATGCGGTTTGTCTGTCGGGACTGTTAAGTTCGGATGCTTGATGTAAAAAAAATCATTTGCACAGCATTCACAGAATGCAGCCCTTTTGTGTTTTGTCACGTGTATTTCTAAAAATGAAGCACTACTTCTATACAAATATAAATATATATTGTACATAAAAAAAACACCCGAAGGAATGAATGTCAGAAATGTTTAAATTATTGCAAACATTACGTTTGGCCCCTCTGGTTCACTATATGTGTGATGCCCTGAGAATGTTTTTTTTATTATTATTATAAATATTGCTATTACGATCATAACCATTACTCTGTGTGATAATGACAAAAGTAATTATTTTGTATCTACTCAAAATGTAAAACCAGCTGTAGAAACTAGTCTGGCACTGTGTGTTGCTAATCAAACATGAACCTGCTCCTTTCTGATTCCTTTCGTCGCTCTGTGTACTATAAGCTAATATGTTAGCAGTACTGTAGTAAGCTTGCATGGCAGAAGAGAACATAATAGTATGAATAACATGATGTATTGTTTCTATTATTTGTGCCATGAAGCAGCAGCAATAATAAAAGTTCACATGGAGGTTTTACAGTATCTGGTGAAGATGGGTGGGATGGAATTTGGGTGTGAATATTTGTTTTTAGTCTAATTTTTCACAGCTTGACTCACTGATCAGCTGTTCCCACCACTGTTGTCAGCATAATATTCATTTTGGCGCTGCTGAAAAACCAAAAAGAATTTAATAAGGAAGACGAACAGCGATTGAAAAGCCATCGTCACCTCTGAAAACATTCCAGTTTTATTCATTCAGAAAGTGGAAACAATCCATCGTCAGTCTCTGAAGGGCTTTTCGTTTCAGTTTTTTTTTTTTAACAGCAGTCAACAGTTTATTTGTTTGGCGCCTCCGTTTTTTAATCAAATTAGTTTGTCACTGTGCAACAGAGTGGTACAATTATCAAGTGATTCATACTCTGTAAACTGTAAATGTACCCGCCTATATCCGTGTATGCAGTATGTTTCATCTCCCACTCGCCCATCCAGCATGCATGGTCGTTTCACACATCCGGAATTCACAGCAGAAGTCAGTCAAAGATGTCCCCGCAGGTCACCGCTCCATCTGGAAATGTTGATTTTACAAATCTTTGAATCGTCTTTAGAGCTTTAAAATGTCAATATTGTCATGTTGTGTTTAACAAAGTTAAAAATCAGATACTTGACATCTTTGATACTGAATTTTGCTCTTAATTCCTTAAACCAGAGATGTTTCTTGCTTCCTCCAGGTGACCTACATGTGATACTGTGTTTTATCATGTTAATATATTGTATGTATGTATCTATAAATGTTTTCTTACAATGTGAATGCTTCTTGTCTGTTGGTTCTTCATTAACAAAAAGGATGAGAGAATACAATCAGTAACTGACATTTAAAAGTGAAAATAAAATGTACCAGCTTGCCACATTTGTTCTCTTGCTTCTTGAATCAAATGTTTAGTGTGCTTGTTTTATTATCAGTCTGGGATATTGTGCACTTAGTATTAAAGTGAATCTTGGCAATGCCCCCGGGCAATTATGTGGGGAAACAAGACCGGTCCAATATCTGGATGAATGGGGACGGAACCACAACTTCATTTTCAACAGACACTGTAAAGACTGTATGAATCACAAACTAAATTAGAATTACATAGAAACAGAAATAACTAACACTGCCATATTTTCTTTTTCTGCGATATGAAAAAAAAGAAAATTCAGGATTTTTTTCATCAAATCATATCTGCTCTTTTTCAAAAAGAATTAAACATTCTTGGACATTTTTATGAGCAGTATCTTTATTAAATATCCTATTTCCTATTTTCCCCAATTACTCAAACAGACTGTCTCCATAGATAAACTACATGTGTTCCATCATTAAATCCTGACCTTAGTTGCAGATCTACATTTGACATGATCGATAACCAGTTGTGTTTTGGTGTATTTCGCGTTAAAGGATAACCTTATACGACAACAAGAAGAGTTGTTCAGAATTGACGTGGTACCAAACTGTATTTAAATGTATTATTGCGTCATTGTCTTCAATTAAGCTTAAATGAATATTTCAGTAGATTCACCTGTTTTATACTGTCCTATATGGGCTAATCTGAAACACAGTTAGCTTTGGAGACGAAAAAAAACCCCACAAAAATAAAACTTTAAATAAATAAATATAAATTTAACTTTATATAAATGTCGAGAACAGACAATTACCATCTGAAAAATATTGGCGAAAACGATGTTTTTGACTGTCCCCGCAGCAACTCACATCGTTGCCATTTCTTCTTCTTCAGGTATTTCTTCTTCTACTATTACTAGTACCACTAACACAAAAAACAACTACTAACACAGCCATTCTACTTCTTCTTCTACTACTACCACCACAGCCATTCTACTTCTTCTTCTTCTCAATGACGAATTGCAACCGTGTGGAGCGTTATCGCCTCCTAGAGTCATTTTAAAATATTGTTATATTCTTGATGTGAGTCCTCTGTTCTTTAAAAAGATGAAGACATGCTTTAAAACTGACTTTTCGGAGCTATTTGCGACAATTGTTTTCAGTTCCATGCATTTAAACCCTTCACTTTCCAGTCCATTTCTTAAAGTCTGTGGGTCTGTTCTGAAGAAAGAACCAAACTTGGAGGAAATAAGCCTGTTTTGTGGAGGAGATGGCTGGTAGCACCTGCCCCAGCAAAATGGACACCCCTGGTAAATGTCAGATAAATATGAAGTAAAAAGTATATTTTATAATATTCACTCATAAATATTGTGAAATATAAGTATAAAGTAGCAAAAAGTAGCTGTGCTTAGTGGTATTTACTTTCCAACACTTGTAATATTTAAATACATTGTACCTATAGCTATATTTCACCATGTTTTTGTTTTTATTTTGTGCCATCATTGATTTGACAAATCAGGTGTACACTTAATACTGTGTAATGAAACTCCTCTATTGTTATCTGATATTTTCAAAACCAATCTTAACACATCAGAGTATATCAGAGATCCCACAAAGAGACACATGTAAATCATGTTTCCTTGTGCTGCTTACATTAGTATGAAGGATGTGCTGTAATTGGTTGACAATAAAAAAAAGAGAGCATATTTTAAACTTTGCACAGATGTCCTGTCCAGCTGACAGTCAAAATCAAATAAAACTCCATTGTGCTGTTAAAGGAAAATCCCTGTGTTCATGTTATTGTGTCCTTCAACAATACAAAAGTCAACTTTTGTGCGACAGAAGAAATAGTTCATTTCATATAAAACATCCTAAATACACATTTTTACAATTTCAGACAAAGCAGCAGACAGTTTCAGGCATTTCTTTTTTTTTTTTTTTTTGCAAAAGTAAGCCTGCTGAGTATCTGTATTAATTATTTCAAGTTTGAAAGGTTTACAAATCGTCTGTAAATACAGTGCACAAGCTTCAACTTGAACCTTTACAAAGCCCATCTCCCAAACAGACATCAATTCATGAACTCACAATATCAACTGTTTAGTTTACAAGATCCACATTTTATATTAAAAATATAACATCTGTACTTAGAACATTATTCATTTGAAAACTTCAAGACAAAAAGTCTTGACAAAAATCTCACTTCAAGGTCCATTGAGATTACTGTTGATTATTGTCTTCAGTATGGAAGTCTGTTAGATAGAAAAATGTATTTTTCCTTAAATCCAGGCAGCCCATGGTTTTCATTTAACTCTGAATCTGAAATTGAAATTCAACCTACAGTAAGACTTGAAATTACTTGACTGAGTAGTTTTAAATTTAAGTAATCACACACTAGAATAAAGTTAAGTTTATTTTTTCCTTCTGGTAGGTTCAAATGCTAGTGGGAGAGTTCGAAAACCTCAACTGAACTTGAAATCAACCCTTATTTGCTGCCAAATGCATTTATTTACCTTCCTTAATTTTGTTTAGGTGTTGAATTCTCAGTGGGCAATTTATGCTCCATGTTTTTGCTGTAAAAAGAAATCCCACAATTCACCTTTGATACTTGGGTCACCAATGATGACGCAAAATGTTGATGATTCTTCAGTGTCTGAAATCTCAATACAGTATTAGTAGAGTAACTATTGTATATAATATAGGAAACAAACTGATTCACGAAGGAGTGGATTTAAATAACACAACACTTAAAATACTGGTTCATCTTTTCATTTTGATTTTTTGACGTAGCTCAATTGGGGTTGTAAATTTTCGTTAAATGCATTTCCAACCTACAGACACATGAATGCAACACACAATCCATGCTATTTACCTGCATTATTACGCACTGATAATGATCACAAATCTAAAGTAGAATCTTGAGTAGTGCCTTGGAAATTTGAAATACACGCTAATGTTGCGTCCGTTTTCTCTGGGGACTCTCCTGACAGCTGAGTATCTTAAGGGCTTTGCATTTGCATCAATCAACATGTAAGATTTATAACATGACTAGGACTAATGTGGACCACATGACCTGTAAATTCACTGAAAATAAAGAGGCAGTATAGTCTTTGAAGTGTTCTAGAAGCTACTTTTGTCCTGACAGCTGATCACAACCTCCATGATTTTATGAAGGCTGCAGGCAGAAAATGAAAGGTTGGCTGAGGACAAAAAAAAAACAGCCTCTATTAATCTCTTTTTTTCAAAGCTATGGCACCAGGAGGTCGGCTAAGTAAGTACACCTGAAACGTATCTGCCACCATCTGAATTAATTCAACATGAGGCTGAGAAAATGAAAGGAGAACCTCACTTTGATATGAATAAATGCTGATATCTTTTGTCCAAAAACAATAAATAGTCAATCTTAAATCTTCATCTTAGACATTATAGTTGGGGGCGTTAGCATCATCGCTCGCTACGGACCCCTATTCTTTTTGTTGTCATAGAAACAATTCATCATTTCAGTTTGTTAACCGGAGATTTTTTTTTAAAAACGTGTGACTCCAGCATTATTCTGATCATCCTGGCACTTAAAAAAAAAAAAAAAAAATTTCAGATGAAATTATTGTCTTTAATCGGTGTGTTTAAGTACGTCGATAAGTATGATCAGTATCGGAGACAGATTGCTAAGCAGGTGTGTGTCTGACAGCAGGTCACTCTTCCTGTTGATCAGTCTGAGAGACAGGCAGACGTCCGGGCCGACCAATCAGTGGGTCGGACTGTGAGGCATCAGTCAGTGCAAGTGATCAGTGCATCAGTAGTGTATCGACAACAGAGTCAAAAAAGAGTCAAGTCCTCCGGTGTCGAAACCACAGCAGTGGTTCTAGACGTCTTACAAAACAATCTCAAAAATATGAAATACTATAGTTGAATTGCATGTAAGATGTTTTCTACATTCTTTAAATCTTCTTAAGGCCCAGGCCTCCAGGTTGACCAATACACTCAACACACCCACACCACACTTCTGTTATGCCCCAGCTCTCTGGACCCGTCAGCAGCTGGAATGAGAAACAACCTGGTTCACTTCTTCAAATCAAGCAGAGCACATAGTTTCCATAAGATGGGTCTATATTGTAAGGAACTCAGGGAAAGCTCATTATCAATAATAAGGTTTCTCCATGGCGTGCCCTGGGAAAACCTCAGTATTCAGATTCCCAGGTTTGATATAGTCCATCACTTGAATGCCGCCTTTATTACCACAGAGCATCTAAAGCATTCTGCTCCTTTTGGGCCGACCTACGTCAACTTTTCCAAAGTCTTTCCAACACCAGTGTTGGAGCGAGTCTTCTGTCAGCTGATACAGCCCCTTGTTATGTGCTTTGCATATGAAAAACCTCGCACCAAAATAAAGTTCGAATGAGCCCACATTTCTGAGGCTATTACTTCTTATCCAGTGCAACAGTGTCCTCGGAAGTCAGGGTCTCACTCATGGAAATGGTTTGGAGAGCACAGCAAAATCACACTGTGGTTTAGCACAAAAAAAAAAAAAAATTAAATAAAAAACTCGTCGAGATGCATCGTTGATTATTACGTCAGCTGAGGACTGAGGGCGTCCCGTCCATTTGGACGTTTATCTCAGGCGTTATTTCTCCACCAGCCCGTTGAGCTTCAAGACATCAGTGAGATTCTCCGTGAAACCAGCTGCTGATGCAGAGCTGATGCAGGAGGAGGGCCCTGGTCATAACGGCCTGTCAATCACTGCGACTCCTGTGGGAGTGAGAGTATGAATGAGTAACAGCTACATGAACAGGTAAAACGTCAAGTCTCAGTCCTATAATTTCTCTTTCATATGAAAGTGTTGCCTGTGGCTTGATCAGACTGACCGGCGTAGCTGCGTCCATTGCTCATGTTTGTGGGGATAAGGCTCCACTTGTCTGTGGCCGGGTTGTAGAACTCTACAGAGGAAAGGTTACAGGACCCGTCGTCTCCTCCGATCACATACAGCAGCCCGTTAATGGCGCAGACACCTTGACGAGAGAATTGTACAAAAAAAAAGAAAGAAGAAGAAGTTGGAAAAATAGAATTGTCCAAAGTGCATTAAGATTTCCCTTCACTGTAACTAAGGAGCCTTGCACAACCCCTGAAAAACAAGCCCATCCCATTATCCCTCCTCCATATTAAGCGGTGTGTCCGAATACTTTTGTACATATAGTGTATGTGAGGGCAATAAAATAAAATAAAAATGGTTGGAATCATCAGGACAAAGTAACCTGATCTGTGTGGTTCCAAACCAAAACAATTGACATGTTTTACCTAAGACACAAACACAAGAACATTGACACTAGTTTATGAGATTATTACCACATACATATGTCAACAGAGTAAACTGATCTCCCTAGAACTGACTCAGCTTCTATTTACACAAAACACTAAACAAGAGCAGCTTTGTGTTTTTGTTCTTGGCTTGTTCATGTCTTGAAAACATGTCATCTGACATCTCTTCCATCGCTTGTTTTGCACCCATGTGTTAAAATCTGATAGATGAGCGCTGCTGTCTGACCTGCATTTCGCCGGCACATGTTCATGTCACAGACCAGTCTCCAGGTGTTGGTCTGCGGGTCATACACTTCAACACTCTTCCTCACCAGAGGACCGTCGTGGCCTCCTGCTGCATACAACTGACCACCCAACACACCTACCCCTGGACACAAGATGATGGATTATAAACTTTTGTCGTTGTCTTGTGAGTTCTGCCTAGAGCCGATGTGATCAGCCGTGTTTGTTTGTATGTCAGTCATCGACGGATTTTGATGTAATTTTGTGTGGGGGCGGATCTTGGACCAAGACAGAATTGATTCAGTTTTCAGGTGGATCCGGGTACGGATTCAGATAAATGCATGACTCCAATGCTAAAAGTCGGTTTCTAGCGTCAAAGAATTTGGTGTTGCATGAATCACATCCAAGTAAATTGGCATCATTAGGGCGGTGATACACCTCTGGTAAACAGTTATTACAGGATTTTGTTCAGCCATAGGTTGGAAACTATTTTTTGACAGTTCAGGTTTTAGTGACTGGTGTTAGCAGAGGTGTGCCAGTGCTCTCCACTGGTTCTCATTGAAAAGTGACCGCATTCTTTCTAGGATTTTTGCTTGTATAATTACACACAGTGTCCACCAGGGGCTGCTGTTGCTGCATAGGAAACTCTTGTACTCAACTAGTACTTGGTGCGTAACGATTTACTCAAATCAAATGGGGTCATCTTGTTCTACATAGAGGGTCAGTCAGTGCCAGGCTGACATACACTGCAGCTTGCGTAGATGAACCAAAATAAAATGTCAAATGTCAAAAAGTTAGAGCTGCATTGTTTTGCTGCTCCCTGTGTGTATTATTTAGCATATACTGTAATGCAGATGATAGTGTGTGTGTGTGTGTGTTCATATTTACCTGCTCCACTTCGTCTTGTACTCATGTCAGCTACATAACACCACTGATCAGCGACAGGGTCATATTCTTCAACTGTACTGAGACACTGACGAGATGCACCATCATAGCCTCCAACTGCATACAACTTACCTGCACACACACACACACACACACACACAGTCGTTAAAATAGGTGGTGTTTGAATTGTGGCTTTTAATGGTGAAATGATGTCACGCACACTTCTGTCTTACCGTCCACCACCCCGACACCCACACTGCTGCGCCGCGTGTTCATGGAGGCTACATACATCCACTTGTTGGCTTTATAGTTGTAGACTTCTACTGTCGACAAACCTGATATACACACAGAGACCAATATCAATATCTGTTGTTTTATAATCATTCATGGGCTCTTAGATAATCTAATGCTGGGTTTTATATGCACAAAACAGTTGTTTTAAAAAAAAATCTATGCTCCGAAACTATGGCACATCCAGCCAGGAGCTATAAGAGATATGGGCTCTGTGACCAGCTGCAAACTTTAATTAATGGTATTCTCCTGTATTCAGTTATTTTTATTTTATTTATATTTTATCATCTTCTGTCTTTTTATTGCCTGATTTTATTGTCTTGTGTTTATATATATTATATATATAATATGCTATTTGGTTTTTTTGTTGTAAAGCACTTCCAGCTACATCTCTTGTGTGAAAAGTGCTCTATAAATAAAGTTTATTATATTATTATTATTATTATAATGTTCAAATAAGACTCAGTGTGTGACTCAGTGTCTCCTGTTTAGTTTTCTCCAGACATTTATTTACTGCATTTATATATCCTCATTTTGGAATTACACCCCACCAAAAATATCATTAACATTACAATATTTTCCTACAGCGCCTCCCAAATTTCCCTGTCTTTTTTCTACAGCCGGACACATTTTTTCACCCTGAGTTGGAACTCATGGAATGTGTTGACAGCCTTTATCTGTATTATATCTGTTTATCATTTATAATAGCCATGCAGGGAGTGAAAAAAAAAGGTTGTCAAAGGACAACTTATCTTATCTCTACACACATATCAGGACATATAAATATACACCAGAAGATCTGTCTGCACCTTTATTTCATGATGAGGTTTTTCAGCTGAAATAATTCATCTCATGCAATAAAAGCCTCTGCATTAGCAAGTGCTGTATAACTGCAGAATAGTAGAATGCAAAATGAAAATTTTTTCCAGAATTTTTATAACTGTTTAAGACTTTGAAATTTACAAAGGATTTTTCCTGATCTGCGTAGGAGGAAACATTTATTTACACTGGATGAGAAATAAAGTATATGGCTGCTAATAACCTTTTATTATAGCCTTTTTACTGTGTGTGTGTGTGTGTGTGTGTTTATAAGTGTGTACCTATACTTCCGTTAAAGCCCCCGACAGCATACAGTAAATCCGCCAACACAGCAGCTCCCAGTGTACTGCGTCTCTCCTGCATACTCGCCACCGCAGTCCACTGATCTTTCACTCCGTCGTACACGTCCACTGTTCGCTCCCGCTGTGAACTGTCGAACCCCCCGACTGCGTACACGTGGCCTGCCATGGAAACCACACCTGGACACACACGCGTACAAAGAAATTTAATGTGTAAAAGCCTCACAGTCAGGAGGCTCAGGAAGTAAAAGTGAATGAGAAACTGTAGAAACAACAACAACAACAAAAATCCAGAATGAGTATTCCACCAGGCTGACCTGCCCGGCAGCGTCTCGAAGGAAGGTCTGCTACTTGGTACCATCGATCTTCCTGGAAGTCGTAACACTCCACACTGCGGATGGCCTTAGGAGCCTGACCGCCCACCACAATCATCACCTGAACATTCACACGGTCATTTAAGTGTGTTTACAAACATTAAACATATGCTTAATATAAAGCTGATTTGCACGAGGTAAATATATTGTGTTTGTGTACTTTTGGGATGCTGATAGGAGTTCGTGGTCGGGTCCGGTCTGTCTTGATGAGGTGTCGCTGGTCGGCAGGCAGCAGGTGATACTTCATTGCTTCTATGAGAAAATCCTTACAGGTGCTGTTGTTCTTTATCAAGGCCTCTTCCTCGACAATCTGAAGAAGGAGACCACAACAACAATAACCCCAACCCCAATTATGGAAATTGGGTTTCTTGTTCGCAAGACATTTAAGAAATAGGCTTAATGGAGAAATCAGACTGTACTTCAGTAAATGTAAATAAAAAGATAGCAGCAGCAGGCTAGGGAACACATTGTGTAATGTACAGAATAGAACAAACAGTGAATCATTACCATATCACATCAAACTCAACTTCAGTTTCAGTTCACACACAGTGGTGCACTGACATGACACTGACATTTTATTTCTCCTGACCAAGTTTTAAATGAAGCAACAGAGACATGTTGGTGAGAGCAGGTCGCCAAGACCCAACAGTAAATCTAGTTCCCAAGAGGCCAGCAAGGATCATCTGTGGAACGTTGTAAATATAGAGACAGCAGAGCAGAGAAGAGGATTTCTTTTACCTGTACCAGGTAATCCCTGGACAGAAGTGGAAGTCTGACATGCTCCATCAGTTTGGGCATATACTCCAGACGACCTGGCTTATCGTATTTGATCCAGGCTATCATAGCCTCAAACACCTAAGAGATGGAGAGGAGAGTCAGCAGGAAACATGACAGGGTTAAGTCGAAATAAAGAGACAAAAAAGCAGACAGAGAGTCATTTTTCCACACTGACGATGACCAGAACTTATAAAAGTGTTTCTCTTTGTCTTACTTCGACTTAAAGATACAATAAATTGTCAATTTCAAGTTTCCTCTATACTGCTTTTTTGTGTTTGTGAAACATGTTGATTTGTTGAGGACACGAGGCCACGACTGGTTCAAACTTGGGAAAACTTCATTGAGAGGTTTTCAGACGCCATTCACGGATCTGACACGTTCCACAATTTGCACGTTTTAACTCACTGATTGTGCGAATTGCATCGTTAATGCCGTAGATACTGTGTTCTTTCACAGTGAAATACCATTCTGATCGATCACAGTTGCTCCTAGCAGGGTGTCAGCATAACAAAGGTGGCAGACGTTTGTTCAGCCGCTAAGATCTACTACTTCAATTCATTGATTTACACAAATTGACCCTTGATCATCTCCTTTTGGCCTGTGGAGAAGCTCCACTCAGTCAAACGAGGGACTGAGTGCTACTCCCGCTTTGCACAAAGGGACAACGACGACGGTAGTTTAGGGACAGAGGACCATTCCTGTACCACTCTACCACTGCCCAAGACTCAAAGTGGAAACCGTCTACCAACATACAGCACAAGATTCAGATTCACACCAGACAAAAAGAGACATGTTGCATCCCAATGGCACGGCAACAAAAGTGCCTTACTTATCATGTAAGATCAGCTGTAATTAGTGGAACCTGCGGTTCACACCCGGCATTGTAATGCATCTCCACAAGATGCATCTTGAGTGACAATCACTTGTAATTGTCATTCATTTCCACACTGAATATGCTAATAAGCTAATATCCCTGGGGCAAAGGGACACAGTGTTTTTCACACATAGAAAGAACGTAGAAGAAGTTAGACATTCAGACTTTATCACAGACAATGTTTCACAAAGTTTATGATATTTCTCCAAACTCAACACTTCACAAAACTTTTTTTTATGGGACTCTGGGTGACAAAATAATAACCTGTAGTGTTTACTGTATGGTGGTTTTGTAAAATTGGACGTGGTTAGAGTCAATACAATGTCTCCATTCACAGATTCGTTTCGGCGCTGGTGTGTAATGCCTGCCAGAAAGTGGCTACTGCGTACACAGGCTGGCAGAGTGACGCCGTGACGAGCTGACACTTTCTACGAGGAGGGGAAATCGTTTGATGCCGAATTTACAGGAAGGCGTGAAAGATTTAGAAATTGTCCACTTGTTAAGAATATCTGCTGAGCAGGCGGCCCTTCATTGTGGCCCAGGACACATCGGCGTTCACACTGCTGAAGGTATACAACCACCCGCGGCCTAGACAACCTTCAAATGTAATCTAAATAATCCGATATCAAGTGCATCCTCCATGTGTCTTGGGTGCGTTCACAGCTGCACTTAGAGCTGTTGCACTAATGATCAGATCACTGAAGACAAATGCTGATACCAGGCCTGAACCAGCCGCGTCTCTTCTGAATCAGCAGTCACCTCGCCTGCTGTCGCTCACGCAGCCAGATGACACTCTTCCTGTAGCCTGTCTTACAGCAGACAGACGCTCCATCATCTGGAATACGTCTGCTGCCGAGCTGATCTAATCAGGCGCAGTGAGACCGATGAGGACATGTGTCTTAAATAGACCTATAGATGTTTCCAAGCTCCTGCTACACTTGGGAGTGTCTTAATATTTTCCCCTTTTCCATCAGGGATAATCTCCTGGAAAGTCCCACATGGACAGAATTCTTTTTTCACCCCCAAGGAAAGAGAGAAACTCCCTGCATTAAACTGCTGAAGAGTGTGTGTGTGTGTGTGTGTGTGTGTGTGTGTGTGTGTGTGTGCATGCATTGTGCTGTCTGACCTTCTCCTCTGTGGAAACTGTGAGTTTGTCGCTGGAGATGAGGCTGCACACCTGCTGCAGAGAGAGGCCCAGAAACTCCTCTCCCTGCACCACCTCAGTGAAATGCTGCTCTGAGAGACACAAACATGAAGGGTTACACACAACGATAAAGTATTTGACCTGATAAGCTCTGTGATACACAAACAACGTCCAGCATTGGGCAGAGCTCAAATGTTAACATGTTGTTTTTTTTTTACTGAAATGTTGTCTCTGATGACCTTTGACATCTTAACACCATTTAATCCGTTCCGGACTCCCTCAACTGTTACATAGAAGTGCCACCGCCTACCACCATGCACACACACACGTCACACACTGGCAGGGATAACTCACAGCTTGCGATGTGAAGATCAAGAAGCTTACCGGCGAATGCGTGGGCCTGGTTGAGAAGCTGCGTGCATGTGTGCAGGTCAGCAAAGGCTCTGATGCCCAGACAGTTTGTCGGGTGAAGCTGAGACTGCAGGAACTCACAACAGACCTGACGAACATCCATCAGCTGGAGAAGACTGGCGGCCGGCAGCAGGACCTGCGATGACGACACACAACGAGAACTTCACTGGAGAGAAGACTGTGTTATGAGATTAGATATTGTGTGATTTTTGTCAGCGGAAAACATCACCATCGTCCTAATATTGTCAGATGACGTGTATCTTTAAAAAAGGTGTTTCATCAGAAGCACTGCCATGTCTTCTTCTGTTGCTCTGCCTTACAGCTCTGCCGCTTAAAAACACAGCGAGGAGCCGTTGATGAATGTGTGTTGTTTCAGGTGTCAGTGAGACAATGAAAGACAATCCTGAGAGGTTTGTTTGAGTAACAGCTCCATGAATTTGAGGGCTGATTATTGTCCAAACACTGGACAGCAGTTTTTGTTATTCCCAGACTGGACTTACAGCTCTGTGAAGTTATCATGAAGGCAACCTTTGGATGTTTTGTCGCAGCGATTGGGAGGTAAATATTTTGATAAGTTAAAAGTTGAGCCAGATTTTTTTTATTCTGAGTCCCCTGAGTCGGAACACCGCATGCACCAACAAATGGGATGCATTGAAATGAATCAGACAGCTGCTGTTTAGTCAGTTAGTATGGCAGGCAGTCAGTGAGCTGTTGATCGCATACAGGGAACAGACAAAGACGCCCTTTGATGCATCCCTACATATAAACTTAACTAGGTCAGTGACACAGTGACTGTCTGCCTCAGCACACTCACTCATCCTCTGAATGTTCCCGTTTTATGTGCACAGCAGCCCTGAAGCCTCATGTCCTCTAAAAGGAAACATCAGGCCCAACTGCTTACAGCAGTGTGACTCCAAAATATGCACACAGACACACACACACACACATATACAGGGACGAGGGCCGAACAAACTAAAATATAAAGCCAAGGGAAAAGACACAGTTTTGAAGATATTACGAGTACAACGGAACGTGAACTAATGGTCAAACCTTGCACATGCGTCACAGATACAAGAGTGAGCCAATCGGACAGGCACGCTGCTAACAGTGGGAGGATTTCCTGCAGCTCTCCATGTACACTTCCTGTGCTAATAATCAGAGGAAATATCCTGCCTGCAGCTCGATGCCGCTGCATTTCTTCAACCCCACAACACGGCCCTGAAGCCATAAAGAGTTAGAGAGATCCAAGGTAAAAACAGAAATGTTCCCTTAATACAAGCAAAACATCAAGAAGTGGGTTTCTAGTCTTCGCCTTTTCTTAATTTTGTTATTTTGTTGTTAAAATATAGTTTTTTCCACTTTATTCTCTGGAAAATAATCCCTTTTTTTTTTTATTAAATGACATGGAAATCTGTTTTGAAAGGTGCTAAAGGAAACCTGACAAAGAAAGGGATAGGTGCTTTAACAAACTCGATCTCTCTACACTGAAAATCACTTGACATGAGACCAAAAGTCTCAAATTAATGTATTAATTGATGGTGATTAAAAACAAGTTACCACCGTATCCACATCACAGCTTTTGGACAGTTATGGAAACCTCTCTGAAATACTTGCCAGTTTCCCTCCCATGAATACTGAAGAGGTTTCCTGTTAGCATACAAGCTTGTTGTTTTGTTGTTCTGCCTTTTGCACAAAACAAAGAGCTGCACACACACACACACACACACTCAAAAATGTGACAGCAAGTATAAGCCAAGTTTCCATAAAAACAGGGACAACTGTGAATAAAGCACAATAGAGTTCTTGTATATAAATTCCTTTGACCTTTTGAACATGACTTTTTACTTATTATTAATCGTTCCACTGTGCTGCATCACCAAGTCATACTTATGTGCACTGTGCATTTCCCGAGTAAAGCGATTCTGATTCTGAAAATTCTAAACCGAACCACTCGACAGATGAGAAGAGCAGAGAGGACACAACACTCAAAAAGTCTTGTATGGTATAGAATCGTGTCCCATGAACTCTGCTACAGCTGTTAATTCATGACACCAATGTTTCTGAAGAAAAACTGGGGTTGGAAACGAGGTAAGAGGCATCACAAAAGAAGAAAAACGAAAAACGGGAAAACCCTTTTTCACTCCTCGCTCTCCCTCCAACATCTACTGTACACACTCTCACCTGGACGTTGTCCTCTGTGACTTCTATCTCAGCAGTGTAGATGTAGTCGATCAATTTTCTCAGAGTCTGTCCGTCCATCTCTCTGATTTCCACCTGGTGGGCCTTGCTCTCACTCATATCACCTACACACACACACACACACATACACAGTTAAGCAGGTGCCAGCACACACACATCCAAATTTGTTGCCAAACAACAGTGTGTTTATATAGATATATTTATTTGTGTGAGAACCTGTGAACATGGCACAGAAGTAGGGGCTACAGGATGCCAGGACTATCCTGTGAGCTGGCACTTCAATGCTCCCCGCCACCAGCTGGACGTCACACAGCATCTTTTTACTGTCGTATGAACGAAGAGTGTGAGAAAGGTGATTAATCTCACCTTATTTATTTCAAGTGAGACAACATTTGAGGAAAAAAACAGGCCGTTTACCAGCTTTTCTGCTGCAAGAAGTGACTAGCAAATAACACTGTAATGCAACACACCTCCTCAGGTCGTTCATCAGCTGGAAAGCCTTCCTCATGTGCGTCTTGTTGAAGGTGTGCATCCCACCATTCACCGTGTCCTCCTCTGAATCCGTGGGCCAGTTTGGACGCGGTGTGGCCACCAGACTGGTAAGACATGAGAGGCAGTGTCTGGGTGGTTGGAGGAAGATGGCGACCCAACAGTTAGTTACATCATCTCTCATCTCATCTCAGTCTTTGCTCTGAGGTTGTTTATATTACATAATATTAATATGGAATGCTAAATTCTAATTTGCAAATGTTTAATGAGGTGTTGTGTTTATTATCATATTATTATTATTATTATTTGTATATGCAGGGTATGACTTTTACACCTGATAAACATGTTGAAAATGTTCATAATATATGCTGATATACATATTTTTTCATAGAGATCAATATCTCTATATTTTTTACTTTTACCAGTGACTGTTTCAGTTCAAGTGGCAGCACTGCTGTATGACAGTGGCAGCAATTACAGGCTAAGCAAGGCTAGTTCATATAGCAAATTATATGTAGCAGATTTCATGCCAAGAGCAGGAAGCCAATAAAAATATACATCATTAGAGTAAAGAGGGCCTGTGCCCCGGTAGAGCTTTATTATTATTATTGTTGTTGTTTATGTCTAGCAGCGCCCCTGAAACGGGTCATTTGCAATGATTTCCAATGTTTCATGTTGTTAGTAAGAAAAAGGATGAGTGTATCACCGTGGATGTAAAGTGCTGTACTTCATTTAAGTCCTAATTTGTGGCTGACAACTCAAAAAAGTGACATTGCTGCATTTACAATCCATACTGCTATTGAAGACACAACAGCAAAAGTCCGTGAACTAATCAGTATTTAACCACGAGTCATCGTTTACAGAGAGCTCGCCTACTTTGTTCAAAAAGCATTAAGACTTCTTCAGGAAAAGATGCTTGTTATGAGTTTGTTGAGCGTCAAGTTGGAAGGCTGGTTAGCTGTTAGCATGGCTAATCCTTTAATTTTATAGTTTACATGGTCTTATGTTAGCTGTCGTTACCTTCCTTAAACCACCGCGTTTTGGCAACAAGACCAGACTCATTTCGTTGTCTTTATGCAACAACATGATGACAGTTTCCAAATGTTAACTTGGATTTTGGTTAGCAACTTAACTGCATCAGCTGGGCAGCAGCCAACGATGCTAGCTAACTTACCCAAGCTAACTGGCACACAAGGTTAGCTTGAGGAGCAAGCCTCTTGGACTGTGTTGGATTTGTCGCAGATGGATCGTGCGGGTTTAAATGTTATTTAACAGTTGTGAGTCACAGTTTAAAACAAAATAATCCCTACCGCTCATTCAACTCACCCCAACGACACCCCGTCCATCCTCACGGAGACAGAAGCCACAGCAGGCATGAGCGCCGAACGTCCGCACAAAGATCGTGTATGAACCAGATGAATCACTTCGTTGTTGAAAAGAATGTATGAATGTTTGTTTGTTTGTTTTTCTGGTGTGACTGACCTCGTGCAAAGAACGTGTCAATTTCATGGAATGTTTTCAAATGTTCATTTTTTATTTGTTAATTTTTTTAAAAAGTTGTATAGAATGTGGCTTAGATGGTAAGAGCGGACCCCCAGTCCACATGTCGAAGTATCCTTGAGCAAGATACTGAACCCCAGTTTGCTCCTCAGGGGTGGGTCAAATGCAGAGGACAAATTTCGCTACATTGTACTGTACCGTGTATAATTGTATGTGACCAATAAAGCTGATTCTTCTTCAAAAACAAGTACCCAATCACCAACAAAAATACAACGATAATCCACAGGATTTACAATACAAAAACAAAGGAACTATCACACAATTAGAAATAATTAATTGATACATTCATTCAGAAGTTCTTCAAATCCTGTAGGCGAATAAGGGACAGTGTCATTCACTATTCTTACTGTTCTATAACCCACCACGCAAGGAAAAATAGGATGTACAAGGGCTCCAGCAATTTCCCCATGTTATTTTATTTAAATGAAATAGGGATTCAAATACTCAGACTGATTATTTCCCAGATTGTTTAGTCCATAAAATATGTGAAAAAAGTGTGAAAATGAAGTGTCCTAAATTCCAAAAGCCAAAAGCAAACCAAAGATATTTATATTTTAACATATAGAAGCAGAAAATCCTGACATGCAGCTGGAACCAACAAACATTGCATATTTTTGCTGGGAAATAACATCCACAAAGAGGTTATCGAAATAGTTAAACTTATTGGAAATTGAATTATCCATATATGAGAAGAGGGTTTAGCATTTTACCAATCAACAAAGATGACAGGTTAAGAGGCAGGTAAATACAACAGCATTCCATTTCTCAGCTGCCAATATTCTCTGGTTTTGAACTCCATGTTAAAGAATGTGGTTCAATATGTATGCTGTAAGCATGGCTCCAAGATTTAAAAACCCAATACTGGTTATTATGGAGATCGGGGAATGACCTAAATTTGAATCAAATTATATGGAGAAAATTTGAATCAATAGTGTGGTCTAATAAATGCACATTTGATGATTATGATTTTGTTAAATTACCAACAGTCGCAACTATTCAGAATATGTTCTTTGTGCCTTGTTATATGCAAACTTACTTTGTCTTGCCTTGCAAGTTTAATGTAAATTGAATATCTAAATATGGAACAATGTGATGACTTACATGATTCATTGACCAAGCCTTAAAAATAACACCAACAGGTATACATCTCCATTGTATATGATAGAGACTTACTACAGAAAGTCTTGGCTTTAGGCATCAGAGTGAGAACTCACATTTTTTTGCAAATATTTCCCTCTACCTTTATTCTGTTCTCCATAAAAACAACGGGTCTTGCATATGTAGGCCTACTGATATAGTCTTTATCTCGAGGGGTGGTGTATACAAGAATTGGACATTAATTCAATTCATGGGGTCTGCAGTTAGATAACCCAAAGGGAAGTTGACACATTTGGAAAGTTAGGAATTAATTGAAACCACGTTTTCATTCGACTCGTAGAAAATTACGACTGGAGACATGTTTTGTATTTGATGGCAAATACAATCTTATTTTCTGTCGTTAGCGTGAAAGAAAAAAACCTTAAGTGAAACCAATTTACAAAATAACTGCACTCTGCACCCATGGGGCCAATGGTGAATTCAACTTATTTCACAATTCAGTTTTGGTTGTCATTAAAATAGTGCTAGGCAGTCTGAGGTCTAAAAAGTCTAAAAGTACCGTTTTAAGTGAACACAATCAGCTTCTACCATCAAATAAATCTCTGCCGGTACAAAATGGCTGATGGGACTGAAAATGCACGAGTTTAAGGAGAATACTCCCTCCTGGTGGTAGTATTATGAACTGGATTTAAAAGCTAGAAAATGATGACTGTGACCCAAACCAAATGAATTAAGACTGCGAGATTAGATAGATTTTCAAAACATTAAAAACTTTAATAAAACCAGAGTGAACAAAGGGGTGAACTGAAGACACGTATTAAACACATTTAAATTTTTAAAAAATTATGGGACGGCAAAATTGAAAAAAATGAATTTACAAATGACGAGAGTCCGTGACATGCCTCCAAAAAATACTCTGCCACGTGGGTTTAAGATAACTCTAGAGTCCCATGCTGCCAGATCCTGCCAACTTTACTTAGAACCCTGAGTTCATGATGCCAAAATAACAGACACATCAGGCTGGTTTGCAAACAAGCTCAATTCTGAGTTGAGAAGCAGTGACTGACATTTTGTTTCCAACATAACATAAGTACAATAATACATCATTCTTAATAGTACATTAATGTGTGGAATAAGAGAACAGGTGGGGTTAGGGTGGGGGTAGGGCAGGATCTAGAGGACAGTCACTCATTCTTTGTGGGTGATGTAGGCACTGCCACTGATCCCTCATCCCAAATGGGTTTGTAGATGTGTGTACAAAGTCAAGTTCGTTGTAATCAGAATTGTCCCCATAAACTTCTCAAAACTTGAAGGAGCTAATTACTAATAGCCACTATATCCGCCACCCCTGGCGTATCCACCGCCACCAGTGGGGCCGCCTCTGTTATAAGGAGCCCCGCTCCTGTACGAATAGTTGCCCTTCATTGCACCATAATTGGAGTGCTGCTGTCCGTAACCGTCCCCAAAGTCACCATTACTGTACCCACCCCCCATTTGGTTTTCGTATTCGTTGAATCCCCCATACCCGTATCCTCCGTCACCACCGCCGTTGTAACCACCATAACCATAGCCGCCATCGTAATTGCCGCCGTAGCCGCCTCCGAAGCTGCCGCCTCCTCCTCTTCCGCCGCCATAGTTTTGCATCCCTCTCCCTCGACCTCTACCTCCACGGCCACCAGTGGACATTTCCTGCTTGGTCATGGCTTTTTTAACCTCCACCTTGTTGCCGCTGATGGTGTGGTATCTGGTCAGCACCGCTTTGGTAGCGGAGTCTGTGTCCTCAAAGAAGACAAAGCCGAAGCCCCTCTTCTTGCCCGTCTGCTTGTCTGAAATGATCTCGGCCTTCTCAACCACGCCGAACTGTGAGAAATACTCGGTCAGGTTGTCTGGCTCGATGTGGTCTTTCACACCGCCAACGAAAATTTTCTTTACATTGGCGAGGATGTCCGGGTTGTTGGCATCCTCTCGTGATATGGCCCTTTTCAGTTCCACATTGTTGCCTTCGACGACATGTGGGTTAGCCGCCATTGCAGCGTCGGCCTCCTCCGGTGCTGAGTAGGTGATAAACCCGAAACAGCGGGATCGTCCGAGTTGCTGGTTCATGACCACCACACAGTCGTTGAGCGTGCCATACTGTTCGAAATACTTTCGAAGGCCATCATTCGTGGTCTCCACGTTGAGTCCTCCGACAAAAAGCTTAGTCAGTGTAGTCGACATGATCAAATTTCTTCTGAAGACGGTGTGGTAGGACCGTCTTTCTTCTTCAATGAACGTCAGGGCGGGCCTTTTGACTCGCTTGCCTTCGTAAGACGTATTTGTTGCCGATTGGTTCATTTTAAAAAACCATCACCGCCCATTGGCTGGCCAGTGAATACGTTGGTGTTGCCTTTAGGTAGTGCTTGAATTCGTACGCTATGTTCAATCGCTGAGGAGAATGAAGCGTGGATTTCAGCCTTTGTGGTCGTTATTTCGTTGTTTTAGAACAGAAAAATGGCAAATTAATAAAGGCTATGTCCCAATTAATTCCCTTAGTGTTAATCATTGGTACTTTAGTACAAACACCACCATCATACTTTAAACTACGTTAAGTCCCAGTGAATTAGACCAGGAATTGGCAAAATACTTTTGCGATACTACAGATAGTTTTGTACCAGGACTCCAACCAATTTGAAGCATTTTAGATATGAAATTCCTTGAATAGCAGAAAACTAGCCGGAAGGGTATCCAAAATCAGTTTCCAATATTTGGAGGCTGGTCTGTCGCCACAAAAGTGGCATTCTCACCGAATGAGCTGAATCGAAGCACATTAAAAAAAATACATCATGTGCAGTTTCACTTTTACTGCATGCCTTCTCAGACTAGGGAGCAGAATATGTAAACTAGAGCAAATAGAAGTACTAGCACCAAAATATTAGACATATTATGCTTGACATGCTTTGGTTTATTAGAGTCGCGATTTGTGCATATTTCTTTAGATTACAAATGTTCATACTCATACAACAGTGATATATCAGTGTTTAACATCTGATAGTTTACTAGATATTGTATGATCCAATATCTAAATTTCTTCAAAGCTTTATAGTCTGTACAGCATACACACTCCATCCAGAAACCTTTGATGCAGATGAATAAAATCTCCATCCCCAAAACGTGAAACCATGGTTTATGACCTAGTAACGTGATTTTAGCGTTATGAATGTCCCCGGTTTTTGTTAGCAGAAGTCAATGTACTTCTGAAAATCAGCTCCCTTCGTCCAGGCTGTTGAAGATAATTCATGATTCACCACTTCGGTTCAAGACAAAACATTGTGCATGTTGCAACAGGTCCACATTGTGTGCTGTACCATAACATTTGTGTTTCAATTCATTCACCCTTTTATATGTGCTCATCTCCTTTCTGACATTGATTACAAAAACACCTCTTAATTAGTTATAATGTATTTTAATATCGTAGAATGTAAAAAAACTCAAGGTACAATATTGCAGGCGATTAGGCTTTAAATGAAAGACACGGTGGCAGTTGCATGCACAACCCAGTTGTGCCCATTTCCTACACCAGTACCATATACATAGATTTGAAATATTGCAATAGTGAATGATATTGAGACCCAAACCAAGTTGAAAATTAATATATTTAATGTAAACATTTCTGAATCCATCACCTCTGCAAATCATATGACCAAAATGGACACGATCTGTTCATATTCTTATTTCTGACCCTTAATGACTACCACAAGGAGACATGCAACAAAACTATTCTCAATGGGAAAAAAATGTAACAAGTCTCTTGGTGTATAAAAAAATAGATTTATTGTAGATAGTTAAAAAGCACGGCCAACATATTTCCTTTTTCTGTTCGAAGGTCAAATCGTCCCGCATCATTATCCTATAAAAGAACAAAATTAAAATTTACACACAAAACAAGATTTAGAATTAAGAATGTCTTCTTGCAATTTAATAACATTTGTTTCCACTATTTTTTTCCTCTTTGAGAGGGGCTTCTTTCCTTCAAATATAAAATATTCTAATTAAACAATTTTTGGGTATTGGTCCAAATTTTAGTCAACAGACTTCAAGATCTAGAATAAATTAATGCCAATTCAATATGAATTTTGGGTACGTTAAATTAAATCACCATATTGGATAGGTGGACAACAGAATGTATTTCACACAAGCACCCATAAAAGTAAGCAGCCAAATATGGCCCATTATGAAATAAATGGATAATTCAAAAATAAAAGACTACTACCACTAAAACCAAATGTTTATTCTATTTTGAAACCCACAGTGCTCAGAGTGCTAACTTTCTCTCCCAGGTAACCATCCAAAATCCCAAGTCACACAGAAATGCTGTTCCTTACCTGCAAAGAGGGTAACATGTAGATAATGGTTCATTTAAATGTTCATAAGCAAAAATGATCAGAAACCACAAGAAGTTTGGTGTATTGCTAGTCATTGTAAAAAGTAAATATATATCATCTATATCTTTATCTATATATAGATATATATATCCAACCATATATTCAAGAAAATAATTTAGATTAAAACCACATTTCACTCTCAAAAGCATTTATGACCACAATGGGGCATCCTTCCTGAAAACTGACTTCACCTGAGGGGGAGAAGGCACAATCACTCTCTGGTCCCCCCAGTGGCGTGGAGACACACACCCCATCATGCTCAGGGTGATGTTACACAGGTTACCGTAGCAACCTGGAGATGGAAGAGAAACACAATAAGTAACTGGACAGAACAAGGTTTTCTCGATGAAACACTAATGTACATGTTATTTCACTTTTAAAACGGTGGAACACAATTTGGGCCCCCTTCCACCAACTTTAAGTTCATTAAAGACCAAATAAAGTAGCCCCCTTCATAATTTTAAGATTAGCTAGTCGCAGTGAGCTATGATTTAAGTGTCACTTGTTTAATATTAAATAACGGCACACGTGTGCACCATCAGATATTCCATACATGGTTAACCAACACAGAGTGAAGACAGGGTGATTTACATACCTAGTTTGCTGGATGTGGATATCCTAAAGAGATATTTCAGACTCCTATCACAATCGACCCCAGGTAATCAACAGGGTCTTGATGTAGCCTAAAACAAACTGCTACGGCTATTTTGGCTGGAATAGCCTACTGGAATACAAGTAAGAACACCTAAATATAGGAATAATCAAAGATGAATAACAGAGCCCTCATGTCCACATGGGTATTCAAATAAGGAGAAAAAAATAGTCATAAACAATATCTAAAAACCACATAATTTTAATACAAGGTCAAACCCTACATGCCTACATGCATTGGCTGTGGGTAAACTACAACCATCTTGTGACCATTTCACCCACCTGAGTGTAAGGGAATACACAGTGGGAAGATGCCACGTTACTAAAGATCGATGACACTTTTAAAACCTGTGAATGAACTTGAGGAAGCCTGGTTAAATAAGTAAAATAACTAAGCTAAGTGGTATAACGTTTTATTTAAAATG
Source organism: Chaunax sp. Z400 (assembly GCA_037577475.1). Taxonomy (NCBI): domain Eukaryota; kingdom Metazoa; phylum Chordata; class Actinopteri; order Lophiiformes; family Chaunacidae; genus Chaunax; species Chaunax sp. Z400. Next base: position 16,251,228 of record CM075189.1, read on the forward strand.
AACATACATAAGCATACCAAGGTGTTTTAACAGTGTGTTTTGATCTCCAGACATGAAAGTATACAATATACAATAGATGTTGCTACAGGTAATAAAAGAAATGAACAATATATATAAACTATTACTATGCGTGAGGAGAGTCTGAATACAATGTTGGAAGGAAAGGAAACTGGATCCTACAATATCCGCCTCTGCTGAATAAATGACTTATACAGATCAGACAGCTATGAAATCCAAAACCACAAAAACATGCTTTCTCATCCTCATACATTGAAATTACACTAAACTTAAGAAAACAAAATTTAATTGCTTAAAATGCAAATATTAGGATAATCAGAACTGGTCACGAAAACAATCCTACATCGAAATTGAACTGAATGAGGGCAAATAAAATACTCTAAACGACAACTACACGCCGTCGGCGTGGGTACATAAAAAGGATCACTGGCATGTGACATATTTACGTGTCCTAGTTGAACGGCTAAAGCCGCTGTTCGTAATTCAGTTATCAGGTTTTCTGGGAAGCGACCTTCCTACCTGTTTGGGTTTCGGAGGTCTTCATTTTGATTAGGGGAATCTCTGTGTCCGTATCTCTGCCGTTGTTGGGTTTCACGGCAGACGCCCTTTACTGAATGTAAGTTGAGCGTCAAAATCCCGGCTGGAGGTTATGTATGACAGGGGGTGGGGGTGGTTGATTTCCTTTGCGCAGTCTTAGTAGCCGCCGCCGCCGCCGCCGCCACCGCCGCCGCCTCCGTAGGCCCCCCTCTGGTAGCCGCTACCGCCGCCGCCTCCGCCTCTGGTGTAGGGCGCAGCGCTCCTTTGAAAGGGTAGCCCTTTCATGGGACCATAGCCAGAAGAATGCTGGCCATAGCCACTTCCAAACTCATTGTAGCCGTTTCCACCTCCATAGCCACTTCCCTGTTCTGCGTAACCACCCCCATAATTTCCACCGTAGCCTCCATAGCCGCCGCAGTTGTAGCCTCCGCCACTTCCGTAGTTGTAGTTTCCACCGTACTCCCTGTTGGGGTAGCCATTTTGATTTCCCCTTCCAGTGCCTCTCATCGGCCTATACCTCGGCCCCATTCCGCCTCTGGCGTTCGCCTGCATCTCCTGCTTGGTCAGGGCTTTCTTCACCTCAACTTTGTGTCCATTGATGGTGTGAAACTTCACCACAACCGCCTTATCGGCTGCGTCGTGATCGTTGAAGTAAACAAAGCCGAATCCCCTTTTCTTTCCGGTGTCCTTCTCCGAGATGACTTCGGCCTTCTCAATTTGGCCATACTGTAAGAAGTATTCGGTCAGCTGGTCCTCTTCAATATCATCTTTCAGGCCTCCAACGAAAATTTTTTTCACCTTTGCAAGTGCTTCAGGCCTGTTGGCGTCTTCTCTCGCCACGGCACGCTTCACCTCGACCGCGTTGCCGTCGACGGTGTGAGGCCTAGCCGCCATTGCTGCATCGGCCTCCTCTGGTGACGAGTATGTTACAAAACCGAAGCAGCGGGACCGCTGCAGCTGCTTGTTCACGACGACAACGCAGTCGGTTAGCGTTCCGTACTGCTCGAAATGTTTGCGTAGGCCATCGTCGTCAGTGTCCACATTTAGTCCACCGACGAAAAGTTTGCAAAGCTGGTCACTCATTTTCGGGTAGCTGTGAGAAAGAAGTGATCGACTTAAACACCACGCGTCTCAAAATGGTGGAGGAGGATTGACGCAGCTTAATTTATACCAGATGCGCGTGACGACAGAGTCGCTTCAAAATCGGGAACACCTCTTCCGCTCTACTATTGTCTCTTTGTGGCACAAAAGACGATCGATAATCTACTTAAAACGAATGAACTACATTTTAAACCACAACAATAAATCTGAACTACTAAAGAGAAAACATGAAAATAGGTGTTTTTGTGTTATGGTGCATACTACCGTTGCGGACTACAATTTGACTGGACTACTTTGTTGTGCCACATGGTATCGAAATATTCTAACATTTACACGTGTAAACCAGGAAACACAAGCATTGCAATGTGCCTCCGTCAATGCCACTGAAACTAAAACTTAAATAATCGGAAAATCATTTCCAGACTCTGCTGAAGTAAAATCGTCTCACAATTCTATCTACTTTTATGTTGTGTATCATTTTTTTTCTCCAATATGATTCTTGTCAAATTAAATCTATGATTTTTCATGATATGGCAACATGTTGAAAAAGGTCATATTTCACAATGTTGAAAAAAGTGAAAAGGTGTTTCAGAATTGATGATTTCATAATTCAACCTATGGTTAACTAGGATGACACTCAGCAGAGCACATACCACCGCCAAGGCCTAAAAGATCTACCCCTTTATCCTCTGCTCCAAAATTTTCCATTCTGGCCCAAGACCAAGCCTCGTGGAAATCTCTGGAGTAGTTTTTGCTAATCCTGCTGACAAACAACCAACAAACGGACACAGGTGAAAACAGAGGGCTCCTTGGTGGAGGTAAAAATATAAAACCAGAATGTTTAACTTTAGAATTGCAAGATCAGTGACTCTCCTTTGGCATCCTCATATTATATTCTAATGATTTGTGCTGATATGAAACCCCCAAGCTAAAAGTCAGGGTTAATAAAATGCTCTTGTGCTACTGAATGGGATCATTATGGTTCCAAGACCACATTCTCCAAATAAAATGATGAGGTACAGAGCTGAATAAAGACTGAAGGCTGACCCTTTAGACATCGTTTGCTTATGTCAATATATCTGACAAAAAGAAACTTATATCAGCCACAGCGTAGAACCACAGTTGCTATTAGTGGGAAAAAAGTTTCAATTTAACTAGATTATGGCAGCGGGAAAAAAACAACATATTATTTAACATTTCTGTCTTGTAGGACAAAACACGGTTTACTTGTGTCTACTCTCATTCATTTAAACAATTACTCAGGTAGTAAATCAATGGAGAATCTTTAACAATACTGATAACCTGATCAGTGGTCAAATTATTTTGACAAACATTAGTTGGTTCCAGATGCTAAAATCCAAGGATTTGGTGCTTTTCACTGGTTGACATCACTGTAAGTTGAATATCTTTGGTTTTTGTACTGTTGGGTCAAACAAAATCATTTTCTGGTGTTACATTTGGGTTTGGAAACGTATAAACTGAGCAATCAATACAAAAGAAAAAGATAAGAAAAAAGTAATTGTTAGTTTCCTGTAGGAGCATATTCAACTGCCTTGCTTCTTCTGGAGAGAGAACGATGGAAGTTCACAAAGTTGGTCATCTATTTCCATGAAATCCATGTTATGGTTAAAGTAATGCAAATAGATTACCATCTTAAGCATGCTTTTTACTGCCAAACCAGAACACACCCACACAGAATGCTAACCTCCTAGAACCACGGGGGCTGCAGTTTCAGGTGAAAGACCCAACATTGGTTGCATTTCCATGTTAATACACTTGCAGGAAACTGGTAACCATGTCACACCCACCAATGCTCATGCTGACTTTAGAGCCCCAAGAGCAAAGAAGACATTGCAAATAAAGAAACACTGAAATCAAAGGTGACTTCAATTTTTATGAGACACGTTAGTCATGAAACAATCCAACCATCTATTCTACCAACACAAACAAACAGGACAGTCTGTCGTCACAGGTACAGTTCCAAATCGTTTATGGACACAGGTGAGGCAACTTTTGGTTTGTCAATAAACAAATGGAAGAAATTATTGACAATGTTTAACATAAAATTGCATATAAGGATTGCTAACTGTGTGTTTACGGTTAATGTTTGACGAATGAAGGGTTATTTGTGCAGCAGTAGTCACTGAAGTCAACTTTCCAGATTCCTGTACATCTTGTCTCCATAAATTTTCAAAGTAACAGGATAGGTCACACTTTCAGTTGATCAAAAGGTTGTTTTTTTTCTGAGCTCGCAAAAAGGCAAAATTGCTAAAACCAACTGTTTTCAAGGTTTTCGATCTTGCCTTAAATGAAGGCATCTCCATGTAATGCTGAAACAGTTTGTGTACTTTCATGTAATGTAAACCCTACAGTGATGTTGCAGCAAGCAGTTTTAAGATACACAGAGTACTAGGCTAAGAAAAATATCAGCACTTCATTCTTTAGAAATAGCTATGAAATTGTAGTTATTTTGGGCTATGGTACATTGACTAAAATGCCTCAGGGTTTATCTCTAAACATAGTAAATATACTTTAATACAGTAGATGAAGGAAAAAAAGAGAAATTGGTAGAAAATAATTTTTTTTTAAATACTACAAAAAATGAAGATAATTTGTAAAAACACCAGATGTTTTTCTACCTTGAACAATGCGTAAATTTAATTGTGGTAACAAACGAGCCAAAATTACTATTAAAAATTTTGTAAAACTAACTTCATTCCCACAAATGAGTTGTACTGAACCTGTTAAGTTGGACACTGTGGGCTATGTCATGTTAAAACACCAAAGACTTGTGAAATTCACACAAAAATTCTCAATGAAGTTTAACCTTCACTGCCATTACTTATCCCCCAAACCTCTGATTTTATACATGACGTTTTAAGTTTCCAATCCAATGTTTACATCTGAAAAGGAGCTAGGCTCTGGTTTCAAACACCAAGGAAGGACAAAATGCAAAACATTTAAAAGGAGTTTAAAAGGAGGCATTTTAGATACCCCACCCCAACAATCCACAAAGACAACAGCATGCATCACAGAATGAGATGCTACCAGGAAGGGCAACATTACAAAGCACGTTTAACATGGCCAGTTAGCATGAGCTAACTCAACAAAAGCTAAAAAACCAAGCCAGAGATAATGGAGTATCACGACAGTGGTTATCAACTTTGTTAACCTACATTTTCTTCTTCCAGCTCTGCACATCTTCCCATAAAAAGGGGCGTTTGGTGCATTATTTGACTCTTCATCTGCTCAAAATGGACAGATCATGTGTCGCCTGCCTATGTCACGAGGAAATGATGGAGCTCTGAAGAATGTCTAAAATATTAAAGCAAAAAAGAACACCATTGCTGCAAACAACGCGAGAGGATTGCCAGCAGAAAACTGATGATCATGTAAATTTCTAAGTTAATGCACATTGTAGAGCTCTTAAACTTTAAACTCCATACAGCATATTTAAACATCATTCTCAAAATTTGCATTTTGGTCCAACGCTGTCCCAAAGAAAGGATGTGTGGAAATCACTTCTGTTTTTGGCCAAATTGGAGTGAAATTTGATTTGGATTGTTTGAATATCACCTGCAATAAAAACCAATAGACTGATTACTTTTCTAATAGGCCTCAGAACAGCTGCTATACCTGCAATGCTACGTGGATTTGGTGGCAAATCAGGACCAAGCATAAAAATGTCATCCAAAGTGGACAAAAGATGCTGAGCATTTATCATTCTTTTAGTGTGGCTGATGAGGTGTAAAATTTAAAGTGTTAATATTACATAAAGAAACAGGACAAAAAGTATTTTTAATTTATGATGTATTCCCTCAGTTCGCTCATTCAGAATATGATCAGGAAAAGAATGAGTGAAAGGGCGGCGCTTTTTATAGCCGATATTAATGCCAAACTCTGAACGTGTGGTGTGCTGCAAAAGTTACCATGGTGATCTAGACAGGTTAAAAAGAGAGACAACTTGGTGAAGTTCAAAAATCTCAAGTCCACTCTAAACATACCTCACTACATCATTAATCTCACTATGTCGCTACAGCCCTCTGGTTAATGGAATGAATAAATGTTATTTTAGTAATAAAAGAACACCACTAGTAACCTCAACAAGATTTTATTTGTTGTAGTAAAATCAAATATCTACCTAACAGTTTTTCACCCTCTCAGTCTTTTCTGAAGTCTCTAATATTCAGAAAGAGGGCCAGTAAAATAATGAGATTACTGACAGTCCATGTGCTTGAATGGATCAGATCAAACAACTTCTTGTTCCCTAGTAACATCTAAAACAGAGTCTGGAAGGAGAGCAGTCCAGTTTCTGTGTGATAAAATGGGAGGGGGTTGGGGAGGGGGAGAACATGACGGGATCATGTATTGGGAGAGGGGGGGTGGATTGTGTGAAATGTTGGGTGTGTCTTGTGGTGGGCGGGGTGCACTGGATCGCAGCTCCACAGGTCGCTCTGAGTAGGCCAGTTCACTGGTGATGAACGAGGGGCCATTGTTGATCACGTCGATACTCGGCTTAAGCTGAGTGATCACATGATATAGACCTTCTCAGCCTGAGAGAAGTTGAAGACTTCTTTGGTTCTGGGACACACCACTTTGTCATCTTGGCGGATAGACAGGAGAGACTGGAAGAGAAAGTATGCGAAGGGTACTAAGTCAGGGTTTCAGCAGGTTTCAACACATTTATTATACAGACATTCATTCTTTATGGAAGTAGCATTAAACTTTATAGTCCAGTCAAATTTTACTATCTGTCAAAATTGTATTTTAGACATTATAAAGCCTAAGATTCAGACTATTGGATTTGGGACCAACTGAAAGTAAACAGACAAAAAATGTTTTATATGACCTTTTTTATTTTAAAGCGCTTTAACACAGTCAGTAGCTTTAGCTCAGAGTTGCTTTACGTTAGGCTAGTGTCTTTGGTACAGTATGCACTCACATTGTAGCCATAGACATATCCATTAGGAAGCATCATTGGAGGGTTGTTTTCATTCATGACCTCCCCAGAGATCTTACAGACTAGTCTGGAGTTGGCGCAGTGGGCCATGGGCAGCGGCTGGGCCAATTTGTTGAGGGATTTACTGCACACTGGGCAGTCTGGGTTCTTAGAGGTACCATCTTCCTTGTAGCATTGACTGCAATAGGCATGAAGGTTAAGGACCAGAATGTCTCATTGCATTATGGGTATTAGATCAGAGACACAGTTTCCGCCCCATTTGAGACACTTAAACTAACTGTTGCCACAAAACCTCAAGTACACATATCACTTTGAAACAGGAATCAATCCTTTTCTTTTTATCCAATGCAATTGTGTTGTATTCATAACGAAAACAGGATCGGCACCTTTATCCGGATGCACTCCAAAGTTTGATGGTTTCTAACTTGGTCCATGCCCCACCCTTCAACCTGACTTTCATAGTAATCCATTAAGTAGTTCATGCGTATAAACTTAATTAATAATGCGTATATAATAAGGTCTTCATTAATACATGTAAGTACTGTTTTGTGTAATCCTGCTAACAGACAGGCAAACTAACAACAGATGTCAAAACATAATCTCCTTAGAGAGGATACATATTTGACATCCTTCGAAAGTTTGTCTGAGATTAAATTGGAAGGGCAGAAACAACATGTGTCTGGAAATAAGGTCTGGTAGGATACGGTGTCTTGATGGCAGACAGACCAGCTTGTAGAGTGATAGTGAAAACAGAGTTGTTTCCCAGCTGGTGCAGTCTGTAGTTGTCATATCGAAACTGCTGGATCAGCATCTTCCAACGGGCTGGATCCAAAAGATCCTGACAGAACAGAAAGAAAAAGAGAGAGAGGAGAAAGTTTTGCAACAGCAAGTCAGACTTCAGACTCAGTTATTCCTGATTCTGAGAATCTAAATATAACAAGGTGCCGACCAGTGTCACACAGTTCTCCTCCAACATGCTACATTTTATTCCTACACAAACTCCTCCCCAAACATTTTTGACTACACGGCATTCACCGAGGCAGTGTTAGGTGCAACACACACTAGCTCTGTCATTTGCCATCTGTCGCACACTCCGGGCATGTCCTATGGACAGTAGCCAGACAGTAGCCAGTCAATGTACTGTAGCCTGGAAGTCTCATTTCAGGAGCAAATTGTGACAATTGGTCCTGTGCTCTTGCCCTTAAGACAATTAGTACCAAGGTGCCAAGGCTTTGTGTTATTTGTCTGTTGCTTATGAAAAAACAAGTTTGTGGCTCTGCTTCAGAAACACACTCAAGTCTGTAGACAAGAGAATTTTCCAAACAAACACATTGTGAAAGTCTAATAAGAATTAATTTGCTCAATAATGTCACCGTTGCAATGAAATCTTTTAGATTGGGCTGTAAGCTATGGTAGAAACATGCTGTCAAAAGACGGAGATTCTCAGTTCTGCTTCCGTCACACAAGGACAAGATGTGAGGAAAAATGTCACACCTGGTGACCTGGTCATCTCCTTTGCTTGCAGTAAAATCAGGATAAAGAATTATTGTTGTGCCATAGTACAACTATGTCTCTCGGTGGGGGAAGTAAAAAAAAAAAAAAATCATATCACTGCTCCAAAGAAGCACAAGAGTGATTTTTCAGAAGACAACAGAGGCCATCTAGTGGCTGGTCTGTTGCTATAGCACTTTCTCTGCTTGATATCGATTAAACTCTACACTTGGAATAACATCACTGGTATATTCTTAAAAATAAAAAAAGTGAACACCAGTCAGCAGTTATCTGTAAGGCCTATGATTTCTCCACAGTCTGTAAAATCATGTTGGTGATGATACATCCACTGAGATGTAAGTTGGGTGATCTCCCATCGATGGCACTGAGATTTCCACGTGTGACGTTTTGTGTGAATTACTTTCAAAATGGTAGAAACCCAGATGAGTACAAAATATCTCTTCTGTGATTATGTGTGTGAAATGGGTCCGACCAAATACAATTTCATACTTGTATGTATTTACACTAGGGAAGACCTTTTACCTTGTATGGGGAGATATGTGTATCTGACGGGAAGGCCAGCATGCCCATCACCTGCCGGACCTCATCCAACTGTCCACCTTCTGCTTGGCTGAAGTGCTTCCTTGCATGTCTGACACACACACACAGACACATTAAATGAAAATTAATGATTTAGTGGCATCTAGCTGTGAGGTTGCAGTCTTCAACCAACTGAATACACATCACCTAATTTTGTCTCTATTTCTGTAAAAAGATCCCTCTAAATTCAACATACTGGATGATTAAGGTAAATTAGCTTGTGTGTAATGGCTACATTATATATATGAACGTCTACAGTGAGTGTGTCATGGTTCTTTGTCCAGTACCTGACAGCATCCATTCGTTTGTTTTGTTTGATGAGCTCAATGAACTCCTGGATTCTCAGACTGAACTCCAAACAACTCTAACAAAAAAAAAAACAGACAAAATATGCCAGAAGATTTAAAACAGAAGTGCGGCACATCTTCATGAATCTACAGAGCTGACAGGGAACGGATCTCGTCTTCTGTGCTCCACTGTGTACTTTCTGGTTCAATAGGATAATCTTTGGATTAACACTTGAACTTGCTTGTCACTGCCAGAAGGGCAATCAATCCATACAGGAAGAATAATTAACAGTTTGGTTTTCATGCACAAACACTATTACACTGCAGATTTTTGTTTAAATGTGTGACAAACAGAAACAATAGACATTTGCAGCTACAGTATATACTTCTGCTTGCTTGATATGCTTTACTTAAGCCTATGAATTCACTTTTTTGTTTGTCATAGGCATGGCTTTATTGTGTTTGTCAGGCATTAACTCAAACCTGTTAAGTTACAAAGGGAAATTTGACTCTTGAAAATGAACTACCTTCATCTTGCGAAGGCGGGACTTGTTGTCATGGCACCAGGCTAGGCATGTGGCGGTCTCCTGCCTCTCGAGTGACTCCTCCACCTCCTTAGCTGTGAGGAACATCTCAATGTTTACCAGATCCTAAAAATATAAGATGCATATTTAGTACATGAGAAAATAAAAAGCAAAAACAAAAGCAGACATTTCCTCTCATATTATGCCAAGGGTGGGAGGCTTTAATACTGAGATATTGTCACACTCATGCATTCCTGGTTGCAAGTTGTATAAAAATAGGGATTCTGACAAATTATCATGTCTTCCCAAATGATCAGCAACTGCAACACCAATGGAAAGTGACAATTAGGAGGGACATTGGGCCATATTTAACAAGTATGAAATACTCAGGAATTGAAGAAAGATAGTTATAAAAAAATTTTAAAATTCAAAAACTGTCAACAGTTTTTGAGCCATGCCCCTGAAACCCTCATCTGAGACAAATCCCAATCACTAACCGAGGCTTAATTCAAATGGTAACAATCGAAACAGAAAAAAAAGAAGAAAAAAATGACAAAAGTCGCAAAAGAGCAAAATGCACCACTTCAGTCACACAAAACACTCACTAAAAGGCCTTGGAACACAATTTTGTGTCGGATGTAATATGCATGAACATTACTTATAATATCCAAAATACCATAATATCACATAACGTTGCCGCTACTGACTCGGAAAAGACTTTTCTGAGGTCTAGTGAAGAGACAGCAAGACTGTTAATGTTGCATTGCAAGCATGGTTACATCTATTGTGTTTTACTTCAAGGTTTAAATAAATATTTCAAAATCAATTTATTCCTTTTCATTAGCAAGGAAGTGGTTGAATGTCAGATTCCCGATGTTTCTCTGATGTGCAACCTAGAATACCACAGTATGACATTATCCCAGCTTTTGAACTTAACACTCCGAGTGTTGCATCAGAGGAAAACAGCTGCCACTTGATAAATACAGATCAATCAGACACTGATAATTACCTCTATACCACTCTGTCTGGCCAGTTTAACAGCTGTGTTGTAGTAGCCACAGCGCAGCAGATGCTCCACCATCATGCGGTCCATGCGTTTCTTTTTCCAAAGGTTGACAGAGGCTGGCTGGTCGCTGCTGTGCTCCTTCAAGTGCTCGATGCGACGCTTACACAGTTTGGCACTCTCATCTTCTGCTTGGATGGACTCGGCAGCCTGTGGATCACACACACAAGAACAATTAAGACACTTGCAAAGAGCTGAATATGCTTCATGTAAAACAGAAACATCAGTTCAAATTGACATACATTCAATACCCATACTTGTTGTGACTTCAGTGTATCAATGCATTTATATGCCACAAAGCACCTGCTAGATGTTGGCAGAGGACAAAATATGGGCCCAACTTAAACAACCTGAAGTGCATTTAAGGTGTGTCCAGCCTCTTTTGCTAGTTAAACAATGCAATAACATCAGCGCAATGCAAGGTCATATGTTTTGGCCGCAACACGAATGAATCTATTTCAGTCATCTCCCATTCCCTTTAAAAGCCAGGTGCACCTGCAAAGAGTAGATTTGAACAGCGGCACTGATCTCAGTGAGGGTCAGGTATGTGGTCCGTGTGTGTGTGTGTGTAGAAGTGATGTGTGGATCGCAGCCTGCAGGCCAAGTGAGCCGGGTCATAAAAACGATCATTCCGACCGATCCTGGTTTGGACGGGAATGGAAACTGTCCATTACGCATTTCCACAGCAGCAGATGTAATGTGCAATGCCCCATTAAGAGACACACTGTGCTCATTTAAACACAAGGCACAGCAGCTTAACTTCCTTGATTGTTTCAGTCTCCCAACATGCTGACAGGACATAAAGTTAGTTAATGTTCTGTTCTACACATCGAAAAAGGTAACACACAGAGAGTCCATGTTCATACAGTGAAACTGTTTGGAGTATATTAAATGTCCTGATAAAATCTGATCTCTATCAGAGCTAAAAAAAAATTCTATTTCACAGGCTAAAAGTTCAATTCTGTTAGAGAAAAACTACATGTGGGTGCTGACATCATCCAAATCCATAGCGATGCTGATCTTTGCATCACTACTGTGTAGCAAACACGTGTACATGTGTTATGGACCTGCCTTTGCAGGTTCATCTTAAAATATGCCTTTAAAAAGTAGGAAAAATACTGCAAAAAAAAAAAGAAGCTTTCTGCTGCCTCAAGATAGCAATGCCACAACAATGGACCTCACCTCACCTCATCTTAAGACTAACATGTCTATGGCCGCCTAGATAGGCACAAATACATTTGTGACATGGGCGTGAAAATGAAAAGTGCTTTGGTGGGATACTAAGCATTTGACCCTTCTTAAGGTTTGAATTCAAGGCCTTATACAAATACTACAGTGAGCCAGTCTGGAAGGAAATGCTCACCAGTGACTGTTTGTACATACTGTAGATGTTTTTATGTGCGTACACAAATATCTTGACTTTTGCTGCAGCCCACATCAAAATCTGTATATGAAAATATTTCCTGAAAATATTTAGAGAAGAAAATTTTGTATCAAACGTGTGTTTATTTGTCCATCTGTATCCCTTACCTTCCTCTTCAGGGCACTGAGTTTCTCCACCACACCATCCAAGAGTGACACTACTGAGTCTACCACGGGGAAGCTGCTCAGCGTCTTTTCCAGCTCTGCAACAACCATTGTCACGTGACTTGTCTCTCGGTCTATGTTCTTCTGAGCTGCCCTGAAACGTTTGTTCAGAGTCTCATAGGGGACCTGCAACGACAATACCACGGGGCATTTACCTCGGTGTGAGGGGCATTCAGGTTTAGCCGTGGCAAAAAGCAAGTATGCAACTTAGTACGATATCACAAAGCATCCTTATCTAACAGCTCATCAAATGCACATGGAAATTACCTCTGGCTGATTGATGTTTTTGTTTTACAAATGGAAGTAGGTCGTTCAGATACTTACAGTATTGTGCTAAGTGTTTGTTGAGTGTTTGGGTTACTCTATAGAAAAAAAATATGGAATTTGCATTCATATACTGTTCTGTAGGGACTTAAGAGACGGGAGCAAACACAAACAATCACATACAAAATAGGAATGAACAGTTGTGTTGTAGTAGCCACAACACAAATACAACCTTTTATCAATAAAATGACACAACAAAATTCACTTTCCAATACATAAACAATATTTTTCTCCTCTCTTCTCTTTAACAGTTTCTAACCAAAACTACTGCATATTATAAAGAAGCTTCCTCAATGTTTCACCATTATGAGCCAAGAATAGTTACCTTGCTGATCAGTTTTGCAAACTTATGCACAATTATCTAAGCCTATTAAGAATAATTTAAGAATAGTAATCTATAGCAACAGATTCTAAAAGGCAGCATACAGCTACAGTTTGTATGTTTCAGTTGTTGTGGTGGATCAAGTATAATGAAAACACAGCTTGAAAAGCAACAAAAGAACATTTTGCAAACCTACTTCAGGGGTATTTAATTCACTGGGTTAGGACAAAAATAGGCATTCAAAATGATCTCAGATTTACAGAAGAGTTACTATATCACAATATATATGGTTTTATTAACCTTTAGTAAAAGGACATGTAGACTGAAAACAGAAAGTAAGAGAAAGTATAAATATTCCCCTTTTTGGCCATGCCTGGGAGCTGGACCTTATACATGGTGTTACTATTCTCCTATGTGTGAGTGTTTGTTTTATAATTTAGCTGATTGCAAGAAACGTCAACAAGCACTTTGTAAATAGTACAATTATACATTAGGACTGCATGATATCGTTTCAGAATCAACATGCATGTGCAATAGTCTCATCGCAGGGGATGTGATGTCAAGTAAGACAAATTAACACAAACATGTCATGCTACATGTTCTCGGGACTCTTTACCAAGTGGAGTTAACTCTGGGAAAGGGTTTTTCACACACTTAACACGCCAATATTGCTTTGGTTGCTTGATTCAATACAGGTGTTGAAAGCTGAATTTTGAGTTTATTTAGTTTTGTGAGGTATATTTCATTGCTACTTGATATTTGCTTCATTGTTTTATTTGGTGTGACAGAGATACTTTATCTTTATTTTTAGAATTATTGTTTGTCAGGTGAGACTATAAATGGCATTCCTCTTCATTTACAAGTGTCAAACCTGCAACAAAAAATTCTGAAATGATTAATTCTTTCCAAATAGAGCCATTCAAGTCATCTGGTACAAATTCATGTTTTTTTTACAGCAATATATATATATATTGCAGAAAAGAAAGAAAATATTGCAATGTCAGATATTTCATACAGCCCTATCACACACGATTGATGATAAGAATAACTCTAATCATCTAAAAAGGGTTTAATTAATTTTTGCAAGTCCGAGTGATAATTTGACTTACCTCGAAAACAGACACCTTATTTTAAACATGTCGCATCAGTGTCATTTGCCAATAATGGGCATGTATTTTCTCTCAGGTTGATGAATAGCAAACCACTGGTCAAAACTGATAGTAGGATTAGCATTGATAATGATTGTGGGAACCCTTAAACTGAGCCACCTGTGAAAATGTCCAAAAACATCCAAATTCCTTTGTACCTGTCTCATGCAACGGTATGACAATGCAAATTACTCACTATAGTTCTACATTTATATAACAATGCTTTCCCCAGCTGTACATTCCCATTTAATTCAAATTAAAACCATCACTCCCGTCTTAAAATGGTGCCCATCAGCCTTACAGTAGCATCCAAGCAAAGACAAATCAAATCCCCTAACCACCACCATGCTTTCTGAACGCAAAAATGTCTCTACATCGCCAGCAACACTAAATGCCACGTTATATTCATTAAGACATCATCGTGCCATTGGTTATCACACAATAGCTGTCAATGCATTGCTACTCACAAACGTGCTTTATAAGACGACGCTAACACAGGAAGCGGCCCGGGCTTGTTTCAGCTCGTCTTTTAGCAGTGGTGTCGCAGTCGCAGTAACGTGATGTGGAATGGAGGAACTGTGCGTGTGTGCGGCAGCAGGCAGTGATTCCTCTCGCTGGCCATTTTGAAGTGCAGAGAGGCAGCAGCAATTTGATGACACTGCGCTAACTCGCAGGACTGATTGTCTGTCTAATAGCGTAGCGTTGAGGGCTTTCCCTCAGTGATTTAAGCCTATCCATCTTCCAGCCAGATCAAATTTGCACGCTCGACGTTACGTATTTGGTAGGCTGTTCAACTTTCTGTACCGACAGAAATGGATAATACTGATTATATCACAGCAAACTAACTAGTTAGCAGGGCAATCCCGCATGGCAGTCGTTTCCTTAACGCTGTGCCTGGCTGTTTGACGGATGAGCATCCTCTTTGTTACATGTTGTCTGTAGTAATGTTGATACCATGACTATCGTCGCTTAACAGAATTGTTCAACCAATCGGTTATACGTCCAGGTTAGCTGGATAGTTAAATTTGTTAACGTGAAAAGACGGACTGTGCTAGCGTGTGTAAAATTAATGCTACGATAGCTAACCTAACTATATAGGTTAACTCATAAAGGATAATTTTGTCAAAACAACAGGCTTAAACTAAGAGCCAACAGCTCTGGGCCCTTCGAAATACTTGGCGTCAAATATAAGAACTCATTAAGGCAGTAGATAGCCTGCTAACTGGTCACCACTCATTGCTGTTTATCGAACGGTCCTATCTTGGAGACGGCTTTTAAAAAAGACAGGTAAGTTATGGTTAATTAGTGGGCGCTGCTACCTGGTAAAGCTAGTCCAGCTAACGTTAGCATTCCTGTGAAGTTCGCGAATCTCTCTATCGAACTATCTGATAATACCCATTTTCCAAATAGCATCAAACACGTCAGGTATTTTAGAGATGTAGGAATCATTAGACTTTGAGTATGTGCCAATTTCAGTTTGTGTTTACCTTCAGGGTGGGATATTCTTGGACTTTGAGAGCCATGGACAGTTGGGATGCTGTCTCTTGCACGGCCATCTTGGTTTTGTGGTTTTCTTGTGGTTGTTTGTGTTTTTTTTCCTATCAGCTCAGATTGGCCTTAGTGCTAACTACCGCCATCTGCTGACACGGTGTCAGTACTGTGCGTGTGAGGCGTTCAGTTCAACTTTTTTCCACATGCTTTTCTTATCTGAAGCGGCTTTAAAGTTTTTGTTGATTCAAGGCGAGGAACTGTAAGCTATTTACATAGTTGAATTTGAACCAATATCACCACAACATACATTTAATCATTGTTGTTGAGCTTTCGCTCACATCACATGCTCTTCATGAACAGATTTACAAGCTGCTGGCCCAAATGTTAATTCCAATAATTGTAGAAGTTCAAATCTATTCATTTTTCTGAACAATTTAAGGATCTCTCATCAACATTGGCTCATAAGCTGAGGGCAGTTTTCACTATGGCTTATTTTAATAGAGTTAATAGATACATTTAAGTGTTATTATACTCTATTTATCTTTTTAATCATTTTTAAAAGGCATGGATTAAAATAAGTTCATTTCACTAAATTAATAATACTGTAATTAGCAAAAAATTCTGTGCAGTTTAATTGTCCTGTCTGCGTATGTGCAGACACATGGCACCACTTTGTTCTGGAGGCTGGGATTTTTTTTCTTTCTCTTTTTGGTTAGAAGCTTGGCATTATGGCCCGCAGCAAGAGGATTGTGTGTTTTTTTTTTATTACGGCATAGGGGCCTTTCTGTGTGGAGTTTGCATGTTCTCCTCTTGTCTGTGTGAATTCCCTCTGGGTGCTACAGCTTCCTCCGACAGTCCATAAACATACAATACAGACGAATTGGTGTAAATATAGTTTAAAATGACCAAGAAATAACTAGCACATTCAATTTAATATAAAAGTATTAGTCAACTCAACTTAAAAGCATAAGTCTGAAGCAAGTGCACCCTTATTTTTAAAAGGTTTCTGTTATTAATAAAACACTGCAGTAAAAATGAGGAAATGAATCATTAATCATATTTTCTTTTTTTAGGGCTGCTGTATCTAAGCATCATCTCAAGCAAAGGTGAGTTTGAGCCTTATAAATCACACATTACATTTATTACTTTACATGATTAAGACTAAGAGGTTTCATCTGATAATAACAGAAAGAATAAATGGTGCAGGCAGGCAGCATAATGACAGCCATTACTTACAAATTAAAAACAGCAAAACTTGTATACTTT
Organism: Chaunax sp. Z400; assembly: GCA_037577475.1. Lineage (NCBI taxonomy): Eukaryota > Metazoa > Chordata > Actinopteri > Lophiiformes > Chaunacidae > Chaunax > Chaunax sp. Z400. The sequence goes on from CM075189.1 coordinate 16,267,947, forward strand.
AGAGATGTCAGATATCAAATATATGAGTGAGAAAATTAATGGTGATGAGGAAATCAATCATTAATTCTAATGAATTTTGTTTATTTAGAATCCAATCTGGGGTATAGTTCAGGACATCTGCATGAAATAAGGTGTAAAATCTATGATATGATTAATATTTGTTTCACAATCACAATATTTTAGTCCACTAATAATTACATTAAATAATTGGAAAAAAGAGAACTAATTATTACAAATTGTTTATAATTTCTAGTATTTTTAGATTTTCAAAACACAGGTTTCTGTCCCTAATGAGCTACAAACCCTTCCATCCATTTAATATAGTGGCCACATTTCTTTTCCTGACTGAGAGCACCCTCCCCCAGACGCAGTGAGCATATTGCCATTGGCTGCTGTCCAGAGTCAGACTATGATGATTGGCTGGCACAACCTACAGTTGCTTACAATTGGCCCATTACCTGCTGTATGTCCCACCCCTACCCAGCCTTGGAACAAAGTGGAACAACGGAAAAACGGAGAGGAAGGGGGTGAGTTTGGCATGTATTTTTAGCCCAATATCAAGTGCTTCCTGTGTGTAGTGTGTGTAAATGTGTGCCAGTGTTTATGTGGCTTAGTTTTTGTGCTAGTAGTGGTTTCGCTTACAGCTTGGCGCTGCGCTGTGTTTAGGTTTGGAGAGATAGCCCTGCGCCAAGCTAAAAAGGGGGAATGAACGCTTGCTTGTGACTATGAATAAGAAGGTTTATTTTTGGTTGTGTCTACAGTATGTCTGCTCCCAGGATTATCGTGAAATTGAGAAAGAAGCTGTTTAATTCTAAAAGATACCAATTTGGTCCTAGCATCATCTTACTTTCACTTTTATTACTGATCAAATAAGAGTATGTGGGCATTGATGGGTACATCCTCTGAACCCCAGGTGGTCATGTACACTCCTTTTATATTACCTTTTATTTTCTTCATCAGCAGACAAAACGACCTCCACCTTCTAAACTGTGCTGCTTTTCTTGGTCTATGATAGTAAATTGAATCTGTTTGTTCTTCATCATTATTGGACAATTAATCAACACAACAATTAATGTATAAAATAATCAGCAGATTATTTGATAATAAAAAATAATTGTTAATTGCAGTCCTAAAGTAATGCATGGTAAATTGTGTTATTATCAAGTAAATAATCAAGAACTGCTATATAAAAATGACCCTCCTCTCTTTCCATCCTCCTTATTGGCTCTGCACTGCTTTCCTTGTCAGATATTCTCCTCACCTCTCCCCTATTCTGCCTCCTTACCCTCATTTTTCTTTTCTGACAACCTGTTCATCCATTCATCTCTTTTGTTTCTGTCCTGCTGTATCTATTCCACTCCCTTTTACTCTTGTCCTTCTCCTCCCCCTCCTTCTTTTTTCTACACAAAGGTTAGATTCTTCATGCAGTACTTGTCTGTTCTATGGTAGATTAGATTTCTAGTTTGTTCAGTACCTGCTCTCTTCTTTATAGTGGCATCCACATTGTTCTGCTGCTCACATTCCATAACCATAAATCATTTTTTTCTCTGTATGTGTGCACCTGCATCTGGCCACTATGTGTTTCTTTGAATCTACATTTAGAGCTGTTGTATAAGTGAGTATCTGCAGCCCTGTGTGTGCATACGTCCACATTTGTTATCATGTATTTATGTGTGTGTGCATGCAGGGATGCTCTGCATTTTTCCACCCAAAGTATTTGCATTTGAATCCATACCACACTTTGTCAGTGAATTAGTTTTGCATGCAACTGCTTGTGTGAGTGTACATTTATTTGTCTATGCACAAGCTTGCATCTTTGTACATGTGCAGACAGCTCTGTGTTTATTATCTTAGTGCACATGTGTGTTTGTGTGTGTGTGTCAGCGATAGCTCTCACTTGCTGTCCGTCTTGATAAGGCCAGAGGTTTGGAGGCGTTAGTCAGGGCTGTTGCTTGCCTGGCCTCTGCTTGGTGGATCTGCTGAGAAGAGGTTGAACCATTAGATACGCTGCAGTGACTAGAGAGAGAAATATTGGGAGGTGGGGGGTGTGGAGATGTATGGTGAGCAAGGCGGAGATGGAAAAAGAGAGTGAAAGAGATGTGGGAATGCATAGTGGAGGATGATGGAGTGCGAAGGAGATTGAAAGACAAATTTAGGAGGGATGGAATATAGAAAGCAAGGAGGGCAGATGGCAGAACAAGGGGATAAGAGAGACGAATAGGAAAGGCAAACAGAGAGGAGGTGAGGGAGGAAGGTAGATTGGGAGGGAGGGTGTAGACTGGGTGAGGAGTGATAAGGAGAGGAAAGGGTGTGACTGTTACTGTCCACCCTCAGACCTTATATTTGTGACTATCGTCTTGGTTTTTAAACATGAAAGACTGAGTAAACAAAGCGTAAGGCAGTGAGGTCTGTCACCCTTTCCCCACATTTTTCTTCTATCCCTTTTTCCCTCATGAGCAGCAATAAATAATCAGTCATATAAAGTCAATCAGTCAATAAACAGTCATCGCTTGTTCAGTAAATGCGACGAGGAACATTTGTTCTTTCTCCCATCCTCCTGATTCTATTTACTGTGTAGCTAGAGGAGTCCAGATATCGTCTCCTTTCATGGTCGTCTCCTCTCCTCATCCTTGTTTAGAAGCAACAAATGTTTCCCATTTCCTCTTTGAAAATGGGAAACATTTGTCTCTACGATAAATGTGTCTGTAGCTTCTCACAGTATTGACTCCATGTTATCAGGAATTTGTTATAAGAACTGAAACTGGACATGCACACTTGACACATTCTTTGTAAGATGCAAATGGCACTGCTATATATTTAGGCTTTTAAGGCATAGACTTTATTGCAATACCATTTATGTAAAGTATACATATGTCAACCTCATTGGATGCTCACCTGAAAGACTTTTATTGAAAATCCTTTTTTTTAAAAATCAAAATCCCTAAGAAAAAATAGATGCAGAAAAAAATTTAATCAAACCCTAAAAGTAGCAAAAATCTATCAGTTTATTAAATTAAGTTTATTAAATAAACAGAAAATCTGTCAGATTTATATGTGTTCCGTTAGAGTTGACATGTATGAGTACGGTGTCCCAGAGATATTTGCCAATTTGCTGAGAAAACATTTAGTTTAATTATTTAATTGGCACCATTTGTTGAGTTCAAAATATCACAGTCATTATGGCTGGACATTAGGCAGCTCAAATGTTTCTCCTTCAAATAGCAAGTGTCTGCGATGTTGAGCAAATTTCAACAGATCCCCTTTCAGAGCTCCTGAATCCTACAGAAAGCTGAGCTCTTCTCCTTCAAATGGTATCAAAACAACTTTTGTTGAATATTACAAAGTATTGTGGTGGAAAAAAAGAGGAACAAGCTACCATGTTTCTAACTTCTGAAACCAGGGACAGGCTTAGACCAGTCAAGAGTGATTTTAAGTCAACTTTTTCATGACCAGCATCAGGGGTTTTTACCACTTCCCCACTCTACGGCTACTTCTGACACAGATTTGAAACTTCTCCCTTTGCCACATGCTGCTGTGTGATTTAGCTGTGCTTCCAGACATAGGGCCAGTGGTTAACGCCACACAAAACAGACTTTGGTGTACATGTTCAACAAAATGATGTCGTTAAGGCTGAACATCTGACATTTTTCACACAGCCACATTCACCGTCTCGCAATATGGCGTCACCTGCAGCTGTTTAAAAATGTGTGAGTGGATTTTTGGACCACCTGTTTATGCTTTATCTCCACAGTTCTATTACTTTCAGTGTTTTGAGAAATGAGTGAGTCATCCCACCGTCTCCCACCGTGTCCCCTCCATCTGGTGAGGACATCGTTAACACACCTTGAGTCACAGTGACTAGGCAGTTATATTCGCCTGCAGCACTCGAGCAGGCAGCAATCACAAAATGCATCAAAAGGAATTTTGCTTTGAACCTTAAACTACATGTACCCTCGCTGATTTTTTTTATAAGGTATAATTCCCATGAGATTTGTCTGCTCTCTGACTCACTACCATCACGAGTGAGGTTAAAGATTGTGATGAACCAAACACCAGGAGAGGAGAGTCCACAAACGTCTAGTTGCTTTATTTTATCTATCTTAAAAAGAGCCATTATCCATAAGCACAGCCATGTTCAACTATCTAAATATAGCAACAACAAAAAACAAGGAGGAGCAAATTACTCATTTTATTATTAGACTAAAAAGTCATTTTTAATGAAATCTGTTTATTATGCGTTACATGAAACCAAAGACGACAGAAGTGGGTGACAGTGACAAATGTCATGAGTCAGCTTAACTTTACCCTTCACCCCTACTGGCTGGCTGTGACATTTGCCAATAGTGGGGATGTGATGTAACTATCATTGCTGTTAAATGAGGTTATGCCCTGGCAGTTAGGGGGGCATCAGAGGCTGCTGATACCACTGTGGCTATCGAGTGTGTATGAGAGTAACTATAACATCGCCACTGCAGGAATAGAACGATCTTGAGCTGGCATGTATGTGTAGACCGGACCAAAGCTCAGAGATTAAAGGGATTACATGGTACTGGAGTAAACACCGTCTACAAGAACATCACAGGTACAATTATACAACAATACAGCCAACCAGCTGACTTTTATAAGATATGAAACATCAACAATAATCAGTATAATTAAACATAATGTTTTGTGTAATTTAGATTCTAACAATACGACAAAGCATTACAAAGAGTTGCATCTCAAATAAAACCAGAATATGATCACAGCACAGAAGACTCCACCTAATTACCTGGATGGTGGAGTAGAATGTCAGATGATTCATCCACCGTAAAATTAAAAAGCATAAAAAGTCATATGTCTGTATTCATGCAAAAGTGTTTGTATGGAAATGGTGTGAAAATACAGCATATTTACCCCCATAGAAAAGATAGATTCTTTATGGACATCTATAAGTACAATTTATTATTCAGCACTGTCTGAGTGTGAATTTAAGTCATTAGTAACTTAATGACTTTTTCAAGATTGAACATCCTGAAAGAACACAACATCTGCGTCTCAGATCTGAATTTATATAATTGCAGAAATAAACTTGTAAGTGAAATAATGGGAACCAAACCAAAAATGAAGTTCAGTCTGGGGGACTTCATGCAGAGTTTGTCATTGACATTAAAAAACACACTTTATGTTGTCACACCATGTTATTGCTTATTACGGTCACGTTTTATGAGATTTATTATTTCTATCCTGATATTGGAAAGAACATGTTTTTCCTCTTTGCAATTGCATAACTCTTCTTTCTTCTTCTTTTTTTCCCCTCCCTGCCGTCTTTCAGGAAACAAAAGATGAATTTTTGCCAGCGTTAGCTCCTCCCCATTCCTGCTCCCTCTCACACACTCTCAAACACACACTCGCACACTATGTGCTCTCTCTCTCTCTCTCTCCACTCATCTCTTTTACACTTTCTTTCCCTCCCACTGTCATAAATGCAGCTGTGTTTGAATTTGGTGTGTGCGCATGTTTTGTTTCTTTTTTTTCTTCTTTTTTTTGGGGGGGGGGGGCAGAAGAAGGAGAGACGAAAAGGGCTTGCTGTAATAAAAAGTGAGAAAGGGAGTGGAGGGAGGTAGCTGGAGACGGCAGGGAGGGGGGGGTAAGACGAGAGATAGAGGGAGCGGGCAAGCCAAGGGGACGGAAGGGAGGGGAGAGAGAGAGAGAGAGAGAGAGAGAGAAAAGAGGGGGAGCACATGTGTATGCTTGTCACTAAGGGGCTGGGAGAAGGACTAAGGGAAGCGAGGTAGCTGGCCACAGCCGCCATATGCTGACTGGATTCCAGTTCATGTCTGCTGTGTGAAGACTGTAGGTTTGTGTTGTGTGCTGGCCGGCTGGGGAAACACGCCATGGGAAGCTCACACCTCCTCAACAAAGGCATGCCTCTAGGTAAACGTCTACCACTCTGCTTTTATATGGGAAATGTGCGCGCGTCTATGTGTGTGTCAATATTTATGAACTACAGTACACATTATTCTGCCTTCCTCCTCCCCTCCCCCTTCTCTCTCTCTTCCTCTCTCTTTTTCCGTCTCCTCGTCCTTCGTCTCTTCCAAATCCTCTCTCGCTCCATTATCTTTTATTATCGCACAGCCTCTCTCTTGTCACACAAGAATGTTTAGCCTTTTCTCTACCTCCCTGCCTCTCTCTCTCTCTCTCTCTCTCCCCCTCTGTGTGTGTGTGTGTGTGTGAAGAGGCAAATCTCTGCCTTTGAATGGTGCTTGAACACCTTCATTTGTGGTGACAGAAATAGATCTCCCTCTCCTTCGAGGACTAGCAAGGACATGACACATATTTCCCTTTCATTGTGCTTTTATTTCACGGGGAGACTCAACACACACAAATCACATGCCTGCATACACACTCTTAACACGTTTAGGTAACTCAACTCGCACACATATTCAAGTACATGCTGATAGCCAGATTGACACACAGGTGACAGATGCACTTTATGACGGAGGATGGAAAAAAAGACTATTCTGGAAAATGGGACCAAGGTAGGGTTGCTAAGGAATAAGAAGGTGTGTGTTGGGGGGGGGGTGTGTGTGTGTTGGATGGGGGGGGGGGGGTGGAGCAGGAGGAGGAGGAGGAGGGTGTGAGGGAAAAATCATCCACCCTAAAGCTCATCTATGGTCACAGAAAAATCTAGATTTGAGAGTTTGTTTTGTCCCAAATGAAATCCGAGAATGCATGGATTGCAATCTGTGATGTCATCAACAGGCTGCGGGCTGTGGTGACATCAAAGATTAAAGTTGCAGCTCTGATCTTTTCCCTTCTCCGTCTTTCTTTTCCTCGCTTTAGGAGAGACATCCATATGCACCAGAGCTATGCCCTAACAGCTCGAGTCCAAGGTTACTTTCTTACCCCGTTAAGATGCTCATGCAGAAACTGTAATTAGATTTGTTTCGGCACACAGTGACACTCATTAAACCTTTATGGGCTGCTGCTCAAAATCAGCGTGTCGCTCCTGGTGATTGATGGATGCATTGATTCATGTTTTTGGAGGCAGGGGTCCTCTGATCCACGAGTGTTGAGTCATGTCTAATCTGATTATAAAGGCCTCGAAAAGTGGCATGAATATGTCAATCGCTCCTTTTATAAGAATCTGATCCGCTGGAAGGAAAAGACTAAAGTCTAATCTGGTTTTTTAATCAATAGAATGATCTTATAATTGATTGAGGGTCTTCATAGCTCTAGGATGCTTCGCACCAGGAGATTCCATATAGATACTTAATTATGTCAAAGAAAGAAACATCAAGGAAACTGTTCATGTTGTGACATGTTTCCAACTTTCAGCATCCACCTGCATGATGCAGACTAGATGTGAACTTTAACAACTTTTTTTTTTAAAATATTGATTGCTGTCTTGAGCTTTACATATCAAAAAACATATTGATGTGATGTTAAACAAAGGTTCCAGTTTTTTTTTTTACACATTTGTGTCTAGCGCCGTACGCACAAAAAATATGATAGATTCAGAATTTTATTGTACAGCTGCTGCGCCACCATCATGAATGAGCGTTTGATTTAATCAGGGCCTCTCAAAACTGACTTGTGCAAAAGACACCTAACCAGTTATAATTGACAGCACTATAAAGCATGAAGCAATCAGCATCGAGGCAGTGTTCACTAAAAACCACTGAAAGGCTTAGTCTATTATAATTAATGCATACAAGAAAAGGCTTGAGCCAAAAGAGGAAGCCGCTAATTGAATTCTCAGCATTTAAAGACGTGACATATGCAATGATGGTTAGCCAATATAATACTCACCAGTCACAGTCAACTACTTGGAACAAACTTGTGCATTTTATTGAGGAAAACTTTTCACAATGGGCAATGTCACTGAGAAGTGTTATAAACACGTGGCTAAATAACAGTGCGGTCATGTTCAGAAAAACATGACAGGTCTACGATAGAGAATCCCCAAACAACAATTATTAGGTAGGCTATAATTACACTTAGATCTTAATGAAAAGCACAGATTACTGAGAAACACGTGCTGTTTTTAATTCATTCATATGTTAGCAGAGTCATCTGAGTATGTTTAGAATAAGATCTGCAGCTGAAATAGCTCACCCAGCTGGTATTCATGCAGCAGGCACTCAGAGACAGCAGTGTTCAAGCTGGGACAGTTTTACTGTTCATGTTATTGCACACAAATTCATATTCCTAGTCTGCACAAAACAGCTTGTACAGCAATATTCTATTGGGTGAATATGATTTGATTTTATGATTTTTTTTTTTCAAAGTGGCAAATAGACAGTAACTTTGGTTGTCACCTTTTTAAAAAAAATAAGCATCTTGTTGTCGTTTTATATTTCCCCATAACAGATTTGCAAAAAAATAGTAATGTGGTTGACTAAATGTATTCGTACATCTGCTACTGACACACTGTGGATCTATTGATGTCTCTGAAATTACAAAGAGATACTCTCGTCTAGACTCTATTCATAAATGGAACAATATGTGAAATTAAACTCTTATTATTATTTTTCTGGGGAAGCCCCTGTGAGCTCTTAGATGCCAGTCTGGGAACCCTTAATCTTTGTGGTTCATAGTGTTAATAATCCAGAGTATGCAAACTGACCTCAAACCGAGTAAACCTTCAAAATGATTTGTGACTTTCTTCTGCATATTAACAGCTCATCCAATATAACAGGTTTTTACTGCCTTACGATAATCCAGTTACTGCCTGCATTTACATGTAGTATTTCTTATAGTCAAGTACAACCTTTGTGGTTACAATTCAGCACTACTTACAGGTGACACCAATCACACTAGACGTGTAGAGATGTGTTTTTTTCACATCAAGAAGCTGCTAAAAAAATCGGATAAAAAAACAAACAAACAAACATATTTTTCAATAGAAATTATGAGAGAGAGACTATGAGATTGTGTTTTTCACCTTCTATGTAAGAACAAGTAGAGCTTGTTAAGCTAAATATGCTTGGACTGTCAGCCCTGCCCAGGCACAGAGGTGAATTAACAGTACAATCTGTATATTTCAACTTTGACCGAATTGGTGGATTACCAACTGGCAACCACTGTTGTCTTTCCTTGTATGTATTGCTGCTGGTGTCTTAGTAATGGGAGCAAAAAGTGGACAAACCTGAACTAGCTTGCTGATACAGTACACACACCTTGTATATATGTCTCTCTACATAAATTATTCTGTTTATGTGTGTGTGAGAGAGAGAGAGAGAGAGAGAGAGGAGGGCGAGAAAAGAAAAGACCAAAGAGGTGACTATTTCCATGAACAACCATGTATGTATCATGTATCACTGCATATTAATCATGTCAGCCTGCATGGATTGGTGTGCTGAGCATGCACCTGTATTTCTGTACATGTTGGGGTGTGTGTGTGTGTGTGTGTGTGTGTGTGTGTGTGTGTGTGTGTGTGTGTGTGTGTGTGTGTGTGTGTGTGTGTGTGTGTGTGTAAAGAAGAATAATAGACTGCAGAAATGGGACATTTCTTACCTATATATTAAGGCATTTTAAAGCAGAGATGATATAAAATGTGGCGTTTCTCATTCTTAGAAAGACAGATGGGCCACAAGAAAAGGGAAAGGCCAAGGGAGATAAAGAAAGCCCGGGGAATCAGGACTGAAATGAGAGATGGAGATCGTAAAATGAGTCAAGAGATGAAGGGAAGGAGAGATCAACACAGAGGGTGTGAAAGACGAGGCTATAGGAGCTTTTTTAACCCTACCGTGTTGCTGCATGCCTCAAGAGCCTGTAACATCATAAATCAGACATGCTGTGGCTCAATGGTTGGTGGCAGAAAGCTCACGGCTCACAGGTGCCAACAGAGACGGTTTAAGGAAATTTAATTCAGGAACCTTAATTCAGAATTGAAAAAAAAAATAAAATAAAGAGAGCATTTAACATCAGCTAGTTGTGTTGGTATGTGACAGTAACTGAAGCGGTGTTTGTGATCTGTGGTTTGAAATGAAGAGAACGGATGTTTTCTTTGATACTCTAATATCTGATGGGCCAGATGTACAGGCTGTGAAAGTGAGAGATTTTTATGGGTGTCATATTCAACTAAGTATACACAAATCAGATTTATGTAGAGGTGCAATTAAATATTTGTCTTGTTTTGCCTGAACAACCATCCAAAACCATTAAGACAACAATTAAGACTATAACGCTTTACACTGATAATCAAACAGAGATCTTAAAAGTAGCTCACACTTGACATCTCTGGTGGATGGATAAATGACTGACTTGTATGGATTATCAAAATTATTAGTACTACTAATAATCATTTTCTTTTGATTGACAGACATTCATCATTTTAACTACATTTTCATAATTGATTAGAAGGGTAAATGCTTCCTTAACTAATCCGATTAATTTTATGAGCCATGAAATGTCAAAAATAGTGAGAAATGTCCTAAAGCTTATGGTTATGTCATCAAACGCATCCAACAGTCCAAAATCTACAACTATTCTGTATGAACAGGTGGGACTAGAGAAGTTAAGGCACTTTTGTTTGAAAAAATAACCAAAAATAGCTACTGATTATCATGTTCACTGACTAATTAATGAATTCACTAACTTCTCCATTTGTCATATCAAACTATGAGAGTGTGTGTTGTGGGTTTTTTTTTTTAGTGTCAGTTACAGTTTACAGTTTGCAGCCTGTTATGGCAGATCACTCTGTCAAGGCTGGCAGACTTCCCGGTGAGCTGCACTTAAGAAACACATGAAAATCGCTTATCTTTGTCTCTGTTGACTGACAGTCCGAAAACATTCTCTCCCTCCTCTGGGAGAAAAATCCAGCTGTTCTTATGAGCTGGTCAATGACAGCTGGATACAGGCATGCTGCAGGGCTTTCCCACAGGCTCCCATGATTCAGTCCCAGCAGTCGCTGGCAGATGCTTTTTCCATGTCTAAATCAATCAAAGTCACTCAAATGGTTTTAGCACCATCTTGGTCTGATTGCAAAATTTCCAAGGGATGCAATTTTCATATCCATGTAATTTAGGGTCCCAGACTATTAGGCACATATTGCAAAAGCAGAGTTGTTACCTCACAGATGGTTGGTTTTAGTCAACAATTATTACCAACATTTCATTTTATTTCCATTGTTGATGGTGCCTTGGCTGCAAAACACTTCTACTGAATTGCCTCAAGATGTTTTCCAAATAAAGCAGTGAATCTGCATCAAAGCATAGTCTGTTGTTAGATTTATAGCATATGTTGCAAACGTGATAAAACATGTTCATGAGTGACATGCATGAAATTTAAGTCCTCATACAACAATTTAACAATGGAGAGTTTTACAAGCAGCTGAGCGTGAGAAACAAAACATAGCAGGATGCAAAGAATGGCACCTGTGCATATAGAAGCAAGCAGCAAGCACACAAAGCAGCCACCATGCAAAAGAGTTTCTGCTTGATGAGCGCTGGAGATCGTGCATGCTCTCACAGGTAACTCTGCTCTCAAAGTCTAGTTCTGCCTGCTCAAATCAAACAGACATTTAACAATTTGTGGGCGTGAACTTAAAGCAGCATTGGCCGTCTTTTGTTTGGCCACTTTTAGGGCCTGTGGTCCACCAAAGCTTTTTTTTCCCAGGTGAAAATGCCAGGTGCTCTCCTGAAAACACCCAGCTGAGAGCGCTTTGGAGGCACAGCGTTTTCTCAGCTGAGGCGCTTTGGTTCCTATGATATGGAATATCCATGGAAGTAATTTGTGTTGCAATTACCTAATTTTGTGGATAGTTTGTTTTATCAACAAATACTGAGTGTAAAAATGGCAGCACAAGGTGGAGTACCTGCTCTGGCCCTGGCTCTGGATGCAGGGAAGGCTGGAGGAAGTAGGGAGGACGGACCTGCAGGTCTATGTGGGCTCATGAGATTTTGTGGGTGAAGAAACATCTGTGCTAGTACCACCGTTTGGTTCAGGAGCTGAAGTTGGACGGGACCCGGTTTTCGCATTTGTGGCATTTGTCCCGCCCCTCCTCCACTGTGATTGGATGGCTGGGTAAAAAGTGACAGTGGTGAGCGCAGCGTTTCACACACTCAAAGTGAACACGCCAAATGTGCAGCGCTCAGCGCAGAAAAGACGCCCGGCGCCTCATCATGCTGCTGGTGTTTGTAGCGTAATGCCGTCAGTCCTCACCAGGCACAAACTCTCACACGTGGTGGCTGCTTTGTGTGCTTGCTGCTCGGCTCTATACACCCGAATGCCATTCCTTGTCTCTGCCCATGTTTTGTTTCTCACTGTCCAACTCTTGGCTGTTGAATTTGTGTGTAAGGACTTATATTATTTCACATGCACAGATATCAACTGTCCCTCACGCAATATAATTCGCTTGCAAGTGTGTTCTATTGCGCTTGTGAGGTATAACATAAATTTGACCTCATCGTAGCTGCAGAGAAACCCCGAATAAATGGCAAGAGCAGAGCTGTAGCTCTGGCCCCCATTGGCTGTTAGGAGGCCTGTTTGCACAGTGAGAGCTCCCAACAGTCACTGAACCCCGGGGCAATAGGAGGTAGAGGGAGCAACAGTGTGCTGCTGGAGTATTTAATATACTGAGAGAGAGGGTGAGTAGAGATGGAGGAGATGAATTAGGCTTCTGTGTTTAGAAAGTGAGAAAAAAGTTTCAGCGATTATTTAATATGATGAAGAATTTAATGAGATGTTTAATGTCACTAAAGCAGGGAGAAAATCAATTTAATAGAGAAGGCTTGAGGATAGTGGCCCTGTGACTTAAAGGAGAGAGAGTGGAATCAAATTTACAATGTTGTAAACGGCTTGCGTGTGTGTGTGTGTGTGTGCGTGTGTGTGTGTGTGTGTGTGTTGGCGGGAGCAGACAGACATCGGATGAATGGGTGTTTTATCATGTACTACTACTCAGCAGTCAGTAGTGCTGGTCCTCCCAAGGTCATGCTTGGTGCTGGAATGAAAGCTATTTCCTCCCTCGCTCTGACCAAGTGTGAAGTGGAGAAATGTCTGGAATCTCGGCTACTCGCAACTTTTGCTGCACAACTAATAGGAGTGAACAGATTTCCTTATTTTGTGCAAATGAACATCAGGTCTATTTAAATACACTCATCATCTCTGAATCTCTATTTGTACCCAAGGCTTTCTGCTACAAGGATATCTTATAAAAGAAGAGTACGTAGGTCAGAATACTGTTGAGTGCAACACCTAGAGACAAGTGTGGTACTTAGCTTATGATTACATTTGAGTTCAAATGAAGGATCTGCTGCAGCCTGAGAGTGCTTTACTTTTTTTGCTGTCATTGAATTCCAATTTCTCAGCTGTGCACCATTGATTTTGTATTGATGTGTGAGTGCAATGGCCTCCAGGCAAATCCTATTATGGAAAGCTAATGTTTTAGCTGAGCTCACATAAAGCATTGTGAGCAGGATTTGAGTTTCATCTCATTGGTCTTACCGCACTGCTTCATCAGTTTAGGCTTCATGCTGTAATTTGACGATGCAAATAAGAAGACAATGCAGAAATTGAGGAACTGATTGTGTTAAGGTGTGGGCTGTCTTTGCTTCTTTTCAGCCTCTGATTGCTGCAAGAAATGCAATTAATATCCTTCAATTTAGTTCAGAAGTACACAGGAAGTACTTTTATTTTCATCCAGTACGGTTCAGTTGAGACAAGTTGTCAGTATTCAAAACACGGTGTGAGGAAAACCAGGACAGAAATTGCAATTTAGCTCATATCGTGAGCCTTAACCATACCGTACAGGAAATGAGGTGAAGCACTCGCGAACAATTCAATCATTCTGGAAACAGGAGTTTACATGGGTGTTGTTACAGGATGTAGGTGAAACCGTATTGCGCAGTTTGCCACAAGTTTGAAAGTGAGGTGGAAAAGATTATAACGATTACATTTATTCCTTGTTGTTATCTGATAACTGCTAATAAAACAAAGTTGCATCAGGCAAGTAGATTTTCTGACCCACTTTGCCCAGAGCAGGCGAATAAAAAAAGAAAAGAAAAAGAAAATTAATGTTGAACTGAACACATCCAACCACAAATACTAAATGTCAGCATTGAATTCCTGACCCTACATTTACGTACCAACATATTCCATGGCTACAGTAACATGGCTTTGTGTATATTCTCCCACGCTCTGCGCTGCTGCTGTGTGATGAATGCAGGAGGAAGAATGTGCATGCTAAATTAAAAATAACTCATGAGCGTTTTGTTGAAGAAAATATCTTTTTAAAGTAGCAGTGCAGTATTTTGAAAGTATTCTCACTATTTACCAAGTGTCTAAAATCTAAATAACCATGTTTCAAAATATAGTATGGCCAAATGTAAGCGATGTGGCATCTTGATCTACAAAGCTTCATTACAAAAACACAACTGGAAAGCACTTGAAATCAGAGATTAATGATGAACTCTGGTAGAATGAGTATGATTCTGGCAGGGAGTGTTACTCAGTGTCCTATAGGTCAGAGTTTGGAGCAGTCAACCCTCTGTTCATGAGTCTGATTCTCAGGGATCCTCTGCATTCAAAGTACTGTAGAGATTATAGAATGCTTGGCAATGCAATGGCAATGGTCTCAAACTGGGAGTGCCAACAGTTTTTCCATCACAAGGTCACAGATATTTTTGAAGAGGAATATTTTGAGTGAAAGGTCTTCATCTTCTTACTTATATGACATGTCAGCTGCACATCTCAGATCTCAGGTGGTAACATGTCTGGATTGAGCGATGGCACAATTAGCATTGTTAGAAACAGGCATGACTCTGCACATATTTCATCTACAGTGTTTTTGAGGCATGTCAAACAGACTCAATTACATACTCCGTTTAAGATTTCCCTCTGAATCTACGTCTGTCTGGCCCTCAGTGTGTCTGTCTGTCAGTGATCTGTAATGATTAAGCCCTCAGTTACCTGAGAGGAGACACAAATGGAAGCAGATTGTAGTGGAAGGAAATAGGAAAACTAATACATGTAACTCCCATCCACCACTGCTTTTGCTAGAGCTTTAGTGAGGTCTGTCTGCCTTGTTAAACGCCACTTATCCTCCTTTAAGGCCTGGCAGCACTCTCGGGGTAATGTTTCAACCTGACAGGATTTAATAAAACATCCCATAGAAAGGTTGAAGGCGGGAGCTCACTCAAACTCAGCTATTGACAGATATCAGTCAAATTTCAGGTCCTGGAAACAGATGACACGTGACACAGATTTTACTACCCATAAACTCCTGTGCATTTCTGCTGATCTACCTGCCTTTATCATTTCCAGTGACATTTCTATTGCGTTTGAGCTTTTCAATATCACCTTTGTGTTGCATATTCATTAGAGCTGCACAAGAAACCCGTATATATCGGTATATGATGTACCAGTGAATACGTGTTGAGTTACGTTTCAGGAAAACCGGTACTTTTGGAAAACATGGTATGGTATCTTCTGTCGTATAGCCCCAGAAGTCATACATTCGTGGAAAGAAATGACGACCAGCGTACCAATCACAGGCCAAATTGAGTGCGTGGCTACATTTTGGTTTACAGAAGTTCAATAAGGATGGTACAATTGATAAATCACCATTGTGTGTGTTAGTCAATGTTATGTCAATGTGCCGGCAGTCAAAGTCACCTTAGAAACGTTGTCAGTCATCATCAACTGAGGGGAAAACAACAGTAACAAGTGGGAGGTCCAACGTGGTTAAATGCTGATGAGAAGAAAATAGCAATCATACTCAACACGGGCACAGGAATCAGAGGAATAGATCAGAAACAGTGTTTCTGTTGACAGCAGCAGGATATCCTCTCGTGTTGTTTCTGCTGTGATGCTGTGTTGAGATGATTTAAAACTTACAAGGTTAGAAGCAAATTACTTGTAACTTCGATTCAATAATATTTGATTTCGTATTAAGTATTTTTTTTAGAATTTAACACTGAAATGAATGATATATTTCCTCAATTTTCTGCCCATGTTATGTCAAAACAGGAATTCTGCAATGTATTGCAATACGCATCATAGTTCACCACAAAATATTGCAATATATCACAAAAGGAAAATTACCCAATACTCAGTATTACCCAATACTTATACTATTAAGTAACACTACATAATAAATATTGAGACATAATCTCTAGAACTTCATGTTCATGCTTTTCTGGTCAAAATCACCGTTTTTTTTGTGGTTCCCAGTTATTCTCAGTGGTCCAGAGGGGTGTGAGTACTTACATTCACCATTTATATGTGACAACACAAAAAAAATATAAATATAATTTGCCTCATTATATTTATATCTGCAGGTACATTAGGAACATCCAGCCAACCTACAGTATCTCATCCATCTTTCAAATTACTGCCTATTTCAAAGCGTTGGCACACTTGTTTAAAAATTCAGTAATAACTAACTGAAACAATACATCTTAAAGCAACAGGGGGCGAAACAGCTGTGAAACATGACCTCTCACAACAGGAGTTAGCTCGATAGTGACGGCAAGCTGCTCTAGGAAATGCTCTCCTTTTCTACTCACTTATTGTCACAGTTGGGGAATGCAGATGAAGCAGTAGTTCATCTGTGGCCAAGAGCAGAAAACATAGCTTCAGTTTTAGATTTCAGAACTGACAACAAACGAAGAAATGTGGGGGAAATTTCCAAGCAAACGAATGCATGCCTGTGGGTCTAATAGTATAAAGCAGACACAAAATACCCGTTTCAAAACAAGATTTCTGATTTCTCGGAGGGAGATGGCAGCTGTGTAGGTGTTGCATCACAACCATAAGAGCCGCCAACAGTTAAATCTATTTTCATGTTACTTTGTCTTCTTTATTGCCTCTTTGGTTCTGATCATTTGACATATTTTCATTTTTTTTCCCTGTGTGTGTGTGTGTGTGTGTGTGTGTGTGTGTGTGTGTGTGTGTGTGTGTGTGTGTGTGTGTGTGTGTGTGTGTGTGTGTGTGTGTGTGTGTGTGTGTGTGTGTGTGTGTGTGTGCGCAGGCATCAGGCCACCCATTATGAACGGACCTATGCACCCGCGCCCCCTTGTGGCACTGTTGGATGGGCGAGACTGCACCGTGGAGATGCCCATCCTGAAAGACGTAGCGACCGTGGCTTTCTGTGACGCTCAGTCCACACAGGAGATCCACGAGAAGGTAACACACTTAACTAGATCAGAATGCACACATACACGCACCAAAATTAGACTCATTTTAAAATAAAAAAATCATACAAGCTAAATTGAGGTCAGAAAATGTTTCAGTACAGCTTTTACGTCGTCTCGAATAGACACACGATAGTATAGATGAATAGTCTACTTTCTTTAACACCTAGTGCTACAATATAGCCTCTGCAATACAAAGTGATTGTGTTTTACATTTTAAAGAGAAGCAACAGCAGCATGCATGACACCAGCTCCAGGAACTCAAATCTCAAAATGCAAGGCGGACACAATAAAACGATAAAACTCAAATGTGGGTCATGCTCGAACCTTGTCACAGCCACTATGGACTGTAAATGTGTTTGTATGTCTGGCAGGGTTAGGTCTCGCTTTGGATGTCTGCCAGGCACGCTCTGTATGAGAACACGCTCGGTAGGCCACAGCGTGGGAGAACCAGATGGCTCTCCCTCGCCCACCATCCCTCACTCTTTCTCTCTGGCTCTCTAGTGAGCAGCCACCTCATTGTATTAATTAAATGGCCTTCTTTATTGTAATTGAACCACATGTCATTTCATCGTCTCTCTCACAGGCATGAAGAGGAGGGCTGGCAACGCTAGAAACAGATTGTAAGATTAATTGAGAGCCAATTAAAAGGTAACTGAACCGGTTTTCAAACATAGTCAGATATACAAAATCTATACGAAATTCAAATGATCTGCTTTTGAGTCAAAATATTTCATTTTTCAATTAAGACAATAAGCCGTTGCCCTGATTAGGAGCCAGTGAAAATCCCACGACATTCCTGCTGATGTTAGGCCGTTTTGTTAAATGGAGAGACACCTTATCTTGATTCCTGTGGTTACAAAAGCTTTGTTTCCATGGCGATGTTCAGGAAAAGAAGTCATTCCATGCAGGCAGGGATATTAAAAAAAACAGGATATGAGAACGATATAAAAAAAACATAACTGAGATAATGAGTTTTATGGAAACGCTGTGCACTCTGTGAACTCAGGGTGCCGACACAGATTTCTGTGACGCCACGCTTGACTTGTGCTCACACCTACACAAACACATGCCGCTGCTTGACACTGTATTCAAAGCACTACCAATACTATGCAAACAGACACCTTTTATGCGACTGTCTGTTTTAACACAGAGGTTAAATAAGGCAGTGCAGGTTTAGATATCTTATATTTACACTCAAACACATATTTCTAGCTATGATTTAAATAACTCAGCACTGTTTGTGTGTCTTTGTGTCCAGGTGTTGAATGAAGCAGTAGGAGCTCTGATGTACCACACTATCACTCTGATGAGAGAGGATCTGGAAAAATTTAAAGCTCTGCGCATCATCGTCCGCATCGGCAGCGGCTACGACAACATTGACATCAAATCTGCAGGGGAGCTGGGTAAGAACGCCATGAAAGTAATTTAATGACAAAAGTAAAATGACTAATTATGCATGATGGCCCTTTCTTAATTTTTTTTAATTTTTTTATTATTAACACAGCCTAACAACTAATTTGACTAATTTAAAGTGTTAATCTCCACAAAACATTTTTTTTCTGCTGCCAGTAGGTACCGTCATGCTATTAATATTTGTATTAAAGTTAAACATTTTTATTAAAACTGATGTTTGCCCTGCATCGGAGCTTCACTAAGTGTCCTTATGTTCTTCCACCAAGAGACTCTGCCATTTTAAAGTTGCCAGTAGTGTTTGTAGAGAAAATTGCTGACCCGAGTCTGCCCTTCTCCATCAAAATAAGTTTCACCAAACTTCATCCATCACCTCAAATGGCCCCGAAAGCTAATGCTAATCCTTATCTGCTCTCTGGTCCAACAGGCATAGCTGTTTGTAATATGCCAGCAGCTTCAGTGGAGGAGACGGCAGACTCCACGCTCTGTCACATCCTCACCTTGTACCGACGCACAACCTGGCTGCACCAGGTTCGTATCCTTGTGTGGCTGATAAAGAGACTAAAATGAATTGAAATGAACTAATTCTAAACATATTGGTTAGAGCTGTACGTGCAGTTATCACAAATTTAGTCTCCACAGTTACTAATAACTGTCTACTGACAAGTCAGCAAAATTGAAACATTTCATTTTCTTTAGAATGTTGCTGTATTTGAAAGACGTTGATGTAAGATGTAGAAGGTACAGTGAAATGATTTGTTTCTAAAATCAGTTATAAGTAACAATCATTATTTAGAGTTGCCATGATCACAATATATGTGAAATAGAACTGGTGTGTGTTTTAAACTCTATTTTTTTTTTTGCTATCTGTGGGACATTTGCAAGCAATAAGTAACTGTTATTCACGCCAGGCTCTGCGGGAGGGAACGCGGGTTCAGAGCGTGGAGCAGATCCGAGAGGTGGCGTCGGGAGCCGCGAGGATCAGAGGAGAGACACTGGGACTTATAGGGCTTGGTGAGTGACAACCAACACATCACTGCCTCACCTCTTTATGCCTCTGAAGTAAGAGGGACTTAGCAAACTGTTGTAAGCAAGAGCCATCAGGAGAGGGCATGAACATGAACATAAGCTGTCAATTAGAAATATCAAAACTGTGCAAATGAAAACTAAAAACATATATTTTGTGTCATTCCCGGTAGACATGTACAAAGAAAATAGTTTACAAGATGTGCTTCAAAAACAAACTTCAATTTTAATTGTAGGTGTAAATTGAGCAGATGTGTGAAAACAGAGAAATATGTAATCTGTACAATGCAAAAGTCATAAAAGGAAATATTAGGGGTAAAATGTGTGTTTTATGTTCACTTTGAATGTGTATTAATGCGCGTGCAACTTGTTTGAATGCTCCAGTGTGTGCATTAATGTGCGTGCATCCTCCATGCTTATGTGTGTGCCTGTGTTTCTAGGTCGAGTGGGCCAGGCTGTCGCCCTGCGAGCCAAGGCCTTTGGCTTCAACGTGATCTTCTATGACCCTTATCTGGCTGATGGTGTAGAGAGATCTCTGGGTCTACAAAGGGTCACCACACTACAGGTAGCAAACACACAGCCTCACGTCCTGTTTATGAATGTTATTTTGTCATTTTTTAATCAGCCCTTCCATACATGTGCAGCTAATTTCAATGACTTTTACTGAAGAAGAATAAAATGGTGGAGGGAAGTGAAAGATAACTGATTTTCCCTGTTTATTTCCTAAATAAAGTAATATCCTAAATGGTTATATTTAGTATGTTGCTCCACCTATTACTTTACCATAAAGCAGACCAAAGTGGACAACAGTGGCCTGTATGTTTCCACCAGGGTTGGAAGTCCAGGTCTTGTTTCTGCTCATGATACTTTTAAGGATGATGTGGACAGTTTTTATTAAGTTGCTCTGCACCTAACGCCAGCATCGGTAAATCACATCTCCTGTTACCGTGATAGATATGACTGTCATCAAAGAACCATTTCCATTACACTTCCATTAGGGTTTCAGCCAATAAGAACACAGCACTGGCATGGAATTTAAACCGATTCAGACTAAATCGTCTTTTAACTAGGGGGAAAGAAAAAAGAAAAGAAAATTCTCTTTCCTGACAAAACAATCTCTCCACTGCCACCATGACAAGCAAGTATTTGCGTGCTGTTCCTTCTTTATGTGACAATGGAGAGATGCCCTCCTTTAACAGTCATTGAGATAATGTCAGTAATAAAAAAAGAAAAGATATCTATATATATAAAAGATATATGTCTATAGTTACGGTGACTTGACGGACAGATGATCTGAAAGGTCATTCTTTTGGATTGTGATTTATCTTTGGCATCCTTTGCTGTATCTCGCCTCAGGACCTGCTCTTCCACTCCGACTGTGTCTCTCTGCACTGCAGCCTCAATGAACACAACCACCACCTGATTAACGACTTCACCATCAAACAGGTAGACTGGACAACCCCACACACACATACACACACACTTATGACTGTGCACACATACACACCTCAATGATTTATTCATCCTTACAACTACTACATCCTACAGCCATGAATATTTAAAGAAGCAGATACCCAGGGAAACCCACTACCTACCCTTTCTACTGTGTGCACTGCCTCTGCTAGAGACTTCACTTTAAACTAAGTTGGATTATTATAAAGTTATAATCAGGTGTAAAACTTGACCTTATTAGATAAAGTAAACCATGGACTGTGTGTGTGTGTGTGTGTGTTAAAGATGCGCCAGGGAGCGTTCCTGGTGAACACGGCCAGGGGGGGTTTGGTGGATGAGAAGGCCCTGGCTCAGGCCCTGAAAGAGGGGAGGATACGTGGAGCGGCTCTGGATGTTCATGAGACGGAGCCTTTCAGGTAACACACTCACTGACTGCTTTTCTTTTTTTTTTTTCTTTCAGATGAAGGTAGTTGAAGGTAGATGTTATCCATTTAATATTATCTCCAACACATTCGAATGTGTATCTTTTGTATGTATTTATAAAATATATATATATATATATATCTGTATTTGCAACTGATTGCACACTATGTCAGTTTCAGTCAGGGTCCGCTGAAGGATGCTCCCAATCTGATCTGCACCCCACACGCTGCCTGGTACAGCGAACAGGCATCCCTGGAGATGAGAGAGGAGGCAGCTAGGGAGATCCGAAGGGCCATCACAGGTAGGGTACTGTACTGTACACTCATACACCCAAACAGTCATGGAGACACTCATGCATTGATGGGAAACGTGACCCCAGCTGAAATAAATGTTTTCAGGCGTTCTGCTGCTTTCATGCATTAACAATCCTCCCTTTTCTTTTAGCACGGAGAATTAAAGACTGCTTCTTTCTCTAGCCATCTCCTTTTTTCTTCTTTCATCTTTCATTTCCCCTTCTGTGTTTTCTCTGTGGTTCCTTTCTCTGGCGTGACTTGAAGAACCCCGGACTGTTCATTTAAATAATTCATTTTTTCTGTGTTTTTCAGGTCGTATCCCAGACAGTCTCAAGAACTGTGTGAATAAGGAATTCCTCACCCAGAACAACCACTGGGCAGGAGTTGACCCAGCGACTGTCCACCCTGAGCTCAATGGGGCTTATAGGTAATAACTGCTATCAGGATAAAGCAACCTGTCGTGGTAATTAGTTTGCTTCCTGCCTTCAAACCCTGGAAAAGGAATTTGAATTTCTTCTTTTCTGCTGCTTTGATTTAGATCATTAAAAAAATCAGGTCCTCCAACCTTATGGAGCTGAAATACTCTGTGACACATAAGTGAGCTACACCACATGACCAAAGTATTCTATTAATGAAGGTTGTTTTGTTTTGTTTTTATCAATAAATGTTTCATTGGCTTGTTAAATCTTAATGGAGGTCTGCTGCAAAATCAAAACAAGGTCACATGATTCTCTTTGTTGTTTCAGTTGTAGTTTGATTACTCTCTCCCTTCAGGTATCCCCCAGGAGTGGTGAGCTTGCCTGCTGGTGGCCTCCCGCCACCTGTTGAAGGAATTGTGCCCAGTGCTGTGCCCATCACACACACCCTCCCGCCCGCTGTCACACACCCTCCTCATGCCCCGTCTCCTGGACAAAACACAGTTAAGCCACCAGAGGGCGACAGAGAGCAACATCCGAACGACCAACTGTAGCCTCACACACACACACACACACACACACACACACACACACACACACACACACACACACACACACACACACACACACATTGACATGGGATAATAGCGATAAATCTAGAAGTGACAAATTGTTATCAGACAGCTTCACAATGTCAGACTGATAGGTTGAGGTTCCAGTAACAACAGATTCAGAAGTCTCTGGCAATTGGTTCCCATAAGCCAGCTCACACTCCAAAGAGGAAGAGGAAGATGAGGATGATAAAGAGGATGATGAGGAGGAGAGGATGTAGCTGGCAGGAGCTCTAATCAAAGAGCAAAACAGTTGTCCTCTGCTCCGACCCGAATCTCTGAGAGAGACTGTAAAGATCAACAGGCTATCTTAACATGACAGCTACAGTGTAGTCCAGTTTGAACGTTTTCCCTGTCAGAAGTTTTTAAAAAAAGTAATAACTCCATGTTGATTTGGAAAGAAAAAATACTGAATCAAATTCAACTGTCTTAGACTGTAGTGTGTCCAAAGTTAGAGGGGCCTATTTAATGTCTTTCTCTCTTTTGTGTCCTTTCCTTAGTTTGATGTAACAGCAAAAGTAGTAGGTTATGAAATGAATGTAACCTGTCTGTGTACAGTTTTTGGACTTACAGCAAGAACATACTGATATTTGTATTCCAGTCTTAAGAAATTAAGGGTTATGTGATCTCTTTATGTAGCCAAACTAGTTTGAGAATACAATATCTGTATTTTTTTTTTTAAATTAATGTGTCCCTAAATTACCTATCCCCCACCCCCAACAAAAAAAAAAAGAGGCAGCTTTTTGCACACCATCTCAGGAAATTCTGTTTCCGCAGTTGGTATGTTATTTTTCAATTTCTTAGTTTAAGAAATACCTTTTTATGCCACTTAGTGCTTTTGTTTTTCAACCTGCTTGCCTTTTTGTGCGCCGATACATTAGAAAAAGAACTTTAACGAGAGCTAAAGTTGATCTAATGTTTGCTTTTGTTATGTTTAAGGGGCATGTGATGTTGCTCTCGGGACTTATGTAAATGTTTGACCCACATTGAGGGGGTTGCGGGAGGAAAGGCTGTATGGGAGGTGGCATAATGGTATGCTTGGCTGGGACGACTTTATCACATGTCGCATTTTGAATCAGCAAAAGAGTGGTTTGATGGACAGAGCAGGCTGTGGATGTTGGATGAGTTTGTAGCAGCTTATACTTTGAAGTTATTACCTTTGTGTTATTCATGTCTAGTGATCCAGTACTTCCAATATTACACACTTAATTGTCCAGGTCATTAAGCATGAACAGTTCAATGCACCAAGGTTTGCAAATAATGCACAACAGTGGTAAATCAGTGTATTGCTCCGTACTGCTATATCAATCAGAATTTCTTGCTGTAAATCTGTCAAATGCACCAACAGACTTGCGGAATTCTGCAGAAAAGACTTTTTGTTTGCAGTTGAACTCTCTTGCACACAGCTTATAGTTATTGATAGTTCTGTTCTTGAAACTAGGTCAAACCAAATGTTCACACTTTGGTTTCGCCCCCCTTTTAAGACGTTCAAAAACACTAAATGGCTTGTCAGTTTGATCAACTTACTAAGAGGAACAACCCGCTAATGAGAGCAACTACCTATGGTTTTTACAACAAGAGAGATGTTTCATCGAAGTATACCATTTAGCCAGCCTCTGTGGCCTTTGTGTCTATGTGTACATATGGTGTTCTGCCTGCCTGTGTCAATGTGACTTGGTTGTATCTGTGTCTAAAAAGCAGCACTGGGAGGAGGGGTGGTTACGAGTACTCTCCACGTGGCGTCATTGCAAAGACCGTCATCTAAATACACAAACACTATGTAAAAATAAAAAAAACTAGAAATGCTTACAATTGGACTTCAAATCTATGATGGCAAACCGAGTCAGTAATATATGCTTTTATTGGTTCCATTCCCACAACGTAAACAAAATGCTGATATTGGTACATCAGTAATTAAAAATCCGAGACTCCTTTTCTATCTGGAATATTTATTGCTGATGTGTTCTTGATGTTAGCAGGCCAGCTAAGTGGCGGTGCTTTTTGGATCCCCTTCTAACAGTAGCTGAGTAGTGAAAACAGTTCACTGTTGCCTACCTGGTCTTCTTCATGGTGAGGTAGTAAGAGTAGCAATCAGGGATGGACATTTCACTAGCTATTTGAGTATTTTACAGGCCTCAGCTAGAGTTCTCACTGGCCAGGTGTCTAGAATAGAGGGTACTGAGGTGATATTTTAATGTCATCTTATGACTAGAGCCCAAAAATCCTTATAGGGATTGTGGAGTATTTTGAATTTTACTCTTAATCTTTCCTCACCAGAAGCCTGTCATTATGAGAAGGAGAAAATAATCGATAATACTTCCTAATATAAATTGTGTGCATTCCTCATGCAAACTGATGGGTGCCACAAGTAAAAACAACAGTCGAGCATTTTGAAGTGTTGAGGTGCTCCTTGAAATTCCATCCCTGGTAGTAACAGACAGTCCACTGTTGCCTACCTTGGTCTCCCTTATGGTAAAGTAGTAGGCGTAGCAATATACAGTATACATATTCTATATTCTACAGTAAATATCATTATTTTTGGTCAAAACTGACAACCTGACAAAGATATGTTTGTGACTGTATGCATTTGTATGAATTATTTTAAAAGGAAATAAACTGTGTAAAAGTGAAGTTTGTGTCTTCTTCATCTTTAACCTAAATTTGTTGGCATAGAATCACTGATAATCTAAAACTATTTTAGTAGTAAACAAGAGACTGTTTTAGTTTCAGGAGATGATACGAGATATGAAGACAAATACCAATCCAACAAGGACAATCTAACAAAGATTAGTGTTTCTTGAAGAATGTAATAGTTTTTTTTCTGATGTCTTGCAACCACAATTTGTTTAATCTGCTAAAATCGATTAGGTTATCAACGTAAAATGAATCAGCAACTGTTTAAGTACTTGATCAATATTTCAAGTCAATTTTCAAACACAAAATGTAGGAAATTGATCTTAATACAGAAGAAAAATCTGAGAGTTTGTCACTGCTACTTGCTCTCTTAGCCAGGTCACTCTTGGAAAAGAGATTTTTAATCTCAATGAGGATTGTTTTACCTGGTAAAATAAAGGATATAATAAAAATATCTTTGGGCTGTAGACTGTTGTCCATACAAAACAGCACAGAAGATGTCACTTTAGACTAATCAGCAAGTTAATTGATAAAGAAAATAATCGTTAGCCCGAGAAAACAACGTCCACGTCTTTGTCAAAAATCCAGCAAATTTGGTATGCATATACTGACATTGATTTTGTTTAATTTTGTTATATTTTCTCATGTAGTGCTAAAAAACTGGGATTTGAATGCAGCAACTCTGGATATGAACTTCCTAGCTGATTCCAATAGATGTCACTAGTACAGCTGCAACAGTGATACTGTGAAGAAAGACATGCAAACCAGCATATTTGATGTCACAAAGAACTTACTGAGAAATATTCAATGATAGGCATTAATAGTATTAGACTGCAAATCAATTGCATGTCATGAATGATGACTAACAGATAGATACAGAAAGAAAACAAGGCTTAGTGACTCTGGGCTTATTACTGCAGAATCCTTGACACTCAATGGATGTGAATTGACAAAGTAAATGTAAAATACAAGCACAGCTGTTCTTACAGCTTTTGACTTATTAAAAGTCATAGAAAAACAAACCCTTTCTGACGTGTATATGTGTCATCGTGATTACAAACTGATTTGCATAAATATGCACATGGCTTATACAGATCAATTATGAATGGATTTCACTATCAGCAGATTCATTTATTAATCAACAAACCTCTCCAGGGTTCGACTGAAAGCGTGCCGAGACCACCCTTTCTTCACTTTCTTGACCCACTTGTTTTCTCCTACATTTCTGTGTTCACATATAACCAGAGAAAAGAATCTTTGAGGGGAAATGCTCCAGGTTTCAAAGCAACTGCTCCAAATGTGCAAGGTGTGAATACAACCTTTGTTTTTTTTTGCTATATCTATCTCGTGCTCGCTACATGCCTCCAAATGCCTCATTTTCTCCTTCCTCTTTCCTCTCTCCCTCTCTGTTTCATCCAATCAAGGTTACAGCCAGTGGGATAGGCGCTCTGGCAGCTGGAAACTCAAGATGGATTAATCTAAACCTCAGGAAGCAGGATGAGAACCAGATGTAGTAAGAAAAAAAACAACAACAAAAAACAGGCAAAGGGCACATTTTATTCATTGTAAGAACTGACCACCATCAGGCTTAAATTCAAAAGAGACATTGTTCAAAACTCTCAACATGTTCTGAGCAATCACATCTTCCTCTGTGAATATGGACTAAGCTTGAGGATTTAAGAGATGCTAGCTTCTTAGAAGAAGTGGAAAATTCGGTCAAAGGAAAAGTGAATGACTAACGCTCTCCAGTCCTTCAGGAAATGCCATTGAACTACACTTGGGCAAGGCAGTTAACATTAATCCATGTTGTAGCATAATCCTGTTTTACAGGGTTCAAATGTTGTTAAAGCCTTGGCTTGGCTGTTGGACAAGACATTCTAAAGCGTGAATGGAACAAAACCAAGTTTAAATGAAACAGCTCTTGCAAATGCACAGAGCACAAGAGAGCCCTGTTCCACAACGTAAAGGTAGATCGAGGGTGGAAAAAAGTGCTGGATGGTCAAAACTTTTCTTTCCTCACTCATGTTAACCTTTCTGTCACTTCACTTCACTGCACTGGCTTTGTTTCAGATTGTTCATGGTTTGTTTAATGGTCCTGATCCCCTTACCTTTGCCATGCCACTAACAAGATAGTTGCAAGGAGCAAAGCAAAAGTTTAAGCTTGTAACTAACCCCTTAGCTACCTCATTTACGTATCGTATTCTTTCATCAATCAGTCCTCAAACCAAGATTTTTTTAATTAGAGCAAATGTTGAGACCCTCGTAGTGCTCCGAGAATATGGGGTATCGGGTCATTTGACTGGAATGTTCCAACAAATCAGTGATGTGCTATGTATTAGTATGGCAACAATACAGATGCTTTGATTTCCATATAATATGAGCAATAAAGGAAAATGACACTTTGATAGTTAACCTGCCAACCATCTGTTTAATTACGTTAATCATTCACAACCTACAGGATGGAGCTGCTCCCAGTTCACTTTCACACAGTCATAAAATGAAAGGCAGCTTTAACCACACACTTAGGTCACTTATGACATGTTAATTCTGTGTTGTCAGATTTGTATAGTGTTGAAAGAAGTGACAAAGACAACTGTGTGTTTGCATGAGGTGGGTCCAGGCTCTAACAGACGAAACGGGTCGATGATGGACGTGGAGGAAATGGGTGGATTTTCACACTTCCTCTATGCATCTCCCTTTCCTCTCCCTCTGCTCCTCTCACCTTTCCCCCCTCACATTTCCTCCCACTTCTTTGGGGTTTCTTCTCCTGACATTCGCTCTTCAGCTACATATTCGGTTCTCCTCTCCCCTTAACCTGGTCATGGTCCAAATAAAGCCTAACAAACGTTTATTATCCACAGAAATGTGGTGGAAGGTGAGGCACCCTGCTAAGCTGAGTCCTCCACTAAATGCAGGGTTTCCATTAGTATTTATTTCAGTGGCAAGGTTCAGTATTCAGTGAGTCCACATACTGTTTCACAGGGCCCTTCCACCCTGCCAAGGAAAATGTCTGGTGGTTAATAAACACCAGACACGTGCTTGTAAATGCTGGCTGCCATGTGAGAGGTGCCAACTCCAGTGGCTGCTTTGGCAGGTCACCATTATTTTGTTGGTGGAAAGCAAAAATTGTGCTCCTCCACCTCCTGTCTGCACTATTGTCTCATGTCATCACTTTTTACAATTAATTGGCCACCAGTGTGTCACATATGTAGAAAGTGTGTCATGATATTACAGCCAAGCAATATCATTAAAATGGATTGTAAAAAGGCACAGCAGATGGGAGTCAGCTTAACAAAACTCTCTGGGATGTGGGGATGCAGCACAAAGGTCCTGCAAAAGATCCATCTGCAAGAGACTTTATTTTGACTCCAGGTGTCAGCCATAATGCAAAACATGCAGGGTTTTGTTGATCTTACGTCTCATCATGCCTCATTAAATATTTGTGGTTTTAACAATTCAAAAATTCTGGCTCTGGGTCTGTTTAGGTGGATTATACTGTTATCTCTGTCTTAATGGATTTTGATACCCATTCAATGCCGGAAGAAGATGCAATAATTTACTTGAAAAATAAATAGACACTGTTAGAGAAACTGTAGGGAAAACGAGACAAAAGATGACAGAGATGAAGAGACAAGTATCTCTCTACTGATGTTAAGACTTTTTTTGTTTTAATATTGCAGATAAAAACTGAATATCTGCTTTTTTCAATCACTGTTTACATTTTTCTTTCAGTGGGACTCCAGGTCACGTTTTCACATTTTTCCTCAACGTGTTGTGTGTGTTTGCGTGTGCTTCCCAGATTAGTCTTTCTCTGAAGGTGTTGACCCACTTTCTCCAGCCAGGTTTCTGGAGTTTTCTGTGTATGAGGTGGGAGAAGCTGACACTTAACAGATGCCAAATGGTTCACATAAACACACATAAAGGAAAACACACAGTAAATGTAGGAGGACATGCAAACACACATATGAGCACATGGAATATTAAAAGGTGGTGATCAAAATACCAGGAAACTACTCACTCACTAAAACATCCACAATTCATATCTGTTTATAACCTAAAATGTATATAATATTTGGAATAATCAGTCATCAGTCATCATTCAAATATGGAAAACTGCAGACACTTCCAGTCAGTCTTTCCTCAAAGGCAGCTATAGTAATGTATTCACTTGAGGATTTGAGAAAGCAATAGAACTAGTAGTGTCAAGGATTACACGAGAACTCAAGACAAACATTCAAACCCTGCTTACTTTCTTAACTTAGTACACCTGGCCACTCGCTGCATAGAGTGGGTTTGTTTCTGAACCAAAATATACTGCAATAAGGTCCTCAAATCCTGCATTGAAAAGATGGTTTCAAACGCTGACCAAAAAAAACTCCACACCACAGCTTTTGTTTCTCCTATCAGCCTCTCTCTCATGACTTGTCTGAGAGTTTCTAATGCCTGTTCACAGCCCCTCATTATACTGAAGCAGCCATGGAACTGCCTTGGTGGAAAAGGGCCTTGTGTGAACAACTTTCAACTCTGGTGCATCAAAGCAAAACAAGAAAAGCATCATCCTTTGGCGCTGAGCTAACATGCTATCCTGGGACTCCTGCTAACTAGCCACGTGCTGCTAGCTCTCCACTTACACCTGGTGTGAGGTCCATTAGCAAAACATTGCAACATTGTTATTCGTCTACATGATCTAGTCTAACGAACAGGGTGTTCCGCGGCCGTGCTGCAAGACATAGCGAGTCAACTGAATAGGTAACTCATGGCAAGACAAAAATGGCGGACGACGAGTTGACTATTTACAAGTATTTAGTCACTGTGGACGGTCTCCTGGGACATTTTGTGCTGCAACATTCAATATTATCTCAGTTAATATTAGTGAAAACACTCCATTAGAACAAAGTGTTCAATAAGGTGACCAAATGTTACCTAACAACGGTCTCATGTCAAGTTCGCTACTGAACGCAGACCTGACAAATGCTGGTTCAGTCCGCTTGCATAAAATCAAACTGGCTTAAGCTCAAATTCATAAACCTTCCCAACCCTATGTGGAACTGAGAAAAGTTGTTAAAACTCTGTGCTTGTAGCTTTATTTTCATTCTTCTGCTATGTGATGCACAGGTTATTTGACATTTCACTTCAAAGCATGTTGGTCCTTCATCAAATTAGGACTGGTGTTTTTATTTTGAAGTTAGAGGTTATGTTTAGCCTAAGAACCGCAGGGTTTATGAATTCAGAATTGAGACTGAACTATGTTCTGTTGCCACAACTATAAAAACATTTCAGCCAATGCTAAACAGTGATGATAAAAATTGTCCAAGGTTATTAGCTGCATTAAGTCACGTGCAGATAATTAGGCACTTTGAAAAAAGAGTGATTCATTTGGCCTCCTTTGACTCAGATAATCAGAGCTCCAGGAGGAAGAGTCAATGCACAAAGGATATATTCGAAGGATGTCTTCAAAGCTATTGCCAGTGAGATATATCAGATCCAAACTACATCCTTTAGCAAAAAAGTTCTATCTTTAAAAAACATTCCCTCAGTACATACACAGCTAAAGGTGAGCAAACATTTTAAAGATCATTTCCATGTATGGTGCTGCAGGATCTTTCATTTCTGCCTTCAGTAAGCTCCCAGCAAGTCTCAGGCAGACAGAGAGAGAAAAAATATGTAGGTACAGATACAGGGCAGCCTTATTCTCTATCACCCCACTTCACTGTGAGATTTCTGGGGAGTACTTCTTACATCCATCATCATTATTTCATTAAAAGAGAAACCTGAGAGACACCGGCTGGCAAGGTCATTTACACAGATGACTGTGCTCCTCACACCTATAAAAACAAAATGTGAGCCTTATTACCCCGTCAAGACGTCACAGGAAACCAAGGGTAGGAAGAAACGGATTATGGAGTTAAGTAATCTTATTAAAAATTAATAAACGGGTCTCACCAGGTAATTAAAGGTGGTATCTTGGACTTTTGTTTGAATGAAATTAAGGCATCTGAATTTTGGATCAGTGTCATACAATACAACATAATCTCTATGTACACCATGTACCTGAAATAATTGCTGATGATCACGCAAGATAAGGAATTGTTTGAAAATGTCCTAATATACAAAGCTTGGAGGAAGGCATGAGTTGAAAATGAATGAATAATATGTAATTGTATAAGAAGACTATGATGGGAAAGAAGACTATGGTTAAAGGTCGTATGGTCTTAATCAGACTCACACTAAAAAATAACTTAAAATGTCACCAGTGTTCACATTCAGTGTTCCTATGAATGTTAAAGGCTAAATGCTGAACTCAGCCTTACCTCATTTTCCCATTCACTTTTCTCAAATGTCAACAAGAATCAAGGGTAATACGTTTGGCTCAAATACAGTACTTCTTAGTAATACATGAAACGGTTACAAAAGAAGCTGTCCAGAACCAACTCTGGCAAAGCTGCACCCACGAAAATGAGAAAGTAGATTTACCTAATTTGTTAATGGCATTCTGGAGCTAAGAAGGGAAACCTGCAAAAAGGTCATGTGTTCAAATCTAGCATATCATCTGTAATACATATATCCATTGCATTTGTTCCTGGTGATCTTTTATTTGAGTCATTTGGTGCAGCACATCAGCCAGACAATGCATCATGAAGCACTAAGCGACAAGGACGCGCCCTTTTTCGGGAAGGAATCTTACTTTCAATCTTCTTAATTTTAGTAAAAGCATCAACAAATTTTTGCTGAATTGATGTTTTTCATTAGCTTAGAGTGAGTCATATACAGAGGGAGTCAGTACTCGTTCCACAGGGTCCGCCATGTTACACTGCCACGTTTCTACATCAGCCTGGAAAGGACAAACCAACACCGGCTCAGGAAAGGGGCTTTTGCATTTTTTCGCTGCCACCATAGGTTTTCCTACACACTTGGAGAGGCTGAGGCAAATCATATTAGTTGGTTGAAAACTGCATTCTCACCACAAGAAATCACCATATCCTATAAACTGGAACTTTACTGTATTTACTAAAAGTTATGGAAATCTCTGCAATTGATGACAATCCACTAATGGCGAAAAATGGAAATTGTTCTTTTCTAACCAAGAGTTCAAAACAATCAATAGATGCCCCATGAATGTAATATGTAGACCAGGATATGATGGTGAAGCTAAGACTTGCTTCCCATTTTGCCCAGTGGCCTCTCGAGGTATATGGCTGTAATGTCCTTGCGGCCTATGAAGCATTTTTCCCACAGACCACCATTGGTAAAGAGACGTTGATCTAACTGTGAGGCATGATCAATTATCACTTTGTTGATCCATGGATTTATCATATTTGTAACATTCCTTGAGCAGACATTGATTTAAAAAGTCTCTGACGTCATCATAATGTTCGTGTGCTAAGAAAGGAACTCATGCATGGGGTCAAGAATAGAATGACTAATGTGCAGAGGCAGTACTGTAGGCCAGACATTCAGGAATCAAACCCAAAGCTTCTCAAGTGTCTCGAAAAATGTCAACAACAAAAAGCCCCTTGGAAGTTTTGGTGAATTGTCACAAGGCTCAATAATCCTGCTTCAATCTGTCCAAGTCCTTGACAGCAGAAGGCGATTTATTGGATGAGCTGAAAGACAGATCACAAGTTTCACCTGGATTCAAGTGGTCAGCCCATTTCACGGTAACAGCAGGTGCTTCTTTTCTTTTCTTTCCTGCATTTGGTGTATGGCAGCATTAGCAGTTCATCAGAGAGGGACAATGAATCCCTGAACAGAAACAGATGAAGATGACTTTCCTGCCTATATGTATGTGCTTCATTGTTGTGAGACTTCACAAGTGTGTGGATGTGTCTTTACTTTTTCTCCAGTGCTACTCTCCCTTCACATAATAACAAAAACAGAAAATCTATAAATTCATCTTTGTGAAGACATCTGTTCTAAATTCAAACAACACTTCTTCACTGAAGTATCATGTATGTATTATTGTATTTTATAATTCCCGTTCATATTCATAAGTATAGTCTTGTCACTGTGAGTGCATGTGACGACCCCCTGAGCAGGCTTCTCCCTCAGGGAGTCTGATTGATAGAGTTGGGTCGTCAGGGTGATTCAACTCAAACGGTGTTACCAGACGTATGATAACGATCGTATTTCTACGATAATTTCACCATCTGCACAATGTACGGTCAATAATGCCAAAAATCCCCAAATGTACGATAATTTGAGTATTTCATGACACTTTGTTTGTAATTGTAATTTATTTGCCAACACAAACGATACATGGAGCCAGCGTCTGTGTTTACGGGTCTTTTCACATGACGTCATTCCAGCCAGTCAAGCTTGCTGTGACGACAAAATGACGCACAACGTCGTGCACAATTGCCATAGCATCTTTTTATTAATGTAAAATAAACTTGCTTTTAATTACAAGTCATGTGTGTTCTTCTCTCCTTTGTCCAACTTTGAGTCCGGTTGTGACAGCATGAAAAGTATGTCATATCACACATGATACTTTGCCCAATGTCATCTCAGTGTCAATGTCATCCTTCAACCGCCAATCAATCAAGCTTCGATTTGTAAAACTATATAGTCAGCGTTTCATAGGCCACCAGGGAATTTGAAATAAACCAATGGCTGTCCAAATGTCATTATGCAATGCCTTAAGTCATGTGGAAACCTTCAATTTTTTCATTTGTACTTTGCTTCATATTTGGAAAGGAAGGGTGTATTTCAATGGATTTTTGAATCTGCTGGCGTCACCTGGAAAATGAGACCCGTTTTCTTTTTTCTCCAGTGCTGCAAAAACTACACATCTTGACAAGTCATTGAGTGTTGTGTTGAGTCTTCAAATATTATTTCTCCAAAAGTAAAGGAGGCAAAATCTTCCAGATGGGTGAGGTCATTTTTACGAAAGCAAACTGGCTTGTTTAATGCATTTTCAAGTGATGTTATCTTAATATTCTGTATTGGTATTATCCCTATTTCACAATGTCATCACTTTTTAAAGAAAATCCTTTTACAACTGCATTGGAAACCAGTAAAATTATCTCACATTATCACTTTTTTTTTTTAAAAGGAAGACAGAGGTTATGATGGATGTTTTTGCGGGGTGAAAACTATACGTCTTCAGAGATTTGAGGTTTTCTTTCGACTACAAGCAATAATTTAATATCCCACTCTCTTTCTTCATTTAAAAACTATTAGTGACTCATCTGCATTGGAGCCTGACAGCTGTACAGACTTCTGTACACTGATCCAGACCTTTTCAGTGCTCAAAATATATTGTTGGTGAGTTGCCAATTTGAAACTATCCATGCATAATTACCACAGATATTGCATTTTTTTATCTGCCTCATTCATTGTTGAGCTAGACTTTACAAATTTAACCCAGTTTTAATTGCTGTTTTCAAAGTCAAAGCCTTTGTTATAGTAGCTAGATACACAGTAAATGCTAAATAGACTTTACTTATATTGTGCTTTTCTAGTCTGACTGACCATCTAAAGCTCTTTACAACACAAGCCAATATCCAGCAATTCACACACATTCATAAAGTTGTTGTCGTGGCTGCCATGCAAGGTTTGTGTCTCCTCATCAGGAGCAAGAACACGAGCAGCTATTTGGAGCAATTTGAAATGTAGACTACAAAGCTGGGGAATGAACCACCAACCTTTCGTTAAAAGGACGACTTACAGATCCACTAAGAAAATGGTAGAGTTACCAATTTTTTTTTGCACCTGCATGTTCACCCAGCAAATTCGGCAAAACAAAATTTCACAACAATGAGAATATGAATGATTATATTCATTGGATTTTTCTAACATATGAACACAGAGGATTTTATTAGACTGACAGAATCAACTAACTCCAGACCAAAAGAGTTTCTGTAAAGTGACATATTCGTGATATATTGAAGGGGTTAAAATTAAAGTTGAACAGGGCTTCATTTTCATAATACCTGTGTTTAGAATAAGATGTTTTATGTTCTCCTGGGATGAAAGAAAAAAATCTTATCTGATATCCACCCATAGTTATGTAACAGAGTCACCTGATTACCCCTTACCTCAGGCTTCTTTCAGTCGACAGATTATCTGAATGACTTGTTACATAATTGATGTTGACTCTCAATCCTCTTGCCAGTGTTCAATCATTAAATGCATGGTAAGCCAAACCGATGTGTACACTAGTAACCCCTAATGGTTTAAAAATTCAGGTACATGACAACATGATAGCATACCGACTTCCATTCATCTATAGCATAAGTGATCCTCCATCACAATCTGTGCGTCCGGCGTGCCTGCCAAAAGTGACATTACACTTCACACATTATGCATTATGTCATATCGTTGGAAATTTTCATTTATTTCACCAACAGACATTGAAAAGTAAAGCATATTCAAGTCTCCGGACTAACTTTTTACACCGGTGACACTGGAGCACCTTATTTTATAAAGGCACAATTAACAGTTGGTGTGAACAGGGGTGATGTTGTCTCACTTTTTCACGAATCAGTAATCTGATAATATAATTGAGATGCTTGACAGTCTTTAGTTACATTGAATGGAAATCTCTATGAGGAGTTTGAGTGTTTAACCCATTAGCTTTTAGTGCCACAAACCTCTGCATTACAGCTTTGTTTAGACCTTGATGTAAATAATTAGCCTCAATGCTCAAACCAGCATTTAATCATCCTGCAGACGGAAGCTCCAGTCAAGACCTCCGTGTACAATGTACACAAACCCTGATCATTTTACCACATCATGTTAAAAAAACCAACCCATTAGTTTATTCAAACTGCAATCCTTTGATGACATAATCAGAACCCAGAATAAGCTGTAAAACTTAAAATAGCAGGTTTGTGAATTGTTCTCAGTTTTGGACTCGTTTGGTTTGTCCAGTATGTTTTGTTGTTGCCAGTAAATGAAATGATAACTAAGTTTAGAAGTAGGAAATAACCAAATGGGTAAATTCAGGTGCTAGTGAGCAAACGTTTGGAAAACTTTAAGTTGTATTTATGAAACACTTAAGTCAGTCTGACTTTTTTTCTCAAGGCTCTAACAATTGAATGGAATCCCGTTTAATCTATTAAATTTATCACATTCATGGCTCCCATGCTGTTGTATCATACTGATTTTGGTAATCTCCTAACCTCTCATACCACCATGAAGTTGACATTTGTGGTTTTGAGTGAAATGTCTTAACTATTGAATTAATTGTTATGAAACACATTTGTGTTCCCCTCGGGACACATTATGATACTGTCTGTGTTCCCTTAACATCCCATAGCACCTTTATGAGCTCATTTAGTTTATATCCAAATACTTGCTGCATGCTGACATTAGCATTTAGTTCCACACACAACTCTGCCTAAGTATAGCCTCACAAAGCTGCTAACACTGACAGTGCTGCATATCTAGAGAGGAAGACATTGTCTCACTATGTGTATTTAATAAATGATGATTTCACATTTTCTATTCTCTATTTGATTTCATTTTTCATATTTACATTGGTCTGTATCAGCTTTACTCTTAGTTTATTTATGAGTGTTTTTTATGACAACGAAGCATAGTTTCCTGACCTGAACTTTAAACGCGTAGCTTGTTATTTGTCTGGCATTGCTGGAGAGTTTCTCTGTCTGAGCAGTGTTGTTTTCAACTGACAGGAGAGGTGAGACGTTGACAAAGACTCAACAC
Source organism: Chaunax sp. Z400 (assembly GCA_037577475.1). Taxonomy (NCBI): domain Eukaryota; kingdom Metazoa; phylum Chordata; class Actinopteri; order Lophiiformes; family Chaunacidae; genus Chaunax; species Chaunax sp. Z400. Next base: position 16,305,002 of record CM075189.1, read on the forward strand.
ATTTCTGATTAGTTTGCAACATATCTGCAGATATACCAATGTTGGCAATAAAAACAAATGTGTTCTTGCAGTTTTCTTTACTTTGAAATGGATTTATAGTTAGCTTCAAGGTCAGCTGCATTGTTGTACTTGAAAACAGCAATAGTGCCATTAAAACTCACACACAGTCACTGTTCCCCTTAAAGAGTAAAATTAGGAAGAGTGAGATGATGATGAAGAATGTAAGGTTTTCATGGGAGAATCCCCTGCAGCCGTGTGCATCTCCCTGTCACTCCATCCTGATGCCAACAGAACACACATGTCACAGTTTTCTTCTACTGGAGAAACATTTTGGTACTGACAAAATTGGACCAGACTATGTTGAGGCCAAAGTGCCATATTCAAAAGTCAAACTTTGAAGGGTAAAACCTGCAAGACTACTATGGTGGAAAACTGATCTCTCATTGAAACGTTTTTTTTCTTCTTTTTCCTTTTTTTTGTTTGCATAGAGGTCTAGTAAATCATGTCCTTTATACCTCCGGCCGGGGGTTCAGTGCTTCACTGCAGGGTGGGAGGAGAGCATGATGGGAAAAACATGACGGGCTCTGACTTCAGTGGGTCACAGAGAGAGAGATAGAAAGGAAGAAAAAAACACAAAAGTGAAAGAGGGGCTGTGATGGAGGTAAGGACACTGGTCGAAAGAGACACTGAAAGACAGTAGGGGTAAAATATTGAAATGTAGTCATTCAGATAAAGAACAAAGACAAAGTTGGGCACTTGGTGAGTGCGTACCTGCGCCAAACCATTTTACGAGTCCTACTACGGCGACGCCACGACCCGCCCTACTCTGCCTCTGATTGGCTTGGTATGACGATGACGTTTCTCATGTAGCGCCTCACAGAAAGAACGTCATCGTCATACCAAGCCAATTTTTCCACACGTAATATTTAGTGCACAGGTAAAAAAAAATAAATGTAGACCAGAAACTAGTTGAATAATCAATTAATTGATAAACAGAAAATGAATCAGTAACTAATCAATTAATTGTTTAACTAATTTCTTAAGAAAAACATGATCTGACTCCAGCCTCTTTGGTGTCAGTGGCTGAAGTTCTGTATGAATGCCTACTTAAGTGTCTTCTCCAGAGACTCTATGTTAGAGCAAATACCTGTTTTCTATTCGTTAAATCACTTGATTTTCACTACTCAGAAGAGGATGAAAGGCGGATAACATTTCGGCGCAGATGCTGGAGATACTCAGAAATCTCCCACTAAGAAATACAATCTCAGCCACAGAAAACCAGCTGTTTAAATAAAATAATCTCCTGTGCTGTAGATCAAGTGACTTGAATACCCAGACTAAGTAAATGTTGCCTCTTAACCTGCGACCAAGCCTCATTAAAACCAAATGAGAGCTCCTTTTTAGACGGGGCCAGCAGAAAAAGCACTGTGACCTATTGAGGGCCTCAACCAAGTTTTTACAGAAAAAAAAGGGATTTATGTAAAAATGCACAATCCTAAAAAGTCAGACAATAATGGAGAACAATGTCCAATCCTAATAATGTAGATTAGTAGGTTGCATTTCTTTGAAGACAGTTATAGAAAAGTTGTTTAACTTGTCCCTATTATTTTGCAATTGTTGTTAATTTTATATCTGAGAGAAAGCTCAATTTTCAAAATAACAAAAAATAAATAAAATGTTTAAAATTCCTCTTCAGTCCATGGGAGATGTGCTCACAAAGTTTGGTGAAAAAAAATACTCAACAGTTTCTGAGTAAAGCCCTGGACACCAAAAGATCCAACTTTTTATTGTGGAAATGGAAAAAATACAAGCGAACTAAGAACCTGAATAGGAAAAGGCACCACTTCAGTACTTGGTCAATATGTGTAGAAAGTTTCATGAAAAAATACTGAAAAGCGTAACTGTAGCCAGCTCATGGTAAAACGTAGTATTTCTGAGTCTGTGTCAGGAGGAGGAATTATCTGGTCGTATTTCTCAGTTGGAGTTTATGGCAGAGCCGTTTTGTTAGGATCAGGGGTAAAGCCTGGAGCAGAGTTTTGTATTTGTCTGTCTTCTTGTGGTTGTGAACTGGATTGGATGTTTTGGGGTTGTGGGGAAACAAAACGGACTCAATTGAACTCTGGGACTGTGGGACTATAATGCAATATATCGCAAAAAAAATAAAAGTATTACAATGTCAGTTTTTCTTTTACAATATTGTGCAGCCCTAACTATGCATTTTACTTACATTATTCACATGTCCCAAATTGTGAGGCATTGTCCCAGCTCAAGCTCTCCATCAAGAAGAAGATCAAGATGATTTGCCAATAAGTTTTAGAACATAAGGAAAAATTGGATAAGTATTAGCCTTTCTGCTCCAGTGGCCTATTTTGCCAAAGTGAAATCAGGGACATGAAATCTGGCAATCAGTATTGGCTCATTCACTGGCGCCTTTACTGCCACATGGAGTTGCTCATGTGCAAATCTGCTTTGTGCAGCCTTTAAAAGCCCTGCTAAAACCGAACAATGAAATCTAGATGCCAACTGCTCGGCAAATCACAATGAAAGACATAAGACCGATTGACAGGAAGTGAGAACAGCAAAGTCAGCAGCTGTGATTTCCTTAAGTTATGTTTTTTTACTCTGTGGTCACCTAATACCCTGCACCACAGCTTTTCATCCATAATTCTCGGACATAAATTTGGTCTTGATATCTAATATAGGCTTGTCTCACTGTGGTGGGTTTTGAAGATTGATGGCACAAACATTCAGCAAAGTCAGTTAAAATACCAGCCCTATTCTGTGGAGTCAAACAGTGGGACTCGGGTAATGTTATGATCGCAGGGTTGAGGTAGACGACATTAAAAACAGAATATTAAAGCCTGACATGGGTTTAAAATAGCAAATAATTTGCAGTGGAAGTGCAAAGTAGAACAGCATTGAAAAACATGCACAAAAGTAACCACAGAAAAGTTCTACCAGCGTCAACACAAGTAAAGCTCCAGCCATCACCATCAGCCTGGCGCTTCCATTAGAAGAGAAACACACAATTTATCCAGAAATGTACAAATGAATGTATAAGCACACAGATTACTCCCACAGAGTGCAGCAAATTATTCCCGGAAATCATGGGTGATTATTGTTCTAACAAGCCCCCAGTGACACCCTGAGCGGAGGTCAACGGAGAGAACACTGTGAAATAGGCTGAATGTTCAGACCAGGTGTCAGTGCAAGTGCAATTGTGTGTGTGTGTGTGTCTGTGTGTCACTGTCATCAACACGAATAACTGCTTGTGTATGTGTGTTTTTCAGTATTCCAAGATTCATGGCGGTCAATACTAAAGCTCTCGTTAGCCCCAATCAGACAGCGTTTTCATTCCGTGCCTGTTGTGCCTTTATTCCTCCCTGATGTCTGTCTGAACACAATGAAGGCGTAATGGGGTGTCAGTGTGTTCCACCTCTGTGACGCCTCGGGAGGTGGTAACAGCGCAGAAACAGACGTCTGTATGAATGGAGTGCCCCGGCGATGCAGAACGAGTGAGACGTCTTAAGAAGTGTAGGTCAAATAGTACAAAATTGGTAATGTCAAATGAAATGAAAACAAGTAATCACATTCCTGTATAGCTCTGCAAGCTCCAACAGAACAGGGTGATTGGTGTGATGTGCCCGCTCTCTCTCTCTTTGTAATGTGATACAGGCACTTACTGTAAATCCTCCAATCACAGCCTCATGCTGCAGCACCACTACTGGTTTGAAGGCAACCAACACTGGGGTTTGATCCTATGGAGAGTTTGAAGTATCTGCATTATGATGTACAATGCATTTGAAACTATAAAACAACCAAGAAAATAGCAAAAATCTAAATACTGACAAAACATTCCTAGTTCTTCATGTCAATATGCTGGTTACTAGCTTTAATATGTGGACAGACCATTTACGCAACATGTTACCTTGCATCACTGCGAGATTAACTTAGTGACCCTGTGTTTCATTTTTGGGACTCTGAACTTGAATGTTAACTAGTTCACTTTAAGCAGTATGAACTAAACTTTGAACTAGTTCATCTTAAGTGTGAACCTGCACAACCCTGCACACTAGGAAGGCAGTTTGGTTGCCAGATATATTCTGCTTACTATTAAAATATATAGCTGGCAGTACTCCCACTATCCTACCATAATATGTACCCACACAGGAGTTGTAGCAGACGCGTGCCTCTTTGGCCCCAGGCCTTTCTGATATGTCTGACCTATATTCTCTAAGACACTCCTCTTCCTGGGTATTTACAACTTCCTTTTAAATAAACAAGACCGGTGGATTTCCTACACAAACACACTGTCATCCCACAATAGTGCCAGTGTGTTTTTTACATCAAATCCTGCAGTCACTTTTTTAGACATATGCTGAAAAGATGAGGCAAGAATTGGCCATTGTTCACCTGGGAAGTTGTCCACCACAACAGCAGAGGCAGTAACCCAATACCATAAACTGAGGCCATAGTGTGTGTGTGTTTGAGAGTCTGTTACATCTGCCACTGGATCAACAAGAAATCCCCAACAATAAAAAGGCAGAAAACTGTATATTAAATGCGACTTCAGCATATAAATTCAACATTCACTCACATTCAGGCAGCAAGGTATCAAACTTTTCTACATGGCACATGAAGGACTATGATGGCAAATGGGATCAAATAAATATGGGCTTGCAATAAACATACAGCTGAGGTCTGTGTGATATGGTCAAAAGCTTCAGTAAAGGTAAGTAACACCGTCTCTAACACAGCCAGACTAAACATGGAACATCAGTGGGAGTTGCGCATAATGTTGGCTCGTTGTTTGCACTTGTTTCATCCATGCCGCTTCGCTCGAATTAACCAACATGAGCAAGATTACGCCGGTGAGAGGATTTAAATGTCGATTTTCAGTTTTGCTTTGTTTTTTTTTAAAGTTAGTGTTATGGGCATTTATGCCTTTAATGGGATGGGACGGCTGAAGATATCTGACAGGAAATGGGGAGAGAGAGTGTGAGGTAGACATGCGGCAAAGGGCCGTGAGCAGGAATCGAACCCACGGCCTCCGCGGGAGGACTGCAGCCTCTGTGCAGCACATGGGGCGTGTTTAAAACACTACGATCTGCGCCCTGATTTTCAGTTATTTTTGATTAAGTGCCCCGCCAAGCACTTGAAGTACTAGTACTTATAAGAACCTGAAGCTTTTTCTTATTGATCTCTGTGGGAGGTCAAAGGCTGCAGGTCTGCACTGAGCAATAGACCAGGAGCTACCTGAGATTCCAGGGCTTGATCTAGGACACTGCAGCAATGTAGATTTCTGCAGACGCAGGAATATAAAAGATGGGCTTCGAGTGAATATGGCACCCTGCTGCCATTATGGTGTGACCTGCAAAAATTCATCTGTAATCTGGAAGGAAATTTCAACATGTCGCCAAACCCTTCTCTACCTTGATAAAACTGAAAACTGTATAGCATTGTTTGCAAGAGCTATGATGGTGATGAGTTAACTTTCCTTACTTCAAATGCCGCAGACTGAAAGTAGACTGAAGTCTAAATTCCAAACAATGAATCCTGAGAACTAAGAGGTAGAGTGAGGGCAACTTTTGCGTGTGTGTGTGTTTACATGTGTTAGTTTGTTGTTCTAGAAACGTGACCATATGGAAAACATTAGAATTGGGCTGATTCAGCATGCTTGCACATTTCTGTGTTGGCACGTGAGTATTTGAAGGGCTGTCTGCCACCTCCAGGTTCAGTAAGGCAACACACTCCTGAACTCCACACATACACACATGCACACATACCCTCTATAAACTGGCTGAGGGACTAAAGACACACAACACAGGATTCAAGAGAAAACAGCAGCTGTTATCATGGCTGCTTGTAGGTGTGTTAGTCACGTATCACACACTGTAAAACACTGAGGGACACTGCTCCGTCTGTTCATATCCAGTCTGAACCTGATTTCTCTTCCACAAACGTGGTAGAACACATTGTGTAAACAAATTACACAATGCTTCAAAAATGAAGTGTTTGCAGCAAAAGTTTGTTTACAGTATTCCTCGTGTTTACTTGTGTGACAAGTGCCAGAAATTACAAATCAAAAGATGATACTTGTTGATTATGTGCTGTATATTTATTGCATTCATTTTTGCATCACTGTTTATTGGACATACTGTATCTGTGCAGCACATTGAATGTACAAGTGAGGTTTTGACATTTTGATGTACATATTCACAAAAGATTTTTTTGTGAAACTTCATCTGCCTCAACATCCAAACAACATTTGACTAATGGTATTTTTCTACAGGCTCTAGGTCAGTAACTTTAAGACCTAACAGAATCAGTACAGTTTGATCACAATCTTAGTTGCAAGTATGTATTATTATTTGTTATCTCACCGTACAGAATTGTCCATGAGCCCTATAAATGTAAACACGCTGGATCCCCAGATCCAGAAATCTTTAAATTGCCCCTATTGCGGAGGTAATTAATACATTACCACAAATTATGCCATTAAGTACTGCTGTTGATTGGACATACTGTATCTGTGCACATACATGACAAATCAACACTGAACATATTAATGCTAAAATATCTCTAGAACAGCAGCAAGGAACTGCTCCATGCAGAAAAATCACCCGAAGGTAAAATTTTGAGGGACAAACTGTCTAAACTTAAAAGAGATTTCCAAATAATTTGTACTTGGTCCATTAATTAATCAGCAGAACATTTATCAGCAACTATATTTGCTTATTTCAGCTTCTCAAATGTGATTTTGTGTCTTTTCTCTGAATTTTAATATTATTACGTTTTGGACCACCGGACAATACATATAGACATAGGATGCCTTCACTCACCTGCCTTCAGGTGAGGCCCAAAGGAGTTATGCAAATTGACTATGACACAGGAGAACACAAGTTCAACAGTAATGGGATTAGATCGAACAAATCAGCTGCAATTCAAAAACCTGACCATGAGGCATTTCAAGAATTCTAGAAATTCATTATTAGCCTCACTGGTCATATTTGCAGATACAAGGACCTACAGTATCACGCTGTGAAATGACACTCTACCCACTGAGTAAAACAGGACCCCTGGCTGTACATCCAGAACTGCTCAACACATTAGCGAGTTAATAGGCTTTTTAAAAAGAGTGGGAAAGAGAGGAGGTGGATAGTTGGAGAAGTGAGAGCCAAAGTCAAAGGCCAAGAAGGGGGCATGAACGTCATTGTAAAGCCAATATAACATACTGAAAGAAAAGTGAAGCAAGTAGAAGAGGGGAGTGGAGTAAGATAGGGAAGGAGGGGGAAGAAAAGGGAGAAGGGAGGGAAGGAGGAGAGGAAAGTGAGGGGTGAACCTCCTGGAAGACATAAATAGCCGCAAGAAGACATAGAGCCTCGCAGTCATTATTCCCAACAGCCACCATCCATCGCTCTGCTGTCCCCTTCTTCTCTCCACCAAACCTCCTCCTCTCCACTCATCTGCTGCAACCTTCATTCATCTGGAAGCCTGAGCAAGTGAGTAGTTTCTTCAATTCAGTAACCAACTAATTAGGAAGTAAGAATATAAGACTTTTTTTATATGGATGCAAAATATTATTTTTAGGAAGAATTAGTGTTGCAGTGACATATTAACATCTACCAACAAATATGTATCGCATTCTGCTTATGTGAAAATATATCAACTGCAAGAGTGCCCATGTTCAGAGAGAATGAGTACCATGCTAGTACTGCCTCTCTGGAGCATTCAAATACAGGTCATTGAGGATGACATGATGATAAATACAAAGTTAGGAAACTCAGCTGGCAAACCTTTATTAATGAACCAGGCTTTGACCAACTACATCATCTCCTACTGCCAGCCCTGCACTGCTTAACTGAGTTTACAAGTCTAAACAGTGTAAAAACAGGCTTCAAAGTTGAAATGAAAAATTCTCCCTTTGACTCACGTGCTCCACACATGAAACTCAACAGTGATGTTGCAGTCAGACACTTTGCCCTTTCATTAGTTCTACTTGTCAGTTTTGCCATTATGCCAATTCTGACACAAAAAGATCAACTGCAAGTAGAGATGTCCAAATAATAACTAAGACAAATGATAATCCTCACATCAGACTATTGCAATCGTGAACATGTTTAAAAAAAAGTTTGAGGAAATGCTCTTTGGCAGAAAAAATGTTGGATAAATAGATGGTAAAAATGTTCTAAATCAGCTCCAACGGAGCAGAAAGCATGAAACAGTATGTGGTATGTATTGACACTTATTATGCATTTTAAATCAGCTTGATAAAAACCTTACGAGAGATTTTCTCTGTCATGTCATGTCTCCTGCCTTTCATTTACCTCATTCAGGCCCTGTGTCCTATTCCAAATCATCCCTCAATATCATGGACACAACAAGGAACATCCTCTCCATCTCTGAGGCGCTCTCCCACCTGATCCTCATGATGCTGACACTATGCCAAGGTGTTGAGTCGATGCCTGTTCCTACTGACGTCCCCATGTGTGTGGCCTCAGAACCTGCCCAGTACAGGCTAACGTTTACTGGCAAGTGGTCCCCGGCAGCCTTCCCTAAACAGTATCCTGTGTACCGTCCCCCTGCACAGTGGTCAAACATTATTGGTGAGCTGGAATCAAACATTATTTAGATTGGCAGTAGATGTGGATGAGTGAACTGAGTGAATGAGTATGAGGATGGAGAAAGGTAGGGAATTAAAAACAGAAAAATCAAGAGACTACCTTGATTGGTCAAGGTCAAGAAACAAAAGGCATCTCCAATAAATGACACAGATTTAACACCTGTTGTAACAAAAAAAAGTTCCTTTCCCTCTCTCTCTCTGCTCTTAGGGGTGACTCACAGCTCTGACTACCACATCTGGCAGCGTAATGAGTTTGCCAGTAACGGAGTGAAGGAGTTCGCTGAGAAAGGCGAGGCCTGGACACTCATGAAGGAAGTCGAGGCGGCCGGTGAACGCATCCAAAGTGTTTATGGGATCTTCTCCACTCCTGCTGTTGTGGGAGGCACAGGCCAGATGAACACAGAGTTTGAGGTCTTTGCCAGGCACTCCTATGTAAGTCACTCAACACCTGGTTTAACAATGGTTTAATCTGGGTCAGGGCATTAAGTCTATTGGAGGACTTTTTCTGACGGGTCAATATGCATAACACGGTGATCACACCGCTTGTTGACACCAACTGGTAGGACCAACTGTGTGCTGTCAGCATCCACTGCACCTTGCAGAGGTCTTCTCTGGTCTAACTTTGACCTACATTACTAAACTGACAGTAGTTGAGAAGTGTGACATCATAACCCTACATCATAACAGAATAATAGAGGAATGACATAAAATTTGCTTGCGTTCAAATGTGCCTAAGTATGTACAAATGAGCACATTGAAGAGGAGATGTGGATAGACCATAGCCCTGTAACATACAGATGGACGAGGGTAACCCTTTGGCGGGGGCATAAAAAAGAAGGTTCCTGCTGGAGCCTTTTGTGGTTCCAGAGAGAAGAGTGCAATGATTAATTAAGTCCTTGATGTTACTCAAGTTACTGGTGGTTGGGGCTCCAGACTACAAGTGCAAAAAAAAAAAAAAATCTGGGGGTGTGGACTTAGAAAGGAATAGACCTGTACAGACCTCTGTAGCCCATTCCTTACTTCTACTTCTGGTGAGCGGATCAAGGCTACATTAGCAGCTAACACACTCAAATCTTTACAGAGACTTTTCAGACTGACTTTTTGTACTTAGAGCAGTTCTTTAACTGTTGTAAAGTTAAATCAAGTGAATAAATTACTGATAAATATGAATGTGCATTGAAGTATGTGCATTATAGCTTTCATTCCCATTTTGTTGGAATAGGAATGGAAATGGGAAAATGAATTAATCTCCAAACTCAATAACCAGCGTCCTCCTCTAACCTACTTTCTCAGACACATCATGAGGTTGAAAAGTTATCCAACAACAAGGACTAAATCATAGATGGTGACATAAAATAACAACCCTTTTCCCTTCTCTTTCCTCAACTCCATCACTCTGGCCCACATCCTCATTTCCCCTTTCTCTTTTATCTCTCGCTACACTCCATCTCCCTCCCCACGGTCTACTTCCTCCCGCAGCTGTCGTTTATTGTGCGAATCGTTCCAAGCCCGGACTGGTTTGTTGGTGTAGACAGTGTTGACCTGTGTGATGGCGACCACTGGAAAGAGAATGTGTCGCTGGAGCTTTTCCCATACGATGCAGGAACTGACAGCGGGTTCACGTTCTCTTCTCCCAACTTTGAGACGATCCCACAGGACAAAATCACACAGGTGGGTCAGCCTGAGCCAGTGGTGACATCCAGCAATACAAATCCAAAAATCAGGGATAGGAACTTTTAACTTGATTGTCATCGGTGGTATTGTTTTATACCACTTTTTGTTTTATAAAGAGGAAGAACATTCTTGAAGGTTTTGTTTGTCTTTTGTCGCCACTGCCCTGTTTCATCCTATATATACTATATTAGCTATATACTATATACTATATATAATATATTAGCAGAATGTGCATATAGAGGATAACAAAAACTAGCATTATTGTGATCTGAAAAGCATTGACATGGACATTTTAGTCCCCTAAACAATACATTAAGAAACAAGTTTGGCAATAAGAGCTTATTTGCCAAACACCATGTATATCTTTGACATTATTAAAAGGATGTCACCATAAATGATGATGCCTCCTTTCACCACCAATGAACAACCGTATATTTCTTGTCCTTTTCCTCTCCATAGATCACTTCTTCCTTTCCAAGCCACCCTGCCAACTCCTTTTTCTACCCTCGCCTTAAGCACCTGCCACCTATCGCCAAGGTAATGCTGACCAAGATAAAGAAGAGCAATCAGATCTTCAGCCTGACTATAGAGTCCACCCAGTCCAACCAGCTGCCATTAGGAAATGAGATTGAGGACAAGCTCATAAGTAAGTCTGAGAAGCCTAAATACTCACTGGCTAAGATGTGGTATATTGATGAGTATAAAGCAATCACATTTATAAAAAATTGACTCATCCAACCATTAAAAGAATGGTGCTGTAATTATGGTATAATGACTATATCTACATTATAAAGGACAGATGTGTGAAATAAATTAGGCGTGCATTAAAACAGCCCAGGGGGCTCCGTTGATGGGGGTGTCTTGCTTCAGTAACCAGTGAGACTATGAAATAAAATCCAGGAAGTCAAATTGTAACAGATTAGTACATTTAAAAACTGCACAACAGTTTATTATATTAACTGACCGTTGGGAGGGTAAGCAGCAGATATGCAACATTAAAAAATGACCCACCAGGAATGTAAACTTCCATGTTTTTGTTGGGTCAATGCATCACCTTGCCGGATGATGTCGCATTGCAGCAAACATGGTATCAGGTTCATCAATAGTTGTGCTATAGATCAATGTAGCAGACCAAAATGCCCAATAGAAAATCTCATATATGAAACTTTCAGGTATAAGATAAAGAATAAAACATCAAGTACTACATAGCTGGAACAAAATGCTGAAATATATTAAATGCAAACAATGTTTGCATCCACCATTCCTGTCCTAATCTGCCTTTCTCTATTCCACTGATCAAATAATATACACATTTAAAAGAAAAAATAAGGAAGGGCATCAGAAAATATTTGGGGCACATCTGGCACCCGGTGGAACAGTATAAAGATGAAAGAGCATTTTAAGAAAACTGCATGGAATATGTACAGCACCGTTTGGGTCGTGCCCTAACATAGGATGCAGAGAGGCATCTTTTAACATGAGCTGGATCCATTCGGTGAAGCTGGATATACGTAATGTTGGTTCAGAGACTGTTAAATTTTAAGATCTGCTGTTTTTACAGATGACTGGTTTCTCCAGATTAGAAAGACAGTGAGGAAAAATAAAGATGACGAGTGTGTCAAACAACGAGTGCAGCAGTGGTCAAACAACCTGTCTGTGTAACTAATGTTCTCCGATGTGACAAGGAGGGGAAAATGACGTGCTGTAAAAGGTCAATTCACCACAGAAAGTCTAAACAGATGACACGATGAATTAAACAGGGAGTCGTGTGTGTAAGTCTGTGTGTGTGTGTGTGTGTGTGTGTGTGTGTGTGTGTCTGTGTGTGTGTGAGCTAAAAAGGTTTGGTGGTCAGACTGACTGCAAAGGTTTGACTCCGCATCAGAGACTACAAGTCCGTTCCCCTGACAACCCATCAACAAATATCAGAGAGGGGCCAACCATCTTTTAGGGTTTCCTGCCTTGATCCTGATCTTCCGTCCTGCCCCTCCATCTGTTTACCTTTCCCTCCCTCCATTTCTTTTACACCTTCTCCCCAGGGCTGAAGATAAGCAATCATCTGGTCTAGATTGTATAAGTGAAATACAATATTCATGTAAAATAAGATAAATCCACTTTTAGTTTAACACCGTTATTATCATCATTATCATGTCATTCTTCCTGCTGTCCTTAATGGACTCACAAGATGAAAGGGGATATGACTTTGCTTGTTTCATCCCTTCATCCAATCCCCCATCCATGTAGCTTCTGTACCGCCTCCATCCCTCTGCTTTTCTGCTTTTTAACCAAAAACTAAGAGTGGGATCGATATCAGCTGCGTGCAAGCTCATATAAAGTTTGGCTGAAGTTGCCCGCAAGTTCACGATACTGCAGAAATGGCAGTTGCCCCTTCCTGGATGATAGTTCAACGGCCTTTAAGTTAGGCATCAAATCCCTGTCTGCTGCAGGGGAGTGTGGTGGCACTGTTTACTGTGAGGCAGGGCTACAAAGACAAAGAGCTAACACACCACCAAACTAAACAGGGGTATAAGATCAGTGAGTTTCATTGTTATGACTGATTTCTCTCCTTTCCATTCAGAACTGTTTAAAGGAGCTATCAATACACAAATGTCAACCATTTACACAGTATGTTGAAAAATGAGGACTCTTGTGGTGGAAAGTTTAGAGTCAAACAAACTTCCAAACCATGATGTTATGATAATTAAAATGCCCCCTATCACTGCAGGTACCCCTCTGGACTGTGAGGTGTCCCCATGGTCTCCTTGGGGCTTGTGCAAAGGAAAATGTGGAGAGTCAGGTGTGCGACACCGCACACGCTACGTCATAATGCACCCAGCCAACAGCGGAGCAGTCTGCCCCCTGCTGGAGGAAGAGAGGAAATGCTTCCAAGACAACTGTTTATGACTAAGCCAGGAGAGGAGGGAGAGGACAGAGAGAAAGGGGAGGAAAGGGAGGAAAAGAAGAAGGAGAAGGAGAAACAACAGTAAAAGATCTGCTGTGTATTCACATGACGCATGAATATGATGAACCAGACTCCCTTCTTTCCTTGTCCGTGCTCTCTTACTGTGGAAAGAACTATTGATAAATTATCTTTATCTGCTAAATTAGGAGAGACACACTACAAAAGGATGTGTCATCCTCAAACCCTATTGGCAGATCTGTCAGCACTACAGAAGTGTAGTTTGGCAAAATAGCTAATAGATACCAATTCAGTGTTGGCAGATCATCAAAACTGTGTGGGGATAGAACAATGAAGGCTATCTTAAACACAACCGTTAATTCAAAACACACATTCACATTCTAGTTGGGCTTAAGTTTAAGATCACAGACATTTGTTTAGCCACATTTGTCTAAATACATAAATCACTATAATTGAGAAATGCCTACATCCAAAAAATACTAAACAGAAATCCAGATAATACCAGCTTTGGCACAAAGGGGAAACAAGATGCCTCAACAATTCCTTTAGCAGAAGTAGTCCTAGTAGAAAAGTGAGTCAGAAATGATTGTGCGGTTCTCTAAACTATGCCACATTCAGAACAAACGTTTACAGACATTGTGGTTTTCTTCCTGAAGACAAAGAATATATTTATTGACAGGATTTTAACCTGCAGTGTACAGTATATCAAATCTAATTGTGATCATTTGTATTCCTTTGTGTTATTGAGATCTTATTTCAACAAAGAAAATATATAATACAGAAAAAAAAACAAAAGATTTTTTTTGTAAAAAAAAAAAAAGAAGAATGTTTGTTGTCTGTATGAGAAATAAAGTGTAAATATATTTTATTTTGATTTCATTGCTAACTTTTCTTCAAGAAACAGATGGTCTTTTTTAACATATGTTTGAAGTCTTTAAAAAAAACAAAATCACAACGACAACGACAATTATGAGATATATAGTTTTCCTATAGATAAGGAGTTAAATTCTTTAGTGCCACTGCTCAGTGCAGTGTTTGAACATTAAAACTGAACCACATATTTGGACTTCCTAACATTTGGGCTATCAAGGTAATATGACTAACACTGGGGTTGCAGGATCAGACTGAGTATAGAGAGAAACTACTTTAACTTGATGACCTTGGTTCAAGCCCCTGTGTTGGCTTGGGTTCTCCCAGATGAAGTGTTGGTCATAAAACGGATGAATGTTCTCACCAAATATGTAAAACAATTCACCAAATGTTGATTTAGATTACGAGGCCTGAAATTTCACACTCAAGAAATACTGGACAGTATTTCTTTCTGCTTTAAAATATGTAAAACAGATAGTCACTTATGGAGCCTTGAACAGCAAAAAGAACTAAACATCTGGTGAATGAGGGCGCTCCTACTGTTTTGATTGACAAGGGAGAGGAAAACTGCAGAGGTAGAGAAACAGGAGAAACAGAAGAAGAGCAGGTCCAGTGTCTGTTTTTTCTTAACAGTTGCGTCATCAGCAAGGTCTGGCAGAGGTAAGAGTAAAGGATATGGCCAGTACAAAACACTATTTTCAGTATAAAAAATGCATTAAGGTGTACGTATACAAGGAGGGATTCCATTGCCAACAGTTTTTGCAGGAATATCTTTGGCTGTGCTCATGATGAAGGCGGAAAATAGTATATACTGCATGCAATAATATTTATAATACACAACAAACAAGATCAGTACTTTTGCCAAAGGAAACATCTGTTTAAAAAGACAGAAGGAAATACATTTTATGTAAAACTATTGAAGTGTGGGAGGAAAAGGAAATCTAATTCTTTGCTTACGTTGAGAAATAAAAGCTTTCGCAGATGCTAAATTTGAGAAGGGTTTATTCTGTGTGTGTGGGTGACCTCACCTGAGGTTAGCATGTGTCAGCTATTGGTACGCAATGGTTTGAATTAGGAATTACACTGAATTTCCAAAGACATTTGGACTCTCTTGCATACCGTAGTAAGAGACACTGTGACAGTGGTTATCTTCAGTGCTTAAAAGGGAGATTTTCCTTATCCAAATTGAGGATCTGAGGACAGAGGGTGTCTTATGCTTTGCAGATTATAAAGCCCCTTCAAGGAAATTGTGACTTGTGATATTGGGTGATATAAATAAAAATGACTTGATTTAAATTGTTAAAAAATGAACACCAGATTTTAAAAGAACTACAAAATCCCCCCAAATAAGTCAGCAGGCAAGAAATTAGAAGTGCATTTGTGAAGATTAACCATCAATCACCATAGCAGTGCAGTGTTCATCCTAGTGTATGCTTGAGGGACTACAAAGGCAGATAAATACCTTCTTGAATATGTTACTTGCTCTTCTTACATCGTGTTAATAGCTAGCGATTATCGCTCAGGGCAGAGCTCAGCATCTATCACTTTTGATTCAGTGTGGTACATGCAGAGCTTGGCCCTGCAGTTTAAACAAGTCTGCTGCAGTATTAGAATGAATGTGTTTAATTCTGTGCCCCAAAGCTCTTAAATTATTATGGTAATCAGATCTTTTCTAAATAATGGCAATAGATTATGTCAGGGATGTATTTGAAAAGTACTATTCCTACTTCCATGTTGGTGTATTGTGAGTACAGGTAGATAATGTCTCTTTTGCAAGGGGTCAGTCCCAGTAAATCTCTATTCTTAGCAGTCTTGCTATTGGCTCCCAGGTTAACCAGTCACAAAATGACCAGAATGACTCGTCACACAAAACAGCACCTGTGAGTTTCTCACACTCAAACTGTCTCCCTTATTATAGCCTTCCACTTAAAACATATGTAAAAGTTGAGTCTGTATAGCAAATTCAAGATACCTTTATCTTGAGTTAGAATTTGCAAAAGGTTTTTCATTTAATTTCATACCTGAAAATGGGTTTGCGAGGCACTGGCGTTCTCCTGCAGTGTTACCTGATGTTGGCAGCAGCCATGTATTTCGATCTTGGAGAGCAAGAGGAAAAATGCATCATTGAGGACGTTCCTGTTGATATACTGGTTACTGGTAAGTCCTGGAGAGGAAATATTCCTTCTGAGTGTTGTTTAAAATATCAACAGAGCTAATGAAAGTTGAATTAGAGTAGAATTGATTCATATTTTGAATTTTAATCTCAACTATAAATGTGATGTATTAAAATCTCAATTAAAAAAAAATGTGTATGTGAATAAACATCTGATTATCTTACCTTAAGGTTATTTCTTATTGGAGCCTTGGGATTTGAAGAGATTCACCCACTCCCCTCACCTTGGTGTCACTGTGACAGTCAGAGACCCAAACCATGAGGTACTGCACTCACAAGAGAGGTTTATAACTAAACCAGGGCCACATTAACATGCATGTGATGGTACACAAAAACATGTGCTGGCTCGTATTCTCATTCAAACCAAACCCAAACAAGGATGAAATTAATTTAACAGTATAACTAAAGGTTAGCATTGCACAGTTTTCTGTTATTGCATTATAATATTGTTGTTTTGCTCATCTTGTTCAGCTTTTTGCCCAGTTATGAAGAAATCCTTCTTCAATCAACTTTTTAAACACTTTTTAATTACAAAAAATTTCTGGCTGCAATCCATTCCTTTTCTATAATAAACCATTACTTCCTCTATCTCTGCACGTTGACGATCAAAAAGAACCAACACAAATACAAAAACATTTCCATTTTGATGATGACTGCCTAACAGTGTCTTTCCTCCTCTCTAGCTTCAGATGTCCAAACGCTTTGGTAAATATGGTAAATTCACCTTCACAGCTCATGCCTCTGGTCAGCACTACCTTTGCTTCCAAACCAACTCCACAAGGTTTGCTGTCTTTGCTGGAGAAAGGCTGGTGAGACCTATGGACACAGACAAAATTAATTAAAATGAATGATTATAACAGAGGGAAAAATGCAGCAATGCCTACAGTATAGCAGTGTTACAATATCAGGTCGCATTTTCAATTTGAGTCAGTAAAGTATGTAAATTGAGCAGAGATTAATGACAGATTTTTGAAAATTTTCTTCCATCATGTTGTGCAGAAGCTACATTTGGACGTTCAGGTGGGAGAGCACTCCATTGATCCCAATATTAAAAGGACAAAAGACAACATGGAGACTCTGGAGAACAGCCTAAGCCACATGATAGATCAGATGATGTACATCACCAGGCAGCAGGAGTACCAGAGGGTAAACTAGTGTTTCACTCTATGTACTGCCTGCAAGCATAAGAAAACCATGATATGACAGTACTGTACATATGAGTACATCACACAACAGGGAGCTTGGAGGAAAGGGTAGAAAGGTAGCAGCATGGAAGCTACTAATACTAAAACAGCAGTGTCCAGGAATGTTAGACAATTAGCTAACACTGAGTAAATAATGTTTTTAATATTTACTGTTAGTGCTATTTAGGATTATCATTAACTTTGACTTAAACAAATCATAATGCCTGGCATGCAATCTCTTTAAATGTCACCGAGTGTAATGGTCTTTAAGAAAATGTAACATTTAAAAAATTACTGTTATTCAACAAATGCAACATTTTATTTCTCCATGCTTTATCTTCCCTCCGCTCAATCAGGAGAAGGAGGAGTTGTTTCGACAGATCAGTGAGGAGACCAACAGTAAAGTGCTCTGGTGGGCCGTGGTGCAGACCTGCATCCTGCTGTCAGTTGGTTTCTGGCAGATGAAACGACTCAAAGACTTCTTCATCGCCAAGAAGCTGGTCTGATGATGACCATGTGATGTCTTGCCTACACCTGTTCCAGTCTACACCTTTAAATACTTTATGCATGTAAACTGCTAGTAATATGGCTAAAACCATTTTGTTTGAATGAATGATGTGAAGCAGTTTACAAACTACCGCTAACACTGCTTTTAAAGTATTGCTTAAAATAGCTTTGTGCTTGGCTTGTGTTCGCTGAAGTCTTGGTTTGGGATGATTTGAATTCAAATGTTTGTATTCCTGTCACAATAAATTGTTAAGTATAGCTGTTTGGCACAATTATTAGCAAATGTGCACAATGTTCATTAAGACTGACTGCACACGCAGCCACACATGATACTCAATGTATAAATAATAACATACTTTTCAAGGACAATTATATTTTTAAAATTCCCGTTTATAAACATAAAGATAAATTAATTACAGAGCTTTTACACGACTTACCTCACGGCAGAATATAATTATTAGAGCGCTAAATACTTCATGTTATCGTAAACTAGCTAGCAAATGTTAGTATAGGGATTTTAGCATAATGTCAAACTTTTTTTTTAACTTTATTTAACAACTCGTCACTGACATAACAAGACACAACATATATTGTTGTTGTCAAAAGTTGAGGCATCATATAAACAGGCTCCTATCTTAGATATTCAAGCAAGGCCAACTTTAACATATTGATGTGAATTGAGACAGGGCAATGAATGAAAAGTATAATACAGAGAAATTAATAAATTATCTTTATAAGTAAATGAAATGATATTGTAAAAGAGCCATAAATAAATAGGTAAATAAATACGGCATAGCGTAAAACTCGACGTCGTTACGTGCTAGTAGTAAGAAATATAAAACATGGATGACGTCATCATTATAGTAATTTGTAATATTTATAATATATGTATATATGTTCGGTAACTACTTGTAATGATTACTTAACAGACAACAAGGAGCTACGCTTGTAGTTCATCATAAACTTTTTCACACGGTTGTAACAAAACGTGAATATTTCAGGCTAGAGGCCTCCGTAGTTAGCTACCAGTAAGCTAGCTGTTACTTGATTTCACATGTAGCGGGATATCCAAGGTAAGATAATAATGTCTATGTACTTAACTTCACTGCAAGACGTGCTGCTGTTAAAAAAATATCCTTAAAATACAGACAATGCTTAAAAGCGTTCAGTTAAAGTGGCAGAAGTAACTTAATACCACTTAGCTAATTTTGTTAACGCAGTCACCAAACTAAAACGAAGTTAAGCTAGCTTATTTTTTTAAACTTAGCTCACTGTATTTTACAGGTCTTCAAATGTCTTTCTGGATGTGCTGCAACTCCTGCTTCCTTTCTCCAAGTGCAGACCGAAAACTGGCTGTCACAACATGTGGCCATATCATCTGTAGTGTCTGTTATCAGAAAGGTACAAAACGTTGTATGATGTTTACAACAGTCAAGTTTTTGGTGTTTAGTTTATAAAAGTGAAGCACAACATGTTGTAAGTTGTGGTGCCCATGTCAGCCTATGCAGGTGAAAACTGATTAGACAGGGACATCTGTTGGATTTAAAGTGATATTGCAGAGTTGTTCTCAGTATTTTAACAAACTCATATTAGAAACACATTTTAGAAAGCATCTATTTTTGTTCTGGGGCCTTCTCAATATGTCCCGAAATGAAATAAGAATGAAATTACACCATTCACTTTTGGATATGGGAGCTCTTGAAGTCCTCTAGATTCCACTTTGGGAATTATTGATCCTACTCACAAGCACAGCTTTGTAATTCTGTCTGTACCTAATTGCATTTTTCAGGCAAACAAGGCAGCTGTTTAATTTGCAATGCCAAATGCAGAGTATCGGCTCTCTCTGACAAAGTAAGCATCTTTCTTTTTAATTAAATCCATCCTTGGGTGGGTTCAGATTACACTTTATAATTTCAGAAATGGACTGACATCATGTTACAACTCTGCTGTTATTACAGTCATCTGAAATGTATTTGTCGTTTTTTATTATACGATTATATATTATGTAGTTGTTTGTTATTGTATGTTTCAGAGCAGTTCAGAGGTGAAAGCCCTGTTCTCTGACATCAATGTTGTGGCAGCCAGACATCTCAAGGAAATCAGCAAAGTTTGGTCATTTTCTAGTTTCACATCATGAAATATTATCAAAATATTATTAACATTTAAGTCTGTTTCAGCCAGTTCAATGTGGTTTACTTAGTGTTACGTAAACAACATATAAATTATATACTCATTAATTATATTATTTATCAGTGCAGACTTCATGCAGCTGTTTCTTCTCTTTTCTCAGGTTGTAGTGTTCCAGGCAGGACATAGAAAGAGACTGTTGACTTACTACCAGCAAAGGGTGAGAGATTATGTTGTTGCAGTGGATGTTAGTTGGTGTGAAGTGAATGTCTTTGCTTTTCTTCATTTTTTGGACTATATTTGGGCTACATTTTTGATGTTTTCTTCTATTCCATTCTATAAAGTTTGCTATGTAGAAAACATGTAACAGTTTCTGTAACCCACAAAAGTATGATTTAATTCATTTGTTGTATTTGCCGCATATCAAAATCTATATTAACACTACTTACAACGTACAATATAGTACAGTCACACCTGCACTAGTTGTGCGTCACTAACCATGTTATCCATTGCAGAATGAGAAACAAAAAGAGGTATTAGTCAAGATGGAGCAAGAAATGCAACGCATTACAAAGTAAGTTTAAATATTTTTTGAGGATTTTTCATACATTTTTAAATAGCTATTTATGAAAATAATAATACTTTTTTTTAAGGAAACTGAATGAACAGAGTGCCTACATTACTAAGATTGAAAACTCTCTTCAACATCAGAGGTACAGTATAGAGTAGATAGACATACAGTACATACTGATATTCTGATAATGGGACATTGAAAGATGAGTAACCGTCGTTCATGTGTTACAATTATATTGTTCTCCAAGTCTCCATACCTCTTAAAATATAGTCAAAATTAATTGCAAAATTAACTAAGTTTTGCAATTAACCTGACCATCCTAAAAAAATATGTTTTCTTATCTAAACCATTAAAAAAACAAGCATTTTGCTGATGTTTCATTCATTCGTTGTGTTACATTATATGTCATCATGCATCAGTGTTTATGTGCATGAAATAAAACAAGACTAAATGAAGATCTATGAAGGCAGTAAAACCTGTCATGTTTTGGAATTAAGTGGAGGTGTTTTGTGCAGACCTCTGAGAATTTTGCAAAGAAGTTTGAATTTAAAACCAGCTCGCTGTAATGCCTCACCTCTCACTAGGTGTCACCCCTGGCCTGTTACAAGCAAAGCCAACATTGAATTAATGTGAGGACCATTTTTAAAAAAAAAAGCATTTCGTAAGTTTAATTATATAGTAGTTAATTGAAAGAGATTCATTCTCTGATTTGAGTGCACTTGGAAGGAAGAAGAGTCTTGACCTGTCCCCCTTAACCATGTTTATTACTCTTGTTAACCAGTGCCAAAGTTTCATCAGTGTCTCAGATGAGCCACAGTTCCCATACTCCACGTGGACATAAATCAGGTAAACAGCAACCACTTTTTGATCTGAACACCAGGAATTCCCATTCACACTTCCATAAAGACACACATTTTATTATGCGATGGAATCATTATACATTTATTTAATTAATGTATCATAGAATAGCTTATTATATGCTGCTAATATTTTGTGCACTGTATATTAATTGCTGCAATCAGTGTCGTCATCCGAATCTATTGTGAAGATAGAGATAATGAATGTTAATATTATTAATAATACACAATATTATATTGTACTCTATTTTAGCAGGACTGTAGGAAAGAACACGTTTGTCAAATCCAAGTCTGACAAGATCAATTAATGCTGGGTCACATGTTCTGATGGTATCCAAGCCAAGCCAAGGCTGAAATTTAAAAAAATAAATAAAAAAAACACTTAAGTATTCTTCGTTCTCTTATTCTTAATGTTGCTCATAGAAAGAGTCAAATGTGATATTACATAAATTATTACATAAATATTTTGAAATGTAAAAGGAAGAGAAACAATGTAAATTATCCTAAATGTTGCATTATATACTATACTTTTGAAATAATAGAAGAAGTATTTTGAGACTAGGCCATTAGAAAAAGATGACATCACTAAAACTATGTATTTATGAATTCAACACTAAGAATTTCTATTTTTTATGATAACCAGTCAAAACTACTTCTTGTTGCATGATCTCTCCCACAAACTCTCTTAGTAATGCTAGTATGAAAATGTCCAGCCAATCAGAATGGGTTTATGTAGCAAGACCAGAAACTCTTGCAATGCTGATCCAAATCGGCTGCTGACTGATCCCATGAAACTGGCTCAAGTCAGGTCTCATATCATGGAACCATGTATTTTAATTCATTCCCTGCATGGCCACAAAAGCCTCCATCATTAAGTGGTTATAATGTTTGGTTTCTGTTTTTTGTCAGTGCTACAGATCCCATATGATTCCCCCATGTCCCTCTCAAGACACTCCTCAATGACTAATATGTGAGTATTGTCCCTTCCTAACTGTTCAATATATCTCTGAACATCTTACACCTCCTTCTGTGTTGATTTGCACTTTCCTCCACCTACCTTTGTTTCTCTGTATTCTGCCCTTCACTGCGTCTTTGCAGAGAGAGAGAGAGAAAATGTAGGAGGTGTTTCAACAGTGCAAACAAGCTATATCCAGGGTTCAGCCCAGTGTCTTATGTTAGCTTTAGTTGCTGTATAGCTTGGTCCTGCCCTGCGGCTATATACACACAAAACTGAATAAGCTATACATTGTTTGGGTTTAGTCAGGATTCCTTATTGGGTTTCACCAGACACAGTTGACACAAGAATGATTGGTTGCCTGAGTTTAATAGTACAAATGTTGTTTTATCCACAGAGACTTTGGATTCTTTCACTGAGTGAAAGCTGTATAGATGATGGATCACAGATATTAACCCCATTTGCAGTATTACCGCCATGCCTACAGGGTAGATTCAGTTTTCATTTAAAAAATAAAATTTATGATTTATTTACTGATGGTCATCATGCAAAGTTGATTTGTAACATATAATGATATTGATATGAATGTTCTTTTCATAATATTTGGATATTTGTTACTGAATCTGATTTAAAATCTGATTCTGAAGTCTCACAAAAACAACATGTTTCTTTTCAATTAGGAGAGAGTGAATGAAGTAAAGATCATTTTTTATTGCACCGGATGATATGTGATAATTAGCCAGGGTCAGTCAGAAAGTCTATGGTGCTAAGTCTCTCCAGGGAGATTGTGATCAAAGGCCATCTGCCCTGAGCAACAGCAAGATAAATCCCCCCATGGAGTCCAGACTCTGGTGGTGGTGGTGGCTGATTACTCTGCTGGTACTGAAGGCTGGGTGGTGTTGGGGAGGTGGAGCATGCATATAACAGCATGGATGAATTAGAGGTACAGAGAGAATCACATTTTAAAAGATAGCAGCAAGATGCTAACAATGAAGGTGTGTCACTGTACTATTATAGATAGATTAGGATATAGGATATGTTTGACCTGCTGATTAGAACAGCTGATATCTCAATTGACAAATGCTGAAAGGATGTGCATTATTATGAGTTGTACCATAAAAATTCAACCTAACAGCATGAGATCATTTCAGCTGAAGCTCCATTTTACATAAACATAAATAACAGAATAAGTTTTACCTTAAAGTTAAATGTATTTCACATTGTCAATATCTGTCTTTGGAATGAAACTTTGAATGTGGCATCACTTTGGTGCTCAGCCAAACAAACTAATGAAGTGTGCATTTTTTTCAGCGGTGAAAACATGGCGGTCGATGAAAGGAGTCTGTTCAGGAACGTAAGTCTCAATATTTCACATTCATTTCCTGCTATATTGATAATTTAAGGCATTAATACATAAAGAGTAAAAGGATTGTTTAAGGAGCAAATAAAAAGTCATGATCTCTCTGGTGTTCCTGTCTTTCAGCCTAATACCGTCCCCAGAGTGTCATTAATCAGCGCTCCACAGGATGGACAGATGGGTATGTGCTCTGTTCTGCCTGCCATTCAACCTGTCAAATCACATGTAATGACACAAGTCTAAGTGTCTCTCTCTGCTAAAGCCATCCCTCTAAAGTTGCACATTTATAAACAAGCTGTCACATTGACACAGACTTAATTGCACTGTAATGATTGTACAAAGCTATCTCCAGCCAACCTTCTTTAGGGATTAGTCCATGGTTGGCCACCCATAGTGATTAATCAAATGCACATGCTGGCTGTTGTTATGTTTAGGATTACACCTACGGAGCTCCTTCTCTTTTATTACCTAATTTAGTCACTTAAAGGATTTGACCTCCGTCGTGGCAGATAAATCAGACTACAGCCATCAAATATAATGATTGTACAGATCCTCACTACATACTGTGTCCAATGATACAGTATATGTGTTTTTTTGAAGCAAATATTGTGTTGAAAGTAATCATAATATTTAACCATTGCAGATTTATTGGGCTAACAGACAATTCAATTTATTTTTACTACTCTCTGTAGCAAAACCTCAGTTTGTGTGAAGTGAAAAATATGAGATACTCTGGAAGATGCATTTATTTTATTATTAATGGAATATTTTCCTAATGAAACTTGCAGCAAGCTTGTGTGATATATATATATATATATATATATATATATATATATATATATTTTTTTTTTATTTTTTTTTTTTTTTTTAATCCTAATGAGCCCTTATTTCTATATGAGCTTATTAAGGATTAACGTTAGATCTCTCTTGTGTCATGTTTAGGCACCATCCCTCACAGACTGTTCAATCCCAACATGTTGGCCAACCATTCAGCTCGCACATCCAAAGCCAGGTGACTAATTACATTCATTAACGGTATCATGATAAAATCGGGATAGTGTTTGAGTTTGAGTGAACTCTCCTCTCTTCTTCTATTAGTTTTAAAGGATCCGAGGTGACCACAGGTGCTTCATACAGCCAGAGTTCTGGATGGATGTCTCCAATCTTCAAACCTCCCTCCTTCAGACACGCCATGTCCTCCCTGGTCTTCCCTCCTTAACATGCAAACACATCATCAACACTTTGGAGACAACAGTGGCCACTGTTACGTATATTGTATAGAGGTATTTATGTCTCTTGCAACTTAAAATTAATCCCCAGCCAGTTTGTGTGTTGTGATATGAAATTTCTTGAAGGGAGATGCATCATACTGTTCACTGATGACTAAAACCAGATTCTGTGTTGTTGAAATGTTAATGTTAATCAATTAAACTGATTAAATAATGACATAGCCTTTTTTGTTGTAAATGAAACATGGTCACTGTATCTTTAATTTCAGTGCTGTCTTCCACATTTAGCAGCCTGGCTTAATACTGTACTTATCGTGATGAAATTCAACACATATTTTCCCTAATTTCTCTGTTAGCAGCTGGTATGTGGTCACAGGTCTGGTTATCCTGCAGATTAGCCGTTAGCTCCATCCAGGATGTTATGTTTTCACCGATGTCTGTTTTGTTTGTTTGGTTGGTTTGCTTGTTAACAGGATTACACAAAAATACCAGATGGATTTCCATAAAACCTGGTGGAAGGATGGGACAGTTAGAGCTCGTTAAATTAGTTTGGCCTTGGAGCAGGTATGTGCTCATCTGAGTGCCGTTCTAGTTGGTTTGTTTGTTAGCAGGATTAAGCAAAAAGTAATGGACATGCCCCTTTCCCTTGACTGCCCCTTTCCAATGGCTCCACGTATGACTGGTCAGCGTATGACCATGCCATGATATGACTATGCTGCTAAAAGAACTTTTGGATGTACTTGACGTAGCGGTGAACATTGTTAATTTCATCAAGGCGCAACCAGTAAAGATCTGTCTGTTTTCGATTCTATGCAAGGAAATGGGAGCAGAACCACTGAGCTTTTTGAGTTTAACTTACATCAAGAACAATTACAGGGAGCGACTGAGGGCTGTGGACCAGGAGCTACGTGTCTGCCTCTCATCCATCCCTGCCAGAATACAGTGGTTGTGTGCATCCCCCCCCCGGGCCCAGCTTTCTCTTTCAATAACCATTTATTGTGCGTGCATGCATACGTTGGCTGTCAGAGGGATGCAGAGTGTACATTTTAGACTGGGGAGAAACGCTGCTCTAGCCGAAGGCACAGCTAGACATGACGATCACTCCGCTGCACCACCACCTGCACAATTTACAAAGATAAACTAGGATTATGTCCATGAAAAAAAAATGTCAGTTTACTGGATTCTACACGACTAGACTTCAAGGTTTGACACACGAACTTGAAGGAAGCCTTCAGGCAAGCATACAGTTAACCACCCTCAATAAAAGTTTCTGCACTCCTGACCTTGTACATGTAATTTCAGTAACATGACTCGTGATATCACCCTGAAATCTTGTTACAAAACAGCTGCGAGTGAAGGTAAAGTAAAGTGTATCCAAATAGGAACATGATATCACCTGAAGTCATTGCATCAAGGAAAAGCTGATGCGGTGAAGCCGGTGGCGAGGACAGACAGATGTGTTCAGACAGGTTGATTCTCTCTTTGTCGACCTGTGTTTTTGCCTCTATTGTCCCTGCCTGTCAGGGTGGTGAATGGTGTCTATTTAAAAGGGCTCAGGTGTGACTGTGTGTGTGTGTGTACACGCTATATTCAGGTATGTACTGGCATGCGTGTGTGTCTGTGTGTGTGTGTGTGAAGTTAAAGGGTATTGTACAGAGTCAGTAGGCCTGATCCTCCTCTGCGCTCCAATGGGATTTGAAGCCGTTTCCTGTTTTTTAAGGTCCACTTAGAGAGAAATGGCTCCCTGGGGCAAACTAAGCAACGTCAGACATTGACAGGGAGAAGACTAAATCAGAATAATCTCTCCCTTATGCATGACCACACACACACACACACACACACACACACACACACACACTGGGTCATCTTGTGTGCTCCTCTCAATGTTGTAATTTTCTTTTCAATGAAATCATACCATTCTTTTCTCACGCACCAAGACATCTTCTCCCTCTTTATCTCTCTCCCTCGCTCACTCTGCTGCCTCCTCTGCACACACACACACACACACACACACACACAGACACACACACACTCTCACAGACACACCTAACCATCGCTCCAGGCTGTACAAATGAGCCCTGCCACTTCAGAGAACTGTAAAGAAAACTATTGTGATGTCAGTTGTAATTATTCAGCAGTGTGTTCCCACAGTTTTGCCCTCTCCTCCTCCTCCAGCGTTCTGTGTGTGTGTGTGTTTGAAAGAGAAGCTTCTCTAATAATCTGATCCAGATGTCACACTTTGTCACTCAGTATTTCAGTCTTGTACCTTTGGTGCTGTAAGTGTAATCCCCTCTAGGCAAGACACGACATGAACTAAATGATTTCACACTGGAGCTATTTGTCTCTCTGAGCTGCGCAGTAAGTGTTTATGTGCAGCCCGGCGTTTAAAATCTGTAATCCCATCACCTTCACTGTTTCACCTTTTTAGGGAAGAGGACTAGTGCAGATGTATTTATTTTGAACATACACCCCCCCCCCAAAAAAAAGCCACCAGGGAGGACTTGGAATGTCTTTGAATTATTTGCATGCGTATATTTATTTCCTGAAACCATTCTTTGCTCCTATCAGGCTAGTATCCACTTTTGAAGCCAATTTAATGATCCACCATAAACCATATATACGTTATTTAGATCAGTTCTAAATAATGGACAAGCACAGTATCATTCAAAAATTGTTTAAAAAAATATTTTCTCAAATCATTTTTGTTGTGACCTGGCAAAGAGTTGCATCTTTTCATGGACTATGAAAAAAAAATGTTGAGGATGAACATTTTTAAAGAGGGATCATCGCTCTGGACTATTAGTGGACACAAGCCTAGAAAACTGAGCACCATTACTGTATGCTATAGAATATAGCATGCTTCAAATCATTTCTCTTTCCTTTCTTTTGCCAATATTGACATAGAGTAAAAAATCACAAACAAATCCTCCATATCATAACTATACAAAGAAAAAAGATATTTTGAATGTCCTCAGAAATGTTGCTTTCTCTGGTAATAATTGAATTGTTTTGTTTTTCATGTAGGGCTGGATCTTAATTTATTATTATCACCTGTCGACTTTGGGTTGAATTGTATTGTTGTGATGTGATCATCTCATTCAGAGAAAATAAGGAGGTTATTTGGAGTTTCTTGTCAACCGCACTGACTTGACATTACATTGATCGGCCTGTAGATGGCACTACAGTCTATCTCAGCCTCATATATGTATATTATGATAACTCCATCATGCATTCCTCTGCTGTGTGAAGGCCTTTGGATCCCAGGTCCCCTCTGATGGGGACTGACAGCAGAAGGAAGGGGAGTCATAGATAAACAAGGTCTCACACATCTGCTGCTTTTTGAAGAGGAACAGGCTCAGGTTGAGGAATTGTTGGACGCACACATAAACACCCGCACACAAACAGACCCACGGGCAGTTTTGTTGCGTTTTAGCAGAGCGGAATATGGAAGGTTTATGAGTCAAAGAGGAACAGGTGAGGATGGGTGACCTAGACCATGCTCTTCAATGCACACACATAAACAGGCATCCCACATGTGAAGGCAGGCAGCTGCTGCCTTTGAAGGGGCCCGGCCTCCTCAACTGTCCCATGCATGCTTGAGTGATGTCAGCACGACTGTGGAAAGATTCTTTTCCTGCCATGCACAAGCTTCCTTATCACACACATCATTTCTCACACAGACACACACACCAACTTGTGCTGCCTTTTTTTTTTTTTTTTTTTACTACTTTCTCAAACAAATCCACACACACTGCTGCTTGCATAACCACACACTTACGCTGACTTTCCTCCACTCTTTTTCTCGCTGACATGCCTACATACACACACACACACACACACATACAGCGACATACACTTGGCAGGATGTGCGGGGAGAAAAAGGGGCCGAAAGACAACACCAAGATTAGGAGGCTTTTGTCACGGCTCTATGGCAGACTTTAAAGGCCTTGGCTCCCTTCCCCTCTGCCAGAGTTCTTTCTTTTCTCACCCTATCTGTCCACATCCCTCTCTTTTCACGGGGGGAAGGTAAACATTTGGTACAGAGAGTCAGAGGAAGGGAGGAATGGGTGGAAGAAGGATGGAAGCCGCCTGTTGCCCCCTTTTAGCTCTTTTTTTTGTGTGTTTTTGTTTTGCTAGTTTTAATGCCGGCTTTGTGTCTGTGTGGAGGATGAGTGGATAGAGGGAGAGGTATGCAAACAGAACAGCGCTTCAATGCCAGCCAGGTGTCTGAGTGTGTGCGAGTGTGTGTGATGCACACATCTCCACTTTTGTGCATGCAAACCCCCGTGTGTAGCTGTGTTCACATGTTGCATATACAGTGCGTTCTCTTCTCCGAGAGAGCTCAGGTGTGCATCTTTCGGGTTTCTGTGAGCGTATGCGTGTTGTGTTTCCTCCCAGGTGCATATCTCTGTTTGAGCGCTTCATGGTCACTGACTCCATTCACCTGAGACATCCTTTCACAGTGAAAAGGCAGATGCCGGTAAAAAGCTCTTTGGACAGCTTCTCTTCATCACCAACCACAGCTGCTGTTGACTCAAGCACCCAGGAATCTCCTCCATGGCCTCACACCCTTTTCAACCAGCCAGATTCACACCAGAACCCATCTGAGAGGGAGCAAAAGGTTCTGCAAGACCTCAAGGTCTAAAGGAGTAAACATTTGTTCTGGTAATGATTTAGTTGAAATTAAGCCCTTATTTTAGGTTAAGTGAGGTTGCAGTAGAGAGGAATGGAAACTTTCACCCACTCAATAATATATAAGAAGGTATGAAAGAAACTACAGGCTCATTACGTAATTTCTGCTCATGTGGTCAAGTTTCTATAGATGTATCTGTGTCAAACCACCTCTAAGAAGTTATCATATTGTAATAATTAAATTGTTATATTAAAATTTTAATGTCGATGATGGTTTATGTCACACAAAAAAAGTGTTTATTGTAAAAATGAATTGCATGTTCCATGTGTGAAATGTATTATGAGCTTTTTGTTATTATGACACAGAGAAGAAGACAAATAAAAAGATAAATTGTAGTTTGGTCAACAAAGGTTTTGTTCCTAATTTATTGGAATTGTCACTTCAACATGATCTTATCTTTTTTGTGTAGCAGGATCCTTGTATGTTGATTTATTGGCTTGACCTCTTATAATCTCAGATGCTCACCTGGTTAAACAAATGCTACATAAAATACACAGTGGATACGTCTGCTGTTTTAAATTATATTTAGTTTTATCTAAGAAATTAAAACGTATCTCACTGTTAGATTCTTTGGCTTCTTTTAAAGATTATCAATGCTGAGGATGTGACAACATAAAGAACAATTACAGAACTTTTATCAAACGATTATAGCAAAACAAATTAGAGCAATGACAAAAGTAGAGACAGCTGGATCAGACCTCTGTCACATTTTCTCCTCCCGTCTTTTACTCCAGCACTTCCACAATCTTCACGGATCTCTTCTCCATTTTCTCATCTCCTCTCATCATTGCGGAACAGCAGTGAGCTCAACACGTCTGTCAACAGCTCAGCTCTGTGTCATCCTCCTCCTCCCTGCTTCTCTTCATCTTTCCCTCCTCTGTCTGTCCTCACCGTCTTCCTCCCCCAGCTCTCCGAGTCAATCAAATTCACAGGAGATAGCCAGGAACACAAAAATCAGGAAAAGAATAATTTCTTAGATGAGAAAAGAATGAGTTAAATATCAAGGATGAGAGTAACCCAGCCTTGTATAGTGTCTTTTATCAGGCCTTTTTTTTCTTGCTCTTATCCCAGACTTCCAAAAATGTAGAATTTATGTATTTCATAGCTTTAAATCTTGCACCTCTGCTAATTATGTATTACCAGTGAAGCTTATCAGACACATAGAAAGCCAGGATTTATAAATCCCTGGGTCAGGTCATACCATCATCGTGTTCACTATGCAAACATTTCAAAACCGCAGATTCCTGTGATGTGATTTGTGTCTTTGGGGAAACAAGGAAAGCAAACACAGATTTCAGAGACGTTTCATGTCTTGTCCTGCTTTCTGTATATTTTCATAGTTGTGAAAATTGATGTTCAGCTATAGAATCTAACTAATTTACTGATAAATTACAATGAAAAGTGCTATACAAATAAAGTCTGATTGATTGAATAACTGATTGTACTGTAAGCCAGCTCATTGATATCAACATGTGGTGTCTGGTTGATCTTTCTCCAGTGCCGTACAGCAGGTTAGTAGTTTTAGATTATTGTATTCAACAATTGATCAAATGACTGTGTAAAATGAGATGGGTTGCCAGTTGTGAGAAGCTCTGAAAGGCTACCCGCTCAGCACCAAATGCCAGTCAGACAAAGTCAGCATGTAGCTGGTGAACCATGTACTGAGCACATTTATATACTATACTCCAAGCTACTGATATTTTCCTCAGGAGCTGGTGGGAATTGAGGGCTAACGTGTTAGCAGCATTGACTTCACTGTAAATTTGAATGTTAAGTTAATGTGTTAAATTGTTGTGCCAAAAAACTAATATTAAAACTGAGAACTTGTCTGTTGGAAAGTCAAAGTGAGCAAAAAGTGAAAAAATAATGAAATTAGACAAAAAAAAAAAATGTTGCTACAAACCTGAAGAGCATGCACAATGCCTTTTTAAGTTATCTATTATTGGTTTCTATTCCCATGTCCCCTGCCCTGTTGCCCTCCACCCTTTTAAAGAGCCCCATCTTTTCAACAGTCTCTCTTTCACCATGTTCTCCAGAATGAGTCAGAGGGAGAGATGTTGGGCCTTCACACCTTGCATATGCACGCACCGCATGTCCATCTGTCATCTCTCCAGACAGACGCGATGACAGATGAAACGCCGGCTGCAGCTCTCACAATTGCAGGGCTACAACTATTTGGAGAAGTATGTACACTTAAAGAGAGTCCCATTGTACAGTAAGGCATTGCACTAGACTGGAATCTTTTATGTGAGGTGACAGAGGAAAAAAAAAAAACCCAAGGAGTGAGAGACAGAACAGACGCGGAGAAACATTTGAAAATAAATTGAACTTTCTTTAATGGCACCAATAACATGATTACAATGGGAGAGAACATTTTAACCTAAATGACAATAGACTGTACAAGATTGTCGATACAAAGATTATCGATAACATTTTGTATATTCTGCATGTATAAATACAGTATCTTACAATGACAGGAACATGGTATTTGCTACATAGCTTACATCACTACTATAACACAAAATCCACTTATGAAGTATAATGCCCAATTATATGAAACAAAAAACATGTTTAAAAGAAAATAATTTAGAAACACTTTTTTTTTTTAAATTTATATCGAGACATTTTAGCATTTACATTGTTTAGTGGGTCATTGTGTTGCTAGAGCTACTGTCAGTCCAAAGCATTTTCCCTAAATTATCTAACAGTTACTATAACTTCAACACTGGTAAGTGCACTTCCATATACACAGTCCGTTTAGTGGCAGTCCATTAGCTTCGACACAAAAAAATGGGCTTAACATTTGAAATGTGTGGAAAAAAAGGTGACTGATCTGATGATGGTATACATAGAAAAACATTGCACTGCATTGAGTTAAATTTGACTGTTTGAAAGCTTTTCCTGCCCTGAAACATTTAAGAACAACCTTAAAATAAAAGACAACAGTCCAGCTATTCACATATTAATTAAGTGTATTTCCTTCCCTTGTCTGATGCACTTTAATTTTTTTTTAGATGCAATTGCTTTATGGGGAATGGGAGAATACAGCTGGAAAGATGAACATTAAAAAGACTGACTTCCTCTGTAGGGGGTATGATATGCACACTTTGTTATTATTAGAGATGCAGCAATAAACTTTTTTTCAGGTCTGATCTTGTTCTAATACCTGTCTTTTATTAGTATTTATTCTTTTGTTATTTGAGGGGCATCCAGATCAACATTGAGCTGCAAGTTGAATTGTAGTGCAAATTGCTATGGTAACTCGTAACAACTTGAACAAATCAAGTGCACAGTAACATCATTTAAATGCATGAAACATGTAACTTGTAACAAGATGGGAAATGACTTTGTCTCTTAAACACCTTTAAAATTGAAAAAAAGACCCTACTGCAACTCAATGTTCAGTTTATTCAAATAATTTAGTTAAAGAATCTCTGGACTTTCCTGTTTTATGGACTTGAAACCTTTTTTAACTATGATGACTTGGTTTTAAAAAAAAAATCCCTGACCACATTTTGCTGATGTGTTGTTTCCATGTGGTTTTATAAGCCCAAACAAAATATCATCACCCAACAAATATGACCTTAATTTACTATTCACTCTCCAACTTGAGCCAACATGAAAACAGTTAATTCTAAGATCTTTTTATAGTCACTTATTACTTCACTCATAAGAGCTGTTGGTGACTAAGTTCATAAATCGAAGGCCTTGAATACCTACAGTGGAGTTTTCAGTTAATCTGGCTGAGTAGACCTCTGCCTAGAATAATGTCAGGAGGAGCAATGGTGGGAATTACAGCTAAATTAATGAAAAGATTAATATAATAATAAATTAATACAAACGATGAACTTCCAAACTGAAGGGTAGAACTACACTACATGAGAGTGAGCAAAATATTCTAACAAAATTTGTGCAAACTCAAGTCATAATCCAGAGAGGAGGTCTAATCAGGCAAACAGATTGACACCTGTGGAGGTGTACCATGGGTGTGTGTGGGGGAGAGGGGCTTTCAAATCCATTAAAATAAAACCAAATTGTAATCCAACAGTGAGGAAATGCCTAAAACCCACATTTAAATGCATTTAAAACAAATGTATCGGTCTAAATATTTTCACATTTCTTGAAATGGTCAATAAAATTAGTGGTAAATCTGCACACGGATGAATGAACACAAGCAGATCCAAATATCCCAGACTTATTTGAATGTATTGAGGAATTCTAATATTGTAGCTAGTCAGTGGGCATCGCTATAATCAACATATTTTTTCTGCAGAATATACAAGTCTATATTTGATTTCGGAAGGGATGAAAAAATGCTGATATTTGATTCACTTATAAGCTGAATCCCATCATTTGATCTTTTTAGCATCTAGAGTGTCCTGATCAGGTTCACTCTGCAAGTGAGAGGGCAGCTTTTCATCCAAAACATTTCCTCTTTTGTTAAATAAAGGGAGTCGACAGCGGCTTTGTAACAAACCATGTGTGGAGAACAGTGCACATGTAAAACCTGTTCTATTATACTTGAGGTCATACTGTAAAGCGCTTTAAGAAGAGTTGAGGACCTTTAAGTTTCCTCCTTTGTTCCCCTCTTTTAAGCCTTTAAATCTCATAACAGATTAACAGGAACATGCGACATATCCAATGATCCAACAGTGATCCATAAAATCTGGAAACAATTCTTAGAGGGTATCACAAAGCTCTTCCCTTTGTGCTGTTGGCTTAAGAGTTAGGAGGCAAGGGAACCGACATCCTCGCATCCTGATCCATTTCTTCTGAAGTCAACGAGCATCGATCAAATCCGAAAAGGAGACGATGCTGGAAAGGAAATAACACCTGTCTGCAGGTTGTCAGTCATTAGACGTACTTGTGGAGGAGCAGACATCACACTGTAGCTACTTCAAACATCGATCTAGTGAGAGAGAGATCCACTCTGTTTGAACTCAGTAAACCAGTTTGACTCCTTTTTCCACACAGTACCCAGATAGCAGCTGAACCAGGCAGAAGCAAAAACCAGCAGCAGTCATCTTCGCTGAGGGTAAATTGTGTGTTTTATGGCTCAGTTGGGCTGACGCCTGAGATATATTCTGAAATTAAGCTATTAGATTACTCACATGCTATATTGTTTTTCATAGATTATCCAGAATGAAGCAGCGTGCTAAATGTCATAATACATACATAACAATACATATTCCACTGTATACATGAGTGGATATAGACAGAGGGAGGCTGTATTTTCTCCTGTTACTGAGGAGGTTGTGGTTGTATCCAAAGTACGATAAAAACAGTTGGGTTGTTGAGTAACTTTGAAGCGACACCGTTTGTTGTCACTTCAAATATGGCCTTTGAGCAAAAAAGATATTTAAAAATCTACATAAAAGATTTCATATAAAAGGTCTGGGGTTTCTTTCTCTTATAGATTTCACTGGATTGGCCTCCAGAATGGCTAAAAAATAAGGATCTTTGTCTTCTTTCTTTACATTCTTCATTTCTTACGTCTCGAAAAAGTCCGTGTTTATACAAACAGCTGCAGCAGAATGAGGACGAGTTGAATGATTACACGTTTCTGCATGAATCCTCTTGGTTTATTCCATGTAGCTTTTTCCTTGTTCTTTGCTCTCTGTGTCAGCAGTTTGTATGTTGTGGATTAATCTGAACACAGGAACATTTTCTTTTTAGAGCTGAATGTGACACATCGCAGCACGCCGCTAGCTTCGATGCTAACACTGGTAGTGAATGTGCTGGTGCTGGTGTACTTTCCCGTCCACGTGTGAATGCGTGTGTGTGTGTATATCTGTGTAGATCTTCGGGTAGACCTTAGGAGCCAATCCAGTGCCTCCCTGTGCCAGGAGCAGCTGCTGATGGGCAACGTACTCCTCATATGAAAGACAATCTTTATCCCCATTAGCAGGTTGAGGAGGCAGCGCTGTGCACATTCGTTCACGATTGGTTGCAGGTAGACGCTGGGCGGCAGGAAGAGCAGAAGAGGATGAAGAAGAAGACGACGAGGAGCAGGTGCGTTTTGATTGGCAGAACCAGAGGAGGGCGGTGCCTAAGATGAAGGCGACACCTGCTGGTATTCCAATAATGACGGGCCATGGGAGGCTTTGGGATGTTGCTGTGGGGACAGAATTGCTTTGGGGCTTCAGATCTGCAAGCAAAGGTGGAAACTTATAATAGTGAAAATAATACAATCATCCATCCACAATTTTCTATAACATCTAATCTCCTGGTTGAATATTTTCCTCTCTAGTAAACTAGAGAGATAATTTACACATGATCATGGTTTTCCAACCTGGTAGCACTGTCAGGTAGGCACTCCTAAAGCTGTAGCCCATAGTGTTGGCTCCCAGACAGATGTACATGCCAGCATCCTCCTCCTTAGCTCTGGTTATGAGCAGCTTGTTGAGGTAGGTTCCGTCAGGACGGGACCAAACCTCCCCTGTAGGCAGGACCACAAAGCGGTGGTCTCCAACCTTGGAATA
The DNA here is from genome assembly GCA_037577475.1 of Chaunax sp. Z400. Classification (NCBI taxonomy): domain Eukaryota; kingdom Metazoa; phylum Chordata; class Actinopteri; order Lophiiformes; family Chaunacidae; genus Chaunax; species Chaunax sp. Z400. Next base: position 16,341,224 of record CM075189.1, read on the forward strand.
AAATGCATATAAAGTAGAAGTTTATTATCACTTCAGTCAGATATCGCTACTTTACCATTACTTGCCTGAGAGGTTTGTGTTTCTATTAGAGGTGGTTTTGACATTTTGTGTCTGTACCTCTATGGTGGAGTTGAATTTGTCCTCGTCACCAGGTTCAACTCTTTTAAGCCACTGAATAACAGGCTTGACGTCACTGCGGACTTTACACTGGAAAGACGTGGTTCCTCCATAGTCCACGGTGGTGTTGACTGGATGAGTGCCAGTGAGAATGGGTTTGGAGTTGGTACGCTCTAAAGGAGACAAAGAAAAAGAAATTGAATATTATATTCACGATTACAAAGTTGACAATGGGATGGTTTGATTGCTGTATTTTGCAAACTTAGCAAAATTGAGCTGAAATCACTATTAAAATCAGCAGAAAGGCGCAGTGAGGAAAGAGAATGCACTCTTTTTATTCACGTATTTGAACTGAATGGAACTTAAAAAAAAGAATGCACCAGCCCTCATAGATTATGATGTGGTTTGCAAGCATTATTTAAACAGTGTCTGTTGTATTCAGCACCACATCCTCCCTTTCTGCTGAAAACACAAAAACAGATACCTCATCTTCAGCTCCTGTCTTTACTTTTTCAGTTCATACAGTAGAATAAACACACCTGCCAGAGACAATGATGTCTTTTCTGTATCTTTTAATGGGATATCAAGAGAATGTAACTTGTGAAAATTAGATTTTTTGTTTTTTGGGGTCCTGTCTGACATCAGCTGCTTTGAAAACTTTCTTCAGCAAGATTTTAAAAGGCATCCTAAGATTAATCCTCTATGAGAGGATTAATTCATGAGGTCGGAGAGGAGTGGAGTTTCCAAACCTGAATTGACTTCAGGGAGACTTATGGGTCGTTGTGGGGAGTAAAGGTGTATGTTTCGTTTAAGTCTTTAAGAAAATCTTGCGGTGGTAGAATTGTTTTCTTTGGTTTTGTTTTTTTTTGGCGTTTCTGTCCTGGTCTCATTTTTTCTAGCTTTCCTTCTAACAGCTGACAGTGACTGACAGCTGAGTGAATCTCTACTGATAGAGAAAATGCCACATTTGACATTAGCGAGCAGCAGTGTGATTTACTTCCTTTCTGTAGAGGTATGTGTGTGTGTGTATCGATGTCTTTCAGGAAAGACTACAGCTGTACTTTAATGTACAACAGATGTGGCAAGTAAAATGAGAGGAGCTAGTCTGAGGCTCTCAACAGAGCTATCATATCAGTAACATAGAGCTCAGTGCACGCACAGACACACACACACCCTACACAAATTATACTCCATCAGAAAGCTTAACATTAAATCATCCAGCACAAAAACAGCTTTTGCAGCCTTCCAACACAACTTAATACATCAAAAAAAAAAAAAAAAAAACGACTTGCAACTCATCATAGCACACATTCTGCTCTCGACAGTAAAACTATACCATTTTTAGACTGAAGCTGCAGCTGGCTCTGTGGAAAACCTGCTGAACACTGTTCACTCGCTTGACTGATGTTTACTGACAAGTCTGGTGGTGGCCAACAAATGCCACTGAAGTGTAAGGCTTTTAAAAGCTATATTAAACTTTTATCCTTGGTGCTACTCATTAGCCAGCATACTGGTGCATGTAAAACATTTGGACATAAAATGTTGGTTGATACTCTTTAACTTTTGCCATGAAACACGACCTGATTTATTGTCACAATTATTGAAAGATGTAAAACTTGTTCCTCTAACTGTAGGTCGACTACATAACTGAGTAAATGCTATTAAAAAACTGCTAATGATGAAGTCTTACTCCCTTTAAACAAAATGGAAAACTGCAACGAGGGTCTTTCCAAACAGGAAAAGGCAACAAGAAAGAAAACACTTTTTTTTTTGCCAGCAAATCATTGAAATAATTGAAAGGTTAATAATGAATATGACTCCTGCTCTTTTAGAGACAGGACAGACCGAGCAGATCGAGCAGATTCTTCCAAACATTAATTGAACTTGAACCCATCTCTAACAAAGAGGTCACCTTTCTCCTCTTTGATAACTGATCTACATCCCTGTGATGCATTATGACTCACGTATGACTTCCACTTTGTAGGTGGCATTGATCTCTCCTGCCCTGTTGGACACGTGGCAGGTGTACTTCCCGCTGTGCTCCGGTGTCAAGTTCTTCAGACTCAGAGTCCACTTCTTCTTCCTCCCATCCGCTCCTCCCGCTCCAACGTCCTCAACCACCAGCGGCCGACTGTCCTTAAGCCAGACGATGTCGGGGCGAGGGTTACCACTTGCGGTACACTTCAGTCGCACTGAGCTGCCCACTGGGCGAGCGATGACGCGCTTCCTCATCTTTGATGGCTGGGTGAACCGTGGACGTACTGCAAGTGGAGAGAAGGTGAAATGGAAAATTACAAAATGGATGGATTGTGTTGCTAGTGTCTGCTTATACCTTTAAAACCTTTAAAAAAAACTGTAAATATAAAGCGATAAGACTGAGTGTCTTTCTGCCTCTCAGCCAGCTAGAGATGGGGGAAAAGAATGGCAGGAAGGGAAAGGAGAGAGGAGAGGAGAGTTATTAACAAAGATCAGAGCAATTTAATTTACAAGCTGCTCCCTTCTTCAGGGAACAATTGTGGAATTTTGTCTTGAGAGTTTTATATGTGACTTTTATAAGACATAAAGGTTGATCAAAGTAAAGTTATCTGGAAAAGCTGTGACACAAGCGGAGGGTTCAGAAATGTTTTAAGCCCCATGAGGCAGTTTTTATGAGCTCCTTACCACGAGAAAAGGAATATTTTTAGCTATTAGAGAAATAGAAATACTCACATTTGTGAGACACTTTGTTTTGATAAGTGCAATATAGATAAAGTTTATTATGATTATTCTTCATTTTTAATTTTTGAAGCTGCTGAAAAAAAACCCCATCTTTATACATGTTTTTCTTTGCATTACTTACATAACGTGTCCATCTGCATTCTTCCAACTCTTTGGAGAAGTAGCTACAGTAAATACCAATTCTTAAAAAAAAAATTATCATCATCTTTGGGCATTTTATGCTTTTATTGATAGGACAGGCGAAGAGGTGACAGGAAATGTGGGAGAGAGAGTTGAGGGAAGACATGCGGCAAATGGCCACAGGCGGAATCGAACCCGCGTCGACCCGCTAGAGGACTATAGCCTCGATATATGGGGCGCACACTCTAACCATTTGCGGCCTTGCAAAAACTAATTTTAATACAAATTAGTTTTCTGCCCCACAAATGCTCTGCACTGGTGTGTAATCTTCCACTGCACACCATGAAATGATTTTCTTTGAGTATAAGAATAACCTGCATCTATCAATTTTAATTTTCAGTATGAAGAGGAAAACTGGTGTTGCTATTTGGGAAGAATATGCTCCCAGGCCTTTTTTTTTTTTTTTTTTTTTAAAAGAAAAATTTAATTAGGGAATCTTTAGTAATGAAAATGAGATGTGGTAAATTGTTAAGATGGACATTTTTTGCAGTGTAAAGAGCATCAGGCAAGCTGAGACCATCGCCACAGGCTTTAACAAGAATTCAATTTTGTGCTGCAACAACATATGGCAGCATGCCTCTTGGTATATACAACCTAATTTGCTGCAATAAACCTAATTGTTTTGCTTGAGAAAAAAAATTAAAAAAATGCTCGAATCACTTCCTCTTCTCCCTGCCACAAAAGACAGAGAACCCACACACAAACACATGCATCCACACACACAGCAGATTCCTTATTTTCCACTGATCCAGCACCTCCGGCCCCAGACTTGTTTGCCTCTGTTGCATTTAAAGAAAGCCACATTTATTTTATCTCAAATCATGCTTCAATGAACCCCGCTGTAAAACCCATAAACCCACGAAACATCTACGTAACCCGACTGTAAATATCCGGTCAGGAATGCATCGCTGTGGCGAAAGAAAGTGACTCACATGAAACATCCATTCATTCATGCAAATCCTTTCTTACAGAGCAAAATGACCAGTTAACCCCATGCATCTATTCAAACACGCGCATCCCTCCGTGCAGTTGCATGACTGACCCAGCCTAACTTGACCCCATGCATCTATTCATACACATATATCACTCTTTAAAAAACAAAACAAAAACGCACCAATCAGAGAGCAGTGAAAAAAGATCAAAGTGGAGACAAACTATCCAGTAGTGAGGGAGGAGAGGAAATCATTCACAGGAGCGCTTGATTTTACAGCCCTCATGGTCCAGCCATAGCAGATAGCGATCAAAACAGGGCGATATATCACCCTGAAACTACTGCCGTCGCGTCTACTTCTTTGGACACAGTTATTATTCTAGCCCAAGGTAAACAACCAGGAGGGAGAGTTATGTGACGGGTTTGTGCGCTCCAATGCGGAGATTTCATGACGGCTGCATTACTCAGCAGAATATAGTTCTCTGCTGACCGACAGGAAGCTGGGCAGGATGACAAAACAAACATACCTGAAAAGATTTAAAGTCTCTACAAGTCTAAGAAAAGCTACTGGACTACGGCTGAACTGTGACCCGATTGGGTCAATAGATCTACTAGAAAGTGGGAAAAGGATAATGATTAAGAGTTTAACGTTTTGGCAACGTCCTACTTGGGTGATTACATAAATGAACTGCAATTGATTATCTTGGAATGTATTGAAAAAAGGAGGGAAGAGCCAAAGCAAGGTGTATAGCGTTGCATTTGATAAAGATGAGACAAGAGACTGAACAAAAACACAGCAAGGTGCGACTGAAATGATTTATTATGTAAAAGCTTAACCAAATCAAACAGAAGATAAGGAGAAAACAGATGGAAAAGAAAAAGAGTGAGGTTCGAATTAAGGTCGGCACACACGGTAAGACCGACAGACTGCTAAAAAACGGTTTAATAAAACTGGAGTGACGGCAGAGAAACGAGTACAAAGAACGAAAGATGGCATTAAAACAATGAAAAGAGAAAAAGGCAAGAGAGAGGGCACAAAAAGAGGACGAATCAAAGAAAAACAGAGGGGAGAAGTGAGGGGGAGTTGAGAAAGCGATGATAGAGAGAGGGGAGAGAGGAGAGGGGAGAAGGTGAGAGCCAGAACGGGCAAAGGGGCAGGTTTATTCTGGGTCTCAGGGGCCACTTCAACGCCACACTTCACGGTGTAAAAATACTGCCGTCCCTCCGACGGACCGCCTTTGATCAGATGCAGACCGACACAGGGAGAGAGAGATGGTGTGTGTCTAAGAGAGCTTCGTGGTTTACAACCTGGATTCAGAGATTGAGATTATTTTTTCTTAGTTCATTTTGGTTTATCTTGACATTTTTTTAGTAAAGGGGAAATTTAGGATTACATGTATCTTTAGGTTAAAGGTGAACATTTAGGTCAGGATTTGGGCTTCAGACTTAAACTGGGTATAAATTGTTTGCTGAGAGTTAGATGAGAAAATGTGTAAAAGGTGCTTCACCTGCTGAGGTGAAGGTTGGGGGCAACAAGAATATGACAATACTTTTTAAGCGGGTTAATTAATGCATAAATCAGTTTATTCTAATCCATACACAAATAAAATATTGCAAACATGCAGTACTATAAATAGCTGGAACTATTTCTTGGTAAACGGCAGCGACTTCCCAGAGTATTGTTGTGTATACGGTTATTTTCTGTTTGGGTATGTAGTAAACAAACCAATGATGTGAGCTTGAGGCCGATTTTTCAACATTGGACAGTTTACCCCCTGCTTCCTGTCTTGTGCTAAGCTAAGCTAATGCCCTCCTGGATCTCCATGCTTAACTTACTTCATCTAACTCTCATCAAGGAAGTGCATAAGCATATTTTCCAAAATGACTAACTAATACCTTTGACTTTCATAGTTGTTCCGAGTTTTATCAGTGCATTTATCAGTGAAATATGATCCAGCGAGTCCAGTCTGAGTAAGAGATTAATGTGTTGAAAGGCTTATTAAATACCAAAACAAAGCATAATGGTTTTAATACTCATTAACATGATTTTGCAACTCTAGAACATTATCATTATCGCAATTCTACAAAGCTAAACAGCAGAAATCTATTTGATCTGCCACTGCTGTGTCTTGCTGGATGAGGTTGAGTTACAGATGAGGTAGAGCTGGGATCACGTTCTTTGGCGGGCAGCTGCGTCTTTTTTCGTTCTTTTTTTTTCTCCCTCCCACATCCCCCTGCATTAGCACTCCCTCTGGTTGCCGGACTGACCTTGTTCAAATACATAAGGAGATTATTTTGATTTAAACGCGGCCTTAACCCAAAGCAGTTATAGTGTGTGCGTTTGTGTGCGTGTGAGCCCAGCGACACACACACACAGATAAAGAGAAAGAATGTGTGTGAAGAAACAAATAGAGAGGGCAGCAAAATAGCAAATGTTTGGTGTCACTGAAGTGTGAATGTGCATCTATGCTTATGACAGGGAGAGCGAAAGAGGGGGAGAAGGGGAAGGAAAGAGAGTAGGATGAAAGGATAACAAATAAAGAAGGGTTAAGTTACATGACAGGGAGACTTGGGGGTGGGGGGTGGGGGGGAGAGGAGGAATGTGCCCCACCAAATCACACCTCACACAAATAGACTGCTCTCCACTCTGTCAGAGTCAATTATCTGAACAAACAACCACCCTGATGTGTGTCTGTGTGTGGGCATATACCCTCGCCTTCTCCCCTTTGACGGCGTACAAGGTGTTTATTGTACGTCCTGCTACTGTGCTATTTAAAATGTCACACACTCTCCGCTATCTGTAATGCCACCTCTAGACTTTCTTCTCATTCAAAAATGTTTATATGCCCGCGGTGATGACTTCAGCAAAGGTTATGAGTGGTTACCCAGTTTTCCAGCCAGCTCCGGGGCATGTTCAGAGTCACCATTGGCTGTCCCTGCTCCACCTCTTGAGCTGGAGTCATCTGGTGTGGAAAGAGAAAGACGAGGAGGAACCGTTAGTGAATTGATAAGTGACACATTGAACAAAGAAACCTGAGGCAGCAAACTCCGATGATCGGACAACAAATTGATTGTCAGACTGTTGATCGGGTTATAGAGTAAAATAAACATGGCCGAGCTGGATCTATGCGCGACAAACTAAAAAGGAATTTCATGAACCTTGTAAGGAGGTTAGGAAGATTTGTTTCTGTTTTCAGTTGTTTCATATGATGCAGCCGTTTCAGCTCAGGATCATGATGGTTTGTTCATAATAAATCCAAGAGATCAGTGACACATTAGTCCAAAAATAAGATGCAGATGAAGCATCACCGTCATAGACATTTTAAAATATTAATGCCCTACATTAAATATATAAGTTTTTAGGTCAAAATGATGCAACAGTTAAATCTGGAAAGTCATAGGTGGATCAGTGGTTAGAAAAGCAGGGACACTGGTGCACATGTCATATAAAGTCTGGTCGACAGGTGAAACAGGTGTCAGAAGTCACAGGACTAAAACCATGAGGGAATTCTGGTTTCCAAACACTTGTTTTCCATCCGGTGCTCCGCCTCTGGCAACCCAACCTGCCCACATCATAAATAATATGATCTCTGCCCATTAGTGTGACTGTGCCAGAGAAATGTGCTACTGCAATTCACTGGTTATGAACGCTGTAAAACTAATCCTACGAGTCCTCTGTCAGTCCTCTACCCATAACCCCCAAAAACCCTGTTCAGACCAAAGACGTGCAACGAGACGAGATGAAACTAGCGACTACTTGAAATGTGCCGATTTACCAAACTTTTGAGGCTTTTTGTAGCTGAATATAATTTGTAGCATCTTGAAATCTTAGGGCGAGTTACTTGCTATAGCTTCATTTCTTGTACTAATGAAATGGCAAAAACAAAAAGTGTGAGTTGAGTGAGTGAGTGAGTGAGTGAGTGAGTGAGTGAGTGAGAGAGAGAGGCAGCGAATGAGGAAGAAGAAAAGGTTAGCAGTGAAGCTGACATTTTAAAACAGAAATGCATGAGGTGTCTTTCCTCTATCCAAAACTAGGTAATTTCGACCACAGGGTGCTGATTGGATGTTGGAACAAAATGATGTGTCTTGTGTTCTAACATCAGCTGCTAGTTGAGTTACAGGTGACGCCGTCAGCTGAGACTTTTCCCCGCAATGTCCTGAAACAGTTTAGTCCTGTCATGAATCTTTTGTCCTTAAAGCTATTAGAGGCCGAATTAAAACAATAACATTGTACTTTACGTCGGGGTCAAATGTCAAATCATCCATTGTGTTTTTTGTGTGTAAAAATTGCTTCATAAATACATATTATTAATGCAATCTTTTATATACCTGTGATTCATATCATCACTTCAATCAGCCTTCTCTTTGTGTAGTTACTGCATTTAGGCTTTGTAGGGCAGTGTACTCTTTTGTGCCTATATCATCAATATCATATTGCTTTTACTCGCATACAGTTGCTCCAGTGTCCCTCTCTCATATCAGCATGTCTTCTTATTATGAAAAAGATACAAACATCAATCTGAACCTTCACACTGTGTGTGTGTGTGTGTGTGTGTGTGTGTGTGTGTGTGTGTGTGTGTGTGTGTGTGTGTGTGTGTGTGTTTGTGTGTGGGGGGGGAGTAGTTATGGAAAGAAAGAAAAAGGGAACAGCCGCTGACCATCTGCAGGAAATACATGTGTGCATAATTGTAAATGGATATGTTTATCATTCATGCTGGTACATACGGGGATATGTGCGTAGATTTTACAAGACCACCTGAAAGCTCAGAGCGTTTAATGCAGCGCCAAATGCCTTTAAAGCATCTCTATTTGGACGATGGAAAACAAGACGTACTCGACATCCAAATACGAGGCATGACCTGCATCCTCGGGGCTGGTATTAATAGCATTACTGGCAGTCCGCTTGGTCCAGACCCCGAATGTGTGTGGTTGTGTGTATCTTTGTGCCTGTGTGATATGAATTCCTATATGGGAGTGTCAGTGCATTTGTGGGTGCATGTGCTCTGACGTAATTTATCTAAGGGGTAACTTGAGGTGCTGGTACTCCTGTTGCATCTCCCGCCTCCGCTTTGACTCCCCCTTCAAACACTCCCTCCTGCCATATGCATAGCGTGTTCTGAGAAAAGGCAGTGCATTTGAAGCCAAGCGGTAAGGGGTCTAATCTGAGGGGGAACATTGTTTAGCACTTTTAAACACTCCTCCCGGCCTGGTGTGAGCCTATAAATCTAACTAGGTAGACCTCCTACAGACCCATTTACAAAGCGGGGCTGGACCCCTTCTACTGTCCATGCAGTGCAGCCATACATCCAAAATCAATCCATGCATGTGTATAACACTAATGCAGGGATCAATCAGCAACAGAAAATCTACTAAAATGCATGTGTTCTGATTAATAATATAAATATACAAACACTAATACATTCAATAAATAGTTGAACAGTATGAAAATCGACATCTCCTCTATCCCAGAACTATGTGCAGTAAGTATGGCTCGCAGACAGGAAACACTCCTCTGGCTGATGGTTTCCCATCAATGGCAACCACTTTTTGAAAATCAGCCATCCCAAAATAATAAAATAAATATTTTCTTAATAGTTGTGGCATGTGTGGCATTGCAGTTTCAGTTAGACCCAGAACCAGACAAACACGACACATGCATTAGTGTGGTTACTTGTGCGTTTACTCAAGCATCTGTTTTAGAGATAATGCTGAAGTTAAGTTATTTAAAACTGGGCTGAAAGCTGTAAACATCGTGTGCTAATGAATTCAACTGACAACGACCGAGATGAACCCGAACCAAAAGAAAAAAGAAAAAAAGAAAAAAGAAAATTGGTGAAGCCTTGTGAGGCGAAGTATCCCGGCATCTTTGATGACCTCGATGTGTGACAGATGATGTGCACTAGTTCAAGGTTGCGCATTCAGCACAGCCACAAGGCCAGACGAGCAACGGAGGTCAAAGCGACTCAACGTCATTGTGACGTGGAGACGGATCATTCCGGTTCTGTAAAGTTTTAAAGTCCTATTTGGTCATGTTGATCAACTTTCTCTCTGACTCTCTCCTAGAAGTTATAGCAACAGACAAGCAAATGAAACACAACCGTTACCTGGAATAAATTTAAGAACACAATTCAAAAAATATATAACAAAGGTTTAGTCATTTTTTAGACATTCTAATGTCTGTTAATGTTGTTATGACCCCTTGGGCCCTCTTGAGGGTGACTTGTTATTAGTCTGTCCTTTTCTGCAGGTAGGTGATTGGCTGCTCTAGACCAGTACTTCCTGGTTTACTTAAGGCCTGGCTGCAGCCATAATCACTCTCTCTCTAATCATGGTCTTAGTTTGCTCATGTTATGTTAGAACTCTATCATGTTCTGCACCTCACAAAACTCTCAACCATACATTCTCAACTCATGAACACCTTACATGTACCTGCTCATCCAAAGATGTTCATGGAAAGAAGAGAAAACTGTTTTTTTTAGTTTTTTTTAAAAATGTGACACATTTTAAAACCTTCCAGACTTAACGAGTGACGAAATCTCTCATTGTGAAACCTACAAATCACACCTCTGTCAGAGCGTTGGACTTCCAGGTTTCAGACATAAGTTCTGAGTCAGTTTTACGCCTTTCTCCACTTCTGTTATACGAGTGCATGATGGGATTAGACTCAATGTTTCACCATTTGTTTCGATTTGAACACACACAGAGTATTCCCTCGCAGCGTGTCTTTAATAAACATCTTTTCTTCTGATCCTGTTCCACCTTCTAATGTTTGGCCAGATCGTTTGGCTGGAGATTACGATTACTAATCCATAAACTCACAGACACACACACATACTTACACCTACACACCCACACACCTACACACCCACACACCCACACACCTACACACCCACACACTAGAAGGCAAGTTGTATAAGCAAATACATACAGTCAGTAATTTTTCCCTTTCTACAGCCCTTTCTACATAGAGATTGCACATAAGCGCCGCAATGAAGATCCACCTCTAAGCTGCCTTTATTTACACTGGACACAAACGGTGGCTTCACACCACCCCAGTTGTGACTTTAACCAAGCGTGCCCACGTTACGCAAGCAAAAGAAGCCTGACACACAACACAGCAGCTTCGGCATCGAGTATTAGCAGCGCTAACGCATGACCATGCAAGCACCGGCTACATACACCATCTATAAAGATAGAAAATTACCTCCTAAAATACATAATAATAAGTTCTGCAACCTGATACAAGAATCATTAAAGTGTATAGTATACATTCTTTCACCACCACACAGTGTAAAGCACACATAACACACTCCTTTCATCATTAATGAGTTTTGTTCTCTTTTTTTTTGGTTTTGTTTGTTTTATTAGTCTCATTCCAACCTTCGCTCAGTCTCTCCTCACACTTCTTTCTGTTTCATTTTCTGCCCCTTTTCTTCTCTGTTTATTTTCATCTCTTTTAATCTACAGGGGAGACATGGTTCAGCAGCGTGCTACATTTCACACATTCACTGGCAAGGGGTGCCCCGATGTGAGTGTGTGTGAGTGTGTGTGTGTGTGTATTTGTATAACCCCTTCTTGTATTTACTTTTAGGTCTGCAGAGAAAAGGCAGCATTGGACATGCTCAGAAATATGAGTCCCAATAGGCCAGTGTGTGTATGTGTGTGTTTGTATGCATGAGTGTGTCCAGGGGGCCAGTGTTTTCCTAAAGGGTCATGTCCTTCCAGGTTTTAATATAGAGACACTGGATATGTGGACAGAACCTCTGTGTGTGTGTGAGAGAGAGAGAGAGATATATTTCTGTCGGTTCGTACTGACCACTGGTTGTTGTAGCATCAGGGCTAAAACCAGCCTGATGTGAGTTTGTGTATCTGACAAACCCAGTAACTCACCGATAGTCCCCCCCCAAAACTAACCACGGTTACAGTTTCAGACTTTATACAGGCATAGATTGCTTTACACTTCATCCAGACTTAAAGCTTTACTTCATAGTTGAGACAGGAGCTACGGCAAGTAGAACTGAAATACCTCTCCTGGAAGGTGAGCCATTGTTCCGTTAAAACTTGGTCCCATGAGGTTGATATTTCTGCTTCAGCAACAATAGCTTGCTTTTAATATTGCAGTTTTGGCCAAAGTTTAAGATTTTATGCAATATGTGAATCGTCATGAACCCAAAAATATCTTAAAACCTCACATGGATTGCAACTGGGCTCTGATTTTAATATGATCTACTGCCTAAATGAGGTACGTTTCAATCGAGATGTTGAACAGGAAACTGTATTCTTTCACTAAGGTTCAAAGTTCAAACATTTGAAGGAGCAATTTAGAAAACAGGTCCATTCAGTAGCTGAAGGATTCCATCATATCTGAACCTATCGATCATATATCGATGTAGCGCAGCTGTCTAGTAATGTGGATGTTAACGTTTTAAGGATTTGTCATCCGTATTGGCTGATTTTCTTTCTTTTTTCTCTTTAATTCTTCCTTTCTTTCTTTAAAGCAAGAGTTATAAAGGTTGTATTCTTCTGCTTTTAGAGTCAAGTAATTAAAAGAAAAACTTTTTCAACCATCTGTACGGTCAATCATTTCAATAAAGTAAATAACATGGTAGAAAAAGGTTTAATCACATCAATAATCACAAGCTCGGTCATACAACTCGCGAGTTTGAAATGTTTGTTATTACAGCAGCAGAACATATTTTGAGCCTCCGACCTCATCACTCCCCAAACATTTCTGCTTTTGATGACATGGCAAAGGGAAAATCTTAAGTTTTCCATTAAGAAATATGCAATTTCACATCCCTTTGGACCATCATTATCACCATATATGTGTGTAAAGGAGTTGGAAAAGCTAGAACAGACAATAAATAAACATCCATAAGCTCAATGATAAAATTTTGCTTCGGAAGTCAACTGGAGACAAACTGCATCCATCTGGAAAAGGTCACTCAGGCAGTTTTGATGCTTCCACACTGTTTTTACCCACAACAGCATAAAAGGTGGGGAAAACACTGGATGGGTACCACAGAGATTGTAGGATTACTATTTTAGATTAGCGTGGATAGAAGGTTAATATGAACAATGTTGTATTTTGGTGTCCAACATGACCTTGGAACCACATTCTTCCGCATAGTTTTGGATCTATCCTCCTCCAAACCAGTCTACTGGAACAACCGGCAGAACAAACCCAATCTGTTCTTCGACAGTCTGTTGGCCTGTCAGTGCACTGACCCCCTTCTAAAACACACACTGTCATTATAACTCCATGAATTCAATGATACGGTGGAAACAATGAAACCATGTTATGTGACTATTTCTTATAACAGAAGGCCATTATTGCTGCAGTTGGAATAACACTAGATTTATAATACTTGTGGGTGAAAAGACATCCAATCTCTCTCCGAAATGATGGCACGCACACACACAAACACACACATACACTGCATTTTGACCCCATGTTCCTCATGTTCTTCTCTGTCCAGCCACAGTCATTTCAGGAATATTTATTTGAATTTAGATGCCAGAAGTTACAACATTACACCCAGTGTCATTATAATACATGGTTAGATTTACATGCCGTGATTCCAGATCCAAAATGTAATACTGCAAATGATGTGTGGAAGCTTTGTCTGCAGTGTGTAGTGTTATAGTGGTTCATGTACAATTAACAGCTTATTTCCTTCAGTGACAGTCAGTGTTTAATGTAACTGGGCCTCAAGCAAACCAGCCAAGTGTGCAGTGTAAAGCAAATGTGGATATCAAAGTGAGAATTAATAGCTTTTTCTGAATTCACTGATAAAATAAAATTCTAAGTTTAGAGTTGTACAACAGGATATTTAGAAAATGTGCATCATTAGCAGATAGAATGTGTTCAGATGTCATGGAGGTGGATCTGTTAGGTCATTTAAATCACAAAAGTCTGTTCTGACCTTAAATGTCAATAGATCCATCTCTGAAATGATTTGATGATCAATCAAGAAGGTACCTGACGAAATGAATTTTCAATCAATGACTTTTCACGCAATAATGTCCAATATGTGTTGTTTCCATCTCGTCTGCTGCCTCTCTCCGTTTTGTGTTACTGTAAAATGAATAGCTTTGGGTTTCGGCGATTCCACAAAATAGTATTATGAAGACGTCAGCTTGGCATCTGAACACTTCTTTTCTAGATATTTTGACATTTTATGCACGAAATGATTCATCAAATCATGCAAAAATGGGGGAAAAGTCATTATGTTTCATGTTTTTGGTCTTGGATCAATCAAAAATGAAAATAATCATGAGTTGCAACTCTTAATATTATTGTAACTTCAGTCCCCCGTAGGAGGACTGCTATTTCCTGTAAATATTGTTAAAAATCCCTCTCACCACTTGGCCTGAAGATTGTCTCCTGAAAAGTCATTTCACAAAATAAAACATCCTTATCATTATTTTGACACACAATCAAAACAAGCAGAAAAAAAAAATCATAATCTCTATGCTTAAAGTCGTCGTATTTCCTTAAGAGAAAACTGCAATATCCATGCACACGTGTACTTTACTCCACAGACACTGTCCACACACACACACACACACGCACACACACACAAACACACACAATGTGATTTACACTCTCTCTTGTGGAGAGGCCGTGTAGCCTTATGGAAATCATTAGAACTTGTGCTGCTACACAGTCCTCCATTACCAGCATGAGAGGGAGACATTGAAAAGAGACGGACGGAGAGGGAAGGGGAACAAGACGGGAACTGACTGACTTCCAGAGGAGGTCAAGAGGCAGCAGGAGAGAGATGAAACGAGTTAAGGGGGAGTTAAAGGCGACAGTGCGGAGAGATTTATTAACTGCAACCGCAGAGCAGACAATCATACACCCAACAGTTCACTGCTGCTCCCTATGAGCGACAACACTGGCTTAAATGACAGATTAACAGCTTGTGTGTGTGTGTGTGTGTGTGTAAGTATTTAGTGGGTAGTGATCGCAGTGGTGACGTGTGTTTGAAGTGATGACATTGGCCAGCGTTCACTAAATCACTTAATCACAAACACAGAACAAAGAACACACTCTCTCTACGCTTAACGGTCGGCATACTGTAAATATATTTTCCTCTGAGATGTCTCCGGAACATTGGATCTCATTTACCCCTCATCATGTGCACACCAACGACAGACAGGTTTTCTCGCTCCAAGTAGTCAAGCCCTTCCGTCCCTCTCCTGGCCCCCTTGGACCGGGCCAAGACAACAACAAAGGAGTGCAATTTTTACGAGGCTATTTACAAGTGGGATTAAGCATTGTGCCATTCTGGGCTCCGGCTCTCTGAAATAGGATCAACACACATTAACGTTTGGGCAGGAATTGCTTCCAGCTTTTTGACCTATTGTATTCAAACCAGCACACACACACACACGCACACACACACACACACACACGCACACACACGCACACACACACGCGCACACACTCGCAAGAAAGTGAAAACTTGATCCCTAACTGTATGATTTTAGAACTAATAAACCCCATCATTGTGTGACGTTTATGAGAGAGTATGTGGAACCACTTGTGCCTCATGCCTACATGCTATTCCATAGCACTGTTTATATTTTACGGTCTGACACAATCCCTGTTGAAGGAGGTCGGGGTGCTTCGTGTGTTATTGCACTGCTGCTTTTCTCAACATATTCCATGTCATAACCAAACCCAGGCCTTGTAGTTAACCTAAACCTGACCGTCATGGGTAATTGGCCCGTGCCTGGCTACAGCATCTTAAAATATACCAGAGCTGCGTCGGGCACCAACTCTGCTAAAACATGGATTTGAACTTATTAACGGCCCATAAAAATGTGGCATTTTAATCACATATTGTGTATTTGGATAACATCAGATGGAGATTGAATGGGGCAGGATTTGTGCTTCGTCAGCTGGAAGTGACACAGTTGAACTCTCTCTTCCTTCCCCTCATTGCTACAGCGAGGCAGCAGATGCAAAACGATTTTATGAAATGCTTGGTGTCAGAATCATGATATAATAATACTTTACTGATCCCTAGTGGGAAAATGTCCTTTCTTGCAGGGAGGTCAGCGGCCAGGTTAAGGACTAGGAAGGAGATGAAGTTTCTTACCCAAGGACACTGCAGGAAAATCTACCCTAATTCACTTTCACAGTGAAAAAGTAGAAGCTATTGGCTGTGTGCTGCACATTTCTGTGGCGCGAAAAATGTTTTCTCTTGTGAAAAATGTGTCGGATGTACAAATTTGATGTTTCCAGCAGCAACGGTGGAGTTTGACTGATTCTGGAACCATTTTCAGCCTGTTTTATCCAAAACTCTGCTCCTGGACTCAAAGCGTTAGCTTTGTGCAGATTTCGTCAAGGAGAACTGCGGAACAGGGGCTGTTGATGCTCTCAATGGCAATGATGTTTGTACTGTGGCTCAGGAGGTTGTTGGTTTGAACCCTGGCCCCTGAAGTCGAGATGTTGAAGAGTTAGAAAGCCTGTGTTGTAAAGCGCTTTGAGTGGTCAGTCACATTAGAAAGTATAGTCCATTTGCCATCTTTTTATGTTGTGCAGAACTTAAGACCAGTGCCTGACCCTCATCTTCTTCTCAAGGAAAAACGTAAAGGATGCATGCTTTTAGTTCCTAGCTTCACGCTCTAACACACGAGTAATTGCCTGCTGTCCATCTCCAGCACACACATATCCCTCCTGATCTAGTCTGGCATTTACAGATCATTCTGTCCGTTTCGTATTATTATACGTGCTGCTTTTCTCAAATGAGGCAATTTGTCTCACCCGCACTGGAAAGGTGAACACATGCATCACCAGTCCTTGTTGCACACATGGAAAACATAGCTTTATGGGCACAACGTCAGCGGTTTGATGGATCAAGGATGCGATTGGCCCAATCACTCACTCTCCATCTCTCTCTCGCACTTTAAAACATGGCCAACGGATTTGAGTTTCCTTGTGTGTCAGGTCTTGAAAAACATATTCTGGTGCGTCTCTGGCTTTACTGAGTGATTGACAGCAGGACAGGAAGACTAGAGCTGTCGTGAGACATGTGCAAGGACAAAGTGAATGTTACACACTGAATACATTAAGAGTGGAAAGCAGCACTTCTACCCACATTATGTTTCCCTCTAAATGTGTGTGGACAGAGTGGAAACAGCAGGTCACTTTTTTTTTCATAACCATACAGTCACTCTCTTTCATACCTCACATACACACACACACATACACACACACACACACACACTCACACACACACAAACACAGGTGGATGTAATTAGTGTGTTGAGCCCATTCATGGCACGAGATCAAACTGCGGTCCGCTCGGCTTCAGGACATACAGAACACGCTTAAACACACAGATGCATGCACCTTCACTCTTTATTTCTCTTGTTCTCTCTCTAGCACGATACTGGCACACAAAAAGTTTCCCTACAAACTGTTTTTGTTTAGTCTGAAAATTAAACAGAGCTCTGTTTGACTTCACTGTAGAAACACTGCATTAGCCTCTGCAGAGAGACAACACAGAGAAGGTGCAGAGCAGGGGATTAGATAAGCCCGAGATGTTCGACATCTCTGATCTCACCTCGGAAGACACACAACTGGCTTTTGTTGCAGAACTTGCACTGCCGGACCAGCTGTGGACAAGGTTATAAAAAGCAGTATAATAAATGCTCCTGGAAGCTTCTGGCCCTTAGTGGTCAGCTCCCTCATATCCATGATCAGGCATGTTTCCTTTTGACCACATGAATTTAAAACAAAAGGACGGACTATTTAGTGATGAAGTTATGAGCTGGTTTTACAGTGTGATTGAGGAGGGGAAGAAGTCGACAGCGGGAAATGTTTAATTTGGCAGCGTTTTGATATTCTAAGCTTTAAAACTGTTGACATTTTATACTTTGTTCTATATAAAAATGTGAACTAAACTTCTATTTCTTCAGTCTGGCTAAAAGCATGATCCCGTATTTGTAGGTAAGTAACTGTTCGGACCTCAGCTGGAGAGGAGGGTTGGACGTCTTGCTATTTTAATTGACGACCCCTGCTTTCGTTCTTTAGCTGCACCCACAAATAGAGGAATATACACACACACACACACACACCTATACATGGTTGTGCAGCTATCGCATTGAATTTCATTTCATCTGGACAACCGAACCCGAAACCTACCGCTAATAAGGCCTGATAGTGTTTGGTTCCCATGAGGACTACTGGTACCAACAAGATCGGTGTTAATACCAGGAAAGGTCCCAATAGGTAACAAAAACACACACACACACACACACACATATACACACACATACACACACACATCCTGAGCTCTGCAAATCCTGCCAGCCAAAAAAACCTTGATTAATCAACCACATGCCAAGATCACTATATGAAATAGTTTCCTGTAAATGTGTGTGTATCCGTGTTAGTAAGTCTGTGCGTGTGTGTGTGTATGCGTTTGCTTAACAAAGGCATCTGGTTAAGTTCACCTCGTTTTTTTTGTGCGTCTCCCTCCCCCGTTTTCCTATACGGTACATGTGCATTGTGCGTGCTTATTCACGCGGCTGTTTTACATCACTGTTCACACTTCATCGACGGAGCGGCAGGGTCAAGTGTGGAACACAGACTAAAATTTGCCTAAAATAGAGATGATATGTTCGCCACGCGGGTATCTGGCAAACATACAGCTGCAGCCTGAAGCCTTGACTCTCCACCTAGCAGACTCACGTGGTAGAAGCGATCCCGCCAAGGACAGAAATGATTCAGTGGAATTACTAAATGACTCCATGTCCACTGCTGGGGCTCCGAGATCAAAGACTAATAAACAGACCGTGTGTCGACATACAGTATGTAGGGGAGGCAGATGAGATATTAAATCTAAGGCATACATTTAAACTCGCAAGACAGTCTGTGAAGAGGTGCAGACGGTCTTACGTGACACAGATAGCTCTACAAAGACATAGGTATATTATAGTCTGAATAAAACAACAGAATTCCTTCTAATACGATGAATGGTGATGATGACCAATCCCCACCTTGTACTTTGTGTTTATAGTCTGTTTTAATCCTGTCGCTACTGTCTTAATTAACTCATCAGATATCAAACAAAAATATAGGCTGATTCGCCCTAAAAAAAAACAAAAAAACAATGTCCATCTAGGACAGTTTTATGGTAAATCCAGAATCCAGACCATTCCCAGTCTGTTGTCTGAGTTTTTGAAAAGCATTCTGGTCATTTTGCCTATCCGAGGCCTGAACCATACACAAAGAAAAGTTGCCAAATAATTCAGGCTGCAAGTAAAGACAAAAACTATTTCGGTTGCTTTCATTCTCATTAAATGGTTTTAGTTTTTAGAGCCTCTGAAATGTCACCGACATGTTTTCAAGGATCACAAGATTTCAGCAGACATTTCAACAGCCAGTGTGTGTTATCCTTTGAAGGGATGCAGCAGGTGTCTGTTTGGGGTGCACCAAGTCGGATATATTTAGTAATTTGCTCCAACCTAAAACCATCCTGGCTTATAAAATCTACGGTCATACCTCAGAAATAGATGGTGTCCCCATCAGCAAAGTTTAGCCTCTCTCGTGTGTGAGGGTCTATGCACAACATGCAGCAGAAACATTACAATAATTCTTTCATGATGTATTATGCAACAACTAATTATTGATTAATTGACATATGCATACATTTGTGTCCTTGTTTCTGAATGCAAATTAATGTGCATATGTATTTGTGCATAAAGCATATATGAACCAAACCATATGTGGTTTATGTCTATTATAAATATTAAATGTGTGTGGGTCAATGACCATGTTGTTCCCATGCACAGGAACATGCACATTTGCTAATGAGTGCTAGCACGTACAGTATATTAGTGCATCTGCCTGCATTTATTTGTGTGTCTGCCTGAAAGCGAAGACGTCCACGTCTATATCGAACACTTTGTTTGGGTTTGGATGCATGGATACGCGAGCGTGCGTTCGTACTTGTCAGGCCGCCGCCTGTGTAACACAAGTAAACATCAAGGCAGCGCTTTGCTTTGCTGAATTAACAAATCTCTCACATCCAACGCCATGCGCCGCCTTTGAAACACACACCGCCGGCCTCCGCACAAGTCTTTGAACACTCAATCACTCTCTACCTCGCCCACCCTGCTCTTCCCTGGATCAAATTATACTCCAGTTAAGTATCTTCCCATTAGTAGTTTAGCGGTCTTCTCCCCATTTGACCTCTTTCTCATTCATGTTCCTGAATTCATTTTCATAACTTGTGGTGAGGTTTGAGCACAACTGCAGAGAGACAGATTCCCTACAAACTGCACAACCTTCTCGCCTGTTTCTCATCTACTTCGATATTCTCTACTCTTTCAGTCACCCGTGACTCCTGACGGTCTTTAATTTGATATTCAGATCACAATTTCCTCCCTTCCTGTTTAATCTGATGCATCATCCTTTAAACCACAACAATAATAACAAACAGCCTTTAACAAGTAAAAGAAAAACAACTATTACATATTATGTGAAGACGTTCCTGCACAAGCAGACAAAATCCAATTAAGATCTGCAGGTGTAGAATAAACACAAAACACATTTAGGAAAAAAAGATGCTATTTTCTTTTATGTATTATTGTGGGCTCATTAAAATTATGAGCGTTTTGTGCTTGTTTGTTCGTATTAGTAATTAAATGCATATATATTTAGTTGCAGGTCAAATACATTGAAGTGATTTCAAAACGCACAACTTATTTTTTGGCCCAATGTGAGAAAAGCTTTTGTCTATTTTAAAACTGGTTGTACGTCTATATTCAGGGCAAGTTTTGAGATAATTCTTAGCATACTGTATGAGGTTTGGTCACAATTTTTGTGAGTATTATCGAGTCTGAAAACACACTTTTTAAACAAGTAGTCAGAAGCCTTTCACCAACTAATCCAAAATAACCACTCCCTTGTTAAACCAACCAACCGTTTTAAAGAGGTGCAAAGATTGAAGAGAAAATGACATTTGCAAGAATGCCACAGCTGGGGAAACACGACTGGGATCATACCAGTGGCGTGCTGGAGGTGGGGCAATCCACCAGACAAGTTGCCGGGATGCTCAACCATTTCACAATAGTGCGTCTACGCCAGGGTTATGTAGGCAAAGGCTGCCGCGCCGTGCTAAGCAACGTGTAACGACCCAAGATCAGGATCGACAAATCCACCTGCTGCACCTGAGAAACAGGTTCCGACTGGATATCGCTACATCAGCAGAGACCAGTGGCGCCCATAAGAAGCCTGTATAAGCCCCCAAAAAATTATGAATTGTCTGAAGACTGATGACCTCACGCTGGTGCTGTATTCAGAATTAGACAAGTGACATCAGTTTGACATGTTCTATGGAAATGACTCATTCTGATGAATTTAACTCCACCCACAGAGTATGGTCAGGAAAATAATCAACAACAAAAAATTAATTATTCGTGGCTCCTATGTGACCTGGGTGTCTGTATTGTGGCTTTGTTCAGTGATGAGTGTTTAACTTCTCTGCGATAACTGAAGTAATGCATTAGAGGCCTTTGAACAAGTCACACTTCAAAGCAACTACTGAATCACTCAAGTGTGAGTATGTCATATGCATGTACGTTTGTGCATGAGCTTGTTTGCTTTGCACACACCTGCGTGAATGATTGATTCTGCATAGATCTGCATGCACGCTCGCAAGTGTGCCCACGAATGTTTACAAGCCCTTTGGTATGGGTTTAATGGGTTGAGAATATGCGGCTGTCTTGTTTAACTTCAAAGATGCTGGCACACTCTGCAGTGCGAGGCTACATGCTGACAGGCTCTCTTTGATGAACAACTATTTACAACAATGTAAAACCAACCCGCTCATCATGATGCACTGCTGGACAATGTTTCAACATGACTCACGCCGACGCCTGCTTTGTTCACTACTCATTTGTGTTACTCAGAGCTGTTTATGTATTACTGGCATTAAAGCTTTTTTTATCCTGGCCAAGTGGGATGCGGTGTTGCTGCATGCTTACCTCCAATAGTCAATATTTTGCTGGAGAACATTTCAGCAGGGCAGGTGCTTGCACATGGTCTATTAGTCAAGGAGCGTATGTGTAGATGCCTGCTCCAAGTTTAGACTCGGAAGCCGAGTAAAACAAAGGAACCCAATGGATCGGGCAGTTGTTAGCAGTATGCCCATATGGTCAGAAGTGCACTTGTGTGGCACACATTGCTGCTGTCGGGTGACAATATTTCATTCCAAGGCCATGTCTAGGGAATTTCAAGACCTTTAGGCTTGGAAAATCCTTTCAAATGCCCTTTTGATATATTAAGAAACCCTTTTTAGAGTATAAACACAGTGTAAACACAGTGTAAACACAGTGGCATTAGATACCACATGCTCAGAGTTTAGGAAAACCCGTAATACATTACAAGAGGAAGAGAAGGGTCTGCGTGCGCTGACAGAGGCTCGACTCTGCGGCTTGTTCTCATCATTTAACGGCATCGGACAGGATCTACACATCCCCCTGTCTGCCTTCCTTCCTTCATACTTCTGTTGACACCTTTTGCAAGAGCTTTGGTCTGCAGACCAAGTGGAGCTTCAGCAGAGAACCGAAAAGGACACGCTCAGCTCGTCATGACGGCTCAGCTCCAACAAATTTTGGCATGAAGCACTCCAAACCCCCATCAAAGTAACACTTACAAAGAGAGAGGGCCAAAGACGTTAGCCTTGAATGAAACTGTGGACAATCTCGTAACAGCGCGAAACCTCTGGAGTCGAAAGGAATTCGAAAGGCGATGAATGAAATGTGCTCGATGCAGAATGAGCGAAAAAAAAGCGGATGTTTAATAATTAAATCACTTTATCCTGACTTTCAGAAAATGTAGACACAAAAACAGCTCTCAAAATCAAAAAATGTAGCATACACACATATACGCAAATGCAAAATACAGTCAGAACAAAGGAATGCAGAGGGGAGATTATGGTCACGGCCAGAAAGCGCGAGTCTGTGTGTGTGTGTGTGTGTGTGTGTATCAGTTTTCAGCATGCTGTCACACTGATCAAACTTCAGGCTGATAGCAGAGGCGCCGCACAACTATCGCTGTGTTTTTGTAAGAACCATGGGGAAAGCTGCACACACACGCACACACACACACGCACACACACACACACACGCATTACACACACACACGCGCGCATACACCTTACGCAGAAACACAGCAAAAACATATTGTGCATGCATTCAAGTGAAATATAATGCAGTGGAATGCATTATGCAAGTAAGTACATGCAGACCCGCACCTGATGGCTCCCACCAGAACCAGTCTGTGAGAGCTCATCTCTAGGTTTACAGTGACATTGTCTGTTTCAAATTACATATAATTCCATCAGGTATTTCAGTCTGCATTTATTTCTATAATCAGTGCTTTTTTCTGTCTGACCCATTTTTACCGCAGCTACATTAAAAGGGCCTGTGTGCAGGATTTAGTTTGCATCTCGTGGTGTGGTTGTCGATTGCGAGCGACTTCACACCCCTCATCCCATCCGCCCTGCACAGTGCCCACTTAAAATGCACTAACAGCCTACATTAGAGTCAATATTTTGTTTGTCCATTCTGGGCTACTGCAGAAGCATGGCGGTAAAACATGGCCGACACCGTGGAAGAGGATTCCAGAATTCTTAGGTTCAGGTGATTATATACCGTTATCGATCTTCCTGTTTCCATGTACGTAATATCAGTCGCCTTCGCCCAAACCTTTCACCCAACAGCACTGTGATTCTCCTTCATGCTCTCATCACATCCCTTATTGATTATTGTATCTCCATTCTATCTGGTCTTCCTTAGAAGCTCCTCCATGAACTACAGCTCGTCCAGAATTCAGCTGCCGGTATCATTACCAGAACCGCTTCCATAGTGCATATCACTCCTGTCCTTAAGCAGCTTCATTGGCTTCCTGTTAAATTCCGCATTGACTTAAAGATTCTGCTCCTCACATTCAAGATCATCCACAATTTGGCACCTCCATATCTCTCAGATCTCCTTGACATCTGCTCACCCTCTCCCCTCCTCCGATCCTCCTCCTCTATCAATCCAACGGTACCCCCTGCCCAGCTGACCACCATGGGGTTTAGAGCCTCTGGAACTCCCTCCCACAAAAGCATCAGAAATATTGACTCTCTCCATTCATTTAAATCACATATTAAAACGCACCTCTTCAAACTGGCCTATTCAGACTGATCTTGACCCTGTAACCTTATCTGAACAACTGAATGTAGACCGAATGTTTGATTTTATTGTAGGTTTTTGTAAGGTGCCCATAAATAAAATGTGTTATTATAATAATTATATTTTATTAAGAATAGAAAGTGAAAAGGCATTTTATCAAACTTCCTGGAATTGAGATACGTCATGATGGTAAAAAAAAGTTTGGTCTGCCCCGCCCTCTGCAGCCACATGACAAGAAAATGTCAACTCTGCAACAAGGCTTTATCAAACGCAGATAAAACACTGGCTTTGGGATACATAGTAGAAACTGTGTTAAACCTTTTGATGAGCGGAACACTTTTTCCCATGCCTGCTGCATTTTTCTGCTTTCTGAATGCAAGCATTTTTTTTTCTTCTTCTTCTCTTGCATCCCACCTGCTTGTTGTCAGCAGGACGAGGTTGGAGAAGCCAGATGTAACTGCTGGAATCTGAAGAGTGACAAAAGGGAGAGCGACGGGAGAATCTCTGCGCGCGATTCGCTCTTCACGTCATCATGAAGACTTCAAAGCAGCTGCAGAGGATACAGGGCTTTTCAGCACTGACACGGCGCTGCATTCTCAGGGAGAGGAGTAACGAATGAGGGGAGAACAGAAGAGAAAAGAATGGAGATAGAGGAGGAGGAGGGATGTTGCGTGTTGAACAACCAGTCTTTGATGATGGCGCAACAGTGAAGCAGCAAGAAACAGACAAAAGTTTCTAAAACTTCAAAAGAGGCCCTTTTTGTGGTGCAGATCTGCTCTCTTTCTCCTTGATTCTTTCACTCTCTCCTCTCCCTCCTCTCTTCAAACATGTCTTTGCTAATTGCCAGACCCTGTTCTGTCCTCCGTAGGCTCTCCACTCCTCTCAGGTCAATGCAGCAGGAGGGAGGGCGTTGTTACAGCGGGAAGGCCTAATAATGGAGACAATGGAGCCTGCGGGGCCAGCTACAAAATCCCAGTCCTAATGAGGAAAGACTCCTTCAGCGAAGAAGCAGGACTGTCAATAGACGGGGGCCTATTATAGAGTTATAGAGCGGAGGGGTCAGGGAGTGGGGTGGGGGCTGGGTGGGCCGATGGCATAGGGTGTGCGCTTTTGCCATGTGCATTTGTCTAGATTAACCGTTGTATGTGATAGAGACAAACGTAATAAAGCAGAACTAGTGTGTGAAATTGGTAAACAACAGAGAATGAAACAGGAAGAGAGAGAGCGAGAGTGTGTGTGTGTGTCTGTTGTAGCTCCTTAGGGTAACAATAGTGAACAGGACAAATCCTCCAGACCACATAATGGTCACTAAGCTGTCTATTCAGACGTACACAGCTCCCCTGCTAACTGCTCTGATCAGACACAAATACCCGCGCTCTCCCATTCACTTCATCTTTGCATCTCTCTTTTCAATATTTTCTGTTTTTTTTCTTCATACATCTCTGGTGAATTCCTCTTCTATCCATCTAATGGCACGACATAATCACCACCCCCCTCCCCCCCCTTTTTTTTAAAGATAAATCATTTGTGAATAAGTAACAAGAAAATATCTTTTTGGGTATATACTAGTCACAATACTCTTCATAAATATCTGAAATATTTTTTTTTTATGTTTCTTTTTGTAAAAGAAAATAAAAGAAATTATTGATAGCCAATATATAGTTATCAGAAATGTATTCAAGTTTCTAATATTGGAATTGGCCCTAAAAATAGCTTCATACCAATCAATCCCACCAACTGTTGTGCTCCTTGCTTCCTCCTCCTTTCTCTTAATGCCTCTTCTCCTCTTCCCTTGCATCTCTTCTTCACTTGCCTTCCCTCCCCCTCTCCACTTCTCCTCCACCCAATCGTTTTTGCTGTGTGTGTGTGTTTGCACTGATGAGGTTTTGGAGAGGTTAGCCCCTCGGCTGTGTTGTAGTTGCGTGACGAACGGGGAGTTATGCAGCAAAGGACACTGAAGCACCTTGTTTCTTTTCAGTTGTAGGTGGGCTGGGATTGTATGTTGGTGGTGAGTGGTTGTTAAGAAGGGGTGGGGGTGCAGGACACATCTCCTATAAGCACCACTTTAAGAGCAGCGAGTATCTCCTAGAGAGGATTTGTTGTTGCCTTTCACATGTCTGAACTCTCCCTGCTTAATCATTACCTCACATATTTACTCACGCAGTCACTTCTTCATTTACTTCAATGCTGAAATTGACTTGTTTGAGAAAAATCTATTAAATCAGAATTTTGGAAATCAATTAACATTATTTCATAGGTTTTGCTGCTTTTCTTTATTTCATACGATTGGTATGCACTAAAAAGTTGGTATTGAAATCTGCAAAAGAAATATATATTTAATACAATTCTGATTTTTTTCTTTGACAGGTTACTGAAAAAATATTAAGATTTAACGTTGGCGTACACTATCCAGTTCACTACTTTTTGAATGTATCAGACAGTGCCAATAAGATATCTGAATTTCAGTAAGGAAATAATACTTTGATACCTTGCTGCAAATATCTTTTAACAAAAAAAAAAAGAAAAGAAAAAAAAGAAAAGAAAACCAGCAGGAAGGAGCCATATTAGATTATTATTATTGAATTCAGGAATGATTTTTGAGGTCAGCTTCAAGTACTGAACAGTTTTTTTTTAAATTTAGCAGTACTGACACATTTCAGTATCTACTATACAAATACTGAGGTTTGATAAACAGCCCTACTGATAACAAGGGATGTGCATAATATATCATTTCAGCAGTGTGATGTGTGCTTGCACAACAGCCACACTGCAGGACGTGTAATGTCATTTAAGGCGAATTTACCACATCATGCTGTAACTTTTTGGCTGCTCAATAAAAACACAAACTCTCACTGTTATCATTTCCCATCACTGATCTAGAAGAGAGGTTTGTCATAATAAATAATTCATATTTATTCATGCTACATTTTAACTGTTGACTCCATTGTCCATTCATTAAATACCTGTTTTATGCAGGGCAACATCTCCTCTCCTTCACTCACCCACTCACTCCCTTCTGATTCCGTCTCCCCCTCCTTCCCTCCCCCAGTATCTCCCTTCTTTAGTTAAAGTTGAACTCGTACTGAGGAGTTCGCTCTTAATTGCATTAAAGAAACTGGGGACCTGAGCTACTTTATTGCAGCCCACATCCTCAAATATTCAGTGAAATAAAACAGTCGCATTATTAAATCAGTCACAGTTATGGACAGAGTGTGCTTCATGATGTCAGTAATGGTGCACCAAATGATCCGTGGTAAATGCTGTTACATTTCTTATTTATACCTAATACTCAAAGGCTGCCCACTGTGCCAAAACACACAGAAGTAAGGTTAGACGTCAAATTAGCTGTGAGAGAGTTGCTGTGGAAACCCAGAGTGAAAACATGCTTTTTTACACTGGTGGCAGATGAAATTTAGCAGAATTCCACCCTAAAACAAAAAAGTTACAGGAAGGAAGGAGCAAGAACAAAGCCATATGAAGAGGACAAAATGAGCTGGATGAAATCCTGTATCCATGGGTGTAGCTTATAGATGCTTTCACTCACTCTCAACTGAGACGAGCTGGAAGATTTGAGAGAAGGAATGAATCTCAGGAAGCTGAACTGAAGAGATTTAAAGCTTCACTAAGAGACCATGGCATTTAAACTCTGCAGAAAATGTGCAGCGCTTCTGTTTTAGGGTGGATTTCCCCTTCAAAATGACTCATTACTTGGACCTTGAGAAAGGGGCCCGTTGACTGACAGATGGCATCTAGTACAGAGAATTTAAGTTAAAGCTAGCAGAGGGTATTTAAGAGCCATTATGGGTCTAGGAGAGCTTGACTTGGCATACAGTCAGTAGATGCAAGCCATATTCTCTCACCCACACACACAAACATGTACACACATACACAAGTATAAACGGTGCATTAAGGAACACAGAGAAGGGGACGAATGAGCTGAGGGACACTCTAGAGAAAAGATGTCTTGAGAGAGAGAGAGAGAGAAGCATATTGGTAGGTAAGTGAGAAAACATGTCCAACCCCAGAATTACCTCACCAGGAACTTGATGCCATTGTTGTCTATGTTTACCATCGCAGTCTTAAGACCTTATGAAGGTTTGACAAAGTAGAACGTTCTTGAAAAAAAAAAAGAGCAAACGCACACACTTTTTGCACCCATCTATACAAGAATAAGGCCAGGGCTTTAAAGTTGGTCCATCTATCATGTATTTTCCTCTCTTTCTCTCTGTGTTGCTTAGTCGAAGTGCAAAGAACAAAAAACCCGATGCTGTAGATTCTTAAAAATGGCAGCTGAAATATGAAATATGCTGCAAGCCCTCCGCCAAACAGAAATGTTTAAGGCTGCCAAGTCCCATCCCCAATGTCCCCAATGTTGGGGACATGGATAGACAACAGAGACAGTTTTGGGTCAATTTTAGACTGAACTTTGCACAGACCTCTCAAATGATCAGTGTGGCGAGGGTCAAAAGTGTTTCCTTTCTTTGCTCCCTTGAGGAAGTCTGAGTTTCTATAGATAAACCAGATACAGCCCGTGATTCCTAGAATGTTTTGGATTCAACCTGTTGGGACATGTATTTCCAAAACTTCCATTATAATTCTTTTTTCTTTTTTTTTTTGTGTGTCACGCAGACATGCTAACGTCTTCAAACTGAAGGCAGGAAAAAACAGAGCCTTTCTTCTTTTCTTTCCCCGCGTCTCCATCCTGTCCATCTTCTTTCCGTCTCTTTTGCTGAAAGTGAAACGAGGCGGAACGAAAGGATGTGGGACAGACAGCCGTGAAATGGAGGCCAGGGCCCCTGAGGAGTGTGTGGTTGTGCGGATGTGTGTGCAAGCATCTGTATATAGTTCCAATCTGTCTGTGATATGTGTGTATGGAAAAATTAATGTTATGTTTTCCAGTCCTGTCTTGTTGATTTATATACACAGAGATAAAACACACATCTTTTTTTATGCATCCGAGTGTGTTCGTCTCAACTGGACTCAACAACAAGGTGGAAAACAGCTTTTGAAACTTGAGTCAATTCTTTCTCCCTCTGTCTACAGCTCCATAATCCAGCCATGTTCACACACACGCACACGCACACACACATACACACACTTTCCCGTTCTGCCACCCTGATTTCCGGAGGAACAGCTTTGTCTTCCTCGCTGTAAGGGCAACATGTTACAACACAAGGACCAAGATGCACTGAGCAGACCTGGTGCGCAACAATATAAAATCATTGTGATAACGGAATCTGAAAAATGGAAGCATTCCCACGCACTGTTTCAACTTAGTTGCAACTTTCTGCAACAAATCATTCATCAAGTTTAGTCAGACTCGGACCAGTGGTGCACATTTTTGAGGTAACTTTGAATGCTAGTGGTCTAAGATGCATGTTAGGCAATCGCACAGTCCCTGATTCAACATATTTTGGTATGTTCTCTCATGTTTCTTGTTCATCTATGCCATCGGTGGGGCAGGCCAAAAAATCTCACAAAAAATACAAATGGAAACATTTTTAAGCATAGAAACAAAAGAAATAAGAAATAAACAATGGAATAAATGTAGTGGAAAGGATACAGAAGTCAGAAAAGTTTGGGAACCACTAATAGATATTGACATACTTTTAGTTTATGTTGCCGAGGCAACAAGAGAGGAGCAACAGGAGAAACAGGAGGCATTCAAAGCTCACAAAGGCAACGATAAAGTTCAAGAGGAGGGGGGCCAAACCACAAGATGAGTTCTGGGCTCCATTTTAAAATAAGATATTTTTTATATTCTATAATTCATGACTGAGACCTCCCTCGCAAAATAAAAAATAAAAAATCCACCGTGAGGCCTCAAACCTTCAACTGAATACCAACCGAGTGAGCTGGAGCTCCAGGTTCACCCTGTGCATTTTTCTGCAATTAGTGAGAAGACGCCGTGTGTGTAACCTGAGCAGGAGAATCTGGTGGTAAAAACACACACACACACACACACACACACATATACATACATACAAATACAGCATAGACAGGCACAGCTGCCCTTGTGTATTCATAAGTAGGTGTGCGTGTGTGTGTAAAGTGTTATTTGAGATTGTTTTTAGGCCTCGTGCAATCACACACACTTGTACACTTCTATGACTCATACCAATTAGGCTGCAAACCTTGGCCACCTCTACATCCTCCCCAGACGAGGCACCAGATATGTCAATTAAAAACCAGGTAATTTGAGAAGACAAAAACAGACGAGGTATCAGGATGGAGGAACAGAGGGATATAGAGAATACATTAGTCTGCAACCTGATCTGATGTTTCGTTTTTAGCTGTAGCCTCACTCATGCACCACACTTGAATGGAGGGAGAATACACCTCGCAGAAATGGATGCTCATTGTGAACTGAAAGTAGACTCAATCATCTGATTTTTTTCCTGCAACATCACACCGACTTATCAGGACAGACAGGGCTGGGTTGTTGCAGGATGCCAGTCTGGATTAACTGATAGAGTTAAGTTGAGTTTAACGATGTTAGAGGACTAATCCTCACATTAAACTGCAGAACTTCATAGTAGGGATGGGTATTTCATGCAAAATTGCTATTCGGCACTATTTGACTATTATTCTAATAGTATGTTCTCTTAATGGTGGTTGCAAACAGCCTGTAGCTGTATCACTGCCACCTTCATTACAAACAGGCGAAGGGAAAAACAAGGGGAAAAACATTTTTTTTAATGTCAAAATGATAGTCGAATACTATAATACTTTCTTTCTATAATTTAATGACTATCTAAATATTCAAAAATCAAGGCCCATCCCTGCTTAATAGAGCAATTTAACTTTTTGAAGTCCTGTTTTTAATCTATATCCCATATATTATGTTTGATCTCATGCTTCCATTCATTAAGAATCGGCCACTCCATTAACATAAATTACGTACAATGCACAATCTCATTTATTTAAACTTGTCTGGGT
The DNA here is from genome assembly GCA_037577475.1 of Chaunax sp. Z400. Classification (NCBI taxonomy): domain Eukaryota; kingdom Metazoa; phylum Chordata; class Actinopteri; order Lophiiformes; family Chaunacidae; genus Chaunax; species Chaunax sp. Z400. The sequence goes on from CM075189.1 coordinate 16,372,314, forward strand.
TTGATTTTTTTCCTCTGCCAGATGTCAGATTTGCATTTTTCTGTATGTTTACAGATGTCGATAGCTGAGCTGTTAAATCACCACAAATCATCACAGAAGCTACTTATGAATGGACCTGCATGTGCGCACACACACACAACTAAACACACTCCAGCAAAAATACGTTGCTGCTCACTTTCATTAAAACGGAAAGCTGCATTTTTACATTCACAAGCACTAAAAACCACCAACTCGCACAACTCCAAACCGCTTCCTTCGTTTCTTCTTACACACTCCGCTGCAGACATTTCAAGTTGTCGTCACATCTGGTTTGGACTATAACATTTCTGTCATTCACTCTTCTGGGACGGGAAAATAATTCGAAATTTCACACAAAGGGGAGAGCAAAGGAAAAGAGGAGAGATCAAGAAAAAGAGGGAGAAAGAAATGAGAACTTTCCTGGCATTAATTGAGGTTTGTTGAGCGAAAAAAAAAACTTTTGGTTTCACTTTACTGGTGGTCCCATCTGCGCACTCCAACGCATGCATGCACAACACTTCAGATAAACAAGACCGTACGCACACACACTCACATAAACTATTTACTCATGCAAACATTTGCCAACCTACACACAATAAAAGAACAAGCACTCCAGGGAATCTTCTAATTTCCTCTCTTAACAAAAGCCTTCACAAAATGCCTCTCCATCACTTCCAGCCATCAGGGCAGCGGCGCGGTGGATATTTCATGGCAATCAAATGCTATGAGGTCCGGGAGGCAAAAAAAAGGGAAACTGTGAAAATATTGATTCAAATTAAAATGTGGTCGGGGAAAAATGAGCCAGCTGACTGAGCAAGGAGGAATGAGGGCTGAGATTGAGTGCTAATATGAAAAAGGTGTTAAAGATACCTTGGCTCAGAAATTGAGAGGCAAAGACAATAAGACGCAGGTGTGGGCTCATTACTGTGAAACGGAGCGGTCAAAGAATAATTACCACAGGACCACACAGGAGAGGAGAGGAGAAACAAGGAGGCAAAGTAAACCATCAGAGAGAAAAACGCCAAGGAGAGAAGCAGAAAACAACACAGTCCATTACATCTTAGAGACAACTTCACCAAAGCATCCATCTATTTCATCCCCATGCTATGAACATCATTGCCTATGCAGATTGTTCTAGCTATGAAAACACTACTCTCTATGCTACCTGCCTCAGATGTTGCTGACTTGAATCACAGGGAGGGGTCAGCTTTGAACGTTGAATGGGACGAGCATGAAGTTTCTCTGGATACCATTTGTTTGATCTGCAAATGTAGTGATGTAACCTCTTACTTTAGCCCCATTTCCACTGCCATTTCCTCTTTTTGCGTTTCCATTAGGTAAAAAGTACCTGGCACTTCTTTTTTAGTACCTCTCTTTTTAGTACCTTTTAAAAAAAATTGTTTTATAGCATGTGAGCTGTGATAGCCAATATTCCTGGTCCCAGTTTGCGTTGGATACAACATGGTGATAGGTAGAAGTTTTGGTAACCTGCAAATTGTGTTATCTCAATAAAACTGTATTAAGAATTCATTTTCATTTCAGTCCATGTTTGATTTTAAGAAAACCACTGAGGATTTTATGGGTCCTTATAAAAAAAAAAGTCTACCACAGAGATTTCTGTGGTAGCCATACCTATACTGCTGCAGGTGCATAAAATACAATCTACAATTACATCTAATTGACGGTTTTAAATTTACACGTATGTGTAGTTTTGAATGGAATCACTAAAGGTGGTCTTTTTTCCAAGAAGCACATTTTTCTTTCCATGTTCAGATTCTAAGTGCCCGATGAAAAGGACTTAATATTACAAATTCCTGTTTTGCTCATGGAGGTTCGCCCAATGCATTGTGGCCAAAGCAGATGTGTGTGTAAAAATGTGAGAGAGAATAAAAGGACAGTGAATCAGAGCGAGAGAGAGAGAGAGAGAGAGAGAGAGCGAGAGAGCGAGAGAGCGAGAGAGAGGCAGCAGCTGCCTGGATGACCTCAGCGGCAGCTGCTGCCCCCTCCCACCCTGCTCCCCTCTGTATGCCAGCTCCCCTTTGAAGTTCAGATCCAGAGCGATACAGCTTTGGATCACATACCGATAATCATTACTGGAGATAAAAGGATATTATTTACTGTCAATATGGCAGTTTACTGTGCCATCTAGGATGAAACACGTATTCTTCCAACTACAATTGGAACGCAACTTTGACATTAATGTCAAGGAAGTTTTAGCTGAGAGGAATAATATCTATGGATGTTGCAGGTGTTTCTATATTAAGAAAAACAATATAGACTGTTATAGACCTTATATAAATTTTATGTGTGTATTAATTGGTCTCTAACTATAAAAAATAAATAAATGTCACTTGGGCTCGACACTGAATTTAAATTGCAACATATATGAATACTCTGTAAAGAGTAGAGCCTTTAATTCCAGCCTGTCTTTCAAGTACTGATGCTGGGCAGGGAGAGATAATTTGGTCAGATTCTCTGGATCTCTAGAGCCTCTCACACACACACACACACACACAAACACACACAGACACGTATGTACACACACACACACACCTATAGAATGGCATGTAGGGAAGGGATGATGCACACATAGAGGGGTATGGGGACATTTGCATGTGAAAAGGTTACATGAACAGGAGATGAAGGAAGAAAAAAAAGGAGTCCCAGTATAGAGGGGAAAAACACCAGTATTTGAGTCCACAGGGTCACAGCTGACAGCCTATACATGATAACTCATAGTTTCTACGACTGAGACAAACACATGAAAACAATCTGGATGCAAAAAAAAAAACAAGAAAGGGATGACAATGAGTCTTTCACAGAGATATTGAAATTGAGACACGCATTCCAGACTACACTGACTCGTACACACTAAAGAAAAAAAAATAAGTGTCTTTGATAATCTCTTATTCATACTCAAACAGGTACACACAAGCAAAACAATTGTGGTCATGAACAAACACAGACACACACGGGGAAAACAGAAAAAAAACAAGCCTACATAGGCTTGATTACTTTATAATGGGCCATCAATCTAACCAGTCTGATTGTATCCTTGAAACTCACACTGCAGAGTCAAGATAAGCAAACAGGCAAGTCTGAAAAATAACAAAGAAAGACAATGAGGAAAAATAAAGAAAAATCCTATGTACTTAAAAAAATGTGTGCCCGAGGACACAGATGCCCCTGGTTCCGTGGTGATTAACCTTAACATAATAATGACATAAATAATGCCTCAGTTCAAATTTGCCTAAAAGCAAATTGAAGAAAGCCATAATGAGAAGCACACCTTTGGGCCTCCTACAAAGCATGTGTGAAATTTCATTGAATTCTGTCCATCGGTTTTTGAAAAGGTGGATAGACCATACCCCTATCAAACCTGTACAGACCCCCTGTCAGGGGTAAAACCCTGTATGCTCCCTTTGGCGGGGGCATGATGAAAAAGAGAAAATGTGAGTGCCGTCCCTCAAGTAGATTTCCTGTACTGTTTTCCTCTAAAATAAGTTTAAACTGTAAATGATGGCATAGATTTACACCAGGTTTGTTTGAAAAATAGTACATAATTTAACTTTTAGGAAAAACAAATTCAGTTGTGTCCATTTGATTAGGTCTCTATTTGTTTCCGATGTCAAATTAACATTATCTTTTTACAAACCACTTACCTATGACGATGAGTGTGTAGTTGATGTTCACGCTGCCAAACCCATTGGTGGCCTTACAGATATAAGTCCCCGCATCGTCAGTCTCCACTTCCTTAATACGCAGAGCGTGCTGTAACACCCTGAAACGCGTCCAGCCGCTGTGGATGTTACGGCCATCTTTGGTCCACATGATGAGCGGTGGGGGGTCGCCATCGACGGGGCAGGGCAGCTTCATGGTGCGACCCAGTCGGATGCTCTGCCGGTGGGCAACTCTCTCTGAGACTCTGGGTGGACCTTAAGGAAGTAAAAAGAAGCGTTATTGAGATGATGAAACACTATTAAACACTGCAGCGGGAGGTAGTAACAGCCCCAAACAGGGCGAGCCAGCGAGCCGGTATGACAGGATAGAGGTGTCATGTTGTATTGTGTGTGTGACCCGCTAGTAGCAGTTAGTAGTAAACTAAGAGATGCAGCTAAAAATGTTTTCAAATTGAGGAGACAGCGCGAGGTCCGGGAGATTTTTAGCCTGATGCTGTGTTAAACGTCACACCTCTTTTGCTTGCGGAACACCGAGACACTATTAAATAAAAAACACACACTTGAGCAGCGTTACACCGGCATAGTCTTGTTCAAAGCAAACAAAGGTGGTGCGAAGGGTCTTTTTTTGTGAGACTATTGCGCCATCCCTGTAAAAAGGGCTACAGAGTTACTGTAGCGTAATTACTGTCAACACAATTCAGGTCTTTGCCTTTATAGGTCATTCTGATCCACTTTGGTAAAGATAAGTTACTCATCAAAACCTCGCAGAGCCCCAAATCTTCATACATCCTCTTTCGTCTTACCAAATATCCAAAAACTGCATGTGTTAATGATGGTTTCTGTCTAATTGATTAATGGATTACTCATTTCAGCTTTCACAATCAAGATGTTCCATTTTCTTTGCAAAATATGTGGCTTCATAGATTGTAAGTGATTGCCTTCCCACCCAACAGCAGGTGTGTTGAGGGATGGAGGCATTTCAACAAAAGTAGATCAGTCACCAGGATTAAGATCGAGGTTAGGATGACCACTCATAATACCTACTCCCATTTTCACCACTATTTTCAGAGGCCTCCAAATTTAACACACAAGAATTATCGTTTAACCTTTAAGAAGTTCATAATGGCTAAAACATTGACATTTCAGCACAGACAACAATAGATTCCCCGGGGAGAAAACACAAAGCCAAGCTAATATCAATTGAGATGTCATGCCGAGACGTAAAATCATGCATGACCTTGACCGCTCAGTAGTCGGTCTACTGTGAAACTGCACACTATAAAAACAGATGGGGTGAAGGAGCAGACTGACTGAATGATGGCAGGAAATTAGAGAGTGACGGAGAGAAGTGGGGCTGATAGGCAGAACAAACAGGGGTGAGGAGGACGGGAAAGAGAGGAAGGAGGGTAAGAAGAGAAGGAAGGAAGGAAATGAAGGAAATGAGGTAAGATGAAATTTAAGGGAGTATGTCTGAGAAGAGAAATGGAATGAAATATGGCCAAATACGACCGTGGTGCAAAGAAAGACAAACAGGAAGATAAGAGCGATGGAAACTGGAGGAGTTTGCAAGGTTCAGTGCATACTGTACATCTCTGTTTAGCTTGTCATTACTCCTTTCGGGTTAAAACAATACCATCCAAATATAACACTAAAAACTCAGAATAGGCCACCGTGTAGCAAACAAAGTGTCTGTAAAGGCAACAGAAGGCAATTGTATGGACGGACATCAGAAAACAACCCCCTTCAGGTCACGTCCTGGAGTTAAAGATTTAAGGGAAGGACAAAGGGTGGTTAGATTTTTAAATGTGCCTGATAAAGGCTTATCTCTAAGAATACCTATTGTCTGATAAAGATTTAGAAACATATGTAAACAAACCTCAAATATAAACATTTTAGGCGTGTTTATTTTATTGCCCCTTTTCTCTAATATCGTCTTATCACACGAGATTAACACAGCCTGGTGCCATATATTGTGTTTGGAGACCTTTAATTTGCCCTTGTATACAGGTAACATTAAGTCTAAGTCAGCTTTTGGTGGTTTGTGGAGAAAGAAGGGAAAGATAAGTTGAGATGTGGGATAGAATGTGGTTCTAGTAGAGAAGGATAGAAAACATTTGAGCCACGTAAAGCAATTTGTGGTGCAAATTAGAGGTAGATGGAAAAACAGTAGACGATACACTGACCTCACCATCAGGAGTAATTGAGTTTCAGAGTCTGGCTCAAGTGAAACGGTTCACAGAAGTCACAGTTCGGTTCAGACACTGATTCAAACATGATTTAGGAGTCAAGCTTCAGTGCCAGTATGGTGGGGTGGGAAAAAAAGCAACATCCTTTAATTGCTAGCCTATCATCTCGCTGCTGTCTTTGTAAATATGACATATATGTTCCTCCAGTTCTTTCATGCTGCCGTTTTGCGCCGCCTCCACCTCTCAATCATGGCCCAGTCTTCAAAGATTCACCAGATTCATCAGCCGCCACCACCACCAGAGTCTAGACACCAAGGGGGGATATATATCTTGCTGCTGGTCAGGACAGATGCCCTGCAATCTCAATCTCCCTGAAAAGTCTAAGCGCCAAAGACTTTCTGACACTGAAGACTTTCAAACATACTAATTATCACATATCATTCACACCTGCATGCAACAATCTAGATACCATCTAGTTTGTTTGCTACTGTTTGGCACAGATACACAGACCGTTAGAGCCTTATCAAGTACATTTCCACATATGGAAAAGACCTGAAAAGACCCTGACATTCATTGACTACTCTCTTGAAGGTTAATTCCTGCTTGTTTCAACTTCAGACCACGCTTTCATTTTCACACAGCAGTACTGTTAATCTTTCTATAAGTTAAACATTTTGAGTTCTGGAAACATCACGACAAAGAACTCTGGAAGGTTGTAAGCAGTTTTCTTAAAACACTAAATATGGAGGTAAAACCAAAATAGTATGAACAACAGAAACCACCATTGGATTCACAAATTCCCTGCAGGGTAACAGCTCAGAAAATTCAGAGTTAAAAAAAACACCTCACCTGTCTCCAGAACAAATCAAAACATGCACCTTGATTTATGCCCTCGGTGTGCAGCTGTAGAAGATAAATAAGGTGAAGTCAAGGTGTGTACACAAAGCCTGTTATAAAAAAAGCTACAGTCGTCTTCTAGTATTTGCTGTCACGATGGGCTGTTGTTTTAACGGGAGAGCAGGAGGTGGACACGATGATGGATGGGTGGAGGTGAAATGTGTGAAAAAGACATTAGTCACGCAGAGGTATTCACAGGAGCTTCTCCTCCTCTTGCCTCCTTCCATTTTCGTATTCTCTTTGCCCCTGAATGGGGGATTGCACTCGTTCGGCTGTATGGTTTTCTCATCAGGGGCCAAACAGCTCACTCTTCCTATAAATACTGTATACACACCTCTATTCCTTTCACTTTTCTCATTCACTTATTCTTCTTTCCTATTTCCTTGTTAAATACACTGTATCTCCATCTATAATCTCCCTCTTTCCTTGTCTTACTTAAACTCTAGTTTCCTATAAGGATAAGGAGCTCCCAGATCTTGTGTCGTCTTCCCAAACTGAAGATATATTAGGTTGATCTAGTAACTTCTACTATCCCGATCCTACCACCTTTTATACAGATGTCAATTCAGTTCTGTTACTTCTTCTGGAGGTGGAACAAAATTGACCCTCCATTACGCCTTTTGTCAGGTTTATACAGAGCGGAGCGGCTTAATAAAGGCGCAGCAGCCAGACTTCAACAGTCTGTGTAAAAGGGGGCTTTCGACTCTCTTAGGGAAGTTAGATAAATCAATGATTTTATTCAAGGTGAGGTTAAGTTTCATTTAGACGCCTGTTTCTATGGGTTTGAACATTGTGGTAAACATTTGGGATAATGTAAGAACACAACTCATCCAAACTTTAACAAAGGCCTGGTCATTTTTAGACATTTTAATGTGGAAATGCTACAAATTATATGTTTATTGTACCTATTTTTTTTTCTTTCTCTACATTTATTTCGTGGATTTCATTTTTTCTCTCCAGCAGATTGAAAACTCATTCCCCTGAATGCTTACCACTCCCCTGCTACCTCTCTCTTTCTTGACTTTAACTCCTCGCCTCCCCTCTCTACCTCCTCCTGGTCTCTCTTTTTCCCTGTCATTACACTTTTCCTCTTTCTATTTTGCTCCCTCACTCCCCGCTCCCTCTTTCCTCAAGTTAAACGCAGCATCTCTTCTTTCTCTCCGGGGTGATTTAGTGGTCTCCTGTCTTTATCAGATCTGCGAGCACACAGACACACTTCCCCAGTTTCTTCCCCAGAGGATCACAGGAGCAGGACCTCTACCTGAACCTCTCAACTTTCGACAGTTAACCTCTCCTACATCTCTCCCCGATGACGGGAACACACAACAGCAGCCTCCTTTCTTTCCCCTCCTCCTCCTCCTCCTCCTCCTCCACGGTCCATGACCGAAGTAAATCTGTCTCTAGGGGTGAAACTGAAGCGAGTAAAAAATCTATTCTTCTCTTTCACAAGACACAAGGTCAGTGTGTGTGTGTGTGTTTTTGCACATTTTGCTCATTTAAAAAAAAAAATGTGATGCTGCAAGAAAATGGCTACAAATATTGTCCAGAGATGAACTACTAATTACAGTCTGTGTCTTTGTGTTTGTTTGTCCTGATGTGTGTGTGTGTGTGTGTGGGGGGGAGAAAAGAAAATTGCAGGCATTTAAAACTTTGGTCTGTTTAATCCATTTTGGGCTTAATGGTGCGTCCTTGTCTGCAACCGGCTCCTTGCAACAATATAAAGCACCTTAAAGGTTGTTTGTCTGCCTCCACAACCAGACACACAAACACCCTCCCTCTCTTTCCTCTTACACAGAGGGAGTGTTTAGGTAGGTTATATGTGCATGTCTGGTATTCTGCCTAATGACAGGAAAACACAGCCCACGTCAGAGACACGCACACGCACACACGACTCCCACAGAGACAGAACCTTCCAGCTTGGAGCTGCACATCCTCTGCATGGATGTTGACTGAAGGATGGAGTCTGCAGGCCAAATCAAGCAGAGCAGAAATCAGTTCATACAGTCTGTTCTCCCAAACCAACTATAAATATACTGCTTAAAGATATTAGATTTCCACATTAAAATGCCTAAAACCGACTTGACCTGTGCTGTATATTATTACCCCAAAATGTTTCCAAGAATTTTCAAAACGCAGAGAAATTTTGTCATTTTATTGGAGGTATCTGTGAGATTTAGCCGCCTGTTGCTGTAACTTCTAGGAGAGAGTCAGAGAGTGAGATAGGGAGTGAATGTGACAAAACAATCTAAATAAAACTAAAACATGACCTTATCCATTTAACATTTCTGCATGAGTCAGATTTCATCAGCAGTGGTAGTTTAATTAGTGGAGGGTGGCAGTGACCTGGCCACCGCTGCCGGCCTGCCAACCAGAGAGCGTTGAGGATAAAGGCCGAAACGCTCGGTGAAGGTTGGGCACCTCCTGATGACCTCGTCCCGGACCAACGCATTCAGAGGATGCAACCAGCGGCTTCTCCTACCAATGATTTCTAAGTGGATTCATGGACATTGCAGATATAGTCGGGGCGTTTAAGTAAAGCCGGGCTCACACTACTAGAGATTTAAAATCCTAACACACATAATGAGAGTCTCCGCAGATTAATCTTCTATTGAATCTCAAAGATACACACTGCAAGATTCAAAAATAACGGAGCAGCACACACTATAGGATTTCATTAAGATTCTCGTGCCAAAGGAAGCAATGACTGCACCGCTACGCCTGTGGCGCTGAGGATTTTTTCTTACCTCAGTGAAAAAGAAACATATAACTGCAGTATGCCGAGTTATGACTCAGAAGATTGACTCAAATTCAAATCGCAGTATCTACTCTCCCCCTGCGCCTCCCCTCCACTTCACTTCTCCCACGGCTCACAGCTCAAAAATCTCATCTAGCATATACTCCACTCCAGTCTAGCCTAGTCAACACTAAGGTATTAAGGTTGGACATAAGTTTAGTTTAGTCACCGGAAGTCCACGTCAACTCAACTCTAACCTCAACAAATCCAGTTTACTCTAGTCCAGTGTGGTTCAGCTCAGTCAGATCCCATCTAGTCATGACCAAGCAACATTGATTGATTGCTTATTCAGGTTAGGAAGTCTACTAGTCATCAAGCTATAATGTAGACAGACTGTTTTTCTTGCTTTGGCCAACAAATACAACAAATACACTTTGGCATATTCACATGCTAACATTAGCAGATATAAAACAGTAGAGTTTAGTATATTATCTTTGGTCTTCTGGTCAAGCACTTCCTCGAAATTCAAAGATGGCAGCCAGAGAATGTCTTGGGCTCACTGCTGTTTGTTTCAATCAGTCTAACTAATGCCTTTCACAGACATTTCCGTGAATGAAATCCAAAAAAAAAAAAGGATGCCAAGTGGCTGACAAAGCAGGAGCAAGCTATTGTGCATTAGAAGAACTGTTGACATCTACCATCCATCATAAGGACACAACTGAGGTTTCTAGAAGCAAAAATGGCTTTACAGCATTGAAATACGTTATTTGTCGAAGTGCTGAACAATTACCTGCTGAAATTTAGTCATTTTTTGTGATGCATATTGTGGCAGTGAGTGACAGCTGAGCCTGCCTGCTATCTTTTTGTACTGGATGGAGAGCTGACCCTTTGGTCCCCTTAACATTTGACTGGTCTTTGAGTCAGATGGTTCTGCAGAGTCCGACAGAACGTTGTTGTTGGCAGGGAAGTGAGGCTGTAGGGAGAGGGGAGAGCCGAGGAATGCTTTTGATGGCGACCACTTAACAGCGGGACACATCGTTGATGTACTGCGCAAGGTAGGAGTGTGTGTGTGTGTGTGTGTATATATGCACGGCGAGCTGTGAAAGACAACCGGGTCCTCGAGAGGTCATCATTATTATCGGATCAGTAATAAAAGTAATATTTACCTCTTTCCTTGGCTCCCGTAAGCTCAGAGTTAATAGAATGGACCAAAGGCTTATCCTTGAGCAATGCGGTTCAATGAGAATTTGTGTGTGCACTACTCAAATTACCCCTCTTCCCATAAGTCTGCTATTTATGCGATACTTTAAGTGAGCAGAATCAATTTTTTTTTTTTTTGCTCAAACTTAAAGATTTAACCCAACTCAAAATGTCTGAGATCTCTTCCTCTCGTTCACTCACACACTAGTCTGAAACACTCAAGCCTTTCTTTGGCCTGAGGCAACAGGAAGACTGATGGATAGACATTAACACAGGGAGATACAGAGACACTTTCTCGTTCTGACCCAGTCACTTCCACCTCTACAATAGGTCAACTGCTGCTTGTTACTCTGTCCTGACAGCTAACATTGGACCTGAGGCGGGGGAGGATATACCGACATCATTCAAGGGCTACAAGACATGCACATACACACACATGTAAAACCTAAATCCTACACTCGTCTCTCACACATACAAACACACACACACACACACACACACCCGCACACAAGCAAGAAGGGCTAGAAAACACTAAAAAAAAGTTTGAGGAATCTGCTGAGTGGTTGGCACAGCAACTTGATCCCCTGAGCGTCTCACATCCTTGCCGTTCTCAGAGCAGACACAGACATAAAGGTGTAAAAACGTCTGTAATCTGTTTTTCATTCAGATATTTTCTGACCAAATAAAAAATCTCAAGACCTTTCCTCGGAATGTGATTTGTTTTTTCAATCTTACTTTTTCTCTCCTGTTACTCCTTCTTCGCCTCTCTTTCTTTCTCTATTCCTTCCTTTCATTGCAGTTTTTCTAATAGCTGGTTATATTGTTACACCTTTCTTCTATTCTGGCTGCTGCACCTGTCTGCTTTTTACCTGGAGGACAAACCCTCTACAGCGAAAGTATTGTAAATAGTGAATACATGATTGCATGAATGCATTTCCTCATGTACTTTCTGTAGATGTAATATCAAAATAGGATTTTTGCTATATTTATCACAATATGGCACAAAATATGGCAAAATATCACAATACGAAAATTCACTGCAATAACCAATCCTAAAATCTACCAGGGGTGGGCATTGATTATTGAACATTCGAATAGTCATTAATTCATATATTAAAAAAAAAGATTATTATGTCATTAAAAAAGATTTTCCCTTGTTTTTATTTGTTTGCCTAAAATCTACCATAGTTCTTTTCTTGTTAGGTTTATCTTATACCTGGCATGAAAAATAAATCTGCCCAGTTTAAAACTCTAAAGAAAGAAATGAATGAATGAATCATTTTTAATGACACACCTCACCCAAATGACTAAAGGAGCAGAGATTTATGAAAATTAATAGTTCAACTAACTGAGGGGGAAAGGAAAGGGCATGGACACAATTTGCTACCTTGTGTTCGTGCAACTGTGGGGAAAAATGTCTACAAGTCAAGACTCCTTTGCATTTATTGCAACCTAAAGTTTTGTGGCTAACACCCCCATACATCTTAATAATAACGGTTGGTATGTTTCTGTGAATGTCTGTGCCATCGTAGAACATATTTAGTTTGTTAAAAAGCTCCATGACACTCGAATATATCCTCAGCATCTCTCATGGAAATAGAGCTCCCAGACTATAATGTCATTTCATTGTAAGTTCAGTGGTTTTACACACAACATATTGGCCCAGCAGCCACTTATTGAACAAAAGTATAATAACCAGGCTCATTTTGGCACATGTATCTTTAGCAGAAGATGGATAGTGTATATATATGTGTATATATATGTGTGTATATATATATATATAAGTAAAAACAAAGTTAAAGTCCCCAACATCCATCCTTTCCTCATCTGTTTGTGTTCATAAAGAGGCTGAGGCAAAAAAAAGAAAAGAAAAAAAAGACCTGGTTCCGTAGACCAAGACTTGTGTTTCCTCACAAAATCATTCCTAAATTCAAACATTTCAGTTCAGGCACTAAAAATCATAACAAATGTCCAGACAAGCTGCGACTCCTGCACTCCACTGTCCCAAAATAAACAGTGGTGGTGTCATCTCATAAAGGGAAGACGGGGAATGAGGCTTTGGAGGAAGCTGAGAAAGAAAACATAAAGTTAGGAAAACCACTAAGAACCTGAGGGCAATTTGAACTTAGAACATTCTTCTAAAGCTTATAAATGGCTTTACGGAAACCACATCATGGACCATATGCTCTCGCGTGAGTGTAGTAATGTAGTAACAACTTGGGTCCATAATTTAAGTACAGAGTGCGAAGAGAAGAAAGTAGAGTAAGGGAAGAGAAAGAAGGAAAATAATGTGTACACAGACACACACACACACACACACGAGGAGAGAGGAGAATTATGGGATGGAATCAGGAAGGGCTAAAGAGACAGAGCTTAATTCACACAATTACCTGCTACCATTTGAGGAACTGCAGACTGGACAAGAAACTGACATTTTAATGACTACCTTGCCTTAGAATGTACTTTGCTTTCTAAACACTTCCACCTTTATGAGACAAAAAGATAAATAATAGACTGGCAGAGTCAGAGAAATCCTCAACAGTCCATTAACAACTTGCAGTCATGACTTGTTGAAAACTGATCGGGGAGCTGCTCACGAACGATGACACGACAGGATGTTTTCTCTAGTTAATTCTATCTTTCATTGACAAAAGAGGACAGGTAAATTAGACTTTACACATTAGGACAATGGGCCACATTAAAATGCCACTCCTGCCTCCTGTGATGACAGAATGTCTCCACAATCTCCACATGACCCGACGAGGACTGTTCTTACATTATGCATCGAGTTATTTATACACTGTCTGGCCCTCAACTCTCTGAAGCATGCAGACAATGCTGCACATAGGAATAAATAGAGAGCCCTGCTCGATTACTTCCTTTTGTTCGCTGAAGAGAAGATCCTTTTTGCAAGCTTTGGTGCAGCTTTGGTCAAATAATGATTGCATTATGAATTATGCTTAGCAAAAGTGCAGCATGCAGGGAATTTTTGGATCCCAAGCAGGCTGTAAATGTTTGATATTTTCACTTCCTTCAAAATTAATGTACGTTTTTTATAAGGATGCATCCTAAAATGCATTTGAATACTTGACTAGAAAATGGTTTCACACCTCCACCAAGGAGGCAGTTAGCGCTTAACACAAAACCCACAGTTCAATTAATGATATCGTCCTTATCTCAATAAAAAACAACAACTCCAATGCAGGATCTCAGGAAGTAAACAAAAATACTAGCGTGAGACTCAATACAACAGTTTTCCATACAACATAAACACAAGTGACGCCTCTTGTGTCTCACAGACAAGCTTAGTGATTTTCTGACAACCTTCCCCAGTGACTTCTAACAAACACTCAGCAAACTCCCAAAAAGGTGCAGCCAGCGGTAGGTGTTGTGGTTGTATGTGAGGAATCTGAGGTCAGGTCAATCGACTCGGTCACTCTCATTTTACAGTCACCATCAGCAGACATAGTTTACCACTGAACCTCCGAACCAAAGTACAATTACACATACCGTTTGTGGTAAACAACCACATGTATCTGTATTGATCTACAGCGACCTTCGCAAATACAACAGGTTTTATAGTAAATACACTGTGTGTGTACTCAATGTGTGTCTTTTGTGTGTTTCTGTAGAGTGCCCCGTGCCTTGGAGATATGGCAAGACGGAGTTGGTGCAAGATAAGGAATAGTTAACACTCGAGAGTGTATGAGTGTATGAGTGTTTGTGTGCATGTGTGCGTGGGTGTGTGTTTGTGTGAAGCAAACCGACCTGTGTCCTCGACCTGACTTTTATCAGCATTTTGGAGGCAGACACTGTTACTCATTAACAGCAGTGATAAAATGCATGCACAAACACACACACACACAGTACCACCACCTGCTATGGTCCACCTAAGTGGTAAAGAGGTGAATATTTGTCGTAAGGGAGCCTTGCATATTGACCTAACACATATAAATGAGGAGACAGAGAAAGACGGACAGAGAGAGAGTGATTCTGGTTTTTATAAACATCTCAGTGGGTGGACTGGGCTTCCTAGCAGTTAATTAAGTGTAGATAAGACTTAAAATAGATGCAGGTGACCCTGGATGGCTAAAACATTAGAGGCTGGAACTTTTCTGGTCTTTATTTACCTCCACCAAGATGGTTTTTTACCTGTGTCCGTTTGTTTGTTGATTGGTTGGTTTGTCAGCCGGATTACACAATAACTGTTGATTAGATTACCATGGAACTTGGTGGGAGGATGGGTCTTGGGTCAGAATAGACCCCATTAAATTTTGATGCAGATCTGGATAAAGGAGCAGATCCAGGAATGTTTTTTTATGACTCTATTTAATTGAATGCAAGATTTTTCAACATTTTCTGTCATTCCTCAGGGAATAATGCATGGATCTTGATGGAAAAAAATTGGATATATTTCGAGGGTTAGTATGTATGAGTGTGTGAAATTTTGGTGCAAATCCAAACAAAAATCCAGATCCACCAGATTTAAATGTTCAGCAACCTTAAACTTATGGTTACGGGGCTGGTAGTTTAATTTTGGATGAGGGTTGTTGGACTTAAAGGTGACTGTTGGGCCTTGGTGGAGCTGTGCACTCCACTGAGTTTTCTAGTTCTAGGTAAGGTCTATATTTTGATGTGATTTATATTTAGAGCTAGGGTTGGTGAGCTTTTTTTGATTGACAGCAATTAATAAAACAAATTCTCTGACAAAAATGGAAAATAAATGTGTTGTGTGTGGCTGTGGCAGGTCTGTACTTCGCCAAATAATTGGCCTGACTGCCAACCACATAGATTTATATTAGAGCTAGATACCACACCCAAAGACCACTATAGATACCAGATCCAAAGATGGTGCCTGACTTAATTAAAACCGCTTGCCTGGCGCCTCCTCCCTGAAAGTTTTAAGGCTTCATTGGTTTACTTCCTGGGTATGCGGCCCAATGAACAGGAGTGTTTCTACCTTTGACCCCGCCTGCGAGTTCCCACTCAGCCCATGGACTTAACATTGTGATAACATCAGAGACTTATTATCACTTTTCTCGGCTCATGAGAAGAATATGGATGGAATATAGGCTGAGCGGCACTGGTGTATCCAGGTCGAAATAATGTATGGTAAAAAAATGGTTAGAAAGCAGGGTCTGCAGATGTACTTGCCCACATGTATGCATTCTGCACTCATTGCACATGACAGGAGTCTTCCACAAGACTAGGAGGATACACTACTACAGCTATTAGTGAGCTAGTTGATCAATAATACAAGAGAAAGTGCAGACAGCGTGCTTTGGAGGAAGGCCTCAAAGGGGTGGGATTTTTTTTTTTTTCCCAGTTACATATTTTCAAAATCCTGTTTCCTCTTGCCATTTTTACCAATGTTACCAACTCCAAGTTATGAGTGCTGAAAATAGCCATCAAGGCAATAAAACTGCACGCAAAAGCAGTTGTTTGAACAGCATTTCAGTTTATAGATGCGTCACATTTAAAAGAACCCATATGAAAGTTTTTTATTTCGTGTTTCGTGGTCGTTTTATGTCATAAAAATGGGACAAAAGACTTTTCAAGTTTGCTTCATGGTTTAACTCAAACATCTGTATCAGTCCATCGATCTGCAACTCACCAAACCTGCTAGTTCAGATGTCTAAACTGTTGTCTTTTCCACGTATTGACAACACTCTAACACTGTCTGTGAGTTCAGGAAGTAAAACTCAATTTATAGAATAATCACAGCAAAACAGAGGCAAAGACAACTAATGAATTGATTCATATGAAAAAAATGAAACTTTCTCCCTCCTGTATTTCCTTCTCCACCTGTGTGTTTTCTGGTTCACTGGGTGGGGAGTCAGACATTCCAAGCATGCACATAGCACACACACACACACGCACACACACACACATGCACACGCATACATACACACACTTCTGCCCCCCTCCCACATTCCACACCAATCTTCAGCCGTGACTAAGTCCATTTGTTCGGCTCAGGTCACTGTCTTATCTTAGCCTACTATGTGTGTGTGCGTAGGTGCGTGAGTGACAGCGAGAGACAGATGGGATTAGGTGTGTGTGTGTCAGTGATTGCATGTGCTTAATCCGTATCTCATTTTTTCAACTCTCACCAGTGTTGATTGACATCTAAATGTTTCCAAATGCCTTGCAAGGGGAGAAAACTGAAAAATGAAGATGGAGAATAGCCAGATGAGAATGCAACAATCATGTTACACACATCTCAAATATGCTACCCTATAACCTTTAAAAAAAAAAACAACTATGAGTGCACTCCTTTACTTACAGTATGAACATCTCTGCTCTTACACTGGGATTTTCCCAGCTAATATGGTTTTGAACCTACAAACTTACGTCATGTGCACACCAGTAAAAACATGTGCAGTCTAGGTAGTGTTACTTTCATTGTCACCGAATGGCAAGTCGGGGTAGGTGAGGACGAGCAAATGACTTGGTCTCTAAGTCCTTTTATATAACACCACTCCTAGATTACTGACATGTATGAAACATGTATGTTCGTATGCCTGTTGGCTTTAATATCCTGTATGTGGGGATTTACACACTCAGCTTCTAAATAAACATGCCTGACAGTCAAACAGTTCAGAGGGAATCTTTCACAGTGTAATCTTTCAAAGCAGAACTGCCATTTGAGCATATTTGCACGTCTACATTTGACGTCTGCATGAAAGCAACATGACATTCGTGAAAAGTTGTGAGAAAATCAAGTGTAGATTTGAGAATTGCACAAAGTGCTTTGAAAAAATTACGATTTTCTGACAAGTGCATTGAACAACTGAGAAAAACCGTAAGAAAAATGCAAAAATAGAGGAAATCCTTTAAAATGGTGCAACATGTGTTGCAGTGATGACCCCTCTCTACGCCGCCTGAACAAACCAATGGCGGCGTAACGCCGCTCCAGTATGTGATTTCTGAAAGCATGCAGGCGTTGCATAAGCAAAAGAGGCATGACGTACAAAACACAGCAACATCAGCGTCTGGTGTGACGTTTTGTACATGAGTCAGTCAGGACTTTGCAAACACTGAAATAACATGGCAGAAATAATCTTTTACCTTCCCTGTCACATGGCGGCTGATCTCATCCTCTGCTCGGAGGGCAAGAGCTTCTGGAACTCGCGCCGTCTTCCCAATTTGAAGGCATTTTAGCTGCTAACTTCTACAAGCTGCTTTTTAAATCTCACCGGTTGCGAGTTGCACACAAATTACGTCAACAAAAGCGTTTAATCCTACCGCCTCGTTGGCTCGCTACATTTATACTGACATAGATTCGGGGCTGTACAAACTCCGCCACCGCCGGTTAAGGGGCAGAACAATAATGCCCCACCAGTATGCCTTTGTAACGTTAATACAGGGCGGTGAGGCAAGTCCCATTAATAATAGCTTTGTGAGGCTAAAGGCTGCGTTATGCTCAAAATGAATAATCCGTTTATACGCCTTTTGCTCCAACCAACGTCTGAAAGCAAAGTGCTGAACAACAACAACACTTTAAAAGGTGCAATAATCCTGCCTAGTGGAGACGAACATGATGTGATGACAATTTAAATGCACATTTTCTCACTTTTGCACCTTTTATGAAGCTACAAAAATCATTGTATACATCAAAAATAACAGAGGGGAGAAATCTACGGACCCCGTAAATGAATCTCAGCACCTCGTTTAACAGTAAAACTCATCAAGACCAAACGATGATGCCATGAAACAACGCCCAGCTCAGTTTGTCTACAGTTCTGCTCTTACTCATCGGCAAAGGAATATGAACATCCCCTGTTGGATTCATTCATTCATTCCCCTCAACTAGATAGGAGTGTATGCCCTGGCACATGCAGAATTTAGCAAAGTGCACACGCTGAGCCAGGAACAGAGCTTTAAACGTGTTGAATGATAGTTGACACTCATCCCACAGACACACACAGAGAGACAGAGACAGGCTGTTCCACCTGAAACCTATCAGTCATCGTGGCACTTGTAGCCAACACTGTGGACTAATCCTCTGCTCCTCGCAGTTTGTCTTCATCTCCTTTTCTTGTTGTTCTCTATGAGTGCGTGTGTGTGTGTGTTGTAATTACAGGGGAACTCAGAACACCACTACATTTATTTTTTATGTCATTTTTGCAAACCAATAAAAAGGCTACAGCAACTAAGTGTGGGAAAAATATTTAGAGCCATTAAAATCGTGATAGCAATGTGAAAAGTATCACCAGTAGAAGCAGTGGTAGTGATCCATTACTGTAGAGGGATGACTTTCATTTACAATGAATTCAACCGGGGTTATTCTTAGGTCATGAAAAGCTGAGATTTTGGACAATAAAATGAAAAATTTCACATAAACTTGTGCTTCAGAATTTTACTTTAAAGACAAAACTGGGTAAATCAACCTTTTTCTCTTATCTGAACCACATGAAATAGAGCATAGTTACAGCCACACACCAAAACCTAAACCTGCTCTTGGAGCTTTTCATTTCCTCTTAGCCTCTCCACCCCACTACCTAGTCTAAAGCTCCGACAACACAACAGTTAAATCCCAGAAAGCTGCCCATTAAGTACCTTTGTTAATTACACGTGGAAGAATAGGCCTCTTGTGTCCCTGTGTGATAATGGTGCCAGTACAACAGAGGGATTACTCTGGATAATACATATGCTGAGCAGACCAGTGTGATGAAGGGCCATGTAGTGGGAAATACACAACTAACTGGTCTGTAGGCTTTTCAGATAGAGGTTAGCACAGTGTGCTTAATGGAGGGGGATTAATGTCATGTTTCTTTATTTAATTTTTTTTAAATTTTATATTTTAAACATTATGTCAACGTTTTCCTGCTATTCTGGGGAAAAATGCAAGAAATACCAGTCGTGCCATTCTCTATTGCTTTACAAATTATTAACACTAATCAACACAGTCTGCTTTGGCTGCATATGAAGTCCTGAAATACTTGCACCAAAATGTGTCATAACACATTATTGAAGTCTCCAGGTTATTAATTTTTGGCTTTTGTCCATGAGCAGTTTTATTTCTGTACATTCTGAATGGAGACATTTTTTGTGGCATTAAATGAATAAGTAAATTCAAGGTAAGTCTAGCCATTAGGATTGAAATAGCCAAAACTCACGAGTCACAAATTTGCTTCAATTGACTTTACAATCTATATACAATACTTTGTCCTCAGACTTGATTTGGCTACATAAGAACGCCACAAAAAAGTCCTTCAAAGAGGAAAAAGAAAGTAACATTCGGAGAACCAGCAGGAGGAATCGCTCCTAGAGACTTGCAGTAGCATAATGAACAATTATATAAACCAGGTTCACTAGACTTAAAGCCAAATTCCCTATCTGCATCTGCACAGGCCAATTTTCCTAAATTTAAAGCCAAGTGCAGAATGTCTGGATAAAGTAGACTTGTAATCAAGCGGAGGCGAGGAAGCAGGAATTTAACTTTTCCATTTTTCTCTTTTTGCTCTTTTTTCACTCTTATTTGTCAAAATAAACAAACATGACAACATACAGCAAATTAAATTCCAGACATTTTGACTTCTACGATGCCGTCCTGATTTTGAGATTATAAAAACACGGTCACAGTGTCACCAACAATATGTCCCCTCCGGAGTCCCCATCCTGCTAAACCCACCCCCACATCTCTCACACTCGTCTCACATTCCCCCCTTGCAGTATGGATTCCACATCGACAGCTGGCACTGCAGAAAAACACCAGAGAATTTGTGTCCCTTTATGTGTGGTGCCATGTTTTAGGCTTTTTGGGGCTGCGCAATAGACGTCACAAGAAGAAAAAAGGCAGCCAGGAGCTGTTTCGACTGCCATTTGCAATATTTTAAATAAAGAATATGATCCTTAGAATAAAGAATATCAGGATACATCAGTGAAAAACAAGAATCAAATCAATGACCTTATATATTCCTCTAAAATCCTGCACTTTAATAGAATAATGCAACTTGCTACATGCAAATCTTATGATTTGTGCATTTTATTGGCACAAATAACCGGTCAACAGAACAAGCACAATATGTCATAGCTAGAGCCTACAATAGCTTATAAAAAGTATTTCCTAAAGCCATTTACTTTAACATCCTGCCCCTGATCAGCCTCCACTTCCTGGGGTCAGAGGTCATCTGTATGTCTGATAAACAACCGGGGAGAGAGCGTGGCTGACCGTCCATAACATGTCAATCACAGTTCAGACTCATAATAGCGGCACTCTTGGTTTGGGGTAGTCCTCTTGTGTCTGACGTTCTGTCTATCATAGTAGAAAACACAAATACACACACACACACACACACACACATACACACACACACAGCCCTGAGACTGTGTCAACCCCCCACCAGACCCAATCTGTCAAGCCGAAACCCAAAGAAAACAAGGGTCTGTGTCTCCTGTCCCAACGATCACCTTTCAACGTCTCATTTGTAACGCCAACAGGAAGAACAGCTGGAGACTGTGTGTGTGTGTGTGTGTGTGTGTGTGTGTGTGTGTGTGTGTGTGTGTGTGTGTGTGAGAGTGAAGGGTAGACAAGGGAGAGAGAAACCAGCAGAGTCAAAGAAAGTGGCAGAGGAATTAAAATGTCAGAGAGCGAGATAGAAAGTGACAGAGAGAACAGGCAGATCAGAGAGACAGAGAGATAATAAGGATGGTGAGGCGTACAGACAGTTAGGTGAGTGACACTTCTATAGACCTCCCTGTTAACACTTTTCACTATTCCTTTTGTTTTACCTTATAAACGCAGTTGTCCTGAAGTCATTCATTAGCCACAAAGTCTATTAATTATCCAAAGTAACCTGGAACACAACACTCATTCTGCTTTGTCATGAGTGAATTCTTCAATTTTTGTAGAACAAATCTATCTGCTCATCAAAAATCACCAAGTGTAAAATGGGAAATATTTATATTTTATATATATTATTATATTAATGTATGTTTGCATTTGTGTATAATCAGCTACAACTAATAATTTCATACCCTTACAATGAATCTTTTATATCTAAAGAAAGAGCGGGGTCCTCTTCCACAGAGTTCACCATGATGCCCAGGTATGTTTCTAATGAACCGACAAAACTGCAACCTCATTGCAAGATGCCACAAAATCCTACACAATTATCGTTTAATGGAAACACACTCACTCTGCTTTGCATTTTTTAAATAATGACTTAGAAATGCCCCTTAAGTTTCACAGCAATCGCTATAATACACATTTGCAGGATATCTGGTATCTGAAACTAATCTAAATTTTGTATTAATGGTGAAACATAAAAATCAATCTGCCACCAACTGTTTAATTAAACATGGTAGACATGTCTAACAACATGTTTTGCATATGTGAACTTCATACTTGAAATTTTATAAATGAGTAATGTTACACTTTCAGCTGCAAAGTTAATGCAACGTTACATTGTGTCATTGTTTAAGGGACTGCATTTGTGAGGCAGGGATAAACACTGACACCACAGTTGCCCACAATTACTGATGTAAAGACTTAAAGAAATTTAAAACCAATTATAAGCAAATTGATTTTTCATAAATAATCAATCAGCTTTAGATAAAAGGCTTTTGTTGACTAATTTATTGTAAGAATTGAGCTTTCTGTGGCATGAAATCTGTGGTAGGATGAAAAAAAACAATCCATAGAAAATACATCAGTTGTAATCGTCATAATAGTTGGACTGAATTTATGAATTATATGTGGCAATTCTTTTTCTGACATGAGAGACAGACAGAGAGGAGGTGAAGGAGTGAAGGCAGAGTGTGTGTTGTTCTGTGGGGTTCCTGGTGTGTTATTACAGTCTCCTCTGGTGATGGCATGTGTTTTCTCTGACCCTACCTTACACACACACACGCACACACACAAACACACACACATAAACACACACACACATAAACACACACACTGACCCCTCCCTGATTCACTGGCCAACCTTTGACCTGCAGTGCTGTAGCATTGGCCAAACATACCCTAAACCCACTGAGACCACAACATAGCACTGTGGCGCCACGACCCACACAATACTGCATTATGTAGGGGAGACGGAGAAGATGGTGGAGAGAGAGAATAAGAGAAAGAGGAGGAGGAGGAGAGATTAATGAAATATGTAGAAGGTTGCAAGAAGAAGGGGAAAAAAAATCCTCAACCACAGATGACTACAAATGCAACTGCAACATCCAGTCTTAGTAAAATCTAACATTGTTTTGAGCGCTGCAAGGTGACAATGGAGGCACCAAAAGTTCCCAAAAGATACCAAAGATACGCCAGGCTAAATCTCTGGGAAATATGAATTAAATAATGCTAAAGACATCTAGAATATTCCTATTAGGAGTGAATGGTTCCGTCAAAAACAAGAAAAGTTGTGTCCAAGGACACAGATGCTCCCACTAAAGGAAAAACCAAACTTAAGCTGATGTGGACAGACCATAACCTCCATCGGTACACACATTGTTCTATTTAGCAACCATTTCCAAAGGAGAAGAAACAGACCATCGCCATTGTCATGACAGAATAAGAGCGGAATGACATGAAAATAGCTCAAATAAATGTAAAATTAAGCAAAATGAAGAAGCCAAAGAGAGAGAGAGAGAGAGAGAGAGAGAGAGAGAGAGAGAGAGAGAGAGACAGAGAGAGAGAGAGAGACAGACAGAGAGACAGAGACAGAGAGAGAGACAGACAGAGAGACAGAGACAGAGAGAGAGAGAGAGAGAAGACCTCTGCCAAGGCCCAACAATCCTGGACATGTCAAAAATTGATTTTTCGCTCATCAGATCCAGAAGAATGTCGGGATCCATGTGTGGAATTTCATTGAATTCTGTCTCCATCTCCGTACAGATGGAGGGACACTTCTGCTCAGTGTAAACATCATATAGTTGAAATGATGAGTTTAATGAGGCAGACAGAATGTGTTTAAAATTGTTCTTTAACTTTTCTCTCTTTGTCTCCCACCACTTCTTTCCACAGAGCTTCAGTTTGCCATCTTATCCTCTCCTGTTGTCCGTCTTTCTCCCTGCTGCACTGCCCCCACCCCAAAAACACACATCGCAACACTACGACTCACCCTCAACCCCCACAGAGAGAACGTCCAGACAGCCCCATTACTACCCCACCATTAGCAGAGTCAAAGCAAACATTGACTTATCTAAATGTGGGCTAATAGCCTTTAACATTAACAGGCCCTGTAAAACTCTCAGAAGGAGAACAGTGGTTGCTAACTTGGGGTGTGGTAGTGAGAAGATGGCCCCATCAAGTCCACAAATGGGTTCATGTCATGGTTTACGTCATATTTTAAAATTATTTCGGACAAAAATACAGGCTTAAGATCTAACAGAAACATCTCACTATAAACTCTAGGTTATCTCAAGTCCACAAATATTTCTTCAAAACGTCTGGAATCAAGATCGACCGGTCTATCTGTCTTATTTTCACTTTTTTTTCTTATCGCCCAAGATCTTCTTGTCCAAACAGCCAACAAAACAACATTTGGTCCCGACTCCTGACGTTAGGTGATTTAACAAGAGGAATCGAAAGAGTCATTTGTGCCCTTTAAAGATTCCCTTTGTCTACATAACAAACACACATATGTATTGACTGTTTTTTCTCTTCATGGACAAAATTATCACCACGTATGATGAAAAATAGACGTGAAAAAGACTTTTAATGAGCCTCAAATCAGTTTCCATGCCTCACTTATGTTTCCAGCATCAGCAACAGGCAGAAACAATGCATCTGCTTCATCTAATATAAGGTCATAAGCATAAGAAAAGTTTTTCTCTAACTGGTAAATGAAAATATGAAATTTTTCCTCCCATGCTGGAGAAAAAGCACTTCTCTAAAACCATAACCTGTGGATGCTGATGACCGTTTCACACATTTATGGAGGTCTGGATTTCACTGCAAACATATGCTGGCAGGCAGACGCTCACCTCCACCATCAGGCCATACAATAGTTGCCAGCCTATCAAATGGAATTTACGATAGCTAGCTGTGACTTGGGACGCACTGCATGCTTAAAAAACAGGAGCGGGGTGGAGGGTTCACGGGTACAATGAGTGTGTCTGTTTACAATGAGGTGAAGTTGTGTGTTTGAGGCATCTGTCTGTGGTATGCAGTTGTTTACTCTAGGAATCAAGATGCTCTCCTCCTCCTCCTCCTCCTCCTCCTCCTCCTCTATTCTTCTCATGAAGAGACAGGCAGTCGCCAACAACAGCTATAGCACAATGTGTTTTGCTGGAAAATGTACTAACGTGGTTAATCAGTCCTTTAGTGCGTGGGATGAATACACAACAACATGGGTAAAGATTTAACATGAAATTTACTTAATTCATCAAAGATTAACCCCTTTTATTTATTGGTCATCTATCGCCTCTTGTTAGACAGTGACCTTTGCAGACAGAGCCGTTTATATTGAAAGACTCACCTTCCTCAGGGAGCATAAAGTTATCGCCAAACCAAAGACTAAATGATGGAAGCCTTCATTTGACATATTATTACTACTAACTCAACTATTTATTCAGTCCATCTGTAGCCCTGCAAGTTGGACACAACTTATACCAGCAGGTAGATAACAGTCGACACTGACACCTCTGTTCTTTCTGCGTGTCTTCATTTACTTTTCCAACATCTAACACTCTGCTACTTGTCCATTGTCGCCTCTCCTCCTCCTCCTGTCCTTTGAAAACGAACCGCAATTCTCTCCTACATAACCTTGTTAGTATTAGCATGCTAATTACATTCCTCAGTAATACGTCTGTGGGAAAGGAGGCTGTTAAGTGATTGCCGGCTACTTGTGCGTGCGTCTATGTGCTTAAGTGTGTTAAGTCATATGTATGGGTATAGCGTCTTCTGGTTGTATACATTTCCAGCATCTGTGTATGCATTTGTTTACACTCACTTTGTCCGCACCGATGATGCTCTCTTCCTCTCTTTTCTCCGTTTTGGCAGCTTCAATACAAATGAAGATGCACTTATGAAAACCAAATAAACATATCTGCCTCTTTTTCCTCTCCGTGCCTCTGGATAATAGGTGGTCCATGAGGAGAACCTTAAATTGTATAGGCAGAAATGTGCATGATCTATTTAAACACAATCATGATCAACGAGTAGAGCTACTCGATATATCTTTACGGCGTCAACGTCGCCATGTCCCCATGTGCTATAGTCACTTTGCAGGACACGTATGAGGCAAATGAACTCAAACATGTCCTGCTCCTGCTTTAATGCTGCTTGATACAAAAGCAAAACTTGCAAGGTTCCTATTTTCCATGACTACATGAAAAATCTGTTTATCTTATAAGCATGTTTATTTGTCTCAACAAGTCCCATCTGTGCCATTTAATTGGTCAACGTCTATTTTTTTTTTTTTTACAACAAAATTTCACAGAAGCTTTGGTTGGATTTCTCCAGTGCTGTACAGTCAGAGGGAATGTCAGTCTGAGAACACGAGAACTACAGCTTCTAATGGTCATAATAGCATTTTGTCCCCTCTGTCCTCTTTATGCTCTTCTACCCTCTCTCTCACACCCATTCCAATCATCCGTTTCCTTCCCTTGTCTACTTTTATCCTCATTCCTTCCCCCAGTTCCTTTTTACACATCCCCACTTCCCTCCTTTCTCTTTTATCATCCCTCCAGTCTTTCCTATATCCTGAGGGCACCTTTTCTCTCCTCTACCCTCTCGCTTTTCTTTATTTCCATCTCTCCTCTTCTGTCCTTTGCGCCCATACCCCCGCCTTCTGTCTCTCCCTGCCGCCTGCCCTGGTTTCATTGACAGACTGCAGGCGGTGAGGGGGAGGAAATGCTGTGGCATTGCACGGCAAACATCCCTAATAGGCTAATCTAATCTCATCTCTTTGCGGTCCATGGCCCTGTGTTTACTTTCGGCCCCGTGTCTGCACACTGGCTGAGCCTCGCCTCACTGAATCTTTGTTCCTGCTGAAAACTCATCATCAGTGCGATCTCTGGAACGGGCGCCAACTCCATGAACGTCTGCTCACAACGCCTGCAGGACAGGGATCTTTCTCTTCTCTGTGCAGATTCTGTGGCTATTGTTGCTCGGTTGTTTTATTATGTTTAGTTTCACAGACAGAACAACAGTGTCTGACCTGACAATCTCCCTGTGGAGTTGTTCAATTGAGATATTGAATTAAAACAATAAATATTACTCTCCTGCCGACAAGATAGTATCCTTGCAAAAACAACCCCAAAAAAGAAAAGCACACTACAGCCGGGCGAGTGCATGAGAACCTGAAAGTAATTCAATTAACAATTCAAAGTCAAATGTTCTGTGACGAGCTTAAAGAGCAAACGCATTCATGAAGTTCAGTTCACCACAGGACGAGGGTAGGCCTATGCAGATATTCCAAATCTAAGGAAATATATCAGTTCACAACGAGCCACAAACGATAAAGATTTACAAAGCGCAGAAAAGGAGGTAGAGCGGCCGTCCATTTGCAATCTGCATGTCGAAGCGTCCTTGAGGTCCCATTGGCGTGAGATTGATTGTGACTGGTTATTGCTCTCGATGAGCAGGCGACACCTTGCATGCTAGCCTCTGCCGTCATTGGACGAAGCAAAGAGAGCGTGCAACAGCGCCGCAACAAAGCCCCTTCTCTGCAACGTCTTTCGTTTGTTTACACCGAACAAGACAACAGTGGATAAACTGGTGCACAATTTTAAATAGTGAGCTAATGTTCTGTGAGCAAAGGAAGCGTGATGTATAACCCAGCTGTATCGGGGTCTAGTGAGACGTCCATCATGCTTTGTAAAGAATGGATTAACGTGACAAAAAAAAAAACGATTTACCTTCTCTGTTACATGGCGGTTGTTCTTGTCCTCTAATCCGATGATTGGGAGCTCCCAAACGGTGTGTTTACACAGATGTGTGATTCTGGCTTACCATCTCCACTGCTGTCACGGAGGCGGAATAAAACGGAACCCTAATCCGTCTTTGTTGCATTCACACAGAACGTCAGGGCAGAAGAAAGGCGCACCAGTCCCGCTTTGAAAAGGCTGTGTAAATGCAGCTAATGTTTTGTGAAAGGGTGAATGTTGGCTTGTGATGTAAAGACCTTGGAGTGTTCGGTTAGACAGTCCATTTATCATTTCCGCACTTTGAAAGAACATGTGATAGCAAGGACAATAAAAAAAAAGAGCAGAGGGTTCACTCCTCTAACTACAAATATCCATCATACGCTCACAGCTTTAATGAGACAGCTGTGTCTGAAATCACAGTCAAAGCAACCTGCCACCATGTTTCAAACAAACCCTCCTGGGGATGGAACAGCAGTGTGACAACAAAAACACAAAACACTAAGAACTCTACACCAGGTGAGCCTCGACTCTGCATAAGGACTGCGAGATAGTGATGTCTGCAGAGCCTTATCTCTCTGCTGGTATTGATGTCTGTAATGCTCCAAGTCTTTAGTTGCATCTGTCACTCACCCCTGGCAGCAGTGGACATCAGGATCACCTCCACCAACAGAAAGAACAAGAGAAGCTCCATTTTGGTTTGATTTTCAGGAGGGATGCTCCGCTTTTTGATCTGAAAAGAAACGAAGATAAAAAACATGAAGTTGCTTCCATATTTAGGAGACACTAAGTAAATATTTCAATTTACCAAATTGCTGTATTGTCCGTTTATTTATTCAAAACACCCACCGGCCACATTCATCATTTTACCACCTGATGGGTTTTTTGATGTAATGGCTGCCAAAACTGCTGCTAATGCAATGGACGTAAAACATAAGTTACAGCAGACAGCTGGTGAGCATCAACATGAAAACCTCCCTTGACTTTTGTAAGAGACATAAGAGGGATTAACTTGATAGAAAATTATATAACTCATCCAAAAAGAAACAAATAAAATGAAAATGTTTTTTATTTCTCAGCAGACGATTTCAAAACCTACCAGGCTCAAATTTCTAAAAGGGAGACGCTCCATAGAAGGCAAAAGAATAAACTTACTTTAAAAATTTTTCATCTCTTCCATTCTGTCTTTAAAAGTCGACAGCAGTTACAAAATAGAGTTTACGGCATGGGGGAAGAGATTTTCTGGAAGTCAAACAATTTTCCTCACAGATTTATTCCGTCCACCTGTCCATATGTCTCTCCTTACAGTGGTTTTAATCTTTCTGCCACATAAATCCTTCCCTGAACCTTGAGATCTTATTTCAGTATTTCACATACTGTATATCTCAGTATCTGTCAGTCTCAGACCAGAGACTGCTACACACTCAGAAGTGCAGGATAACTGATTGAGATTTTCAATCAACTTCAGCTGCAGTCACACGTTATTTGCATTACAGTACCAGGAGAATGCATGAATTTACAATAAACAGCAAACAAACAAGTTGAAAGTGGCAATTAATTAAATACTAAAGTCACTGTTTGCATGTTTGATGCCAGGCTGGAGAATTAATCCGTTTTTTTAAAAATTTATCACAAAAATAAATATTTTTCATGCATATTAATAAACAAAAACTTAACTCTAATTCATATAAACCCTGTTCAATTGTATTCATACAAGTTAGTCAAATAGGAAAATAAATAGGCAACGAATGAAACGATAAGAAGATAATACAACTTCAGTACAACACAAGCGTGCATCAGGCTTAATAATAAGACCCAGTGAATATATTATATGAATGCTCCAGTGATTTTGGTTTATTCATAAACTCTGACTTACTATGAAACTCCCAGCAGTGATGAGATATCCACAGCTAGGCTCTGCAAACCTGCGTATCTATCATGCCTCTATCACGGGGAAAAAACTTCTTTCCAATGATTTTATGAGTTCGATAACTTAATCCGCGACTCACCAAGACTAATTTCCAAATGTAAAAGCACACGTCTGCCGCCGAAACGTCAACACGTAGTAGGTTCTCAAAGTAGGCTGTATTTAAGCGAGCTGACAGTAAATGAAAAGAAAAGAATAATCAAAAATACATCGGCTAATGTCAAACACGTGAGCGCACAAAATGCAGACTGTAGTATTTGACAGTCCGCATGCAAAACGCTTGAGATCCCGAACAGGACCGGGAAAAGAAAGAAGAAGGAAAACTCGACCTCCACTAATTAGCCTGGTGACGTTACTAAGTAGACGATTAACTCAATTAAAACTCGAATACTTTAAACACGTAGCCTGCGGCAGCGCTTCACCGTCCAGATTTCAGCCGCAGGCGAGAAAACAAACTTTACCGACGGACTTCTCGAGTAGGGAACTTTCAACCAATCAGAAAGCAGACCAATCAGAGAACGGACCAATCAGGGAGCAGGACGTTCCTGGACAAATTTGGAGCGGTTTAGGGGGGTAGATTGAGGAGGATTAACTCAAATTAATTTAGATCAATTGATTAGTCCACGAAATGAGGAGCACTTTACTCCCGAGGACCGGAGGGGTACAGGAGTAAATGTTAAAACTTGGTGATATCTTAATTACTCGCCTTTACTCGTTTAATAACAATAATAATAATAATAATAATAATAATAATAATGTAACATAAACTTGTAAATTGTGGTGACAGTTAATAAAATTAAAAACTTTTTAAAAGTGAGATTGGTTCTCTATTCTATTCTATTCTATTCTATCCCTGAAACGTTCTGCATGTATAAATGCCCTGCGCCGTTGAGAGGTGTCTTTAACTAATATTATGGACCAGCACTGCCACCTCCTGGCATTTATGCGTTATTACAACAATATATGACGAGAACAGTAACATTTGGCACCTTGGATTATCTTGAATTCTTTTCATATGCAGGGCTCATTAAATAATACTCGTCAAACAATAATAATCTTATGATGATAAAATTATAATTACATAAAAACATGACCTTGATTACCTTGATGACTATACACAGTATAATGATTCTATTCCTCATTGTAAAGCTGTAGTGGCATCCCCTGGTAACAGGAGGAACAGCAGTGTACCAGTGTTTTCATCTTGTGCAGGACTGGATCGATCTCAGTGCAGATAAGACAGAGGGTATAAGAAGGACACAACTTGGGCACAATAACAAATAATGTAATTACATATTTGCCTGTTGAAAATACCTATATTTAGTAATCGATCAGGACAGACAATCAGTTTGATCTTTACTTTGTTATTACCAACTGTAATGTAACATTTTGTAGGAGGAACTCTTAAGTATATTAAAATTATTCAACATCCTGTAAACAGTCAAAAGCTAAATAAAAGTGAAGAGGAGATTTCATGTCATTTCATACATTTTGTCACTAAGTAAGTAAATTTCTATTCATGACAGAAGTGCTGCAAAAGCCCCACAATGTGTTTTTATATCACAACTGTCTGCAGTATTATATATATAGAAAATATAAAAGAAATTTGGTCATATGACAGGAAAGAACCCTTTAAATGTTTGCGTGGATTTGCAAGAAGGAACATATTGATGAATTTCTGTCACTTTCTTTTCCATTGCCAGATATGACTTTTTTCATCAATTAAGCATAAACTACTTGATGGATTTTCATGAACGGTGATGGAAAATCTAAAGCATTTATTTTTTATTATAATTTTCTAATTATTTTTGTAGCTGGATGTGTTCTGATTAAACAAAGAAATGGATGCAATCACATCCCTGTACTTACTACACTGTTGTTCAAATAGTAACCACTAGATGGCA
Source organism: Chaunax sp. Z400 (assembly GCA_037577475.1). NCBI lineage: Eukaryota > Metazoa > Chordata > Actinopteri > Lophiiformes > Chaunacidae > Chaunax > Chaunax sp. Z400. The sequence continues at coordinate 16,403,672 of CM075189.1, forward strand.
ACATACTAAAGGATGGCCCAGCTGTTCCTACACCCTGTTGCATGGTAAGGAGTTTGTGCGATTCCTCATACACATTGCATTGAAGTACCTGAAGTTAAAAAAAAATTCTATCAGGGCAATCAGGGTGATTTTCAGACTAAAACCACCCTATGTGGGCGGTGCTCAAGAGAACATGTCTTGACACTGATTGGACAATGGTATTCAGAAGTAGGACAAAGTGATGAGGGCTTTCACAGCTAGTTTGATGGCTGTCATAGCTACTGTGGTTGAATGGTTTTCATCTTTGGTGGTGTGTCATCTGATCCCTCTAAGGAACAAACCACCCATAATCTCTTAGATAATTAAGTTTACTGACCTTTAAGTTATCAGCTCCACGAGATGCACAGAGAAAAAGGTTATTATCTCTAAAAATGGAACATTCAAAAGCAATAGGATAGATTAAAGAATGGCCCAAATTGATAATTATCTGTACAATGTCCAAACAAGCATTTTGGATGTTGGTCAAGGTTTAAACATGAATCACTGAAAACATCTGCACTCCTCCATTCAAGGCTGTGTTTGAGCTAAAAGCATCTGTTTGAAATGGGCTGAAGAACAGTTGAACAAACAAACACGAGAACAAATAGGATGACAGGACAAAGCTTTCTTTATAAAAGTTAAACAGTCATCTACTGTGGCCATATGATTTGGTCTAACGGTGAAAAAAAGCAGAGTATTGTCTATGGCTGTGCTCCAGTTCTGTGGCTTTAACCACTGTTTTATTTCAGTGTCAGGGGAAGGCAGACCAAACTCCTGAGAATCTCACAGAGTGTCTGAGCAGCTGGGAAAAAGCTATCTGCACATTTATAAAGCACAAACCTAAGACTTTTTAAAATGTAAAGGCTACCTGGAAATAAATGTAAGACCAAAAAGCAGAAAAACGAAACAAAGTCAAGCGATACCATCGAAGGAAGAATACATAGAAAGTTATCCAACTTAAAACTGGAGATGAAAAGAAAGGAACAACTTAATGAGAGGCCAAATGTGCAATTATGTTGAGTGTGATTCTATTGTCCTTCTTATGTTTTAGGTTTTAACAGCATCTTTAATTTATCAATATACTTAATATATAATAAATATTTGGGTGTAAATAAGATGAGCAAACACCAAGTGATATATTCTGCATATATTTTAGTTTATAGGAGGACTGTTTCTACTTTTGCAAGCAAGAACTTTGTGTTTTTAGAAAATTACTGATTCTAATGTAATGTTAAACAAATTCTTCTGTTAAAAAGTATCAATGGAACAGCTCTATAAATTACATTTAATTTGTCTGTATTCTCAGGTGATGAAAATGTAAATGTAATTAGAGATTCTTCAGATTATAATTATGTCCTGTGTACATATGTAGCACTAGTAATTACTGACCAAAGTGTTTCAAATCTGAAATCTGATTTAATCCCTTCATACTAAATAATTATATTATAACATATATAATGAATTAAATAAAAAATAAAAATACAGATGATTCGTTCATTGCCAGAGGGCGTATTATGGTTTAATGCCGTGTTGTCTTCAGTAGATGGTAGCAGAGGACAGGGAACCAGGATACACACAAATCCACACATGGAGGCACACACTCTGACTTTCAACGTTTAGGCTATAGCTGCCATTTTTCTCAAATCATCATGACAGATGGTGGGAATTTGGTTGAGTATGCTTCATTGACATCCATGCACTGTGACAGACAAAAGACTGAATTTCTGGTACGGACTGCTTTGTGTGTGTGTGTGTGTGTGTGTGTGTGTGTGTGTGTGTGTGTGTGTGTGTGTGTGTGTGTGTGTGTGTGTGTGTGTGTGTGTGTGTGTGTGTGTGTGTGTGCGCGCATACGTGTGCGTGAAAGAGAGAGAGAGAACCCAAGACTTTCTGCACTCATGCCTTTACTATATGTGAAGAAACATCATGTAACGTAATCCTGCTCTGTTCTACTGATTATCAAAAAAACAAAAACAAAAACAAAAACAACAACAACAACAAAACAAAAAAATATAGTATCGTTAAAATATTCATTGAAATTCATGGTATTAAAAAGGATGTTAATAATTTAATTTCCTGGTTTAAAGCTACAGATAACATTAAGAAATGTAAAATAGACTAAAACATTCCATATTAAGTGATGAGATAGTTTAAAGTGACAATTGTATCATTGAAACAATGTTAAAAATGTATTGTTGTATTTTTTTTTTACCTCATTAGCACTCTCATAATTTTGATTTAAGATGAAATATGGCCATAGAGAATTATAACGTCAGTACTGTATACAATAAGTGTATTATTGCTTTGCAGGCTGTTCTTTTTTTGGTATTGATACTTCCTGGATTGGGACCCTGGATTGGAAACCTGGATTTCTCCTTGACCAAGGAGATGGCGAGCCGTCCAAGAACCTGATTAACTTGCCTGAGACTGGTCAGTGTTCTCAGGGGTTACAGGATAAATTATAAAGTGGCCACAAACAGTGGCTACACAGTGTCTTACACTTGTTTCTGTTTGAGTTAACCCCATCTAGTGCCTGAGGCTGGGAGGCTTAATTTGAAATAAATATTTCTTTATTCTTTGGACATCTTTCTGTGGACCCGTGGATTATTCTTGATGTGCAGCGACAGACATTTTTGTACAGCCACCATAGTGGTAATTAATAGGACACAGGAATAACCACTACAACAAGTCAAAGACTTCTTCCTCTGAGTCAAGGAGTCCAGGACATCCAGCAAACAAAGGAAGAACTCCTACAACACAGAGTGGGTCAAGTAGTAAGGGGAGAGCTGGATGGTGATGAACACATGGTCTGATTGTTTGAAAGCAGGGTATGTACCCCATCTTTACATTTCATGAACTGAGCATGGATTCATTTGTTATTCCAAGGACTAGATGATTCAATCCCTTGGTAGTTACACTAACCTGATGGCATCTTGGCTTGTGGGAGACTTTGTGGGAGACTTGTGGGTGACGGTGGAGCCGGTTGTGTAGGGGGGGGGGCTGGTGGATGAGGGCCTGGTTGTAGTTGGTTACTTCATCTGGATGCGTTGAGGTCTTCAGGAGGTGCCCAACCTTCACTGAGTGTTTCAGCCTTTATCCTCAACGCTCTCTGGTTGGCAGGCCGGCAGCGGTGGCCAGGTCACTGCCCCTCTTATCCGAGACTGCAGGCTGTAATGTAATGTAATCCACTTTTTCCTGCCTTGATGTATTCTTAGGCCTGCCGAGGATGTTAATTTCGTCCAACCACAGATGCAACTTTGCAGGGGCGGATCCAGGGGTGGGGCCACAGGGGCACTGGCCCCAGCTGAAATCTGATTGGTGCCTTAAGTGCCCCTGTCTTGTCACTTGCAACTATAGTGATGCTGCGTTTATGTCACGTGGGAGGGAAAGTTACAATGTGAAACGTTTGATGCAGCTTGGATTTTCATGAGAATCTTATTTATAAGTGAGATACGGTTATTCAGATGTGACACGAATGCTGCAGAGTTGGCGAACCAGTATTTCCGATGTGACTTGCATGTGGCATGAGACTTCACCTGCACGGAGAAGAGCAGAGGCGGTGTTTCTATCCTCCATAGGAGTTTCATTCACATATTGCATGTAGTGCGTAGTTAGTAATTTGTTTTTTGTGCAGCCTATAATGTTTGGCAGAGATAGAAAGTATGAAAAGAAAGGGACAGACGGATATACATTGGTTTTTAGCCAAAAAGAAGCCCAGCCAGTGAAAATGACTCGGTGGCAGAGCAGTGTGAGAGACAGGATAGTGAAAGAGAGAGAGCAACAGAGAGCCGAGCAGAAGTCAGCCAAGGTCCAGACCGGGGAAAACACAAAGTGACATAATGACAGGTAAACAGGTAAAAACTAACTGCATTCTATAAACTTTTTACATGACACTGAGTTCACAAATAGACGCACTAGAGATTATTTAAGTAAATACCTGAATTTTTGACCCCCATGGTGACAAAGTTTTATTTTGTTTTAAAATAACTTATACATCTAAAGCAAGTAGGATGGCTGCTGGTTGTAGGACCCAAAGCTAACTGTGTTGTTAGTGGTAGAACTTGAAATCACTTCACCATGATGGTAAATGGTATATAAAATGGTAAATAAAAGTGCAGCACACAGTCTGAGTCTTAATGTACCAAACAACTAGTAATATGTGAATATAACCATCCAGTCCAGTTAAAGCACTAGTTAGGACATGGTTGTTTATTAGGGATTATTGGGCATCAGCCAGTGACAGAGGCTGTTTATATTCTGCAGGCTCAGCAAAATGTCACATTCAATCTGTACACTTTGTTTTCAAAAGGTCATAATTAGCGAGCAGTTTTGAAACAATTATGGCCAAAGTGCACCAATTTCCCTTCTAGCAAAACACAGAAAAACTCATGGAGAGAAAGTGAACAGCATGTATGTGTGAAACATTTGTGGTCTGTTGTTATTCTAACCCCTTAGTCTAGTATCAAATGCTTTGTATCAGATGCAAAAGTTAAATGTAGTGCAGCAAAACTGGCGGCTCGGGTCCAAATTTTTCATCGCATCTCCGCTAACTGAGCATGAACACTGTTAGATTTCAGTAATGTAACACCTTTTGCCTGTAGGAGCAGCTGAGAACAATTTAAAACATTTTATTAGCCAGGTTGGAGATAGAAGGGCACACACGAGGGAAATTAAACAGCAGCTGCAGAGAAACAGGAAATAGTAATTTATTCAGCAACGTCGTACCTGGCAATACAAAGATTTGGAAAAGCGATCCTATCGAGTAGCAAGGTGCGCCGTTGGTAAAACCACTTTTTATATCTGATAACTTTTGGCACACATGTTTAAAAAAAAGAAAAAGAAAAAAGTATGCTATTATATTTAACATCCAAGCAGTGCATAAAATAAATGTTTTAAATTTACTTGTCATAGTCAAATGACTGATTATGATGATGTTGCCAGGGCAGTTTGACCTGTTGCTGCGGCAGTCTCAGCTATTGTTGGAAATGGCTCCAGTTTGAAAGAAAGGGAAAAAAACGAGTGTGATGACGCCACAAAGCTATTACTGTGTAAGCATCTATTTGTGTTTTGGACATGCTTGTATGCATCTTTTGTGTGACCTTTCTTAGGATAACTGCGTTTAATTCATGTGCACACTCATGCAGCATTTTTTGTGTGTGCATAAACCTTTAGCTGTGTCTGCATATATACATATAATGTGTTTGTGTGTGTGTGTGTGTGTGTGTGTGTGTGTGTGTGTGTGTGTGTGTGTGTATGTTGTACTATGGCGGTCTCACCTCAAGCCTGAACCCAGCTTAGCCGCGGGGAGGGTTGGGCATTTATGAAGGAATTCTGTAATTTTCAAAACTGTGGTTTGAGTTTCACTCTTTTTAACAAGCTGGTTTGGGCACTGATAATGGAAAACGGCTGTAGAGAGAAAGACAGCGAGAGAGAGAGAGAGCGAGAGCAAAGAGAGTGAGCAAGAGAAAGAGAAAGAGAGAGAGGAACTTTTGGCAGCGTCTGTGTTCACTTCCCATTTTTCAAATATGTTTCTGCCGTTCGCTCTTCCGGGACTTTTTGTATTATCATTTCTGCGCTAGTTAGACTCTTGACAGTAAAAGGAAAAAAATGATATAAAGTGGGCATGAGAAACATTTAACTTTATAAGTGTAACTCATCAATCTCAGAGTGTGCCATGAACATAAAGGCAGAACAAGGAATGACTCGGTGTGAAGGAAATGTAGCCAGCCGAGGGAAGGAGGTCTCAGAAGATGGATGATGTCTAATGGAGAAGTATTCATTGCAGCTTGATACCCATTAAGAGGAATTAAAGATGAGCAATACAAATATCAACAAGAGAACAGTAGCAGTGCCATCCCCAAATCTGAACAGGGCAAACATAGGGCCCATGTTCCCACATTATGATTAAACCCTTATATGTCTTCATTCTATTGGTACATCAATGAAAACATGGAATGCATACTGTACATAAGTCATTTTGTGTCCTTTCTGCTCACAAGTACAGTAGTGTGTTCTAAAATCAAGCCAGCTTTGTCAATATGAGCAGAGGACCAACAACAGACTTCAGCCCTGGGTTCTCTGCCAGAGACCAGCCAGCCTTATCATTGTGAGTGCACACACTTAAGAGCCCAACTGTGTCGTATTACCATCTGGATGAGAGAATCAAGAACTAGATCTATTGTTTATGTACATATACATAACAATACAAAGTACAGTTTGAAAACTGTTGAAAACACAGGATTTAATTCAGACTTTTTCTCTCTCACTATAATCCATAAAATGAAAGAGTCTTGCACTGAAATTTCTTTTCAAACTCAATTTATTTCTTTTCTTTTCTTTTTGAGCAATTTTCTGGAAATATTTTGAAGAGTTTTTATTTTCATTTTTCCCCCACTCAAATAAAAGAACATTTTTTTATTTTTATTTCATATTTTTGACAGCCTTTATTTCTTACTTTTCTAAAGGTAGTTGAGTACCATGCATCACAAAACTAACACAATTAATGAAACACTAATGTAATGTTCCAAAACATTATTGTAAAACATTTTTTCAAATGGGTTTTACAAGTTAGACAATGGGCTACAAAAAAGAGGAAAAGCTGTGGAATCCTAACAAAAACACCTGTTTGGAAGATTCTGCAGGTAAACAGGTTCATTGGTAACAGGTGAGAGCATCATGATGGGCATGGAAGGGCCGTCCTCCAAAGGCTCAGCCGTTCACGAGCAAAGCTGGGGAGAGATTTACAACTTAGTCAAACACATGACTGTGTTTCACAAATTGTTAAATTGTTGCCAGTAAACAAAGTTTGTTGCAAACGATTGTGGCCTGTTTTTATTGATGTTTTACACAGCATCACTTAAAAAAAAAAAAAATCAGGGCTGTACTACCATTTTCACCTCTTCTACTACAACAGATGTATACCAGCCGTATCAGTTAGCTTTACACGTTCTGTACAGTGTGTAAGAAACAATAGATGTGTTTCAAGCAGACCTTCTTGTTCCACATCTGGATGCCAGGTAGTCTGGCCCCCGCTGCACCTAAAGACACACACAATACCACACACACACACACACACACACACACACACACACACACACACACACACACACACACACACACACACACACACACACACACACACACACACACGTACAGTACACACATTGGTCCAAGAGACCACGGGGGCCCGTTAAAGCTAACGGGAGACATTTAGCCCACAGACTGAGAAAATAAAATGTGTAATGTGAGGGATCCAGCTGTAGAAGCACAGAATGGTACAGAGCAGAATACAGCAGGGCATTGCCTCACTTAATGTGACTCACTGTAAACAAACCTGAGACTGGATGGATGGATGGATCCATCCATCCATCCATCCATCCAACAACCATTCAAATAACAATCAGCCCATTGAACCTCACATCCATGGACTGGAATACCAGTTTTGGGGAGAACTAGACCAATCTCAATCCTGGTGCATCAAATACTGATGTCAGTCAGCGTTTCATAGTAGCGCAGAGCGTACCCTTTAGGATAAGAGGAGCACAATCCTCTACAGTAACTCCAATTAAAACCCCATCTGCAGCAATATGATCAGATCAACAGCTCAAACTCCTGTTTCATGTTAACAATGTGTTAGAAAGGCCTCCTCATAGGAATGTGTTGGCAGAACTCTTAAAAGCTGGCCGTGCCAGCTTATCAAGTAGAAATACAGTGGAGTTCTCTGTCTTCACGGCTGTTGGGAGGTAGCATCAGTAAATCCTGTTCATCGTGAATGATGAGAAAGAGAATCCAGATCTCTGAGGGAAGTTTCCTGGTGAGCATCCAACATTAAACTTTCACAGAAGTGATTTTGTCACATTCATGAGGACATCAGAGATGAAAAATACTATATGCAGAGAGGGAAGAGACGTACTCACTTCATTGGCGCTGAAGTATGTAAAAGCCAGCTGCGCCTGTGTGGCACTGCAGCTAATAGTATTTTAACTTTAGAGCTGCTGTAAGGAGTATGTATGTTTGTGTATGTAAGAGTGTGTCGCTTGGTGGGTGTCAGAGGTGTTGTTTTTGTTCATTTTCCTTAAATCTGTTTCATTAAAAACTTTCAAAATTATGCTTTCATAACAGCTATATCATTAACTTTATTTCTTACTGCACATTCTGAGGTAATGCACAGCTAAGAGGGATTTTATGAGCATTGAATACTGATGTTACACTAATGCTGCAGTCATGAGCTCATGCTCTGGGCCCTCCTACCTTTCACACTCAGCCCATATATATCTCACTCCCTCTGCACTCTTAAAGGTGTTGAACTTTGTTACAACCTTGGGTTGTGGTTGCGGTTTCCTGGGTATAATATGCTACAAGTCCAAATATGGAAAATATAATGGCAAAAATATTCATATAAAGTATTTAATCAGAGTTGTGTCAGATATAAGACATGCTTTATTTGCATTCATCTTTTTGTTCATTCTGTTTTTCATTTTCTGCCACATTTGCCACTTTCTCTGCTTCAATCTGTTTTGCAAACTTATAGCTCAGCAATGCAATTTATGGTCCAAAGAGTCTAGACACCTCTTTGTCACACTATTGGATTCTTACCCAGAATGAGCAGTTTCCTTCCGTTTATTAATTAAAAACATTTTATATCCTATGTGGACCAAATACGTCATGTTTCTCTACTGATTTCAAAGGTTACAGTGTGCATGTTAGCCAAAGGTAGCTTATTATTATCTGCTCTTGCTATAACATCAGAGTTCTTTTCTATTAAACCAAACTGGTGCCCTGAGCCTTCTACCTGATGAACTTCACCTTTTGGAAAATGAGGAAATCTAGAAAATAACATAAAAGTCTAAGAAATTCATTATTTAAATCTTGACTTTGATGTCTCCAAGGAAACACAGAACACATACAGCCCTGAAGAAAAAATACCATAAAATACATAAAACCTGTAATAAAAACCAAACTAAAACCCCCATACAAGCTACATGTACATCATAAAACATTTTTCCTGAGTTGTATCATAACATAAAATCCAGATGTCCAATCATAAGAATACCACCAATTATTAATGGTTAAATCACCATCATGACGCACAAGTATGATATCAAAGCCTGATTAACACTTGACTTATTATGAGCAACAATCTAATGGCATCAAAATTACTAGAGGAGAAAATTCGTAAATAAAAAAAAAATTCTTGAGTACTTTTCAGATCTGATAACTTTTGTTAGTTCAGTACGACCTTATCACTCCCTGCAGCTATGTTTATATAGAGATATTGGGGAGTGACGAGCAAACATGTTGAACCCCTTAAACAAAGATGACATTCCATGTCCCCAAGCCAGTTTTGGCAGCCGGGGATTAGTCCGGCAAGCCTTTGTCTAGCACCCAATCCACATCGCACCGGACCCCTATGGTTCCTCCTGCGGGTGGTGGGCCCACTGGAGGACGGAGGAGGAGGAGGAGGAGGAGGTGTCAGCTGATTGTGGTTCGGGCATGTGGTTAGGATGCCCCCCAGACGCCTCCCTGGGGAGGTATTTTGGGCATGTCCTACTGGGAGGAGACCCCGGGGTAGACCCAGGACGCGCTGGAGGGATTATATCTCTCGGCTGGCTTGGGAATGCCTTGGTGTACCCCCAGAAGAGCTGGAGGAGGTGCCTAGGGAGAGGGAAGTTTGGGCATCTCTGCTGACACTGCATTCACTCCAGTAGTTTGGCAAACATCTTGCTAGTCTTTACGTTAAACATTGAAACACTGAGTGGCTGTTCCCAGTTTAGGCCGTATTTATCATCAGATCAGGTTTGTAACCAGATGTTCGTCTTTGCACACTGCATCACAAGTGGAGCATTTATACTGTTGTTTGTATTTTAAGTCAGAGCAAAGACCTATATGGCAAAACATTTGTCAGATTTTTCGAGTTCATTCAGCAGAGTACTGTCAGGACTGAATGACTATAATGACCTCCTTCCTCTGATTAATCTGTCGGAGGTAGGATGCTGTTTGTTAACCAGTAAATTTCTCTTTATTTCATTCCTTTTTGTACACTAACGCAAAAGTCCCACAACCACACAGTTTTTCCACCTGTAAATCAGAGTCCAGGGCCGAAGTTTTTGGCCTTGGCTTATTTATTGGCTGTGACCGCTGCCACAGGTCCGCAGGAATTCCACAGAATTACTGCAAATATGAATTACTGCCTACTACTCTCTACACACGCACAACTTACCAGTTCACACATGAAAGTATATGAACGTAGGTGAAGTCACACATGAGCTCATGCGGAGAGCCATTAATTTTTAAACTGTTTACCATTCCTGCTAAGGCCTAATCAGATGATTTACAGGGTACTTTAGACTGTATGTATTTCAGCATTCTACTTTTATATTAGATTCAGGTTTCTGTTATGTTTTACTTTGTTTTATGGATCAATTTAGAGGCATTGAGTTGGCCCCCATTAAAGCCTCTCCATGTGTTCTACCTCTGGTCCATAAGGCTTATGTTAATGATGAAAAGAGGAGCCATTTGACAGTGTAAATAAACCGTGTTGCTGTTTGAGTCACTTTGCCACTTCAATGATCTGCAAAAGTACTCCTATCAGGCATCCCTATGTACAGTAGAGGTGCAGCGCTACAGAGCTATGTGTTGGCTGTATCCTTTCTTTCTCACCCTCATAAAAAGCTTTTCATTAAGATCAGCAACTTCCTTCCTTCATTTTATTAAAACAGTCTGTGACAATCAATTGCAAAGTTGTCTTGAAACACACACACACAAATATGAAATGTCTCTGATACAGTAAAATGTGACAGTGTAGTCAGGATGAAACATTTAAAATAAAATACAGCTTTCAATGCTGTTTTATTGATTGTTTGACTATGGTGTAATCAATGATTGGTGACAGGCGTTATCTTTAGTTTAAGATTATTAATCTAGAGGTTGTATCTTAATTCATTACCTAAGGCCTATCACCTTATGTTTTACACAAAACAAAAAACTAAGTGAACAAAAACACAAACATTGATCTATTATCTCTGAACAGGATCGACTAAAAATCTGAGAATACTTGAAATAGAAAGTTAAGAGTGGCACACTCACAAGCACAGAGATACTAATTATCTGCTGCAAGATCAAACTGCATGTATTTTAAAGAAATGGTTTTTACCTAATCTTGGCACAAACCGTAAGTATACGTGCAGACAGATATTTAGGGGGGAAAAAAAGAAAAAGAAAGTTAAGAGTGAACATAAGAGTTTATTATCATTATTGACTTACTTCTATTATGTATATATAATTTCAGGAGCCAAACACACACTCAGAGGCTGGTGGATGAGTTTAGAAGTGGATTTATTACTATAGATGGGTGGAGGCAGTGTGACTCCCTTGCAGACAGCCTGAGTTCGAGTCCCGTGGATGATGTCTTTATCTAATAATTCTATGAATTTTTGCTACTTTTAGGGTTTAACTTTTTTCTCTTGGGATAATCTCAAGGATTTTCATTTCAGGTCTTACAGGTGAGCATCCGATGAGGTTGACATGCACAGACATCCCTGCCCACATACTTTAGATGTGGGACTGTTACTCAGCTTGACGCCTTAATTCCCATTATGGGAATTCCTATAATACAATAGCAATTTTGGACAATAGTTTGCTTCCAACTTTATGACAACAGTTTGACAAAAACTCTAATGTTTGTTGTGGAAGAGCTTGACGGACCTGCACAAAGCCTCACGAATTCAACCCCACTTGGATGAATTGCACCTCCGCTTGATATCTAGTATCAACAATCTTATATAGGTGTAATGTAGTGTACGGTTAGTTAATGGAAATTCATACTGATGTCAGCATCATGGAGGGAAGTGTAGTTTCTGTGTGTTTGTTTACTTCTTATCATTATGAAAGCCTCCTTTGTGCTGGTATAACTAAGAAAACAGGAAATGCATGAATGATTCCAAATGGCACGGCCCTGATCTCCTTTTCCACCTCTGCTCCTCATCTTTGCACACAATCCCATCCACAAACACGCGTACACAATACCTCTGACTGTCATACTCAGACTGACAAAAAAAAACAACTCACTTTCTGTCCTCCTTCTCACTTGAAGAGACCCACGCAAAGCCCTTGTCCATGTGGGAAGATGAATATCTCTCGTCTGATATCATCGTTATTTCCCCGAAGATCAGCTTTCTTAACGCCACACCTCTCACAGCAGAGTTACTGTCTGTGGCTGCAGTAGACCACGTCCAGAGTGATAGTTGCTGAGCCACGGCAGTGAAAACATCCTTTCTGTAATGCCAAAGTGGCATGACCCCTGAGAATCAGTAGCATGTATGTGCAGGAACACAAATATGTATTGCAAATGTATTGCATATGCATAAATGAAAGAGCTACAGATAAATAGATAAAATAGAAAACCTGAAAATTTTATTATTTTCTTTCAGAAGTTGAAGTTGTTTTTTTCAGGTGGCCCCAATCCTCAAAAATAAAAAATCATTAAAATCCATTCATTACTTTTTAAGTAATCCTTTGAACAGAGAGACAGACAGACAGACACTGGCAAAAATATTATCTCATTGGTGGAGGTAATACATTTTCTACAGCTCTCATTCATTCGTCTGTATTAACAGTCATTAACCATTTAAAATTGATGTAAAAGCACGATTTTTCAGACAAAAATAATAATTAATCGATTATTACCACTGATATCCGTGTCTGGAACCAGGGCCAACACTATTACATCACTGCTCAAGGAAATAACCCAAAATCAAATAAATCATAACACCAAACATGCATGGTCTTATTTTCAAAATGGATATAGACATCTCTGAAAGAACACCTGATAAGGTAATTAGATGAGCTAAGAACAGGATGACAGTGTTAATATTGATACATAGCACATTGCTGAACAGCTGCTAATGTTCATGGATTCATTGTTAGTGAATTTCCGAAGGCAAACGGCCTCTGAACAAAAACATCAGCAGCAGGTGAAAACACTGTTTTTCCATTCTCATTCATGTAGGAAGCAGAAAACACACACATAAATGTATGAGACAGACAGACGGACAGATGGACAGGTACTGATAACTCAAACACCCACACACCTCCGAGTGATGTACTGTAGCTGTTTCCATGGCAACTCCTGCTTGATTCCTGAAAGATCTTTGTTTACTGAGGCTGAAGATTACTTGATTAGTGAACAAAGACACTGTTGCATTTGTCTTGTTCAGTGTGACAGAGCTGTATGATCTCTTTGTCCATTTCTTCTAGCATGTGCCACTGTTCTGGTTTAATTTCATGAGAACTCAGGAGACTGGCAGGAATATCGTCGGCAGCCTGATCCCATGAATTAAGACGCACCTCATATTCATCGCCTTCTTTCCCAGTTCAAAACTCTAAATGAAGTCCCTGCCTCGCATTATTTCCTGAGAGATTAAATACGATGTAGAAAAACACTCTCAGAATGTTAAAGAACATCTAAAAAACCCTGAATCTGCTGATTCTTTTATCCAAATCAAGCCCCCAAAATTTAATGTAGTCTATTCTGGCCTAAGACCCATCCTCCCACCACTGTTCGTGGAAATCTGTTAAGCAGTTTTTGTGTAATAATGCAGACAAATCAACAAACAAACAGACACAGGTGGAGGTAATTTAGACCTCACTTAAAACCCAGAAGATACACGTCATTCTCTTCTCCTCATTAGTCTGCTCCACTTTTTTATTGTAAGGTAGCCTCTGACAGAGCAACATCCCATCTACTTGATTGGGAAGAGTTTTCCTTACGTTTGACTCCAGGAAGCTCGAGGCCTCCACACTCAAATAGTCACAACAGATAGTAGCTAGAGCGGTAAATGCACCACAACTCACTTAATCACACATTTGCTATATTTTTAGACCTTATCTAGATGCACAAAACAACAGAAAGAGACCCATCGACAGTATGTCTCAGACTTCTCATTCCTTTGCATGCATTTCTCATAAGACTCTGAAATGTAATCTTTATAAAGATTAGTCATGAAATGGTGTTAGGGTATCTGCTCTGCCTCTCCCTCCTCCTCGTCTTTTTCCCATTATGTCCTCCCACCTCGTCTTTTTGTCTGTCTGTGTTTGTGTACGCTGGGCGTGTTCGGCTGGTTGCCCTCTTCGCCTGACAAATTGCAGCTGTGGCATTCAGCTCACCTGCAGCAAATCATCAATCAACCCGCACAACACATAACCCTGACTCTGATATCCAGTCTTCACTATAGATCGTTCAGTCACCTATGCGGTACAGACGCTTCGGCCTTAAAACCCCTTGAATATTTGGCTTTTTTGGATATTCTTCCTGAACCCTGACTAACCCAATATTTGCCTTTTCACTATCCCACTCCTACCTCCTTTGGTCCAGACTTTGAGACTTTTCAGTTTGATCAGGACCAAAATGTGGATCAAAGACCCGGTCTTTGGTCTGACAAAAAGAGGTGGTCTCGGTTCAGAGCAAACTGAATCATGGTTTGGTTCCGTTACAGTGGGAAACCACTTTTTTGGATGGTTCAGGCTTTTTTTTAAACCAATTACAGGAAGTTACGGCAGGCTACCGTCGCAAATAAACAAAAGAAGAAATCAAAAGTAAACTGAAAAAAACACATGAAACCCTGAAATTACCAATTTATTTCCTGTGAGGATGAGAGAGGATACGAGAGGATGGGAGAGAGAGCGATGACGCCTGAATGTAAAAAAAAACTGCGATAATGCCATCAATAAAATGGTGTTTATAGTTTTTTCTTTTTACAATGATCTGGACAGAATTCTGGCCTATCAATTATCACGTATAGGGAGACGCAGCCCTCGGACGTATGTATGTCATTAAAACTTCTTTAGTGCACTTGGAAAATTGGAATGTGAAATCAAAACTAACCGAATCAAATGTATACAATGTAACAAAAACCCAGAACCTTGGTTTGGATCTTGGTTCAGTTCCCTTAAGTCCGTCGCGTATTATATCACACTTTTAGCCTCAATCCTTTTACACACATTTGATTTTCACTTTCTTCATATTTCAACAGGTCGAATGGCTGCTTTCCATAACGTTTTATGTTCTTAAAAATAAGTTCATTTGTTTTCTCTCACCAACTTGTTTGTTCTGCTTCATTAGACTTCAGAGTAACTGTTGTTGTGGAAGTGCTGGCAGCCATGAAATTTAACTAGTTTGTAATGTGAATTTTAATGGAGAGATACTTCATGAGCCATTTGCTTATATTACCACAGCTCTGACAATGCATAAACTTGGCCGGCAAGATTTCCCTAACTAATTAGACTAAATTTTACCCCAGCCGATATTTTGATTAGAAGAGACTCCAAAGGAAAAACTGTGACACATGCTTGGATTTATGATATTTGTGTTTCTCTAATTTGGAGAAAATCTGGTCAGAATGTTGTATCATTTATCCACCCTGCCTCTTGAGCTCTGTGAGTGCTTACATCTGGGTGTAATCTGTTAGTTTTTCTTTGATGACGATAAGTGGAATGATGAAACCTGAGAGAGAGAGAGAGAGAGAGAGAGAGAGAGAGAAAGTGAGACCAGTACAAGACACTGGAGGAGATAAAAGTAAAAAAAAAAGGAATAACAGCAGAAACCAGCAGTGAGAGAGGTGGGGTTTTTTTTAATACAAAAAGTACTCAAATTCAGATTTAAGCTGGGCTTTTTAAACAAATTACCCAGACTTTTATCCCTTTTTTCTGTGTTTTTGTCATAGGGAAATATGATAAAGTCTACATGTGCAGATCCACATGCAGATATAGATGGAGAGAAGAAGAGAGGAGAGAATAAAAGAAATAAGCTTAAGAGTTAGGCCTACATGATTTCCTGTCCCTCTGCATAGAACACAATATCTGGACCTTATTCCTCATTTGATAGCAGTCTTATACGGAAAACACAAACAAAGAAGTAAATGAAACAGGAAGGATGTAAAATGAACCCCAGGTTGCAGACGTAATATGAATATACAGCATGGTGGGAGTAGCAGTTCTCTCTTTTGCACATGCAGCTGCTCATACATTTAGTCATTTAATGTTTCACCTGTTTTTATTTTAATATATGCACATGCAGTCGTGCATTTACCCATAAACACACACACAAGCACAAATCCCTGACTCTATATTGAATCATTTCATTCTGTTAATCGAATACGGACATTTCGCTATGTCTTCTCTATGCACAGACCTTTAATTTGACACTTTGTCCAATGTCACAGCATTAATCCATGTATTGTTATTAATGTAAACTAGACTATCCTGCCCCTTCCCTCTTCATTTTCCTTGAAGACGATGAACATCTTCAAGATTTCGTGAACATCTGAGTTTCATTTCTGTGAAAATGTTCACCGTGATCTCAAATTAATGACCCCTCTTTCATTTATAGACTGATGAGACGGTCGTATTTTTAGGTATCTAGTGATCTCTTTTATTTCCCTCACCATTTGTGGAAGAGGTTGGACAATCTTCATTGAGTAAAGCTGCTCGGCCACCCCTGACTGAATGTGGACTAGGTTAACCTCCCATTCATACTAAGCAATCACAAGCTGATCCCAAGTGATAAAATGAAGTTACTGACATGTTCTCTACTGCGTGATCTAGAGAGGGCGAATGAGGCTGGGCAGCTGTAACTTCTCTGAATATGCTGGTTGCTGTGATCTGTCCTTTGATACACTAGACAGTTTCTGAGAATCTGTGAACCCATCAGCTGGGTGGTCAGGGAACTCCCTGAAGGAGATATCAGATGATAAATGGGCAGACTCCATCCCGTTACCTCCTTGTACATATGGAACATTATAAAATATTCTCTCTTTCATATCTTTTTCCTTTATGTGTCATCTGTTCAGAGTATTCATATTTCAGCATTTATGTCAAATAATCAAATGTTAATAATAGTGATATTTTTCAACTAGTGTGCCTCAGTTTTTTTTGTTGTTGGCTAGCATCTTCCTTTGTTAAATCTATCCCTGCCAAGCTGACAAAGGTACCAATATTGATGTTTCCACTAATCTTTTGCATGGTTTTGCTAAGTTTCTTCTCAAATGTACTGAGCAGGTCTCATTTTACTGAATAGACCAACAATTACTGAAGGTATAATCTTTAATGGCCATGACAGGAGCTGGCAGAACACTGGTGGTGTAAGTGGCTGAAAACCCCTCATTATTGCCTTGCACATATACATTCTGACCCTATTGTCTGAAGTACACTTTATAAGAGGATGGTTATGATCAAATTGAGGTAAAATACTGGCCTGTTGACAGTGAAGTCATATGGTTTCACATTTCTTGGATCAGGCCTTTTTCAGGCCTGCTTAAAACGATATGTTGTCCACTTTAGACGTGAAGGCTTACTAAAACCCATGCTTCTTGCGGTGAGAGTCTGACTCTCATGTATAGTTTTACACAGTATCTTTGACTTGAAATGGTTTTACCAAAGGAAAGGAACAAGCCACAATATCAGGCCAGTGGATGTAATCTCTGATAGCAGTAAACCAGTCCTTTACCTAGCTTTCCACCAGACGAAAGGATTAGGCGGTATAGTGGCACAACTATCGACGTTACTAGTTTAACTTCATCTCTCAATGGCATGGTGGTATAGCTCCATTATTTACTAAATAGCTCCTCATTAGCTTCACTCTTTTATTATAAAGAAGTGCATTTCTGAAACTCAAGCGCAAAGGAGATCTGAAATAAAATTGCCATGAAACAGTAAGTGATGCCACCATCGCACAAGGACCTGTACGTGTAGTCGACAGAAGCATTTCCATATGACAGCGACAACATGTACCAATCCTTTGGCGTGCTCCTATGATGTCAAAGCTGAAGGGAAATACAGGCAGCATGAGTTTGAGTTAACTTGATGGGAACATGTTGAATTTAACTCACTTACACCACAACCTTAAGAGTGTGCATAAAAAACAAGACAGCATTTCTTCATCTTCATCAGTTTTTATTACTGTTTTTTAATAGGTGTAAACCTGTTTTCCTTTTAGTGACATTTTGGAAAAGTTTGGAACTCACCAGTACCCATAAATAAATGTAAATTGTAAATTTAGTTTAGATAACAATACTACTTGGTTAGAATTAGGAAAAGGCCATCATTTCGATTAAAATAATCACATTAGTTACATATAAGTTAAATTTAGTACTTCCTAACATATGTAAGTGTGTTATGTAAGTTACAATAATGCAACACTGACTTCTGATTTACAGCAGCCTCCCGGGTTTGTTTCCTCTGACTCACTTCTTTGCTGACATCAATATTACTATGACCACTAGAAGTCGCCATGGTGTGTGTGGGCCTTCAGTTTGACTTCTCTTTATTTTAACTGGATGTAAAGTTGAAACATTCTCTTCCTATGTGGTCTGTATCACTCAACACACAGATCTGGACACGACTTAATGTCGACACAGCGAGACCACGTGAGTGTCTGTGCGCGACTGTGTGATATCTAGCTGTGTGTTCGAGTAAAAGCCTCCCTTTTCTATATTCAGATATCTACAACACGGAGATGCTTTGAAATTGAGTCCAAAAAAAATGAAGCACGGACAAAATATGCAGTTTTTTTCTTAAATAACTTCAGCGACGATGGAAACATCGTTAGTCATCCAGACATCAGTACACATTAATCTTACTGTTGGAGAGGGTGAGCAGAGAAGCCATCATTCTTAAAAACATTTTCCTGTACAAATGTTATGACAACCGTGTCATTTTTTACATATTTTTAATACCACAAAGACTCTTAAATCTTCCATCTTGGGGAAGATAATCTTTTGATCTGAGGATTTGTCAAAGTGCCAGGAGTTTTAACCTTTCTCGCTGCCTCCCCTCTTCTCCCTTAATATTTTACTTATCTATTCCCCACCCCTATTCCCACACCTTTACTGCAGGCCTCATGCAACTCAAATCAAGGAAGTGGAGGGAAAAAGTGGGAAAGATGGAGCAAGAAGTTCAGAAAAGGAAACCTATCAAATAGATAGATGAGGATTAAAATGGAAAGGAAAAGCACGGGGCATGAAGATACAGAAACACAGACAGGCAGAGGGAGAAATGAGCACTTTTGGAAGTGATGATTTTTCCGTGAATACAAAAATGAGATCTAAAAAAATAGACAAATTAATCCTCAACACAAACAGGAAGAGAGATGCTTCAGTAAAAAGACAAAAACAAAGAAATTAATGCTGCAAGCACCTGTTGGGGTGTGCACACCTCTAGGTCAACATACTGTTGCTCTGAATTTTCATGCTTTATGCACATCGCACAAAGGATTAGATGTCACCTCCTGTGTCCACTATGTTTCAATAGAGAACATCCCAAACTGGATGTTCTTTTCCAGCATATGATGTGAATACCACGGCATGAAAATTTCATGTAAATCTATTGACGTTCTTCCGACAAGCCTTACTTCCTGTTGGCAGCAGCTGGAGCTATCACTGCAGCTGAATATTGACATATGAATATCTTCAGGCCGGGCCTCTCAATCAACATGTGATGTGTGGTGCAACTTGGACCATTAACAGTGGAGTTATAACTACTTTCTTTATAATGGCATGACATCAAAATTCGGCGCGCCACCTGGGCCACACCATTCAAGTCTGTGGGAGGAGTTTGTTAAAGTGCAAGGCATGGAAATGGCAAAAACTGTGCAAAAATTGAACATGGAATTCAAAATGGCTGACTTCCCTTTGGGTTTAGGGCATGGCTCCAAGAGGATGTATTGTAGATCTTAAGATGTTACATATGCCTACCAAATTTCGTACTTGTCAGTTAAATTTACCACCAGGGCTACTTCGTCAAATTATTGTACAGGGCGCTAGCGAGTTGTTTTGCCACCTCCATTACTCAAACCAATGGATAATGGAAATTTTCACCACGAGGGGAGAGTGTGCAAGGTTTCATGAGCTTTCAAGCTTTCAAGCAAAGGCAATTTACCTTTAAAATACAAATAAACAGAACAATTCCAAAAGAACCTTCATACTATTTAGTGCTCAGGCCCTTATGTGAAAAAAATTAAAGACTTCTTTTTCATCCTTCCCAGGCTGATGCAACACTGAACCGTTAACTGAACAATTGCCTGTGAACACTTCATGCGATCGGTGTAACGTTAGCTTCTGGGACCTCCCTGAGCACTTAACGAGGAAATGACTGCCACACTCTGGGTAATTTGTACAAATTAATTACCATGGCAACCAGTGATGTGAAGATATCAGGTGTCTTTCGACCAGAGTATGGGCATTGTCTCAAGCAATGCTAAGTAATATGAGAATTTATGAACACACTCATAAAAACATACACATACACAAGCAAACATGCACACATACACATTTCTGTTACAATAAATATTCCCATGATGACCTCATAAAAGGAAAACATTCCAAAACGAAGGTTTTTGACAGCATACACATGTTTTATATCAATGCTTTATATGTGATGACCACACTTATGATAATAGGTTGTTTCAAATGTGTGTTGGAGACTTTTTAAGTAATCCTATTACATTCTATGTTTCATAATGCAATAATCATCTGGAAAACTGTATTGACTTCTCTTCACTCTGTTTTGCATAGTTTGCCCTTAAGATGTTTTTTTTCTCGTGAAACTGCTGGGTTTCTTCACACCCAAAGGGAAATAGCTGCAAGGCATAAAATTGGAACTGTTTCACTGTGCACAAATCACACCCCTACCATTATTAAAAATGACAGTGAAAACCACTTGGAGCTGGTTTCTGCAGTTATCAAGGGTTGTTACTGGCTCTTGTCCTTCTTAATTTTCAAAACACATTCACATGGCACAGGAAGCAACAGGGTTTATGGGAAACATGGTCTTTATTTTGAGAAAAAAAAATGTTACAAGTAGCACCTTTAATATACTTTATGAGAACCAACTTAAGACTACCCATGAGGTTTGTAGCTGGACGAATGCCTGCTTGAATCCTTATGTTCGCTTTGGAAATCTGCTTCAGGAAAGAATGAGTAATGTTCTTACATCTTTCAACACTATGATACTGAGAGGAGTGAGCCAGGTAACCCTCATTAGGTACTGTCGAGCTTGAAAGTCACAAGAAAAAAGAGATTGTGATTGTGTGAAAACTGACTCATCTCTTCTAGAGATACTTGTCCTTGTCAGCCTGTGTGGTGTCTGGTGGCATGAGGCGAGGGAACACGGATGACAATTCAGCATTTCTGACTGCTGTATCGTCTCTCTTTTGCTGCTTATCCTCTGCTCCAGAGCTCTCCACATTGATTCCATTTTCTGCACAGGCCACAATGTCACAAATCTCTGCATCCTTAGAAGTCGCAAAAATATTTTTTGTTGTCATTCCATTACTGACAGATATTTGAAAGAAAGACTGGAAAAGAAACCCAAGGCATTTCCAGTCTGGCTTTATTTCCTTATCTCCATTGTAGCGGAGGGGAAGTGGTTTCTGCTGTGTGGGCCAGAGACTTACA
Organism: Chaunax sp. Z400; assembly: GCA_037577475.1. Classification (NCBI taxonomy): domain Eukaryota; kingdom Metazoa; phylum Chordata; class Actinopteri; order Lophiiformes; family Chaunacidae; genus Chaunax; species Chaunax sp. Z400. The sequence goes on from CM075189.1 coordinate 16,425,133, forward strand.
AATAATTACACCATGAGTGATGGGAGGTCCTGCTTTCATGCACTATGTGTTTGTGCCTGCAGAAACAATGCAAAAAAAAAAAAAATCAAAAATGCATCTGTCATTTGCTTTTAAGTGACACTGTTTGTCACTGTCCCATTTTGTGCAACAACATTCTTTTCCATTTTAACCCATTTCTTGACTATGGACTTTGCAGTACTTCACACATACATATTCTTTGGCCAGATTGCGAAAGTCTGGACCTGCCTGGTAGAGCTCCGACTCTGAACTGAACTTCTTGGTAAACCAAGGCAATCTGGGAGATGTCCCTTCTAAGAAAACAACAGCCCCAAGATGGCTCCCATGAGAATGCCTGGAACGCTGCATGAATTGTGTGGCTTCTTAACTCATGACATTCGCTGCTGAGAGGCCACCCAGTGTTTCACCACACAGGGTGGCACCATAACTTTCAGAAGACAGTTGTCAGAAACATCATGGATGCTTTCTTGCAAGTCTTTGGGGAACCGTTTGATCACATAGTATCCAGTGGTTACGTGTTTTTGTTTCAGTTCTTTGTTGTAAGCATGGACTGTATGAAAAATAGTGACATCACTCGTGTGTCTAAAGGTGTCCGAAGAGCCGTATGGAATGGACAACGTGGCCGTTGCCATCTTGGCAGCACCTCTCTCCACCTAAAAAGTGGAGCTGAGGTGACCCAAAAAAATCCAGGTTACAGAAACAGGCCCACATAGCTCGAAGCTACCAACCTTGCTAAGCTATTAAGCTTTCTGTTACCCTCCAGGGTCTTTTCTTCTCAGTACGTTCATGAAGTAAAGTAAATTTCCCGTTCATTCATCAGTCAAATAAGAGAAATACACGACATTACACTGGATTTCAGCAGCTCTGCGCTCTCTGCCACAGAGATTGAGAAGGAGTGAAGATAAATACACTTTTAAGTTCCACCCAAAATATACATATAATATATATAATATGAATATAAATTCTGTGCTCTCCTCCATGTGTTTATTCCTCTAGGTGTTCCAGGCGCTATATGACTCTGTCATCCAGAGCTTGCCAGCTCACAGCCAGTTGCTGCCAGTTGACAGTGTTGATTTTTAATAACTTGTTATGGGGAAGCTACTTTGAAAGCACCATTTACTTCACACTGGAAAAAGTTGAACTACAGCAGAAATACCCCGAGACGAAATCAAGTGTGGTTAACAAAAGCTACACACAAAAGTAGTTTTTTTGCCTGCCAAAAAATTATCAAAGTGAAATTTTTCATGTCAGACAGACGTTCATTTTTATAGCCTCAAGTTTAAATAAGGGATTTGTCAGTGAAGCTAGATTGTGTCCTGTAATTGGTTAAGCATGGCCGTTTTGATTTTTCGTCAGAATGAAATTCGAGAGGTTTATCTGTGATGATGCCGTCACTGTATGAGCATCGAGCTATACAAAAAAAGTTCTTGGCACAACTAAAAGTTGCTGGTGACCTACACAGGTGATATGGAACATAAATATGCAGCATGTCTGAGAGATTAGTTTGGGCTTCTCCAATTAAAGCATTTAAAAATAAAAAAAATTGTAGTGAATCCTGTGCTGAAAAGGTAGCCAATATAAGGATGCCATTTCATGAGGCCATTGGGCTGAGAAATAAAGAAATATTGTAAGGAGACGGTAGCGGATGGTGAAGGGGATTGACAACTAAAATCTGTTTTATTTTCATTGAAGTCAAGGAAATTTTGAGAGAGACATGCTTTAACCTTTTAAAAAAAAAAAATCCCCTTATCAGTAGAAGCACATTACATAGAAAAAGTTGCAGCCATAGCCAGGTTTTTAATGTTATTATTCTCTGGGCTTTCCTGCTTCTTACATTCTTCCTTAAGACCTAAAATATGCCACAGGTCTACCACTCGAATTGCTTTGGTGTAAAAATAAAAACATTATTTTTGTTATGCTTGTTAACAGGGTCAGTGACTCGCCTTGCTCAGGTCATGGAAGGAAAAATGTTGAAAGACCTGATCTAAGCCATCATTTGTGTATCTAACCCTCAGAAATGCAATTTTTCTGCCAGCGGCACTCAGTCACAAAGATTTAAGCAGTCAGCCCGAAACAATGGTCTCCTGTCAGTTTGATCAAATAGTGGAAGGAAAACAGAGTGGGTGCTTTCACGACTTATCCAGACTCAGAACCAGGACTGTGAGTGGGCACACCCACACACAAAATTACAAATGCATCCAGATCCACATTTAGGGTGTGCATCAGATGTGCTTGTATGCTTTCAATCCCAAACCCAGCAGGCATGCACTCTTACATGCAGTGATGCACATATAGTCCAGGGACCCTGTTGCGGTTTCCCCTCTAATCCTTGCTTCAGTGGTGTGGAAATGGCTTCACGGGTTTGCCCGACCCCTGATCTGGGCATCCTGGGCTGTTTTTGTAGATTTAGACCAGCCCAGATCCATAGTTCACATTGAGGTGAGGCAGATCTGTCTCATAGGAAACCCCCAAAAAACTGGCAACCCAGGACTCTCATTCAGTTGTCATGTTTTATCTTTTGAATATAATTTATCATCATCTGTCTCACACTTACGGTATGTAATCCACCCTAAGGCTGGCTCTTATTAGATAAGATTTGAAACTTGGCTATCAATCAGATATGACAAATGCAAACCAACCGTAACACAGTACAACATTCACCGGCATCCACAGCAACACGGTGTTTTCTGGAACCCTCTTGACTGACAGGTGAGACACATGTGCATGTATATACCTATATTCCAGAACAGTCCGATCTGTGTGCATTAAATACGAATGACATGTTGCACTGGAGAAAACCCGGATACTGAAATTGAGTGTCAGTCAACCAAGCTGTCTTATATCTCTAAGAGCGGTAGATACACCACAAAAATAACATGACGAACTTATAACAGGGTCTGACGACAACAGTACAAACAACAGTACAAAGGAAGATGCAAGCTAAACTGAGGGTGCTTTTTCTTACACTTAACTGTACAAAGTAAAGGCTCTTGCATAAGGCGTGTGGTTCACAGGATAAATAATGGACCGACATGACATAGTATTTATATTTCGTGTAATATTTGTCAGCTTAGCGGGTTCGCTAGTCAGATCCTTTCGTTTCAGCTGATATCTTGTTGGTCAGCAGAAAGGCAGCATTGATAAGTGGATGTTGAGTGACACAGTGATCCCTGTTCTTCTGTGTTCCTCAGCAGAATACTCACCACTGCGGTTCATTTAGGGGAATGGCTCGAGTGTGAAAAATGAAGTGTGATTTAGAATGTTGTGATCATGTTAGACGGTTGTGTCCTTCTGTGTAGCCACAACTATTTCAGTTTTTTTAAGTAATCAGATTTTCCTGGCTGACTGGCTCTCTTGGCACAGCTTAAGTAAAAAAATATGTGTTTTCTTGGCAGTTGTTTCGCTTTAATGCAACACATTATAATTTTGGAAAGAAGAAAAAACGTAGCCTTCAATTTCCAAATAAAAAGTTTAATTCATAGACAGTAAGACTTTGTAGCTATAATTCATAGACAACATGACTATACAACTTTTTAAAGAAGATATATAGTTTGCAAATCAAAAAGTTTATTTCAAAGAAAATAAAACATACAAAGCTCAACTTAGTATCAGCTACAACCTCTCTTAAAGCAACATGAGTTTATGGCCCAAACAGCATTTCTCATATTACAAGTCCGTGTCCTATCAAAATGATACTGATGCTGGTATTTTACTGTGAAGTAGCTTCCTTTAATCTATAATCTGTATTATTGCAATTTCAGTAAACTTTGTGCAGGCATTGGTTTATAATGGCATTGACAAAATGTTTTCATGCCTGAAGGCACCACGGCACGGCTCCACTTCAATTTACCCATCCCAGTCCTCTGTCAGATGCATTATTCCAGTTTAACACTATCATCTGTGGTGAGGAGGTCTTTGCCTATAACTTGTGAGCTATGCAGAGCTTTGACGCAGCTTATCTTGGGTATTTATCCTGCGTTGATCCACTGTAGCTCTGCCTGGAAGCTGTAGCCCAGTCAGGAATTCAGAGTTGTGACAGGGTTTACGTTGGCCGAACCGCCTGAAACTGGAGCTGAGCACTGTGATGCAGTCAAATAAATCATCCAGAGAGAGAGATGGTGTGGAGACAGGACAAACAAATAGCTTTTTTTCAAAACAGCGTTTCCAGCAATGGCTTGTTTGGCAATAGACGGCATGAGACGGAGCGAAAGAGAGAAGGGCAGAGAAAGGCGATGACACAGACAGACAGACAGAAAGAAGAAGGATAAACAAACACTAAATACATGTCAGGTACCCTTTAGGTGAATTTCTAGCATAGACTTTAGTTGAACTCAAATTTCTTAGTGTCATTATGTGGTCAGCAGATGTTTTCATAACCCCAAGCTGTGCGACACAACAGTTAGAAAGCCAATCTACATTTTTTAGAAAAAACAAAACAAAAACAAAAACTGATTTTGTAGTCCAGAAGGAGTGTCACAGAAAACCTCAGAGACAAAGAAACAAAGGGATGATGAAAGAGAAAAACAGACAAGATGGGCTAAAGATGCTGATATGGTTCAACAAACCTTTTTTTTTTGTGTCCATCATCGAAAGCAAAAGGAGAACAGAAGAAAAGGAAATGGGAAGAGGACAGGGAGAGAGATGGAAGGACAGAAAAAAAACAAAGAATTGTGAATGACACACCAACACCCATGAGGCTGTTGCAACAACACCAGGTCTGATTGGAGCAATCAGACCTCTTTTCCAATCAGTTTCAGCATGAATGAATGTGTTCCCTTTGGACACCATCCATCAAAGCTTCAATACAGAATCTACAAATGTCCTCCCTTCCTCAGATTTTGTCACTGTTTTGACTCTGAATTGATGCTCAATGGCAAAAGGCAAGGCTGTGTTTTCACTACACAGGTTACACATGTATATATAGAGAACACCAACCCTGTCCGCCACAGAGAACATTTACATACCACTAATTTGCTTTGCCAAAAACATTTTGCTGCCTGCAACCATTTTTTTTCCAGTTGGATTAAAGGGAGGAGTTAATGTGGGTTTCTACTAATATGCGTTGCAACCAATCTTATCCCAGCTCATCACACGCTCTGTCACGCCCTTGTGTGTCTCATCAAGATGCAAAAGGGTCCCTTTGGCATCTGTGGCTGACATGAAAAGCCTGCCCTTTAGTGTCTGTGGCCGACATGCAAAGCGTGCTTAACTTAACATGCTAAACTTTGGTGAAAACTATGTGGCTATAGTTAAAAGATGGATGAAGTGCTTAACATGGAACATTTCTTTGGTTATGTTTCGGCTCAAAAACGTCTTTGGTTAGTTTTGGAAAATGTTGCTGACGTGTGTTTGCTTTGACATGTTTCCTACCTAAACATGTGTTTATAGTGGCTAATGGGAATGTATGAGTGTCATGACTGAGACTAATTGTAAAACTACAGACTTGCAGAAATAGTGGTCTCCCTCCACATTTGTACTTCCTTTAGTTTGTGAGATATATTCTGGAAAATATGACCACCATTCAAACTCACCTTAAAAAGGCTGTTTCCATAGAGACCTTGACAAATACAACATGGAAAATTCAAATATGAAAAATATCAGTCCGGACAGCTGGATGGATGGATGGATGGACAGATAGATACATTGATGACTATACCCCTGTCATTTTATGTGGGATAAAAAAGGTAATTTGCATCAGAAAATGCAAATATTAAATAATGTAAATATTAAATTTATTCGTTTTTATCATCTTTTGTTGTCTTAAAACTTGCAGAAAATAATGAATAAAGTCATAAGAAATCAGGTAACCCTGCACCAATTCTTACACCAACCCACTGTCACCTAATGGCATGCAAAGAACACCGGTTTGCACTTGTGTGCAATGTCTTCCACAGTAGCTAGCTACTGCTGACTTGTGTGTATGTGTAGCTCCAATCATGTTTTTTTTCTCCGTGTTGCTGCGACACTGGAATCAGCCCACAGTGGCCTCGATCCAAAAATGAGGAAACATGTCATTAAAATCTGTACATTCCACTTAATTAAATGCCATTACATGTGTGTAACCAATAAAACTTAACAATAGTTGTGTGTAACTCAGTGTGTAGTGGTACACGGACTGTGGCCAGAGTCTGACTGTGCGTCCGCTGCAGTAAACTGGAGTCAAGGTCATGATAGGGAGTATTTAACAAGTTATATTTGGAATATCTGATGTCTCCTGTTAGAAACTGACTGATAGTTGATCCATTAAAGAAATGACTTTTTTCTAACATAATTCCACAACCCCTAACCTTGCTTGCTTCTGCTTTCTGCCTCAAAAGTGTGACAGTCCTGTTTCTACCTACCCCGCTGAGAACCATCTTGTCACCATTATGTACATATAGAGGCGTATATAATTCGGTGTTGTACTTAAAAAGGGACCGCTCCATAGAACCAAGACCCATAAAGGCTTTTCTGCTTCTTCTGTTGTCACAAAACTGTAAGTTAAGCAAAGTTCAAGTGTGTGAAGAAGAAAAAAATCACTTTATTCCACAAGTGTTGCATTAAATTCAGTGAATAAGCGGGGTGGAAATGAGGCTTACAAGAGCTTCAGCCTCCGCTGTCACAGGAGACGACCATGGAGCCAGAGTGCATTTAGTGCTTCTTTTTTTGCCTTCTTTTCACGCCATTTCACCTCCTAACTCGAACCATTCCACCTTGGCTGCCGGCTACCACAAAACAGAGGTCGTTAATCGTGCTCTAGACTCACATGCACAGATGGAGGACTGACACACACACACACACACACACATGCACACACACATACACACACACAGCAGAATGATAGTAATTGAAATCCTAAGTGTTGCGTATCCAGGAGTGAAACAGGAAGAAAGTCTTAAAACACTGCTCTCCTGAGCATCCTAAAACACTTATTGACTTTTATTGTGTTTGTCTTTGTGTGCGTGTGTGTGCACGTACACGTGAAAACATGCATATATTTACTTTTTTCCTGCACACTGTGCTTTGGCATTGTTGCATTTCACATAACACCATTTGGCTGTAAAATATGTAGGGCTTGGAATTGTTTGAGGGATAAAAGAGCACGTTTCCCGGAGGATCATGAGATTGACGAAAGAGGTTGGCAGAGTGGCTAAATTACCTCCAACTTTACAGAGAGCACCTCACAGGGTGCAAAATCATTCTGAGAACAAATGATGTAGCAACATTTTGACTTTTATGAACCCACAACCTTTTGGCTACAAACTTAAGAAAGAGACCTACAATATTTAAGGATATTTTATTTTCATATTACACGAGGATAAACCTGTAATTTATTTCTCTTATACAAAACAAGCACATACATAGCAGCAAATATCAGCTGAGACAATTTGATTATGGCTATATAAAATTTCCACCAATCACAAAGCGGTTTTCGCTCTCACAGGGGATACAGCCTATTAGAGGGACCGGTAATGGGGCCCATATGAGCGCGGACTTCTGGGTAATCCCAGCAGGTGTTGTGTTGATTATGATCTGACACTCTTGTCGGCTGCTAACTAGAAGCATTCTTGACACAGTGGAGTAAGCTCAACAACAAACTCTCGATTGTGATGCATTTAGGAGCTGACTTACATTTCTCTTTTCAATAACCTCACATGAAGACTGCAGACTCAGGGACCACACTTGGCTCAGAAACCACAGCTTAGTCAACAAAAAAGTCTGAGTGTTATGCATTTGGACGTAAACATTTGTTGTTCTTTCACATCACATGGAGATAAACGCCACACAATATAGGATCAAGAAATACTAAATGAATTTATGTATCTGTGGCCCATAAGAATGTTGTTTTTTTTACCAATCATTTTTGGTTAAACAGGCTTGAAACATCTTATCCTACTTTCCCACTGTCGCTGTGACTGTGTTTGTGCTCATCTCCCATGGCTGTATTTAATTAAATAAGCCTCCACATCGCGTCTTCCCGTGCCGTCTCCCTGCGCCGTCTCCCTGTTTACATTATATGCCCTACATGGTGCCTGCAAACACTGCTCTCTCTGTTTTTATAGAGGAGAAAACAAATGGCTGCTATCACTTCCATGCAGCCGCAGTGATAACGCGCATTGCTCTGGAGTTTATTTGCAAGAATATGAATTGTGTTTTATTTTCCACTGGGGTTTCTACATGCGCTTTCCATTATGCACGAGACAAAATAATATATTCCTTCCCAATGTCTCTTGCCACACATGAAACAAGGACATTATGAGTTTTTTTAGATACTGCTTTTCTTTCTTTTCCCAGACTATTACACAGCTATGTAAAATATTTGGCCTCATATGGTCCTTATCTTTATAGATCTTTAGTTGTTTTACTTTAAAAAATATGGAACACTAATACATTTAGGCTACAGACTCAAAGTGAGCCATCAAATGTCTTTAGTCCATGTGTGACAAGATCAAACAACACATTTGAGATTGAGAACCATTAATCAAATCACCATGTAAACAAAATCAGCAACAGATCAATAACACACTTCTAAAGAGGTCTTTTAATCTAAGCTGGAAAGACTGATATGCTGAGCTACGAAGAAAAGTCTGACATGTTAGAAAACAAATGAATTTGCTTTCTCACTAAGAGTGAAGACAGATACCACTCATGACTGAATGGTTAATATGGGGCTACATTAAGCAGCCAGTTAGCTTAGCTTAGCATTTATACTGAAAAGAGGACTGATGAGACCCTTTAAAGCTCACTAACTAATGTGTTACACTGTTTGTCTAATAAAAAGGACTGTTTGTGGTTAAACAGGAGTTAATGTGCTGGACTTTCTGTGCGGTGGCTCAGTCGGCCCGAAGCATTTGCGAACTAAGCGGCTGTCTAGGGCGGCAGGGACCACCAGAGGGGGCCCAAGAGCACTTGAAATGTCCCACAAGAAAGCTTGATTTTAAATATGTGATGTCATACTTTAACAGAGATAATAGTATGCCATTTCCTAATATTATGACACTTGGAGGGACACTGGAAGAACTCAATGTGGTGAAAATGTTAATTGATTTTCCAGAAGTCTGACAATGCACATAAACCAGGAAGTTGGAAACACACTTTAAGATAATTGATTGAAACATGAAGAGATAAAAAATGAAGATATATGAAGAAGAAAGATCTAATTGGATATTGATGGGAAAATATTACAATTCTAACACTTATTTTATGACGTATGTTCTTTTAGTTGTGACTATACAAGTATGACTCAGCGTGCTAATCAAAGATTCATGCAGGATATTTTGCCCACATTTTTGTCTTATTCACAGTCTGAATTTCTCAGAATTGTTCAGCTAGCATTTGTTTCTTCTGTGTAGCATGAAAAAGATTCACCCAGTGTAAACAGGAAAAACAAGATCCTGCTAAATGGTTACCAAACAATCAGAAATTTCTATCTCGCTGATTTATATGTAAGCACAATTTTACACACATAAACACTATCACTTTTCCCTTGCCTCTCTGATATATGTTTAGACATGCTGTCACAAACATTACTCTCTGACAGAGAAGATGTTATCGTGTATAGCTGCCCTCCCTAAGCACAGAAAACAAGAATCTGCTGCATTTTATAAGCTGCATTTAACAGCTTAGCGGGTAAATTCTGTAGACCCATTAAAAAAAGCATGTGAGCATGTATGTGTGAACATGCCTTGGTGGTGTTTAATCAGCTATGAAAGTTGTAAAACTATATTTCTCTTCATCAGTGGCCAGAAATTAAAATGGAAAATGTGAAACACGTTTCTTCTTGTACCTAAATCCCGAGCGCGTATATCATGAATGAGCATCAACTTATCACTTGAGTATTTGATGAAATCAAACTCCAGTTACATGTTATTTTTTACATGAACAGCAGCCCTGTGAGATAGCTAACTCCATAATACTTTTAAAATAGCCCTTATCTCTAACCAAGGCCATATGATGCCACAGGGGGAGGTACATTTCTACTGCCTGGTGGCTTCTTTTGAGGGAAGTTTGTTAAAGTCATCTACCCATAACATGACAGTCAGCCCTCTAGATGTGGTCGAAATCAAACACCCCCATCTTATCTCCACTTTTAAAGAGCCCGTCCCCTAACTTCTTTACCTTGATCCTGTTTGATCTGAGGGGAAAATAAAGGGGGAGGTTGAGGTGAATGAGAGGATGAGGAGACTTGGTTTCTCCAAAAAGGACAGAAGAGCTGTTTGTTCCATGGAAACACAATGGACTGAAAGAGTGCCCAGTTGTTTATTGTCATTCTATACTTAGTGTGCAGCTCTTACACCTGTGTGGTGGGCTTAGACACACTGTTTCCATCGATACGAAGACACTGATGGAGGACACACAACCTGACAGAATTTAGAATTCACTGTCTTTGACTGATACTTAGATTCCATGACGGTAAAGGCTAATGTCTAAAGCATGTGATTTTTTTGGGGGGGGTTTGGATTGTTGTTATTTCATGTTGTATTTTTGGAAGCGTTTTCCCCCTTGTTGTGTGTTTTACTTCACATTTCCTTCCTTGTTCTTCTTAATTAGCAATTACCTGCCTCCTGTGTGATTGTCTGTTCCTCCCTGATTGTTTCCACCTTGTCTGATTGTCTCCTCTGTGTATAAAGTCCTTATGTTTGTAAGTTCAGCTGTGTTTGTTCCCATATGTTCCAGCCTTAATCTACTCCCGAGCTCCTTGTATTCTCCTTGTGTTTTCCCTTAAGGTTTGTTTACTCATGGCTTCCTAGTTTACTTGTTTTTAAAATTTTTTTTTTTAACTTTGCTTGTGTTTTGTGGTTTTCCCTTGTTTTTGCCTCTGTTTGGATTTATTTCTCATTAAATTCCTCTGTTGAAATCTATGTGTGCATCAGGGTCTTGGTTTTTGAGCTGCATGTAACACCACAGATTCTACTTAAACAGAACAATCTAGCATCCGGAGTCAGTGTCTCTTAAATGCAGCATTTTAAGAGCCTGTAGATTCCTCTTTCTTTAAAATAAATGGTAGCATGTGGGAGTATGACATGGAAAAAAGTTCACCAACTGGTTGCCAACTGGAATCAAACCAGTTTGCCACAGTTGCGAAGATGTGGCCGTAACCAGTCAGCTACCAAGGTGCTCAGGAAAGGGTGCAAACGGTATAGCCTCAATGGACACATATGTAATACAGCCATTTTTAGTCATTTACGTGCATAAATGTCTGGCTAATATCTGCATTTTCACACGTCTAATTTTGAATGCCAAGAACAATGCGTTCATCTCTCATTGCTACACCTCAATGCACTGGTTTTTCAAACTCCGTGCCCTGGCTTGTTTTAAATACATTTGGAATTTCCAAGCCAAAGGTGAAATAACCCTGTTGACATCATTAGAGTTATTTCTCAGACATTAAAAAGCTCCTCCAGAGCCACAGGGAGACATTATAGAACTGGTTTCAGAGCCTGAGTTGCTGATGAGTAAAATCTGTGGAAAGCCCTTTTAAAATAACTCCTGAAATGCTTGGAATATCATAAAATGAGGATATCTAACAGTTAAAGAGCATCCAGGGGAGTGGAAGGTCATAAATCCTAAATGGAGAGGCACCTTGGTTTGTTCATAGCTGCATGGCACGGTTAGTATATTCTCTGATTTGTAGCTAACTTGTAAGTGAAATAACACTGAAATTAAAGTCGACTTCATTTTTACTGAGGAACCACAGGGTTTCCCTCAAGGACCACTGATGGCTCCCCAGATTCCCCTCTGACCGTCACAACAGCGGAAGGATGAACACATCCACCAGATGTGGCAGGAACACACTCGACTGGCAGCTTGATCCACGCAGAGGAATCTAACAGCCCCAAAAGGGTCAATCCTTTGTGTTAGGTTATCAACACACTGGGTAGGACTGATGGTTTTGTTCTACTCTGATGATGGATTAGACTGTAAGTGAATACATGTGGGATTTCAGCACACACACACACACACACACACACACACACACACACACACACACACACACACACACACAGACACACACACACACATGTGACAGCAAGATAAACATATGTTTGAATCCAAAAATGAGGAGCTGCACACAGGCCGAAGAGGGTAAGGTGGCATTTTAAGCACACACATACACACCTATCTCTGCTTTCACCCCACATCTGAAAGTAATTCATGGGTCTCTCTCTCTCTCTTTCTCTCTCTCTCTCTGTGTGTGTGTGTGTGTGTGTGTGTGTGTGTGGTGGGAGGCCTGCTGGATTCCATGGCGACCCCCCCTCACCAGGATGGCGGAGAGGAAAGGGGAAGGAATGGAGGGCGGCTGGTGGGGATGATGGGGAGGGTGGAGGTAGGTAAGCGTTTTGGGAAACGTAGAGGGAACAGCAATTAAAATCCCCTTTTCTCCGTCCTTTTGATGGAATTCCCGGCGGAGTGGACTCAAAGCGGGATTAATCACCAGCCCTCATCCCCCTGAAACCTCCATCCCTCACTGCCTCTTTTTTCTCCTTCTTCCCTCTCTTTCGCTCTTTCTTTCTTTCTTTACAAGTATGTGTCATTTCCTCATTAATATCCTGGGAAAGGAAATCGAGGGCCTGGGCGAAGCAGTGTAAACTGTATTTTTCCCTTCATTGCCTGAATCCTAAATAATTCTTTCAAATGTTTAGGGGAAACTTTAAAAGACCTGTGGTCTCTGCTCATTTCAGCAAACTGATGCAGAGATTATCACTAGCAAGTTTTATAGTCGTCTTAAACTTGACATCGATTTGTGTGTGTGAGGGTGTGTGTGTATGTGATAATGACTTGTGTGCTTGCACATGGTCTTGGGCTAACACTCCGACTCTTTCCCTTGTAGCCAAATAGCCTTGTTATCAATGCAAGCCATGCACCGTATTACAACCTGTAATTTAATTTACATTGTGCTTGGGAAAGTAGTAAATTACTTGAGCTTCTGCTCAAAATGAATAGCCGGCCGCTCCACAGTTGACACAAATGTCTTTGCTTTTGCTACTAAAGGCAGAATTTCTTGCTAACAGTGCGCTGAAACATATAATTTTGTCCCGAAAAGTACAGTGAAATCTAATAAGCCACCATCAAAAGGGGTTTTCTACTGCTCTGTCAAATAAATAATAAAACTTTTTAGGCTTAGCATAACATTTCTACTTTCTGCCCCTTTCACACTCCTTCCTCTCCTTCCTCCTTCTCTTCTCTGTCTCTCACTCCTTCCCTAAAACAAACGCCTCAACAACCCCCAGGAAAACGCTGATTGGATGTGCATGCATTTCACGTCCATTAATTATGTGACTCACAGACTTCTATTGATGTTTAACTGCATCAATCATCTTGATTTGGCACGAGAAGAAGAGACCCTGTTATTACGCAGCTTTAGTTTCTTAACAACTTGCACATTGAGAAATAACATTTTCAATTCCAGGAACGCAGACGAGTCTGCGAAAACTTTTGATATCGTCTAAACTATTATTAACCTCTTAATGTTGGTATGCACTTATGTAAAGATTTACATACATGTTAAGAGTTTTCCAGTAGTGTGTGAATAATTTTTGGATTTAACCTCTCATCCTTTGGGATGTGAGATTCAAAGAACCGACCGTCAACACCACCCAATAAAAACAAGGCCTTCCTTCCTGTGACCCTCCTGTTAAAAAGAGTCAAATCCAAGCGTGAGTCCGAATCCGCTCTTGGGGTGTTAATTTGATAGACTGTTGAGGGGAATGGGAAAGATTCAGTTATAAACATCTTTCAAATCAATAAGGAGAGACACAACCATATTTATCAGAGAAAGGTTTTGGCAGCTACCTCTATAGTGTGTAAACTTCCATTAAACGTAGATCTATGAATATAGAGCAGAGCACAAGTTCACTCCCAGTTTAGATGCTGGTTAACTTTTCATTTGAACTGAAACACACAGAAAACCCTGGCTTTGGTGGAGAAAGTGAATCGTGTGATAAGTCTGAATACAAAATAACAAAAATATTATAAAAGGAGCAGCATCACTGACTGAGTGGCTCAACAGCGCAGAATTTTTGAATGAGCATTTTTGGACTAAAACTTTTTTTTCTCCATGAAATCTATTCTTCTCCTCTATTCTTCAGGGGATGAATCCATTTTTTTATTATTTTGTACAGTTTTCCACAAGATCTGTCTTTTTACATAAGTCAGTACATGGCAGCCTGGGGGGTGCCAGAATGTGTTGCTGCTCTTGTTCTCAGTCCCATAAATTAATAAACTGATCTGTTTTCACTGAAAAGTTGATGGTTGGCTGTTGGCTGTTAAATGACTGTGTTTTTGTTTATTTGCTGATTTATTTATTGTGCGACATGGGAGGGCTGCCAAACTGAATTTCCCCCTTGGGATAGATAAAGTTGTGTGAATCTGAATCTGAATCTGAAGATCTAACAGCTACAATGAAATTTAAAAAAAAAATTCTAAATTGTACTTTCTTTTTGCATTTTTGAAAACAATAGTGATACTCATTTATCACAACTCACTGCAAGATCACTGTTTTAAGAAACTGTCAAAAGCTCGTGCATGAATAACAGCGTCCTCCGTCTTTGAACAGTGAATCATCTCTAGCACATATCCACCACAACGTGGCAAGACACTGGAGACGCTGTCAGTCTTCAACCTCTATGGTAAGCATATGCTAACAACCTTGCAGAATTAAGAGTCTGTTGAGGCTCACTAAATCTCTCTCGCTCCGCCATGTTTCCTGTCTGTATCCGATGTAAGATAAAGCAAAATCTCTCTAAAAACAATAACATATGATTTTGAAAGAGTGCTGTTATATCCGTTTAGCTCAAAGTCTTTCAAACAGCTCCAAAAGCCCTTAAATCTCCAGTCATGAGAATTTACCCCACCTAAAATCTGCCTCACCCGCTGCCTCGGTTGTATCTCATTTACTTTCTCAACTGAGCTCTAGCCTCCTCATCCGCCAATCCCTTCCTCAATCCTCCCATCCATCCATCCCCTCATCCACCTCTCAGGCCTGTGTGTGCACAGTCCCCTAAGACTCTTAAAACCCTCTCCTCTTCTTTCCTGCTTTGCACTATATTTCATCTTTGTTTTGCTTTATCTTATCACGGCTATCCCTCTTTCAATCACATTCATCCCCTCCTCTTCACCCTTTCCACCCCTCCATCCGCACTTCCAATCCTACCTCTTTCTGCCTCTCACATTCAGTCCTTGTTCTTCCTCAGGAAGCTATACCCCGTCTGGACCCTCTGTCTCTTTTTTGTTAATCCATCCATACGTCTCTATATCAAGTCAAGTCTAATGTAATCTATCTCGAAAGCCTCACCAATAATTAACCAACCACCCTTCCTTCAATATGTCTATCTCGTTTTTTCATCCATGCACGTCTCCTTGTTGTGTCACACTAAATATTTCCCCGCCTCAATGAGTGCAGGTGCTTTCCATTACATCCATACACACATGCACATACAGTACATGCACGCACACAAACTTTGAAGTGCAGGGCTTCATCAGATCCAAACTGCAGGAAGGGAGATGGCAGATCAGAGATAAGCTAGCAGCGTGGAGCCGAGCATGTTCACTTGTGTGTGTGCCCTGCCATGGGAGCTTGACTCCTGGTGAGAATGTGTTGCCGGTTACCAGCAGGCTGGTGGCTTTGATGTTATGACTTCAGTGTCTCAGGCGTGCTGCAGTAAAAAGCAGTGGAAATTGCAGTAGAGCTATTTATTTTATTGAGCCCAGTCAGTCTCATATTTTCTAACAGAGACTTAAGTAAAGCTGAATTTTAGGGGGGGCTGATAACCCAGATATAATGTAAACCCTATGTGATTTGAGTCAAAGCTGTACCAACTGTGGCTCCAATCAAGCCCTAAATCCTGGAGATAATAGAAAATCTAGTGAAAAGAATCTTCCCCCTTATTGATGTGTTCAGTGAGCATTTGCAGACTCGACGGGGTATCTTATTTTAGAATGTCACAGTTTCCATTTTTAGAGGAACCTGTACTTTGGAGTGGGGTGGCGTTTTTAAAAAAAAAAATTTAAATTTATAAATTAGTGATTTATCCAAAGAGGACAAAACTTGACACTTGGAAGGTTTACTTTCAGTTAAGCAGCTTTTATGGAATCAAATGTCAAATATTTAAAGTAAAATTTCACAGAAGTCAAGCCCAAGTCAAGTCCATTGATCCATTGATCCATTGATCCATGCTGATTTTAGAATAAATCTCTGATCACCGCACGCCACAGGTTACTCTGACTGTGATAAACAAATGTGGTGTAAATCTGCCCCATGAATGCATGGTGTCGCAGAAACTGCCTCACACTCCTTTACAGGAAGTGCTGGAAGGATAGCCTCAGGGTCAGGGTCACATGTCAAACACAAAGACAAGCCTGGGAGCCGCCTAGTTCAAGTGTAATCTTGCAGGGTTTGACCATGGAGCAGCTCCTCTGGAGCAGCTGAGGGGTTTAGTGTTTTTCTTTAGGGCTTTGAGTTTTTGTTGAAGGAGTAGAGCGGGGCAATGCTTGATATTATGAAGGAGAAAAGAGCATGTCTACTTCATTTCCTTTTCCTGGATCCTTGTGCCTCACTTGACTGCTTCTGTGAAGGGTTTGACAGCTAGTTATAGGATTCCAACGGATAACGTTCTGTTCTTACCAAATGCTCTCTGTTTTTTCCTTTTTCCCTTTGTCTTTCATACTTGACCCATATTTGCTATAAATGTTTTTTTTTCTTTCCTCTTATGCATCTCCCAGCTTTATTTGTTTGTTTTCCCTCAGTAATTTACGATTGTTTGCACTCTCATTAAAATCAACAGGCATTGCTCTGAATTTGTTCAGTTTTGTTATGGTATTAATTTTGGTGTTAATGGGAATTTCCTAAACTTAAAAGAAAACCCTCACACATGAATTCTGCAATGAATTTCTCATTCCACGCTTAGAAGCGGCATGTTTGTAATAGTATCTTCATAAATGGAGCAGATAGCATCACAGGCAAAGAGGTGGGGGTGGAAATGAGAGGGTGATAAGGTAATAGCATTACCATAGATCCTGTAACACACACACTTACACGGCCAGACACAACACACACCGGTGATGATATTCCCTTGGTGGATCAGGTAACATGCTGTAAATTAGCCAGTGATCCATGTTGGCAGTTAAACAGGGTGAAGCCAGCTCAGTTTTGTATCAAAACATTCACATGTTCTTTGACGTTTCTCTGTAACAAAATATTATTCTCTGTTGTGACACAAATTCATCTGTATGATGCAGATCCTGTCATGAAATTCTGATTCACACGTTTTGAAGCCATGAGACTGATCTTTAAAAAACACTAAATGTTTTGGCAATGTTTTTAGAATTTAGCTTTTGCTGCCAAATTCACTTAAGATAGAAGTATATAGTATACACACACACACACACGCACACACACACACAAACACACACGCACACACACATACATACACAGACCTTTGCGTTGGCATGGCTTTTATATCCGGACTCGATTTACGTCTGTTTTGATTGGCCTTCAGAGCAGAGTCAGACGGGTTTGGAGGTGGCGAAGAGGAATGTGTCCACACCGTGCAAGCATGCACCCATGCCTACACACACACACACACACACACACACACACACACACACACACACACACACACACACACACACACACACACACACACACACACAGACAGAGCAGGCTGGAATGTGTTGTTGTTACGGTGGAGCTGTGGAGCTGCACAGTACTCAGCACCTCCACACCGATAAGACCACAGCTATCTGATAGAGAAGAATGTAGAGAGGCCGAAAGAATGGAAAGTGCATGGATGGATGGAGGGAGGACAGACATGGAGAAAGTGGAGGGAGGGAGAGAGAGAGAGGGAGACAGGACAGAGGAGGAATTAAAGGACAAATATCCTTATTCCGATTTTACCTTTTGAAGTCATGAACTGTATCAAGTTTTCCACTGAAGTCAATAATTTTCCATATAAACACCTGAGATTTATAGTATATGTGAGTTTTATGTGTGCAAACAATCAAAAGGCTAACGTGTTTTATAATGGGACACAATCTCCATCTTTATAATAATAATAATGATGATAATATGACAAAATATTATGACCCAATTTTCAAAATTTATTGTATGTCATATACAGTATTTGCTTTAATGTGTTTAGAGTTCATTTGTGGGGCTGAACACTACAATTAAGTCAAAAGTGTTTGTCTCACATGGTCTACAACTCTTCTTATAAACTAAAACCATTTCTTTTAGTGAAAACCCCCCCACAAATTGCCCATTAAATCAGATTCCATTTGTATACGATTTGTTGCAAAAGAGAAATTTAACAATATCGTCATGTACTTTTTTCTGACACATTGATTCAAGCTGCCTTTAACACAGACAGTGTTAAGACTTTGTTTTGGACTGGGTGGCTCAGTACTTCTCTCAGCTGTCACCTGATTATTTATAGACGTTATTAGACATCTGGCTTCAAATCAGTCTCCAGTCTCCTTCCCTGCCTCCTTTTACAATTTATCCTTTCATCCTTCTTTCCTCCTCTCCCTCCATTTGTATCACGACCTTTGACCGTTCCTTGTTAGGGAGGGAAAAGGAAGAGGTTAACCTCTGCACTGAATATATAGACACACACACACACACACACACACACACACACACACACACACACACACACACACACACACACACACACACACACACACATGCCCTACAGCCTTTATGAGGCTTCTAAGTCTTGAAATGTAGATGTCGATAATTAGCTTTGACTGTAAATTAACAGAAGATGACACAGATTGATACAAATGGACCCTCCTTTAATTGAACTATGTTGGGTTAATTGAGGTCAGTGGATAGTGATGTCATCTGTATTATATATACATTTTTAATCAATAAAAAATAATTGGCTATAACAGAAGTTGGCATAGCTTCCATTAAGGCATGATTGGTACTTTTTTTTTTTTTTTAAGCGCACACTATACATCTTGTATAATCATGTTGGACTCATTTGAGCATCTTCAAGGCTTTAAATAAAGAGTACACACTCAAAGAAAAGTGTGTGACACTCAGTATAAATAGAGTACAAAGAACTTCAGTATATTCTATATCTTTATCATTGTTTTTGACACACACTATTTCATTTACTCAGCTCTGTTATTGTTCCTGCCAGACAAAGGATTGTAAATACAGTTATCAGGAACTTTCTGCATCTCTGTGTGCGTTTCTCTGTGTCTGTTAAGCAGGTTACCATGGCCTGTGCACCAATATTTTCCTTGGCTAACAGCTTTTCAGAACATCCTTTATATATCTCTCTTTCTCAATTCCTCTTTTATCAACCTCAGACATTAAAGCACTGCCTCACACTGCACTTAAATTTATTTTATTCATTATAATTGACAAAACATCGACAAACTTGCCAAATAAGTGGAAGAAATAACTTGCTTTCCCCCTAAGGCAACATTTCGTCTCACTCTCATCATACCTGGATGTATCCAGACACACAAAGGGCCAGTTCTGCAGTCGTGCAGCTGCCCATTCAGTTTAATCACAGAGGTTAGAGTTTAATGAGTTATTATTAGTGAGCCCTAAATCACACAAACACACTGTCCCTGTGGTTTTGTGATTTACAGTGCAAACACAGTGTGTACTATGTCCAATCAAGACCTGCAGTGGGTAAAAATAGCTTAACAGAGCTGTATTGCATGGGGTTCAGAACTGTTCAGAAATGTGCACATGTACATACTGTATTTTTGTTTTTTATTACATGCCCGTTACCAAAAAAGCTGAGTAAAATGTAAATAGAAACAGAAGGTGATGATTTGCAAAACATTGAAACCCCATATTTAATTGAAAATAGCCCAAATACAAGATATCAAATGTTGAAACTGAGAAATTTCATTGTTTTATGAACATTTTTGCCCATTTTGAATTTGATGTCAGCAACACTTCTCAAAATTTTTTTTTCAAAATGACAGAAACAGGTCTCCTCAGTTCACAAACGCTTACAGAGTGTTCTTAAAAGAAGAGGTGATAAACGTGACCCTGTCCCAAGTTTATTTGAAACGTGTTGCTGGCATCAAACTCTAAATGAGGATATACACATTTTTTGGTTTCAACATTTGAAATGTTGTTTTTGTGCTATGTTCAGTTACATATGGGGTTTCAATGATTTGCAAATCATTGCATACTGTTTTTATTTATATTTTACACAGCGTCCCAACATTTTAGGATACTGGGTTGTAATTAAGATTGTCAGATATCCATAGCTGAGACTTCTGCTGCCCCCAAATACGATAGGGGTGATTGGAATACAATTTGTTACACTCATGGTTTCATTTGGAGTGACAGAAATGCAAAAATTGTCCACAGGATTATCCAGAGCAATTGAAAAAGAAAGAAAGGAAGAAAGAAGAAAGGCAGATGGGCTTCCATGCCCATCTTTGTAACTCGTATCACATGGTGAAAGATCATTTTTGTAGGTTTTCTGTCAGGATTTCTGAAAGAGTCAAACACACTTTAAGAGTATCACTAACTGAGCCTGTCCACAGACATTTGGATCTGCCTGTGCAAAATAGGTCTCCTAACACACCACCAGGCTGTTGATTTGGTGGTGGTGTGTGTGTGTGTCATTGTGTGTGCATGTGTGTCAGTGCGATTTTCTAGTAAATTAGACCATCAATCACACACAACATGGGAAGCAGCAAGAGAAAAAAAATCCTCACAATGAAACAAAGGCACTGGAGCAACATATGGCATTATTTAACTGCCTAGTCAGAAACACAAGTGTGTGTGTGTTTGTGTGTACTCACATTGCTGTGTTTAAAAAAAAAAAAAAAAAAGCATTATTCCACTCTGAGTTGTGGACTTTTAGGGGACAGGGCTGTATGGGAGACCTGAGAACTTTCTTTTAATATGTCATCATATGTAAATTGACTTGTAAGCTTTAAACTGAAATTCAGCTAACTGGACCAGAGAGTTTAAATTAGGACTAAAGTTAGAATAAAAAGAGTTTCAGGGTTTTCTGTAAAAATGTGCCTAAAATTACAAATAAGCATAACAATTTTGTGTGTGTGAGTGTGTGCTCAAAGAGACATAGGAATGTTATGATATCCTCCTCCAAAAGCTGGCTCTCTGCCTCCGCCTGTGTCTCATACACACACACAGAGGAAGTGTGTACACAGTGTATGAGGAGATAATAGCTTTACAGGGGCCACAGTAGCGCTTAGCCAAAGATCTGTCCAGCTAAAGGATCCATTAAGCTACACACACACACACATACTTCATCACTGACCTACAAACAATGTAAAATTAGGCAAAAAGACACCCACACTAATACCAGTACAAAGCCTGAAGAACACATGCACACTCTACACACACACACACACACACACACACAAACATAATCATATATCTGTCCATTGATGGGTTGGAGGTGGAGAGGAGCAGTGGAAGAGAGAGAATAGAGAGAAGAACAGATGAGAATACATGAGAAAAAGACTATCTATCTATCTAATCACATTATAGGAGTGGATGGAAATGTTAATGGTCGAGTGAAATAACATTTTTAAGTAATTTGAATAGATTACAGGTTTAAGGTAAAATAAAAATCACACCATGGTTAATATTTAAAAGATGTTAAGTTGTTAGTAATTAAGTTGTTAGCCATTATACAAAATTAGCACATTCTCCGTTGGCGTCATAGTTTGGCATTGGATGTAGAGCATGTCCTCCATCATTGTCCAATAGAAACGAGGAAATTCCATGTGACAGCCTGATATTAATGCTGCCTTGTTGCTTGCGTGTGTGTGTGTGTGTGTGTGTGTGTGTGAGAGAGAGAGAGAGAGAGACAGAGAGAGAGAGAGAGAGAGGGAGAGAGAGAGAGAGAGAGAGAGAGAGAAGTCACCCAAGTGAAGTGTGAAGTTGTCACTCTGGTCACTGGCCTGGTCCTGAACCACAGAAATATACTAATTAGTAGCACACTGTCTCAGCTCATAAAAATACAGGGGGACTGGAGGGGAGAAATGAAGAGAGAACTACGTAGAAAGATGAGAAAATGGCAAAGAAATGAGACATAAATTAGACACATGAATGAAGAGGGAATGACATGGTTGTAAATGGCACCAGAGGAATGATGAAAAAATGCGAGCAAAGAAAGGAGAGTGAAAGAGTGTGGTGCAAGAAGTTCTGCATCCGCCGACTCACTTTACAAAAGGTTATTGTCTCTTTATGAATTATTCACCAAAACACAAAGAAGGGATCATGCATGAATGTCCTGAACAGAGTTTCAAACCCTCAGCCTCTAAAATTAATGACATGCATCTTATCCCATTGAGCCCAAACAGAGCTGTCAGAGAGTGGTTTCATACACGCACAAACAGTGGTTAGTGTGAACAACGGGACGATGACTCCTTCACTTTCAGTGTTTCAATGTGTTGTTTATGTGGTGGTGCAAGTTTTTCACATTATTTGTTTGGCCAAACTCTCATTGCTTTCAGAGACAGAACTTTTCCAACCGGGAAATTTTATGTTTGAGACATGTCTCCAACCTTATATCTCACGACATTTGAAATCATCCAAAAACAATAAACTGACACGGATGCTCTAATGTGTTGTTCGGATTTGTAGATTAGACCTCCTCATGACCTAAATTATCCAACTGATGGAATTCTGCACTTATAAGCAAGATTGACATTGTTGTTTTCGCCAAAATGACTGACAGTATGTTTTAAATGGTACTTTGGATAATTGGCTATTGGAACAGACTGCCCCAGTGAAAATATGTCAGTGAGTATTTAAATCCAAAGACAAAGATGTGTGTAGAACGTTTCCAGGAATAGTACTGCACTGTGGGGCAATTTTGGAAGTGGCCACTTGTGCACACTGGCCCAAAAGGCATCTTTCTCTAGTTCATTCATATGTGATGGCAGCCAAGTAGTCAGCAGCTCAGCCAGATGAATCCTCTTTAGCACATGTCAACTGGCTCAATCCGGAGGACTGTAGTATGCATGCTGTACACTGTAGGTCCTGCAAATGCTAATTCAGCAAGGGCTCAAATATAACAGGCTGGCTCTCCAGGTGTAACCTGGAGTTGAATATATATATATATATATATATATATATATATATATATATATATATATATATATAGAGAGAGAGAGAGAGAGAGAGAGAGAGAGAGAGAGAGAGAAAGGATTTTGTGGGAAAATATGGCATCATTGTTGGCAGCTCTCTTTTTTCTATAAAAAAACAACAACTATATATGAGTAGTATGCAGGGGCATGAACAACCTCCAACCCAAGTCAGCACATGTGGCATTTATTAACAAACATGCTGTGTAATTTAATGGGAACACAGGGAGACCTGCCACTCCCAAAAATGTATTCAATAATTTGTCCCCCTTCATTTATCAAAGTGTCTCAGGTCTCCTCAAATGTATGAGAAAGAAACAAAGCCTTTGGTTCACACACCAAATTGATTCACTCATTTTGACAAGCAGCAACACAGCAGAGATGTAAGAACTTTTCAAATGTCCATCCATTCATTTTCTGTGGCCGCTTATCCTGTGCAGGGTCGGTGCAAGATTGGAGCCTATCTCAGCTGACGTTCAGCGAGAGGGCCAACATATAGAAAACCAAACAACGATTCACACTCATATTCACACCGACTGGCAATTTATAGTCACCATTTCACCTATAATGCATGTTTTATGACTATGGGAGGAAGCTGGAGAACCTGGAGGGAACCCATGCAGACACGGGGAGAACATGCAAACTCCACACAGAAAATGTCCCAGGTCCTCAGGTGGACTTGAACCCAGAACGTTTTTGCTGTGAGGCAGCAGTGCTGCCCACTACGCCAAATGCCATTTCTAATTTTAACATTATCATACAGAGTAAGCAACAAACCTTACCCTATTTACCTCCACCAACTTGAGTTGGAGGATGTTATATGGTTATCCACATTTGTTTGTTTGTTTGTTTGTCTGCATATATCTGCAATATCTTGAAAGGTCAACAAATTTTGATGACATTTTGCAGTTGAGTTGATAACACTTTGAAGTGGATCCAGGTGCGGGTGCAGATTTGGGATAACTTTTTCCATTTCATCAAAAATGCAAGATAAGCCTTTTTTTGTCTTTTTTTTTTTAACATTTTGCCAATATTGTAAAAAAGAAAAAGAAAAAAAATGTCCGTATAAAAAAAACAACCCTGGCATGGACAAGTCATGATGTTCCATCACTATGGCAACTGGATCGAGATCCAGATCATTATCCAGGTATAATATGTGTGGCACTGCCACCAATATAACTGAGCTGAGTCATTGAAAAGGGTTTCATGTATCTCTGAAAGGTAAGAAGTTATATCTAGACTAAAAATAGATCTGGATCCACCATTGGGGAAAATCATAAACTACTGATGATAAACACATCATGCCAAATGCTAAGAGTTTCAGAGAGCCCTCAGTTTTCAGATTCTCTGTGTTAGTTCTGCAGATGCTTCCCTAAATCTGTTCTGATAGCAGTTCTTGTCAGTGCCTGTGTAAAATATTTTGCATACATTTGATTTCCTTAGGTTATCCTTATACTTAGGTTTAGCTCATATGGAAACCACTTAGCACCATCTGCTTATTCCCAAATGCTAATGCCTTCAATTTGGTATATTGGTCTGGGCATTGTTTTACTGCTACAACCCAGCACATAATCTCTTGGTGGTGATAACAACAAGATCCAAGTGCAGGCAGCTGAAATGGGTTTTCTCGACACAGAGGCCAGGCTTACTCTATTTGACAGGCTGCTCCCTCCTGCGCCTCCCTGGGCATGGCCAGCAGGGAGGAAACCTCAGGGCAGACCCAGGAAACTCAAGAAGGATTTAATTTCACCCTATGCCAGGGGCCACCTGGGGATCCCCTGGAGGAGCTGGAGTTAGTTGCTGTGAAAAAGAGCTGCTCTGCTATGCTAGCACTGCTGCAGCCATCGACCTGAAACTGAAAGCAGTTTCAAAGCAGCTTCATTTTCTTCTTCTGTCCCACCAATAGTAAAGGAGACTGTGTGAGAGGCTCTTTGTATGTATGTAACATTATGTATGTGTCTTTGTGTTTAACAATCATTTACTTTTACATTGTATTGAGAACATGACATTTAAACAACTGAGGGCAGATACTTCAGTTTCTCAAGACTTGAACTCAGATGATCTACTTTACCTCCACAGCAAACCTGGTGCTGTGATAAGTTACTGTTTTTCCACCCTTATCTGCAACAACAATCCATGAGCATTTGGGGAAAAGCCCTGAACAAATCCAGCTGCACAGAAACGAAAACCAGAAGACTGGAAACTCAAAGGTATGAATATGCATAATGGATGGAGCATGAATCAAGTTATACCTGAAAATGAGCCTACATGCTCAGCAGACCCCTCTTGCAAGAGAAGAGATAGAGACACACAATTGAAAACACATTTCAAATTAGATACTGGGTGTTTTTTTCAAAGAGCCTCTTATAATTCATACTGAATATTACTGTAAATGTGTTTACTCATCAGAATATTCAAATATTAAACCAGCAAAAAGTCTCATTCTGGTGGGTTTCCAGCTGTTAAAGAAACTGATATTTTAATTAGTTTGAGCCCAAGAATGAGACAAATTACTCAGTTTGGGTTTGAGGCATTACAATATTTATTAACTTTCCACTTTTCATTATAGACTGAGAAAAAAAAGCTTTTTAAATTTCTTTGACATTAGCAGCAAAACTTCTCAAATGAATTGAATTAACTTAGAGGCCTCTGATTAAATGAGAATAGTTTTATGGCTGTAACAAATTGATGAGTCTCCTCTAGTTTAGGAAGGTTCCCTTCTACCAATAGAGGGCAGCAGCACTGCTGTAACTCAACGAAGGGTGCCTTATACTAAGAATGGCTCGACTGACAGTCCTAATATTTCACTGCTGCAATAGACTGTGTCCTAAAGGCAAGAAAAGTGTGAAAGAGAACTTTTTTTTAATCAAATAATCTGGAAAAATGGACCTTTTCCTAAATCCAGACCATTTAAATTAGGCCAAATATTAGAGAGAGGTCATGTCACCTTAAATATTGGCTTTTATCAATTAAAACAA
Organism: Chaunax sp. Z400; assembly: GCA_037577475.1. Classification (NCBI taxonomy): domain Eukaryota; kingdom Metazoa; phylum Chordata; class Actinopteri; order Lophiiformes; family Chaunacidae; genus Chaunax; species Chaunax sp. Z400. Next base: position 16,451,214 of record CM075189.1, read on the forward strand.
AGCATTTTAGTCCAGCATTTACCAACACAGAAGAAGATAAACTAAAATTGAATTACCTAGAAATAACAAACTCAGACCTATCACACAGCCTTTTTGTGTCAGCTGCTTTTCAGGCATTAATCAATGAACTTGTCCCACACTCCCCACTGGTGATACAGTGGACTATTTCTAGAGATGGGGCTTAAAACCAATGTATGAACACAAGATAACGGAATAAGACGATACATGGGCCAAGAGAGGAGTAGCCTAGTTGCTGGGAAATTAGCTAAAAATATGTAGTGTAATATGTCACTGCTGCCATGAAGTGAGTTTGGAGTTTTATTCCTCTGTGTGGGAAAATATCAGAGTTTATACAGCAGAGTGTTTCTGCGGTCGATAAGGGCGAAAGTTTGTGGAGAGAGAGCGAGAGAAAGAGAGAGAGAGAGAGAGAGAGAGGATTTTGGGGGAGACCTCAGTACAAATCTATCTGCCTCTCTCACTCTCACAACCTCCAGGCGTACCAGTCTGTGTTGCGCCTTTGCTCTCTCAACTTTCCCCCCCCCCCTGATTACAACTCCTCTGCAACTCTCATTTTTCTGCTCCTTGGCAGCGGAGGGATGTTCTCTGGAGGGAGGTTACACCCGAGCTGAAACATTTTCACCTTGGACAGTTTAGGAGGCAGGTTGATAACTTCTTGTTGGAGAGCTTGTGAATGGGGAGCGTTCGGGGAGACTTTTACGCATCGCTCTGAGAGACGCACTGGCGAGATGTTTTAAAAGCAAACGTCTTCCTTGTGAGTTTGTGTCACGTCCACATTCGAATTTTCTTCCCTTTTTCAGATGTTGAGGGGAGTTTTCAAGAGATCCTGACTGATCGAGCATCGTCAGAGAAACTTTGGTGGAGAACTTTTGCAACAGCGAACTTGATTTGATTTCGTCTCCCATCACTCCTTTTTTTTTTCTACCGCTCAGTCGAACGGCCTCTCTTGACCTTTATCGGGATCCTTACTTCCACAACGACAACTTCACCCCCAGCAGATTCTCAATTAACATCGGTTTGGAAGTCATTTGAGTGGATACCATGCTACCGATCGGGCCGGAGAAGCGCTCTGCGCTTTGTCGGATTTCGGCTCTGGTTTTTGCGCTGCTCGTGTGCGCTGCCTCGGTGACTGGATGCCCACACAAGTGCAGCTGCTCCGGGTCACATGTGGACTGCCAGGGTCTGAGTTTGAAGACTGTTCCTAAAGGAATACCGAGGAACGCTGAGCGCCTGTAAGTGAAATTAGAAGACAATTTAAGCTTATTGTTCTGTCACCATGTTTCGCAAAGTAAGCCCTTTGGCACTAATGAGCGATTTTCTCTGTAATATTTCTCTAACGGTGAATTTTGTGCAGCATGCCACATACATGTAAAACTTAACATTCCATAAGTAGATGGAGTTAAATACCAGAGGTAGAGTTTCATTCTTGGACACACTAATGACTTTCTAAAGTCCCGATGAACAGGTTGCATCCATGTTCAGCGGACTACTACTGAGTGAAATGCACTTAATGCTTTTTTAAAATTTTGATTTAAAGACTTACCTGCTTAATAATTTAGCCTTACATCTGCTGAATAAATAGATATCATCGTTTTGTTGTCAAGAATTATGTATTTAAAAAAACTTCACTACAAAAGGCATGATAAAGTAAAATATAGGTGGATGTTTTATTTTTAGGGGAATTTAAGGTCAATAAGGCTGATGAATGGAAAAATGGGAAAACCCACTCTTCCTATTATTACATGTAAAACAAGGGTTAGATTCCTTTGGCGAGGTAACAAGTATTGAATGCCCCCTGGCTAAAAGCATATAATGCGTCCACTGTTGTTCTACATTAGCACACGAAACTGCCCTAAAATTCACCAGTGACCCCAGTGTATGAAGGCAAGAAAAGAAAACAGTCCTGACGCAGCTTTCAGAGTGAGGATTTAAGTTTTAAAGGTCAAACTGAAAGGTGAGAAGAGGCAGTGAGCTCCCCAAATCTTTTTTATACACCTCTGCACCCCCTTTCGCAGTAAAACTCTTCACAGTTTTTCACAAGTTCCTAAAGTTGAGTTTGGTCCTCAGTGATTTATGTGAAATCCAGAACAACCCTTTTACTCAAAGCATAACCTTAAGTGATTTTTTTGATTTTTTTTTTTTACCTGGTGACAGTTAGTTTCAAATGATATTCATTCCTAAGGCAGGGACAGACCTCTGACAGATGCTGCTGCCACCTCTAGTCTGATCTTGACACGTATACACCCCCGCAGCCACACACATGCACTCTCATTAACACACACCTATGCCGTTAAGGTATGGAAGTGATTATGCATGATAACGTAGCAGCCAAAAGCTCCACAGGGGATCAACAACAGACCTAACCCTGAGATAACAAACACAATCAGTGGGCTGCAGGGAGAAACGGGGGGCTGTGTTTGTGGATGTGGGGGTTCTGGTGGATATTCAAGTATGATTAGCATTTTGTGCACGCATTTTTACTTTTACATGAGTGTGTTTACATGAGCATGTTTGTGTATTTGAGTCTCCGTGTTTGCACTGGCTCGTGTGATTGTGTTTCTCACGTGCGTATGTGTGTATGTGAACAACGAGCCCATACCTCTTCCGTCCCACAGGGCTGTATTGACCTCCAAGGACCTGTTGGCTTTTGCATAGTAATCCCCCGAAGACATTTACACCCTAGGAAAATAAATAATTAGAACGGGCTGTGATGGGGAGGTGGGATAAGGGGGTCCCTTGCCTCTCGCTGGGGTCCCCGGGGTGGAATAGTTGGGGTAGCAGCGCCCCCTCCCTCCCTTTTCACTCCAGAAACTGTGTTTATGTTTCCCTGATTTATCCAGGTCAGTGTTTCAGCTGTGAGTTTGGCCAAGAGTTGCTCTTTTCCCCTCTGTCTTTCCCTCGCTTCATCTTTCTCTCTCCCTGCAGATATATTTTAGGGAGTCTGAAACGGGAAATATTAAAATGGATGAGATTCCAGTCCTAAAGGTTGAGGCAGATGGGAAACTTTTTGGAGAGAGAGATGAGCATTTTTGCCCTGAGCAGGGAATTGGGTTGGACAACTGGTGGGATGAAGTTAACATGGACAACAGATTGTAGTGATGTTTTTTTAGGTTAATTCATAAAAATGATTCATTTGCATCAAGTTTCCTATTTCCTCTAGCTTTTTTTTTTTTGATATTTCCTTAACTTTGCCATTCAGTAGTTTATAATTATAAATTACAATACGTTTTTAGAGATTTTGATTGTGTCATTTGGTTGCGTCTCGTACAGACAGTATTGGTTGATCCACAAAAAAGGCAGTTCTTTAGAGACTCACTGTTTCCCAGAAATATTCAAACATTTACCTACTAAGAAATCCATAGAGAAGAAGCGATTTCTTCACCAATAGAAATCTCAGCACGCTAGAATTTGGCGCAACAAAACCACAAGACATGTGGTGCTTGAGTAAGGGACATGACTATTGTCTTATCACGAGTGGAAAATCTTTTTCAGCTACAGCTCTGCTGCTCCTCTCGTAAATCTCTCGATCCATGTGTACCAAATCAAAAAAGATCAGAGAGACTGTCTAGAAGATACTGACAATAAGTTTAGAGAATCAATGTTAAGTAATAGAATAAGTCCATGACACAGATCCAGGGAGATCGGGCACAAGATGAAAGTTAAGTAAATGATGAAATATCCCTATACACAGATACATATCACAGATACACTGATATTTCATTAAAAAAAGTACACAATTGCAAACTTTTTGTTTGAATGACCATGACTGCCTAGATGGAAGGAAATCGCTCAAAATGCAAAATTCTTGGCAATTTAGAGCCCAAAAGTCTCCAGTGTGTCCTTTAAGCTTTAGAGTTAGTTCCCAATTACTCTCTTTATTACACACAATAAGTTGGATCCAATTCACTTCCTTTACCTCCATAAGAAAAGGGGTGGGAGCAATATTCGGAACGAGAGTCCACCTGTCATTTCTACGAAATTACTCGCCTTAAAAGCCCTTGTTTATGCACTATTGTAAAGAGAGCATTTGGAAAGGTTAACGAGAGAAAAACAGTGGTGGCCTCATCTGTTCACTCAACACACACTTGCACTCACAGGCAGCCTCACAGATTACCTCAGGCCAGTCAATTCCGTAATGTCCTCCTTGGGAAACCACTTGAGACCTCATTTGCATCTAATTTGAGTGGAGGGTTCGGGGGGCTAGGCTTTACAGACTTAACGATGCCGGGCAAAATGAATTGAAAGCAGGGACGGCTTTTCTCTCCCGTGTCCAATTCACACCTGCCCTACAGGGACGGCGTAGACTCTCACACACATTCACACACACCCTGGAGTGTTGATTTTTAGAGCTGCAGTTTCCAAGCTGGTGCCCAAGACTGCTGTGAAATGTGGGGAAATTCAATGCTGTAAACTCCAGAGGGGGCCTTCAATTGTGGTTGTAGGTATGTGTGTGATTATACGTCCATACTTAAGTGATTGCTTTTTTACATCCACTCATACCTGTGCAGTATGTATAATCATATTCATATACAGTGTATGTATAGGTACTCCATGTAATACTGAGTATGTGTGTGCTGATGTGTGTGCTTTCTTCTGGAAGTGGCCGGCTGCCTGAGCCAACCTTTTCCAACCTACTTCGGATTTCAAGTGTCTATTTTTCTGTTCCCGCGCTAACGGCAAAGATGGTTTTGGCAAAGTTTTTCCAAGCAACACCTTCTCTGCTTTCTCAAGCTTCGTCTGGCACTTCCTCTCTGTTTTTATTTCCCTTCTCAACTTCTCATCTTAACCCCAAGTTTGTCTCCCTTTTCCACATCTCTCGCTGCTCTTTCTCCCCGTCCCGCTACCTGCCTTTTTTCTTCTTTTTTTGGTTAATGTTTCCTCACCTTTTCCTCCTTCTTTTTTTCTCTCCCTCGCCTCCTCCCTCCTCCTCTCCACTCTCTTTCTGACCTCCTCCTCCCTCTTTCCAAGACACACTCGCACACACTTTAATTTTGCCGTCAGCATCTCACTGGTAAAGTCTTCACAGCTCCCATTTACCTTCAGGATGTCAACCTTCCATCAAGCACAAAACAATGCAATCCTGCTGCCGTGTGTGTGTTTGTGTGTGGAATGAACACACACACGTGTTCCCGCTTTTGGCTTTATCAAAAGCCCCATTTCCACTGCATGTTACTGGCTCGACTTGACTCGACTTTACCTGCCTTTTTTGCGTTTCCATTAGGTAAAAAGTACTTTTTTAGTACTACCTCTGTTGCGGTTCCAAGTGTGCCGAGCAGGTAATAAAAGGTCACGTGAAACGTTACAGGCCACTGATTGGTCAGTGCTCGGCAAGCACAGAGTATGCTGCACAGCCCAAATCAATGGCCACCACACATCTACAACCGGCAGAAAAGTACCCAAGGCGAGTCGAGTCGAGTCGAGCCAGTACAATGCAGTGGGAATGCAGCTAAAGCTTGGTGCTGATTGGACAGTGGATGCTTATCCATGGACGCTCAATGGTTGGACTAGAATCTTTCTGTGTGTGATATTTGAAGACTTTGGTGCTAACCTGTGCATGTAACGGACAAACTTATATGTGTTCACACTAATCCCATCCTCTAAATTTCGAATAATTTGATTGGATCAAGAGCAATCTGTTATTACTGAAGTGCTGAGCTGTCCTTTTCAGTTGTGCCTGGAGCGTTCACCTGAAAACAGAGCTAATATTGTTGTGAGTTATATAGAACTGCTCGCCCCAGTCAAGACGTCTTGTAAGTCAAAGTTACATTCATCCTATTTTGATAATTCCCACAAATCTTAGTTAAATATATTGTCATGGTATTTTGCTAACTTTTGTGGACACCAGGGATCTTAATAGTGATTTTGTTTGTCTTGTATTTCTGTCAGTCACTTTAGTAACTGTTGAATTAAAGCCATCACTCAATGAAGAGTAGTCTCTGCTGTTATCACGGGCATAGTGGTGATGTAATACATCTGAGGAACAGCCGAGGGTTATTGCTTTAGCAGACAAGTACAAACTAAGAACTAAAAAACCACAATGAGCTTGCTGTTCTCAAGCAGTCGCTTAATGTCATGCCTATCATCTGTGGCCATCTAGTGGTAACCATTCCGTGCTCTTCCAACCATGCTTGATTCAGTAATGGTATGCCAAATGGCACAGGAGAGGGTAACCAATATTTAGGCTCCATATCTAGGTCAGTGGGTGATATTCTCTTCCCCAATTTTCTCCAGTGTGCTGGCAGTTGACCTTTCCATATAATGACTTTAAGTCAGCCAAAGAGGCAGTCTGCTGGCACTGACAGTGGGTTCTGCCCATCAGGGAAACATAGCAAGTTGGCAGCATTAAAGCATACAGACTGTATTCATGTCCTGCACACACTAACTGGCATACGCATGACAAATCAGGCACGCAGACACTAAAAATTACGCATGAATGTGAGCTTGTTCACCCCATCCAACCTAATTCCCTTAAAGGAAATTATGGTTTATTACAACTTGAATCCTTCAGTTTTTTTTTTTTTATCTCTTGTACTCATTACATTTACATATAACAGTAGGTTTGACAAAAGTATTAGCTCACATATTGGAACATTCCCACCATAAGCTTGAGAAATGAGGCGTCTGAGGGTTCGGACAGGTTGTAAACAAGCCAATAGTATGCCAGATTATCGAAACGACTTTATTTGGCGGATAAGATGCAGAGCGCACACACAGAGAAACAGTCTGTGTCCACCTGTAGTGAAGGTATGATAGGTCAAAGTTGGGCCTCAAAGAAGGCTTCTTAACGGTGATGGATGTTTGCGGTGAACAATTTGGGCGATTATTTCACAGTTTGCCTTCATTTCCTCTTCAAAGTAAGTTATGCTAACCTGAGGGTTAGCTGCATGGTTGTCGGACGTCTTGCGGCCTTTGCCTCCTTTAAGCAGAACGTTAGAAGATCTGAGCAATTGGCTTCTAAATTGATATTATTAGACATAAAGATGATGGTTTGATGGCCAAAATTACTACAAAAAGACCAAGAGTGAATGAAAATATAATTTTCTTTCAGTCTTTAAAAAAAAAAAACCTTTGAAGAAGTGAGGAGAAAATGTGCTCAGTCTTGAAAAATATCATCACTCTTAAGGTCTGAAAGTTGGTCCTCATCGAGATGGTGCAGGAACACACTGACACATACAGTACATGCATGCACACTTTAAAAAAGTATCTTTATATTCCAGGTTCAAATACATAGCCATGCATGCAAGCACATGAGAGAATTTATTCATGTGGCCACACACATACGGTGCACATTCATCATTAGGCAAGTGCAGGCACCAATACGCACACATACACGCAGTACACTGTCGAGCTTTCACTGGCTCACACATGCATTTGGTTGTTGTTGGAAATTCTGACATATAATGAGAGAGCGAGAGTCTGTTTCGCATGTAAACTACTCCGAGTCACGAATGACCTTCTGCTACTTTCTGCTGAAACAGAAGCCCTTAGCCCTGGAGGACGTCCGAGTGTGTGTTGTGTTATAACGACAGTCTGGGTTTGTGGGTGTATAAGTGTGCACAATACGCTTGGAGTTGTTTGATGTTAACAAGCTATGTCACTGTTGTGTTAGGCCACTGTCACCAAAGCAACACTTCACACCCCTTGTGCAGAGACGTATTTTTTGTGCGTTTATTTCTGTTCATGTGGCAGTGCATGCAGCTCGTGTGCACAGGACGCGAGTGTGACTTGCACCATAATTCTCCCTTTTCAGTCCAATAAGCTCAAAGTGACAGACTGGTATTCCTGGAAACTTATGTAGAAACTGGTCACAGCGCCGCTTGTGTGTGTTTCCCCATCTCCCCCGTCTCTCTCCAGCACCGTCTCTCTCAGTCTCTCATTCATCTTAACCTCTCTCATTCTCATATCCACCCGTTCACTCACTCTCATTTTTTTTTTCTGACTTGGCCTCTGTTGAGGAAGCAGCAGTCCCTGTTCTTGTCAAGTGGACTCTCAGCGGCCAAATTACCCCTCCACCCCACCCCATTCACTTACAGCACAGCAGTAATAAATCTAGACAAAAGCAACGCAGCCCTATAAACTCCAGCAACGAAAAGAGCTAACCAAATACAGCGCTGGTTTACAGCCCTCTTGGCTCGTGGCTCTAAAAGAAAGGGATGCTTGCAGGCGACTCCCTAATGTGGTCGAGCCTGCGTGGTTAACAGCAACACCAAACTATGACTTTCCTGAGGTTGAGTCGCCTTAACATTGAATAGAGCCCATGAGGGAGAGGTGAATAAATTGTGACAGAAGGAAAACAAAGCAACAGATGATAAAACACATAGAGGAGATGCATTACTCCCCTAGATTTCAAATCGGCTTAGTCTGGCATATTGAATGTGACAGATATTAAGATTAAAGTAAATGAAAAGACAGAGAAATAAGTGGGTGTGACAAAAGGATGATATTTAATTTAGGTATAAATATATTTTTAAGAGAAGAAAAACAGCTTTCCAAAGGATGAAAAAGACTAAAATGACAGAGTGACATAAAATGCTAATATGAGAATATAACTGAGTCAGATTGAGAAGTGAGGGCAGATTTGAAGGATGCTGTATTGTGCATCATTCAGACAGGATTCCCCTTTATGGACTGACAGTGAGTGTCCCTCAGTTTGCTGTAGGGAAAATATTTCACTGACAAATGGCTCCTTTATCTTCAGGGTTTTTTCTCCTCTTTTGTCATTTTTGTTGTTGAATTCCTCCCTCCGTTTGTTTGATTCTGTTAGCATTGCTTATTCTAGACACTGCAAGTGTCTAGAATAAGCCAAATTCTTACCCATTGTGACAAATGCGTGGTGAGGAGCTTTGGCCAGATGAAATGTCAAGTGTCAGAATGTTTCTGAGAAGCATTCACAGCCTACACCAGAAATGGTCTTTAACAGTGGGGTCAGTGTTTTTCTGTTGTGGCTGTAAACCCATCACACCAGGCAAACCATTGTCTTTCAGACAGATTTCCCTCAGGAGTGTCAGCAAATATTTGCTTTTGCTGTGTAAAGAAGCGCTGGGCCAGAGGAAATGACATAGAGACAATTGTAGTGAAGAAAACAGAGATAGAGAGAGAGAGACAACCAATTAAAGGTGTTATTTGTAGGATTTCAAACATTCAAAAAATTAACATTATCAAACTATATAGTTATATTAAAGATGTTTATATATTGAGAGATGTTAGCATGCTAACCAGCTAGCCCCGGCCTGTCCTGTCTCGTAATACCACTAGAGGCAATGGACTGATAGGTTCAACTAGGAGATGTGTATGAGGTTAGCTAATTTTCACAAACCTTCTTGCTAAACTTTTGAAGTTCAAAGATTTGCGGCTGTCATTTACAGAAGGACAGCTTGATTGCCTTTTTAACTAATTGAGAAACAAACCTCATTCAAATGAGGCATAAACCAATAAAAACTCAACAAAAACATCTACAATCACCTCTGATTCGGTACAAAGAAATCCTTAATTCAGTTAGTAAGAAGTTTTTCGACCGCCGTTGATGCTCGATGCCTTTATGGCTCCTCTGCTCCTTCACCTCTCTCCTGTCCCTGCCGGCCATGTCTTCTTGTTCCTGGCATCTTATTGTCATTGGAACCCCTAGAAATCACCACCACCTGTATCCCCTGCCATCCAACTAACCTCCGTCAATCAGCAAGACGTATTAAGACGTATTAAGGAGCAGTTATTCTCCATGTTTTTGGAGCCATTATCAAATTCTGGCCATTTGTCCAAGCTGCCCCTTTAAAGGATGAAACAACCAGTCTTTTGATACAAAAGAACCCACACAGATGTTTACAAGGATGTTTGCATTTGTCTTTGCTCAATTGTTCTTGTTTCCTCTTGAGGGCTGCAGGAGTTTAGAAATTGCAGGGTGAGAAAAAAACTTTTTTTCTGAATAGTATTTTTCATTTGTGTTTCCCACGAGTCCCCCCTGTCTGACAGTCTAAATGATGTTTAAAAGCTTTTCCCATACTACATTAAATACCTAGTGGTGACACACTATCCTTATGTTTGAGCTGAAAATATCAAGTTTAAGGATACTGGCTCGACATAATACTACATAATAATGCATTTCTTCGCATGCCTTTTGTCTTGTACACATGTCTGTGATGTCTCAAAACTTCAAGTGATGATTGCTGTGTATCCCACAGAGAGCTCGGTACCTATTAGCATCCCTGTGAAAGACTCAAACAGTAAATGTTTGTACAGAAGACCAAATCTTCCAACATTTGGAGTCTCTTGTTGACAATACTGGTCTGCAAATGGAGACAGGGACTTACATGTTGTTCTTTTGAGTGCTTTTCATCAGCCCATCTTTGGATTTTAGAATTCATGTTTACTGTTTACTGTACTTTTATTTGTTTGCAGAAACACCATTTTTTCAGGCCAGGTTTGTTATCTAAATATCTATGGTAAATATTATGGTGTGCTAACTTCCTGATGCTAATTTGTTCAAAAACACTATAAGGAAGTCTTAATTACTGTTGGAGTTATTTAAAAAAATGTATTTTTTACTCATGTGGACTCTAGGCTGTATCTTTACTGGTATAGTTACTCCATTCTACGTCCTGTGGGAACTTAATGTGGATCTTTCATTGATGATACTTGGTTTCTTCCAGGCACAAGTGTAATGCCACTAATTTGAAAATTAAAGCCCGGTCTCCTTATTACTGTACCTATTAATGTTTACCTCCGCCATGGAGGTAATGTTTTAGCTGGCAGTGGTTTGTTTGTTTGTCTGTTTGCAGGAATACTCTAAAGATTATGAACAAATTAAACATTTTTGTGGAGAGGTAAGCTATGGCCCAAGGAACGGTTCATTAGATTTTGGTGGTGATCCGTCATCATCTGGATCCAGGATTTTATCAAAGGATAAGATAGGAGCAATTACAAGATTTTTGCTTCTAACATCATGGATAATGATGCTGCGACAAAAATGACACGATGACATCCCACATTATGCAGCTTCTGTCATGTAGCTGATTTGACTATTGGTGATTGGCACAAAAAAAAGTCTGAGCAGCTGTTGTCACATATGATATCGAAAGATCTGAATGCATGGACTGAAGTTGTTACAAAAGGCTAATTCTGAAGCAGCTTGACGCCTGACCCCTGATTCCGGTGACGGCACCATTGCAGAGCGTGTAGCTGACAGGAAAGGGAAGAAGGCAATTAGGATTCCTTGCGTAAGTGGGAGATTTAGGGAGTGAAATTGAGCATACCTATCTGAGAAAGAGAAAGGGATGGAGAACAAGAAAAGACAAACGAGAAGGTGAAAAAGTATGAGAGCTTTGTGGAAAATAGCGGGAGATTAGGACAGGAAATGATCGCAACAACACAGGATGAAAGGGAAAGGATGGTGGGAAGGAGAGATAAGGATGCAGCGCCTGATAGAGTGAGAGAAAAAAGGGAACAAGGAAATGTCAGAGTGTTATAGATACATAGATGGAGACAGAGCAGAGAGAGGAAACTGCAGTGAGGCATTATTCCTCATTGTTGTACAGGATTGAGGGCAAAGATCAAGAAAAGGAAAAACAGGACAGTTTAAGGTTTTACCACGGCTCTGGCCAGCCCCCAACTTTTCATTCCATTCAGCTCTTTGTCATCTGATCTCTCATTTGTTTAACATTCCTCTATGATATTAAGCTATATCTGTTTTTTTTCCCACTCTCTGTGATGTAGCTAACCGATCTAGCTGTGCTGTAAATGAATCAGCCCCCCCCCACATACAAAACCTGTGTGTCTGCTTAAAGTTAACCGGTATGCCGGCACAAGGCAGCCAGACTGTAAGGTTCACTGGTTTCAGTGGTCTGGGGTGAGATGCGGTGGGGAAACTTCTGTGCCTTTGTGCACGAATGCATCTGTTAGTGTGTGTCTGTTATATGGTATATTAATTCCCTGAACACCTGCTGTTTGCATTCCGTCACAAACAAACACATGTGTGTCTTACCGCTGCCCATAATGGAAGCAAACAGTGGTTATAGCTTTTGTACTAAAGCCTCTTGTTAGTTGTCTGACTGCCAGCTGGTCAGTTAAATTTAAAGCTGAGTTGAGATTTACTGCTGGGTGGCGTGGACACCCACACTTAAGCAGACCCGGTGCATAAAGAAGGCAGAGCCACTATAGCTTTAAGTCATTTGAATCATCTGAAGCCCTTTTTATTGACTGAGTGCTTTTAATAGATCAGATGCAAAAACCTTCTCTGTAGCATAATCGTATTGGTTTCTCCACTCTATAGCAAGTTGTTTGAGAGAGGGAAAATCTTAAACATTTATTTGAATGCCTAGAAGTCTCTCACCTTATTTTGGAATATACCATTTTTGCTGGTGTGCTTCTTATTTGATTGATATTTAATTTCATCACACAATTTCATATCGCGTCTCGTTTAACTTCGACAAAGACCTCAGCTATGCCATCGTTCTCCACCTGTCCCTGCATCCTCAGTGTTTGTTTGTCTCCATAGCAGTCTCTCTGGTGAGAGCAGAAGTTTCCACTGTGAACAAAAGAACGATGGAGATAAGGATGGAGCGATTAGCAGCGACAGCAGCGAAAAAAAACAACGAGAACCATAAGAAAAATGTAGCCAACTGTGAAAGAGTGAAAGATTGAGATAAAAGAGGGGAGATTAAGGGGAAGAAGAAAAAAAACAGACGACGGCAAAGGAAAACTGTTTACCCAACTGCGAAACAGTGAAAGATAAGGCAAGAGAGATTGAGACAAAGTGAGACACTGTAAAAGGGGGAGATTGGAGAGGGAAAGCGAGAGTGGAAATAATGGCTTGGATGGATGAAACGAGAGTAAAACTGGCTGTGAAGGTATAAGACAGATGGAGGGAAGGGGGAAGGCAAAAAAAAAGGAAAAGCTGAAAGGAGATTGATGGGGGTAAGACGGTGAGGAGAACCTGGACAGAGATGAGTGATGAGTAACACAAGTTTTTTAGGATTGGATCTGCCTCAAAGTCACTCAAAAGTCTTGACTACAAACCACCAAAAACAAAAATCCGTTTCATCATACAGTCGGTGCAATAGCATCTCTTTCCTCGAGCTGAAAACGACAAATCGATGCTGTATTTAGTTTTTCACCGCATACAAGAAGCCTTATCAAGCTGCCTTGCTTTCCTAGAAACCAGCAATTACACACAGTCTGAAAGCCTGACGTGACCCAGCAGCATTTAGTCTGAATGATGATGAAGTAGCCCACTGTCAAAAACTCTTGAATGCATGGGCAAGATCCATGAGACACTTTATGAAAGCAGTATCACTATACAACAGAATGCTTTAATGCTATGTTATATTTATATATGTTATAGTTTCTTTTCATAACAGTCCAACACTGAGTTTCCCTGCTGTCCCCTTTACATGTATGCCTCCTCACCACAGGTTAGTCAGCACACCTGATCCTCATGTAATTCTTCTACTATTTATTGACCGATTGCAAAACTTTAAAAATTGTTTGGGCAAATTGATGCTTTAATAGATCGTCGAAACATCTAGAGCTTCTGCTGGGACGTTGAGATTGTTGAGATTATATTTGATCATATAGACAATAATGAAACTATGTAAAGACAAGAAAAGGCTTGCTTCTCAATTTTAAACCAGTTTAAACCTTTAAACAGTGAGAACAGGGAGCCAAAACCGCAAAGACGCTTTAAGTCGGGTGACAATTCTCTGTTGATTTGTCACTGTGAGTGATGCCTTCCACATTAGAAATAGTCATTTGATCTATTCTTAGTACCGTACATAAATATTGATTAGTCCTGCTTTCAGTTTCTACAATGCACCACTGTAAAAAAACTTCTCTTCTTTTCTCTTCTCTTTTTTTCTTCTCCTCTCCTCTCCTCTCATATCAAGCCTCCTCAAACAGAAACCTCGCTTGACCTCATCTGAGAACTTACTCGCTGTTGCTCATGATTTAGATCACTGTCTGTACTCTAATGGGTGGCAGTCTTTGATCAGAAGTCATTTTATGTGACCTTCTATTGTATCAGATGGGAAATTGGAACTACTTATTACCCCGAAACCCTTTCAAGGACCCCTTGCGGACCCTAAACCACATTTTGTGCTTTGGGAAGTGCAGCCCTCACCCGCACAAGCCCTCCCTGTCTCAGGCCAGGATATGGCTCTTATTAGTGGTCCTTGCCATGGATGCTTGGGGAAGCCTTTTGAAACCTAATATGGTCTTAAATCAGATTTATAAATGTTTAGGTGTATTATGAAAAACACACAAGCAGGCCGCCGAGGCAAAACAGACTCTGTTTATGTGTATGTGCAAGAGTGTGTGTCTGCGGGTGAGAGAGGGCAAGTGAAAGCTTACAGAGGGAGGGAAAGAGTTGTGTGTGTGAAATAAGAGAGAAAACTGTGTGTGTTGTTTGCTCTCTCTTGTGCGTGTGTTTTTTTTCCTTGCTCCAATTCCCCCAGTATGACAGCGTTTCAATAAACAGCGTACTCTTATAAAGGGAACCAGTCTATACACACACTCAGGCAGTCAGTTCATATTGCAGTATGCATACATTGTGCACTCGTAGTTAAAACAGATTGAATGACAGCCAGGAAACACTTTTAAACTCTGATGATGGAAGGAGAAAATAATTTCACTTCCATTTTTTTTGCTGGAAAATTTGCTCCTCAATAATTCATAGCAGCAGGAGCTTTGTGTGTGTGTGTGTGTGTGTGTGTGTGTGTGTGTCACATGTATCTACATAATTCCGGTGCCTGCACATTGTTTGTATGTTTTGGTTTCTGTTTGTGTATGTTTGGATGTTTGTATGTGTCTGTGTGGTGTGTGTGTGGGCTCATATGCTATGGATCATTCTCACGCTCTGTTCTGCTGCCACATTAATTAATTGAACTGAGTGAGAACACACACACACACACACACACACACACACACACACACACACACACACACACACACACACACACATTTTATAAATGCTCTGTATTATGTTAAGCTCATAAATGTTAGTAATGATCTGATTTGATTGAACAGATTTGTAAGCTCTGTGTTTTTCCCTGCAGGGATTTGAACAGAAACAATATCACCAGAATCACTAAAGTGGACTTCTCCGGCCTCAAGAACCTCAGGATTCTGTGAGTTTTCTCCTTTCTTTGTTTTTCTTTCATCCCGTCTCTTCCTAGGTCTTCAGATACCTCTGCTGTGTTACGTCTTGCCCTTTACGTTTCATCCAGATGCGCAAATTTACCTTTTAGCATCTGTGAGCGATGTGCAAATCCCTCCTGCCACCGAGCAGTATCGACGCGTGGCTAACACCAAACAGCACTTTGGTTAATTTTAGGTGTAAAAACTACGTGGGGAGGTTAGGAAGAGATTAGCGATGTTTGGATTTGCATGGAACACAAAGTTTATGATGCACGATTCAGATCCGAACTCCACCCCTCTTGGGATGTTCTCACTTCTTCTTGCAAAAGTGTTTGCTTCGGAGGTACATTAAATCCAGGTGTGTCTCATCAAGACACCAAGCGGTACCATCTGTGTCTGGATGAGATGCTGAGGATTGCGGCAAACTGGTGGTGTTTGGCACCCTAAACGGAGACTGGCTGTGATAAAACTATTGTATGCTGATGAAATTACACCGAGGATGTTAGGCCAGGTTGTTCAGCAAGTTTAAACGGAGTTCAGGTTCGAAGATATCGGGGCTCAAAATCATTGTTTAAACCGTGCTTACTTGTTTCTATGTTTGCTCATTTGAATGTGCACTACACTGGAAATTGGTGATTACAACAAATTCTCTTAAATCCCCCTCCTATATGTGCCAATTTAAACCAAACTCTTCATATTACATTTTCTTGCACGAGACCCAAGAACTTTATCCATGTGATTTTTGGACGAACACATGAGTGCAAATAGGGCTACTATAAGATTAAAAGATGCTCAAGTATATTTGATGAAATACCAAAAATAAATGAAAATACCAAATAGCAAAATGATTGACAGCTTCAAATAGTTTAAAATAGATATATAGGATTAGAAATAACAGATCATTTAAAGCAAAATGTTTTATACCACTATTTTATACTATATGACATTGATATTGTCATAATGCTGCAAAAAATTCTAGGCCCAAGTTGATGTTTTTAGCACACAAAGTGGTTTATTTGAACGATAAAGGCGATCGTTCCCTTACCTCTGCTTGATAGTTTTAGTTTATTGACATTATCATACCTGAACCACACAACTGGCAGATCAGAAAACATTCATTATAAGACATATGTTTACCAGGTGATGCCCAAAGCCCTATCATCTTTTAGGTATGAGGACCTGATGTTGAATCTACCACCTACCAGAAGGTCTATTATGACTTCTTTGTTTTTGTCTTGCAGTAACCTGTATTTGTCTCTTTACAACTAATCTCATTAAGAAAAAAACAAACAAAAAACAGCCATGCTGGAGCAATTAGACAAATTTACCTAATTGGCTTGTATATGGCTATAGGGGAAACGAGTGTCTATAAAATAAAGTTTCCCATCCTAATGAGGTATTTCAGGGCAGGAGAGAAGGCAAGTGTCTTATCTAAGTTGTTAAAATTTGTAATTACAGATCATTACTAGGTTTAATAACAGAGTAATAGATAATAATAGGGCTGGAATACCAATAACAAACTGCAAGACTCCTATTTGTTAATAAACATGACAACAAGATGTGATACTGGTCATTGTTTATATGAAATGGTAAAAGAAATGCTAAAGACACCCAGAATTGACTATTGTCTCCCATGCATCAGTTGGCTAAACAGTTACAACAGTGGGACATCCAGAGACAGAGATTTTCAAATTCCTTTGACAATTAGAAATAAGCAATACCCTTTTAAGATTTTACAAATATGCTCCAAAATAATTTTGGCGCATATAATTAAAAAACATTACTTTTTACTTCCATACAGACGGGCCAATGTTGAAGGAAAAGAACAGAATGCAAAGAACTGCTAATGCATTGAACAGATGGAACAGGTGTTCCTTCGAATAAGAGGAGCAGCATAAAGCAGAACTCCACAGTGTTTAAGTCCACCTTACAATCTTTACACACCCATGTGGACATTGAAATGTCTTTTGGTCACTGTAATTATTTTTTTCTGTCCACAAAGAGATCCCTCTTGAAGCATGACGTGTGTCCAGCCTGAAGTAACTACTGTAGATATGTCATAACTGGTAATTCCAATCATTCTGATATTTTATATACTCAGCAGATGTTTTGTTGAAGGGGCTTCAAAGCTTAAACAGCTGACCTGGACTGACTGCTGATCCATTTCAAAATGACTTCCAAACACAATTCACTGACTACAGTCTAAACAACAGTAAACATCTGAGATTGATTTTTTTTTAAATGTATTAATCTTCTTTATTCTGTTTCCTGCATTTATACTTGTGTAAATAAATCCAGTGACTCTATCAAGTTATTGCTGATGTTGCTCCCTCTTGTATAACTCATCTCTAAACAGGTGCACTCGGTAGAGTGTGACTTCTCGCCTCCTCTCAGCTCTCCTAATTGCCTTTACTCGAAGGCCTCTTTCACTCTTCTGACTCAAGTGGCTGAAATGTGTGTGTTTGTGTGTGTGTGTGTGTGTGTGTGTGTGCGTGTTAGGCCTATAATAACTATAATCACCACTGGCTGCCTGTAGCTTCCCTCTTCACTCTGTTTTAACCAGATCGGCAGATAAAAATATGCTCGCTACACAAGCTGCACTAAGGAGTGGAAATATGTGTATGCACGTCTGTGTTTGCATTCGTAAGTGCATTTGTTTAACTGTAACCATAATTGTGAGGACCAGAGTGAATTTTGGAACTGATGTCGGATAATGATTCAGGTTTTATGTGTGTGTGTGTGTGTGAGACCGGACTTTTTATGACACTAAATGAACCATTGAATTTTGCAGTAGCGGTGGATCCGTGATGTTTGAAGCATACAGAGAAAGAGGCAGGGAGAGAAACCTTTATTTGTGTTCATCCTGTGAACTTGGGGACAGACTGACAACGATCAAGAAAAAGAGAGTGTGTGTTTGTTGTGGTAGGCCAGCAGCTTGTTCAATCTGCTGTGACATTACTCCACTCTAAAGGCCCATTTATGCTCCCTCTATGTACATAAATGGATACGTCCATCCATAAACGTTCTATACATCGACCTGTATATACTTCTGTGCGTCCTTTACGTCGACATCGATACAACTGCAGTGGGGCAGTGAAGTTTCAAAAGTTTCGACAACTACAAAGCAGCAAAAGTGAAGGTAACGATGTACTCTGCGGTGGTCTGTGAGGTCATTGAATACATCGAGACTTGAGGATGGAGAGTTTTTACACTTCAGCGCCTCTCTCTTTTCTTCTTCGTTGGTTCTGTACATATTTGCCGTGCCTTGCTTGAATCATAGCTACACTGCCCTCAACCATTTCCGGTGGCATTGCTCCATTTCGTCCGTCTCGGCTGTATCCGAAAGCTCTCCGAAAACATGTCCGATTACATACGGAAGGCTCCGCCCATCTCTGTATCCATCCTTAACATGGAGCATAAATGGGCCTTTATTCTCTTGAAGAAAAGGGGTGAGAGAATCCCATGCATGGGACAAGCATGCATTCTTCCCAGGGAAGACTAACAGGTGCAGGAAAATAATTATTCCCCATGTTTATATGCTGGCTAGTAATTATTGATAGTTTGTCCCGATTGATTACATATAATCGACTTCTGTTCAACAACTCAACCAAATTCACTCAGAGAAATAAAAACATGTTAATTGCTGTTGTAAATCTTCAAACGTCTGACCCATAGTATCTTAATGTGTTTGATGTAATCTGATTAAACATTTAACAGAATTTTGTGGTCATCCATAAGCGTGTAATCAAAAGCAGCACAAATGTTCTGTAATCTGCTCAGACAGACCGTCGTAATCACACACCCAGCTTTGTCTCTGCGTGTGTACTGAATGTGCAACACTTAGCGTAATATCTTTGGCTGCCTTACATCTGAAGATTTCTTCCAGATTGTGGTGAAACTGAGTAATTCCAAACAAATTTAGATGTAGGTCAAAACGCGTACACGATATTGAACATTTGGCCGGGGAAACGTAATTCTGTTTCACCCATTGTGTGTAAACAACAGTTGAGCTATTGAAGTTATCTTCTTATTTCCTGCAGAAGTGCACTGAGTTTGCCATATAAGGTAGTTTGACAACTTTTCATAATGGTCGGTAAGACTTTCTGATACGGTTGAATGAAACAGCTGTAAGACACACCGGGCCCCACACACATGAAATCAATACACGTTTCCCCTTTTTTCCTCTATCTTACTCCATCTCTCTGCCGATGAGTAATGCCTGATACGGACCAATATAAAAACAATACCTCATCTGAACGATATGCCAGCGTTGTCTCCCCACACCATGTGTTTGGCTTCAGCTCTCCTGCCTTTCTAAACTTGAGGCAACAAATCAGCATGTGTTTGATCCCTCATTTGGACAAGTAAATTCAGATGGTTACACAAAGTTATGTCTTAAAGTAGATTAATCCAGACTTTAGTAGATACATTATATGCTTTTAGAGAAAATGCAACAAGACTAGAATAAACATGCTGCCTTAATTCCGGCTGGACTGTAAATTATGACTGATGGACTGGAGTCAGGACTGTGCGTATGTTGACTTGTGTGTTTGCGTATTCTTGCTACCAGTGCATAACTCTGTCCCTATGTTTACCCTCTACATGTATGTGTGTATATACACACATATCTGACATTGCTCATTAATCCTGGGTGTGTGTGTGTCTATGCATCCTTCGTATTTGTGCCTGTCAGTATGTGTTTGCCTTGTTAGCTAAGAGTTCAGACTTTTTTCTCCTGCTGTCTTGACGTTTCTACAGCGTATGTTTGCATTTTCTGTGGGTTTCTGTCGAGCCGCATTGAGAGCTTTTGAATTCAAACACGAAAAACTACAAATGTGATGTCTTGAGATAGATTATGATGCTTGAAATGATTGAAATGATGAATGATTTCATGAAATATTCCTATGAAATATTATGAAACTATTTACTCACCTTTGACTTTGCAGCCCACATGAGACTAAGACTTGTCACTTACCTGATACTTAACCTGATACTTACCCGATGACTGTGTGTGACAAAGACAATGCTCCTCCATCATTCTGCATCACTTGGTTGTCAATAGGTAACTTTTTAACTAAGAAAATGAACTGTTTGTTCTTGGGTCAAATGTCAGAGAGCAATAGTCTCCTGACGTCATTGCATATTGTCATGAAAGCATATTGAATTGTTTTTTTTTCTTTTTACAAAATTAATCATCATTAATTTTTTATTAAATATATTCCCACTAAATGGAAATAATAATAATAATAATAATAATAATAATAAAAAAAGATAAATAATAATAATATAAATGTAATTGGTTTAAACTAATTGAAAACTACTATATATTCATGATACAAACTAAAGAGCAGAGAAAATGGAAAGAACAAAGGAAGGCAAATTAGCTTCTCACCGTGTCCCTTAAAGTAATTATAAGAAAAACAAGACGTGTTTTTACTGTTTTTATGTGTGTCTTATCAGTGCTTGTTTCAGTCCACCAGATTGTCTGTGCATGTTTGTGTATTTGCTTGTGTATTCATGTAAAGAGCTGGTGTAAAACACCTCAGACTAATACCTGTAGCACAGCTGCCTATTGGGTATAATAATTTTCTTTGAAAGCATTTTTAAAGGAATGTAATGCTGAGGAGGACTTTGTCTCTTGTAACACAGCATCTTTAATCTTCCTTTGCTTTCTCTGTCTTTATTTAATATCACTTTCACTAAATCCATCGTGTCATACCGAATTAAACTCTCTTTCCTCTTTCTCTCCTTCTCCTGTTTTCTTTCCTCTCCCTTCACCTCTTTCCTACCTTCCTTCTCCGCCTCCCACATCAGCCTCTTTGTTCCCTCTATCTCCCCCTCCCCTCCTGCCTCTCAGGAGATGCTATACTCTTAACATCCTCAGACAGAAAAATATAAACACACGTATCTGCACTCCGTCCCAGCTGGAAAACCTTGAATTGCCCCAAAAAAACATGACAACACACAGGAAGAAGGGAGAAGAAATAGAGGAATATACATTACACTGGGAGTGCCACTGGAAAGACAGATGAGAATTTGAGAAGTTATTCACGGAGGGGAAGAGGGATAGGTTGTTAATTGTTTGCTTTGGCTCACTAGATTGTGACATTTATGAAATGCTACATGTCTTAAACTTTCTAAACTTGAGCTTCATGACATATTCACTCGCTCGATGTACTGATTGCTTGTTTATACAGCCAATATGTAAAAAGTGCAAGTGTCTCTCAATGTTTGAAATTGATCTATTTCTATCTGGCAAGCAGCTGATTTCTCTGCTTGCACTGTCCAGAAAATGAGATTTATCTGGCGTTTCTTCCTTTGGCTTGAACTTAGGTCAGCCTGGAAAGCTGGCTGTGGATGTATATTTCCAGCAACATGGTTGTCCCTCACTTTGAGATTTAAATTAAGACATTTCTAAGAAATGACTACTGCAACTGTGTAATATTATTGATAATTCTTATTGCCTCCCTTGACAGTCCGTTGACAGCTATTTTCCTCTTTTCTTGACTGCCATTCTCTCCAGATTCACATACAATTTCTTCTGGCTTTTGCTTTTGAATTATTGCTTTGTTTAGTTATTATATTAGCTGAAATTGTTCTTTTCTCCGTCTCTTTGTGTCGATCACTGTAGTCACCTTGAAGACAACCAAATCAGTGTTGTCGAGAGAGGAGCCTTTCAAGACCTCAGACTTCTGGAAAGACTGTAAGTACCCTGTTTTTTTTTTCTTCTGCTGCCTGTTATGTGAGTGAGAAAAGAATTGCAAGCTATGCAGCTCATGCAAAACTAATGTATTTTAGCTTTAAGTAAAAAACCCACCAGACTACAAAAAATGATATTTCTCTTGTTTTTCTATTAGGCACTGGTTCTTGCAGTTACTCCTTACACTATTTATATTTTCTACTTATATTTAATAATGTACTCATTGGCTGATTTTCCATTCCAGAGAACAAACACACACACACACCTATGACCCGCTGTTGTCCATTTTCTAAAGCACATACAACGACACAAAGAGAGTGTACCTGCATGGCACACAAATCCATCCACTTCACACACATCCTTGGAATCTCTCATAGACATTGCCCCTTTCACTGTATGTGTGTGTGTGTGTTTGTGTCTCTGTCAGCTCACACCAAGGCTCTAGTCAACAGATCGGAGGTGTCATTGCACAACACAACACTTCCCACATACACACACCTGCATGTTTATGACTGTGTGTTGGAAAGATGACAGGCAGACAGCTTTGCTGCAAGACATGCTTCCATGTTTCCGCTGCACAGAGTGTTTACGGTGATGGGGATTGATTTGACATAATATTGTAATAATAATTATGTTTTAAGATGCCTGAAAACAAACCTTAGCTACTGTAAATATACAAAAAAAAAAATCCCCCAGAGGCAGATAGGTAGACATCTGTAGTTGTAACAGAGACATACAGAGAGAGACACTTAATTAAATTCAGATGACATCAAACATATCTGATACTGGCAGGAGACGAGACTCAGAGGAGATGCTGACTGGCAGCAGCATGTGTATCTTTTTAAATGGAGATCACACATCCACGAGGGAAAGTGAGAGGTGATGGGCTGCTTCAGTGTGAAAAGGCTCTTTAATGTGGTGTGTCAGGAAGTGTCAGAGGTTAGGGTTCGGATGGTTATACAGGAGGAGGGGTAACAGGAGGCAGCATAGTTGTGTGACAAAACTCACACTAGGTATGGTATTTCATTTATCCATTTGAAAACCGTTGTGCAGCCTCAATTTATAACTGAAATACCATGTCAGTTTATTATTTAGATCACATTATGTACAGATGACACTTTATAAAGTCAGTCTAAAACAAAACATTCTCTGCCTTGGTCTAAAATGAGAAAACACTCTTTTGACTGATGATCTTAATGAGGGTCCTTTTTTTTTTTTTTTGCTTAAGTGATAGTGAAATGCTTTTTTAACATGCTTAGTTGACAGGCTCTCTGATGTTGTGCCTGTCAGGGTGAAGATTCAGAGGTGAGAGGTCGTGGTGCTGAGCCTGTGTGATTTATGGAGCTACAATGTGAAAAACATGGGCCTTATGTAGTCATCCCCTTGGGTTAGGACATTCATGCATGTCAACGCATGAATTATGAAGTCATGGGGATGGTCATTCGGTAATTTAGGGACTCCGAATTGGCTTGGATGCTTTTCAAAAAGAACAGGGTATTTTTCATAAAATTTCTAATTCTGTTTAGTTTTCCTTACAAAAATATATCGAATGTCTGGATTTTGAGGCACAGGCCCAGAGAGATTAGTTCTCTTCAGTGTCCAAACCATTTCTGTTGGACATGGCTGACATTCTGACTAATAGGGATGATTTTCCAAATTTTAAAAATATAGTGCCCATGGACTTGTGGTCTGGTAATATTTCAAAGGTTCCAAGGAGCATAAACGTCATTATTATTTGAAAATACAAAAACTATTCTTTTCAAAACCATAAGTGTTTTGTCTGGGAACGTCTTAAAATGACTCATAACTCTTAATAGTAGCAGATCGTGCTCTTTACTTTTGTAGCAGCAGTTATTCTCGGAGCAGGGGTCAATAATTTCACATGGTGGGTATCTCTTTTTGGACTGCAGCTCTCTTTTCCATTGGTGCACACAGGGACAGGGTCTTATTATCATTATCACTCGGGTTAAAAGGTTGGTGTCTGTGTCTTCTCCCGCATAGATTGTCCTTTTTGACCCCGTGACCCTCCACCCTCCTTCTCTTTTCTCTTTCCCTTCCACGCCTCGCCGCTCAGCCAAACGCTCTGGTGGCTTGATAACACTTTCACTCCCTCACGTCACACTGTCTTCATCCGTCTCAGCAGCCAACCCCACCCTTTTGCATGCTGCACACACTCTCACACACACACACACACACACACACACACACACACACACACACACACACACACACACACACACACACACACACACAGACACAGACACATCTATCACTTTACCCTCACTCATACTCATTGGTCGACAGTCTTTCCTTCCCTCTCATTCCTTTGTGAATAATTTCCATGTGTTCGTTCAACGTATACTCAAACAAGGACTGGTGTTTGACGTGTAAAAATATAAGAAGGACGTAGACTTGAGAAGCTGCTATGCTGTTTCATTTTCCTTTTAGCTGAGGAACAGTCCAACATCACATGAAGAAAGGAAATTGTATATGTTTTCATATAGAAATAAACATTTATTTTCTATTTGTTCATTTTAGTATCATTGTCCTGTATGTTGTGCGATGGCGCCCAACTACAGTAGCTGATGAGTTCAAACATCTTTTGGCTCATGACACCTTTCCTCTGATTGTTCTCCATCGCTGTTTGTTTCTTTAGTTAGTGGTGGTTGGCAATGGTCACTTTTTTTAAAATCACTTTTTACTCATTTTATCACCTTTTTGCACATTTAATAAATACTTTTTGCCATGTGAAAAGCATCGTCTAGTTTTTTGTCAGGGTGCAGGCCTTTTTTCAATGTTAAGAGACATTTCTACTGCTTCTAAATAAAAAGCCCCAATTCAAGGAAGTAAAACCTCTCAGACTTGTTTTTCTTGACGGTTAAGCTATCACTTTTATTAACGAGTATTTTGTGTGTATTTTTCAGTGTATTTTGGCCATTTGGATACCCAAATAGTTCACTTGGCATTCTTGTAATCCCCTAATTGATGGTTTAGTCTTTCACTTTTCTTAAGGTGACCAAACAGTTTAGGTATTTCGAGAAATATATCGAGAATAAAAGAGTAGAGCATTTAAGTGGGAAAAGCATTTATTTGACTGTAAATACCTCTCAGCGGAGATTAGTGAAGACACTCCACATTAAACCCTTTTCACTCCCAGGTCAAAGCACATGCATGGATGATGGCTTTAGAAAGCTTACAGCACGATAACCTGTAACTGACTCACACACACACACCAAACACAACATGATAACCTGTAGGCCACGATCACAGGAAGCCAGGCAGACTTTCCCATGAGTTTGACCTTTGAACCATGAACCCGCTGACCTACAAGGTGATGCAGTCGCCAGTTTGGTTATAGTTCGGTCAACACAAAGGCATTAATCTGAGTGATATATGACTGGGTGTTTTTATCATTTTGACTTTAACAATCTGAAACCATTTAACTTTAAAAAATGCTCCCTGTCTTTTTCTACCTCCTTTTCTCTCCACAGTCGTCTGAACAGAAACAAACTCCAGTTTCTCCCAGAACTTCTCTTCCAGTCCAACCCCAAACTAGGACGGCTGTGAGTACATCTTTCTTGTTTTTTCCATCCCTACTTTCCTCAACTCTGCCACTCTCTCTGACTCTGTCTTCCCCTCTCTGTCTCTTTTGATGTGTTATGTGATCCATTTGAAAAACAGCCATGGCACAATGTCAGATCTTTTATCCGGGTTGAGGGTTCAAGTCCCACGCCAGGTGACACAGTGCCGCTCTGTGCTCCTGTCGAGAGGTGAAAAAGAGTGTGTGTGTCAGATTTGTGTGCGTGTGCGTATGCACCATTTTAAAAGGTGAAAGACTGCCTGGAGTGAATGTTTTCCTTGGACCTGTGAGGAATTTTTATTTGGGAATATGAAGTTTTTCCCAGAGTGCTCAGAGTGTAAGAGCAGGTCAAACTGATGCAGAGAAGCCTTCCACTTGCCCTCATTTCTCTTTTTCGTCCATTCCCTTACAGTATCTCTCCCTTTCAGCCCCATCTTTTCACCCATCATGTCTCTCTTTCTTCTTCGGTGGTTTTTCTGTCAGAATTCCTTCTTTCTGATGAGATTTTTTACTTGTCTTATCTAATAGCGATCAATTGCAGTGGCATAATTGATCAAAAATGTCCTCAGCAATGTATCAAATCAATGCTATTTATTGATACATACTTTAAATTCAATATCTTAACAACAATGCCACAAAATAACTACATACACTAGAACGCTTTGTATATTTAGGGGTTTATTGGTGAACCACAATTGACATACTGATCACTTGGACCAGTGGATTACAAAGTAAGAGTTTCTGTGGACCTTTCTTTCACATGTTGTTTTGTTGTGAACCTTTGCTGCAATTGAAATCCATTCTTCGCTAACTTTTTTCCAAGCTCACTATAGTCGCCATCCTTTCCAAGGGAGGTGTAAGGGGTTTGCCCAGTGGTGGAAGGAGGAGTCCTGGAGTCAAAATTATTATCCCGGTATTTACTTTTATTTTTTGTCACCAGCAAGTGCAGTGCAAAAGTGAAGGTGGTTAAATATATGCAAAATGCAAAAATATTTACAAAAACAGAGAGATAATACCCTTCAAGAGCAGAGACAACAAGATAATAATCAAAATCGGCCTGTCCTCTATAGGGCTCTGAAATGGACAGCACTTCCCCATGCAAGTCATACAAAAACACTCTCCCAGTAGAGCCTACTGCTCTGGCTTTATAGGAGAAGCCCCTCCCTCCAGCCAAACCATAGTTAATTAAAATCAATTAACCCAAATACAGAACATATAAATAATTACACATTTCTGGATATATTAACACTGAAAACCCTGTGAATTGATACAGACATATAAACTAAATAACATATGTAAGTCACTTAAAAAGGCATCACTGTTTATCCACTCCAAAACACCCCTGTGTTTTGGCTCACTCATGGTATAGCCCTGGTCCCCCCAACTACATTAACCACTGGTTTACACCACTTCTGGTTTGATCAGCAGACCAGGAAAGGCTACTCCACAGGTGAGTGTGCTAAACAGTCATACTAGCAGGCATGGGTTATCCCCATGACAGGAGGGACTTACATTCAAGACTTCCGCCCTTGTCTTCCACCAAGGCCCAACATTCTCTTTTGATTAGTAAAAAAAAAAAAAAATCCAGAATCTGTCCCTTTATCCAGATCAAAATGTAATGGGTTCTTCCTTCCGTCAGGCCTAATGCACCCACCAGTTTCAAGAAACTTTCTCTGGTAGTTTTCATGTAATTCTGCAAACCATGACAACCAACATCTGTGAAATGAAAACATAGCTTCCTTGGAGGAGATTATAAATTAATTCCTAAAAGTGACAATCAGACAAATGCTGCCTTACTGTACGTTTCAATTGGATAACTTGTTTTTTTGAACATGAAAAGTTGACCCGTGTCCTCTCATCGGACAGTTAAAACATGCTCTTAAGGCCTGAAGGTAAATTTTCTCTTGCAAAACAAACAAAAAAAAACAACCTTTCGTCATCTGAACCTTTATTTCGAAAAAGAGTAAAAGAACAACTCCCCCCACCAAAAACAAGAAACGCAGTAATAATATTGATGGTTCATGATGATGACAAAGAATACGCTCATATTTTCTGTTGCGCTTTCTCAATATGATCTCTTGTGTTTTCCGAAAAGCCACAGAATGATGAAATCTCAGTGGGGTGCACTCTATGAAACCACTATTTAAATCTCTGGATGGACGGATGATGTGGTTCTCATATTAGTGGTGATGCGTGATGTATTGCTGAAGACAGGAAAGAAGACTATTACGGCCGAAGACAAATTGTCAATTACGTCAACTGTGGCTTTCAGGATCTCACCCAGTCAAAAACCCCTCATGTTAGCATCAGGGACACTCGCAGTGGCAGATGCAAACACATGCAAACAGACATGCTCTGTCTCAATCACACATTTACATACAGTCTTACTGTGTTTACATCGTATTTCCAGCTCTTTCTCTGAGTGACAGTCTAATTTCCTCCTCCTCCTGGCTTACAATTCTATAAAACCTCTTATTAGCCTCGATAGCTCTTATTTATCGCCGGTCAAATATGGATCCCTATAGAGCTCTCAAGCAACTCAGTAAGAGAGTGGAAAGGGTGAGCGTGTTCCAAACTTAACATTATAAATCTCATGTTCTTTATATCCCTACTTTGCCATCAGCACAATCCAAATTATAGTGTCTGGAGTTTTCTCCTGCTCTTTATTTTTTTCCCCTTCTTTCCACTTTTGTCATTTTTTTTTCTTCCATTTTTTCGTGCTTTACTTCCTGTCCAGGCTGTGCTTTTTCGGTGAATGACGGAAGTGGCTGTAATGTAAATAGCAAGACATTTAGATGAGAGAGCGTTTCCGAGCAGAAGGCTGAGGAGAGAATGGCAGCAAAAGTTAAGAGGGAGGCAGCGGGAAAGAGAGAATAACAGCAGGAGAGTAAAAAGGAGGAGACAGGGAGGTTTGCTGGTGGCTTTCTGGTTTGGGTTCGTAACCTTCCTCTCTGTCAGCCTCGGTTAGATATTAAATGATGGCAGTGTGATAGGAATTACCTCTTAACCCTCCCATTAAAGCTCTGTGGTCTGAGGTTTGGAGACAACAGGAGAGGAAAAGAGCTGGACTAGCATTAAGGGAAAATAGACATGGGTTGGAGGTTCTGCACTTGAGGACAG
Source organism: Chaunax sp. Z400 (assembly GCA_037577475.1). Taxonomy (NCBI): domain Eukaryota; kingdom Metazoa; phylum Chordata; class Actinopteri; order Lophiiformes; family Chaunacidae; genus Chaunax; species Chaunax sp. Z400. The sequence goes on from CM075189.1 coordinate 16,479,755, forward strand.
TGGGAGGTGAAGGCAAGAGGCATTAGGGTGAGTAATAGATTTTACCAGATTCTTGGATTCTGTCGAGATCAACAAAGCGTATGAATCGAAGAGGTTGGCTTTACGTCTTGTTGGAAAGCGTTATGAATTAGCAGCGAGTGCGGAGGGCCAGCGCCTGACAAAGACAGATGAACAATAGGTATTGGGGAGGTCATGTGAAGGAAGGATATGGAGGGATGAAAGGCTGGTGGAGGATGAAGGGAGCGGGCAGATGGATGGAGAGACTGATTGGGGTCTGTGATCGGCAGGGGGAGCGGGGAGAGAAAACATAGATAGGGGATGGTGAGATAGATGGATCGGGAACTGGAGTCTGTGGGCTTTAGTGTGTACAGTCTGTGGTTATGTCCCCCCACAGTTTGCAGAGACTGTGGTCTCACAGCTCATGCACCCAGACACACATAAACGCACACATAGAGTAGAACACTTTTACTAGAAAGGCAATGATTTTTTGGGTTTGAGAAGCAACAATGATGATCGGATGGAAACATGCAAGCCATTTGTTAGAGGACTTCTATGAATCAGTGCTCATTACAGTGCATCACGGAGGTTTACTTCACTCAGTGATTTGATGGCTGTTAGTCTCCTGTCTAATAACTCTGACCCAGACTAAGCCTCATCCTGCTATCTTCGCTTTCTGCTCTGGTAGTTTGTGCATGTGTGTGTGTGTGTGTGTGTGTGTGTTTTATGTGCTTATGCCTGCACATGTGTGTGAGTGTTTGTTACATGCAGGGCCCCTGCATTCAAACCAATTCTTGGTGTCCTGCCAGCGATACTCATGAAGCAGCATCATTCTCCCACATTAAAGCGGCTCAGATTACGGGACATTGGTTTGCATGAGAGGAGAGGGGTGCAGTGAGGAAGAATAACGAGAGGAACGTCGGACACGCAATATTTTTTCTTCTTTCCCTTCACCACTCAGTACGGCCTCAGATGCTGAGCATTACATAATGTAGGGGGTGATCTTTTGACCATTTTTCAACATGTGTGGACGCTGAAATTAAAGTGCTGTCTTGGTGTGAATGCAGTTCATACTTTACTGCTTAAAGCAAGACAGCGTATGCAGTATGAAAAGATATTCTATTGTAGAATTTCATTTAAAAATCATGTTTATTATAAAAATGATATTGCAAAAAAAAAAAGTATATGCAATGAAAAAGCAAAGGCAAACAATACAAAACTGACATAATAACCTTTTACCCACATCCTGGCCATCAGTGTTTAGTTTGCTAACAGTATATCTTAGTCCTGTGTCTTTTTGTTGTTTTCAGCTACTTTACATTCTTTAACATTGCTCTGGTCCCCCAATGTTTTGACTGCACCAAATAAAATGCATCGCAGCGGGAATACCAGCAGCTGAACTTTCAGGCTAAAAGCCTTTTTGAGGCCTAATGGTAAAGTTCCTGTCCAGAGGGATGCTGATGATGGATTTTATCCAGTCAGTGACCTTGAGAATGTTGTGTAAACCTTACATGTTCTATTACTCTGGGAAAATCTGGATAACATCATTAGATGCACTCCTAAAACTGTACCTAAAGGCTAGGAAGAAAAAAAACAGTAATAGAGGGAAGGATGGACATGCACAGGAAGGAGAAATGACCACAGAAGGTTGCCAGTCTAAATCCCTGCACTGATGAGTGGACGGTCATGAGACATTCTCCTCAGCACCCTAAGGTTACCCCTTGAGCGAGACACTTATTTGACCTCTAACTGCTTCGGTAAAACTCCCTGATTTGAAAGCGTGTACGTCAAGTCTCCCCTGGTACTGGAAATACAACCTTTTACTGGTTAAGCCAGTGGAAAAGAAGCCTGACGGAGGGAGAGGAATGAGAGAGGGAGGGAAGGCTAAAGGGAGCGGGGGGTCATTTGAGATGTCTTTTCCTCCTAATTAAGTTAATGGGGAAAGACGAGGAGGCTGCCTTTAATCTTGGCTAATTGTCCATTTAGGGGCAACTGCCATAGTTTACCTGGTGGAATGTTATTGTTAGTGTTACAGGAAGTGGGTGTTCTCAGTGTGACCAATGATTGGCTGCGACAGACGGAGCCTCAGTGGCGATTGGTGAGAATGGTGTGCACGGGTGAAGGGTGAACATAAACCCGTGTGTGTGTGTGTGTGTGTGTGTGTGTGTGTGTGTGTGTGTGTGTCTCGTCTTTTTCATCTCGGGCCAGTTCGGTCTCTTTCTCTCTTTCTCTTTTTCTATATGCACTCTCTATCTGTTGCACACACACTCAAAAGAAATAATAGCGTCGGCGTTTGTATCACTGCGAGATATTGTAAGATTGTTTTCCTTTCACTAGGTTCCAGGGTCTTTGTTTGGTTTTCACGCCACTGGTTGCTGGCGAGAGACACAAACTAACAGAAGCACACACAAGTACACTTCTGTCTCTCACGCCATCTCTCCCGCTGATTAACGCCACAAGCGCTTGATCCAGAGTTGTGGGTATGCATGTGGGGGTCGCTGTGTGTGTGCGTTGTTGCCCTCCACATTTTTTACTAAACCGCACACCCATGACCGAACTTCCTAATCATTAAACATGACTCAGAAGTACAAACCATTACATGCAGCTGCACCACAGCACTTGCTAGACCTGACACAAGCTGCACCATAGTACGCACCAATGTATACTTTCTACTTTTCTAATAGGTTCGTTAATCTTACTTACATTCAGTCTCTCCTGTTAATTACTTCTTACAACAGGGAAAACCTGCCAGTTGGTTGAGATGGCGGTGAGTGAATGCAGCTGCATCAGGAGGCCCATAGGCTCCAGGGTGGAGCTGCACGACAATGCCCACACTGAGATTCACTGATATTCAAGAAAGGGAGGAATTTTGCAGAGGAAACCTTAGGAAACCTATAAAAAGGCTGTTCTTAGCGGCTTGTGTGCATTTGTGTGTGTGTGTGTGTGTGTTTGTGTTTCCACACCCCAGACAGCAGTGATTTGGTCCCAGGACATATTTAGATAAATACACACTGCAGAGATAGATAGAATTTAGAGAGAGAGAGAGAGAGGGAGAGAGAAAATTGAATTTCTCCTGTATAGACAGGGACAGGCTCTTTACACATGGCTTAGACTAGTATCTGTCACTCAAACAGACACTTCACTGAGTGGAAGTGGAAACATGATTGAAATATTGTTTCTGCTCCTAAACCTTGCTTATGTTGAACACCCTGCTATTTAAAATGACTTGGTTTCTCTTGCTTTGAACGCTGTGCAAGTTTAGTTTTGTGTGTTTGCATGTAATCACGCGTACTCTCCTATTGTACAAGTGTTTGTTTGCATGTCGAATCTCACACCAAACCAAGGCTGCGAACAAGAAATAGAATACGTAAATGATGTTTGGTTCTCTCGCTGTGAAAGCAGTTAAAGGTCAAAAGTCATAAAGTTTTGTGTAGGCCCATATACGTTTTAATATGTGAATGTGTGAATAAAACAAGCAGCAGCGTTTCTTCGCAGGATGAATTCACCAGCCAGGCGGTCTTAAAGTTCATGGCAACAACACCTTTCCTTTTCATCTGCCTACTGTAGCAGCTAGCCAGCTCGCTAACACGCCGTAGGGCCAGAACCTATGAAATGTTCGTGGGAGGCTGGGGACCTGTAGATTTTTTTTTTTTTTTTTTTTGGTAATGGCAAAGAATTTTTATATGTGTGCACTGAAATAGCACAGAGGCTGCATGTGGTAGTAATTTCACCCTGCAAGTAAAGGTGAGATGTACGGGGTAAATAGCCGCAGAGCTGCTAGTACACGTAGTTAAAACTCATAGACTTTTCCTTCGACTTGTTTACTCTAAGGAATAGGGATTTGTACAGGCAAATACTGTATATCCGTGTGCGTGTCTAGGATTGTGATTGATCTCGAATGTCCTATATTCCCTAATATGTGGAATTAGGGTGCATGTGAGTATGAATATACAGTATGTAGTGTGTGTTTCTGTGTGGAGTCTCTGTGTGTTTGTATATATTCTTATGCTTGGTCTTTCAAGCATGCTAAATGTATATACATACTGTAGTGTAGTAATTTGTGTCTCTGCTTGCGTCTGCATATTTCCTTATATGTTTGCACACGTATTGCATTTGTTTGCACATGTCTATTTATATGCATGTACATGTGTGTGTATGTGTGTGTGTGTCAGTCCTTCTGTCTGTCTGTCTGTCTGTCTGTACATTGCATATTCAAGAGAGAGGCTAACTTGATTCAAGGCCAAATACACTCAAACAGTGTTTTGTTTAATCACAATTTAGGTTTACATGAGAACGCTAATGCAAAACAGACTGGGCTCCCTGGAAAATGGATGAGGAGGAGGAGGAGGAGGAGGAGGAGAAGGAAGAAGAGGATAGGGATGGAGAGGAAGAGATGAATGGGGGAGGCATGAGGTGAATGGGAGGATTTGAGCAGGAGGAGAGGAAAGCTTGGTCGCCAGTCAAGGACAGGAGAAGGAGGGAGGGGAAAAGGGAAGGTGGAGAAAATAAAGTTGTCGATACTCTGAGTTGGAGCTAGAATGGAATGGAAGATTTTAATGATTGTTGATTGGTTGTGTTTAAGTGTTGACGGCTTGGGTTACAGTAGTTGAAGCACAATGATGTGCACACACTACACTCACTGACACAAGCCAAACCATTAAAGTCTCCCACAATTACATTCATGACTATAAGATGACAGGAAAGACCGATTTTTCCTCGACAAAGATTCGAGTTTCATGTTATTTGTGCCGTTTTTATAGCGAACCTCCAATTTCTTAACACTCCTCTGTGAAGCGCAGTGATTTTTTTGAAGGAAAGAAATACCTGACTCGAATATTTTAAAGGTCAAACTGAAATTCAGTGATGACCACCACAGAAGAAGAAATTCAGTCTACCTATAATGTTCTTAATTTCCCCTATAATCAAAGGGACATTGTTATATTTTGTCATATTTGTCATAATGTTCAGTTTGATTTAATATCGTGCTATTTCTCATGTTTTAAGAATGTCTAATTTCCCAGAATTGAGCCATTAAATTTCAAAATAAATCTCATAGGCCTCATATTCTGTAATGCAGCTCTACGCTTACGGAGAAGTCCTGTGAAACTCCAAAAATGGCCGATACATGCCTGAAACACCAGAGTATCCCCCATGAATTATTGTGTATAGGATGATTCTGCTCCTCACAGTTTACATGACATTCATATTCATATTCAGGGTGTGCGTTTCCGCCTAATGTCAGCTCTGACAGCCTCCATCCCTGCAAAGGATAAACAGCAAATGGATGGATTATCGTTTAGCACGGTCTGGTGTTCAGGATGCAGCATCATCCAATATTGACATTCTTATCTGATGATAGTGCTTTATATTATTTGATGTAGCCTTTTCTCCAAGGTTTAGTGAATCAAAGTCACTGGATATGTGTATGTGTGTCTTTGTGCCTAATATTTTTACTTTGTGGGAGGTCTACATAGTTACTGCTTTCATTGTTGACCATTATTATGGCTACAGAGTACATGGTTGGAACTGGCTAATGTCACACACATGGGCAGACACATGTAGATGTCCAGAGACTCATACTTTCTGTGTGTACAAGTGAATGTGTGCGTGTATGAGTGAGCGTCAGGACGTCAGACTAGTGATTTATTCTGTTTAAGTAAAGTCTGATTGTTACAAATGAACTTGAACTGTTGATGTTCCTCAGGCGTAATAGGAGTCATGCACTCTGACGTATGCAGAATGACCCACAAACACTCTCTGTATCTAAGTGTCTCACACAAACACACACACACACACACACACACACACACACACACACACACACACACACACTACAGATATACACATCCACCCACACGCTGTGGAGACACACAAACAAACACGAACCAGTTCTGTTGCTTTCCTCCTCTCCTCATCCGTCTTGCCCTCCACACAAACACTTTCATGCAAATGCTGGATTCTAACATACATTGCAACTGTTTCTCAACTGGCTGAAGAAACTGGTAGCTGTGATATTTCCTTCTAAATGTTTCCAGATTTGTCTCCTGGTAAAAAAAAAAAAAAAAGTGTTGAAACTATGTACGTTTAAATCAGTCTAAGTAAACCAAGGACGATGAAGTCCTTACATTACATGCAGTGCCTCAGGGATGAATGAATGAATAAATAAAAGGAACACAAGCCTTTTCTCTTTTTTTTGCCAAGTGTGAAACCTTCCAGTGCTGAGTCTTTACTGAAGATAAAATCATACCAACTATACAAAACATTTCGAAATATTTTTCCTGCATCGTGTGATTGCATCAAAGTTAGTCTGTTTGTCATTATGGGACTATGGTGTAACATGCTGGCTATGGCTATGATGTAAAATCTTCCATCTTTGACATCATCTTTGTGCCACTTCAGATGAGTCATCAGCAAAAATAACAAACTTAAGCTGCGGCATGCAATATCGCAAAATCATGTCCATATTGAGACTGGAACATTAGAATAAACATTTCAACTAAAAAAAAAAAGAGTCCACCACCAAGAAGACTGACAGCTTAGATGCTGTCTGTAAGTAAATTTAATATTGTGCCACCTTGTCGATTTGGCTGGAAATCTGCTGGATTTCTTAACAGTTCAAATGTTAGAGGGAAGAGCTGAAGAGTTCCAGATTTCACTGGGAGATAATATATTGAGTTAAGGACATTTGATAAATCACTTCCAACATGATTATCGTTATAAGAAAAAAATCTTCAACAGAGCAGCCAAAGATCCTCTTTGTCTATCCGAGCAGAGGGGCCTTTGGGAAATGTTTTTACTTTGGAAACATTTCCATCAACAGCACCAGACATGAGCGTCAGAAGCTACCAATTTTCTTGATATTCACGGTAACTTTACAATTTGATAAATCTGACAATTATTATATGTAAAATATTTACCCTTTACGTTGCACGTTTAACCCCATATAGATTGATGTTGTGAGGAATAACCCAGATTAAATGTACCTATTTTGTGTCTTCTAGTGTTAAATGTATTAATATACCAAATAGAGACTGAATAGAGACATATGGGTGTTGCACTTTGACCACTATTATCAAAATACCAAATAAAATCTTTTGGAAGAATGGTGCTCAGGCTTTCAGTAGAGCTACAGTCTCTTGCTGCATTCACATTCAATCGGAAATCTGAGTTTCACTCTTGTAAATCATTTGCACTCTGGAAATCTGAGTTCCACTATTGTGAATTTCCAAACAGCAGGAGATAGTCCAAAACTAGGGTGGCAGTTGGGGTGGCAAGGCTGCAACCCTATGTGACCCCGGTACTGTTTATTTTGAGAGATCCTATAAGAAAGGCTGTACATTCAGTGATACTTACATTTGTACAGCGGTTGTGTTGGTTATTATGCAATAGAGAGTATGCTATCAAAGAGGGAAAAATAGACTGTATATCCACTTCTAAGACCAAACCAACATTGAAACCTACTCATTGTCTTGAAACGGTGAATGTGGATAAGATGCAGCCTTGTAAAAACTTAAACAGTAAATAGAATAAAACTAGAAATGCGATAAAGACACAGGCAGGGGGGCAGAGTTCGGAAGAGTTGGACGGTTGGAAGAGGGGTGAGGAGAATGTGCATAGAGGGAATGAGAGACTCAGCAGAGGGAGAGCGAGAGAGGCAGAGAGAGAGAGAGAGAGTCAGCCACATGAATGGGGTGAGAGGAGATTTGACCAGGCCTCCTCTAAATACAGAGCACCGCAAAGCCACTTTAAAACCTGTTTAGATATATTTATACATCACACACAAATACACACTCCCTCTCTCTTTCTCCATCCCAAAAAACAGAAACACGCACAAACACAGAGAAAACCCCAATTAACCCCCGCAGTCAATCTAAAACATGACTTTAGTCTTCTCTGATATCATTACGTAACAGCTTGATCTCCACCTGTTCAACTCAAACGCAACGCTTTGAGCTTTAAAACAACATTTGCTAGGGTTCTATATACATAAAAAAAAATCCTGTGTTATTTCAGGTACAAAACCTCAATACAGATGTCAGAATTGGATCTCAGCTCATATCACTTGTGTTATATGAAGACATGTTTACAGCTACATCTGTACCGACCCAAATAAGGCAAAAAGAAAAGGCTAATTTTGTAAAGGAAAATGAAAAGTGAGTGGGAACAAGGAGGTGGTTATTTTTAGCTATAGAATGATAATTAAAGATCTTAAAAAGCCCTTAAGTTATAAACATGAGTTGTTTATCTCGTTTGTGTTGACATTTGTGTCATGACTGAAACAGTGTATATATGTCACTGTGTGTGTGTGTCTGAGTATAAGAGAGAGGCAGCAAGAGAGACATATTAGCTGATACTTTTGTGCTTGTGTGAACTAAACAAAGGAAGCAGGAATGTGCATTTTTGTGTGTTTAAACAGAAATATGAAACGATGAAAAAAAAAAACAACCTCTCCCTCCTCCTTTTGTTTCTGTTAGTGCTCCTCCTTTTTTCCTTGTGTGAGTGCATTTATTTGTGGTGCTTGTCGAGTAGGAGCATCTGCTTTTGCGCTTTGAGCTGATTGCCAGTGTGTGAAAGTTTACGTAATGGCATGCCTTGAGTGAGTGTGTGTCAGTGCGTTGCTGCAACCATCATCAGGAGCCAAGCAGCACAGTGGCTTCCAAAGTTTTTGGATGCTGCCTTGACGCATTATGCTAGCAGCACCACCGATAACAAATGTGTGCAATTGAGAGAGCGATAGAAGAAGTGATGTGTGCATTTAGAAATAAGGGTGAAGAGAAACACACAAGAAAGGCAGTGTGTGTGTGTGTGTGTGTGTGTGTGTGTGTGTGTGTGTGTGTGTCTGTGTATGCTCGGCTGCATGCATTGTTTTCTGCAAACTTGTCACCCTGAATTTTGGTCATTTTTACAAGTGCAGCGTCAGGCTTGTGGTAAAACTTTGTGTGTGTCTCAGCATGCATCTTCTATTTCAGTCAAAGACAATAGGTTCCACCGTCCTGGCCACTAAGTTGTAGCTTCGCTTTATAAGGCCACCAAGTCACCACAACCTCTCCAGTGTAAAACAATGGAACTGCTACAATAGATTATGCATGAATTACTTGCAATTACTGTACGTTGTACAACATTTCCCACAGAACTGAAACTGCAAATCTAAAATCTCTTTCACACGCTGAAACTAAAACTCTATGCTGAAACCTGCACTCCCAAGCTTATGCTTTAAACTAATCTCTCAGCGTCTTTTTTAGCTATAATAATGGCATCTCCCTCTGGTATAATTTTGGAAATACTACACTGCTATTGTGAGATGGAGATGGCATCCGTGGTGGAGAGTTGGATTAATAAAACAATGACGAAAATATGTGGCAGAAATAAAATCCCATCTGGGGGAAGGGTTTGAGTCCAAACATGTTTTATTGTCAGCTCAGACTTGTGTTATTCTGTTTATACCACAACCATTTGTTCATTTACTTTGGATTAAATAGAAAACTTGTGTGTCCATTAACTTGAAAACACTAATTTACTGCTTCATTAGGTGGATGGAAGCTCTAACCTTTTACAGACAGACTAAGTAGTGATGTACACTTCCTTCCTAGAAGGTGTGTGGGAACTTTTGACTGGTTCTGTATGTTTTTATGCTTATACACAATGATTTAGAAAGTTCATGTATTAAAGCTCTGATTTGTTGAAAACAAAAAATAGCACTCACACAGAAAAATAAACTAATAAATATCAGGATTGGGAGTATGCTGCTTGTTTACTGTATTCATTATATTCATTGTGGTTACACTGAATAGCTCTGGTAGTTGGTAGTTGGCCCTGAAAACTAAAGGAGACAGGAGGATGAGTGAGAGAGAGAAAGAAAAACAAATCTGCCAGCAGGAGATGATGATTATAGCAAAGACATGTTTGATGTGTGGAAAAGTTTGTCTCCACTGCTGAACATCAATAAACAGCTAGCTGCAGTTACCAACACTGACAAAATAGAAATAAACTGAGGAGATACAGGCACATACCAAGAGTGGGGAAAAAAGAAGGACAAATAATCACAACAGATGCACAGAGAGGTAAACGGAGGGGGTGGAGGAGAGAGAAGGAAATTGAGGGGAAAGACAAGAAAGATAAGATTGAAGACTTTAGACAGTGAGAGATAGAGCACATTTACAGGCAACAAACCAACACAGGCTATGCAGAAATTCAGTTTGCATGCCACAGGTCAGTAATCAGATTTATCTCTGTGCCTCCTTATATCAGAAAATGTTTCTTTGTCATTTTTTCCTGCAGATGGATTATTTGAACTTGCAGCGCAATGAAAAATCAACACAGTAGGGACAGAGTACAGTTCCTTAGCCTGTTATTTTATTATATATAATGATGTTTCCTTTCATCTCCTTTATGTCACATATACTTTCTGTTTCTGCAGGATTTGTCGTATGTTTGAAAAGTTCATTTAGAGACCTGGTTGCACATGTGCATGGCCAACAAAATTGGCTTTCAGCAGGAGAAATCTAGCCAGGGAAATGTGGTTTCTATAAAGCCTCACCTTGATTACGAAAATCAGATTTCTTGTTTACATGACATTACAGTAATCTGATCTGTTCATACTTCAAAAAGTTCAGGTTATTCCACGTAAATGCAATAATAGATAAAGAGACACAGCAAAAAGAGGACGTAAGTCTGCAGGAAAAAGAACCAGAGCAGGGTTTCCTCCAGAAAAGTTGTTAGGCCCGGTAGCAAGTATCTTTTGACTGGAGCTGGCAGTTCGATGCTGCCTTAACCAAATGCTTTACAACCATTATGCCTTCCCAATTTAACTGTAGTTAAAAAAACACATCTTAAAAATTCTGAGATGCAGGTTTGATTCAGATGCAGATTGTCATTATTTCCAGTCATTGTCTCCAGTAAACATTCATTAGTGTCCATGGTCCACTGAAAACAATCTGAAATATCAGGTCATCAGTGCTTTCAATTATAAAATGTTAACAGCATTAATTCATGAATGTATGATTTTGAATGCAAACGTGATTCTCCAGCAAGATTGAGAATCACAAAAGAAGCCGAGGTCGATTCTTCTGCTGTGTATTTAACGGGACGTCTCCAGCAGCGGAGAGCGGCCTCTCTGCTGCACCGTCAGCGCCTGGGAAGGTCAGCGCTGTCCAACGGATGCAGGAGGACACTGAGACCAAGTTATTTTCTTGGTTTAAGTTGTGTAAAGCTGCAGAGTGTGTTGGTAGGTTAGATTTATTTGTTTTCATCGTTATTATTGCTGGAGCTGTTCTGCCAACGATAGTCTCTGGGTAAAAATACTGTGTGTAGAAAGTTCACATATATGCTTCTCGTTCATCTCTGAAATTGCATCATTGAATCAAAACATGTTTGCGACCGCTTTGCCTTTTATGAAGATGAATTATATGATAATTCTATATGTGCACACTGTAGACTGTCCAGGTGCTGCGCCGCCCTCACAAATGAATTCCGCCTTTTTTGCTCCATCAAGATCACGTAGAAAATCGATCTTTTCCAAAATTCCTGATGCTTAGGCCCCAATGGGGAGGGGTAACTTTGGCCCAGCGTGTTGCAGGGCTTATAGCAGAGAGAGAGTAAGCCTGATAGAAAGAGACACTGAGAAAGTGCGCATGTAATAGCTAGAAACACACAATCCAGAACAAATAATCACGTTGTTGGTAGTGAGATGGAGAATGTTTGGAGTGACACATGCTGTAGTGTGCGAAGGAGGAAATGACAAAGTGAGCTTGTGAGACATAGACAGAGAGAGAGAGAGAGAGAGAGAGAGGAAGATCAAGAAGCAAAGAGCGGGAGAGCAAATAAACGGAGGCACCAGTTAGTATCAGCGAGAGACTAAGCTAAATAAACGACCACAGGCGTCAAGTGGTGCCGAGTGCTACTGAAGTCCACGCCACCCACTGCCTGGTGCCTATTTCATGTGGTCACTTAAGAGATGATGTCAGTGGCCGCCCCTCGGCTGGGTTTCTACTGCCCAGCTGCAACTGTTTCTGCTCCTCCAGCTCTGGGAGAAGATTAACTGATTCACACCAGATTTTGCCCATCTAGCAGGATCTAGTAGCACTTCAAGGGAACGTGTGCAGCGTTTTAGCTTTAGGAAGTCATTAGCATACCGTTGATTTACCCTAAACACATGTGAACATCACAGAGCGAGGCTGGCAGTTTCCTCTTTTTGAAAAGATTTTTTTTTTTTTTTTACATAACATCCTCACTTTTCTGGAAATGGAGGTATTGGTTTCATGCTATCATTGAATTACATGACGTAGCTGTGATACTTTAGCGACAGTCTGTGGGGAAATGAAATGAGTTAAACTCACGACCACAACTGCTGGCGATCTTGTCACAAGTTTGTGACATTGTACGGGAAGCGAACACTGAAATAAAAAAAATAAAAAATCTGTCTGCCTCTCTCTGAGCAGACACAGTGTCTGTTCTTTATAGGGTGTTGGACACACTGCTGAGGAGCTGCTAGCTGACAAGAGCATGAACATGCCTACACACACACACACACACACACACACACAAGCACAAGCATATAAACACATTTATGCCACCTCACTGACAAGGTGCTCACTGATCCTGCAGCCATGCATGCATATGTGTGTGGGGGCTGGAGTGCATAGTGCCTCATGCCAGCCACAGACACATCAGACGTGTGTCAGTTTCCCCTTTAGATTGCACATGCATTCATAGCCGATGACATCACTCCACAAACTTGAAAGACAAACTGATGTCAAACAAATAATCCTGTTAGATAGAAATGCCCCACATTTTAAGCACAAAATAAGAGTTGGAGCAGTCTTGTGTTCTATATTTCATTTATCAGGCTACGTATGATCAACTATCAACAATATGCACCATTTGGTTCTGCTTTGTAACTCTTGCTTCCTGCTCGCTGTTTTCGTCTCTCCTTCTTTGCACTCTCTGGCATATTTGACATTTCTTCCATATTTTCTGTCACTGAAGAGAGTCACACAGACATGTGGCTTTCATTAGAGGTCTTTGTAGCGTTATGAAGATGAAAGAATGCACACGAAAACACAAACACAGACATGGGATAATATCCTCATACAGGAAGCTGCAATGCATGCAGTCATATTTATGAAAGGCACTGTTGTAGGAAATATACTTTGTGTGTGTGCATGTGTGAGTAAGCGGTGCAACACTGGAGTAAACACTGACAATTTTGTTGCAAGCTCAATGTGGACAACATTTGGTGAAAACGTGGCCTAAATGTTGATGGTATTTTAAGGATCTCTGCACATCTCCGAACTGACTATACTGCATTGTGTCTTATTGAGTTTGAGATGTTACAATTGTGGCAAAGGGCTAATTGGTATTTGGGGAATTCGTGACAGTGACCCTTGTAGACATTATATCGTAAATCTACTTGTTTTATATTTAGGGGTGGTATTATTGTATTTATGTCATGGCTGCTATTGTAGGATGAAAATTGAGGGAAACAGTGAAAATAAGGGGAAGTAATGGTGATGAGGTGGGAGGTTGGAGCAGTTGCACGGTGGTGAGCCTTGCTTTGATCACTAGAACGTCCTCAAGAATAAGGTTAAAATCAACGGAAGAACTTATTTTAATGTGCCACGACCAGAGAACTAAACTAAAGTTGTAGCAAAACCGTGACACCTCTTTATTTTGTCCTAAAAACAATGTTCTATAAATGGAATTGACAACAAAATTCTCAGAATTGTTGAATTGTAATTGTGTCAGAATTGCAGTTTGTCTTGTTCAGGTTTCTGGACCATATTAACTTTAGCCAATTTTCAAATTTGGACACATACATTTCCATTGCAACTCGCAAGAATCAACCCGCTGATTAATGTCCTTTGATTACAGTCCAAAGCTCCAAAGTGACTCCTGAATGGATCTTAAACTGTCTTGTGAAACTCGACATAAAAACAGCTTTAGCATAAGAATAAGAACAAATGAAGAATAGAATAGAATAAATGAAACCTCCTCAGCCTCATACCAGTGTTTCACCATAACGTTGAACAAATCAGACAATCAAACCATAAAAGCCTGAAATCAGTAAACTACTCCACTCAGATTGTCATTTTGTTTGATAGGCGCCAGCAATCAGACAATCAGAGGAGCGCAGAAAGTCAAGAGGCGTCACTGACGTCACAATCATGCAAACACAAAGGATTGTGGGAAGCGCAGAGGCGGGTAGAATTTAACATTTTAACATTGTGGGCTCCAAGAGGTTAGAGAGATGCCAGAGATTAGTGTGTGTCTTTATGTGTGTGTACATTAATGTGTATTTCGTGTGTCTAGTGTGTGTCCTTGCTTTTGCTCCTATGCAGCATTTTATCTGTGTGTGTGTGTGTGTGTGTGTGTGTGTGTGTGTGTGTGTGTGTGTGTGTGTGTATGATGACATGCAATAATGTCATGAATGGCGAACATAGCTGTGCTCTGAGACTGTTCTGATTTTAATTAACGCTGTCTCGTTAACACGCACACACACACTCACACAGTCTCACACAGATTTACAGACTCTTCCTGGAACACTGAGGACCTACCACACACATATACTGTATGGATTATGTTTTAAATGACATGAGTAAGGCTGTGAAACACACACACTCGCGCGCACACACACACACACACACACACACACACACACACACACACACACACACTGCACACTTTGGGGCCCCAAGGCCTACTTTCTTTGAAACCCTTGCCAAGTCTAGAGTGGCAGACCTTATATGCGTGTGCACAATATGTTTTGTGTGTGTGTGTGAGTTACGCTCTCATCATCTAAAACATATCAGTGTGTATAATTACAGGCTTCAGGCTGGCCAGAAACATCTTCTGGAGTCAATTGGAGTGTCTAAGTGGGCCATTTCAAGAATGCAACAACATGCTTCAGCACAACAATCATCGTCGCCGTACCATCCGTTATTTTCTTCATTATCATGATCACTAACATTTGTTGTTATTTTTTTGTTTTTGTTTTGAAAGGTCCAGTGTGGGAATCTAGTGGTATGTAGCCATGTGGTTACAGATGGTAGCCAGCTGGGCTACCTGTGTCTCACTCTCCCCTACAGTGGCTATTAAAAAATAGTCTTTCTTTACAGCCAGTGTGATGTTTTGTGCTTTCTGGCCCACTGTACAAACATGGCTGACTCTGTGGAAGACAGGCCCCAAGGAAGTGCACCAAGCTTTAAAACAATTCGACATCGTGGCCAAACCGTGTAAATGCAAAGTCACATGACGCATTCGGGGCCACCAAGACTTTTTCCTAGAAGCTAACATTGTGACGGAAATGGCTGTAAAACAGTTGATCATCCTTACAGATTTTGGCCATCAGATGTACGATTAGATGCTGCGTCTCTTATTTGGACATCGATTTTAACACTGATTTAATACCGCAGTAATGATTCTGACAATAATTGCATGTTCCACATATGAATTTCTTTTTTGGAATTGTCCTTTGGCTTGGGGAGATCGGCAGATATTAAGCCATTTGACATTCAACTTAAGGTCTTCCAAGCAGCACTAAGTTTAGAATGGAGACCTGAGAAGCTAAATGAATGGAATTCAAATAAAAATAAATAGTGATTTAATATGTCTCCTCTTAATCTACAATCTTTTCCCATTTCTTTTCCATATAAGGACCATGTAATGGCAACACTAGACAATGAGAGACTAGAGAAAAGAGGGGGCTGAATGGTAAATGGCTGATTGCGGGAAGGGAATAGAGAAATGAGGGTGAGACACGGTGAGAGTAAGTCAATAATCAACACCAACATAAATCACATCCGCCTCTTCTTTTTCTTCTTCTTCTCCTCTTGTTTTTTCTGTCCCGTCCTCTCCTCTGCTCTTTGTCTCCACAAACATTTGTTGCCAGGGGCTGAAATCCAGGAGAGGCGCAGGTCACCTCCTACACAATGTTTGTCCTGACATTTCACAAGATATAGATCATGTCGGAAATACTCTCACACTCACAAAAACATGTGGTCCGAAATATATCACCTTTAAAACAGACCGTATTGTCATGTGGTCCGTGTCCTCTCCAGAGTCTTTCACTGAGACGTGTCTGAATTTGAAAAATGCTTTTGCTTTTGACCTGACAGGGTGGGATATAGACATCAATGATCTCCATCTACTTGCATATGGGAGTGTTTTTTCCTACTTTCCTGAAGAATGGCTTGCGGATAGATTAAATTACAAACAAATAAAATACAAATACCGGCTCGTCTTAGCATTAGCATTCATTTTTCACATTCTTACCATGATTTTGCTTTAGGCGGAATCTTATCGTTCTCCTATTTTTTTGGCTTCAGTATGCTTTGCCTTTAGTTGCCATGCTTTTTGTTTGAAGTGCTGATAACTGTCGTGACAAATGCTCAAATAGTCTCTGTGGATTTATATAAAGAGACACCGAGCACTAAATTGTTCACTTTGAGGTCCAAAAACACCTAATGGGCAATAAAAGGAACGTCTCTTCTTCCCCTCTCATAATCCCTCTCCCTCGCTAAAGTGTTTCTTTCTCTTTGTACTACTTTAACCCACTTCCACTGCTCACACACACACCGCAGACACATTATACACACACCTACAGAGCTGCTATTAATCACCAGTCTATTTCTGGAGGTAGATGTAGTAAGAATAGCAGTTTCAGCTTTTTGGCGGTGCTTCGCAGGTAAATAGACCGTTCTAAGTTTCCGGAAAAGGCAGCGAGATGAAAGGCTCCTGGAGGAGCCACGTTAATGAAATCTGCTGAGTGAAAACTGAACTGGGAGGAAGGGCCTCGTACCTGAAAACACACACACACACACACACACACACGCACACATTCACACAAGCGGAAGCAAGAGGCTTGTAGGCAAGGAGGCTTGAAGATGTACACAGAACATACACACACGTTATTGCTGAAATGTACGTCCTGATGTGTGCACACACACACACACATACACACACACACACACACACACACACACACACACACACACACACACACACACACACACACACACACACACACACACACACACACACACACACACACACACACACACACCTGACTGCAGTACTTGAGGAGTTCTCTGCTGTTTTCAATGGGTCAGTGAACAGCAGCCATGCAAAGAGAAGTACTAGCTTCCTGCTCATTCTGCGCTAGCTTTCTGTCTGTGTGGGGGACACTTCTAGAGGTTAGTTAGCTAAGTCGTGTAGCCACTCATTAACCTCTGATTTTAATACATCACATAATTAGCAACCAGCCTAATTAGCCTAATCTCAACTCTATAGTGGAAACGGTTACCTCCATGATTTTGGCACAGTGTGTTCTTTTTTTTTCCCGCTTGTATTTTATGGTGAGCATTATGTTCACATTAAATTAGGCTGCTGAGATATTTGTTACATGCATGACAGCTTATTTGAAGAGACAATGTTTAATGTTTCCTCTTGCTGTGTATGATTAAAGAATCAAATGTCACCACTAATTGTAATTGTGCGGTAATAAAGAGAACATTCATTTCCCCTTATTTTCCTCCCTGAAACTATGATTAAATTAAAGTTTGCAAGAGGTTCTGCTCTGATATTTGTGTTTTGGATTGTTGGTTTTAAAGGTGGGTCAACCTTAAATGGGTCAGTGTGGGTGTACCGTCATTTTCTGTCAGAGTAAAGTTCTGCATAGACGCTTATTTTCCAGAGCTGGGGTTCCATCTTCAAGGCAGGTTATCCCGTATTCTGTTTGTCTTTGTGAGACGAGTCTGTCAGATTGAATTCTTTGTTGGTCCACCCAGGAAAAGGTCAGAACAATAACATTGCCATTGACTCACATACCTGCCAGTGTTCCTCTCTGCAAGATAACTCACCAAAAACCTTCCGATCGCCCTGCGCTGCATCGTGCAGAGATGTTTACTCGACCTGCGAGAGCGCCCAAAAACTTGATGCTCTTGAAAATTGGTGCGTGGTGTTAAAGGTCAAGTGCAGGCAGCAGTGCAGATGCCAGGATGATAACATATGACTCCCATGATGCCTTGCTGTCAGTGCTGACCCCAAAAAGCTATTAACTTGTGTCAGTCTTTGCACTGAGGTTAGAAGCGTGTGTGTGTTTGTACGTGATGGGTCAAGGCTGCGGCAGGTTGTTGGTGTTCCAGCATTTTGTCTAAGTGCTCTGCCAGACCTATCAGGCTGTTTATCTTCAGTATGTCCCTGATAGACTTATAGGTGCACTGACAGCTCTGTGTGGCGAGACGAGGGTCATCGCATAATTTCTGAACCCTGAAACGAGCTTTCTGCTGTCCTTTTTCCCTGTTTACCACCTTTAATTTCTTTTCCTGTCCTCGTGCCTTGCTTCATATTCCTTTGACGGCTCAGTAATGCTTAAAATACTTTACATTTCCAGTGATTCATCCACTTAGATTTAAAAAAAAAAAAAAATCTCCGGGAAGAGTTGGCCAGAAAAAGAACAACTTACGTTTCTCATATCACTTTGGAGCATCTGACAGGACAAATGTATATTTTGGTTACACAGAGCTGCGTCTCTTTATGTTTCCACTTCAGGCTCCCTGTCCTTTCTCTCCTTTCATCCACTCAACACAGAGAGAAACTCATTTTTCCTCACATTTGTTTTCAATCTAAAGCGTCATCCTGACTTTTTCCACTCTGCAGACCCTCAATAAAAAGAATTAACCTACGTGCTGGGATACACCACAAGAGAATATCGCTCAGCCTGTTTTCTGTCTCCAACTCCTCTCTGTCTTTCTTTCTTTCTCACTGTGACAGTCTGTTTCCCCGCATGCCTCTCACTTCCTTTCAGTTAATCAAATTATCAGAGTTTCAAGCAGCTAATCACTTTTTCAAATAACTTCTGCATTTTATAAAATCCAAAATATTATATCTTTTTAATTGTTGAAGGAGCATACATAAAAAAACATACATAAACATTTAGAATTTACATTACTATATATATATACACATATATATATATATATATATGTATATATATATATATATATATATATATATATATATATATACATATGTATATATATATATGTATATATACATATATACATATATATATACATATATATATGTATATATGTATATATATATGTATATATATATATATACATATATATATATATGTATATATATATATATATATATATATATATATATATATATATATATATATAATGTATATGTCCTATCATATTTGCTGTAGTTATAAACTACAGTGGTTTGCAGCTGTGGTTAGTTTTAAATCCAATGACTCTGTCTCTCATTGGTTGTCCATGAAGCAGATCCAGTTTGTATCATGGTGACAATATCAAGTGAGTTGTGGCTTCTCTTGCCAGCATTTCAAGCAGACACTAGTTCCTGCTCCCAAATCTCAAGTTGACAGTCCTAACTCATCGACATAACAGATGCAGAATCTGTCCTATGCTGGAAGAGGCTCCAGCACAGAAATATCATCAATTATCCTCCACTCTTTCATGACCTCTCTCATTTCTGCGATTGCCTGTCAGAGCAGCATTTTTGGTCACTGCATATGTGCGTGTATGCCCTCTCATTACGCGTCTGTCTGTTTATTTGTTGATGTTTGCATTCTAGTCTATTTTCTGTGCATTTGTGGACACGTGTTAGTGTGTCTGCGAAGGCGGGTGCATCTGTGCATGCGCTGTCTCCATGTATTTAAAGCAACTAAAAAAGCCCTTCTATTAGTTTTCTCTCTGGTTTGATCCTGTCAACAGAGATTAATTTGTCATTTCTTCAAGTCATTTAAAACCGTTAGAGAGAAATGAGCACTTTTCCTTGTGGTTGACCAGTACATTAACAGCACAGCAGGAGACTCTCAGCCCTTCTAACAGAACACGTCTGCTAAGCTCATTTACAGAGGGCAGTATTAGCATATGCATGTAGCTGATTGAGTAATAAACCAGACATGGGATCTACTGTACTGTCAAAAACCTGCTCTTGGTTGGGTTTTATAATAGAAGTATTTAAATATATTAGAAGTTAAATTTTAATATTTTCCTGGGCTCATACTGGGCATATTTCGTTCATCTTTGGTACTTTTTTTTATGAAAAGAATGGAAAATCAAGATTATGGAACAGAGAAGAAGAATAAAGAGAATAACTTTGGCTGGCAATCAATCCTCAAGAAGCAGGCTTGTACTGAGTATATGTGGTTTCAGATAGAAGGCAGTTTAACCTTACACAGCTTTTAGACAATAGTCTTTTGCATAATTTTTTTAAAGAAACATGCACAGTAAACAAGCCATGGACCAGGGAGACCTCCTCTGGGCCAAGTGCTATCAAAAGTCTTTCAGTCATCAGCTGCAGTGGTTCCACCAGGTAATCAGAACAATGGTGGAAGCATTTTTCATCCATATGTTCCAAATCTTCAGTTAAATCCTGTCAGCAGCATTTCAGATTCATTTCACGTGTGTCGTGTGGAAAAATAAACAACTAGTTTGGCCAGTCACTGTAAGCCAAAATTGGACTTTCTGCTGTGTTTTAATGCCACAAATACATGGCATCTGCAGCAGGGGAGAAAATCGAGAAGTGCATTGACATGGAAAGTATAGTTTGTCAAGCAAAGTTGAACCATTTACTTCATATTATAATAATAAATGGCCTTTTGAAACTCAATTGAGTTATTCATTATTCTGAGCTGCCACTGTGCATTTACTGTACATTTTTACTCTTAAAATCCTTTTTTAAACCATTAAGGCTGTTTATAAATATACTCATTAAAAGTGCAGTAAACGAGAATTATTATTATTATTATTTGACGTCTTGTGAATGAGATTTTCTCCAGAATCAGTGAACATCTCTTAAATCCTCTCTTATATATGGTACTTTTAGGTTGTTCCAAGCCAAGGGGTGCATTATAAAAAAAAATAAAAAGGCAGCTTCTCCAAGTTAAACAGTCTCCACCTTCCTGATCTGGTGTCTTAAGTTGCAGTTTCCATGTAGGTCTTCATTCAGGTAAATGTCATGTTTAATTCAATAAAGGATGCAGACTGATGAATTGTCCCCCTGCAGCACCGGTATCTGTCTGACTGGAGCAGGAGAGATGCCATATTATAGAGGAAAGGAAAGACAGCTTGTGGCCAGGAAAAGAGGTTTAGAAACCTCTGCAGTGATGAAGTCAGTATTAAGTTTGTAATGGGGCCATGAAAGTTAATGTGCATATGTTTGTGTGTGTGTTACCCAATCCCTAAAACCACCAGCATTGTGGTTTCTCTTCGGAGGAGGGGACTTTCAAACTCAAAAGCCACTGTGGTTGTTTTAAAGGGAGACACTGTATGTCTGTCTGTCTGTCTGATTGTTGGTATGTTTGTCTATAGAGCAGTCTCTGAGTCAGACTATCTATTCAGCACTTTCATGTGTGTTTTCTATGTGTGTGTGCTGATGTTGCCAGGATGTTCATGAGGTATTGTTTATGACTGTGGAATGAGAATAGAACAAAACAAGAAAATAATACTGTTTGCATCGGTGCTTGTGCCTTTGTATGCATATGTGTGTGTGAGTGTGTGTGTGTGTGTGTCTGCGTGTGTGTGTTCTGGCAGTCTCACCACTGGACCAGATGTAGAGAGTTTTCTGTCTGCCCCCTCTCTCCCTCTGTCTCATTCTTTCTCCCTCTCTCTCCTTTCTCTGTAATCACAGTTTTACTTTAGCTGTAAATAGGCAGGTTTGGAAATACACATACACACACACACACACACACACACATTTTTTTGACCTGTGCTTCTGGCTTGATGCAGCATTTTTAAACCTCCCACACTCAGATGATCTGAGCACAAAGGAAATGCACATGCACACACTCTACACACACACACACACACACACACACAGAGTCGGGCTCATCATACGCTTACCCTTCTACTCACCCATGATCAGAGCAAGACACACACTCACACAGACCCAAACCACATAGAGAGTACAGAGAGGAGCCGGTCACCCACAGCTTCCTCTTTTTACTGTATGTTAAACTGAAATTACATACACACATGCCACCACCACCACCAACTGGAATTTTGTGAAAAAAGAGGAATAATTATGCATCTACGTTTGCATAGTCTGGATATGAGAGGCTGCATTTCCTTGCAGCAGATGTGATTCTATTATAGACAATATATTTTCAGATAAAGCCGACAGCTTTCCTTTTGGCGAAGGAAATGTGGCAATGTCAGAAAACGTATTAATGTCACGCTGCATCAAAGTAACATGTTCAAACTAAGAAGTGAGACATTTGGTGGATGAGAGTGATTAGAGAGAGAGATTATTGCAGCTGGGCTCTGAGTTGTGCAGATTAAGTAATAAGTGGTTCGATGATTTTAAGATAAGACACATAGATCAAATAACTGGGGTAAATTTTGTTTTTAGTTGTCCTTTCTCATTATTTCAGTAATATTTCATGGCTATATTTCATGACGTACGATAGTTATGACTGCAGCTTCACATATGTGGTCTCTTATTTGAAGCTATACAAATAAAACGCCACCACAAAAAACATTTGCTCTCAAAAATGATCCAAACAGCGGGCATTAGCAGAGACTTTTTTTTCAGCTAATACATTCATTAAGTAGTGAGCTTGAAAAACCAATTAAATCAACTTTGTTTTCAGTTTCGACTAAATGGCATAACAAGCTAAGTCTTCCCTCATCACATGGACAGTTAAGAGCAGTTCTGTTCTGGTCTAATGGTTTTGTACCTGAACATAATTGTGCACATAAAGGTCTTTGACTCCACTAATCGTAATGACTCGGACTGTTTGCCCTGGTTGTGTTCTGTGAAGACCAGCCTCTGACATCAAACTTAATTGCATGTTGTCATGCTGCTATTTTCCAACTTCAATGATCAAATTGAGCTACAGTAAGTGAACTCATTTTGGCCACTCAGCTCCTGGGAAAATGCTCCTTTGCTTTTCCTCTTTCTCAAAAATCTTCATTTGGACACATTTCTCTGTTTATCTGTCTGCCTCCCTCTCCAGATATTGAGTCCAGCCCTCCCCAAAAAATGTGTCTTCAGTTTGTTCAAAAGCTTTCAGGCCTTCACACATAGTCCACTTCATTTAGCCCGGAGGCCCTCTGTATGTCTGTGCACACATACTGCTTTTCATTTGACTCGTCTTTTGGTTGTTTTTTTCTTCCTTCTTTCACACCTACCAAACCCACCAAACCCACATCCCTCCATCCACAGATAGCAGTTCTTCAATGGTCCCACACTCACAGAAAACATTCAAACTGTGTCTGACTGTATGTTTGTTGATATTTGTGTTTAATACAGTGAGAAACTGTTAAGAAAAAGTGTGTACAGTATGCACTTCAATTTGTTTGTGTGTCCACCTTGTGAATGCATTTTAGTCAATTTTATACTTTTTTAAAATGTCACAAAAATACCATTAGTGCGATTGTGCAATATATTTTTATTCATCACAGCTTATGTTGTTCATATTAAATACATTTTACCAGAACATTGGCCATACAAGCATGATGGGATGTCTTGTACATTGTAGTGATGCCTCTAGGAAAATTTGGTGGACTTTTGTTGTCATTTTTATTTTCAAACCCCCCCCCCCCCCCCCCCCCAAAAAAAAAAAATCAACAACTTCATTATATTTCAATTGAATGAAATTTTTTATTACCTCCGCCAAGGAGATTATGTGATTGATTCGGTTTGTTTGTCTGTTTGTTAGCAGGATTACGCAAAAACTAATGGACGGATTGGGATCAGGATCTGGATCCGGGAATTTTGCAAAGGATTCTTTTTAACAATGTGTTCTGGATAGAAGAAGCAAAAATGATCACCCTTGTTCTGCTGTTGAAATATTTTTTAAGCCCCAACAATTTTTTGTCGTAACTGTTACTTCTACTGTAGATGGAGATGCAGATATTTTGGGGTATATAATAATCAGACTGTATGAGAAACTGAGAGATGGGATTGGGATTGTGTGTCTTTGTGTGTGTGTGTGTGTGAGTGTGAGTGTGTGTGCGTGGGTAGCAGCTGTGTCCTCCTGCCCCAGAGTGAATGGCTCTCCTCTATAAGCATCTCTAAAGACTGACAACAACACGACTGCTAAACGACTGGGAAAACTAAGCACCTCTACTCTCTGTCATTCTTCCTTTCTCTTGGCGTCCCATTCGCTCCGTCTCTGTGTTTGGTTTTCAGCAGAAGGACTGCAAGCTGCCACCAGCTCTGTTTGAGTTCCCTCAACTTTTAATGAGCAGCAAGGGAAGCTGCTTACTTTTTTTTTTTTACCCACTAGCTCCTAATCGTGCCTTACTCTCTCTCTCTGTACTCCTTTTTCATTACCCTTTTTGGTATCTCCTTCCGTCTCCCCCCCCCTTTTTATATACCATTTCTATTGTCTCTTGCTCTCACTTCCGTGTTCTGGTTGCCAGCTGAAAGCCTTGCTGTATTTACCAGCTTAGTTTCTTAATCCCAGTACAAACTACTATCGCTAATGACTTTCTCAGTAGTTGCCCTCTGGGTGGCTTTATGGAAAGAAAGGAAAACAGAAAGAATGAAAGAAAGAAAGAAAGAAAGAAAGAAAGAAATGGAGGTGGAAGAAGAGAGGACTGGTATTTCTTCAGCTATGCACAGTGCAGGTAGACGAAAAAGGTAGACAGAGTAACAGGTAGTTGGTGCCCAGTCACGCATGTCCCACAAAGTGTGTGTGTGTGTGCGTGTGTGTGTGTGTCTGTCTGTCAGTCACCCTGTGACCTCAGGTGCCCTGCAGGTGTGCGCGTCTGCATAACAGGGGCCAGGAACACATAGACTGGGAAATCCTCATCAACTGCATTCCATACTGGTTTAGCTGGGGGAGGGAGAATAGTGGACAAAGACATGGTTTGTAAAAGACAGAGAGAAAGTTTAAGAGAAAGGAAGACATTGTTATGCATTAAACTAAAGCAGTACAACAATATTACTGAATAATTTTGATTTGTCATAAAGAATTATGAAGATGTTTCTTTTGTTGTTCTATAAGGTTTATATTTGTTGAGGAAATGACACGACACACTTGGTACAGTTGATTCAATCTCTTTGTGCACACTTACACCAGATGCTCCACTATTTTCCTTTAATTTCTCCGTTGTTTTACAACCATGAGTGAGAGCTTTGCACTGTAGAAGAACAACAGAGTGTTTTTTTATTTCCCCTCTGAATTAACTGTGACCAGTGTTACCTGTGACTGATTTTTTCTCATCATCTAATTAGAACAAGTGAGGAACACAGGCGGAAAACGCAGCGAGTCAAATCACTCTGTTTGTGCTGTGAACTGCACACACATATGCTCCTTTTTAGTTTGTACGTGTGTGAATGGAGAGAGAAAAACAGGAAGAGGTGAGAACAAAACATGCTGAATCAAAGGAGGCAACAGATGTATTAAAAAAAAAGTTCACAGGAACAACTGAGAGAAATGGAAAGAGAAGAAAGAATCCTAACTCCTAACTATCCTAACTATGACCTTTAATGTAATAATGATAAATGTCATTTATAAATCCATATCATCTGGTATGAGTGAAAGCCTCAGAGAATTACTTTGAGGATGTTTTTGAGCTAATTATGTAGGATTATTTGTCTGGGTGACACACACACACACACACACACACACACACACACACACACACACACACACACACACACACACACACACACACACACACACACACACAGGAATCACAGCAATGCCAATCATGTTACCCTTTCAAAACTGCTGTCTCTCTCTTTTAGTCTCTGCAGCCACATTTACATCTAGCTGTCAAGGGAATTTCATGCAAAAGAGTGAAACGTTCCACAGAACAAACTTCAATTAAATCGCTGCTCATGTAGAAAGGGAAATGAAAATACTGTATATTATATCTAAATGTCACACAAAAGTAAAATCATACGTAAATGTAACTTTAAAAAAAAACTGAAAAAAGGGAAATTATTAGGGTTGTGGGTATATTGATCTTAACCATATTCATGTGTTGATTTTAGAATGAAAAAAACAAACAGTAAAAGTACTGTTGGCAGTATAATTCAAACCATCTAATGTCTCTGTGATGATTAGCTATATTTTCTGGTCAATTGTTAATTTTGTGTAGTTGTGCAATGATTTTGGCCTCAATTTCTGTTTTTATTCTTTAAATGAAATTGTTTCAATTTTTTCTATTGGAGATTTAAAAAAGAAAGATTAACATTTGCATAAAAATCACAACATAATGAGGACATTTGATAACTGTCTCATCATTTTCCTGTCTTTACGTCTCTGTTGCATAGTTTCCATTTTTCCAACTTCCCAGTTTGTCTGGGTCTGTTTATCTGCCACCAGTTTACTATTCTGCCCTTGTCACAAGGATTTGTTAGTTTTGTTTTGTTTTTCTTGTTATGAAAATGAACTTCATCACTCAGGATGTGTTAAATTGCTAAATAAACCATGGTGTGTTTGTATGAATGCTGTGGATGGGAATCTATATGGAATCTGCTTTCTCTCGCCAGGTCAGATAAATACATCAGAAAAGGGGGAGGGAGGGAGAAAAACAAAAGAGAAAAGGAGGGGGGAAAGGAAAGAAGGTTAAGAGAAAGAGATAAAGAGAAAGGGAAGATGAGGAAGCCTTCCTCTGGTACAAGAAGAGCAAGTATAGCCTTGATGTGAGTATAGCCTGCTCTCATAGTGCACCTGTCTTGAATGGTATTTCCAGTCGTTTATATAGCCAATCTGCAATATATACTATATGTAACCTGCAGGATCAAAAATAATGCAGAGGTAAAAATGCTGAGATAACACTGAAAAGAAATTCAGTGTTTTGTATTTTAACTTCTTCAACATATCTGCACATCTAGCCATTGCTCCTTGTGGGCTATAAGTTAGTTAATGGGCTTATAGCTATAGATGGTCACTAAAACATGTGCTCCAGTTAGAAAGAATGCTAAAAAAAAACCAGTCTGGTTAATGACAGACTGCAGTTTTTATTGATGCAAATCAGTCATAGATCAGAAATATAAGCTCACCTTTATGCATCTGTGACAGACAACATGCCTAATTTTCAATGAAAGCTTTAAATTCTACCCAAGGAATTTTCCGAGCAACAAAAACGTGTCAAAATAAGTTGTAACAAGCACTTTATACTGGTCTGGTGTCTGGGGAATGAAATCTCAACCTGTTGAAAGTGAATTTTGACTCGTCACCCTGAGAAGCCTCTGAGCTGGTGTGTTCTCACAGAAGGAGCCCGTATCTTATTTTTCACTCCTGCGTGGAGAAGAGGGAGGAAAAAGACGTGTGTTTTATCTGCTGTTCTGCGGGCTCTTTTGTATGCGTCACGTATCCCACAAACCACCCGCATTTGCTCATCTGTGCTTGTGCGCTGGAAGTGGGAGTGTGCACGTACTCACAAACACATGGCCGTTTATCTGTCTGTAGTGTAGGTGTTAGTGCATCACCGCTGCCTCACACATTCCACCTCGTATGAGAGAGAAGCATTTGCTTAACACTGCTGCTTGAGTCAGCGTGTGTATTTGTGAGTGTGTGTGCAAGAATGTCAGGGTGGTGTTGTGTGCTATTGTGTGCATTCTTGTACGCTGAGCTATCCTGTGCTTTCTTGCCCCAAAATGCACTTTGATATACACATCTGCAAAAGAAAAGCAGCTCAGGGGATAGATGAGGTTGTGGGAAACTGTGAATTAGTTTATGAGACGTAGGTGTGTGTCTGTCTGTGAATATAATGAGTACACAGGATTTCTGGGAGTCGACATCCTGCAGGGGTCTGCAAGGGACTGATGGGTATTAGTGAGTCACGAGATTAAAGTCCGATGTTGCTGGATTTAAATTCAGTCTGCCCTGTTTATGAGACTTTTCTTGTTGCAGAGTGATCCTTGTCAGTTGGCTAGCTGACTTAATTTGAAGTTTGTGCTCATTTGCATCATATTGCAACAAATATATGCGATTTTTCATTTGTTATTATGGCAACATTCAAGCTTTGTGAACGATAGACCTGCAGTTGTTGAACACATAAAGGGCAGCATTTAAAAAATAATCTTTATCCAGACTTTTCAATATTTGATCATGCTTAATTCATAGTCTTAACACCGACATGTATGCACTTAATGTCATCATGTGAAACAGAGGAGAGCTTTACTGGACAGTTATTGTCCAGCAGTCAGAATGTCCTTCCAGTGATTTCACTATATAATATTAATGCCAGAAGCTGAATTATTTCTTCTCTATCTGTCCTGCTCTTATTCATAATTCATTCATTTTCTCAAACTTTTTCATTATTTTACCTCTCGCCCCCCCCCCCCCCCCTCCCCCATCATTTTCACACTTATTTCATTTTGTCAATCCTTGTCTCATTTTCTCACCATATTTGTCTTTATGTTGCAGGCTATATAAAATAGTGTGTGCATATAGATAGCTCATTATCTGTTAACTAGCTGCTGCCGCCTCTCCCCCCCCCCGCGCGCGCAAAGGTGATGTATAGGAATTAGATAAATGCATTACTAAATCAATAGCACCGGGACTTTATTTAAAGCTGCCTCGCAAATTTACATCTTTGTCTGTTAGTTATTGGATGTTTTTTTTTTTTTTTATGTCTTCCTTAGGGGCTTGTTCACACCAGGTGTTAAGGGAAGGACACTCAGCCAGTCTCTGAACTAATGACCCTCCAGTCATAAGCTCAGTTTTTTAACCTTCATATTACCTCTGACTGGTTTGACAGCAAGGAAATAAATGTTTAACTATAAAGGGGAATAAAGGTATGCATTACATGATTCCATGATGAGGTGATGAAACTGGCAGGCAGCCACCACTCAGAACACTGACAGGAGGTTTGCCGTGATAGGTGTCAATTTCTCTCACCTAGTCTCCCCCTTTTTTCTTTTTTTTTTGCTCCATTCCTCCCTTTTTCTCTCTCTGTCGCAGACACACACACACACACATACAGTACATGCTCACCTAACTCTACTGACAGCCCTGTTCCAGTTAGATTAGTAATGATTTGTTGCTCTCGAATCCCACACTGTCAAGGTCTTACGAGGAGATGGTGGGCGCTGTTTGACAGCCGATATGGAAACAGATTTCAGATGAACTGTGGTGGAAATCTTCGTGAAGGGAACTATTTGTGAGAGGATGAAACAAACCTAAAGAGA
The DNA here is from genome assembly GCA_037577475.1 of Chaunax sp. Z400. Lineage (NCBI taxonomy): Eukaryota > Metazoa > Chordata > Actinopteri > Lophiiformes > Chaunacidae > Chaunax > Chaunax sp. Z400. The sequence continues at coordinate 16,508,882 of CM075189.1, forward strand.
GTCTCAGGCTGAAGCAGAGGTTATGGTAAAAGGTTTGAGATCATGAAAGCTGCAAGATATCGTTGAGAGAGAGAGAGAGAGAGAGAGAGAGAGAGAGAGAGAGAGAGCCTCTGGAAAGAATTGAGTATAGATTCCCAAATGTTTTCTGGGTTTCCAGGAATGAAAAGGCAATTGATTTGAAATGCATCAATCGCAGTTCTAAATAAAGTAAATTTCCCAAGTCTTCACATTAGTAATCATGTCACTGTGATCCCAGTACATGCAGTGGTTTGTTGCTCCATTTACCACATCACTACCATCAGCGTGGAGTGATGCATGCTTAAATACAGAATCCATTAGGAAATGCATTAGGAAAGACTTCCTTTGCTCTTCTGTTACTGGAAACAGAATGAACTTCAGTCTCCCTGCACTTCCTGGCTTAAGAAGCTCACACACAAACACACCTCTTAACCCTCGGACCTCCTGTTGGGAGTTCTGCATTAGACTCTTAATTGTTGGCATCTAGAGGTCTGTAATTAAACCAACGATAAATCAAGCTCTGGGTTAATGAGAATGGCTGGATCTGCACAAACCACACACACGTTTGGCTGTGCAGCGACTCGCTCTGTATCATTGGTATGACCCCTTTGTTACCTTGGTGCCCCAGGCGGTTCCACCAATCACAGCTCAGAGTGAGATTCCGTTGCCAGGTGGACGTTTGAAGCCTTTAATAAAAGCTTGACGCAGCTAATTTATGATTGGTTGATTGGGCCAATGGGGCTGACGTATTGGGTCGACTGAGCTATCTGTCTTTTTAAACTACTTTTGTCTCTTCTTGGATGACGCATTCAGTCAGTTCTACGAGCAGGAAGGACAGCTTAGGTCTTCTTTTTTTTAAATTAAAGGGATTGTTTTGATTTATTAAGGTCATATCTGTAGGCAGATGTTCATCATCATAATGTTTTTAATAACTTTTATCTAATCCATTATGAAGAGTGACCCTACAGTTGTCTAATTGAGCAACCTTTACCAGTGTCCTTCTCTTCGTAAACATTTCTTTTGACTCACCCTTTCCCCATCAGTCATGGTTATAATTATACAAGGGTCTAAGCTTGGCAGTAATTTCACCATTAATTGATTTGATTTTGCTTTCTCAAATTTTTCATTTAATAGTAGATATAGCTAGGAAGACACCTCCATCTCTGCCGTCCTCCATAAATGTATTGATTTGTAATTGAGTTCTAGCCAGTAAAGAAATAGAACATTTTGGAGATGGATGTAAAAGTGGGTATCAAGCCTTCTCCACGTCTTTCCCTGCTGTGGAAGTAGTCCTTGAACAGTATGTCAGGGCAGAAACAAAAGTTACCCACTGCAAAACCCTGCAGTGTTTAAAAAAAAATTTGTTTTATTCTGCTTCCTTTGCTCTATTTAATCCTTATGACAGCTCGAGAAAACGCCTGTCAGGTGTACCTTGTCCTTCTGTTGTGAAAACCTGCAATTTCGGCTAAACTACTTCAAAATACAGACACAAACCAGCAATATAACAATTGTGAAGTCGCACAGAGCTTTCTTTCTCGCATCGGCGGTTCCCCTCTTGCTGTTAGATATGAAAGGTTTGTATTTTTCATCTGAACATAGAGCTCAGTGCCCTGCCAGCCTCAAGGAACACATAGGAGGAGGAGTGTGTGGCAGAAACAAGCAGTAGAAACAAGGAAACAGCAGCAATTTACAATGAACAATAAATCCAGTCTTCTCTTCACAGTGTTTTGTGAGAACCGTGACTGTTTTTATTCACAGGACCCACTTGTAACATCATTTTGTCCAACAAGTGGATTTAATACTGGTCTGAATGGCTTAACCTAGCTATAGTAGCACAAAGCCCCCTTAGATTAGTAGAAGACTTACACACATGCACAGACACACACACAAAGGCAGGATAGGCAGACAAAAGCAATTCAGATCAAGGTATTTAAAGGAAGAGGAAATGTCAGTCAACAGGGGGATTTAGGGACTCTCTCACCAAGATAAAATTCTCTCCTCTTTCTTGTCCCCCTTAATCACATCTCTTTATCACTCTGCTGCATACTTGTGTCCCTCCTGTGATATCCCTCTATCACTTTTTTCCTCTCCTCTCTTCCTCTAACATTTCCTCCTTCGCGGTTCTTCTTGTTTTCTCTTATCTGCATGTCTAAGCTTCCTCTCTCAAGCATTTTCCTCCATCGTGCCTTCCTCCCTCCCCTCCTCTCCATTCTGTCACCTCTTTCCTGCCTTTCTCTTTGCAAGATTTCACTTTCCCCCCTTTCGCTCAGCGAGACACTGTTGATGTTGGCCCCGACTCATTTCTGTTGCATGCCTTGTCATTGGATGACAAATGACTCGGAGCTGCATAGCGCAGCACGGAGCATTGCACTACGTCTTACTTTTCAGAGGCAAGCATTCTGAATAGTATCACTCTGCTCTGGCGGCAACATGTTTAAAGACAAATGTCATCATGATCCCCACCAGCCTATCACCATCATCACATAGTTTATTTTTCTGGCACTATACGTTTAATTGTAGCACCCTTGTGAGTTATTTAGTATAAAATTGAGAATACCAAGACTGAGTTTAGTGATAAGTTTCATGAAAACCAGGAATGCTGTTATCTAATGGTTATCTTTGGTGCTAAATGATCATTGCTGAATTGCACATTCCATAAATTCCTTGTCAATAAAGGCATCGCTGCGTGTTTGTCAGCCTTGCCTACTGCTCATGCTTAAAGGGATAATCTATGGACTTCCTGCAAACCTTCATAAGGTTGGGGGAATTTGCAAGATGCATATTTAAAAAGGGAAAAGTGACGCATCGGAGGCCAAGATATAATGTTTTTCAAATCCCTAATATAAACACTATATTCCAAATTTCCCACTATGCAGCTGAGCTGTGTGTTTTTGTTAGATGCTGCTGTCTGGTAAATGGTCCGCATCTTTAGTTTTCCCAAAGCACAAGCCAAAGTAAAGTCCTTTTTATACAGACACTGATTCAGAGCTGCTACTTCCTCTGCTGCCGCCTCAGACATGGAACAAAAAGGCCCCCCCGCTACACTTTATAATCTTTATATAGACTTGTGTCAGTCCCGCCTTGAACTGGCTGTGTAAAAAGTGTCATTGATTTTTATTTTTCGTCTAAAACACTCGACTCTGTGCTCCTGTAGGACACGATGAACACATCACCTCCTCTGCACCTAAGAGCAGTGAAACGGACTTTAACTTATGTGAAAAACATCTGTGAACATTATTTGAACTGTTCCTAACCTTTCCTGTCTTACTACTGCTTGCTTGTAATGTCATTGAGGTTGGAGGTCCCTCTGGCCTTCCTTCATTATAAGCCACTTTCTAAAGGGGGTCAGCTGAATAACTGTGTTAAACATGTAAAATGCAAATGGATCCTATTGTTCACTTTCCACTGGCCTTAATATTCTCTCATTTTCACTCTCTGTTGCTGCCCCCATCCTCTTGTTCTCTCTTTATATAATGAGGAGTAGATTGGCCCCTGAACCCTCTGTTATGATCCCGCAGGTTCGGGGAAAGGAAGGAGGCTGGAGAGAGGGAGGACAGGAAGATTTAAAAGGGAGATGAGGCCAGTTGATAAAAGTGTCTGACGTGGTAGTGACACTTTTTAGGGAGAGGAATTCTTGACATTACTCAACAACCGCACAAACACAACACACACACACACACACACACACACACACACACACACACACACACACACACACACACACACACACACATGTGCATGTACAAAGAATGACAGGTAGACTTCCATAATGGCCAGAGCAGACGCTGCTGTGGGACATTTGGTCCATCTGGTATGTTTCACCCCTGTCATGTTGCTTTCTGGCCTTGCATCCGCTTCTCTTGTTGCCGCTGTGTCTCTTTTCTTTCACTCTTATTCTGCCTTTCTTTCTCTCCTTCTCTCCTTATCAACATGTCCACCAGAGGGTTCGCACCTGTTTGGCCTGTTGTACTGTAGACATGCAACCATACAAAAATTCAGCACTCACACACACTTACACACACAGTTGAAGCCTTGGTTGGATTTCTTATAATCGCATTTTAAGTAGCTTAATCATTTTAGTCAGTGTTTACACGTTTGCTCCTCTTTCTAGCAGTTCCTCTTTTCATTCTTTCTTGCTGTGCTTCTCTATATGCACCTATTTGTTTCTGCATTACTCCCTTTTACATCACTCCATTAGAGTGAAGCCTCTCTTTCCTCCGTCTTAAAAGGATTCATTAGAGTGATCTGAAAACATATCCAGGGAGTCTTTGCTGGGAACATGACCATCTGTTTCCCAGGAATCATCGGAGTTTAGAGACTGGAATTCTGAATCATGCAACTTCTATAAAAAACAGGCCTTGATGGTAGTTAAAACCACCAGCTAACATGTAGCAATCAGATAGAAACATGAAATCCGGCTTTGGGAAAGTTTTTGCATAGCATTTAATTTATTGATTGCTTTTGGGATGGTAATAAATGTTCAATAAATATAACAAAAATGCTCATACAGCACATTCATAGTACAATGGATGCACTAATATGAGCTGATCATTACAATTTACAAAGGTTTGTAAACAACTTTTGCAGGAAAAGTAATAACCAGCCCTGTTTTATGGGCTGCTGTAGCCCAAGAGGACAGTTCCAATTTCACCGTGACACAAATATAAAAGCACGTTTGCTGTAATTACTCTGGCCAGTTTGTCATTACACACTTAAATACGATATGTGAGGGAGATCTAAGAGCTTTCACCCGTCCAATGTCTTAACCGATTAAGACACAAGGGGCAGCGATGGAGAGAGTAATAAAAGAGATGCTCAATTCCCTCCATTGTGCTTTATTGTATCTTTAATTAAAAGAGTTGAGCTCGTGGCAGCAGGCTCGCTCACTGAAGAGCGCTATCTTAAAAACTCATTCATTCAAATCGTCGCGCACACACACACACACACACACACACACACACACACACACACACACACACACACACACACACACACACACGCACACACACACGGGAAGACCAAATCACAGAAGAATTCACTCTCTCACACTCACACACAGTTAAGTCAATTTAGAGCACGCACAAGTAGTTACTCAATCTGCTCTGTTTATAATCAGGACTGTAAACACAATTTTACATTTTCAACAGTTTGGTAACACACATTCACACACATTCCACCGATCCATGAACGTTGGTTAACAGGAATGTGAATGTGAATGTGAATGTGTATGTGTGTGCACTTTGCTTATTCCGAATCAGGAAATTCCCTTTGTGTTATTTTGTGCTTGGGTGCTGTGAGACAGAGGATACTATTTCAGACATGTTTTTGGTGTGCTTGTGTGTGTGTGTGTGTGTGTGTGTGTGTGGTGGTGGTGGTGGGGGGGGGTCCTACAGTCCTGAACACCTTGTTATAATACACACTTCATTCATTGTTCCTTTTTTTTATTTAGTATATTTCACTCACTATTTTCTCCTTAAATCCGATCCTCCTCTCTCTCTCTCTCTCTCTCTCTCTCTCTCTCTCTCTCTCTCTCTCTCTCTCTCTCCCTCGTTTATTATTATTGTATTAATCTCTAGGTCTCTCTCCCGTCTCCTCTTTTCTTCTTCCTTCATGCCTGCCTGTCTTTATCTCTTCCTAAACACCTTGACACTCTTTCACTTTTCACCAGCTGCTGCTTGTTCACACTCTGTTCCTCAGTGGCCCTCACATGCACTGTCTCTCTCTCTCTCTCTCTCTCTCACACACACACACACACACACACACACACACACACACACACACACACACACACACACACATGCACCTAACAAGACTGATATAGTATACGTTTGGTTATATAGAGCATTTAGATGTGGCTGCTGGCTGATTTGCTGCCTGTTAGGGTAAAATAGAGACAGCTCTCTTTCCTGTATACACACACACACACACACACACACACACACACACACACACACACACACACACACACACACACACACACACACACACACACACACACACACACACACACACACACGCACACACTCTCTGTGACCCTCATGTATCCACTGACGTAGGTGGGAAGTAATGAAGTAAAAATGCTTAATTATTGTACTTAAGTGGAGTTTTCAGATATCTGTACTAGAGTATTTATTTGTTTTTCTCCACTTGTGTTCTACCTAATGGTCATTCACACTAAATACATTAAATAAATGTCAATAATAGAAGTTAATCCTTCCTAATCCCTTGAATTAATATTGCAATAATATTATATTAATATAACATGAAGTTCAGTCAGGTTTGCACAAAAAGAGCCAGTAGAAATGTCTTTTTTTACCTCATAACTGTACTTCTACTTGAGAAAAGAATACTAATACTAACACATGAATATGCTCTCTCTCTCTCTCTCTCTCTCTCTCTCACACACACTCCCAAACACACACACGCACCAATTGGTCAAAGCCCATCACATATTTCCTTTACCACGTTTTGATAAAAAACGCTGCTTGGATAGAATAATGGCTGCTCTTATTTACCCTCTCTCAGTTCCATCTCTCTTGCCTCTGCACTCATCCACCCCCCTCTCTCTCTCTCCTTCTCTCTCTCTCTCTCTCTTTGTATGGTTTTAGTTTTCATCTCCCCTATCTTATGTCCTTGGGGCATGCTAGTTGCAAACTTTTTGTGTGCGGTCTGCTCTAAAACGTCTGTGTTTACGCGAGTGTGAAACATTTTCTCCCCGTGTGCGCAAAAGGAATAGATTTTCCATAACGCGGGAATGCAAGTAAAAAAAAAACTAAAAAAAAACAAGATAAAGAGAGAGGTAAAATCTGTGAGGTCTTCAATATTAGTTCCACTAACCTGACTGGTTGTGAAACAAGCCAGCTCTCTGATCTGACATCTCTATGGGGAATACACTTTTTTCTTTTTATCTCTCTTCCCTTCATCCTCCTTTCTTCTTCCACTCATTTTTTTTTCTCTAAAAATGCAGAAATGCCTCATGAATGTGTATCTGAAAATGAGAAACATATGGGCTCTGTGGAGAAAGTCGTCGCCTCGCCTCAGAATGCAAATGTTGGCTTTAGGCTGTAACACACACTCACAGCCTTATAGTCACTCACATACTTTGGCACATGCACACATACAGTACACAGACACCATACGTGTAGTTAATGGTGTATAATACATATGTTCTCATGCATACACACCCTTTAAAAGATTTGACTGTAAATATCACAGCATCAAACACTGATCAACATTTGCACACGTACTGACTGTATACAAAGACACACACACGCACACACACATGCACACACACGCAGTGACGGCATGCTTTATAGACCCATAATGTGTGCAAAAATAGAGTTGAGGTGCTAATATATGTGCAGTGTTTTAACATGAATATCTCCTTAACACCCTAGGAGCCTATTAAGTAACTTTACCAAGGTGTGAGTGTGTGTGTGTGTGTGTGTGTGTGTGTGTGTGTGTGTGTGTGTGTGTGTGTGTGTGTGTGTGTGTGTGTGTGTGTGTGTGTGTGTGTACGTACATGCTTTTATTCTACCCGTGAGATTTTTGGCAACTGCAGAGAAGATGTGTGTGCAGTATACATGGACTGCATGTGTGCTTGTAGTGCAACCTGTGAGTATGTGTGTGTGTGTGTGTGTTTTTAAAGACCACCCAAAGTTGTTTGGTTTCTTTCCCACTTAATTGCACTGTGTAAGATGACACTATGGCTGCTTTAATTGACTTCCAGTTTTGACTGAAACCTATAGGACTCCTTTGGTGCCCTTCAGCAGTGGCACATGCCCTCCTCTGTATGTGTCTAGTTCTTTCTCTTAAAAACCTTTACAACCCTGATTCTACTGCATGTAGTAACACTAATGATATAGTAACAGAAGACAAAGACAACAAAGCCTACAGAGAAGATGGTTAAAATGCGAAGATACCGGTTTAAGCTTCAAAACTGATCCGGATAAAAGAAACGAACCAGTATCTAGATGAACTTCTTCTCTGGTCAGAAGCTTCTCGTCGGAGCCGTCAGCAGTAACGGTGACCTTTGACCTTCTGGCAGATCACAGACCTGCAGCACTTTTAACTCCAGTCTTCCCTTGAGCACAACACTGACCTGAGTTCAGAGGCACACGCTTTAACATATTCATTTTACAAGACAGGTAAATCCATCGATTTGACATTAATGCCTCTGTACAGGCGCTGTGTCATGTCATCCTCCATGAGGAATGGTTTCCCTCTCAGCCCATCAGTAACTAAATCAAATTCACAAAATAACACCATATCAAATTAAACCTTCATCAGTGAAATGAGAAAATAAACACTCACTGTAATATCTAATTTACCAGCATGTTTTACTCTACAAATGTTTTTTTTAAGATTATTTATAACTGAATTAACTGGCCTGTGATTGGTCTCTAAAACCTCCAGCTGCTCTGTGCTGTGTTTAAGTACCCTCAGGCAGGACAACAGCTGGCTCTTCCACTTGATGTGACAGAATAAGTAAAAGTGGATATGGACAACCTAACAACACAGGAAAAAAGTGTGAATCAATTCATTCAGTAAGTCTCTGCTGATGATATGAAAACAGGGAAGCAGCCTGACTGCGTTGCCAATCAGCCTTCATTTTCTGGGGATGAGTTCATGCCTCTTGGCAGAAAAACAGACATAGTTGAAGCAAGGTTTATAGGGAATCTAAATGGCTGGTGCCATTTTTCTACAGCAACTCCCGTTGTGCAATCAACATTTACATTGTAATGATGCAATCAAAAAACTGTTACAATTAATTCCATAAAGTCTTAATTCATATACATCAAAAATGCTAGCTTAGAAATACATGCAGCGGAGTAAAATGTATATTGTCCACCGAGTTATTAAAAGTATATATAAAAGTAAATGCTCAAGTAAAGTACATGTAAGTTCAAAACTGTGTGAGTAAATGTACTTTATTACTTTCTACCACTGCTTTAATTGGACATATTACACCTGTAACATAAATATGGACAAAAGAATATCAGATCAACATCCACCTAAACAATTAAAATCACATAAATCTCCACCTATAGTCAGAATGCATTAAGTATATGTAGCAATATGTGAATTGGAAAGTAAAACGTTATCTGTACCCTGTGTGTGTGTGTTTTGGCTGCTTCACAACATGAGGAGCCCTAAGGTTTAGTAGTACTTTACAAAAACCGTCGGTTGCTTCAGAAGTCGTCGACATGTTTGACGATCCAGACACCTCGAACGCTCGCTGCTCTTTGAAGAGGGATTCCTGCAGACTACGGGCCAACTATCGCTGGAGGGGGGAACACACACACACACACACACACACACACACACACACACACACACACACACACACACACACACACACACACACACACACACATACATATATATACACATGCAGGCACACAAATCTTAAAGAGTCACATACATGCCAGCACACACACAGTCGTGGACACTCTTAGAAATGGATCGCTTTAGGGGGAAACACAGACACACATAAATAGGCAGACACACACAGAACGTGTCTAGGCGGGGAGCAGAGGGAAGCTGGCTTTGATTGCTCTGTTGATCTCTGACCCCAAGGTGAAAAGGCACCGGAGGGTTCAGCAAGACAAACACACATACCCACACAAACACAAACACACAAACTCTCTCTTTTTACACGCACACACACACACGCACACACACACACACACACACACACACACACACCCTCCAGCCAGCATTTTGCAGGAAGGTCTAGCTGTTGGGCCACTGAGTGTGTGTTGGGGGTTCGTTAGGTCACGTCCCACCGCATGGAGGTTAGGATCACTACCAGCTGGATTCACTTTGATCTGTGAGAGAGAGAGAGAGACAGAGAGACACACAGAGAGAGAGAGAGAGAGAGAGAGAGAGAGAGGGAGAGATCAGAGTGTCAAGGTCCTTCATCTGCTCGTCTGTCACAAACTATCATTAGCCTGTTAAGATAATTAAAAGTAATAAAAGAAGGCATGAGTCGTTGGTTTCCTCCTCTACACTGGTAATATTTGCTATAAGCAGGAATGATTATTTCTTTTTAGCATCACATAAATATTATATGGTGCAGTCATTTTTATTAAAGTAACTTAAAATCTAATAAAAACCTTTAATCAAGCAGAAGAAGTATTGCTATCTATGGGTTTTTCCAGCCTGATTTTTTTTTGTCATTAATGAGGTTGAAGTTGTGTCCATGTGTCACGTGCACTCTGTGGGTCTTTATACCCGATGACTGTGATGGAGAGGATGGGTGACAAGCAACCAAAAGCCCCCACCTGACCCAGAGGTGTGTCGAAGTTATTGTACAGCCCTGACACCTTTATTTGGTCATCTATTCCAGCCAGTGGCAGCGTGATATGGATGCTTTGTACCACAACATGAAGGTCTTGTCTGATTCCATCTGCCTTTATTGCTCATTATCTTTTTTGACATGCCAGCATTTCCACTTCAGCAAACCTTTTTGTGAAAATAGTGCTTTTCGTCTTTATTAGCATATCCACTCAAGGCTTAAATGAAATGAAACTGAGCATGAGACATTTTCTTTTTTATCAGAGGAAACTTGCCATAAAAGTACCCAACCAGTTTTAATCAAGCCTGAACATTTGTTCTTGCCAAAGCTCTCGACAGGCAGCAGCAACGTTCAGCCGTCAACAGAGATTTTCTGTAAAAAGGCTCCATTTATTCACACGCATAATGTTTCTGAATATTATTACACACAGTGTGTTTTTGAAATTACTGAAAAGTGTCAAAAAAGGAAAAGAAATGATTCATTGTGTTTTTTTCTCTCTTGACAGGAACAATTTAATTGTCATGTCATGTAATCAGAGCAGTGTGTTTGTTCTTGTAAAATACACCAAGTGCTCCCCCTTCCTTGACACGTACACACAAACACACACCAACACAGTTAAATGCCTGCCCTTATCAAAAGCTGTTTTTATACTTTCGCCGGATCTGATTCAATAGATGTGTCATGTTTACAGACCTGAGTCCTCCGTCAGCCCCACATGCTCGTCGTTTACTGGCGGAGGCCTGTTAATTTCTCCTTACAAAAGCCGAGCGCCTCTTCCCGACCGCCTCCACCTGACGTTGCAGCAGACATCAAACGGAAACGGAGATGTGTGACTTTTACGACTGATGGCTTGAACCTGGCAGCTTGTCTGGACGAAGATAAGTGTGCGTTGTCGTGGTTTGGCTGTGTGCGTTACTGATGGAGCGATCCTCTTAACGTGCTGCAGCTGTGACCAGAGCCGCATCAGTCTCCACTCTGCTTTGTCTTCATTAAGACTTTGATTTATGGACAAAATCACAAGGAACACAAATTTATTCTTCACATCAAATGAAGCTGGATTTACCCAAAGTTAAAAAGCTATTGTGGTCGACCCCCTTCTGTCCCATTCGTACGACATTTGCCCGTGCAGATGTTCATGCAAACTGCTAACTTCTGGTTTCACCTGTGTTACTCCCTGACCATGAAATTAAACTGATATAAACATAGGAGTATATGACATTAACATTAGAGGAGCTCTGTACTTAAACTTGCCATATGTCTGGGATTAAAAAAACATAGACTCATGTTAAAGTGATCTTTGCACGGTGTGTGTGTGTCGACGTCTTTTAGCCGCCTTGCCCGCCAGTGATGCAAGTCCGATTAGGTTTCTGCAGTGAAACTCTCTCTGTACTCTGTCATTAGTGTCATTTCACTAATGTTTGACTAAAAATACCCATAGGAGAGTCCTATTAAAACACAGCGGGGCAGTGTTAATCGTCTTGAAACACTAAACCTCTCCCTTTCTCTTTTCTGTCAGTCACTCTTGCCCCCTCGCTCATTTTCTAATACTTTGCTTTTATTCTTTGTCATGTCACACAGAGTTTTTTTTAATCCCTCCTTCTCTGCCTCTAATGAGTCTTATTACCAGATGCTATCGAGCTCTCGAGAACGTCTCCCTCGACTCCCTAATGGTTCAGTTATTACAGATTATGTTATGATTTAGAGAGAGACAGAGCGAGGGGGAGAACCATGAGTGTGTGTAGGCATGTGGCCCTCTGCGCACAGGTATCTGCAGTGTATTTTGGGAGGCGTTTCTTGATAAATCACAGCAGTGGCCTCAAGCAAGCTTACCATCATTAATATTATTATTATTAGTCTGTGTTAGACCATCAGAAACATGAGTTTGGGGTGTTATTCCAACAAAAACACACCGTCTTGACAGTGTACTACCCCTGACTGTAGTTGTGTGTGTGTGTGTGTGTGTGTGTGTGTGTGTGTGTGGCTAGGGTGGATATTTGGGCAAATAGCTTTGGCCGCTAGGTCTCGGAATTCACTCATTTAATATGACAGCACAACAGCTTTGCTAACGTTTATTTTGCAACGGGCTGATGTCATTTTGTTTGATGGTTTGGGATGAAAAAAAAAAAAGATCAAAAAAATACTGTAACACTGAAAATATCTCCTTCTCCCATTTCTTCCTCTACACATTCTTTATAATAGGCATGGTATGGGCTCCATGCTCATGTGTGTCCCTGGATGTGTTTTAGCATATCTGATACATGTGTTTGCAAGTGTATGCGTGTGCATGCGGTCTGTCTGTGAGAGGAGGTGTGTGGCAGGCTGGAGAACTTTTGATGACACACACAGACACACAGAGCGCAGACAGCTGTGCTCCAGATGTACTCTATGGAGTCACGTCTGAATCCCATTTGTTGTCTTTGTGGTGGACATCAAGACCAGTCTCATCCAACACTGCTGACCAGTGGACCCGTTGGCCTCTCAGCTCCACTACTGATCAATCAATATGATAAAAATGCACACAGCAACACAACGGTATAGAAGGTTAGATGCAATGCCATACAGATTCGAACGCTGATTCATCTCCCCCTCCTCTGATGTGACTTAAGCCTATAAATTATCTAAAGCACAGTGAAGTTCAGTATTTATTGATGTTGTTCATGCCTGGAGCCGCACGATGGAAATGGACAGTGATGTCAACATCTACAAAAAACAAACACTAAAATGACCCTGTGCGGTTTTCTTGTAAACTATCACAGTTGTGTTGATAGTGCACTGAAAATGTGCAGTGTGTTACCTTGAGGCCTGACAGCCATTTTAAAGCATTTTGCTCTTTATTTAAATATTTTTACACCTGCATCATTTACAATTATGGTGACATCAGCGATTGCAGTTTTCACATCCGCTGACTTGTGCAGCATTTTTTTTTTTTTTTTTTTAGCACATTAAGGCCACCGACTGCTGAATTAGCACGGACCCGTCAGTAGGAATGTGTACTGAGTCATACACATACTTGTGTGTGTACGTGTAAGTCCTTGTGTGTTTGCTATTAGACCTTAAACATTGCTCCAGATTGCCCCCAAAACATCAAAAATCAACCACATATCTTTAAATGACTATTTGCATGTATGCATATTAACTACATTCAGTTTAAGTATTTGTAAAGAGGGAAATTAAAGATTCAATGTAGTCAGGGTGGTGCACACAGGCTTCTGTACGACGTATATCGAAAAATCATGTCTTTATTAATGCTACTCTGCACTCTGTTATGTTTACCTTTAAATCCCTGTTACTCACAGTCATTTTCAATCAGTAAGGTGGGAGTTTGGTGTTTTGCACAATAAATAACCTACAGGTCACATCTAAGGGTCAGTCTCCCGATCCACTAGCTCTACCTGACACTAGACCACCTGCCGAACCCGTATATCTCCCCAAATCTCCATCTGTCTTCCCTCCCCAATTTTCTGTCTATATGTGACTGATTGAGCTGTATGTAATCCAAAACCCATCTGTTTTGTGTTGGCTGTTAAAAAGCAATACGGTCCAAATTAAGCTGCTTCACGCTATGACTAACTGACATACTGAGCACATTGACTGGTATGAGATGGCCTCGCCTGGACACTTTGCAGCAGCACATAAAAACCCTTCCAGGCTGGATTAGACTTTGTTTCACGCTGTGTCACAGTTACCAGAAAGAAAAAAATAAACATTATATGGTGACTATGATGACAGTTTTTAATCATGGATACAGGCATTTTGCTAAATTTCAGCAGACACTAACATGGAACATGAACATTTTAATCATTATGAAATGTCCCCACGTCTCTTTCTGTATGTAATAATTTTCTGCCTGTAATAACCTCCGCCAGCGGGAGTTGGAAGAGGTTATGTCATCGCCCATGTTTGTTAGTTTGTTTTTATTTCCAAGACATCTGAAGAGTTGTTAACAGGTCTTGATGAAATGTGTGTGAACTCTGCAGTGGGTGAGTCTTGGGACAAGTAAGAGTTGAATACATTCTGAGGTGGATCTGGGTACAGATGTGGATTCTGGACCACATTTTCACCATCTTCAGAATTGTGAGTTAGGTTCTATTTTCTATCCCTAGAAATTGATTATCGACCAATCAAAATAAAAATACCCAGGCATGGACATCTCATCGTGATCATCACTATGCGCAATTGAAAATGGACGAGACCAATATTTATTGGGTCACAGTACAGTAATGGAGAGGGTTAGAAACACCACACTAACACCAATATGTCGCTGAGACAATGCAGATTAGATTAGATCAGATTAGAGTTATTCAAGAGGGCCTCGTGTATCAGTGAAAGGTTACATGGTTATATTTAGACAAAAGATAGATCTGAATTGTTGATAACTCACCAACTACAAATGCTAGGAGTACGTTTCAAGCATCGAAAGGTTAAGTGGTGTTAATTTAGTACGAGGCAGATCCAAGTAGAGCGACATCATCATGGTGACATCACATTTGATCATCTCCTCACGATGATACAGAATGGAATGCATGTATTGTGCGCACTCACAAGCTGTGCCCATTTCTTCTTCCAGAAGCCTGCAAATGAACGATAATGTAGGATTTTGTTTTGACATAGCCTGGAATCTATTTTCTGACTGTTGACTGGTGACAATGGCGTTGGCAGATGTACCTCTAAGTGCTTCCTAGTTTGTCGTCTTCTGTTTTCTATCTATGGTTTTAAAGCATCCAGAGTGTCATAAATAAACACAACAAAAGATTTGATTAGTGACAGCAGTCGTGGAATTCCTTCAGGCCGTCAAACCTACATCCATGTTTATTTGATAAAAACGCTTCGGTTGCCGTTAATTGATAATCGACAACGAAAAAAGTTTAGAAACTGATTTCGATCTTTCTTCTTTATTCAATACACAATTTTACAAAAGAAGTGAGGACAAACAGCAAACTTTCTATATCTTTTCTCTTTCTTTTCTGAGCCGCTGTGCTCAGAATCTCCTTCACCTTTTGCTCTTTACCTCTCACTTTTTCTTCATCTCTCTTTCTCTTCTCTCCAATTTTCTCCTCAGGTTGGGTCTGGTAGTGATCATGCACGCTGATAGCTTTAAAACCACCAGAACTAATGCAGAGCAGAGGAAATGCTGTAGACGGGGAGAAAAAGAGACGGAGAAAGACTCAAAGACAAGAAGTTAATAATGGACAGGCCGAGAGAAAGTGGGATACGGGGAGAGATGAGAGAGATTGTGTGTTGAGGTAATTCATTGCCCAGAGAAAACAGGCGGGTGTTACAAAGGAAAGAATAAAACGGCGACAGTAATAACCTAAATATTTGTGCGCTCGAAGGTAAAGGCGTGTTCATTTTATCATTGGCCATCAGGTTCCTATTTTATGAAATATAGACAACAGATGGGACTGTATTTTAAACTTCCATCCATCCATCCATCCATGTATCCATCCATCCATCCATCCATCCTTCCATGGAGCTATTTATCAACATATTGATAAAAACTCTCAGACAGCACCATTGCTGGACCTTATCTTTATTCCTCACTATCTTCATCCATCTATCCCTCCATCCTTCCCGCTGTATATCCCCCTTGGCTTTATCCTTTCAGCGTTATTCCCATATTTCCTCCTCTCCTTTCTGTCTCCCTCCTCTTTGTTTAATATTTAGCTGTTTCCCATTAAAATAGTTGTGATTAAATGGTGAGATCTGACTTTCCTTGGCTTATAGCAAAGATAATAGAAGCGCACGATGACTAGCAGATGTTGACGGAGACATAGAAAAAGAGAGACAAATGAAAGGAAGAGGAGAGAGAAGACAAAGGTGAAAGGAAAGGTTTAAATCAGACGAAGAAAGATTGAGGAAAGAGGGATAAGAGAGAAGAAAAATACAAGCAGAGGGTAAGATGTTGAAAGATGTCATCACTCAATCACATTACCTTGATGTGGAAAGAGTTTCACTGTTGAAAATTTTTACTTATGTTGGCTAATGGAATGACAGGTCTTCATTATTTTCTGCATTCTGTACTCACCATATCACTTCTTTAGGTCTCCGTCTCTGTTTTCTTTCAATTTTGAATTCAATTCAATTATGCACCGCTGGCATGAAATCAAAGAACAACTTGGCCAAAGCAACATCAAGAAGATCAACATCATCCCGTTTCTGTGTGTTATATCGTTCTATTTATCTCTTATTCTTTTTTTTTTCTCCTTCACTGCATTCCTCCTCGCTCTCCTGTTCTTTATCTTTTATTGCCGTTCTCCCATGCACCTCCACTTTGTTCGTCTCCTTTCAACCTGACCTTTGTGTGTGTGTGTGTGTGTGTGTGTGTGTGTGTGTGTGTGTGTGTGTGTGTGCGCATGTGCGTGTAGTAGCGCGTTTGTGCGAGTAAACATGTAAAAATATTAACATGTCACCACGCTCGCCTTACTGTTGTTCATTGACATTGATTAGTAGCAGGTGTTGGCTCTGGACTCAAAAACACACACACACACACACACACACACACACACACACACACACACACACACACACACATATGCACTTGAATGATAGGTGTGATTTATGGGACTGGGACCTGTGGGTTGCTGGAACAACACGGTCTCGCTCTCGGAGATAACATAGGAAGCACGCACATGCACGCAATGCACACATATATGTGGCATAAACATGCATAGACTCACACACACTTGCGCACACGTGGTGCATTTTTGTCTGACATGGCTGGCTCCTTTCAACCCAGAGGTGAGATCAGACGTTAAAGATGTAGTGATGAAAACACTCCTCCTGGAAACTGTAGTTATTCATCTTCTGAAGGAGATACAGCCCCTCCACTGCAACTTTTTTATGTAACTGGCCTGTTGAAGCACCTGAAAAAGCATTCTAGGTCTGAGCAGACATACTTTAACATCAGAATTTGCCCCTAATGCTCAGATCGCGAATCCTTTTATCTTCTTACAGTTGAAATAGAGAGCATCGTTGTAACGTGCTCACATATCACATGATTTAACACAAGGAGGACGTCTAGTGCAAAGAATGCACTGTACAGTATATAAATGATAATTGCTGTGATTTTCTGAGGCCGTTACTCCATTCAATAGTGTATTTACATATCAGACAACAACTGCCATTAAATGAAAGAATACATAGGCTATGTTCAGTAGCATTGCACAACAATTTAACAATTCAAGTGTCTCAGGATGCTATGAAATCTATAAAGGTTTATCTGCATCACTCCGCAGGCTGTCAATACCATTTATAGAATAGAACATGCCTGTGGATTTTTTAATTAATTGCTGTTGCAGGTTATTCCTTCAACCAAGTTTTTAATAAAAGACACTGATTTCTTTTGACTCCCACCCACATCTCACTCTCTGTTAGATCAGGAGGTGGAGGAGATGGCGAAAATGATAAATTCATCCTTAAAGAGGAAGAGAAAAAGGAAAATTTCTAATAGGTGATCAAAGAGAACACAGGACACAAGATTACAAAGTGATTGTTTTTTTTTGTTAGTTTGTTTTTTGTTTGCTTGTTTCTGAATCTGACCAAAAGTAAAATTTTAAAATAGCTCACTGGGTGAGCATTGAAGTGACATAACGTCCACTTGGCAATGGAAAAATGGTTAAACTTGTTTGGAATTCTTGTCAGCTTTAACATAAAATGGTGGAGAGAATTAACAACGTCAAGCACAGATTTGTTCAAGGTTAGTCCTTGAAGATGGTATTCAGTGCTGAGAAGGGCAACATTAAATATAAATAAAATGAGTTTTTAGCTGCACAAAGTCATTAATTGGTGAAGCCTGGTATGCTCTTAACTTATTCAATACCAATAAAGAGTTTTGTATTATTTGCTGTTGGATATTTTTGTGTATGATTAAGAACACTAAATTTATTCAAACTAATTTGTGTTTCAGAGGTTGTCTGATTTGGATGGAAACAGTGATGTAGAGAGACAGAACAACATAAAGAGAAAGCTATATAAACCCTTGAGTCCTTTCAGTGAGTTCCAGTCTACCAAGCTACAGACAGACCATTAGTACTACTGTCAGCACTAATTACTCCCGATAGATTTCACACTATTCTCTCCATATCTTTGTCACGACTTTCTTCATACACCACCCTGCTTAGTTTGGCGTTTTATTTTTCTGCCTTTTTTTTTTCTGTGTCCGTTTGTTGCCCGCTGCCTCTGTTTATCTGTAGCTCTCCACAGGATTCAGAGCAGCGAATGGTAATTTATTTTCTGTTTGCATCCCTTTTCTTCCTCCTCCTCATTATCTGCAGTTCATTTTGATGTTATTTTGTGTTATTCAGCCAAGTGCATTTTTTCCTTTACTTGAGTGATATTCTTCTGCCACAACTTGAAATTTTGAAACACATTGCAAAGAAAAATCATATTGTATTCACGTTTTTCAAATAACGGACTACCTGTTGCGACTGCACCGTTAAATCCCCCGGGGTAGGACGCACACATGAACATATTACTACAAAGTCACACCCAGGCACAACAGTCATGGAATGAAAACACTGTCTGAATGGGGCTAAAGTATTTGCCGTCCTCCAGAGAAAAATGTCATACATAAATTTGCTGGTATTGGATCCGTTTCAGTTTGAATTGCATGTTGTCTGACAAATATGTAATTTTTTTTTCATGGCGACGCAGATGACTTGTGCAAAAGCGTATGAATGTGCACATGCCTGTTATTTCGGAGGACAGGTGTGTTCACATTAAAGCTAGTTACAGGTCACTTGTAATTATAAATGTGAACCGAGCAAAAGATCTTAATTGAACAATGAGACTTGTAATGTGAGTGTGGTCTACTGTATTTAACACCTTAAGATGTGCCAAGCAAACTTTGTCATACTTCTTCTTGTTTTTCTTTCTGTTCCTCCTTGTGTTGCTCTTTGCACTTTCTCCAATCCCATTAAGATGAAAATGCCTTGAAAGGACAATAAACAAAAGAAAGACAGAAAGAACGGGAAAGAAAGTTGTGGGAAAAAGAGGGGAAACTTAACAATTAGCGTGTGTAATGAGGCGGGCAGTTTGTTTGGTACTAAAGTGAGCGGGACTTTATGGGTGGTTGGTATTCTACTATGTGGGATTGGCATCATGGTGGAGAGGAGGAAAACTTTGAAGCTTGTTGAAAGAAGAAAAGTAAAGAAAGTAGAGGAAGTGATAAACATGATTACAATTGGTGTCGGAAGATGGTGCAATAAGATGAAGGGATGGGGATGAAAGAGGATAATTACCTTTCATTCTTAGTTGTTTTGTGAATAATAAATAGGATTTTTAAGCCTTACATGCCTGTAAATCCATACATTAAAGTACCTAAAACACATGATTGTTAATGTTGGCAAGTTTGTTTTTCATCTGAAGGATGTATAAAGTTTATCAGTCACTTGAACATACATTACAGTATGTGAACAACGGAACACGTGATGTGCAGCTTGGGAGCTTCTCATTTTTAATGCTCTGTTTAATGCTAGTGTCATTTTAACAAAAAATTAAAATATATCTCAGGGCCACACAGGGTGTCTCTTTGTCATAATTTATAAATGGATAAATAGAGGAGAAATAAAAGGATAAGGTCTGTAAAAATAAAGGAAATCCAGAAAAAAGAGAGAAAACAGGAAGTAATAAGTATTAATTTAATGATATATTTAAAATATTAAACCTTTGTGTTGTTTTGTCTTCTGAATCCATGGTAACTTACACTCTTTGGATTTTATGAGAAAGGCATGATGATGAAAATGAGGGTAATAACATTTTAGTGTGTACGTGTGGTTACATGTTTGCAGTTTTGGAAACCTACAAATTACTTTTATAGACCAAATGTGGTGTAAACCTAAAATGCGATTAACACCATGCACTTTAATGCGATGCCTTGCCAATTTTTTATGAAAATGAAATGATCTGAAATCATGAGGCAATTTGGAAAAGTTAGCGGCCAATGTGTTTTAGGGGCTTGGACTAAATGCTAACGTTTTTTCGCTGCAGTCCTTTATATTTTAGGAATTGTAGACGATAAATGACGGACAGCATGTTTCAATGTGCAGAATTACATTTTCTCAATTGAGCGTGAAAGTTGGTCTCACATTTTGGAATGAGCATGAGTTAAAGGTTTTTTTTTTCCTTTTTAACCACCTGTTGAGCAATGTTTCATCTGAACCTTAAAATGTTGGAACATAAATGATCTGCGGTTTTAGGATATTGACTAAAGCGATTGTAGGAAGTGTCCGTTTCCTTAACTGATTGTGTTGTGTTTTGCAACAGAGCGTATTCAATCTAAATTCCCAATGACAGCGTCAGCGGAATTTGACCCCCTGTCTGGCCACTACATGTTGGAATGAGAGGTAAATCAATCAGGTTTAGCTTTCCCAGATTGATAGTCCTGCACTGGGAGTTGGAAACACACACACACACACACACACACACACACACACACACACGGCCACAGACAGACACACACACACCTACACATATTTAATCATGTGTGTCAAGGTCCTGTGGGGGAGGAAGGAAAATTCTAAAATACCAGTTGGACTCTGTTATTCGTGTGTGTGTGTGTGTGTGTGTGTGTGTGTGTGTGTGTGTGTGTGTGTGACTTGGCCCTTTGCCTTGTCCCTCCACGAGCAACGCAGGTACCACTCAGGATTATCCCCACGAGTAACACCCACCCACACACGCGCACACACACACACACACACACACACACACACACACACACACACACACAGGCATAGGCTGACTCTTCTGTTCCCGCTGTGGGTCGTCCACCGTACCGCCCGTCAGCACTAAAGCCCGCCTCCAGCTGTCATAAGCTTCCTGTCCATTTCCTGATTTCTGTCAGATGCAACACAGAGGCCTTCTTTTACACATAGATGTCCCATTCATTCATCACCATTACCATTCATTCTAATAGGAGCTTCCTGATATAATGCTTTCTTCTCAACCTTCGGTGTCTTTCATCATGAAGCTGCTGCTACGCACCGTCTCTGCCGGCATGTGTCTGTGTGTGTTGAGACAAGCCAGTGTCCCCCAGTTTAGCCAGTAATGTTTAATTGGTGTAATTAACCTGTTACCATGATAATTAACCTGGGCAACAGTTCTGTCTACATTATAATGACGAACAGATGGCACCACTGCTGCCAACCCTGATGAACACACACTATCACACATACACACAATGACAGCTACCTGCTCATACTATATGTCCTTGCACTTTGATGTGTGCACACACAACCTGTATATGGTTATGTAGGCACACAGCCAGGTCTGTCTTCCACACACCAAAGCTACATACATGCGCTGAGCATATGAACATAAAATGTAGGTTGTTTCGTTTGTCTCATCACTGTAATAACAACTGTTGCCAGTTGCCATACCGACGAAAGCAATTTAACAGGGTGTAGATTTTTAAAACAATCTTTACAACTGTGCAAATGTTATTAAAAAGTCAATGAAACATTAAAATATGATAACCTAGATAACTTATACATTTCTAGTGATAAACTATATAAATTTAACCATATTAATCTAAGATTAATTTACACACCAGGCTACATTGAAGATTTTGAGTTATGGATAAATGTAGGATGTGCCATTAGTGGTGTAAATAAATATTGAACACCCTTAGTGTAAATTGTCTTTAGCATTAGTTGGGTTTAATGTTAACACGGGTATAGCAGTGGCAGTGGGACGAAGTTTGTTTATGCTTTTATAATGGTTTATACCTTTTAGGTAGTGGCAGCTTAACAAATTATTGGACTATGCTAATAGTTCAGGTGCAATTTTGAAGCTCAGTACGCCCATGGTGCATACAAGCTCACACAGTGACTTCCATGAGAAGTTACCATATGGAACCCAGTATTAATTGTGTGAGGATTTACAGTGTCACCCCCACAGCATCCCCTCGGCTTTCCGTGTTTTCATCCCACTGACAAATGCCATAAAGGTTTCCAGTGGGAACAATAGAAGCAAATGATTCTAGACCACATTGTCGGACAGTGTAATCAGAGAAACATGATGGGGCTTTGATTTGATTACTTCCTGGTGTTTCTGCCAATCAGGACACATTTTTGCTGCCATCACAGTGTCTGATATGATCAACAAAAGGCCCTGTTAGAGTAAAGAAAGAGTCATTTTAATACATTATGAAAGGAAGGCTTGAAAGATATGAAGCCGAAATAGAAATCAAGAGAAAAGAATAGAAAATAAAAAAAATCAGACAGGGACCAAATATGGTGCTGACCCAGACCCAGAGAAAGGGAGGTTTATCTTGATAAAAAGCAGAGCCCCATTAGTTTCCCAATGAGGGTATGTGTGTGTGTGTGTGTGTGTGTGTGTGTGTGTGTGTGTGTGTGTGTGTGTGTGTGTTCAAGTTGGTGTGTATGTGATGAGTCTGTATAGGGACAGTTTGATGGCTGTTGAAATAGTAAAGAGGTGGTAACATTAGCTCCCTCCTCTCACCTCTACCATGGAGGTCCAATCAGATGCTTCCACCCTGACAGAGAGCAGGACACACATTATAGCACAGTCACTTGCTTTAATCACAATCGGTTAGCCCTGAAGTGGTGTATCGATCTCTTTGTTTTATTCTTACAAAAAAAAAAAAAAAAAAAAAAAAAATATATATATATATATATATATATATATATATAATTCTTAAATGCTACAGTAGTTCTGATTTAATGGCAGTATCAAAGGCTAACTGCAGCCTCTTAACATATCATGTTAAGATTCATTGGAATGAATTGAAATTTCATTGGAGGGTTCACCTTGAATTTAGAGTTGGAGGTCTGTGTGGTGATGAAATGATCGATATACACTCAGTGTCTGGAGGGAGCTTTGGTGTCAGTCTGCACAGGAACAGTGAGGCAAGATGGGAAACAGACTGCATCAGATAAACACAGTCATCCTGGTTTGTCAAGGTTGTAGTGTGTACATGTTTTTCTTATGTGTGTGTTTGCATGTGGGTGTGTCTGTGTGTATGTCTGTGGCAATAGTCTACCTATCTATCTATCTATCTATCTTTTTCCTCCTTCCTTCCTCTAGTAATTTGCTCTGATTAAAACATCACATCACATTCCCCCTATGTTATGTGCAAAGGATAAGTCAATATTAATCTTTGCTAATCATTTATGAAAATGTTGTCATCTCTGTCTAAACAAACTGTGGTTGTGAATCAGGCTTCAACAAGCAATATTAATTGTTTTAACTTGCGTTCTTTTAGTCACCCCTTCTCCAGAACTCTTGTTTGTTTTAGCTTTTTTTCTGTATTTTTCTGTTTAATAATCAGTCTTTGGCAGTGAAAACAAGAACAGCCGTGCTTACGATTACTTTTTTCTTCCTTTCATTTGCCATTATCTTGAGATAAACACCCAATTATCACAAGAGAACAAACGGCTGTTTCCTCTCATTATCTAAAATATTTATTAGAGATCAGGAGTGACATTCTAGCGTACAGCTGGCCAGCGTGGTGTCTGGACGGCTGCAGCAACTGATTTCTGAACTGAAAATGTCACATGAAGGAGTCATTATTGATCAATGCACCACAGCTCTCACAAGAATGTTAAACATCCGACCATGTTTGCGTGTTTTCTTTTAGCTTTCATGCGTTGACACCAGTTGTTTTCTAGAGAAATATGTCCTTTGTTTTCTCTAGATGATTCTAGATAAATCAATGAATTATCAAAAGAAAACAAGGAGGGTTTTTCAGGTTGGGTAAATCATATTTTTAAAACGGTATTCCCTCATTAAAACAATATATATATATATATATATATATATATATATATATATATATATATATACATATATATATATATAACTAGTCATATATAATATATATAAAACTAGTCATATATTTTTTTTTATTTTAAAAATTTATTTAGCTAAAAAAAACAAAAAAACATTTTGTTTTAGCTATTTTGCTTGATTAACACAGATTAAAGCTTTGTGAAAACCAGGAAAAATTACTGGCTCAGAAAAGTGTATTTTGCATTTCTGCTTTCAGTTCAAGTGGATGCATGTTTGCCTTTATGTCCATATAACAATACCAGTGGTGTTAATAAGACAATAACACACGATAAGCCTCTGGGATTGTTGATGGGCTTGGCGGGGGGGCAGGCTGATCGGATGCCATCACTGTTGTGCTTCATGCTTGTTTCCACCAGGTGGCGTTGTGCTTTAGTGTTTCCAGCCTCCTTCGTGTGGGGGGTATAGGTGGAGCAGCAGTCAGGTTGTGTTGGCTTTGCTTTTACCTCACAGCCCGGCGGATTGAAAGCTATCAATGCATGCAGCAGTGTTGCTTCTGCAGACCCAGTGCAGTCAATCACATTCACTTTAAATGGACTCCAGGCTGTTGACTGTGGCTGAAACTCTGAAGAGAACTAAACTGTGAACAGATGCAGAAGCTTTAATGTCGGTCTGCTCAGTAAGCCTGTTTAGAAAACCGCACAACCCTCTCCGTCTTGCTGTTTCTCTGCATTTTTTTTTTATTGTTTCTCCGCTGCTCTATGTTGTTGTGTCTTTTTTTTCTGTAATTGCCAAACTAAGTCCCTATAAACTCACTCTTAATGCATCATCATTTAATCAACATGTAAATAAAAAATACAAATTTACTGATGCCCAATTGGGTTTCTCTTTATTTGGATGTGTGGATGCCTTAGATTTTGTCTTCATACTTTCCTTTTTCTCTGAACATGTGGAGGTATTTTAGTGTGTTTGTGTTTATCTGGATGAAGTCATATTTATCAAAGTTTCAGTTATTTAATATCTTACAGACCAAGGCTCCAAAGGCAGCATTTATCTCCCAAAGCCCTTACAGTGTAAGCAATCAATCTCAGTGAAATCAGTGAACATACATTGAAATGTTAGACAGTATATGTGGTTGTAATCTAATTTTTTTTCTTTTAAACTCATTTCTGCAGCATATTATTATCTCTGAATGCAGAACGGCCTGTGCTCCTCTTCCCGAACCTCAATCTGTGTCTATTTTACTTAAATCTAAATCTAATTTGTTGGGCATATTTACTGGGCAGATTTTCCCATACATAAACCGAGAACACACACGCAACATGTAAAGACATTTTTGTTTAAACAAGGATTTGTCTAATCTGGGTTCTTTCACCGCAAAGATCAGATGGTATTTTTATGGAAAAAAAAAAAAAGCCGAAGTATGATCTATCGCCCAAACAGCTCCTCAAAGGCAAACTGCAACTGTGACTGGGGAGAGGAAGACGAACAGATGGACAAATGTGATAGCTTCCCCACACCACTAATAAAATATAAAGAAAGGAAATGAGACACAGAAATGGAGAAAAGACATAAAAGATAAAAGGGGAAATAAAAAGACAAAAGGGGAGAAAGGCGAGGAGCTGGGGATTTCCAGTGAAGTCAGTGCGGATTCCCGTCGTCTATGAGGAATCTGAAATTAAGTCAAAATGATTGGGTTAAGGTGACCCGTGCTTGGATGTTGGCAGAAGAAAAAGGCATCATATGAATTTTTATTTCAACCTGAATGCCACTTGGTCTAGTTTTTCATTATTTTGTGTTTTTCGTCTGTCTGGTTTGTATTCCCCCATTTCACATCACATCACATTATCACATCTGTCAGATTCATACAACAACGTGGGTGAGAAGACTGGATCAATCTTCAATCGCAAAACAACTAAATGTGTAGCTTTAGGCTGCAGAAATGCTTAATCAAAGAGCAGCAGTGTACAACTGCAACCAGCATTGTTGAACCAACAACAACAACAAAAAACAACACAAGATGCTGATCAAAGATGTAACAGTTAGGGTCAGAGAATAGACAGAGCCCGTTTTCTGTGTGGGTCATGAGTAACACTGCAATTTTAAATAAAGACAAATCTTTGATGCAAAGTTTAGTGTCCAGGCACTTTTGTGAAATGTAAATGCATCACTTCATAGTTCTTTGAATTTGCTGCAGAAAAGAGTCAAGCATAGTCCCTGGAATCCAGACAGTGGTGTTCCCAGGAGAACACAAAAATAAACAAAAATAGCCCATTTTGAATGAATTAAATAAACCTCAGTACTTCCTTACTATGGCCTTTAGCGAAACAGCCAGCATTAAAAAACCTTAAACAGAGGCTGTGTGATCAAAAGGAAGTGAGGCATGGCATTTTCCATGGATTATTAAAGACACATAATGCAATTCCATGCATTATCTGAAAGAAGTGCACAATTAAATCGATTAAATGAGAATATGTAATACAAAACTGGTGATGCTTTAAACCATGTCCATGATGTAATGAAACAATAGAAGCACAAAAATGCTTCACTCTGCATATATTTATATTTAATGAATTACCATGTTGTAGGATAATTATTTCAACAACTCTGCTGGATCACCACATGTTTCCTGTCTGCCTCCTCCACTCTGCTCATTTGCTCTGGTTTCTTTGCAGTAAATTTTGTTTGTCAGTTTAAACCACGCCACACTTGTTCTCTGTTATGGCGATGAGATACATGTATTCAAGTCTTGAATTGGCAATGTCCATGGTTGTAAATAAATATCTGTTCTTTATCTTTTCCTCCTTTTTTTCCTGCAACAGCTCCCATCCCATGATAACAACTTGATAAAGACCACCCTTTGTCACTTCATGCTCGGTTCGGCCGGTCCTCCTTTTCCCTCTCCATCCTCTTTTTTTTCTGTCCTACGATACAAACATGCTCTGCTCTGATTCCAAAATGACTAGTTTGTTTTGATTTCTGATACAACATGACAGCACTGTGCCCCTGTTTTATGAAAGCCATCAGGGATCAGTTTCATTCATCTGGCATTCATATCAAAGTTCTTCTATTTTCTGATGTGTTACACTCAATGAAACGCTTTGTTCAGAGTTGAAAGCTCATCATAAAGGGAACTAAAGTAATGACAATAATAAGGATCACGATGATGAACTTTTTCATACCATAAAAAAGCCGCTGTCCCTTAGATGTATTAAAAATCCTTCAATATGAAGTAATTTCTCAGGAGGATACTGAAAATAGATAAATAAACAAATTAATGAAGCATTACCCGTAATGTCACTGTTGAATAGTAACACTCGGGAAAGCTGCAGCACTGTGGTGCATTTCCTGTGTTTTCTTGTGATCTTTTTTTTTAACCTTTTGGTTCTCCTGTGACTTTTTTTTCTGACATTTTTTTGGTTGAAGTTCATTCCCTCTCCCTTTGTGTCTTTGTCCGCCCTGTTTTCTGTTAGTTTATCGTTGTGTTCCTCGTGTCTTCCCCTTTAACATTTTTCCCTCCACTGTGTGATTGTCTGATTGTCTCCACCTGTCTCTGATTGTCTCCTCCTCCCTGTGCCACCTGTTCCCCATCTCCTCTCATTACCTGTCTGTATTTAGTCTGTCTCTTTAGCTGCCAGTTCGTCCTGTCGTGTCCATGTGGATTATCACCATACTTTGTCAGCGCTCTCCGTCATGTTCTTTGTAAGATTTTCTTGGTTTTGAACTTTTTTCTGTATTTTGGATTTTGTGTTGGGAGTTTCTGGTTTGAATTACTTTTATACTTGTTAGATTTTCTGGTTTCAGGACTTGAGTTTTTCTTGTTTACTGACTTTGTTATATTGTCACCCTTTTGACTGTTTACCTGTTTGAGTTTGGATTTTCTTTTGTAATTTTACCACTGGACTGCATTTGGGTCCTCAACACTTGCTGACACTTGCTGACATGTTCTGGTCATAGTATGCTCTATGTCTGCCTGCGTACAGGAAAAAGGCTGTCAGGAACCGTCGTAGGCATGCCTGAAGCGGGGCGGTGACGTCATGTTTTCAGAGGGGTTGCGTTTTGCCCGTTTACACGACAACAGTAGGCTGGCATTTTCAAAAGTTTACTTTTCAGGCCCTGAAAATGCTGTTGTCGTGTAAAGGAACAGCCAAAAGGCAACAAAAGTTTACTGTTTTTGGGTAAAGCGGTTGTCGTGTAAACAGCCCCTCGGTTATTAAGGAGGGAGGAATAAAAAGTAATGAACAAAAGGCAAGCAAGAAAGACAAATTAAAACCGTATCCAGCATTTTGATTTGAACTTAATAGTCTAAGCATCATAACGGGTGTCTTCATTAAAGAGGAAAGGGTTTTAAATTCGGTCTTTGTCAGTATCTATTTCATGTTTATTTCGGCGTGTTCTCCCCCTCTCTCTCTGTCAGTTTAAGCCTCTCTCTCCCTTTGTCACAGCGCTTTTGATTGCCACAGCTGAGGTCACTCAAAAACATGTCTGACTGAGTTTAAAATTTTACACATCATAAAGTCGTTGTGAGTGAATGCCGTGCCAGGCCAAATAGGTTCTCCGTGTCCCACAAATAAGACCACATTAACACAAATACAGACGGAGACGACACATGAAAGACAGACGTGTGGGCAGAGAGACAGACGGACCTGTGAGTCAAGACTGTAGATGCTAGGATCAAAGAAACATAACTCATGTTTCTTTCATGTGAATATAATGTATTCAAGACGATTCAAGAGGACGGAATTAGACAATTCCTCGAGCACCAATAACTTTGGTACATCAGAGCATTTCTTGGCCGCATCAAGTATTAAAGAATTAATGTATGAAAGCGAGGGCCCACGTTTGGGCTGTGTGGGCCTCTCTGGTGAACCGGGGCATGTCACGTTAAATTGCGGCATGAATGCTTTCTTCATTAGGAGCTGAAGTTTATTTTAATAGCGTGCTCCCATCGGCCTTCATCGCATCTTCTCTTTTGTAGCGATGCCAACTCTTCCGCATCAGCCAAAACATTTAGGCTCACCGGCAACAGACAGCGTCAGACAGGAAACCCCTTTTTTGTGTTCATAGTGTGTCTGTGTGTCCACACTGGATGTAGACAGGTGTACAGCAAACTAATTAATTCTGCGGATTAAGAGGGACGATGATTGGATTTAATTAGTCTCTTCCTCCACGGCTCATCTCTCTCTTTTCCTGTGTGTGTGTGTGTGGGTGTGGGTGTGTGTGTGTGTGTGTGTGGTTGAGGTGTAAAGGAGCCCTAGCATGGTCCCCTGGGGACAATCTTTGCTGATCGGAACTTGTGTTCAGCCAGACGAGTTGTCTCCTGCTTAAGGTGGGCCGCTATAGTAGCGAGGCCTTGGGAGTTTTCGCTAACAAGCTTGTGTGTCTGCTAGAGCGCAAAGGTGCGATGGGATGTGAATCCATCCGTCTTTGTTTGACTACCCAGGAACTTATTTTCTCCTTGTTGTTCAAGTGTGGGTCGAAGTAAAGGGGTGGGGAGCTTGAAGTAGAGGCACCACGCTTTTTTGCATCAAAAGGAGCCAGGTGAGGTTGCTCCTGGAAGGCTCCCCTTGGATGTTTTTCGTGGCATGTACAACAGGCAGGAGTCTCTAAGGTATTGCCAGAAAAAGTGGGAGGGCTTACATTACTCATTTTGCCTGGCAACGCCTCGGGATCCCCAAGATGGAGTTGGAAAACGTTGCTGGGCAGAGGGATGTCAGGACTGACTTGCTCAGCCCGTCACAATCCGCCCCTGGAAGAGCGGAAGACGATGGATGGATGGATGGATGGATGGATGGAGTGAGAGAGTGCATAAATGAGGGCATGATCCCTCACTTCCCACCCACTAACAGCTGTGCCAGTGAGAATGTCTGCAGGCCCTGTTGATGGAAAATAAACCACGGTCATTGATGGGCGACTTAAACCATCGTTTTAAAATGTATCCATGAAAATGAAACTTACTGCCAGGTTAATCATACTCTCATAATTATCATGTTACACGCTTCTTATTTTCATTAGTCTATTAATTTTTATTAAGTTACATGCTGCAGTTATGACATTATGCAGTAGTTACATAATCAGTTTCTACACTCACGTAGATTTTTCTCTCTTAGGAAGGAAAATATATATTATTTAAAAACACCATAATGTGTCTGCTTTTAGTTTTATTTGTGCTTTTTCTTAGCTGTGACTCTTGCTGTATGTGTACATGTCTGTGCTGATGGCATACAGTATTTTAGTTTGAGATGGAGAGGCTGATAGCATCTACTCGAGGTCAGCCAAGTCTGAATCCTCTCTAACTTTTTTTTTACCTTTCTTGGTTTAAGTGTGTTTGTGTGTTTGTGTGTGTGTGTGTGTGTACATGCATGCGTATGTGTTTGAGCCTTACTTGGCTCAGGCTTGAGAACAGTGGGTGGTTTTATCTGTTCCCACTTTCTCTCAGCACTTCTTCAATCCCTTCATTGTCTCCTACTTTTTTTTTTACTTCTCCCTGTTATTGTTTCCCAATATTTACATAGTTGCATCCTCTTATCCAACATTGTTTTTTTTAGTCTCTCTTTCTGTCTCTTTTCTTTTTCCCACTCCCCCGCTTCTGTCAGTGTCACCACCTCTTTTAATAAGTGTCACCTGCTAGAGTAATAGCCAGGGCTCAATGTGCCATAGCAGTAATTTAACATTGTCACACACACACACACACACACACACACAGTGATGGATTACTCTGCGGACAGTTTCAGAAGTGCTAGAACGGTCCCACATGGATATGACAGTAGTAAATTAGAGTGTGTGTTTGTGTGTTTGTGTGATGTGTGTGTGAAGCAGAGGTGACCACCACAAATTCAACATGCTATGAGAGGAGATGGAGCTCTTACAAGTGTGTGTGTGTGTGTTTTTTTTTTCTTAACTGGTTTCGCAAACAAGTTTGATTCTAGTTTTCTGCAATTGTGAGCTGGTCTGTGTTAAAAAGTGAAATGTACAAATTTTTTTTAAATTTGTCTAATGAACGGGGCATTCAGACATTGTGTTACATGACTCAAGCCATGTTTCCACAATGTGGCACCAGCTCTACATGACTCGACTCAGCTTTGGTAGCGGGTACTTTTCCGGAGGTCTTTTTCCAGTATAGTACCGCTCTGTAGCTGGTCGTAATAGCAACTCCGACACACACCTCTCATTCACCTCCGGTCGACCTCTCAGCAGCTATTAAAGACAGGAATGTCTGCACCTCCTCAATATAGCAGCCGCAATAATAAATAAATTACAGCTGCTATATTAGCCCGGCTGTTTAAAAATGAAAGGCATTGGTTTGTGCTCTGCAGGATATTCCATGCATGAATAGATGGCGCAATGAGGCAGTGATGATTGTCTCTGACCAGTCAGTGGTCTGCATTGTTTTGACCTCACCTTTTAGTACAGCTTTCTTGGAACCTCAACAGAGGTGATACCAAAAAGAGTAGATACCAGGTACTTTTACCTGATTTAAAGCAAAAAACGGCAGGTAGTTATTTCTCACTGGTTTTCAACACGTGATTACCTGATCTTTAATGATCTGTTGTATATTCTAGGATCAGAAATGGAATATTGTTCAGTAAGGCGATCAAATGTAACCTGAAAATGCTCTGATGTCAAATTTGCTGTTGAACGCAGGCCTGGCTTGACTGGGTTTTTTGGTGCTCGCTGGAAGAAATCATAGAAGTAATAATCAACAACATGGTTGTGAGAATAAACCTTTGCTTTGCCGCCCACATCTAATGTGACGTAACAATCTCAAAGCCAGTTCAAGCTTTCACATTTGGCGATCCAAACAGTCTTTTTTTAATCATCTAAGCATCTGGTCTATGGAGCCAGGTAGGATTTTTCCAGAAAATTCCTCTGCAATACATGATCCTCTGGTTTTCTGTTCTTAGCTGAGGTGAAAGCAGCTTGTTTGGAACAAATACAAGAAAAACTGAGCCAATGGAATTAGACACACAAACATCCAGGGAAAAAAAAGAGTGCATCCTTATTAAAATTCTGGGAACGAAATAGTCCAAAAGAAAATACACCAGACTTTTTGATTGACACATGTTCTTTGAGAAATGCGATACAAAACGCCATAGCAAGATGCCGAGGACTGCCACATTCATTATTTTTGCTAACTTAGCCACATGATTGATGCAGGGCTGCATTTGAGTTTACACTTAGCCGGGGTTGCAGGAAAGGGAGCATTACGTAGCGGTCGTACCGTAGGTGGTCGCAAACACTGAGAAACACACAGAAAGACCAAGACATCTGAGGGCTCTGGGTCATTAACACCGTGCACACATGCAGTCTTGACTTGAAAGCAGTGGCACAGTGGAAAAGAAATGTTTTATGTTTCTTTCAACACCTGGCTGGGAAAATGAGAGAGAGACACAGCGGCGAGAAAGAGGGAGAGAGAGAGAGAGAGAGAGGGATGGAAAACGGCTGCCCAGTGACTCTTTGTGTGCCCATATGATGCCTTTGTACCATGCAGTGTTTATCATCCATGCACAACTTTGAAGCTGCCTTCTCCTACAGAGGTTGGCAACACATCAGTCACTCACACACACCCCAATTCTCACAGACAGGACTGCTGAGGTGGGTTTCAGCTTAAATGCGACTGTTTGCTCCTCAGCTCATATTTTTATGCATGTGAGTATTTTTTTGGGCATAACTGTGTTCAAATGCTTTGGTTTTGTGTATGTGAGGCTATTCAGGCCAGTTTGTGTGAATGTGTGTGTCTGTGACGGAGTGTTTTCAAAAGGTCTTTGACTGAAGACTGACAGCTGAGGAAGATGGATGGGTTGCAGAAACTGGACAGTGGGGGATCTGAAAAGGTCTGTTGATTGCGTGTATTTGTGTCTCTGCTTGTGCATGAGCCTGCACCAGTGTGTGTCTGTGAATGCAGGCGGTTTGGAAGGGGGGACACCTGCTGGCTGATAGACGTTTCAGTCTTTCAGGCTTTGGCAAGCAGAGATGAGATGACCATATGTGTGTCATAGATTTACCCTTCAAATATGTATCCATAGCAGCGCTCCATATAGAACAGAGACACACTCTGAAACCCAGAGAGCAAAGATGGCGTCCACATACCACTCATCACCATCGTCAGCTGTTAACACAGGTTCTTTATCGCCATAGGGAAACGACTACAGGCTGTATCTCAATCTAACCTATCTGTTGTGTTCCGGTCAAATCTGACAGAAGTTTTTTTGCAAACAAAAAAAAAAAGTTTAGTTTCATCTGTTTGTCATAAGGTTCCATAACTTTGTTCACACGTAACAAAATACATTTTAAAATTTTTTTAATTAAATTTAGGGTGTTTTATTGAACTTGGTGTTCCAGATCAAAAATTACCAGCCATTAGAAACGGCCTTTTTTGGCCTCCATGGTAACCCCAATAGGAACCTATCCCCAATAGAATTTTTACCCAATGGGAGCCACACCTGTTGGCAATTGTGATAAAACAACTGCAACATTGTTTCAATGATATATACAACTTTCTCACAGCTCTGGTATCCAGTATATATATATATATGTAGAACATGAGCGACATTTAACACTCCATGTTGGTAAGCAGTGAACTTTAACATGTGGCTATAACAACATGTCAGCGTGATCAGAAGCACTGAGTACACTCTTGAGAATCTAAGTGTGAAAACTGTCATCCTTTATAGAAATGTGACCGTGTACTATGACAGATCATACCGTTTTTTTCTTCTTCACATATTACAATCATATGGATGTGCAAGAATCCAGTGAATGCTTCTATTGCTGCCAGTGAATTTTCTTAAAGTAGATGCAGGACACTTTCTGTGGTTTGAGTTCCACATACCATTTCAGCCACAGCAGTTATCAATAAAAAAAATTATCAATGTCAATAAATAATTGCCACTAACGCCATGTGTCTGTAAGGCGTTTACTGTATCATGCAACATGGACCAAATCAAAAACATTTCTTGGTAAAACTCTGTGGAGGAATGAAAGGACTCGACAGAGCTGGAGACATGAAACATTTGAGTTTTATCAAAAGAAAAAAAGACGGTGTTTTCAAATGGAAGTGTGTGTTTCTATATTATCTAATTATAAATAAATCCAGCTGTAATCGGGTTAATTAGTAGAAACACAGAGGAGATCACTCGGTTGGCTTAGCTTTGTTCAACCAAAGAAGCCAATGTAAAAATCTGAATGTAATTTTACCAGAATGAATTTGTTCACATCTTAAATCTGATACCATTCAGCCAATCACTGATCCCTCATCGATGCCTGTCACACCTTGTGTATGTACATATGAGATTTTAAAAAAAGCTCTGTTCTCGAATGTTTTTAATATTTTTTGCCCAGATTCTATCTTGGTTCTACTCAACTTTTTGATGATAATTTCTCAGCAATTTCATCCAGAATATAAAACAGTGTCATGAAGGTTCAGCTGATTAGGTTGATTAACAAGTGGAGAGAGTTATTGGTGAGTGCAAAGAATGACCAAAAGATCAGGGAAGAGCTAAATAACTTTTTATGTTGTCAAAATACTTCTAAGCTCATTTTGTACACGAGTATGAGACCACAATAGTTAATACTTAAAGCATAGTCTATGGCATTTTCTGTAGTGTTGCCAAGTCTCTGGAAATCATAGCTCTGCACTGACAGTGGCAGCTATTGTTCAAGTCCCAGTTTTTGCATCTTGGACCTGTGATCTACTGCATTACACCAGATGTTTTTGTCTCAAGTATTGCACAACACCAAGTGAATATATTTAAAACACTGCTTCACGTCAACCAAAACCATTGTCATGTCAAATAGCTGAAAAGAAGAAGAAAAAAAAGCAACAAAACATGGAAAACCGACTGTACAGTGGCTCCATTTTAGCCTAGTTTCCGCTTCAGCCAGTAAAAACAATGTTTGCGTCGTCTTCACCGAACATTTTATGTCTTCAACATATGTTACCATTTGCCCGAAAACGGTACATGTGAGCATTTTGCTCTGTGGTGTAAATCTGGCATGTGAATAAGATTTACAACACATGTACAGACCATCTTGCCATTGGATTAAAATGTTCATTAATATATTCAGTGATAGACTGTTAAATGAGGGAAGCAGTTAACCTACGACCTGCATTTGATGAGATGGAGATTGTTTGTCATAAATCACAGAGCTACAGTATATGAATGAGGTTATATCTGATTATATCCGAGGCCGTTCACCTCCTTCAACGTATTTGAGAACAGCAGATTATATAAAAATAACACAAGAAATCACCTTTTGATCTTGATTTCCTGTGTATTCATGGGGTCACGGGTATTTATAAGGCACATCGAAGGCCAATCCCACCTTTTAACCCAATGGACTCCCTCAACAGGGACTAGATGGGTTGATATGACTGCTACACAATGTCAGTGAGCGTTTTGACATTCACCTCCTTCACCTGACTTTAAGACGCCGATAGTGAAAGACAGTAAGTATGTGGGACACATGGGAAAACCGATTTCCAATCATTATCAGAGCTCAACCACAAAAAAAGACAGCATTGCTTTGGCTTTGTCTTAGTCACTGACTCTCTCTCATACAGAAACACGCATCTCACAGACAAACACACACAGACTCACACGGTGGTCTTTGTGAGATCAGAAGTGTCTGTCAGGAGAATTTGCGAGGGAGCTCAGCGTCAACACAAGAGTGCATCTTGGAGCCATTGGCTGGCTACCATTTAGAGACCACAGATGCAAGGGTACCCCGTAGAATTACTCACTCACATACACACACACACACACTACCCTTTGTCTATTTATGTTGTAGATCAGAAGTTCACGTTGAACAAAAGGCAGCCGTGATGCAGAGACGGAGTGAAGAAAAAAGTGACACCAAAAGGGTGGACGAGAAAGAGGAGAGGGCCAGATGAAAAGGAAATAAGATAGATGGCTGCAAAGAGGGGAGAAGAGGAAACTTTGCGGTATGGAGGGATGGAGTCAGGGTTTAAAAAAAAAGAAAGGGGTCAGGTCCTGTCATCTCCTCGTCTGAATTGCTAGCCATGTTGCCCCTAAACTTCGCTCACAGATGAAAGACTTGTAGCTTCACACTGTCATCCAGACACATGCTCAGTTACAGCCCAGCATTCTCACACGTACAAAGAGATTTGCATGCACTGCCTCTTAACACGTATGCATACGCACAGGTACCACCCTGCTATTTTAAAGACTTCTATTGTTCCCGACAGTCCTTCTCCCTCCATGTGACGACCATATGGGGAGCGATTGCTGGCTGTGAAAACTACTGTACTTCAGCTCCAATCTGCGTGACTCTATACAAGCCCCGTATGGGCCTTACTAAGGTGTCAGGACCAAAGTACAACACATGGTAACCTGACCT
Source organism: Chaunax sp. Z400 (assembly GCA_037577475.1). Lineage (NCBI taxonomy): Eukaryota > Metazoa > Chordata > Actinopteri > Lophiiformes > Chaunacidae > Chaunax > Chaunax sp. Z400. The sequence continues at coordinate 16,545,306 of CM075189.1, forward strand.
TCACTACTTGTACGTTATGTCTCACAGGTGTAATTCATACAAGCCAGGTGCACGGTTGAAGCCATATGCAGGGTAGCAGCGTAAGAGTGAAGACCGTCAGTAGCAGAGAGCGGCAGTAAATGTAGGGTTATTAAAATGTTAAAATGCACAAATGAATTAGATTTCACTAAAGTGTCGCCGCTAGCTGGTGATAATGGTGCTTCATGCAGAATCATGTAATATGATGAAGCCAGCACTCCTCTGAGCTAATGTTCTCCTTTAATGGCCAGACACGGTGCGGCAGACATTATTTCTGACCACTTTTAAAAGCATGCCATAGGCTTTTACATTGATTTTGTACCTTCCAGCTGTAGTGGCTTCAGTTATTTCAGTACAGTTCAGTGCAGAGACTTAAACCTTAGTGTATATTTTGTCTTTTTAAAAAAAAACTATTTTGTCAAAGGTAATTGGCCCTTCACTGAGTTCTTAGAGGCCCAAACTTCTGAGATGTGAGAGTTGTTCACCAAAGGGCATGCAGTTAAATGCAAACAAGATGTAGTGGTTAGCACTGTTGCCCCACAGCAAGAAGGTCCTGGGCTCAAATCCACCTCAGGATCTGGGACTTTTCTGTGTGGAGTTTGCATGTTCTCCCCATGTCTGTGTGGGTTCCCTCAGGGTTCACCGGCTTCCTCCCACCACCAAAAAAAACCATGCAAATATAGGTGAATTGGTGACTCTAAATTGACCGTAGGTGTGAATGTGAGTGTGAATGGTTGTTTGTCTTTCGATGTGGCCCTGTGATGAACTGGCGACTTGTCCAGGGTGATAAGTGGTTACAGAAAATGGATGGATAATTTTCACGTCTTGCATGTGCGCCAATTGCTTGCGTCTCGACAGCTGAAACTTGAATTTTAAATCGCAGCTGCATTACTTCCTGGCAATTATCAAAAATTTGCAAACAAACAAACAAATAAATATACATGCATACTGTACATACTTTTAATATAATATATAGACCAATGCAACACATGGTAAGATAATCTGTACATCACTTTTGGGAAAGCCTCTTATCTATCATTTAAGTTGGGTTTGACTGTTGATGACTTTTTTTAACTTTTTATAAATAACTAATAAAGCAGCTCTTACATGGTAATTTGTGCCCAATTTAGTTCCCCTAGTGCATTTTATTATAATAAGGTGTTTACTCCTGCAATGCTTCCATGGTGGCAACCTGCCTTTTATCCAAGTTGGGTTGGTTTTAAAAAGACTCAGGGAACAAGCCCTACATTCGCCTGTCTTGGATGGGACACAAGCACCATGCACTGCATACATATCACATGCATGTGTGATTGAGAGAGAGTCAGAGAGGAAAACAACAAAGCTACAAACAAATATAGCTCAAGAGGCTACATCGAGGCCACATACATCTCAGAAAGCACATGTATGGAAAAAATAAAGACATAAAAAGAGAGAACAGAAAGTCTCCAGGCTTGGCATGTTATTAAAATGTCTCAATCCATACACTTCCCTTATATCTCACTATAATCACTTGTTTTGTCATATAAAATTATAACAACAACCTTATGCATCCATATTCTTGTAAAATGCAGGAATAGAATGACAGAATTGAGCAAATGGCAGATGGAAAATGCTGAATAAAAAAGTGGAAATTGTGGAGATTGTGGGTATTTTTTGCGTCTTTTTATGTATTTATAAGCTGCCTCTGAGCCACCCCCACCCTCAACCTCAGCGCTGCCTCAAACTGGAACCAGATTGCCGGGAGGCTGGGAGGTGGTGGATGTTTTTCTGAGACCTGAAGGAAAAAGTGGATAAAGAAAGCAGAGATGTCATGGTTTTAAAGTTTGTGGGACAAAAACCTATCAGGGGTAGTTGTGTGTTTTTTTCCGCTGAATGCGTAAAGTTGACTGACAGAGGGTGAGCTTTACAGTCTCCCTCCTACAATCAGTCTGACTTGGATGAACTAACGCAGAAAAGAAAATATTTTCAGATGTTGAATTATTTTATTCGCCAAGTATAATAAACATGCTAGGGTTCAATCTTCCCATTTCAAAATAGTATTTTAGTGTATTATTATAGGGCATTAGTGTTTATGGGTATTTAATGATTGGAATGTACTGTAGTGCACCAGATTTTTTTACTTGAACTTTGCCTTACATTTCTTTTCAATATTGCCTACACAAAATTATTTAGAGCCATGGCACTAAAAGATTAAAATACTCTTTTTACTTTGTCGTCAGTAGAATATACAAATTGATAATAGTACAGCAAGCAAAATAAAAGCCTGCACAGCCAAATAAATTATTTACTGTATACATATTCTGATAATAAATGGCATAAATGCATTCAAAAACAATGTAATTTCTACCTCCCAAGGAGTCAATGCTCCTTTTAAAATTTGTATTTTATACCTTAGAAAAAGTTATTATTTTATTTCAACCCCAAAGTTCCCACACACTGTATAAAAAGTCACAGTGTACACTGTATGAATTGTGTCATAAGCTTTTAAATTATATTTCAGGAAAAAAATAGACTTTATGGAAACCATTCAGACAAAGTGTTTTAAAGCTGGAGAACTTGAGGCTTTTTCTCGGAGTGATGACGATTCTGTGTGAAGGCTTAAGTGAAACTGTGGGCTCTGACATCAGTGAGCTCTTCTGTGGTTTTAAGTGGAAACATTAAGGGAGACAAAGACTGTAAATCACCTCTCCTTTTGTCAGTAGTGATGAGATATTCTTTCTGTCCGTGCTTTTTGGCTCTCTTTTTTTGTTTTCTGTCTCATTCTGCTCCATCTGTCTTCCTCTTTTCTGTCCTCTGTTCTTCCTCATTTTTTAAAACTTTCTTTCTACTGTAACTTTTTAAGTGCACGCATCTTTTCCCATTTCATTCATAAGTAATGTCAAGTTTTCCACAATCTGTCATTGATTGATGTAACACAGCAATAGCACAGGCTATTGGGTTCAAGAATGCTCATACAGAATGCTCCAAATTACAGTGCTATGTTGAGTAATAAATTTGTGCCCAGTGCAAAGGAAGAATCCTCACAGCAATGAGCGCTCAACACCTAAGATGTCAAATACTCCTTTACTGAATACATTCATTTCCAACTCAAGCAGCTACGTTTGACAGGTTTTCTTTACACAGGAACAAAGTAAAAATGTTGTGGAAAACAAAATATTGTGTAGACAGTGTGTAAAAGATTTACCATTATGTAATCAAAGAAATATTCTGAAATGTTACACACAAGGGAGACAAGGTGAAGAAACCTAATGTGAGCTCTGTTAACATAAAGCTGAAATCCACACAATAGGAAATGGCAGGCATTGGGAAAACCTACTAAATTCAGAGGGAGCTAATAAGATAAGATATCCCTTTATTAGTCCCACAGTGGGGAAATTTACAGTTTAATCAGAGGCAGGTGAAACGTATCGAGGAAATCACAAAAGTTGGATGCGATCAAAGACAGGAAGTGTGAACCAAGACATGACACTACATTATATGTATGTGTGTGTGTCTATATGACTTTAGTTCTGATGTGATTTATTTCAGGTTTCCAATTTTTGAACATCCAGCACACACTCCAGTCTTCATAACTGTATTATTTATAAGAGATAAAGATTTGTGGAAAATCTAAATACGATTAAATGTGGAATTAACATTGTAAGTAGTGTGTGTGTGTGTGTGTGTGTGTGTGTGTGTGTGTGTGTGTGTGTGTGTGTGTGTGTGTGTGTGTGTGTGTGTGTGTGTAACTGTTGCTAAGCCTGCGGTCCATATGTGTGTGGGTGTTGCCTTTGGATCAGACAGACAGTGTGTGTGTTGGCTGATGTAGGGATGAAATGAGCCGTTTTAAAGAGCTAGGGTTACTGTACTTTAACTGTAATTCTGTCCTGTGTGCGCACACACACACACACATGCACACACACACACACACTTTTCATACATCAAATTATGTCAGGAGAGTTTGTGATTTTACAGGAACAGTCCAGTTGTATTTATGCTTCGGTTGTCCAGCTACTGGCTTGTTATGTGACGCCTGCCAGACTAATAAAAATATAATAAAAGGCATAATGAACATTTACAAAATGGAATATGTGAAGACTTTTATAGTTCACAATAAGTATTTTCTCCAGGTTTCTCTGAATTGAAATTATTGCCAAGCGAATAGCCAAGTCGACTTGTAATCTGGAAGGAAATCTTTAAACAATTACTTTTAAATTAGACTGCAACCAAAGCAGGAAAGTGATTATTAAAAAGACAATAAAAAGTTGTGTAATAGAGAAAGTTGACCAAATTTCAAGATGGGAATTGAAGTCTGTGCTGAATCTCAAAAATAGCCAAAAAGCATTTGAGTCCAACTCTTCAAAGTTAAAGGAGTTAAATGAGGAGTGGAGAAGTGGTTCCTGCACCAAATCTATGTAGACTAATGTTTTTAAGGAAACATTACTGCTGTCTGGCTCAATGAAGTTACGAAAATAATTACCAGTTTGGTTCAGACATCCGTCAGAAACAATTTGTAATGTCTATGGCAGCAGCAAATCACAATGGAACATTTAAAATAACAAATATGCTAAATGTGGGTACATGTGTTGTTATCTCCAAATATGTATTCATGGCAACCTGGAAGCCCCATTGTGAGGATTTTGTCAGCTATTTTTAAAATTAGTCTCAGTGTTATTCCTGTATCAAATGTCCTTATTCATATTTGTTTTATCATACTTAGTCAACATTTCTTTTTAGTCAAGTTTTAGTTGACACTAGTCTGGACATTTTAATCTTATTTTAGTCAAAGAATACCATAAGTTTTAGTCAATGAAAGGTTTTGTCATTTTAGTCTTTTCTAAGACATCAGGTTATCATTAACATCTAGTCTAGCCAAAACCAATATTTCTGTCATTTTACTCTTATTTCACTTATTTCACATCAGTTGTATCTGATCATTATCTGACGATGAATGATTAAGAATGCAGCTTTGCAGAAAGTGTCTGGACTGATGATGTCATTTTAAAGAAAACATCCCGACATCGAAACGTGTTCTGATTTGCATATTTACTTTGAACCACGGCCAGCTCCAAGTCAGCAAGCTGCCCTTCTTACCCTTTAAAAGTTTAAGAATAGGTGGAGATCGTTTCGGCCCCAAGACCTCTAATCATTCACTTTACCAGATAAGACTGTGAGACTCTGAGCTCCAGCTATCCTGAGAGAACCAGCTACTAGATGCTTGTGTATAGATTCTCATTCATCAGGTCCTGGTGCAGTAATCCGTTCAGAACTGAGGAAGCCTCTTGGATGAGAGGTGAAACGTCTTCAAACCCTAAATAGAAATCCAGTTGCTTCAGATTCAACCATCAAAGACAGCTACTAGATGGTTCTTTTAGGCTTCCGCCCCTATACCCACATCAGATGACAGGACCACTGCGGATCTCCACCACAGTTTCCTCTGACTGCGCCCTGCCCAGGCATAGTTCACAATCTTCATGGTCCTATCACACACTCTCACACTAGCCGGCACAGGGCAGCAAGTTCAACTGAACATGCCATCCAGTGAACACAAGATTTTATGGATGATTTATTTTTCGGTGAAAATCAAGACTTTTTGGTTTGGTTCTTTTTTGTTTTGTTTTTTGAACAGCATTCAAGTCGTGTCTTTTTTAACAATATTGCTGATATTGCTGATATGATAAAATTGAACTCAATTAGAATTGGACATTTTTCATCAATGGAATTAACATCAATGCACCTCACAATAATGCACCACACAAGCACCTGATTACATCGAGTCGGACTAGAGGGTTAGAGCATAGTATGGGCTGATGAAAGAATGGTCAGGATTAAGTGTCAAAAGGCATAAAATGATGAGTGACTAAAATGTACTGATGGGATATAGCCAATAATTTTTTTTTAAATAGAGGAAATCAATTTTTTAAGAACCACTTTACCAAATCTAAGCATCTATTTTTACACAAAATCTCGCTCGTTGGTATGTGCTGATCAGTGGTTTGAGGCTTTTTGACCCTGCATTAATATAATGTATTGCATTTTCAAGGTCAAATCCAATCAGTGACCACGCCCTTGAATAATTTTATCTTTAGCATAACTATTTTCTGTGTCTTGGTCATTTTCTTAATGTCTGCTGCGTGCCTGAGATGCAAAGACATAGCAGCCAGAAATACTGTCAAATATGCACATTCACTAAAGAGAGAATAGAGGAGGAGGGGTGACCTCAGTAGATAAGTACAATGTACCTGCTTATAATGTAAATGGATCATATATCCTCACAGTTAATCATACACTCGGCTCCACGACACTCTGTGTGCTTATAGGATATGAGCATAGTGGAGGTCATTCATTCATTTTCTATGAACATACACTATTACCTTCCAACATCCTCTGTCCTCTCCTTTCATCCTCTCTGTCATTAATGCCACTACTCCTTGTTTCTTTCCCCTCCTATTTATTCATCACTTCATCTCCTTCTTTCAGCATATTTTTATATTCTCCTCTTTTCCTTGTCTCCTTCCTCTACCTCTCTTCCCCTACCTCTCCTTTCCTCAAGCACCATCTCTGCCTCCTTTTCTTCTTACATTCCTTTCTCTCTCTCTCTCTCTCCCTGCCCTGGCGTCTTCCTTTTCCTTCCCAAGGGGCTCCCTCTGCTCCGCCCAGGGCCCTGTTTGTTTGAATATGCTCCTTGGTGTGGCATGCATATAAATCAAGCCCACCTCATGATGTCATGATCACTCTGGTCACCTCAGGCAGAGGTTGACCGCCTGGGACTCCTCACACAGCATCCACTGTATGTGTGTGTTGAGCTATTCAGATTACAACATGGAGCAGGAACGCTCGCATGCCGCCGTGTCACAGAGCGCAGTGGGACTCATACAAGCAGTGCAATAGTTTGTCATTGCAGTAATTTACCTCTGTCTGTCTAAAGCTGTGCTGGTCTACTTAACCCTCCTAACCTCTCTGTAAGTGACACTGAGAGTTTAATCGGCCCCAGAGGATACTTTGTGGGCCACGCTGTAAAAAAAAAAGAAGTATTTCTGCAATGCAAGGAGATTAATTTTCCACCTAACGGTAAAATGCTCGCACCTGGTCCGCCTTCCGCTCCCGACTTCTCCCTCGGTGAGGCTTAACGCTCAGGTGAGCCACCTTCTGCAGCCTGTGTACACTAGCCGCATGCTACATTTGGCAAGCTGACCCTTTAAGAGGCGGTCTTGAAGTTTCTTATTGAATTAAATGATCCAGTGGTTCACTTGTCCCCCCCTGAAACTGCACAGTCCTTCGCAGGGTAAGCAATCAAGTACTCTGTCGTTTGACACAAATGATATTTGGGGAATTATGGGTTTAGAAATTGGCTTTTATTAAACTATCTACATAAGGTACAATAACTCAGAGGGTCCACTTAACCTATTCAAACATGTCATTTGGCACCAATTAACATTTAGTGGGGTGATTTATGAATGTCATGTCATGTGTGTGTGTATGCGTGTATTTTTTTTAATAATTCTGCTTTCTCCACTTCCATTTCTCCCTCTTTCTTTCTGTCCTCCCACATTTTTGTCTAACAGGCCAAACAAAGGTGGCCTTGCCCATTTCTCTTAGTCACTCTTTCCTGTTGCACTCATCTCTCTTTTCTCTACTAGCCCATTGAGACTTGTCAGGAGGATTGCATATTTGATTAGTGTCCCCATGACCGATTGCGCCACATGTAATCTCAGCGGCTTTATACTTTTAGCCTGTCTAGGAGGAGAACGTCTAACATTTACGCTCAGACACAGACAAATAAATGCAGGGAGATGCATGAGCACACAAATGGACATAAGCACCTACATTTAGTTAAATGCTATTCGTGGTTACGTTGCCAGACATGAAAGTGGTTCTCGTTCAAATGTCTATAAATGTACTATAGAGACAACGATGGCATTGAAAGGGGACGGCGATCGAGGAGATGGGGATCAAGAACATGAACCTTGACAGTGTATCTGTTCAGCAGAGCAGGATGAAGGGAAGAAGGAGAATGAGAGGGAAAGAAAATAGTACACTTTTTAGTGATATGTTTTAGCTTCAGTTAGTCACGTTAATGCATCAGGCAGCAGACCAACTGTTTTTCATTTTATATTTCATATATTTATATATGCCCTATGGTCTCAGTTATCCAGCTTTAAAATGAACAGAACAGAGGGAAATCAGCTACAGAATTATACCACCTCTATGAATAATATTATTGTAAAACCTCTTTTGAGTGGAGTTGTAAGAAATATTTCAAATGCATATTTCACCCTCTACAAAGCTTTGAAAACAGTCACCTGCAGCGCTACAAAGACAATTTCTGTTTGCTTTTGATTTACAGATACATTTTTTTGACAGATCAACTGAACAACCTGCTGCCCAAATTTACCACATCATGAGTTATATCTGAACTGAGTGCTAGTTGTGTCCGGTCCAGACTGTGTTGCCGTCAGTGTGACTGACTGTTCATTTCCTTCCTTTTTGCCAATGAAAGGCACAGATAGCATCAGCAGACCAAACACACACACACACACACACACACACACACACACACACACACACACACACACACACACACACACACACACACACACACACACACACACACAAACACCAACACCAACCAGGGTGTAATATGTCACAAGTAGGTGTGGGTTGCGAAGGGATTTCCTCTCTTTGGCAGACCGCTGCACACTTGCTACACATAAAAGATAGCAGCGTGTGTGTTTGTGTGTCTGCGTGCAAGTTGGCAGGAAATGGTATCCTGTTCTACATGTTTCACTCTCACTGATTTGATTGAAGAAGCGAGATAATAAACTTAGTTTGGCTACCACTTCCTGGAAATACCCAATAGACTCTATATGCAGACCCACAGGGACACACACACACGCACACACACTGTTATGGAGGTTTTGAATTTCTTTTTACTATGTTAGTATTCAATATAAATCAAATAAACATACATGTTGTTCTGTAGATGCACATTTTTTTATTTTTTTATAATACTTTCCCTCACATTTTACATTAATTTTATTTTTTTTTAATGGAGAGAGGATCCAAGAATCCTCACAAATCCACTGCTGTAATAATTTGACAAACCATATCTTGATTTTATGGACTCTAATTCATTGAATTGTTTTTCTGTAATTATAGGTGATGTATTGTAATTCTTTTGTAATTTATTTATGTCATGCTCTAACATTGATTGTAGCACTTGCACACACACACATGCACTCACACACACACACATGCACTCACACACAAACCACGCTGCAGCCACAATGATGTGATGCCGCGCGCTTCCAGTGGAACTGAGCATGACGTCCAAAAGATTGTTGCATAAAATCTTCGTGGCAAGACGTCAGATCTCGACAATCATTTGCTGATCCTCTAATCGGTAGCTTGTGTCGTGTTTGTTTTGTTATTGCCATGGTGACGTCGGATTGCCCAGAGAAAAAGAGACGAAGAGGAGACGTGATGAAAACAATGGCATGAGGAGATGGCCTTACACAGATGCAGCTTATCCTGAACAGTTCACTTTCCATCCCTGAGCTGTGGCTCTCTTCTTTTTGACATCATTGTTCACTGTCATGCCTGCTTGTCATGTGCTCGTCTGTTTTTAATTTGCTTTCGTGTATGTATTGCAAATTGGTCTCTATTTAGCAATTGTCACATAATATATCATAATATAACAGGATGTGTTTTTTGAGCTAGTTTATGGCAACTGGAATAACACAAGAGTTATCCAATCTGTTTCCAGTTGACAGGATTTTGTAAGCACGTGAAGTCTTTCCTGGAAGGGTCCTTGTAGCACACAGTAATGTGTATTTTGGTTTCAGCAGCAGCAACAGTTTGATTGGAATGATTATCAGACAGCTTTAATGGTTATTGAGTAATAAAGTAAACTTAAGAGGTACCTTCGATATTCTGACCTTTAGTATATATAATTGTCAATAAACTAATTCTCGGATGTTTAAATTTTTACCCATGTGTTATTGAAGATCCTTTGCTGCTTTGATATTGAGGATCTCCTCTGTGTCACTAGATGGGTAAACTATAGATTTATCAAGGGAAGGCATAACATGGAGGGAAGATATTTTTTAAGCAAAGGGATGCAGAAAAGTAGATGGAGGAATAAATGGATGGACAGATGAGGAAAAAGGAAAAAAAAACCCAAGTAGGTAATGGTAAATGTGGAATAAAGCAAAAACAAAATGCGAAGAAAAGGAGAACTGATGTCATGACGGGAGGAGTGGAAAGAGGGATACGGTGGTAAAAGCCCAGATAAGCCTATAAAAGAGGATAAGAAGATGGAAGATGAGTAGCAGGAGACGAGGGGGGTCAGAAAGAGGTGTGGAAGAAGGGATGAAAACGAAGGCAGAGGATCCGAGTCCCCCCACTGAGATGTAATTTCCAGCAGTCTGATAATGCTGCTCGTCTTCAGCCCCTAATCTCTACATGGAGGAAATGAGAACGACACACAGACACACACACACACACACACACACAAACACCCTCTCGAGTGTCTCTGCAAATACACACGCGTGTACACAAAAGACACATATAGATTTATTGTATTATTTCTTTGAGGCACATGTTTGAACATGAATGTTTAAAGTACAAAGGTAGAGTCGAACACTAACACACACTGTCCAAATATATGACAATATATCTACAGAGATGTATATTCCAACTCTCTCTCTCACACACACACACACACACACACACACAAAGAGGAACATGCACACACCAAATTCCCTGCTGGGAGCCTATTAGATTCTTGATGTCACAGGGTGAGCAGAGGATAATGATTCACAGATCTCTCTAAGGGAGAAGAAAGACAGATTCCACAGACAGACTGACAAACACAAGGTGAAGGAGGAACAACTGAGATGACACACAACAGGTGTTGGGGGGAAAAAAAATGCAGACATCCCTCTTCTTTCTCTGTTTCTTCTCTCTGTGCCAACTCTGCTTTCCATCCGTCTGCCTAATGAACAACGTGTCAGTTTGATTCTTGTCCAACAATGACAAATTCAGAGGGCATTTAATGGGGAAATGATGGCATGCAACATCTGAATTGTTTTCAGTCTACCCAAGATAATAAAACATGTAATGTGAATGACAATGGGTTCAAACGCAAGGACACAAGCTGTGTTAACTCTCCTTCACTCTCCATAGTGTTCTAATTCTAATTTATGCAGGATCATCTTTGTTCCTGTTATTGATGCTCAAACCACCTCTGAAGAAGGATTCTGCATCTTCTTTTTTTCATTCAACACGTATGTGTGTGTGTGTGTGTGTGGAAAATGGTGATCATTCACTTTTCTTCACTCATAAAAATGATGTTTGCAAGGAAAAATCTGCTAATTTAAAGAAGGGGAATCCTGTTTCTGAGTCCCAGTGATCTGCAGGGACTGATGTTGATGAGCTGGTATTGTGTGTGATAGAGATCCGAAAGCATTTATTTGTGTTGAGAAGAGACACAGAAAAAAACAATGATTACAGCGTCATATACTGTCTGGAAACACTTATGGTCTCTGCAGGCATGGGGTGGCCTACCTGCTGGGTGGGGTTTGAGCCCCATTGGGCAGCTCTCTGCCCCACCTGTTCTGTTCTATTCTGTCCGGTATAAATATTGCAGAGCAGCAAATGATGTATAAAAAGTGTGTTTTTTGTTAACTTGCCTTTTCACATTAAAGAAACATTGTTGTAACTCATTCCACAACCGTTGCCTTTGACCCTATCTCTTTCCTCGTCTGCTTTCCCTCAGCTGTAACATTCAACACTAATGGCTATTTGATTGCAGCGACATGCCTGTGACCTGACTGAGTAAGGAAAGTTACAGTCGCTTGTGCTGAAACTGTACATGACCTCATGACGACGAGAACCGCTGCAGAATTTCAGCGTAATTTGGCGTAATTGACCGCGCTGCAGTGTAATGTTGCATCTGTGTTTTCTTTTACCGACCTGTGAATCAAACGGCTAAACACAAGACGTTATAACTTGACATTGCATCTCGCTGCTGTTCAGTATCATTTTCAACATAATGGTTGGCTATCGTCTAACGGTGATTTATTGGGACCTGAGACTTTTTTCTTTCCTCTTGAGGACGTTCGTCAAAGCGTTTTGAGGGGAAGCAATGTCTTCTTTTTTTTACAACCATTGACTATGAAAGGGGCAATTTGAGAGTTAGAGTTACATTTAATGTGCTCAAGTTAAAGTTTCTTTGAGGTACAGGGCTGTCAGTGGACAGTCTAAAAGTAATACAGTAATGCGCCATACATAATACACTCTGTGTTGTATGTTTTGGACCTCTTAGCTAATTGTTGTGTGTTGATGTCGTAGCTTAGATACTATAATTTTCAGAAATGGGGCCCTGTTTACTATCAAGATAATGGGGTTGCCATGTGGCTCTGCTCTGTTTGTGTTCATCATAGAAGATTGTTGAGGTTTTGGTGCAGTTTCACAGTGTCTGGATTTCAAACCCATGTAGGAGTTTACCACTGTGGCCCAAGGTTCAGTTTCCAACTGCAGATTGTATTTCTAAACTGAAATGATCAGAGACACATGAGTCATAAAAGTGATTTAAAACAATAAGGTACGATACCGTGCAACAGAATACAATGTGACAGTCTTACAATCGCTCTCCTCAGAGCAGAGTGGGCCACCTAGCCTGAATGCAATGGGTTTACTTTGTTTTCACTCAGTTTGAGTATCACAAAATATACATGAGGAGGCAGAGTTTTTGACAGTTAAATCGGATAATGCATTTTTTTTTCAAGGAATTGAAAGCATATAATTGACAATGACATCAATGATTTTGCTATTAAATCATAATATACTCTTTCTGCAGGCCAAGATCCATTGCTTTTTTTTTACAGCACTGTAAAACAATAGGATGCCTGCATAACCATTATTTCAATCATCAAAGGCAGTCAATTATGTTAACTTTTGTTCCACATGCAAAAAAAACATCAGAAAATGGGGAGAAATAAAAGTAGAATCGTCCAAAACTCAAATACATACACGTTTCTATCATGTAAGGCCAAATAAAGCAGAAGAATGTGGAACCATCAAATATTTAAGATTTGCTTGAATAATTACTTTATTGATTATCACAAAAGTTTAATTCATTGACTATTCATTGTAGCTGTTCTCTCACTACAAAAAATACTCCATTGTTGTTAAAGGGGCTCATCAAAGCTATACTTGGAGGATGTATGTACATCTTCAGCATGGGTGGCCCCAAACTGGAAAAAAAAAAAAAAAAAAGCTACCAAATCATGTGTGCCTGCTGGACCACCTACAGTAGTATCACACAAAAAAATTAAAAGAAGTAATCAAATGTATAAAACAATACCTACTTATACAGAGTATGTCTGTATCTCTTTGGAGTTGCTGTAATGCGGTATTCAGCCATTTTGTTGAGGTTAAGATATAAAGTTGTCAAATTAGCATGGCCTTGTAAAGACTGGTTTGGATTTATCCTGGAAAACATTAACAGTCTGGGCCAATTACCTCTCAATGGCTGCCTTCTGCAGAGGATGTGGATGTGCAAGAATGTGTTTCTTTCTTTGCGTGTGTGCACAACAATGAGGTTGGTGTGTCTGCTCGTGTTGTTGCTCGTACGTCATGTATGGAGTGTGTGCAAACTTTTTCAGCACCATGTGATAGCAATATGTGCTGATTCTGCTCTCCTGGGCTCTGCCCTCCCAATGCCTCCACCCCAGGTTATTTTTCTAATATGCACACACACACACACCTCACATTTTAAACTTACATTCCAACCTCTCACGATGTCCTTGAACTTTTTTTTTTTTCTCTCACTGCATTTGTGTTTTCACTCCTTGTCATTGTCACCTTTTCCTCTAACCTTTCCCTATCTCTACCTCTTCTCATCTGCTACTCTCATCATCCTCATTCCTTCACCTTGGGTTCCTTTACATCCCCTTTTAGTCCTTGTGTTCCTTTATATTCTTCCCTTCTCCTGTTCCACCCTGTCTTTCACCTCCCTGCCGTGCTCTTTTGCCATTGCTCATACTGGCCTCTCCTCCAACTTCTTCTGATTCCTCTTTCCACCTATTTTCATCTCTGTCCTTCCTTCTTGCCATTGCTGCCCTTCCCCTTTTTCATCCTCTTTCCCACCTACTTCTGCCCTTCCTCCTCCTTCCCCCCCCGATCACCCTCCCACCCCAGTCCACGCCCCCCTCTCCATTAGCAGATTAGATTTAGTCCCATAATGTTGCTGGGCACCATGATTTTACCGGCTCTCATTACCCCTAAATCATCTTTTCCTTCTCTCGCCCTCTCTTTCCCTCTCTTTCTCTGTCTCTCTCTCTCCCAACTATAGTATGCAAGCACACACTTCCACACCCACAAACACTTCTTTCGCACACACGCCATATGCCACAAGCCAAGGCCTGCACACCGTAAAACCCCTAAATTAGCGGCAGAGCCGATGATTTGTGATGCAGAGTGATTGGGTGGGAGTTTGGTTCAATTTCTGTCTGTCTGCTTCCATCCTTTATTCCTCTACATATATTCCCCCAGGACATGAATGATTTCAGTATCACAACTTTTGAGGCAGACCATATTCACTCGCATACAAGGTGTTTTGGAGGAGAATATCCTGCAAATGAATGAATGGTGAAATACAAACTTTGAAGGACGTGTTGTATCGTTTTTGTCATGTACAGTAACTGATTGGGGAGAAAGGGACGGATGTGAAAGAGATGGAGGGAAAAAAAACTAAAAGATTTGGTTGAATATATTCATGCGTGTGAGCGAACGAGTAGCCATTAGCACAGGGTGTTCATCATTCCCGTTGTGTCAGCGTCTTATCGTTTATTATGGCAGCGGGTGAGTTAAGCTGTAGTTTTACCCTATGTGACAAAACTGCTGATCACCACGTCTATTTAAATCATGCCATGAGAGCTTCAAGCACATTTACAGCATTCTACATGCTGCGCCGAATGTACCATATATCAAACACCATCACGTACCAAGATAATACACGAGGTATTAGCGTATTGGCCCCAGAATAAAATAATTGCTGTTTGAAAATGGAAGCAAATATTGGTTTGAAGGAGAGCAAAAAAAAAAAAATCAAACAAATTGATTTTCTCCATTGTCTAGAATTACTTTAGATCAGATTAATTATGTACTGTTTTTGGCTTTCACGCTTCTTTTTTTCTCTCCTTACATTTCTTACGTACAAGTTCAATTATATAGATGTATATATTGATTATCTATCATAATGTGGTCATGATTTATTTATTTCATATTTGATGGAAACTGGCCAAAAAGTGTGAAAATCTGTGATTTTTGGTTGAATAAATTAAAAGAAAAGAAGAATTTAGAATAACTTCCCACCTGTTCCAAGTTGGATTTATATTTGTCAGAAGCTTCCTGATATTAATCCCAATTTACCTTTATTTCCCTCTCTTTTTAACCCCTATATGACCAGGAAAATGAACTCAAATCCATTTCCTGCACCTGTCTTATTTTCTTTGAACCATACTGTAGAGAGAGTCTGCTGGAGAGGAACAATAGAATCTGCAGAATTTGGATCCATCTAATCTAATCTCTCAGCCTTAATGGGCATTGCTGCTTTTACGACACGCCCTGCAGCACTCGTGCACACAAAACACACGTGTGTGTGCAAACATACACACACACACACACACACACACACACACATGCACAAGCAGAAAATTATTATCACACATGAACGGAAGTGGATGCAAGCATGGCCACATTTATTCAACGAGTGCACAAACCCAGTCTGATCAAGAATATGGATTCAGTGGAAGGCATACACTCAAAGTCACATAGATCCCTCTCTTACAGTTAGCCCTGACATTAGCCACTCGCTATTTCTAACTGGATCATGGGGCTTACTAAAAAGATTAGGGCCTAGAAACAGCATAGCAACCACACACTCACACAGTCACATACACACAGGCATACACAAAAGTGCTTTCTTTCTCCCTGGTTGTCTCTTTTATCCCTTTCTTTTTCTCCATCAACTCAACTTCTCTGTTTCTGTACCTCTCTCCTTCACACACACATTCACACCCACACACACATACACACACACACATACACACACACACACACACACACACACACACACACACACACACACACACACACACACACACACACACACACACACACACACACACACACACAACCGAACAGGCCCTCAGGCTAAGAAGACAGAAGCCAGTAGCCATTGTGGAAGACAGTCTGTCAGAGGAATTAGCCCACCACTGCACGGAAAGGGAGGATGACAGACCGCTCTGTTAGCCTTCACAATCACTTTATTTCACCAAATAAACTCAGACAGATACATCCATTGTGAAAGCCCCCTTCTTTCTCGGTGCTGAGGACAGTTCTCATTTGAAGGGATTTTCTGACATGAGATGGTGTTATGAGGGCTTTGGCCGAAAGTAATTTTAAAGGCAATAGTTTAACTTCTTACATTTTCAATTGTTCCTAAAATGTGTCAGACAGGATTACATGTTGTAAAGATGTGATAAATACTCTAAACTAAACGTATAGAGCTGCAAATTGTAAATCTGTCATGTCATTCATTTTCTACTTGTTTCCTTTCACAAATTACATAAATTAGCAGTTTCCGTGACTCAGTTACACCTGCACATGGTGCATCCATGATTTAGCTTCTTTGAAGCTCTGTGGGTTGTAATTTAGTTTCACTAGTTGCCAGACTTTTTTTTTAAAGCGAAACAATCATGCCATTCAGCATTTACAATCATACGGCCCACCTTCGACAGGATTAGGTTTATCAATTTTTGACATACAGGCAACTGCTTCCTGAGTCCTCCGAGTGAAAGCCAACTTATTATGTTTAACACACCCAGGGACAAATATCTGCATAGACAGCATATTAAAAAAGCTTTCCTTTCCAAATATTTTGGCACATAATTATCAAATTTTCTGCATTAATTGGTTGTCGGCATAATGCAAATGTACCTTGCAAGGAATATCTGTGCTGTTGAAAATGCAAAAATACTATTAAAGTTTTCATTTACTATTATTAGTTTTTTTTAAAAGTGACAAAAAAGAAACACAGCACCACAGAAACAACAGATCATGGCAGCTCCTGAGCCTTGAACCACTAAATAACAATGGCATGATGAGCTGGACAATGAAATTAAAAAGAAAAAAAAATCTCTAGGGTTCATAGTTAATTCCTTTTCTCATGGCATTTTTTAATACTAGAGCAGAATTCTAGTGCTAATTATTACTGAAGAATTACCACAAATTTAGCCTCAGGCTATGACTCCCTTACATCTCACAGTGTATAGACTCACATTTGCCTGCATCTCATCCTTAGTTGTGTTCTTCTCTCAGCATCATGAAAGGATACAACCAAACACAGAGACAACAAAGGTTGCTGTGTTTCCTTTCTCTCACTTTCTTTTTTCCCATGCACTCACACAGCCTCATTGTCTACTTTTTATCTCACACGCATTCTCGCTCTGCTTGTCCGTCTTTCAGTCCTACATAATGCAAAAAAAACCCCAACCCACCACACATATACGTATACATCTTCTCCCTATCTCTCCAGCCGCGGCGCCATTAAGACACCTGCTCTATTGTGTTCTGTTTCTGTGCTAAAAGTTAATTGGCCCAGCAGCAAAATGGCCTGCAGTAACCTTGACAACGCTGACCTGCTGAGAGAGATCAGGACTCGGAGAGAGATGCCGAACATATACACACGTGCAACATACACAAGGATGCACACATGCACAGCCAATCCCAAAGACACACATTGTACAAGGCTGACGGCTGAACATGTAGTGCTTAGTGTTTAATATGGACACGCACCTGAAACATGCAGAAACAAACAGTCGTGCATATTCAGTTCTCACACACACACACACACACACACACACACACACACACACACACACACACACACACACACACACACACACACTCATACACTCCACTTCTTCTGTTCAGTCTGTTAATTTGTGGTGTATTGTTTATGGGTGCTGAGGTGCTCCCCAGATGCTTATAAAGGCAAAACGCCACAGTCAGCTTTTTCACACCTCCTCATCTATTCTTCTCTCCATACCTCCATTACCCACCTTCATCCATCTATGCTTTACTCAAACCTATCTTTCCTATCTCTATTTCCTTTTTTTCCCTTTTTCCCCTCACCCATTGGCTAATTATCCATCCTTCCCTCCTTCTCTGCTCCCTGCAGCGTGTCTTTAAACCCTTCCCTGTATCCCATTACCCGACAGCATCATATCCCCTCCTCGTCACTTCACCTTGCCTCCTGACGTCTTCCTTCTTTTCTCCTCCTCCTCCTTCCTCCTTTTAGTCTCTCTAACAACTCATCTCCTTCCGTGAGCGTGACTGAACCATTCACTTAAGAATCAAGCAAGGTTTGTTGGGTTCATGAAGTCCACATAGCACCCATCTTCTGTTCCTACATCAACCATTTATCAGTTTACTTTATAGGCTTTTCCAACTATTTACCACATGCAATGAAGGGTTTAATAAGTGAGCTTAAAACAGGATTTAATTCCTGTTAAATTCATGCTCTTTTTTTATTATTTAAAATTCAAAATATTTTATATCGATATTTTTTTTCATTTTACCACTTGATATAGATTGCAGATTAGGTAGGTTTGACATATCAAATCAGAGGTTTAGACTGGCTTTACTGTTAACTCGGGGCTCTCAAATAGCCTTACGTTGGTTGATTAATTTCTCAAAGAACAAATCCTTTTAGTTGAGGAGCTTTGACTATTCTCAAAATGAGAATATCCAGCCTAAATCCTCCTTTGCACGTTAATCTTCAAATCCACTTCTCACAAAGGAGCATTCATTTCGATGGGAGAATCCATTAACGGTTTATCTTTTTGATGCATTGAGATGCAGCGCAGTTATTTCACAAAGGTGCTTTTATACTTATGTGCTTCCTGTGCAGTTTAATCCCAATCCCTTTGACCCATTTGGCTTTTGCAGGTCAAGAAGCAGCATATATAATATTAGTAACCGGTAACATTATTCATTGCATCTACCAATGGAGTACAACTATCTGTTGTTGGCAGGGCACAACCCACCCCAGATAATCATGTAATATTATTGTATTCAAGTAAAAAGAGTGTGAAGCTGTGTGTGGCTGACACTGCTTCCTGTTAATGTAACAGAGCAGATATCTCTATTCCTTTGGTGGAACCCACTTTTTGGGATTTTCATGGCTTAGTTTTAATTGAAGGATTACAGCATCCCCCAAGAGCTGAGAAAATTTCCCCAGCTTGTTTCGTTTTCAGAAGGTTGTGGATTAGAAAAAACTACAATCTAAAGAGCTGTTGACAGTAATGGATATAATTTAGTATTCATTTAGATACATGTGACTTTTTCCTTCATTGAATTCATCACAGTTGAACATTTTTTTTGATTTGATACTGCATCCTACTCTTCTATCCATTTATCTTATTACTTTTGCAAACTGATTGTGCTCACTTTCAGGTTTAGTTTAGTACCTGGTGGAATGTCTAGTAAATAAATTATTGTTTCGTCAAAATTGTTGTGAAAAAACTCTTAGACTTACATGTGAGATATTAAATCTGTTTCAAAAGAGAGAGAAAGAAATATATTTGATCAGTTTTAAGCCAGTCTATCCACCCATCCTTCCATTTATCTCTCTATACGTTGTTTCTATTTATTCTCGCCTGCCTGTTAATCCACCCTCCCCTCCAACCATCTATGTCTTGTCTCTGTGTCCATTCTAATGTCTCTTGATCCTTAGCTGCCGAAGTTTTATTAGCTCCATAAATGTCCCTATAAGAGCTTGCAATATTGCTTAGCCAAAGCACTACAAGAAAAGAAAGAACTCACAAGAAAGAAAGAAAAACAGAAAGCGAGGCAGTGTAGTAATATCGCTTAGTCCCGTGGATGACAATTCAAATAAGAAAATATATTAAAACAAAATGGCATTGGGGACATTAAAGTGAATTAGCCTGTTACAAATGACCATGTGTATGCCCCGCTGCCTTAACCTCTCCAACTATCTTTTTTTCCCTGATGGTAACTCATCTAAATTTGTTGGACGTCTTTCGGGCGTGGGGCCAGAAAAGCTTTTATATCCATAAAGGCCTATGGATCACAGAGAATTGCATTAAGCTGTCCAATTTAATTACAGTATTGACAAAACATAATAGATACTTACAGCCTTACGGAGAGCGATGGGTAGAGGAGGGGAAAGAGCAGAAGAGATAGAGAGAGAGAGAGAGAGAGAGGGAGAAAGAGAGAGTGGGGGGAGAAACGAAAAGTGCAGACAATGTCCATTTATAATGCTGATGCAGTGTATGTATCGAGGGAGGCGTTTGAAGAATGTGTACGTGTGCCTCTATGTAGGTGTGTTTCTCTAACAAAGGATTTGCAAAGGCCCATGAGAGAATTTAAGAACACTTAGTTTGATTTTGATGCTCCAACTCCCTGTTGGCCCTGATGGCTGTTTCACCCACAAACACACACACAAATGTGCACAAAAAAAACAACCCACAGAGAGACATGCAGCACTCTGTGTATACATATCTTACACAGTGTAACTCATAAGCACACACCTGTCCATTCACACAAACAATAATCTACACACACACACACAACACAAAAACTCACACACACACCTACTTAGATCAGTGTAATGGAGCGAGTTAGGAGAGCGGCTGTCCTCTCCTGTCGCGCCCCAGCCAGTCCGGGCTGTCATCCTCCTGTCTACCATGATCAATAGAGGAGCGCAATATTTTTATTCATAAAGCACACACTTAATTAAATCACAGAGATTGGAGGGCTTCGAGGAGGGTGGTGGTAGCGGGTTACATGACTAAGCAAGGGCACAGAGTCAAAAGAGTGATGAAGAATTACAAGGGCTGGATGGAGACAGGCAAAAAGGAGGAGAAACATGGAAGGAAGACCACTCTGTGTGACCGCCATAATACGGCAAGACACAGCAGACAAACTTGAAGGTAATAATTGTCTGATGGGATGCAGAAATATGTCTCTGCCTAAAAATGACATTTATTATGTTACATAAAGAATTAACCTTCAGGGAATGCGTGTAGTTTTGGAAGAAACGCTCGAAAAGTACATCGCGCACAATGAAACAAGAACTTGGGCACAGAGAAGAAAATGTGAGGCATGCATTAGAGTGCCATCATTATTTTTGAGCCAAAACCAATGACAAAATTTGGAATAAAAATTGCTTTAAGATGTGAAAGTTAAAATTATCAAAGAAAAAGTCCAGTCCCACACCGCAGCCCTACTGTCTGCAATTCACTGCCAGCATGTTGGATAATATATCCTCCAGTTTGTTGGCACAAGTCAGAATCACTCAAGTAGAGTGGCTTTGTTGCCAAGATGTGTGGACCAAGGTTGTAATGGGAAGGCTCCATTTTTGAATGCATGGAGCTATGCCTGGGCTTCATGTCCGCAGCATTGCCATAATGCAGCATTTATAGTCCGTATTTTTTCCAAGGATAAATGAATGTAATTGCTACGAGTTCCTTTTTCAACTTGCCCAATAAAATAATGGTTAGTGCATCATATAAAAAGAGAGATATTTCCTTTCACATTGCAACAGACCTCCCTGTTTGCTACAGCAATATCAACATGTCATAACATATACATATGTATAGGATCATATGAATACATTCCGACACTCACTTTGTGGTAACTGGTTAATAATCTGGGAAAATCCTTTCACGCATTAATTGCATGTTGTTATGTTAAGGCCGAACTTTTAATGGAACTTTTAACGACTTAAACTCATAACATCGATGGAAGGAGAAAAGGAGCATCGCTGCATTTACAACAGAAATACATTCAAACAATCGACTATCACAAACCTCTATAATTATGGTGAGGCTTCAAGGCAGCACTTAACAGTAAGTTAAAATGGTATAAAGGACACTTTAATCGTTCCAAATGCAAAGCGCTGTAATACCTGCTGCATGACTTTGGTCTTACCCTACAGTAGAACGCCTTAAAAAACACCGGGAATATGAGCTAGCCAGCAGTCGATATTTATTACTCTCTTTATGGAACAATATTAAATGCAGTTACGGCCCCCAAGGGAGAGAAAAAGAGACGGACACAAAGAGAGAACGTGAGATAGTGGGAGGGGTGGAAAAATAAAGAGAGAGAAGAGGAAGACAGACAGGGACAAGAGGTTTGACCCAACCACTCAGAGTCTCTCAGGTTTCAAAAAAGAAACTTCCACCTCTGTCTTCTTTCTCTACATGCGTTTTCTTCCTCTCTCAGGACTTTTCTTCCGTTTGCTCTCTCTTCCTTCCCTCCGTTGCAGTCATTTTTCTTTTAATATAAAAGACATACACACACTCTTATGCGCACACACACACACACACACACACACACACACACACACACACACACACACACACACACACACACACACACACACACACACACACACACAAAGGTGCATACTGTTCATTGCTGCTTATCCACTCCACACTTCCCTGCTGCTCCTCTCAAGCAGAGACACACAAATTCTACCTGACACATGTATACACACTTTTTGCCGCCCTCCTTGTCATCTCTGTCTAACTGAGACCTCTTGTGATGCCGTCTGACACAAAGCCATATGAAATCAAACAGGCCTTTTTCCACTCCCCTGCTCGCAGGTTACGGTGCAGACTGGGTCCTGGCTCATATCTGGACGAGCCTGGAGGCAGATTCGTCTAATATCTGAGATATACTGTTACACACACAAAAAAAAACCCAAAACTGTAGGGTTAGACAGCCTGGGAGAAACAGAAAAATACGGGCGTGTGTGCACATATCTGCATATGGCTCTCTGAGGTTTGTGTTAAGGGTTGCCACCAGTGTTAGAGAGGGCACAATGTGACATAGTCAGCATTCTATTTACCGTTTTAGCATTATTTGGCACTGGATGTTTGTATGCATGTATGCGTGCAGTAAAGGGTTAACAGTAATATCCGAAGTGGCAAAAGGTGACCCGGGGAGTGTTATTATTACATGAATAATGTAACTTAATATGGAGGAGGTGATAGCTCAGAGCACACACACACACACACACACACACACACACACACACACACACACACACACACACACACACACACACACACACACATCACCACCACCGCTATCCTAACCCAAGGAGGATCTTGCTGTCATCCTCAATCCTTCCAGACTTCCAGGGGCCACAGGCAGTCACCATGCCCAGAATGGAGAGGCCTTAGCTTGGGAAATTCTAACAGAGGGTGGGGGGTCTCCGTGGTGAAAGGGGAAGGTCTGGAAGGCATTTGGTCAAAATTCAGTACTTAGGAAGCCACGACAAACATGGACTGGATAATGGATGGTTGCTTTTTCCTCCTCTTCTGCCGCTATACTTTGATCGATCTTTTTCTTCTTCTTCTTCTTCCTCCATCCTCCCCTTCATTTCATCCCTGTTTTCTACGGATACTAAACTCACCTTACATGACCTTCTGCAACCTTTTTATCATACTCGGTATCACTACAATTTATAGAATGTAATCCTAATAAAAGTGATGTGTAATTTAAATAACCATTCGTGTCCCTCATATGATATTTTGGGGATCAATTGCCCTGTACCTCAAACACTGAGGCACATTAAAGGATCAAAAAGACCAAATCTGTTAATTGAAAAGTGGGAGCAAATTGCTTTAAACTGGTCTGCTAACCATCCTGCTACCCAAATGATCCCTGTCTGTGCCTGTGTTGTGTATTTTTGGGATTGTGTTGGTTAATCTATCAGTGAGTGTCCTTTTCAAAGATCACAGGCCAATCTCCTGTTAGTGATAGCCTCCGCTCTATTCAAAGGTCGGCTTGTATGAGTCACAGAGAGATGAGACGAGAACGGCTGCTTACATGAAGACTAAACGTAGCTCTGGATGTTGAATGTCCTCAAACATAATAAAATAAAATGATAGTTATTTTTTAAATATCTGCCAGTAAATAAAGTCTTATCGAAACAGAGGTACCTTCTTGAATATGAAAGCTTCCTCAGCTTCTCGCTATGTCCTACATGAATTATTTTACGAATGATTTATTAGTTTTGCTCACTCTAAAAATGGAATGAATTTTTTTTTTCAGTCAATTTCATAAAAGGTTCACTTTCATTCTTTAGTTTGAATCCACATTTTGAGGGGATTTAAAGCTGCTGCATTACAGGAATTATATGAACTGACTTCAAAATGCTATGAATTTGATCTTTTATATATTTTTCTGTGTGACTGGTTGTCCTTGTGAAAAAGTAAAGTTCACTCCAGGTCCCTAAGGCTATTGCTTTTGCTCACTTAGTTCATAGTTTTCTTTTCTCAGACAGTCATGTCATTCACACCTCTAACTCCTACTCAGTCTTCATTTTCTCCCTTGTCAATTTTCTGGCACTGTGGATTGAGGTATCAGCCGTTCACATTAGCTGGCAACATGTATCCAATAGCACAGTGACACACCTTAGCCTATCATCTTGCTGTTATTTTTTTTAGATATAATTCTCATTGTATCTCTTTGCATTTGCACATAAGAAGCAAAGTTTGCCTCAGTGCACTTTTACCTATTACTACAAGCACATATGTCTGACCGATACATATCTTATCTAACTACAAACACATTTTAGGGACAGCAAACATCCTGTTGAGCTCATTAAAAGATGTTGTATTTAGTTTCCTGTAAAATGTTAATGAGGTGTCCATGTTTTGTGTACACCCCTCAAAATGTCAACTGAATAAACAAGTAAGAGAGCTGAATGCAGCTTGGTCATAAAAGATATAGGGATCAGTCAGCTGGAGTCATAAAGGTCAACAGAGATACGCATAATGGCTTTTATTTGACTTGGTTGGCTTTCCTTTTTCTAAAAGAAATAATGGATAAGTATCATGGTGGGTAAACAAAACAATAAAATATTTATTTGCCATGGAACTTCTGAGAAATATGACTTTTTAATGATTCTTTTGTCTCTTTCTCCTTTTTTTCTCCTTGTTTTCCTGTTTCTCATCCACAGAGGGAAGGTTGATATTAAAGGGATGCAAATCATTGAGATAAACAAGATAAATTAATGGATATAGTTAGTTACATAGATATATGGAAAGATAGATAATTGAGAATAACAGAGAAAGGGGAGTGTTGGGTAGGGATCAAGAGTGACAACAGCTTTGCTCTCATGTCTGTTTCCTATTTGCTCTATCAGCGCCAGCATGGGAGCTACAAAAAAGGAAAACAAAAACTTATAGAAAAATCCCATCCCTATACCCAAAAAGTGTCATATTAAAACCAGAAGTGTAAACAGGGTGATATTTTCTGGCTGTGTTGCATATTAAAATATCATAATACCATTCCTGTCTGTCAAATGTTTGCCTTTTAATGCTCTTTCGTTACCACAAGTGCTGAGGAAAATTGCGCATAAAAGCAATTTGCCCAGAAGTATACAGAACCAGGCACACACTTTTTCCATCAAGGCCCGGGGTGAGAAAATGGGGGAACGCTCATCTCTTGTCAAACAACGGGAATGAGCCAGAAAACGCAGCGCTGAAAGAGAAACATCCAAAATGATGAGACCTTGTTAGTTGAGTAAATGAGTCTCTGAGCATAGTGCACCAATTAACATTCATAGCCCTAACGAAAGCTGGCTCTGGAATAACGCAGAACCAATCGACCTCCTCTGTACTAGAATATGTGTGTGACTATAAATTAGACGACAAAACCATACACAGTGTTATTCATGTATGACTTCATATGTGAGTTTGTTTATTCCAACGTGCACGTGTGTTGGTGTGCATGTGTGATGTGTGAAATCTGGTCAATGGGAGAGAGCGTTCCTTAGCTGCATGACAGGAAAATGTTATGAATATGGTTGGTGCGTAGTCACCTTCATTCACAGAAAGGTTGTCTGATTGCAGTGCTGTTTACCTGTGTGTGTGTGTGTGTGTGTGTGTGTGTGTGTGTGTGTGTGTGTGTGTGTGTGTGTGTGTGTGTGTGCGCGCGTGTGTGTGTGTGTCAAGGTCAAACAGAAAAGTCCAGTTAGAGGTCTGCTGCTCTCTGTGTGTGCCGACTGTCTAACATGCATGGTCGTGTATTTGTATGCTGCTGCTGATTGGCTTTGTTAGCACATGTATGTTCTGGATGTATATCCAGCTCAGGCCCTGATGGTAGAGTAAACTTTACTTTCCCAGAGGGGGAATTTGTATTGGGCGCAGTGCTCCGTATAGATTTGCATTAAATAAATAAATAAGCTTGAAGAGACAAAAGGAATATTAGTTGATTTTGCTTGTCTGATATTTCGTGCCTCTCTGCCCCTCTCTCTAATTACATTTGTCTGCCAGGCCTTCTTCCCAATATACAATAGAGTTAAGGCCAATCTGTTGTGTCACGTCAACAATAATTTCATTTCAATCATTACAGAGGAAGAAAAAGGAAACAAAAAAACCTACCGTGGCCATGGTTCATGTAAAAGAAAGAGAAAAGTCATCAGAAAAAAAAACATGTCACTTGATGTTGGTGTTAAAATGTGTGTGTTTTCCCGCATTTCTCAGAATACATGCGATTGCTTGCAAAACACACATACAACAGATACACACACTGTGGTCTTTTATTCCGATTACTTTCCCCCACCAATACCTCTCCACACACACTCGATCACACACACACATTCACACACACACACACACACACACACACACACACACACACACACACACACACACACACACTTCAAGCTAGTAGATGGAATAATGCCAGCCATATTTCTGATAGTTTCCTTTTGTCTTTGAAGCTCTTTGGGCCAAATTGTTCCACTGATCATAAATGTCATATCATTCTTTCCACCTTTATCTTTCTCCCGCTGTCCATCTCCTTCTCCCTCCCCGTGGCTTTGTACTGTAATTGACTATGTGTGTGTGTGTGTGTGTGTGTGTGTGTGTGTGTGTGTGTGTGTGTCATAGATGAAATGTTTGTGGTTTTGATTATCATTTGACTCCATATATGTTTGAGTGCTTTAAATAATTAAACTAAGGTCCTCTGTCTGTCTCTCTCTCTCTCTTTCTCTGTGTCTCTCCAGAGACCTCAGCGAGAACCAGATTCAGGCGGTTCCGAGGAAAGCTTTCAGAGGAATCACAAGTGTCAAGAACCTGTAAGCACAATTACTGCCTTCCGTTCCTCCATCTTTCTTCCTCCAGCAACACCAGCCTTGTTTTCCTGACCACTGTCTTGTCCTTTCCTGAGCTCAATTTTTAGAATCATCGCACAACAAACTTTATATCCCTGTTACTGTTTCTCTTTTAACGTAGTCCATGGTATTCTGGGCTCATGCTGTTGAGAGGCAAACATTTCCAGATACCATCTATGAACGTTTTGCGAAGATATGTATCATATGATGCCTTTAACGTGAATATTTCCATTTAATATAATGACGCAGCAATAAAAACATTGAGTCGGTGGTTTAAATATTTAATTCAGTGTAAACACAATAAGTAGGTTGGTGTTACACTGTCAGTGTGCACTAAGATTGCCTTTCTAACACTAAAGCTATGTAAGGGGGGAACTTTATATTAAGGATAATGCATGAATTTGAAGATTTTTGCCTTACAAATAAAAAAAAAATCTATTATATCCATTTTCCATTATTTAGCATTCTGCTTTTCACCACCTCTCCTTGCCATGTTTCTCATACTCTCCTCCCTCTCCTCTTTTCCTGTCCAGAGAGCTTTTGTCCTCTTGTCAAGTGCTCAATAACGTCCTGTCATTTATTCATGACGTCCTAATCACCAATAGTGTGATCAATACAGAGCCCAATCAATGCTTCTCATCAATAATGGCGGATCAATCCGGCCTGATGCTGCATAGGGAACTGACCACTAGACAGACTCTTGGGAGTAAACAACAATGTCTGCAATACGAAAGTTCAATATAGAATAGAATGGAATAGAATAGAATAGAGGTTCATAAATCTTCTCTCTGTAAATTTTAAGTTTGCTGTGTTTTATCAGTCATGACTGACACAGCTGAAAGAAATGGGGAATGGGATAGAAAAACAGGGCAGAGCGTAATAACTACAAGATGCACAGAGATAATAAACCATCCTTCTGGATGCTCTCCAGGCCCAATTCAAAAGTAGAGCTGTTGACTGACACAAAATAAAATTCTTTAGCTAAAAAAGAAGGGGGGAAGGAGACACAAAGCACAACGATTGTGATCTCATCCAGATTGTCTATTGTGGTGATTTCACTGCAATTTGAACAAATAATAATAAGTACTTTTTAAAAAAAATTCCATGTGTTGGAAGACTGCACGCACATAAGACAAGGTAAAAAGTTCACAAAAATGATTTTAACTTAGAAGTTAAATCATCATTCCAATGACTGATGCTAAGATGGATCATATTTGATTGCATGGAACAGTATCTCATATTTATCCTTTGTCGAGGACTAGATTCAAATAAATCATCATTTATTTCACTCTAATATGCCAACAACACTCATGCAATATGAATAAAATAGTCATGAAATAGAAGTTGTGGTGAAATAGTTTTCTTAGCTGCTGTTTTCTCACCGCTTTCAATAATGAACTGTGAAAGTGTGCAGTTCTGCCGACTGGGCAGTCTGCTGATGACCATGTGACATCATCAGAAACGTCGTAACAGCTTCCAAACGAACCCTGTGGTTAGATTGTTTCCTCGGCTACATAAAATGTTGCCGTTATACAGCTGACAAGAGCTGCTAATTAACATCCAGCCATGGAAGTCATGTTTTTCACTGTGTTGTAGGTTAGTTTTCATTTTTCCATGGTGATTTTGTGTCATCTTGTGCCCTCTCTGCGCACATCAAGCTGTATTTTCTCAACACAAAAGTATGACCTCAGAAAGATTTTTACCAACAGTGAACTCACTTGAAATTCTGGTCTCAAGTTTGGGTTGGCGCAGTCATTACAATATTTCACCCACGAGTAAAAACACTGCTTAGCAACAGGCACTCACAGAGTCAATTACAGCTGCTTGAATTTATTCCCAGTGCTTCCAAATAATCAGCTAAACATATCATAACCTTAACCCTTCGACTGTTAAGATCTATGTATTTGTAGACCATTTTCACCTCTTCTACCTGACAGTACGAACACAGTCTCCTACGGTTGTCCCACTCAGCAACTCCAATGTACAGTGGACTATAGACATGTCCTGACTCTGCACATTGGATATTTTCCACTCTAACATCTTGCACTGTGAGTTTTTTAACACCAGTCTCTCCTTTCTGACACGGCTCCTCATTTTCTGCCACGGCTATAAATCATATCAATGAAATTTGACGGTAAAAATGCACAAAAATCCGTCATTTTACTTTTTTCATCATGTCCTTGTCATTTTTCTTCTTTTCTAGTTTCTTAAACTTTCTTTCCCACCTCAAGTCACTTTCCCTTTCCTCCTTACAGTATTCCATCGCCTCCTCCTTAATCTGTCATCACATCTTCATCCTCCATCCTCCCTATCAACAGTTTAACTCTTTCTTCGTCTATTGTTCTTCCTTTTGTTTCTCGTGTCCCATCATCTGTCAGTGTTTTATTTTTCCTCCCTCTCTACCTCTTGGTCTTTCTCTCCGCTCTCTTTTCTTTCAACTCCTCTTTCATTGATTTTATTTTGCTCTCTAACCGTCCCACCCTCTTTTAAATTCTCTCTACCTCTCTTTTCTTACTATTCATCCCTTTTTTTTTCCTTTTTCGACCTTCCTCCATCCATCCCTCCCTCCATTAGACAAGGTGACTCCAGCAGTAAAAGGCTCCAATCCTCCATTATACCACAGACGAAAAAAAAACGTCATGACATTCTGTCCCTGGTGGACACAGCATTGATTTTCTCATATGTCTCTCTCTCTCTCCCCCTCAGTTTGTCTCTCTCTTTCTCTCCCTTGATCTCACTTCTGCCTCGTTGCATCCCTCACTCATGCTCAATCTATGTCTCTCGCCCTTTCTGTCTCACTCGCTCGGTCTCTCAGAGAGGAGAGTCTCTATATCACTCTACCGGTTGTTCCCTTTCATCCTGTGGCTAGCATAGCATCGTACACCATTTATTGCACTTCTTCTCACACTTCCCGTACGCTCGCACACACACATGCACACACATGCATAAACTCCCTGACCCTTTCGACCCTGCTATCAGATTGACTACTTTGCTGAAACTGCCAAGAACCTGGCAAATATTATTACTGCAGGCTTCTGCTAACCTAAGGAGACAGGTATATGCCATACATCTGTGCGTAGGTGTTTGCATGTGTACATGTGGGCTCCTCTATACATTGTGCTGAGTGCTAGTCTTGTCATTCCCTTAAACCCAACCTGTCAGTCACACTAGAGATGATAAAGGTAAACGTGGCGTTAGAATTAATAGAAAGCACTATGCCCAATTTCCTGCGATACATTTTTTGTTAGTCTATGTGTTGCATCTCATCTAATCTTATCTCATCTCATCTTATCTTATCTCATCTCATATCTCATCTCATATCTCATATCATCTCATATCTCATCTCATCTCATCCATCCAATTATTCGATTTCCTACAATCTGATTTTGTCTCATCATGTCTTGTTGACACCTCGGCTTTCTGATGCAGTAGGGAAAATTGCTTGGTCCCTTCGGAAAAACAAGTTGCCACAGAATTGCCCCAGTATTTCTAGGTAACCCATGTCAGGTGTGATCATTGCTTGACTTGTGAGAGAAACACAAAACGTTGCTGGGTCGCTTCCCATACGCAGCAGTGAGCTTTGGGTACCCATGGCCTTGTCGCTGGTTCACCGGTTGTCCTTCCTTAGACCATTTTTGGTAGGAACTAACCACTGCAGACCGGGAAAACCCAACAAGACCTGCAGTTTTGGAGATACTCTGACTCAGTCGTCTATAGCCATCACGATTTTGGCCCCCGTCAGAGTTGCTCAGACCTTTATGCTTGAACATTTTTCCTATACCTCCAACACATAAACGTCAAGGACAAACTGTTCAGTTTGCTGACTAATATATCCCGCCCATTGACAGGTGCCATTTTTATGAGATAATCAATGTTATTCCCTTCACCTGTCAGTGGTGATAATATTACGGCTGATCGGTGTATGTTAGACATAAAACATGAGATTCGCTCAGACTTCCATTTAAAGTGAACTACAATTTCCCTTTAGACCCATAAAGGTTATATCACAATATTCGGTTACGTGAAGTGATTTTGGCTTCCAGTGAGGAGGGACAGAGAAGCAAAGATAAATGTGATCCTCCACAGATACTGTAAATGAACAGTCGCAGTCACGTTTAAAGCACAACATACGGTATGTGAGTCACTCATGCTGGGAGGCATCTGTGGTTGGATTACAGGGAGGAATGGACACATCAGATAAGGTACAGCTGTTCCATATGCCCTCAAATTGCACCTCAGTGCCCACTCAGACAGGTTTTTTATCTTCTGTAGCCGTCACGCTCTCATACCGTACCTTGTTTTCCAACTGTCTACCTTCTCGCTCTCTTACCCCCTTTTTTATGACGATGAAATTGAATTCATTTATCCCTCTGGGTCCACCCGTGCTCAACATCTACACCCTCATAGTACCTTCAGGTGGTTTTGGAAGAATGTTTTATGTAATTTCCTCAAACAATACAACCATACAGTATATCAGTTTGAGAACAAAAAAGAAGCGGCCCCATGGCTTTACTTCTATACCTCTCTCCTTCCAGTCCTCCTCTCCTGTCTCTTCCCCCCCGTAAAACGCCTCCACACTTCACGCTTCACGACCCACAATGCAGTGCAGGATGGCCGTTTGTTTGAATTATGACTACAGCACCTTAGAGAGAGGGTGAGAACATTGTGTCGGCCCCGTGCGCGCAAACACACACAGAATCTCCTGACCTGCTCTGCTGTGAGTTTCTGTCATTGCAGTTGTTTGTCTCCAGTTGTTTTTGTGTTCACCACAAGACCAGTAACATACAACTAAAGCCAGACATTTATCTCGCCAGCTGTGTTCAAAAAATGATTAATAATGGGTTTCTTTTTGACAGCCGAACATCTGTAAATGAAGGTGACACCCGGAGCACAAATGCACACACATTCACCATGTCATTTCCTCCCAGTGTACTGTACCTTGCACCATCATGTGAGGAATAAATCGGGGATAAGACAGGAGGCAAAGTGCTTTTAGAAATTGTTTACTTGGATTCCCATCAGTCTTTGAGCTACATCCACCCCCTACTGTCTTCTTTAAATGACAGGATGTGGCTAATTCTATGAAGGTCATGACCAACTGAATCAGGAGGGACAAAATGTAAAATAGCTCCATCTGAAATGTAGCATATTTTGTTAGACAGCAGTCCCCTAACACAGATAGGTAGAATTTATGATTCTGTTTTGATGCAGAATTTACTTAAACTCACATTCAGGGGGGGGGGAAACATTCAAAGTGCAGTTTTTAGTTTGATCTAGAGTCAGACACACTTATTCTGCTCGTTTCCCCACAAGGTATTAAATGAGATTGTAGAGGTTTGCAGGGTTGCCAAGTTTGACTTGAACTTTAATATTCGACCAATGTGTTCCTGTCTATTTTCACCGTTTATTTCCCTTTCTAATTAAGTTACTAAAGTTCAAGCAAAGTTTATATCTATTTGTCCACTTTGATATTAAAAAGATGGATGGAAAGCAGCTTGGTGTCCTTGACAGCTTGAACCAACGTCACTCTGAAACACAGTCAAACAGAGGTGGATTTATAATTATCTGAAAAAAACGTGGCATGGCTTCCTGTACTATTGAATCCACTAAAAGCAGACCATAATTTGCAAGTAAAAGTCTAGCCTGTATTGTACAAAATGTACAAAATATACATCGTTTATTGCAAGACCACATGCAGGGCCAGTCATTGCAGATATTTCCATCCACCCTGCATTAATCATACATCAGCAGTACTGCAGGCTTTTGCAACATGTGCTTTTGGAGATTTATCAACATCACGGTCTGGATTGACTTGTGAATGTGCTAATATCATAATGTTAATTCATAAAGAGAGCTGGAGGAGATGGGAAGAGGTGAGGAGAGATACATAAAAGCAAACAGAAAGATTTACAGAATGTTAAGAGGTAGAGAAAGCCCTCCATCCCTCAGATATTCCCATCACATCCATCCGTAATCCATTTATCTACCACTCACCCCCTCCTGTGTTCTTCAGTCTTTTACTTTTTCTTTCCATCCATGTTTTCTCAAGTCTTTACTATTTGTCTGTCTGTTATTTGTCTTAGAATGGCCACATTTGACCAAAACATACAAAGCGATTTATTGATGTAGTATTGTGATAAATAGGGGCACAGCCCATCAGTGTCTAGTCATCCGTTATTTATTCATTCAATTTTTAGCCCTCACTATTCATTGTGCAATTTCTTCCTCAACAAAAATGTCCTGCGTCTGGCAAATTGAAAAGCATTTTTGTGATTTTTCCTCAGAATGTCTGTATTTATTTTCAAATAATCATTATTCGTTGATACGCACTGAATGGAAGCCCAGCTATCCTCCCTTCCTTCCTCTGTCCTTTCATAAATTACTTAGTCCATATTGGTCGCTCCCTGATAGATTAATTGAGCGGCTGCCTTGCTGTGTGCGTGTTCATGTATGTGTGTGTGCTTCCATGTGCTCCAGATGATAGCAGAGGGAAGCAGTGAATCAGTCTGCCGATAGGCCTTATGATAGACATGATTAAACACGCTAACTAATTATATGAAAGGAAATTAAATTCTGGACCCCCCCCCCCCTTATGTCCCCTGTAACAAACATTTCCGGATCTGAAATCATAAAAGCCCACACACATGAGTGCAAGACGAAGGTCCAAATATATTCTCACACAGGCACATTAAGTGCACCTTCATTACAGATTGACACCTATCATGTCTCTACTAATCAGGGTGCTCGGTGAACAAAGCTGTCAGAGGAATCCAATCATATCGTCAATGGTGGAATCGTTTACAGTGGATGGGGATGGATAATGAAGTACACGGCCGCCACCGTGAATCCGCACCAGATATTCTCACATATATGAAAATCACAGATGTGACGTTTCTGGACCGTAGTGAGCATCTGTTCTCAAAATGATCAAAACGCGATCCAGTAGAGTTAACTACTGAAGAGATGAAGACGTTCCACATTTCACTTGTCTTACAGTCTGTGTCGGCGATGGGAATCCCCCATCCTCACATGGTGATAAAGAGGACACTGAGAAACAGTAGAAAATGTAAATATACAGTACCAGTCAAAAATTTGGACACAGTTTCCCATTCAAGTGGATGGGTAACTGTGTCCAAACTATTGACTGGTACTGTATATATACATACAGTATATCTTATCTTTTTTTTTTTCCTTTGGTGTTTTTCAATCTATAACGGTTTTCAATATAATGTTTGATTTCTATTTTAAATTGTTGCATGCGCGGTTGCTCTTTAGACCACTTGCATTTATGAATGTAATATTTTCCATATAGAATCAATAGGTTCAAAGTAAATTGTCTGTTACAATCAATATAACTTTTATCATAAAAAAAAGATGCAACATCTCTTTTTTCTATAGTAACTGAATCAGTCAGCGTCTTTCAATATCTAACCAAAATAGTTTTACACATATGCAGTTATAGAATAAATGACCGACTGTTTCAATTTTTTTTTCATGGCAGAATTTACATTTTACATCAATGTCAGCTTGGAATCTTGAAAGTACCTGGTTCACAGGGAAAATCAAGTGTATAATTTCAAAAGAAGCTTCTCTGATATTGTTGGTGACACAAAATTTCCTATCAAAATTCCAGACTGATTTACATTCAGTACTGTATGTTCCAAATTGGTTTTGCAAGAGCAATAGTAGACCCTTGGCATAGTCTCCTAATATAACCATTTATGTATTTATTTGTCTGTGATACAGACACCATCCAAAATAAAATTACATTTAAATTGTGGATTAACAGATGTGAGGATTCCTTTCATTAAATTTAAAAGTCCAGAAGGAATCATATCAAACACAATTTGCATTTTCTTTTGGATTCCTGCCTTGCAATGAGAAAGGATGACCACTTCCTGCATTGACATTAAATGTCAGCGTTTAAATATGTTGTGAGGAGTGAGATTGCCCAATATGGATGGAATCAAATGACATACACTTCAGTAGACCTCCATATTCTCTAGAATAGCAAAACCTAACTCTCTAATATGTACAGATGTACAGAGTACTACAAAAGAGCTGAACTATAATGGTTTGAATAACAGTCAACTTTTGCATTGCTTAGTCTCCATATGGCTGATCAGGCTGGGTGCCAGTTTGCCCTCATAAAATAAGCATGCCTTTTAATTACATAAAACACAAACATGGCACAACCATATGGTGGTGTGATCCCCAGATTCACTGTATTTTCAGTCAGTAATTTAACAGATGCTCACATTCACAGCTTCTCTTCTCCCAACAAGTAGCAAAAAAAGAAGAAGAAGAAGAAAATTAGATTCAAATGATAGCTTTTACCAAAAGTATACCCTTATTTAGTGCTGCATATTGATGAGCCCAGCAATCGGGTTCATATCAAAACACTCTAAATCACTTCTAAAATATGCGTCCATTGTATCAAAACAGAAATTTCCTGATAACAATATACTGATCAAACAATTACAATAATTCGGTTTTGTACAAGTTTTGCATATGTAAATATCATTTTGCTCTTACAAGCTCCTGTGCTGGTGCTAGTTGGCGTCCTGAGCACTTTTTTTGAGCACAGTTTAGTGTCTCTTTTTCACATTAATCTGGTCTGAAGGGAAGAAAGAAGAAAGGGAAGAAATGATGAGTAATTGATAAATGGAGTTTGAGAAGAGAAAAGGTGAATGGGAATCAGAGACGAGAGGAGACGAGAGGCACTGGAGAGAGAAAAAAAATGGATTATGAATGAAGAGGTGGAAAGAAAAATGGAGAACATTGATGCTTGGAAACAAGTCAGATAAAAAGGGATTAGGGATGGAAAGACGATGAGATGGGACCGGGGGAAGGGGACGAGAAGAAGGACATTAAAGTGTAGTGATAGCTTTTTTCCCCCGTGTATCTGTGTGTGTGTCCACCTGTCTGAGTGGTGGGTGTGTAACAGTCTAAATGCCACTCATCCTTCCTGGTTAAGTTAAAAACAAGAAGATACTTCTCCATATCTGCCCTTTTTTGCCTTCCCATCCATCTGCTCCTCTGCGTACTCAGTGGAATGGATGGTTGGATGAATGGGAGGTATAAGGAAGGACAGAGGGAGAGGTGGGGTTCCCGGGGGTTGTTGGGTTTGTGGATACGTAGACCCGAGCAAATTAAAGTAAAAGCAAAGGATGATGATGGGGAACAGGGTGCATATGGGAGTCCGGGGGAACGAGGTGACGAGCGAGCCAGGGATGTGGGGGAGGGTGAGAGGGAGGGAGAGAGAAGAAGAGTAAGGAGGCAGCGAGAGAGGGAAAGGACGGAGAAATGGAAAGAGAGGCAGAGTCGTGACTTTAGGTTGATTTACGGAGGCTTTCCTTTTAATGAAATTGTTTCAGTGACAGAGCCGGTAAAGGCCCTTAATGGATTGGCTGGCCTAATGTAATGAAATTACTCCCTCTCTCACTACAGAGAGGGGGGGAAAAAAGGAATAAAAGAACACATGGGGAGGAGAAGAAAGGGAGAGGAGGAGGAGGATGGAAGAAGAGAAAATGCAATTAATATTTACAGAACAGACAAGCAGGGTGGGCTTTAGTAGCTATGGCTCCCTCACTCTCTTCTTCACTGTGTCTACCTCTCTCGTCCCCCTCTCTTCCGGTGGCCAGTGCGCACTGGGCATGCAGCAGGGGAGGGAGGTGATAGGCTGACGCCAGACAGGCCACTTCAGAATACCGGTCTCTTCTCTCGCACTCTCCTTTTCCTCTCTTCCTCTCCTCAGGGCTGGCCATATCAGCGCAGAGGTGAGAGACTTAACCTTAGCTTATGCGCTTTCGTCTGGACTGGGCATCCCTAGAGTGTGAATGTGTGTGTGTGTGTGTGTAATTGTGTCTGGGAGTAACAGCAGTGTCTCCTATCTACTACCTTTAGCCCACTTACTGGGGAATCACCTCACACACACACACACACACACACCCACATGCACACACTCATTCAGGGAACCTGTCTTTTGTTAGTCCCTCCCCCAGCTGAGCAGACCATGCATACTTGCGCCTGACTCTCTCCCATCTCTCTCTCTCTCTCCAATCTGTGGGTGTGTGTTTGTCTGTGTGTGCGCGTTTGTTTGCTTGGTGCAGGCAACTGGACAGCAACCACATCAGCTGCATTGAAGATGGAGCTTTCCGAGCGCTGCGCGATCTGGAGATTCTGTAAGTACATCCTGCTCCTCCTGCTCTCATCCCCTCTGCTCCACTCTGCGGGTTGGAGGGACCCGTCCTGCGCTCTCCTCCTCTCTCTATCAGTTTCTTCATCCTTGAAAATTCACTTGTTCCTCTCCTCTTGTCTCGCCTCCTCTATTACTTCCATGTCCTCCCTCGTTCTTTCCCCTTCTATCTACTTTTCTATCTTTTTTTTTTGTGCATCTCTTTACACACCCATCTTCACATTTGTAAAAGATTCAACTTAAAGGTGCTTTTGTTGGAGAACATGTAGATCCCTGTGTATGTGTGTGTGTGTGTGTGTGTGTGTGTGTGTGTGTGTGTGTGTGTGTGTGTGTGTGTGTGAGAGCATCATAAATATGTGTGAGCATTTCTTGGAAGGATGAAGTGTAGCTGTTCATTCACCGGCAAATCTGTTGTCCTTGACTTATAATACACCGATACACAGGCACATAAAAGAGTGAGGAAAACTATGTAACAGCCACCTGCGGTTTCTCTGCACCATCTGTGTTGCTGCATGTGGGTGATTCCCTCAGCATACGGGAATATGTTGATGCTCTTGTGTGTTTGCCTCCAGCTGTGTATATGATTGAGTGTGTGTATGTGTGTGCGAGTGTGTGTGTGCGCCCGCCGATCTGTCCACATTTTTAGAGCCGGTCATTTGTCACGATGCTCAGACGTGCGACTGGCGACTGTGCAATTCAAGGTTGCGTTTGGAAGGTGTCTACTTTCTCCACACTTTAATGCATTTGTGCGGGTGTGTATCATTGTGCATCAATAAGTGTGTCTATGTGTGTGCGCGGCGTGCATTTGTTCTTGCACAGAGGCAGATATCCTGTCTTGTGTTAAAGATTTGCAATGCTGAGGTGGGAAAGTTACCAAATAGGGATCCTTTCTTTGGCTGGTATTTGTCTGCAACACTGTTAGCAGTGTTTTCTACTGCATGTTGCTGAGAGATGAAAAGATGATATTATCACTGAATTTGTCGTTAGAGGGTTTGTTCCTAAGTGCAGGAATAAAGGCAGAGGCTGCTGATGAAATTAGCCAATGAGACAGCAGAGAGGAGGACGAGATGATTGAAAAGAACACGAGCAGAAAATGAGAAGGCTGACAGGACTGTCCTAACCTGTCATCTGTTACATGTCACACAGGGCTAAGTGTTGAACATAAATAGCTGATGCTAAAGAGGAAATGGGTGAAGTCCACAGGGAGACAAGAACAGGTTTATAAATCTACTTACACTTTGTTGAAGTTGATATTTGAACAGTAACAGGAAGTTGTCATGGTTCAGAATGCTTTTTTAAATGCAGCCCAAATAAGACTAACACTCAAAGTGGCTGTGTCTTACTAAGATCTGTGCCATTATCACATGTTGATGCATTTCATTTACATTACGCAGCATTACAGGAGACACATAATTACAACTATACCAAACAAAATGCTTAAAATATATTTTCCTGAAATCACTCTTAATTCCATCATAACTAATTCTGTCCTAGAATCGAGGTATTTGTAATGTGAGATTTCCAAACAGACTCCATCACTTCTTAATGCTGCAGGTGTGACAGGTTTTTGGTGCAGTCTGGTGCTGCCCAGTGTCTTCACATGAATGAGATATCAGAGGATATACAGTAGAGGGAAATGCTTCAATAGAGGGCAGGGCAATAGGACTTCAAGTCAGTATCACGATCAAATCGGTATCACGATTATTATCGCGATTATTTCAAACTTTTACCTTGATTACGATTAATGATTACTTATTTTAGATGGGTTTTTTTTTTTTTTACACTGCCCACTAATTTCTCTGACAAGGTCTGGTCTGGGAATATGCTGAACTGGTAAAGCTGACTTTTTTTTTTTTTTACTTTATGTTCTGTGTCATCTTCACTGAAGCAAAAATGTCCCCAAACAATGAACACAGCATTCTTTTAAGTTATAAGCTCCTCTGCTTAAGATATTTGTTGGCTTGGTTTTCCGCTTCATGCCACTTTGGATGCACTTTCCTTTTGAGCAAATGCGGACTAACATTAGTTGAACAGGGCGGAGGCACATTACTTAGTGTTTGTTTTAAGGACAGCTCATGAGCACACGCATTTGGAAATGTACTAATCGAGTTAACCGACATAACGAGATTAAGTCGGTGAGAGGTTCTAAATGTCGGTTTTGATACATTTTTGGTTATTTGCCTGGCTCTTGTTCAGGACATGGCAGCTTCAGCTGTGGGCCACATGCAGCCCAAAATAAAATGTCCGAACTACTCTCACAATTAATAGAATCATTTAAAAAAAAAATATTTTAAATGCTGTGAAGAAAAAAAAGGACATATTTTAATTACAGCAAAAAAAACCTTATATTTTTCTATCTTTGATTCAACCTGTCGTGACTTCCTTTCTAGGCTTAATTCCCTTTCTGCCAACTAAGGTTTTATGATTCCTTCCCCTCACTTTTTTTTGCTCAGTGCACAATGGAAGTGATAGAGGGGACAGATAGAGGGGGATCAGCAGTGCAAGATACAACATATTAGCAATTCATAAGACTCTGACAGCTGAGTACTCAGCAGGATTTACAATTCACTGTAAATACGCAGCGGCTCCCATTCACATCAGACAGCATGACAGCACACAGTATATTCACTGAATGTTGACGTTTTAATAAAGGCAGGTGTGTGTGTGTGTGTGTGTGTGTGTGTGTGTGTGTGTGTGTGTGTGTGTGTGTGTGTGCATTCAAGTATTTGTGCAATAGAGCAAAGGGCATGAATGACAGTAAGCAATTCCAGACTGATCTTTATTTTAACCATCTTAAAACATACAAACACACACATGCACACACACACACACACAGCTCTATCTGTTCAGTGCCTGGGGTTAATTTGTGACCATGGTGCAAAATGGAGTGATAGAGATAACAGCGATTGGCGGTCATGTGACTGCACAATCAGGTAGGTGTGTATTTCTGTGTGCATGTGTGTGTGTGTGTGTGTGTGCTTGTGTGTGTGAGTGTGGTCTTGATCCTTTATCGTTGACTGTTTGGAACCTTCATCGTGAGAATTTCTTTCTCAAACATATTCTGTCACTGAACTGTATGAAGTGTTTGCTGGTTTTAGACCTGGATTATGGTGTTAGGTTCAGTGCTTGGGCTGAGATGAAGGGTGGGGTTTGTTTTGAAATGATTAGCTGATTAATCCATTAGTGGATCCATAGTTATCAGGTGGTAATGCCGTTAATCAAATAGTTCTAGCTACGGGAGTCTCTGTTTTTCTCTCTTTCGTTTTATTGTAAGGGGAATATTGTACGGGATTTTTTTTCCCTAACAGTCTGTATGATGGTGTTGCCATGGTATTTTGGAAATCATAATTGGTAGTTTTGTTGTGGGCAAGCAATCAGTATATTGAAAGAATAATAATATAAGCATGAAGCAATGATAATAAGCATGTTGCTGTGGTGGCCGTTACACTATGAGAGGAAATGTATGAAGTCACTGGGAGTCTTTGCAAGTATAAAAATTCACTATGTTTCACTGTGGATGTATCCTTGCATGTTTTCGTGTTTTTCTGCGTCTATCTGTGTGTGTCTCTATGTTCATCCATGCATGTGTGTGGGTTTTTGTTTTTGTTTTTGTTTTGTTTTTTGTTTAAAAGTGACCACTGAATACATGATGGAGCTTTACGCTGATAATCAGTCACAAAGATGACTGTGTGTGAACTACGTGACCGCCGAAAGATGAGAAATCAGAACTGGCATGACTTTTGTATAAGAGACTTTATGTAGGCTGACAGGCAAATGGATACATAATGTGCGGGTGTGTGTCTGTGCGCATGTGTGTTTCAGCCATGTGTGTGTGTATGTGTGAGTATGCAACAGCTGAAAGTGGCGCCGTGCTGTGTGTGTGTGTGTGTGTGTATGTGTGTGTGTGTGTGTGTGTGTCACTAACGAATCTCCACATTAATTAATCTAGTCATTTTAATTAGCTGCTGTTTCTTGGTAGACTAGGCTTTATCTGAGCTGCTTAATGTTTCACAGGAGCAGCGTTGACACGCCAAAAGCTACATTTTGGGACACTGGGCTCATTTTGAAAATGCCAAATGGATTTTAGTTTGTGTCTTTCATTGCTCTTGTTATAATTGTTCTCTGGAAATAAAGGGGAGTGAAGGGATGTGTTTTCATTAAATCAGACAACGTGTTAACGTTATGAGACATTTGAAAGGATTGGATTTATAAAATATTGCCACATCACAAAATGCAAAGAAAAATGTGTATTTGACTGATTAGTTGAAAAATGTAATAATATATCTTTGTTATTATTTAGAGGTAATAATATATTTTTCAACCTGCAATGCTTTGTTAAACTGTTACATTTTCATTTATTTTGTTACTTTCATTTTTCATCCACAGAAATAAAAACAGATTATTTTTCTTCACGTTGAGTTTATAATACTGAGGAGCACCTTTGTCATGTGTAGAGCTCTTTCAAATGTCTGCACATCCTAAAGTGTCACCAAGAAATGCATTAAATAAAATATTTATCAGTCACACTGAAGGGGAACCAGTCTACAGCCTTCTCTGTGGTTAATGGATACTGGTTGTTCTTCCTGAGAGATTAACTTCCATGAAGTGCTGGGCAGACCTGTTTGAATTGTTTCTTTATGTTTCAGAGGAGTTGCTCTTCCTGAAGAGGTTTAGGAAGAAAGATCGATTTGACTAAAGACACTTTTACACTCAGTATTCTCCTTGATATCCCCTCTCATACGTCCCCACATAGTCTGTCTTACTACCTCCTTTCTCTGCTCTCTCTTTCATGGCTGCCAGGATGAACGTGGAGGATCTGTGTTGTAAAAGCCAGGCAGTGTAAGGTTTTGATTTATTTAGACCCAAAAGCACTGCAATTACAACCCTTTCCTCTTTTTTCTGTCAGAAGAGAGAAGAGAGAGTTCTGGTTGGCATGGGAGTCTTCTCAAAAGCTGGAATAAGAAGGGATTGGAGGGGAGGGGGATAAG
Organism: Chaunax sp. Z400; assembly: GCA_037577475.1. Classification (NCBI taxonomy): domain Eukaryota; kingdom Metazoa; phylum Chordata; class Actinopteri; order Lophiiformes; family Chaunacidae; genus Chaunax; species Chaunax sp. Z400. The sequence goes on from CM075189.1 coordinate 16,587,718, forward strand.
GGAGTGGAGCATCTGTGTCAAAAAAAAAAGCAGACAGTTTCTTGGACATCATTTATTAATCTGCTGTTGAACCTGACGAGAAGATGGGGAAGAAACCAGCCGATACAGAGAAAGCGATAGAATAAAATCCAGAGATGAGAGGCAGAAGATACAAAGATATATGTGGAGACAAGGAAGGATAAAAGGGAGATGGGGAGAGGAAGATGAAGAGGAGAGAGATACCTGAGAGATGGATAGAAACTTGGAACAGATTCAAGATCAGGCAAATCAGAGGGATTAGACCGTATTGGATAAAAAGAGGCATTGGAAAAAAAGAGGGGAAGCAGATGTAGGACACAAAGGTGTCAAAGACATCAGAGAGCAGTGAGAGATGAAACCAAGAAGAAACACCCAAAACAACAAAGACCGGTGATAGAAAATAGATTGAAAGGATCAGAGAGACCTGTATTAATTATTGATGGAACAAGTGTCTGACTGACTGACTCAATTTGGGCCTTTGTTGGTTCCAAATCAGCCAGATTGACTCAGAACAGCGTTTCTCAAAGTAAGGACCTCATCTGACATCTGCTAATGCTGTCTGTGCTGAGATGAGAGACACCAATTCAAAACATACAGTTAGAATATATTCAGTGTTTTTGTGTAATATTTATCATACATATAGACATATTTTCTTTATCCCAGAGGATCGAATAGTTGTATTTGATCATTTTCCTCAATATCAATAAGTTTAACACTCACCTGTCAGTCATAAAGTCACAATTTAAAGTTCGGGTGTGTAGGATTGAGTGGGATCATATAGGAGTTGCTGATTGCAATGATCTGAACACTCCTTGTCTCAGCCTCTCTCCCAGTGGCTGCTAAAAACAGGAAAAATGTAAAACGCCCTCTTTAGAGCCAGTCCTTGGTTTTTTGTTGTGGGCTAGCTACAAAAAATACAGCAATTCTTAGTTTCAGGTGATTATACTCTACTGGAGACATAATTATAAATATAATATTCCATTTCTGTCCCTAAATCTTTCACATTGGTCTTTTAGCCTCTATTAAACATGTTATTCACTGTTGTCATAGTGTGGCTTTGAGTCCAACTTGACTCCTGCTGCAGGTCATCTTTTCTTCCTCCTTAATATCCGTCCCATCCTTTTCCAATGGTCCGCGATGACGATCAACTCCACTACTGCCACGGTGAAAAATTAAGGGAGGAAATTAGCATGCTCTGGTGACTTTACGTAAGCGTTCATAGCCTGGAAATTAGAGGAGTGAGTCTGAGGCTGGGGATCTGCCAGTCCATTTCTGGAAGACACTTTTTGGCTTGACTTTCATGTGACCACAATAATGAATTAACAAATCTGACTAAATTGCTTAAGCATTTGAAAATAAATCCTGTCAATCAATTTATATTAGATTATTTTGTATGCGTCTATTTAGATGTACAGTATAGTGCCAATGCAGGATTACTGTGTTCTTTATGTGGAGAGGTCAGGGTGGAGGAGGTTGATATGCATGTTGTGCGTCTAACTTTCATGATAAAGGGGTGTAGCAAGAACCCTTACATACAGTAGGCTTTGTCTATGAGGCCCTGTCCAAATCAATGGCTCCTCAATCTGGTATTTTTGTGGGCTCTTCTCACATGAGTCCTCTGTAAACCTGCCTTCATCGATGCTCCTGCATGCAGTTCACAGACCTGAAATTATACAGAAAAATGTATGCATGCTCTTTTTAGCTTCATCGCCACTAAAAGATATCAATCAAAACCTTTTCCTCCATATTGGACAATTTTGGAAAGACTCAAAATGCGACATTTTAAAAACTGTTTATTTTTATAACATCTGCACATTTACACTTAAGTCAGGGATGGATCTCAATCAACGCAAATCAATATGTGGTCAAGCTTAGGAAACTGGTGCACTTTGAAAAGCCTAAGAAAATATGATGGTTGTGATGAAAAAAATAAACAAGGTTTATATGAAAGCTAAAAGCTCCTCTTGTGCAGCAAATAGACCCTTTTTTTTTAAATATGGCAACAAATCAAGCTGCTAAACCCAGTGTTATTCTTTGTTTTACCAGACGAGTCAATCCTCTGACATTCCTCTGCCTACGTTCTGTGATGCCCTGCCAGGAATTAGTAGCATTGATGATTACTGTAGATGAAAACAGCTGTCGTTTCAAAGCTGTCTGCGCTGATTTGGTAATGGGACACTGAAGTGCCAAACCAGTGTGTACTTATGATCAAAAAGCCCCGAAATCAGAGATAGACCCACACTTCACTCATTTGTCTTTCACTTAACAGATTGCAAGCCATGGTGGCCTTATGATATTTGTCATTAAACGCCTATCAGAATCAATTAGAGCTGCATGATTATTCTAAACAAGTGGTTTTCCTAATGCTGAATGTTGCCGATGCATGACAGTGAGTTTTAGGCTATATTGACACTGCAACTGAAAGTAACACAATTCAGATCTTTTTTTTCTCAAACCCGATCTTTTTGCCTCGACTGTTCACATTCATCTTTGTATGTGACCTGTATCTGACATCACTGTGAACAGATCTGTCCCATGACCTCACATTTACAAACATGCTGATGAACAACAGAAAATCTTAGTGGTGTACCAGTTCATTATGAAAATTAATAAAATAGTGATGCAGGCATTCATTTCTTGTCTTGTTTGCTGTGGTAACAGTAGTGTGGCGACGGTCCGTCAGCTTTCTAGGCTGAGGGCAAGAGGCAGAAACGGGGTTTATTGAAGCATTTTCCCATTTACCCATTAAATTTACAACTCCACGTCTCCCATATGTCATTGTTCTGATCCCCCATTTGTCCGCTGTTGCTGTCAAAACATTGATGTGATGAGCTCAGTGGGGGAAAAGCCACATGAATTCTTATCTTTCTATTCATACTGCTGTCACATTAGCAGGAACCTGCAATGTATCTGATTCAGGACCACACATGAAAGTGGCCCAAGTCACAATTGAAAAGATCAGACTCCATAGGATTTATGTCTGCGTGCACATCTGAGAAAAACAATCAGATCAACAAAAAGATTCACCCTAATCTGACAGGCCTTTTCGTCTCAGTGCAGACTTTTGAAGGTTTCATGATTGCATCTGTTAAAGTTTATGTACATATTTTGTAATTTGGAAATAATTCTGATTATCTGATCATTGAAAACAGATCAGACCCTGATGAGAGCTGCATGTCCTGAACACCTTATAATAGGGCATTTGTAAAATGTCTTCCTTATTGATGCATGTCCAAGAAATGTGCTCTGATTAATGAACCCAACAAAAACTAAATATTTCCCTACTAATTTTCCCATTTCACATTTTGCTGATGAAAACATAAACGCCGCCACAAACACATCGAGGAACACTGGAAGACTTTCCTTAAAGGCTGAGAAGAACGCCAAGACTAAACAGCACCACGGTCGGCTTTCTGCTTAATACTTTGATTCCACCATTTTTTTTATTATTTTTTTTGAAAGTCTTTGATGGCCGCAGCTGTATGTGCTCAAACTTGTAAGGCTAATAAACACGGCACAAGTGGAAATGTAATTATGTGATAAACACAGTCTATATATTTGGCAGAGGCGCTGCTCGATCCACAGCGTAGGTTTTATTCCAGAGAATTCCTCGTCTTTGCAATCACGTCAGTGCAGATGGTAGACATTCCCCCTGTAGCAACTACGACTCTGTGTGCCAACGTGTGTTTCTACTCAGGAAGAGCTAAGTTAATGCCGAGAGCCAGCGTTAAACGCGGGCCAGCGCTCTTCTGCTTTACCCTGAACACTTTGCAAATAACATTTTGTTTAGTTGTATTAATGGAACAGGCAGAAAAACCAAAAAACCTTTGTAAAAAGGGGACAAATTGAATCTGTACTTTAATCATGGACTGTATAATTTTGATTTGTTTGATTACAACTTTTTGCTCCTTAGTTAAGGAGAGCAGCATATTCCTTTGTGGTGTTCTGATAAGAGCCTCAAACCTCTGAGCTGCTTTCTGCAACCCTTAGCTTCCATTTTGCCTCCTTAAAAATTGTCCTTTTAGAGCACATCTCCTCTATTTATTATTCTCTGTTTAGTTGCATTCGTCAGCAGTAGGGTCCATCTTGTAAATAGCTTGGATTCACAAGGGCAAACCAATCATTGCTAATGATCTGCAATGTATCAATCAATAACGCATCATCTATTTAAAAACACTTAGCACATAGCTAACTCCTGATTTGGAATTCCACTGTGTTTTAGCGAGTGTGTCTGCATGTCGCTGAATCAGTTAAACCAGTTAGCGCATGTGTCTGCCAGGCCACATCAGAATGAATGATGGGTCCCTGTGTGATGATGAATGGTAATTTAGATTTAACATAACTGGACTAACGAGCGCACTAATGACTCCATAGCTAGCCTGGACAGCTCACACTCGACAGGATCCTGCCTTGCATCCCAATAAGCTCGGGAAAGGGCACCCATTTACACACACAGACACACACACACAGAGGGACACACACAGAGGGTGAAAAAATGAATGTTTTAATAAATATATGCTTACGCAATCACAAATTTCCAAATTGTTCTTGCAAGAAAGCACACACGTCCGTAGTGTTTATGTGCGAGTTGTGTGTCCCCATGTATGAAATGTTTCTAAGTAGTCCATGAGTAGTGGAGAGCAGCAAGTTAGACTAATATGCAACTGATTAATTAATAATTATTCATAGGCCAGTTTTCAACCAGTTGAATTAGATGTGGTTTTCGTTCACTGATCTTTCGACTCTAGTTTTTTTTTTTCCTCAGCTGACATCAAGGATTAATGAAAATAGATGATAAGTACCCGATCATTTACACATATAAATAGAACGAATCGGTCTCATTTTTCAAAGGGATCTCTATCACAGATAGAAAATGTAAAGAAGGTGAGCTTTTGCATGAGTCGTTTATCTTCAGATCTGAGAGGATTTATTTCTCAAGGTGATGGAGATATGTGTCCATACTTTTACTGCACTGCAACTATATAAACTGGTGGCAGTCAACCAGTCTGTCCCCCCACCACCTTAACTAGAAATCATTTTAGTTACAATCTGTGTGTTCTACCCTTCTTTGTCCAGCCAGGCTGTGACCAATAGCATAACTGTTTTCAATGCTGTAAAGATTATACTGTATGTAATACAGTAAAAATCCAGTGTGCTGCAAGACATGTTTTTGTAATCCTAAATGGATTATAATATTCTGAGAACTCAATGCACTTGCATAGACATACAGTAGAAACCAAATATATATTTTGCAGATTGATATTAGAACTGCTTACGAGCATAAAAATGACAAATCTGCTGCAGATGAAACACTTCGACAATAGCAAAGCCTTTGCTAACTGCATCCTGTGAATGTACATAAAACGTTAAAAGAAAAAAATGGAACACCCTGTTTGGATTCCTCCTCCAGGACAGCATTCTGCTGATGTCACAGAAAAATGACAAGCAAGGGTTGAGGTCTGAACTGTAGAGTAAGTGAGAGTGAATGAAAAGGAGGTCAGGTGTCACAGAAATAGTGTCCACTGAACTGAAATTAATTCAGTTTCTCGGAAACTGAAACTGTGGATCAAGACGGACAGAGACGCGGTGGCAAAGATAGACAGATGGTAAGAGAAAAGGCAAGATGGTTAGAGATGTAGATAAATGAGTGGATGCACACAGCCATTACATGACATGTCCACACAAACACGCTATAGGAGTCAGGAGGTCTGAGGAGCACTCTAAAGAGCAGCGGAACAGCTGCATATTTTATGATCACTCTCCTCTCCATGAAGCAAAGCTTTCTGCAAGAGGGTGTACAGCTGAGAGACAGAGTGAGAAAAGGACAGAAAGAGTGGAGTGTGTGTGTGTGTGTAGGTGTGTGTGAGTGTGAGGATTCTTGGCCATCATAATTCATAAGGGGGGAAAGAGAGAGTTGCTTAGTGCACTGTAGCTCCACAAGGTGACTTTCACTCCGCCTGTACTACTCCCTCTCTCTAACACACGCACACACACACACACACACACACACACACACACACACACACACACACACACACACACACACACACACACACACACACACACCTTTTTAGTCCAACATGTTTTCCCTCCTGTTGTTCAGCAATTTTTCTCTCATTTCAATCATTGTTCACCTGCATGATTTAATTCTATGTATTTCTCATCCCTTCCTCTCTCTACTCACCCTCCCTCTCTCTCTTTCTTTATTTCTGTATACTTTTATTCTCCTCCTCTCTCTCATCCCCTTTTTTTCCTGCCGTCTTTCTTGGATTTTTTCATTCTTTTCTTGCCTCCCTTTCCTCTTTTTGGTGTTTTTTTTTTGTTTGTTTCTTTTGGTGCAAAGACTTATGCCAGTAAACAATTCAGGGCAGTAATTATAATATATATTCAGGCTCACTTCCATCCCCTATGTTCAAAAAGGCCCCATCCCAGCAATGTATTGATATAAGAAAATATGGATGACAAACAATTGCTGTTATGCAGGCAAACCCATCTGCAATAATCATTAGCATATGTATCATATCTAAACTTAACAAACATTACTGACTCTAGTATCACAGTGTACAGCAGTGCACTGTGTGGTTTGCACACAAACAATGCATAGATTTCTGTTTATGCTTGTGGTTGTACTTTATTAATCCCTAATCTCTCTCATTACATACAATGAAACAAGACAACATAAAAAAGTCAAGTCAGTTTTACTTATATAGCCCAAAAATACAAATCACAAAAGCTCAGTGGGTTTTACAATCTGCAGAGTGTGCATCACCCTCTGCTCTTAGACCATTTGTTCTAATAAGGAAGATCTCCCCACCAAAAAAACCTTTTTGACAGGGGAAAAAAGGAGGAAACCGAGGGGAAAAAATACATGATTAGGAGGGGGTGCTGTCACTGGCAGAGTCCCCACCCAATGGTAGCACAATGGCGACTGTCTTGATGTAATTTGCCTGAACCAATAGGATTCAGACATAGACGTTCAGTGATCATTCAACCAAGCAGTGGGACCAGAATAAATCTTTTAAACACCAAGAGAGAATAACAAGAAGAATAGAGTGACGTGTATCAAGCTTGTAAGCTGGAGGCATGAATTGTATTTCTACCCACTGAGCTGCTACTTCTTAGCCTCACTTCTACTGAGTCTCCCTTGTTCTTCAAACATTCTTGGCTTGAAGTTTGAAAATGTGCTTTAAAAAGGCGTGCATGTGTTGGAATGGGTTGGCATTACTCTAACTCTACTCTTACTAAAGATGTTTCAGTAAGGAAATCATCACACAAACACACACACAAACACACACACACACACACACACACACACACAAAGACTGCCAAAAGTACTGTGCTTCCAAAATACATTACTCTCACTTGGCCAGTTTGTATTCTAAAAGAAGAATGCACTCACTCTATTAATACCACTCTGAAATGACAAATACATTTCTTTTGTTGTGCTAAACTAGGGATAAACAACAATATTTCTGGTTAAGGAAGAAAGAAACATAGATATAAACTGAAACATTTAGAGTCTAAAACATGCATTTTTTTGTATATTAAATAAAACATTCGTTACTATTTTTAACATAAAAAAATTCTCAGTCCTCATGCAACATGTTAACTCATAACAATGTCCTGTTGAACAGATATTTATGTTTATTCCAGTAAAACAAGTAAAAAGTGTCATCTGTAATCTATTATCATTACATTTTCATAGTGTCCCTCCCTGCATGTCTGAATCAAGTGCAATTGTGACATTATATGAGTAGTTACTTGTTCTTACTGCATCACTATGGAGCTACGCACAGTCGTATGCTATCTTTGTCACCGCAGAAATTGTCTTTAAATATTCATTAAGAGGAAAAAACTAATGAATGATATTTTTAACAGGGTTACACAATTTATAAAGTTCCTGTAGTATAACAAAACCAAACCATACTTTCAAATACATATACGGATTATCATATTTTTACACAAATATATGTAAAGCCGATGGCATTCATGTATTCCATTTTCAGTGTTTGAAACATTCATTTCAAGAGAAAAAAAAAACGTCTTTAATCAACATTTTTTATTGATTAATTAATTAATTAATCTTGCTATTGGGAAAAAATACTATATGAAAGCTTCTTCATTCCTGCATGTTTGTCCCAATAATAATTCAATGTCTGTGTGTGTGTGTGTGTGTGTGTGTGTGTGTGTGTGTGTGTGTGTGTGTGTGTGTGTGTATGTGCGTGTGCGTGTGTGCTTGCCCGTGTATGCACATGCATGCCATTTGCCTTTGTAAGCTCAAATTGTAATTTGAGCTTACATTTTGGCCAAATAGAGTAGTTGTTTGTGCAAGTCCACTGGTACAACTGTCAGAATAAAACAAGGGTTAGTGGGTTGAGAAACCTCTCTGTTTGTGTGTGTGTGTCTGTGTGTGTCTGTGTGTGTGTGTGTGTGTGTGTGTGTGTGTGTGTGTGTGTGTGTGTGTGTGTGTGTGTGTGTGTGTGTGTGTGTGTGTGTGTGTGTGCGCGCTTGCCTTGCATGTCAATGTCAGAATATCCCCTGTGCAGTTGGTGTGTGTCCAGCCTGAGCCGCCCCCAGTAACGATTACATTTCTGTGGTTGCATCCTGCTTCCAGATCTGTCTAATGTGCCCTACGTGTGGGCGCTGGATGGAAGCCCCAGAAATGAACCTTTCTAGAACCTCAAGTTTTGTAATACAAAGAATGGTGCATGTGTGCATGTGTGTGTGTGTGTGTGTGTGTGTGTGTGTGTGTGTGTTAGCATACTGTAGACATTACTGCGAAAGCAAATTCACTACGCCTATGCAAACGTCTTTGTCAATGCTTGTCAGTGTCTCTGCCCTATGTGCTCGACCACATCCTCCTGTATGTGTATACATCATAGATTCAATCTATACTGTATGTCCGAATATGCATGTGTGTGTTTGTGCGTGTGCACGGTTGAGTCAGAAGAGAACAGGAGTGCAGCTTTCTGCTGTTCAGTGATTTTGGTTTGGCTGGCCTTTTGACTTGTGTTTGCATCAGCCATCACAACCTGGAAAACAACCAGCTCCCTGGCAAAGAAAGTCTGACCTGAGAGAGGAAGAGAGATGGAGACAGGAGGAGAGGAAGAGACGGATGAGGCATTGTGGGAAAGGGAGAGAAAAGAGAAGAAAGACATTAGAAAAGACGGAGGGCCAGAAATAGAGAAAGGAAAAAAAGCATCATAATTTAAATTTTAGAAATATCTGTATAAAATTAGCTGTAGTGTGAGGACAGAAAAGGGATAAGAAGTAAAGCCGGGGGAGACTGGCTGCGATACGGTAACTACCGTCTTCAAAATAATGACAGTGGTTTTAGCTGTATTTGTTTGGGATTTAGCGACAGAATTCAGGGTAAAGCAGAGGAGAAGAAGGGCCTCAAGAAGAGATAAAGAGACCGTGTCTATTGGAAAATAATAGTGGATTAATAAAGCCCTCTAGGCTCCGTTGGTTTGGAGAAAGACACAGAGAACGGCTAAGTTAGGTTGCAGGGAGCAAAAAGATGCCTTGCTGGCCACCGTAGCGTTGCACATTTCTCCTAATGGAAATGTTTTAGGCCACTATAGCATGGTTGGCCTTGTTGTCCATCGTAGCACAGACATTTATTTTATTCTTGACCTTATGACTTAAGCTGATAGGTAGATCTTATGAGAGACATGGAAGGGTAGAGAGGAGCAGGATGGCATGCAGCAAAGGGATTCTAATCAGTAAGGACTCTCAGAGTCTTCGTACATGGTGCGCACAGTCAGGTGAGCTAGTAGGGTTAGGGTTATGCTGAAATGAGACATCTCTCAATAACATCTCGTGTATTGTTTATTGGCAAGAATCTGTCAATATGATTGGTGTGACAGTAGTGGTTACAGTTCAATATATTGCATTACTTTAAGTCAGACAATATAAACTGTCACAGGCCTGTTTTCTTTGTGTTTATTCTACCTATATTCCACACCTAGACACAATGTATTTTGATATCAACAACCTTTTGACTTTTCCACTCCATTGTAACAGTGTGAACTGAGAAATTAAGCAATTAACCATTTATTAAAGGGGAAAAAAAGACTTTAAATCCTCATTCTTCATAGTTGTATTGCTGAAATGCACCGGCATGAGTTTAAGCTCTGTCTAAAGGTTTATTCTTCTGTAATAAAAAGCACATTAATAAGGGCGTATCAACAGAGGTTACAGATTCCATGGGGTTCAGAAGCCTGAACAGCCACACTGCACAGGTACCACATTAAGGGTGTGATAATAGAGCTTATGCAGAGGTGGAAATAGCATCATAAAGTGGAAGAGCTGTGTGCCAGTAGTCTAACCCACTCACTATTAATCACATCCCACTGGGTGGTAGGACAGGAAAGTGGAGGAGAGATGAGGGAAGGGGGAGGGGGGGGGGCAAGTAGAGCTAAAAGACAATTGAGAAAAGATGAGAGGAGAGCAAAAGAAAGAAGAAGAAGGAGAGTCGGGAAGAGTAGCAATCTGCAGTGTAATTTGTTCCAGTTTAAGGTGTAATGGTCTCATCAGTGGATTTTCATGTACATCTTTCTTCCTGTCTTTCTTCTTCCTTCCTATCAGTGTCTTTCTTTCTTCCTGTCTTTCTTTCTTCCTTCCTTCCTTCTTTCCTTCCTTGCTTCTTTCCTTTCTTTCTTTCCTTCCTTCCCTTCTTTCTTTCGCTCTTCTCTCTCTCCTTCCTTCTTTCCTTTCGTTCTTTCCCTCCTTCCTTCCTTCCGTTCTTCCTTAATTTCTTTCTTTCTCTCTTCTTAACCTTCCTTTCTTTCTTTCTTTCTTTCTTTCCTTCCATACTTTTTTCCTCTCTTTCTTTCTTTTGGAAAACCACAAAGTATTTGTATTTGATCAAAAAACAAGTTGAAAATAAAATATGAAATATTAGAAAAGCAAAAGCCTTTCCAGCACACTCTCTCACAAACAGACACACACACACACACGTACCCATTTGTCTGCATATCTCTCTCTCTCTCCCCCTCTCTCACAAACACACACACACACGCACACACACACGCACACACACACACACACACACAGCCTTCTGCCAAACCACATGGAATCACCCTGTATTCCTGTTTACTTAGTGTAAGTTAATTTGATTAAAATCAACATCATCAGTTTGCGGTTTTAGGGGCAGCTTTCGTAACTTTACTCCACATTCAGGCTATCATTTACGCCCCACTTCAAAGAGCGTCGATTCAAAAAGATGCATACGTATTTCAATGTGTTTTAACTCTTCGCCAAGAGCGTGGCACATTATTGGACAAAGTTTCTTCCTTTGTCCGTCATGCAATCTGAAAAGCTTGCAGTGCTCAGCACCTACTGGTCTCCATGAAGAAACATGCAAACATCTATTATTCAGTCAACTGGAGTGCCAAAACAGAAACCTTTTCCTGGCTCAGTTTGTGCAATGTTTAGAGTCGAAAAACAATAGACCAGATTTTAAAATGTCAAGGTTCCACTTAACTGTTGCATCACCTGGAAAGTGGTCACTCACTTTGCTTAAAATGCAGCAAAGCTCAAAATTTCGGTCTCCACTAATTATCTCAACCCTTAGAGCTTTTTCGGTTTGTGTTGTAAACATCTGAGCGTTCCCAGGGTGGTTTCCAACAGCAACACCCTGGAAATGTCAATTTTCTCAGAGATGAGAGGAGTAAATTACACGACTTTGGTTGTTCAAACACTTGAGAGTTTATTAAACTATTCCACACTCTCTCACACACACAAGTATATGTATGCAACAACACAAATACGCACACACACGTACAAAAAAAAAAAAAAAAAAATCCCACACACTAACGCATACATGATTTAACACCAGGCTGCCAGGGTACAGCCGTAAAACCGGCATTAAACCCCGTGGGAAAGGTAAAAATGAGACAATTGAACCACATAAAGACCCTAACTCTTTTACCTAAAGGCCCTTAAAGCCTGTTAGCTGACCTCATAGACCTTTAGAGGTCTGTTAAAGTCAACAGTGTCAAAAAATCACTTCATCTTGCATGCTGAAATCTCCCAATCAAAAGAAAACACACACTTAAAGGACACACATTCATACATCCCATTCTTTCTTTGGGTCTCATTATCTAAGCAACCGCACACACACACACACACACACACACACACACACACACACACACACACACACACACACACACACACACACATACACACACAACAGATACAAGTACAAAGGCTCTCAAGCTTTGATTCACACAGTTGCATACGTGATTAACACTTTCTCCGTCCTTGTCCGTTGTCACACACAGTTGCGCACATGCTATTCACAACTATGCATGTATGCACACTGACCTACACACTCCGGCGGATGCACACCTGACACACCGAAGCATAGCAGCGGGCTATGCCAGCGTTTGACTCTCAGATGAATGATTTACTTCAGGGTTTGGTGAGTCTCACTGCCTGACTCAGTGAGACAGAATATGTCTGCCCAGCCTCCAAATACACACAAGCTTGCATACACACACACACACACACACACACACACACACACATGCATATCTTAAGATCTACCTATTTCCAGATATCTCCCATCCCTCCTCTCACTCGAGGTGGATGAAAAGAAAACACGAAGAGGTTAAATGATCATGTAACCTAGTTGATTGAGAGAGGTTCGCTTTTTGGGGCCTCTTGTTGCTGCTCACTTTCTCCATTGTGAAATAGTGATTGAGGGAATGAAGTGTCTGTCGCTTCTCTTTTGCCTCCTCTCCTGTAGCTGTAATGAGGCCTCAGGGAAGATGCTTAGGGCTCTTCACACATATCAGAGTCCACAGTTGCCCCCCATCTCAGTGCCTGTGTGGCAAAGCTCTCAGAGTAATAAATTACTACTAGAACTCATGTCAAAGCAAAAAAAGAAAAAAGAAAAACACCTGCTGAAGAACGCATTCCACATTAGTCTGGAAAAACAGCTGTTTTTTTTACTACATGTTGGGATGAACAATAAAGGAAAAAGTAATAATATGATGTAAAAAAAAATACTATATTTAACATGCAGAGCAATAATTTAACTTAAAGCCATGTTCTTCAAAGCTACAGTACACATGCTGTTCTTCAGTCCAAATCACACACACTTTAGATGTTTACTTTTTGATTGTTTCCACAACTGTGAGGTGTACAAGCATAATCTTGGTGTCTATGGATAGGTAAGACCTAAAAGAATTGAATCCAAACATCGGTAATATTGTGCCTCTTACCATGTCTCTTTGTTTATATTAAACGAAGGAGAAATTTATATATTTAACCTTACCTGATTTTTTTTTCCTATATAAGAAAGGCTATAAAATAATAATAGGTAAGGTAAATCAGCAGATCAATTAATTTTAAACCTCACTCTGAATTTACACTCAGTCCACACTTTATCTTAGTACAAGCTTTGAATGACAATCAATATTTCACTCTGATACAATTCATACTTGCTTTAACCTGTTCGCCCAGTTGCTCTTCACCCCACTTTATTTTCTGCCAAATAACATTTTGCAATAAATCTTTCCAATCAATATATGCGTTTATTTTCATTCATGGCACTGGAATACTAACTTCGCTCCTGAAGAGATTCCATTTGGAAAACAGAAATGTTAGCTTGATAACCTGTATTACAGCACAGCCCTTTTTTTTATGTGTTTTATTTTAGCTGTTGGTATTAAACAGTGTTCCACTCTGTTTTACACATGCTGCATTGAATCCAGGAGGTTAGGTGGAGGACTTGGATTTCCCTTGTAAACATTAATTATGGTCTGCATTGACATTTTTATAGGATGTAACCAGTACAAAGTACACACACTAAATTCATATTTAATTAAATGCTGTATATCTTTTCCTTTCCCCGCTATCGAAGCCTACTTAAGTTAGCAAAACCCACAACTTTAACAACCAAGATGAAGCATGAACTTATCCAGCTGCTGTTTAAAATAATCATGACTTGATTTTACTGCTCTATGAAGGGAAAGAGTGAGAAGGGGAGTTTACACAAGCATGAATGATTCAGATATGTTACTTATTTTAAACCTAAAACAGATTATAGCTGCATTAATTGGACTATCGAGGCAGCTTTTTCTGCTATAAAACGTAACCATTATGAAACAATCAAAAATTGTATTTTTTAATTTTATTTATCTGATTTGATTCTTTGTCATTGAGGAACTTCTTCTGGAGGACAACAGCTTTATAGCAGAGCAGCTCCCTCGTTGAATGGAGACAAACTGTCTTTGTCACACTAATGTTAATATAGAAGAAAACAATGTAGGTTTGTTTGTTGTTGTCGTTTTTTGTCACATCAAAGATTTCTTTATAATGCTTGTAGTTATTAGAGGCAGTTTGAATCAATTGTAGCGACGTTGCAGTTGTAAGTAGGGTCATAAAACCGCTTTGTTGTGTGCTTTTAGTTTGTGGTTTCATTTCCACAATGGATTATTGATTTCGGAGTAGATCCAAGTGCACCAGAAGGGCTTTACCCAGAAGTTTTATCTATAATGAGACATGAGCACAAGAAGAAAAAAAAAAAGAAGTCAATTATTCCAAGATGATTGTAGAAAATTGAAATGAATTCTGGTGTTTTTAAGTCTTTTAACGATGATCTGAAAAATGCTTCACTTCAACTTGCTCCTCATTAGTAGAAAAGACGAGGCAAAGACTTTCAAATAGTAGTTCTATTTTTCTATAATGACTCTTTAGCATTTTGTAAATCATTTCAAATATTTCTAATAGACACACACACGAGGAGTACAATTATCACACAGACACAGACGAACTGTGAAAGTCCGATACACTGCTGCACAAACCTTTTTCATTGTGAGTACTGTATTATCAGTCATCATTAAACACATGCAGATATATGATTTATATCTACGTTGTGTGTAGTAAGTCAGTCATCAGACCTCTTCTTTCACTCTAGTCATTTTCACAGACCATAACTAATGTTAGTGATTACGTGAGAGAATAATCGCATTGAACACAAAGTCGATATTGGTTTGAATCGCAGCCATAAAGTTACATTGTTGTGTCGAGTTTTAGGGGTGCAGTAATTCAGATATTCTGTCAGTGTATTGATCTGTGTCTCCTGAGGCTGATTGAGCATAATAGAGATTAATAGAAGATTTACTTTGTTACACACACACACACATACACACACACACACACAATGGCAGCTCAAACTACACACATAAACACACGTTCATATGTAAAATATAACATTTTTATTGTTTCCAGATCTAGAGAAGTTCTCGTTTACAAACGGCTTACTGAGAGACCTGAATCGGACGGAGAGATGTTAGAGGACAAGTTATTCAAAACTGTGACCTTATTGTTAGCATCTCAAACCGCGGAACTGCCTCATGCAGTTTTAATTTCATCCTGCGGTGTGACAGAAAATACACAACACTCAGACACTGGGGATGAAAGTAAAGACATAACCTTGGACTCGAAGGTCACACAGGTTTTGGTGAACATGTGTAATATTGATTTTATAAACAAGACCTGTCAACTAGACCCACAGAAAAAGCAACACTGGCTTCTCCCGCACTGTAGCGTCCTTGTACATCAAGAGCTGTTACATTTTTTACACCACTTAATAAAAGATTTAGATTCTCTGCTGGCATGTGGGACAGAGCAGACGAGTATTTTGACATATAATACATATATAACATATATTCCTTGTCAATACTCTATGCTGTCAAACACTAAAACGCAACCTAATTTTGGAGTAGCTATTTATTATTTTAGGTACTTTACTGGCTTAATAACCAGAATTTAAAAGTACAGCGAAAGATATTCGAACCTCCACAAATAGCTAGATCAGTGTGTGTGTGTGTGTGTGTGTGTGTGTGTGTGTGTGTGTGTGTGTGTGTGTGTGTGTGTGTGTATGTGTGTGTGATTGAGAAAAGACTGACGAGTAAGGCTTTGACCTCAGTATGTAGGCTGCAGCAAAGGTGCATATGATAACATTACTCTCTCTCTCTCTCTCTCTCTCTCTCTCTCTCTCTCTCTCTCTCTCTCTCTCTCTCTCTCTCTCTCTCTCTCTCTCTCTCTCTCTCTCTCACACACACACACACACACACACACACACACACACGATAACATCTCCCTGGTGGGCTGCCTCTATAAAGAGTCTCCTCCATCATTGACTGCAGAGGCCGTTTTACTGCAACAGAGTCCACTGCATCGAAAATTCGCACACACACACACACACATACACACGCATGCATGTACAATACATGCTGCGTCAAGAAAACACATTCAGTAGTAGCGCACACACATGCAGGCATGTATACAGCAGCAAGTAGACACACACACACACACACACATTCAGGTATCATTGATCTATGCTGCCACACCAGTGCGGTGGTCACTGCAGCCTGTCTCAAATTAAGAAAAAAAAAAAAGGCTGAATAGGCATCTTGTAATAGAAACATTGGGTGTCGCAAACAGCATTAGAGCAGCTCTTTTTAACTGTGACTGCAAAAAGAAAATATTTTTTCAGAAAGGCTTTTTTTTGTCATAATTAAACTTCAGGGCAGCAGATTTTCAGCTAAATGTGAGCTTTATTTATATGATTATTATTGGCTTCATTAAATTAAATACATATGATGTATTTTGTTTGTTTATTTTGTAGAGAATATAACAAGAGTAAAAAAAAAAAAAACACCACCCACCTTAAGATGAGTAAGAGACGAAAAGTTAACTACGACTAACCAAAAAGATTTTAAGATTTTACTCATCAAAAAGATTTGAAGAAAATGCTGGACACTGGAGCCGTTTTAGAGACATTGTCTGACGATGTTAAGATGTACTGTAGAGCCATCAGGTTAAAGAAATGGGAATCACGATTCCCTCCGAAATGTGTGACAAAGCCGAAATCAACGTTAACTATATAAAATCAGCTCTGAAAGCAGCATCAACAGTCAAAGGCTTTGCAAATAAAAAGAAAAGCTTCTCACTCAAAGCAGAATTGTCACTCTGGAAACAGCAGCAACACAGGACGCTAATACACGGCACGCAGATTATTTTTCCTAACCATATAACATCAGTTCTGAAACATTTGTAAATGGGACTGTGCCTCCACAGCCAACGTTCCGGTTTCCACTGTGTGATTTTGTGGTGGAAGTACAGTGTGGTGTGTTGGGATCTGTCAAGGCTGCAGGACTATAAAGTTTAGACTGATATAAGGTTGAGGGCAAAACCAGTGGAAAGTTCCCATTTGGTTTTACACTCTAAAACAAGACTTGAATCAAATCTAGAACAAGACTTGAATCAAATGTTGTAGCTCACAGGTGGACAATATTCTGAACGTATCTCTCTGGCAGATTTGACTCAGTATCCGCTCTTGTGATATTAAAAGAAATAGGACATTTCTTTCAGTTTTAAAATGTGGCCAAAAATGTTTAATTCAGGTGAATCATCATCATCTTCATGTTTTTGTGGAGGACAGATTCCCTGAATCACCGATGACACTAAATGCAGGCAACTTTTTAATAGTTTAACAAGGTCCTTGGTGATTCCACTCACTAGATTTCTGCGATATTCACTGGTGAACTTCCTGCAATGATTCCCCTCTTTGCTAAAATGCACATTTAAAATTTTTTTTTTTTTTTTTTTTTTTTTTTTTTTTTTTTTTTTTTTTTTTTTTTTACGATTACTTCAAGAGTATCTGCAATTTTTTTTAGGAGTGCAGCCAAGGCCAGAGGCTTGTAAAGTAAGCTGGGAAAAAACAGCCACAATATAAAACATAGTTGTGGATTTCTAAATGATGTTTTTAGTGTTTATCTTGGCTTAAGTCAGTCCAGTCACTGCTTTATTAAAGTGGAGAGATGTAGAGGGGGAGTTAGTGGGAGGATAACTGACAGGGAAATTGCAGAGGGAAATTATTGTTATTTCACAATTAAATTATATACACAGGATGGAATCACCCCTGACAGGGCTGACCATAGCAGCGCTCCGGATCTACTGTATGTGTGTGAGTGTGTGTGTACAGGAGAGGCAGTGTGAAACTTAATCCGTCCACCAAGGCCACTGAGGCTATCCTGGCAAGGAGGAGACTATAGAAAGAGAATCGGAAGGAGCGAGAATTAAAGAGCAAGAAAAGTAGTAACATCAACAGAGGGAAGTAAAAACAGTCTATTTTAAGGCTGCGTGGGTGTCAGTAAAAACACACCAAACCCTCGCTAATGGCCATATTTTAAACAGTTGTGATGACAGCGTGTTAAACAAACAATCGTTGCTTTTTGGCGGTGAAATCCGAACCCTCACCATGGTCACACTGTATGTTTAGGCACAAACATTTTGCAGATGCTGTAAAAAAATTTAAAAAATAAATAATCATCTTAAATTGGAGACATTTTTCATAGAGAAGGCTGACCTTGGCCTTGCATTAAAAACACATTATCAAGTGTGAAAAATGAATGTGTTGCAGTTATTAAAAATGGTCGCTCAGGCTTCATCACTCCAGAAACAGCATCTCTTTAATTTCACAAGGTTTCAGGTGATATGTAAAGTAAACTGGTTCTATTTTCTACCCTGTGAAATTAATGATGCGTGAAAAACAAAGCAAAGAGTTGCTCTGCCTTGTGTGGATGTTGGCTCCCAGAAGCTACCAGAAAAATGTTGTTGGATGAGTTTTACAAATCCTTCCCTAGAAATGTCTAATTTACATTTTCAGAGTTGAATTTTTATTGTAGAAATTTGGCTTCAAGCCATTTGAACAATCATCACAAGATGATTTCAGACGAAGCCAATATGGAAATTTGAATATAAAATAAAAGTTTGAAGTTTTTCCATGTATTGTTATTATTTAATCAATATCACATCTGGTGCATGATCAGTATTACAATTGTCTCCTAGTGTTTGGAACTGGAAGCAATTTCTGATGTGTAAATTCTGCATAAACATCTGTGGTCCATGAGGTCTCTTCCATCAGGAAGATTTTAGGGTGCAAATTGTTTGAAACTGAACCACTCCATTTTTATACATCAAAGATTTTTGTGGATAAAATTCAGTCATTTATAGCGTACAGTACCTCTCGGGTTTTTCTATGTTCATTGCATAATGACCACATAATTTAAGGTCTGTGACTCTGTCTAGTCATCTGTTTTGCTGTATTTCTATGTGCATGTTTACACTGCTTTTGTCACGAGGGACTCTGATAGATCTCCTCCACCCTGCCAGTGTTTTATATATGCAGCTTTACCAACTTGTATGAGTCTGTCATTGCAATCTGATCCCCCTGCAGATTTCTTCGATGGAATCGTTGTCTTTCCTGCATTTTTTCCCCCTCTGCTCTCATTTCTGTCTCCATTCTTGTACATAAAAGCCACAAAGAATCAATAGGTTGTGTTTCTTCAACACACCAAGTGGGATTTGTTTGTGTGCGTCAGTTTGGTTGTAATGGCAGTCAACCTTGTATTTCATTCCACTTTAGGTCGATACTACATGTAAGACAGAGTGTGGTTTATGAGAGAGCTAATAGGCAGAGACAGCAATGACCTGCTTATGAGTTAGAAATGGCAGAAAGACAGAGCAAGGAGCTTTGTGTGTGCGTGTGCATACCTATCAATAAACAATGAGTTAAAACTCCTTCATCGTTCAGTTCGGATCACATTTAGTTATCTTGACGGCTCTTGACTTGCATCAGAGTTTGAACCACCAGACCAATAACCAGCAGCGTTGGTCTTATTTTTCTAACAGTCTAGTAATTGTGAACAATATTTCCATCTTCTCACATTTTTTCCTCTTTCTCTTTTTTTGTTCCAGCACCCTCAACAACAACAACATCACCCTCATCCCCTTGTCTAGCTTCAACCACATGCCCAAGCTGCGGACTCTGTGAGTATAGCATACCACTTTACACACACACACACACACACACACACACACACACACACACACACACACACACACACACACACACACACACACACACACACACACACACACACATTTTGATTTACTGTAAGTGTCTTTTTGTGTGTTTCTTCTTTGTTAAGTTGTCTAAAGATCATCTTACAGTTGCCATTTTAACGATGTGACATTTGCTTGGAGACTATCAGAATACCATGTGATGTTTTTGAGAGATATTCTTCTGGTTGCACTGGGGGCCGCGCTGGGAATAATTTCTGCTGAACCAGCATACACAGAATGCGATTTCCTCCCCGAATCACTGTTTTTAACAAGCACTTACCCAGCTGAATGCAAACAGGATAACCATCTCAATTGTCCATTTATCCTTTATGACTTTTTTCTTTGTTCACCTTTTGAACGACAGCTTCCATCAACAGCCAATCACATGGCAGCGTTCCCATTTCCTGCATAGTGCTACAACTATGGTGGCAATAAGGCTTGGAATCAGCCTTTTAAAATTGGATCCCAGGCAACAGCACAGCTCCACAGCTGCCAGCAGATTGAGCACAGAGTTACCAATATCCAATATTTTTTAATCAGAAGCACTCGTCTGCCTCTGTTTTCTGTCAACACTGAGTGACTGTCTCCTCTGGTTTCCTCATTGGTCCTCCGCCTTTTTTTCTCTCCTCCTTATTTTGTGTGCATCCTATTTCGCATATCTTCCCTCTACCACTCTCCTTATTTCACTCTTCTTTTCTCCTATCATGAATTCTCTGCTCTCACCATCATCACACTCTTTCCTCTGTGTTGTTCCTCTCCCTATCGGCTCCTTTGTTTTTTCCTCTTTCTCCCACCAACTTCTTCACTTCTCCGCTCCTTTCCTCTGATGTTCCCTTTTCTCCTCCTCCGTTCTCTTTCCACTTCTCATTTTTGCTCCCCTCTTCCTCCATCTCCTCTTTCCCTGTCTCCTTTATAAGTCTAGCATTCAGGTCTCAATCCAGCCTCCGATCTTTGTCCCATCTTCCACTCTGTCTCTTCACTCCCCCCTCTCCTCCTCCTTGTTTCTGCCTCCTCTGAATTAAATTTTGTGTCCCCTCTTTTGTGCCGCCCTCAGATCCTGGTATTGAGTTTGCTGCTTTTATAAAAATGACTCATTCAATCAAACATGCTTAGAGACATCCCTGATTAGATCAGCAGGAAACCTGGAAGTGTGTTTGTGTGTGTGTGTGTGTGTGTGTGTGTGTGTGTGTGTGTGTGTGTGTGTGTGTGTGTGTGTGTGTGTGTGTGTGTGTGTGTGTGTGTGTGTGTGTGTATAGAAACCTCTTTGTTAATGAAATGTCTTGCCTCCCCTGCCACATTAATCTGTGACTTCCTCATACAGTTGCCTTTACATTTACTTTGTTTCATCTTTTTTTTTCTTATCCTCTCTCTCTCTATTCATCTGTCTCTCTGTTTTATTATTCCCTGCTTCTCTCTTCCTATTTTCTATACTATCTATCTATTCTATTAGCAGTAATGATAGCACCTCATGGTGTCGCTTTCATTCAGAAGCATGAACCAGTCAAAAGCTAAGAACTCCCACTGCTTCTATCTCTGGGTGTAATTCACTGTACTAAAGATGTGCCCGACAACCCACTGGACCAAATACTGAGAATAAACACGCACATACCAAATACACACATTCATAGAAACACCATGCACAATGCCCTCAGTCACCAGCAACCAATAAGCCCAACAAAAGCTATCAGTGGCTTACAGCTTCAAAGAAATACACACATGCACACAAACTCAGCACTTTTCTCCATACCCCCTGCCTCTCTCCATTCTCCCCTGTGTTTTAATCCTACTTGTCAGTAATTAAGGCTGAGCCAGGGGTGGGCTGCGACGTGGCTATCTCCAGGCGGGGGTTTGACTCTAAACTGGATTTATAATGGGTGAGCGGTATTAAAAATCACTGCCCCCGCTGCTAGCATCAATGAGCCCATCTCTGTTCCATAACAGGATTTGTCCTCTGCTTTATTACAAAGGGAGGCCTGTCTTCTGAAAGGCTAGATATCCTGGCTGGCATATAATACGCTGACAAGACATTCTGCTGTTCATCTGCCCTCCTCCTCATCTCTCTCTCTCTCTCTCTCTCTCCCTCCCTCTCTGTCTAGTCTCACTCTCTCTTGCAAGTGAAACCCGCAGAGTCTTAGCTCATCATCAGCTGATGTTTTCTATATGTAGACCTGTAATTTTAATTAATGGCACAAGTGAAAATTGAAAGGGCTGTTAGTGGGAAAATTTGGCAATTGTATGTAATTCTCATCAGCATCCTGTGTAAAAATGAACCTGATGATGAGAGGACTTATTGTACATAAGTGCACACAAATGTGGATACAATCATCTTTATCAAAAATGAGTATGTGTATGTACATTATATATATACTGTATATATAGAGGTGTATATACGGTACCATATATATGGACCATGGGTCGGTCGAAATAGATGAGTTTTCACTCTGAAAAACAAGATGTGTAGAGTTTGTGCTGTCCTCATTTAAATGGTGAGCTTGTTCCATAGTTGTGGAGCCAGGACAGTAAAAAATAGGAGTTTCAATCTGATGGGCAGGAGCACAAAGACACAAAGGCTGTCCAAAAACAATGTTCCAGTTCCAATACGCACTACTTTCTGTGTGTTTTGTGAACTATGACCAGCAACAGGAACATTGCATTTTGAAAAAGTTATCATTACTTTTTAAATGCTTTGGCCGCAAACTGAATTTGGTCACTCTGCGGTACTGGAGAGGAGGGGGAAAAAATCTGATAAAGACATATGAAAACATGGTCACATCAAACAAAAAAGTTAAATGTACGACTAGATACCCACCAGGGGCTTGTGTAGCTGATAAAAATCATTCATTCATAGGGTCACGGGGGGGCTGGAGCCTATCCCAGCTGACTTCGGGCGCCTATGGTCAATTTAGAGTCACCAATTCACCTCTATGACATGTTTTTGGTGGTGAGAAGAAGCCGGAGAACCTGGAGGGAACCCACGCAGACACGGGGAGAACATATAAACTCCACACAGAAAGGTCCCAGGTCCTCAGGTGGATTTGAACCCAGGACCTTCCTTCTGTTCAGCGCTAACCACAATGCCACCGTGCCGCCCTATTTGATAGAATTACTATTCATAATGTCTTTATCTTGGGGCTCAAAGATAATAGGAGTATTACATTTCGTGCTGATCAGCGATCCACTATGAAATCCATAATTAACAAAAAAAATTGGAAGAGAAATAAATCCCTCTGAAGTTATTTATTTGCTCAATTTTGTCTATCCTAGCTGATTTGCATCTGCCTCTCTTCCCTGTCTGTTTCTCTCTATCTGTCTGAGTAGATTGTGATTTAGCTGAACGTGTCCTCCCTCTAAAGAGAGTCATATTGTCACAGGCCTTGGGGAAATGAGAGCAGAGGATATTACTTTATGTGTTTGTGTGTTTCACTTGATGTAGGCTGTTCGAAAAATATATTCGGTCATATAAACTGAATGCAGACTCAAGTACATATTTGCTCTTACTGAGCTGATGCGCTCAACTTAAGTTCACAGACTCTTTTTTTACCTGTAAGAAGTGAACATTTCAGAAAAGGATCATCAAAAGTTTGTTGTTTTTATTCAGATCACACACACAATAATCGTAAAAAAAACTGCTCATCTCTTTTCTCAGGCGTCTGCACTCCAACAATCTCCACTGTGACTGTCACCTGTCCTGGCTCTCTGATTGGCTCAGAGCGAGGCGGGGCTTGGCTCCCTTCACCCAGTGCATGGCCCCTGCCCACATGAGGGGCCTTAATGTCCCAGATGTGCAGAAGAAGGATTTTGTCTGCAATGGTGAGCTCACATAATAATAATAATAAAATGTAATAATGACCATTATTACAGGCAACATTGTTATCACCTCCAGACAGCTCAGCATTGAGTTTATAGCGCTGAAAGAATTACACCATGTAAAGTGTGTAATCAGCTAAAGGCCAGTATGAGAGCAGAGGTGTTATCAGCTGTAAGATAGTATAGGCACTGTTTAAAGGTGTCTGTTCAGCTCTCTGTGCTAATAGACTGTCAGGCTGTGCTCTCTTTATTAGCCTTTAGTCTTGTTCTTCTGCCTGCACGCTCCATAACAGACCTCCTCTAACTGCGCTTTTCTCCATCCTAGTCCCTTACTGTAAGTGTCAATAACAGACCTGTCTTCCTCTCATTCTTTCTTTACATTCTCACTCCTATTTTCTCCCCTCATCTCTCTTTTTTCACCATTCACCCCTCTTCCCTTCCTTCCTCCATTTCAATTTCATGGTCCTGTCGTTCTCCCCATGTTCGTACCCTTCCATCTTTCCTCCTGCTCGTATCTAGCAATATTTTTGTGCTCTGAATGTGATCAGATGATATTTACCCTCCACCAAGGAGCCTGTTTGTTACTTAGCAGGATCACACAAAAGCTGCTGGATGACTTTCCATGATACTTGGGATTGGGACATGTTCAAGGAAAGAAAGCGTTGGAATGTGTTGCAGATCCAGATGGATCCAGGAATTTTTTATGACTTTCCTTAACATTTTGAGGGCATTTTACAACATTTTCCCTAATAACGCAAAAACTTCTTAACCAATTTTATGCGTGGGTGTGGCATGGTTTTTCACGATATGTTTTGGAATTTACATAAAAGTAAATATAGCTGCAGGCATGGATGAATCACCTATAGATGATTCATCCATGCCATGAGAATATATTCCCCTCATATTTGGAAGTAGATCATTAAAAGTGAGCTCCGATTAAAAAAGATAAAGTCCCCGTTTTATGTTTGCAGAATCTCATGAATTACATCTATATTTTGCTATCTACAGGGCCTGTACAAACAGAGCAGAGGACCTGTGTCCCTCAGGTAGCAGTGTGTCCACCCAGCTGCAGCTGCAACAACAACATAGTGGACTGTCGTCGAAAAGGCCTCACTGAAATACCAGCCAACCTCCCTGAGGCCATCGTGGAGATGTAAGACTGCTTTATTTAATTGAAATTCTTCAGCACATGTCATATGTCGTCTACTGTCGTCCCATTTTCCTACAGTCTTTTTCACACTCCTTCACTTATTTCTGCACACATATGGTAGTATTGTTTTACCATGTTTTTTTTTTTTTGGTTTTTTTTTGTTTTGTTTTTTTCATCAACATTGCGTTCTGGCATACCCATAATGTTCAAATCATTCATATTCTCCCCTATGTGTATTTGTATGTGTGTATGTGTGTGTGTGTGTGTGTGTGTCTAATAGTAGAGATGTAATTCTAGTCTAAGAAGGGAGACATTTTGTAATAGTGGTGTCAAAATTATTGATTTGTAGAATTTGTATTAAAGGTAAACATAAAATACTTAATCCACACACACACACACACACACACACACACACACACACACACACACACACACACACACACACACACACACACACACACACACACACACACACACAAATCTTTAGACACTTTGATTCACCCTGATTAACTAGACATTACTTCTGCTGTGTTTTAGATTGCAGCAAAACTTTCTTTTTCCCATTCTTTCCTTCCCTCCTCCTCCCTCTCTCTTAGACACACATTTAAGCACACTCACACACACACACACACACACACACACACACACACACACACACCCACACGCGCCACAGTGGGATGTGTTTGATATCTGTATTGATCGTTGTACCCTGTTTGTTTGTACAGAGGACAGCTGGTTGATTGCTTTGCGAGTAAGGAAGCAATCCTCCCCCGCAACGCAACACCAATACCCCTATACCTCCCCTGCATAAGTAATGGATTCACACTCACATACACATCAATGCACACGTATATATGCAGACGCATCTTTTTTTTTGTTGCACAAAGTACTCACTGGGGCAGCAGAAATCACAAATACACACAAACACACACATACGCACACTCTGGGAGGGTCAAACAGGAACAATATGGTATAATAGGATGATGTATTGTCAGTCACCCAATAGAGACAAAGTCATTTTTCTGGCTGGCAAGAGTCACTGCCAAGCATTGTGTGTGTGTGTGTGTGTGTGTGTGTTTAATGTGTGTGCAGGTAAGTGTATGCATGCACACACTTGCATGTGTGTGTTAAAATGCCTCCTCAAGTCAAATATATTCATAAAGTAATCTAACAGAAAACGGTTTTCCTAAGACTTTTAATGTCATCAGAACATCAGCAGATGAACATGCTCAGCTGCCAAACCAATCTCCTGTTTCAGTTGTTGTTTAATCACCTCCTCAGCTTATAGATTTTTTTATACCCTCTTAAAATGTCTCCCGTTTAATGCACCCTTTGATATTGAGCCTCTAAGTGTCTTTGTCTCAACCTTTTTTAAAGCCCCGCAGATATGATTTATTAACTGTTGTGTGTGCAGATTGTCTTTATTAATATCTATACATCCTTGATTCATTTTGACCCCTCAGCAGTATTAAGGCGCTGTCGGGGGTTCGATATGGGACAATATGAAGCGATGTGAGCCAAGACACAGTCACCTTTGAAGGTTGTGTTGCATTCATTGCAAGGGCCACATAGGTGGTTCATTTTTTTTTTTTTAAACGCTGTTAGAGGGTAGCAGTCACAAGTTGGTGCAAGAAATTCAACTAAATTGCAGTGAAGTTCAGCAAATGTGATCAAAACAAGGCTTCAAGACAATAGATAGATAGATAGATAGATAGATAGATGGATAGGGATGGAGGTGAATATCAAGACATGATGGGGGAGGAAGAGGAGGATAGGAGGATTAGAATTAGTTCCTATTTGTCATTCTGACAGCTGACCCTGTCTCTGGCCTTGGGACCTCGCTGCATCCTCCTCTTCTCTGTGTTTTCCTCCCCTCTTCTTTGTTGTATGTACTTTTAGACTCATTTTTCTCAGTTTTTCCCAGTTGTCCTTATTTCCCACTCTCCGCCTATGATTTCTCTTCTCACCGTCTGTCCCCTCCTCTCTTTGTACCTCTTGTTCCCCTCTCATTCCCTTCTCTGCCTTCTTTCCTTTCTTGCACCCAGCCTCCCTTTTCACCACAGCAACAAGGGGGCATGAAGAATGCATGAGCTAAACAGATGAATGGGTTGCTTAGTCCGTCAGCAGAACAGAACCTAAACTAGAGTATACCGTATTTCCCCAAACATGGGCTTTGTGCCTAGTTCTAATGGCTCCTCACATGAGAATAGAATAATTCTTCCAGTACGGTGTAATGAGTCTGCAGTCTGCCACAAAATGAAATGTGATAAATTCCCTTTGGCCCCAAAGATATTGAGGAATCCAATGTCTTTATAAATATTAAACTGACTACATCCAAAGAAGAGAGTGTTGTGGTTCCATCAAAGGAATTTATGAAAGATTTACAAAGAAAAATGCAGGAAAACCATGATCACAAAATGAAAATGGTTAACAACCAGCTGCCAGTTACAGTTAAACTACATTGTGCACTAGACGTTGTATTTCACTGTGACTTAAGTTTGATACAAGCAGTTAGCTAATTGTTATACAATTGTTTGAAACATCCATGTATACTGCTGTGTCTCCTGAACACCTTGACAAGAGTCTAAGAAACAGGAACTGTGATCAGCAGTACAGGTTTTGGTTGGTCCCATGTAAAGTCATTATCACTGAGCTTCAACAATCAACACATTTCACACAGAGTGACCTTCACAGATCCTTGCTGCAAAACAACACGCAACCCACAGAAACTGGGTTGATTGGAACAGCCACCTTTTGAACTCTTTGTAGATGGAGGGAGTAAACAGGACTTCATGGCAAAAATAAATACTGGAAGGAATGCAATTTAACTCATAATCCTGTGGGTGGCATGCTGTTGTTGAAGTTGTATCACATTGTTCCCACTCTGTGTTTTTTTATGAGTAATTTTTTCCTCTAGTTAGTTCATTTTTATTTAGGAAGGAATTGTTAAAGATCATCTAACGCCCTCCTCCCTTCCCTCCTTTCTTTCTTTCACTCTTATTGTTCTGTCTGTATCTCTCTCTCTCTCTCTCTCTCTCTCTCTCTCGCTCTCTCTCTCTCTCTCCTTCTCAGTCGTTTGGAGCAGAACCTGATTAAAAGTGTACCTGCAGGAGCCTTTTCTTCCTACAAGAAGCTCAAAAGAATGTAAGTCTGCCTGAATTCAATCGTGAACATGCTCTCAAACACACACATACATTCAAATTCACTCCAAGTGCAAGTTGGCAAGCATGTTCTCATGCACTGATATGAAAGAACATGACTCAGCTCACACCTTTAAGACCTTGTTTTCGTGGCACCACGCATGTTGACAAGACTGAGTATAGAGCCTTGGTGCACTCCGGGGTTAAGTACAGCAAACCAGCATAAAATTAGCCCATTGACTTTCACACTTTTAAGCCAACATATGGCTTGATCAGACATACATTACTTCATCAATTTCAACTTTAGTAAATATGATGAAATGCAGTGGTGGGGAGTCTACATTGAAGGTATAGCTTTGAAAGGTACCATTTCCTTCACACTGATAGAAGTTGAAACTTCTGCAATACCTGAGGAAAAATCAAATTTGGTGAACTATAGCTGCTTACAAAGAGTAGTACTGCTTGAACCATTTTGTAAAAAAAAAGAAAGAAAAAAAGACACTCATTTGAGTTTACTGCAAACAGTGCCCCCTTGTTCATAGGTCATACATAAAATAAAATAAAAAATATTCATTAGAAAGTGCAGGCAATGCAGTTTTGGTTGTGTATGCAAGGCAGGGTTAGACACCTGCCTTCCACACACTTAGAGTCCAGGTGGTGTATTACACCAAGCAGGATTGTTCAGCTAGGCAGGTAACTTTTCATGCATGGCACAAAGCTCAAGTGTGTAGTAGTGGGTAACTTAAGAACGCTTTTCCTGGGCAATAAAATATGTCATGTCAAAGGCAGTAAACGAATCAATAAATAGGTCTGGATAGCATTGACTCCTGTCTAGGTCCTCAGTAATCGACTGTTAATATTAAATCATTACAAAAGGATTTTAACTAGCACTGATTCACAAATACAGTAATGTAATGTAAATATTTGGACATGTGGCCCTGGTCTTATTGTCTGACTTCAGTCGCATAGGAATGTAGTTGTCATAAAAGAGAGAAGATATTAATAGATACCAAGTTGTGGATCTAAATGGGAAGAATCGCCACATGTTTTTCTGTTTATTTTTTAATAAAGCTTCTGCCTTTGTGACAGAAAATGTAATAATCCCAATATTTAATGAAGAGAGGCATGATCAGTTACTGATGTCTGTGAGACTCTAAGATTTACCGACTGCAAGCTATAATGCTGTCAAAAAGTAGGGAATATGTCAAATCTGAAGTCCAAAACAGCACACACAAACACACACACACTCTGTCTCTCTCTCACACACAAACACACACACACTCTGTCTCTCTCTCACACACACACACACACACACACTTTCACACACTCCGACAGACATAAAGCTCACTGGTGAAAAATGTATTTATCATGCAAATGCCTGAAAATGCCAGACTTGCAGACTTGTGCAAGGTTTTAAGGTTATTCACCACCACCACCCCCCCACACACACACAGTTTTGACCTCCACAGAAGTATTAAGTAATATATCTTACAGCAGTGGAGGTGAATGACATGAGCTATGGTTAACATGTCACTGCTTTCAGTTTCTCCATCAAGGTTAGATTCTTTCCTTAATTCAACCCGTCTGATTTGCTTTACTTCTGTCTCCTTGCCTGGAACTCAGCTGATGTATTCTCTCATGATCATCTGTCAAACAGTTCTAGAACATTAGCATGAACCCCAACAATGCATTTATCCTGTTCTCCACCATCTCTCTCTCTCTCTCTCTCTCTCTCTCTTTCTCTCCTCCCCAGTGATTTGAGTAAGAATCAGATTTCTGACATTGCTGCAGATGCTTTCAGTGGCCTTCGCTCACTCACCTCACTGTAAGTATGACACACGCAAATGTAAACATGCACACACGGATATATATCCAGACAAGGAGGTAATTGCATTTCCAGACATTTAGCATATAACAATGTCGTTGCTGTCGATGTTGACGGCCGAACCACAATGCTGCGGTGTGTGCCTATGCGCTGCATGTGTGTGTGACCACTGTGGGTGAATATGATAAGAACATGAAGGACAGTTTAATTTGAATCAATCTGGAGCATGAAAATGAAACAGACAGACGGACGAGAGGGAGCAGACAAGGTGAACTCTGCATGCTGTTAACAATGAACACACACGTGCACGCAAACGCAACACTTTGCCCAGTCAGTTGAAAAAGGAATGCCACTGAGAGACACAAAATTCCACATGTAAATGAAATCATTGCAACTGCATCTGGAACATTAATAAATGGTCCAACTGCATTTCATTCTGAGCAGATGCATTTGCTAAGGCTAAATATTGGTGGAATTCTATGGAAGATATTATGAACGACATTCTAAATGTATCATTTTTGGTGGTTTTGTATTTAAAGATTTTTTCCTCATCCCAAAATGAGATTAAAATTACCCAAAAATGCACTTTAAATGTTTAAAAACATTGCCACACATTGTGGATACATCCCTTCGTGTAAGCTTGACTGTAACTTAAATATGTTGTTTTGTCTGTCTTGTGCAGGGTCTTGTATGGAAACAAAATCACAGAGCTGCCGAAGGGATTGTTTGATGGATTGGTGTCTCTGCAGCTACTGTAAGTACTGTCTTTGTAGCAGTTGTTACGTGTGCATTATGGGGATGGTCCCCCAGAAAACAATGAACTGCATAAGTCAGGAAATAAAGTGTGAAAATATGAAATACTCCCCATGTTAATAATTGCCCTGATTAAAATCATTTAGTCACTTGGCATCAGAATGCCACATATACAGTATGATCACAACGAGGGCAAATGTTACAGGCCATTATTGCTGCAATAAATCGTATGATGGGAAATTTATGAAGAGCAGCAAATATTGGCAATCATTGCAATCATAGTGGCAGCTATATATTGTGTATGATGTACCATAGTGCTTGTGGCATTCATTGCATGGGCCAGACTACAGCAGGTGACTCCGGAGTTGTCTGAGAATCACTAAGATGGCTTAATTGATGCAAGGGGGGTCATTTAGGTTTACTCTCAGCGGCCAGCTCTTGTATTTAGTAGCAAACTAGTGTTTTGTTTTCTTCCTGAGCTCCTTAAGTGCCATTTTTTTTACTGACATGAGGACTCATTTATTAGTTGAAGTGTGAGTTTTATATTGAGTACTAGCTTCCTCCTTGGTGGAGGTCTGATAGCATTTTCTAGGTAGGTATTACATGTATTTTTAGCCTCGTAAAAATGACATTAATATTGCACGAAAGCGTAAATATTTAACAAAAATAAGACCACTCCGGATTTTAAAAAATGTAATATCTTTTATTTGAAAATCCAGCCCTCACACTGTATGTTTAGAGAGATTCTGAACCTTAGACAAATGTTTAGCATCTACTCAGAGGAAGACTGTTAATTCACATGGTTGTAACTGCAGCAGTGGTTCAATATGCAGTAAAAATCCCCTGTGTGCATTGGTTCTGTGGGTGGCACATGGTCTTCACAAATGCCGCAGTCCACTGCAGAAAGAGCTAATGTTCTGGGCTTTCCATCGTAAAGTGAAGCGAAGCAAAGAGAATGAGGATGAGTGATTGTAACCCACAAACACATTTTACGTGCTTAGGTGGGATCATTGGGATGCATGGTGCATAGAAACAGAGAGACAAAGCGGGAGAGGGGGTGAATGAATGTATGGATACATTAATGGATGGTGATGGACGGATGGAAAAATGATGTAGACATGAAAAAAAGAGAAGACAGAAATATATAAATGCTGATCGTATGTCAACATATGCTGAGAGTTAGATCATTAAGAGTTAATTGGAAAAGTATTGTCATGATCATAAAATGTTACAAACATTGAATGCTTTATATTGGTTTATGCAGTAGGCCTACATGCATGTGTCATCCCATAATAGGGTAATTTATGACTGTTTGAGTGCATTTGTGACTGCTTAAATCAATGAATAAATAAAGTACTTAATATTCATGTCTTGACATTGCCTGCGGGTGTTGGCGCTCACACAGCAGGCACAGGGAGGGAATCTGTCTTCTAATATTCCACCCCTGACAGAAGAGAAAATCCGATCTCTAAAAAGTTGGCCAGTTAGTCAGGAATTTGGAGTTGGTTTTATTCTCCCATATAGTATAATAATTATAAATTATATATTAACTTTCACTGGTGAATCAAGCATAATGTCAACCATCTGTGACAAAGATATGTTTATTGCTTGCTTGCTGCTGTTTATATTGTCTGTGCTGCTTTGTTTTACTGGTGCAGTTTCAAGTAATTAGTTCCCCCCCGTGAGCTGCCTAATGAGGCGTGGATGTGTCGCAGAGCAGCGTGTTTGTGCGCGTATCTGCCTGTGAGTCCGAGTGCGTATATGTGTATATGTACAGGTGTGTAACGGTGGGTTGTGCCAGTATATGTGCTCGTGACGATGGCTTGAGATGATTAAGATAAACTGCTGTGCAAAGCACAGAGTTAGTCACCTGTCAGACAATAAAGGAGAAAGGGAGTGAGAGAGGGACAGAAAGGCAGATAATGAAAGAAAAGAGAGTGTTTTTATGAAAAAAGTGTAAAAACGTGATATACCTAATCCTTCTATCACAGTTGTCATTTCCCTTTCTCTCCCTCCTCCATTATGGCTGCCAGACCCTTTCACTTAATTGTACGTCTGTGTCACTCTAACTTATTTTTCCCTGTCTCTTCACTGTCTCACTTCATTATTTCCTCCATTCCATTTCCATTCCTCTATCTTTTCTATTCATCCTTCCCTTTCCCCACACCATCTGTCTCTCCCATCAAAACACAATATTACACTCCCACCCAACAGTAAATAATCTCCTCCTGCTAAAGAAGAAAAAGTGAAAATATATAAAACTGCGATTTTCAGATTTATGTGTCATGGCCAGCAAAAAATATAATCATGACTGTGTGGAGAGGGTAGGACAGCCCACAGGGAGGGACAGTGGAATAAATAGTGTGAGGAAGACGACAGGGGAGAAAAATAGTGGTTTTGTAGTAGAGAAGCATTTGAGAAAAATAAATAAATCAAATTAACTGTGTCTGTGTTTATCTTTTGTTGCTGCGGTGCACAGAGATAATAAAGCTAAATAAGTAAAACAAATCCAGATAAAAGGCAAATGCTGATTGTCTCCTTTTTTGTGTTTCAGGCTGCTGAATGCGAATAAAATCAACTGTTTGAGAGTCAACACCTTCCAAGACCTGCAGAATCTCAACTTGCTGTCGCTTTACGACAACAAACTACAGACAATCAGCAAAGGACTGTTTGCCCCTTTGCGATCCATCAAGACTCTGTGAGTATAGTAAGGTTTTGAGTATCTTTTCTTTGAACCACACATTAAAACACCGGGTTGAAGATTGACTCAGTGTCAGTATAGCACTGATGCAGCACTGGGTTAACTTTAGAGTTTTGAAGTATTATCTCAATGTGAATGATTAGAGATCTTGGGGCCGAAATGATCTCAACCTATTCTCAAATTTTAAATGGGAAAGAATCCCAGCTCACTGGCTTGGAGCTGGGTGTGGTTCAAAAATAAATATGCAAATCAGAACATGTTCCATGTCTGGAAGTATCCCTTAAATTGACATCATGAGACCAGACACTTTCTGCAAAGCAGAATTCTTAAGAGTAAAATGACAAAAATGTTGGGTTTGGCCAGACTAGATATGACGAAAATGTGAATAATAGCTTGATGTCTTAGAAAAGACTAAAATGGAAACATGTTTTCATCCACTAAAACCAGATTAAAATACTTTTGGTTTACTAAAATAAGACTAAAAATGACTAAACATGATTAAAACTAATAAGGGTATTTGACACAGGAATTAAACTGAGGCTAAATCAAAAATAGCGGACAAAATGAACTCTAATAAAAGATTAAATCCCATGAAACTTTTATCAGAGATAGGCATCGGGGAAGCATGATTAAATTTTGTGACTCTTCTACAACAAAAGTTTTGGACAGATCCAAGTTCTAGATGTATGTTTTCATGGTGGAAGAATCTAAATTGGTGTCGCATATAAATAGTAATGTAACTTATGGGGAGAAGGGACCCTTTGGAGGGAATGCACAGGTTGCGGTCTCAAACCACTCTTGTTGTTTATCTGTTTTTACATTAATGTTGGGTTACTGGACTTAAACAACCCTTCTATGTTGCATTAACCTCACACTTGGTCAATTTAAGCCAGCATTTTTTACTTTACAGGTGTCCAGAGCTGCTGCAATAAGTCAATAGATTATTTTTTGATGGTTAATCTATAGCTATTTTGATATAAGATTTATCAGTTCACATGATTCCAAAAAAAGCCAACTATTTTCTGGTCCCACTTTCTGAACGTGACTGATTTTCAGCTGTTTTAACATCTTGAGGTTTTGAACTGTTAGTAGCACGAGACAAGCAGGTAGTCCAGATGCCACTGTGGCCTTCATAGACTGAATTATGAACAGATAATGGAAATAGAAGGTTGCAGCCCTAGTCTTAAAAGGTTAAACGTTCAGTGTGTAAGCATGATAATCCAGAGAGAACTACGTTTCTGCTGGCTCGAACATCATTTTCGTAGCAGACTCTAGCAGTTTACAGGAACAAATGTAACGACTTTGAGGTTCTTTTGATGAGATCAGGAGTCTTTTGTATCAGTCAGCAATGAGAAGAGTCATGAAAATGTTACAAAGGGTTACTAAAACACAACTGAAGCAACTGTAATGATTGTGCAATCCTCTTCTTTTCCCATTCCCACGAAAAACCCATCACCCCCTTTCTCCTCTTTCCTTTCTCCTGTCTCCTCCCAGTCATCTGGCACAGAACCCCTTTATGTGTGACTGTCACTTGAAGTGGCTGGCAGACTACCTGTTTGACAACCCTATCGAGACTAGTGGAGCCCGCTGCAGCCACCCCAGAAGGCTGGCCAACAAACGCATCAGCCAGGTTAAAGGCAAGAAGTTCAGGTGCACAGGTAGGAGATGAGTTCATGCAGACACACCTAAACACACACAAGCAAACATGCAGGGAGTCATTGCTGCAGGTTAATTAAGGTAAAGCATTATAAACGCATGTAGTTTATGTGTGTAATTAGGAGCTGCTCATACACACACATATGCATTCATATAAAATCTCTATCTCTCTTTGTGGTGTTGTTGTGTTGCTGTTATTTCCCTTGATATGAGCCATGGGTCTCACTAATTACAGCATAGACCAATGTAGTATTCTAAAGCAGCACAACATCCAAATCAACAGGGACTGGTCATAGACAGTGATCGCCCACTTGTGTGAACGTGTGAACGAGTTTGTCCATATATGTGTGTATGGCTGCATGCACTTAACATCCTCAGTGCCTCTCTGTTGTGGCTCTTTCTATTGTTTTCTTTGTCTTGAATACTAGGCATTTTTATTGCTCACAGATTATTTTTAATTCGCCTTACAAACTTTTGACAAACTAATTGAATCATTCAAGAACTGTGGTTGTAAGCAAATACTTGATTTACGAGGAAGCATAACAGGCTTCCGTCAACTCTATTAGTTCCAGCAGTCGCTTTAATCATATAATAATATAATAATAATAATAATGATAATAATAATATCATATAATAACTAAGACTGTACAAAGATCAGGGAACTCAGATCAGAGGTGGTACAAAACTGGTTACTTTTCATTCCGTTTAATAAGCAGCAGCATTCGTGTGATTTGATATAACCATGTCCATATAGCAATTATTTCACAGTGTTATTAAACAGTCATCATCTGTTACAGATATTTTGTTTCATTAGGAAACTGAAACGTAAAGTTAAAAAAAAGCATACATATCATGAGGAAACAGAAAGCACACAAACTATTTGGAAAAAAGATCAATAGATTGTAAAAAAAAATATCTGCGGACAAACGATTTGTTTGGTGACATGAGATTTTCACCCCTCCTGTTCTCCTAAATGGTGTGTCCCAGTCTAAACTGGGCACACAATAAATAGCATAACTAATACTTTAAATGGTGAGTGCTTTTATCCAAAGTGCTTTGCAGGATCATGAGCACATGTGGTACATTTTTAGCATGGCAGGTCTCAGTGGTAAGCCAGCCCCCTAATGTCGATGCTCTCTAACGTTAGTGCTCTCACAGTGCTGATTGAGATAAGATTACAAATGCTCCTGAAGCTGGTCATGGCGGCCCTCTTTCCTTCAGCCTTTCCTGTCTGCAGTCCCATGCCTCTTCTTGCATCTTCTCTACCTCTCTGGACCTCTGTGGACATTTTCGCTTTTGGTGGGCAGTTTTCTGGTCCCGTCCCCTTCCTGTGTGGATCTGCAGCTGTCTGTTGCCTCTCCTATGCTGCCCCCTGACTGATTGGTGCAGGTCTCTGTTGCCCCATCTTCCTCCTGTGTGGACCTGCATTCTGATTGGTTCGTGCAGCTGTCTCTTGTGCTTGATCTAACCATGTGGCCCGGCCTACTGTGACATCACATGGTTCCGTCAAGCGCCAGGGACCGCCCAGCACACACACACCTGCCTCTCCCATCCAATCACATGCCTTGGAGCAAAAATTCAGCGTTAAATATTACTTGTATGCATTTATGTGTAGGGCCTCTTATA
Organism: Chaunax sp. Z400; assembly: GCA_037577475.1. Lineage (NCBI taxonomy): Eukaryota > Metazoa > Chordata > Actinopteri > Lophiiformes > Chaunacidae > Chaunax > Chaunax sp. Z400. The sequence continues at coordinate 16,624,323 of CM075189.1, forward strand.
CATGGGACTATAACTGTTTTTTAAATGAACGGACATCACAGAGCCACTGACAAGTAATCCAACATCGAACAGCAAATATAGTCATTTCAATATGTGATATCAATAATTTAGCCATTCAGAAGCACAGTATCCACCGTGAATGCTCACCTGCCAGCATACATTTAAACTTCATTTTAAGTTTAAATGACTCCTCTTTTTAATTTAGTGTTGTTTTCCTTGAAAAGTTTAATTTGTCTTTATCATCACACCAGATTTTAACCTTTATTTGACTGAAGTGTTAAAAGGGGAAGACTCTTCTTCTTCCAGTTCAAAATGAGTAGCTACTCAGTTAGACAGAGTGGTGGGACTGAACAAAGATAATACACACTGTAAGAGAAAGGAACACTATTTGGCTCTACTTAGTGTGTGATAATGATACAGATTACTGACAAGTTTTGATAAGAATCAATGTGTTGTGGACTTGTATCTATGCAAGCTCCTGTTGTTAATGCCCCCACTATTTCCTGTCCCACTTACACACCACACAAGTCCATGTTGTTGCCAAAATCTGGCCCGCTGCATCCTGTACTCCTGCCTCTACTGTCAAATTGTCCAATGGCAGTGCTTCAGTGGGCTAGCATGGCTGATCCACTTCTCTACAGACCGCTTCACGCTTTTCTGCTGCAACTAAGAAACCTTTAAGGAAAAGGCTAATACTGTTATATAAGTTTCCTCATTTTTACTTGTTCCCTTTAGTAAATAAAGGGAGGGCGTTTGCTTTGCCTTCTATATTACTGGGACTTTTTCTCATTTATGGCAGCCCTGAGATATTTTATGAATATTCTACCAGTAAAAGAAGCCGACCTTTACTGTGTTCAAATCACGGCTGTTCGTTGCAGATTATCCCCCAAATAGGTGGTCTTAGTACTTTCACAGTCTCATATAGAAAACATATGAGGGCTCAGGGTGTGTGCCAGGAGAGAGTGGAGACGGAGAATGGAAGAACTCATAGTCCCTGTTAGTAAGCGCTTGCTGTTAGTGTGAAAGTGTTGGAAAGAGTGGTGAAAAACAGCAAAGTATACACTGATACAGAACAAACACGGTTGAAAAGAGAGAGAGGAAGAGCGTGCAGCATGATGTTAACCAGGTTTATTCCCAGGCAGTAATATCTCTCACATAATATGTACTAACAGAAATGGTCTCTTGCTCACCTTGTTAAACAAAACCATCCTGGCTCAAACCATTTATCCACGAAATGACTCCATAAAAACACATTGGATGTCTGTTTGGTAATTTCGTTGACAGTTGTGGCCACGCAGAATGACCCCTCCATGCATCAGTCCTGTGCCTGTTTTACAGTATCAGACTGCAGCAGCACCCATGCCTTGTCTTTGTAATAGATGAAGTAGATACAGTTTACTCATGCCTTCCAAATGACTGTCTAATTATGTTTTACAACAGTAGACAGCTGAAACAAACAGCAGAAGACTTTTCACATGGCTACATCTTAATATGCATGTGTGTGGGTTTTTTTTTCTACTCTTTGCTCTGTATTTACTTGAATAATATGATGTTTTTCAATATAAAGTATACCATACACCTATTTTAGATGTGGTTACCATTAAGAACTTTTGAGTTTATGGGTCTACGAATAAGAACTTTCTGTCTCTCTGATGTCTCCCTTTGTCTTTCCCTATCTTTTTCTTTTCCCCTTATCTTTTTGTGTCCTCCTGATTTCTGTCGCCTAACATTTTTCCTGCCCCTCCTCCTTGTTTTTCTGTTCCTCCGATGTCACCCTCTCTCTCTCTCTCTCTCTCTCTCTGTCGTTTGATCTTCCCTTCTCCCTCCCTCTTTGCTCTGCAGGTCAGGAAGACTACCGTAGTCGTCTGAGCGGGGAGTGTTTCCAAGATCTGGTGTGTCCCGAGAAATGTCGCTGCGAAGGCACCGTAGTCGACTGCTCCAACCTCAAACTGACCCGCATACCTCCACACGTCCCTGAACACACCACAGACCTGTAAGTCAGCCGGTGTTTAATTTTCCCATACATACTGTGCACATTTGTTCTATGTGAGTATCAGATTGAAGGCCATGTGTTAGACAGCTCAAACTTCAAACTTCAAACTTAAACCACCACACATGCTTTAACATGCCATAGACCTGTCAAGAGGTTTTTCACTTTCTCAGGCATATGCACACACTAATACACACACATGCACATGGGAACGTTCAAATGTGATCATGCACAGGCAGACAAATAAGCATAGAGAATTGCATACTTGCTTTAGGACACACACAAATGCAGATATGCAATACACTTGAACATGTCTGCCTTTCTCTCTCTGTCTCTTTGCCTCTCAGAGTAGTATCATGAATGTCACTTTTCACTTTTAGTTCCTACACCAGCATGCCTCTCAATATTCTTTTCCATCTCCCTCAAGTCCCAAAGGAGCCATCATCATGTCAGGTAAAGGGTCTCGCACTAGAATACTGAACACCGCCATGGATTATTCATTTTTCTCCTGTAGAATGGAAAGGGAAAATAGATATCACACAACAGGAATACCGTAATCTGACTGCGACATGCGTTCAGATTGTGCAAGAGTCAATGGCGAAATAAAAATCAGGGCGGTTGAGTGTTATGCCAAGAAATTATAATCATACGTAATTAAACTGCTCATAATTCAGTTGAGCTAAGGTATGTATAAATGCTGTAATGTGATTTCAAAGAGACATGATCAAACACATGAAAATTCAGAAGTCATAAAATGCATACAAGCCGAGACCAACCACTTGACGGCCCGATTCAGAGGCAAAGTATGTCGTCGTAAAACAGTCTGCCCCATTTTATTTCAGTACCTGGCACTCAATCAAATAGTCAATCAGCTAATATATCCAGACAAGATATAGGAATCCAGCCAGAGGCAAAGCTTTGCTTAATAATGCTGAGACACTGACAGCTTTAAAATGTAGGTGAAAGACGGAGACTTTGTCGGTGGCCATCATTATGGCACCAATGGTGAATAGCTGCAGAGTGGTTGCCACTGTACTGCTAATGGAGGTTAGCTGTATAATGGTCAGTTCAACCATGGCTGCCACCTTAGATAACTAATACTGTCAGTATCCCACGGACCATTTGCACTCAATCCATCAGTTCCTCTCTCTGTGGTTCTGTTTCTCTCTGTGAACCCTTGTATCCTCCATTTTTCCTGATCCGTTCCCAGGGTGCTTCATGTCAAAAATAAAAACTCTGTCCTTCACGGTTGGTTAGACAGCAGATCAAAGTTTTTCTACTATTTTTACACCCTCTCTCGTTCTTTCTCTAGCCTTTCCCTTAAGAACACAACCAACCAGCGGGTCTTTGAAGGCTACCAACATGCACACATAGGAGCGTAACACACAAGCCACCAGTTGTGACCTGTCTAAAATACCTTATCAGGGGAAATCAGGGGAGGTTGTGGCTGACCTTAAGGCTTATATCATTTTTAATCTCTTTCTCTCCTCGGACTATTTTTCTGTCATTCTTTGTGACTCTTCCCACCAGCCATAAAAATCCTCGACATTGGGCTCGAGAGTGTATGACAAAGTCGTCTTAAAGAAATTATTTGCGCTCAATAAAATGTGCTGCACTTTCCAAATTGATGGTGAGGGCTCTAGATCACAAGTTAAAGAGATTAGAAATGTTTTATATTTACGTTCCACATTTAAAATATGCAAATTAAACAAGCAGTGTCAGCCTTGATGTTTTCCTGGTGTTACCAAACTACTTCAGACTTTTCAGATCATTATGTTAATTTAGCCTCATCCAGTTTACTCCCTCTTTTAACTCCCCTATCTTATTAGAAAGTGTCCCCTCGAGCTGAACTTTCACTTTCTTACCTCAATTTCTCTCACTCTACCTCTCATGCATGCACACACACAAATGGCATCCTTTTAGTAGCACTCTTTCAGTACAAATTACCTCTATAAAGCAGATGTCTACCTTACTATCTCCCAAGCTGTTCTCTCTTGTCTTAGGGCAGTGTGGGCATTAATGACTGCATAGAAAAGATTCATTTCTTTTCTCTTCTCTTCCCTCTCTCTTTTGGTTTTGTGCTGCACCATACTTCGAATGAATCTCCAAAGGCCTCTTAACCCTCATGCAGTTCCTCCTTCAGTTGTGTGTTGACTTTAAAGCAGCTTTGTTTGATGAAAGAATAAAGGTCTAACTCGCTCCCTCTATCCTTTTCTCCACAGGAGGTTAAATGACAATGAGATTGCTGTCCTGGAAACTACAGGGACGTTCAAGAAGTTGCCTAACTTGAGAAAGATGTATGTATACCTTAATTTGATAAGCACTTCTCATTATTGGTGTTTTTTATATCAGCATAATTTGGTGGGAGATTTGGCTCCTGTTTAATAGATGTTTGGGTCACGTTTCCATATCACTTTTAATGGTATATTGCTCTTATTGCAGAGAGAGGAATGAGGGAAAAGCATTGCAAATTACAATGAATGCAAATCTCTGAAATGAGAAAACGTAGATGGATAGAGATCCGGGAAGAACTAGAAGCTATAAGAGAGAAAAGGATGGAGAAGATTAGAATAAGGATGAGGGGAGAAAATAAGGCAGACAAGAGTGGACAAAAGATGTGTGAAAGGCAGAAGTGAAAATTAGTGAGACAGCAAGGAAAGGAGGAAGAAGAGGCTGGGACAGAGGGAAATTAAGGGGAAGGAAGTGTGGGTGGGAGGTATGGAGGAAGTGAATATTAAATTGAAACAGAAGATGGGCTTTTGGTTTTACAGTCAGTCCTTATCTAGTCTAGAATGTGTGTGTGTGTGTGTGTGTTTGTTTCAAAGTGAGATAGAGAAAGACAGAGCAAAGACCAGCCGCTGATTTATTGGAGAGGAAATTGCTAACCATCTAGCAGTGTCACTGACGATATAGATTAGCTAGCATTCATTTCCATTTTCCTTCTCTCAATTCCCCTCTCTTCTTCATCTCTTCCTCTCCTCTCTTCTCCTCACCTCACTGATTCTCTTATCCTTGCCTCCGCTCGACGAACGTTAATTATACTTTTTATACTCAAGCTGTTTGTCCCCGCTCATTTTTGCTTTTTTTAAAAAACATTTTTACTTTCTTTCTCCATCTTTCTGCATTTTTCTTCACCCTCCTTTCATTCCTCTCTTTTTCCTCGCACTTTACATAAAGCTGATAAGAGATAACGTAAAAATAGCAATGAATGAAAGCTACAGTGGCTGCGATACCTATCATTGCAAGTTATTGTCTCTGTGGCCACATGGTCTCGTTTCATTTTAATTCCTCTCATTGTGTGCGGCAGGAAGAGAGATAGCTATCACTTTCGGTTGCCTGTGACCATTTGTCTCATTTATTTAATGTGCGTGTGTGTTCGCATATGTGTGTCTGTGCTTTGTAAGCCACACTGATGGCTATAAGCTATTATATGAATATCTATTGTACAAAATGAGGACATTAAGATGAAAGAGAGAAGAGTTAAAAATTCATTTGTTGAAGGGGCATGATTGATTACTGCAATTAAATTTGAAACATTGTGTAAAAACCCGATATGAAAAGCAGCCTAATCTGTTGATCATAATTTCTTTGTCCTGCAGCAATTTGAGCAACAACAAGTTGAGGGACATCCGTGACGGTGCATTTGATGGCGCGAGTGGAGTTTTGGAGCTGCTGCTAACAGGGAACAAGCTAACTGGACTGCAGGGACGCATGTTCAGAGGCCTGACTGGCCTGAAAACTCTGTAAGTCTTGTTTGCATTGGTGTCTGAGTGCATCTAGGTCTTGTTGGGTTATTCTAATATATTTAAAATATGCAAAAGCATAAAGATTTTTTTTTTCTTAAACAAAATGTGAAGAATAAAATAAGTAGAAGATTAATGTCACAACCAGGAGCTAAAATCTAAATCAATTTTAAAGCATGTGCTCTGATGTCTTCATGATGAAAAACCAACATGTAGTCATCAGACACCAGTTTTTTTACAGGCTGTTTTTCATGTTGCCATGTAAGTAAAGGCTTTTTAGCTCTATTCAGAATGTCTTTGTTATTTGTGCATCAACAAAGCATTGACTGTTTCTATTTTTCACAATTTATACTTTACTTTTCCTGTCTTGATGCTATTTCTTCCACAACATAGCCTGCAAGTATCATCAGGGTCATGACTGGTGGCGGTTAAACCATGCAGACCATGACTCGTGGACTTCATTACCTTTTTCCTCTGAAAAGAGCAGACCTGCACCGCTAACTCACTCACCCTGAAATTAAGGCTGATGACTGCATATTGTTATTCCTCTAATTTGGGCACCCACCAAAAATAGGCTAGCATCCAATTAGGGGATACAGGATACCGAATGAAATCATGAGCTAATGTTGTCTGTGTATGCTCGGTAATGACTAGCTAATGCTATCATGTATACATATACCAACTAATGACTCTCTAATGGCATCATGGCTGTCTCTGTATAATGTTAAGAGGATCCCTGCTCCAGTAATAGCTCTGCTAACTAGGTTAGCCTGTCCCAGAGATTGCTAATGCTAACTAACTCAGTTAGCCTGGTCCCGCATGGCTACATGTCAAAAGCTAATGTCATATTTTAGACTCTGTCACAGTTATCCTATGGCAGCTGGTTTGAATTTATCCCCGCTTTCTTTCTTTTTGTTGTTGTTGTTGTTGTTTTTATCAGCCTTCTATACATGACATTATATTATATATATCTAATTCTCTTTGTCTATAGTCAATTTGGTTACTGTTTTTTCTTTTTTCTTTTGCCACATTTCTTCTTAGGACAAACAATAACACTACCTGTCAATATAGCTCTAACAAACTGGTTTTAAGTTTTGTTAATGTCAGATTGTAAAGTCTCATCTGCAAGGTCACACGAGAGGTGGATAACTTTATAACTTTCATTCCTTAGACATATATGTGGTATGTTGTGTTTCTAGAATGCTGCGGAGCAACCAGATCAGCTGCATTGACAACAGCACATTCACGGGTCTGAGCTCTGTGCGTCTGTTGTCGCTGTATGACAACCGGATCTCCAGCATCGCTCCAGGAGCGTTTTCCACCCTGCACTCCCTGTCCACTATGTGAGTTACATCTGATGGCTTTTCTCCCACTTTTTAGTGCTTATTTTTCTTCTTGTTCTGTTTTCCTGTTCGATTATTCTCGCTATAAACGTGTGCCACACTCTCCTTTTGTCTATCTTTAAATCTCACTGAATCCCCTCTCCTTTTTCTTTCACTCTCTCTCTCTGTCTCTATCCTCTAATCCTGCTGGAGGAATTATCTACCAATCAACACGTACACACACAGACACACACAGACACACACACATTTGCACACATGTTGCTCTCTGGACACTGTTCTCCTCACAGATGCTCTCCATCATTATTGACTAGATGGGCCTGGATCCCAGGCCATTTGTTATCAAAGCTATATATACTGCAGCATCTGCACACCGGTGCGCACACACACACAAAGACACACACATGAGCATCTGCAAGCCAGTCTCTATGTTGCCAATGATGTGCGCTCCTTCTGCGGCCAACACAGGAATTCTTAGAGGGGATATTTTCTAACCACCCACATGTAAAGGATGTAAATAATATATTTTCTCACCTAAATAAAACATTACAGTTTGAGGTTTATATATTTTCCTGAACACTCAGACATGCCAGGCCAAAAAAGGTATCCCCACGTCCTCTCAACTCTTGCCTTCCTCACCCTCCATGCTTCCTCCCTTTTTTTCTGCAGCTAAGTACCCGTCATCCTTGATTAAAGTCTCCGCTTGAGTCTTTCGAGAGGAGAGGTGGGAAACAAGAGAAGGAAACGGGGTTGGATGGGTGGATGGATGGACAAACTCTGTGCTTTTGGTTCTGACTTTTTTTCTTTTCATTCTTTCCACAGTACTAACACTTCATTTTGTTTGCAACACCTGCCTGCTGATGGCTATAGTTTTAATTCCCAGAGCTCCTGTTCTTATATCTTCCTCTGTTCCGCTCCTTATCGTTCCTCTGATTTCTCTCTGCCTACTATACTCCTGCTATTTCTAACATCTTGTCTCAATTTTCAGTGCATTATTTCCCAACAGAGTTGAACATTTAATTAAAAGATTAACACACTGAAAAGGAAGGAAGGGATTTAGCTTAGGTCTGGTTGGCACGCAGTGAGGTCAATTCATTACAAGGAAATGAGGAACACTATCATCATTAGAGAGAGCAACTTATCACTTTTTACAACACTAATTGTTATACTGCTAAAATTTAATTCATTTTTTCTTAAAGTTTCTTGTCAGAGAACGTTGGGGAAAAGGAAGGAAATGTTTGTTTCACAGTGAACTCTTCGCATACTGTTATACCGCCTAATGAAACGTCCCCTAAATATCTTATTTTTTCTACAGCTCGCTGCCTGCGTTGCTGAAAGAAATATCACTGCAGCATAACAAAAACTAGGAAGCTAACCTCTAACATGGTAGAGTTTTGAATCTTGCACAGTTGCCTAAAATAGTATTCATTAATATATTTCGTTTTTGTTGCATTTTACATTGTAAAACCTTTTTTTTTAATTACAGGAGCGAGGAATTCTAGGTACTGTAGAGGATAGGAAACATGCCTAAAACAGCTTTAACTTAAGTAGAATGTCTAGAATGTGCTACCAATGCCTGCTTACAGCGGGTTCAGTTTGAATATGGTTCAGCATAAATATTACATGAGCAGTCTCACAAAAGCAACAAAATGCAATGAGAGGGGGTCACATATATGAATAAATAGTACAGATAACCTTTTCTCTTTTTCTCTCTGTCACACAGTTTCTCCCTCTGCCACGTTTTCTTTTTCATTCGCCACCTCGCTAGTACAATATGAAATGAAAAAAACAACAACTGATAACCTTTTCTCTTTGTCTTTTGTTCCCTCGATATATTATTTATGAGGGCAAATATCAGGGAAAACATTTAAAATTAGCTATTTGGCATCATTTTACTATGATGAGTTCATTTTATTGTGGACTAATTTATGTACCTTAATCACAAATGTGCAGGAACATGTTTAAGAAGCTTACAATTCTGATGTCCATTTTTTATAAAATTTTTTGCATTGATCACCACCTCACTCTATCTCGGTCCCTCTCTATTTTAATAGTAACCTCCTCTCCAACCCATATGTGTGTGATTGTCATTTGGCCTGGCTGGGTCAGTGGCTGAAGAAGACCAGGGTGGTTAGCGGAAACCCTCGCTGTCAGAAGCCAGCCTTCCTGAAGGAGATCCCAATCCAGGACGTGGCCACGCCAGACTTCACATGCGATGGTGAGCGACGTACTCGGCTAACCTCCTCCCATTTACTAATTGCATTCTCTGTTTTTCAAGAAAAGGCCTTTTAGAGGATGTTTCCTCAGGGAAAGGAGTTAACATAACACATAACATTAACTCATTAGAGACATGAGAGGAGTTGTTCTGTTGCAGTGAAGCGTTAGGTGGCAGACAAAAGGTCAAGAAATTCTCACAACTGCATTTCCATATTACGGCTCCATCCAGAATGACATACAGTGAGCGCCCTAATTTGAAAATAAGGGAAATCAATTGTTCACAAGGTGATTCCAATGATATCCCAGTGAACTTGTTGGGTATGTCAGGTTACTGTAGTTTGTATTGGACTCGACTGAAGTGTGCGTGCTCAAATTATTGTCTTCTTTTTATGTCAAACACTAACAAGCCTTCCAGATGTTCATTGCAAAAACATTCCATCATTTCATGTCTTAAGCCAGCAGATATTCACACACACACAAGCATCTTCAATGGGATATTGTGAGGACAGAATGATCAATTACCAACAAACAGCAGCTGCAGATCACATCAGCATGTGGTTTCTACAGTGATGTTTTTATTACTGCAACCATGCCTGCCCATAGTGTCTAAGGCCGTCAGCTTGGCTGCCAAGTTTGACGCCTGAGAGAGAGAACATGGCCCGCCTCTGCTATCTATCACTGTTTTTTTCCTCTTTTGTCTTCCTTTCTCTGTGTTCACTTTGCCCTGTTTTAAATATTGCCTTTTTCTATCTTTCCATCTCATTCGCCCTCTCTATCCATCCCGAGTTTCTTTGAATTCATTACACTTTTCTAATTTCCTGTAGCTGCGCTGCAACCATTTACTGAAAATGACTCTGCAAAGTAGTTAGCTGGGTTGGCTCAAGCAAGTAAACTCTTAAGATGGTATCAGATCTTCATATTCATTCTTTCATCTTGCACACACACACACACACACACACACACACTCACACACACACACACACACACACACACACTCACACACACACACAATGCCCACTCTCCTAAGGTCTGAATCTCACACTGGTTTAAAAATCACACACATAGAACCAAGGTCCACATGTCTGCTCTATTTATAGTTGACTAAAATGGCTCTTAAGTTGTCCAGAGGCAGCCGGGGGAAAGGTAAAGTTAATTGAATCTGTGAGAAGATATTTAGGACACAGTTAGACGTTGGTTCAATCAGCCAACTGTAAAGTGAGTCAGCCCATGGTTACACATCCCGATGGACTGGCGAGCTACACACATCAGATAAGAAACACACACATATATACACTTGAACACACATGGGCACATAAGCGACAATTTACTTGACATTTAGACATTAGCGCAATTAGAAGGGGGAAAGAGGAAATGGCCATAGGACATGGGGAGTAGCTATTTAACAAACTAAATGTGCGCCGCACTCGGCATGCAAATGTGATACAGTTATACAGTTATATTGCAGACGTGCATTCATTTACAGCACTGCGGCATATGGTGGCAGATATGCAACAAAGTATGAACATATGAACTTCCTCATTCCTACCCTTTCCTCCTCTCTCCACACACACATGCACACACATTTACACATGTTCAGATTGCATCGGTGTTATGATTGGCTTACTGTCCAGCCGTCATTATCCTTCATTATGAGTTGAACTCGGCTTGTTTTACATTCGGGACCACAGTTCAGCTATTTACAAAATGCAGCACTAGATTAAAGCTGTCTGTGTTTTTCTGTCAATCAAGGAAGTGGAAGAAGCCAAGAACAACACTCTACTCTGTGATCCTTCTTATCTATGAGCATTCAATTATTACAATCGCTGGCATTCTTTTTGTCCCAGTGTTTGTGTGCCATGTGTGTGTGTGTGTGTGTCATGTAGAAAAACCTAGAAGTTCTAACAGCACAACTGCTCGGTCTAACTCAGCTGTATTAAAAAAAACTAAAAAAAAATAAAAACTTTTTTCCAGTGGTAATTGAGAGAGATATCATCAAGTTGAAGGTTCCCCCGATTTTTAATAAAGAAGTTAAGACTTTTTGAAGTTGTTGCAGGCTATCCTATCACATCTGCTCAGTGTTTCTCTGTAATGATCTAAGGGTCATTTAGTATCACTGGGACCTGCCTGCAGGTCCTGAGCCACATGCTGACTGATCTTAACAGCCCCCGGTTATTTGAGGTGGATTGTAAAGCACTCTTTCCTGGTGTTGTCCTGTATGTAAAGTTGAGTGGAATAGACCATGTGCCTTAGAGTTGAGTTATTTCCATGTATACCTCTCTTTCTTTGTCCTCTCCTTCACTCTTTTTTCCTGTCTCCGTCCTTTTTTTCCTTAGCCTCTCTCATTTTTTCCTCCCTTTTCCCCCTCGTTGTCGCTCTTTTCTCTCTCCGTCTCACCTCTGTCCATTTTTGAATTTGTTTTGTCCTTCTCTGTGTCCACCTCTTCCCTCCATTTCTCTCTCTTTGTCTTTCCCTTCTCTCCCACTCACTTTGTCTCTTTCCCCTCTCTCTCCAGGTGCTGAGGATAATGGTTGTCTCCCTGCGTCTGGTTGTCCTGACGTCTGCACGTGCTCAGATGGCGTGGTGCGGTGCAGCAACAGAGGGCTGCGCTCTCTGCCCAAGGGCATTCCCAAGGACACCACAGAGCTGTGAGTCACGCATGCATGCGCGCACACACACACACGCACACACACACACACACACAGACACACAGACAAACTGAAATACAGATGCACACATTCATTTTTGTTCATGTATTCGCACAAAAGCCAAGGAACATACCAGCAGACTAACAGAAATGGGCATTTTGGTCGATTCTTTGTCGTGCAATATTGATGCAGCGGTTGCCCACAGCAGCTTACAGCAGTGTCTCTCTTTCTGTCTTTCTTTCTCTTTCTTCCTCTTTGACTTGATGGCTTTATAGCAAAGCAAGTAGTGCAGGTACTTCTCTTTTTATATGTTAGTTGGGATGTTGATGTAATAAATCAAGGAATCACCACACATACCTGAATAATGTCGAAAATGCACTCAAAAATATATTGTGCGTTTCCATATATTATTTATTGTCTAATATTGTCTATATTTTCTAACACATTATATTGCCATCCAGAGAAGGATAACGGAACAGTTACAGACAGCTTTGTCCTTTGGTTGATTACGTATTTCAAGATATTTCAAGAAGTTATTTAAAAATAATTTCCAATGTTATAATGTCAACAATACATCTTAAGAAACCAAGATCCACGTCATAGTTTAAAGATTTGCCAGCGCAGTCATGGATTTTTAAAATGTATGCGAGTCCAACAAGAGTCATCTGAAGATGACATATCCCCTGACCCCCGCCAGAAAATGTACAACAAATCCATCTGTATATGACATAGCCTCCATTCCTTTGGTGAGTCTTGAGTAGTGTACATTGTTTTGAATATTCAGTATATATGATGGAGAAAATTACCAATCCTTCAGAGTCAACTTAGAAATCACCTTTTCATGGAAAAATAAAAAAAATAAAATTTGTAGAAAAATCTAATTAATAAAAGACAGAGAGGGATATTAATGTGATGTCCTCTTTTAGACACTGACAGGAGAGAAACAAAATATATTTTAACTTTTAATTATACAGATAATAATACCTTTAATAAGGTATTTTGCTCAAGATTTTCCTGTACATGACAACTGCTACATCTTTTAACGCGTTCTTTCGTGAATTTCAAGCCAGTAGGAATCCGTGCAATAAGGACCAATAAAGGAAACGTCTATGTACGTAGGATGCATCAATGACAGAACAATCTTAATAAAGATTAGTTTGTTTAGAAGAAAGTATCAACAAAATGTGTCATGGATAATGTTTGCACACATACACACAGAAACCCCTCTTGCTGTGAAAATAGGCCTGTCCTGCAGGGTCAATAGCAGTGATTATGTATTGATCAGGCTGAAGAAGACTCTCAATCATACTGTCCACATGACCTACTTATGACCTGAGAGAGAGGATTAGAGAGCAACGGTGCATGGAATATGTGTGTTCCATATGTATGTGTTGGTGACCTTTTTTCTCACATGCAAACACAAAATGATCAGTGAGCAGATTTTCACCCCCCTCAATACTTTTTATCTCGGCATCCTGTCCAGTTTTGATTGGCTGTTTGGTGATTTCAATCATTTACTTATGCAAAAGATGTAATTTGATGATTTGATTTGATGGATTGCAATCCTGCAAGTTAGCTTGAGATTACAGCAATGACAAAAAGCAACATTTGTTCAACAGACAGGTAGTGTCTCGTTCAAAACACGACGTCGTGCATTAATTCCCACACTTAGTGTCACAAATCAAAAACTCTCACGTGCCACATTTCCATGTTCTCACCTCATAGACCTATGTCTATGAATATGTAATGCATACTACATTATCTATGCACCTTTCCTTGCAGATACCTGGAGGGTAATATGCTGACATCTGTGCCCAAGGAGTTGGCAATGCTGAAGCAGCTGTCACTGGTGTATGTACCAATCACATAACCTTGAAGTGAAGACACACAGAGTATCTTTGTTGCAGATAGTTTGGAACCCTAACATGCATGAATGCAGTATGTTTCGTCTGTTTGCATTTACTCTATGTTTGCATCTACACAGGGACCTGAGCAACAACAGCATCAGCACCTTGGCCCAGTACACCTTCAGCAACATGACTCAACTAGCCACACTGTAAGTTACCATGCACACACCCATCCACGCCCATGTCTTAATATACGGGTTGTGGTTAAATAATAAATAAATAGATAATTGTTTTCTCCTAACTTTTATTAGTCTCCCTATATTCTCTCCTTCTTTTCTCCTATTTTACTGCTTATTCTTTTAAACTGCTTCCTGTCTGTGTCCCCCATTCTCACTTTGAGTTCTTTCTAATATCTCACTCTCCAGCTCTGTCCTCCTTTTACCCCAGATATCACTTCACTCCTCGCCCACCTTCTCAGTTCTGTCCCCACCTTCTCCACTCTTTCATGTCATGCTTTTCTTGTATCTTCTTGTTGCATCATCTCATTTCATCCTTTTTCATCTCTTTGTTAATATACATGTAGTTTATTGTTTTCCTGTCTACTTATTTATTTTTAACAGCTGATGTTCCAAAAGCTTCGGTTTTGCCTCTGGCTGATTTTTTACCTCCCTTTTTTCTGCTTGATTTGAAATGTACTGTAGCTGCCATGTTTGTTTCCCCTTGTTTATCCTACAGTGGCTGCAGGTTCTTGTAAAGCCAAATCTGCTGTGTCACATCTCATGTTTTCCTACTTATTTGTCTCTCTTCCATATTAACCTTTATTTATTCAGGGTTATTTTGAATTTATCAAAGGAAATAATAATATGACAATCAGCATCCTCAGTCAGAAACCAACTCTTGAAACATTGCTCATGTTCTCTGTCTTCTAGCATCCTGAGTTATAACCAGATCCGCTGCATCCCGGTTCATGCCTTCGATGGGCTCAAGGCACTTCGCCTGCTGTGAGTAGCAAGCTTCATCTTCAAGTGCCGCAATGATTTAATATTCATACACTTCCCTAGTTATAGCACTGAGCTAAATCAAAGATTAATCACTCCCCTGGTGCCAGACAGTGCCATGTTAAGACTCAGTCACAAAATGAGTCACAGCCACCCTATCATTTGTTGTTTCAGGGTACTAAAAGAGATAAAAGTGACAATCTCTCATCTCCTCTTTAATACTCCCTCTCTAGCCACACAGTCTGGACCCTCTCACCCCACTCTCTCTCCCTCTGTTTCCTCAATTCATCCTCTCCTCCATCTCTTTCTCCCGTCCACCCTCCCCCTTCTCTCTGTCGCTGTCTCTCTCTGCCCAGTGTTGTGTTTGACGAATCATCCTTCAGCCTCTGTTTCTCTCACTCATCCATCTGGCTGTCCACCCTCTGCCTCACAAGCCCACATGCATACACACACAATGTGCACATTAATATTGCTGTCGGACCATCCTCTTGCATGCATGCAGCTGGACATGCACAAACATGGAAAAAATAAAAATAAAAAAATAAAGAAATGATATATATGCACACTTGCACACTGACTCAATTTAACTGTGATGCCTCAGTATATTAAATAAATCTGTGGTAAAAGATGATGAAAAGCAGTTTTTACCAACCTCTCTGGTTAAAATGTTAAAGCCTGTTTCACCTTTGAGCACACCAAGAATTAGTGCTGGCTGTGGTTGGGTGTGCTTCATTGGACATGTAGCCACACACAACAGTGTGTGTTAATTGCAACATTAATATTAAGTAATGATTGGAGACCCCTGTGACTTTCTTTAGATATTTATTCGGCCAGATGTTTTTATTTATTTTTTATTTTTATTTTTTTCAGAAAGAAAAAAGTCAGATTTTCGCCCTCCAAGGCAACAGCTTGGTTTCCGGCCATTTCTCTTTATGTTGACTGTATCCCTTATGAGGCTTTCACCTTGCAGAAATTTAGTGATCTTTTCTTCCTCCGTCCTTTCTTCCTTTCATTTTTGTTGATGTTGCCGTGGGGACCGATCCCTCTCTGCTCCCGCATAGCAACTGGTTGCCAGGCAGCCATCACTGTCACTTCCTCATTACCCACAACCCCCCTGGGCCAGCCTTACGCGGGGGCTGTGACACCACCGAACAGAGATGCCCAAGCACACACACAAGTTTGTGCACTTACATGCACTCTGATGCACACTGACCCGAACCTGCACACACTGACTTCTGTACTCAGAAACACACACACAAACACACTCTTCTTATAATTGTGGCTCGATAGCGTTCCCGCTACGGCCTTTTGCTTTAATGGAATATGAACTTACTGTATATCAAACAGGCAACACAACTAACAGAAAGAACCATCACACACAGACACACACACACTTTAGACAGTTTCAGACAAAAGTTTCTTACATCCATATCGTGCATTAACAGAAATGCACATGCTCACACTAATACAGCCAGATGATAATATTCCAAACTTTATTCCACAGCAATGAAAATAAGCTTTCTGTTTATTTTGTGTTATTCTTTCATAAATATTTTATTTATTTTCCATTATAGAAGGGGATAATGGTGTTTTTGGATCTGAGGAACCACAAATAATTTAAATAATTTAGCATGGAGCTAGTCAGGGTTGGTGCATTATTTTACTGAAAGTCAAGTATTAGCCAGCTGACAGTTTAATTTAGGGCTGATATGATGGATATGAGGCAGTCGGATTGTTTAAATATTTATTGTAAAATTAACTAATACTGCTTTTGTCATCTATCGGCAAGCCGTAAACACCGCCTCAAGATTTTGATCTAAAAATAAACCAGGTAACCAATATACTGTACAAAGAGTAGCGGTCGCAGTAATAGTGGCAGAATCACAGTATGAGTGAAATAGATGAGGAAGTATCAGTTATAATTAGTAGCAGGGTGAAGTGAAAGGTCAAAACATCATTTCATTTTCTTTTTTTTTACTTGCTGTAGAGAGTTTGATTATGAGGAATCACTGAAGACTTCGTCAGATTAATTAACGACACATTAAAATGAAGAACGAGTCAAAAAGTGACCCCGTGAAGGTCAGTTTTGTGTTTTACATTCATATATCTCTCTCCTCCAGCACTCTCCATGGTAACGACCTTTCAACCATACCAGAAGGAGCTTTCAACCACCTCACCGCTCTGTCCCATCTGTAAGTACAGCCCCTTCTATCTGTTTGTGTGGAAGTGTCTCGGATGTTGTGGATTATGCTTTTAATTGTGTGTGTCTCTAGGGCTCTTGGTGCCAACCCCCTGTACTGTAACTGTGACCTGCGCTGGCTCTCTCAGTGGGTCAAAGCTGGCTTTAAAGAGCCTGGTAAGAAGAAAAATCACAATCAAGATGGCTGTTTTGTTTCGAAAATCTCATATTGTGCATAAAAGTTTCCATGTATGCCGTTGATGTCAGTCACGTGTGCTTTTGTAGGCATTGCTCGTTGTACTGGACCTCCTGACATGGCTGACAGACTACTCCTCACAACACCACTCAACAGATTTCAGTGTAAAGGTAGATGCTTTTCCTTTTCATTCTGCTCACTGCTGTATCGTGTCCTTTTATTATCAGTGATAACTTGTTTTATTACTGAGCTCATCCAGAAAGGTCTTTAAAACAGCAATAAGTAGCACCAAGAATCATGTCAGTGCGAATTACTCTGAGAGTGAATCAGTTCTTACGTTCTGCAGCATCTTCACACTTATTTTCAAGGACAATTATTTGAAATTGTCTGTGATGCTGTTGAACAAAAACACCCATCTTCTGTTGTATTTCATTAAGAACAGATGCTACCTGAGGGAAAAACAATTTGAAAGACGCTTTACACACACAGAAAAAAAAAATGCTTTAAGATCCCTGATCCCGCTTGAACAAAGATACGCAACGGGCACAGATCACATCACCTCACTGACTCAAATACTCTCCTCCTCTTCCTTTAGCCTCTCCATGCCCTGGCCTCTGAAACTAATTATTGATCTCCTAAGCTCTTATTTTTGTCATCCTTTAAGGCCTTTTCTTAACACACCATCCATTAAATGAAGTTTGTGGCAGCGCTGTTCAGCCGTGGATAAATAAATATATATGTGTTTGCCGTTGATGCTTTCTTTTTCTCCCTGTCTGTCTCCTTATCTAACCCCCCGGACTGCTTTTTCAGGTCCAGCAGACATCAGCCTAATGTCAAAATGTGCCCCCTGCCTGTCGGCACCCTGCCAGAACAATGGTACCTGTGTCTCAGATGCTACTGGATCCTACCACTGCACCTGTCCGTATGGATTCAAGGTGAGATAAGAGAGTGGGATAAGGTGTCAGATGCAGTGAGACGGTTCGTAACAAGGTAACCTGAGAAACATACAATCTTTTGAATGCAAAATATTAAAAATATCACAATTCATTTGCACAGTACAAAATTGATATTTTCTCTGAATTTATTTACCAAATATTTTAATGCATTTCCTGTTGTTGTGAAATAAATTGTACTTTCTTATGCAAAATTTGACATGTTTCATAGCCCCATGGAAATTTATGATGCCACTTTTATTAACCTTTTGGCAGTAAATATTGGATGTTAAGTTCGTCAGCTCTACCATCATCTGTGCTGTTTGTTTGGAGCATTTCCAAAGTGACTCATCAAGAATGAAAATGTATATTAGCAGCTGTGGGAGAAGTATAAGTCCTTGAACCCTGGTAATTTTAGCGTTCAATCACCTCATCCTAGTTCCAGCTACGTATGCTGTCACATAAATTAGCATTTGATGGCTCCTCTGTTTGGTAAATCTTGTGAATTTTAGAATCCAGGCTGCACAGGGACAAGAAATTGGTTTTTGCTGCTCAATTCGTGGAATTGGCTGCATGTGTGAAAGCTATCCCATAGATGGATAGCCATGCTGAATAAGCTAGTGGGACTAGCAGTATTATCAGGCTTAGCTTCAGCCTTGTATGCATAATGTATCTACCTGTTTATCAATAGAGTAATTATGGTTGCAGCTGGCTGCATTGGAAGTATTGATCGATCAAAAGACCGCAATGTAATAATTGTCATGACCTCTGCGTTCAGGAACGCATGCACATCTACTGGTAGAGATAATATACTATGTTAGCATGTTTATACAGTATGTGTGTATGTGTACATGTTGTGATTCTGTGTCTAGAAATCAGTGTGTGTGTAAGCACTCTAAAGATACACTACTGGTCTCATGTGTACACACACATCTCATAACCTTTGGGCCTTTACAGCAGGACAAAGCCTTAATCTCATGCTTTTAATTAAAACATCACTACAGCCAAGGTCACAGACTGTGAGTGTGTGAGTGCGTGTGTATGTTTTCCTTTCTTTGTCGGAGTCCACTGGGACAACGTTAATTAAAATGTGTTTGAGGAATCAAAGAATGAGACATAGAGAGCAAAGGAGGGTTAGAGAGAAGGAGGAAGAAGCGAGGGAATCTTAAACTACAGGAGAGAATATCAGAAAAGAGAAGTGCAGTAGGGATGTATGATATATATATATATACTGTATATATATATATGTATATATACATATATATATATACAGTATATCTCCAATATCGGACTGATAAAGTATTTGTTAATGGCAAAATTCTGCTATCAGCAGAAAATACAAATTAGAGCCTATAGATAGAGCAGATAATGTTGATTTGCTTTTATTGATTTAACAAGCGCAACAACCGCACACTCCGATACAGAGGGTGGTGGTATGCATCTTTAAAGTTGTTTGCAACCCATCGATAAACACAAAGAAGAACAAGGAGGAGAGGGACAAGCACAGCATGCTGTTGTTGCATTCATGATGTCAAACTGCTGCACCTGTAGAGCCATGAAAAAAGTGTTGTCACCTCTGTGTGTGCATAAACTACAGGTCATGAATTACTTTTTAAAAAGCAAAAATGTGAAAGTGTCAGTTGCAGGAGAATATGATTACCTCCACTTCTTGTATTTTGTAAATCTGAAGGACAGTGCAGGAAGAAGCCGACTTTGATACTAAACCCGACAAAGGGACTGTGCAGAAAAAGAACAAAAAGTGAAGTGATTTGAAAGCATCCATGGGCTACATCCTCTTTTTTGTTTAAATAGTGAAATTATCTGTAGACAGAGAATATCCAATATTCAATGATTAATTTATTTGCCTTGCCTTGTCCTCTCCTCTCCTTCAGGGTCAGCATTGTGAAATCCCCATCAATGCCTGCATTAGTTTCCCCTGCTCTAATGGAGGAACCTGCCATATTCATCCTGGCCATGAAGAACACTTCAGGTAAAAAAAAAAAAAAAAAAAATAAAAAAAATCAGTTGTCAACTGTCTCATTTCCTTTTTCCCCCATTACAGCAACATAACTGTTCATTTGATTTTTATATTGCATAAAGCAAAGAATTAAACAAGAAAAGTCATTTCAAGGAGGTCCTCTGGGAATCCGTATACGCTGTGGGTCAGATCTTATTGCCCTTTATACCCTGTTGCAAGGACCAATTATTGGAGGCGTCTTAAAAACTCCACCTTGTATTCTCATCTTAAGGGAAAATGAACTTTACTCTGCCCCCAGATATATAGAGAATGTTATTAGAGTGGACAGTCTTGCCTCACTGGACAATGCATTAACTGAGATAACAACTTACTTTGACCTTATGATGTGTGTTTCCTTCCTGCATGTGTGTGTGTGTGTGTGTGTGTGTGTGTGTGTGTGTGTGTGTGTGTGTGTGTGTGTGTGTGTGTGTGTGTGTGTGTGTGTGTGTGTGTGTGTGTGTGTGTGTGTGTGTGTGTGCGCGTTTCATGTGTTTTGGGTGGGTGAGGTCCCATTTGACCTGCTTATTAAATCCATGTGCCCTCTCTGACATCATCACTCACTTGCTTTAAGGGATATTTAATATTTCTGTCTGTGTGTTACAACTGCAGGACTGTAAAGCATCATAAAATATAATATCATGTAACTTATAACATATATAACTTAACCTGCATCAGATGGACATTTTTACCTCCACCTCACCTGTGATCATTTATTTGTTGGTTTCTTTGTTAGCAAGAATACACAAAACTACTACAGATTACCACAGAACTTCGGGGTGTGACATGGGTCAGCCAAGACTTCTGCAGGATTTTTTGGGCCTTGGAGGATGTATGCACTCTACTGAGTGCCGCTCCAGTGTTTTACTATATTGTGCATTTTTTAAATGTGAGCTGTGATATAATTTTTTATATCTGAGAATGAGTAATAAACTCTTACACAAAGTTAATTTGTAAAGACTATTGTTGCTTCTCTTCCCATTTTGAAAAAAACAACAAAAAAACAAAAAAACATCCAAGGCATGAAAGACACAGCCGTATCAGACTGATCGAATAACAACGTCCACTTAAAATGTCACAGTTATCATTTAAAAACATCTGTCATCTATACATAATGTAACATGTTTGCTATTTAGGGCTTAAACCGACGTATAACATAAGCAGAAACCCACAGTCCTGCAGTTGCTTGCTTCTTTCCAGCAGTGCCTGTTTCACATTCATGCAGTTTCACACATTCACACCTGGGAGCTGCCCGACACAATCAAAGGTTGGCTCTGGGCTGCAAAGCTGCTCCACTGGAGACACTGGGGGTCAGGAGCCCCTCAGTACCAATTGTTGAAGGAGTGGAGATTGGAGCTGATATAGGATCTAAAACTTGCTTCTCACACCTTTGGGCTTCTGTTGTGTTTTTGCAGAACTAAAAGAAATTGTTGAAGTTTTCTTTGGCCACGACCTAAAACATTAAACGCTGCATTCTCCTCTCCCCATATCATCTTACGACTAATCCCTTCTGGAGCAAGAAGGACCAAAAGTAATTAAACCTGTTGAAAGTAGACTTTGATTTGGTTTTTTGACAGAACAGCCCTTAAATCGAACCAAACCACATTCGAAACAGCATTTTATACTCTTTAAAAACTCTTTGATGGGTCAAGGAAGCAGCCTTGGAAGTAGGATCACTTATATAAGAGCAATCATATACCTGCCAGTGTCATCAGTATCTGTAAAAAAAAAAGTCAGTCTTTGTCCCAGTCTCATGACAAACAGGCACTTTAATTGAAAAAATGGTCATAAATATCTTAACCAGATTTGTCTCCTCCCTGAGTCCCTTAACAAGGCCATTGCTTATTTATAAAGCTTTGATGTGCATCTGGCCTTTAACATCCTGCATGGTAATGCTATTAGGAGTCTCTTTAACCTTTACAGAGCTTCCCTTAATGTTAATACCAACACAGGTATAGATATTTGTGCCCTCTGAAAGACACAAAGAGAACGGCAGAGAGACAGAAAGATGGGGAGACCAGACCCTTTTGACATTTTAACATGTTATATAAGCGTTTGGGAATATTGAGTAATTCCAATTAGCCTCAATTCTGAGCAGGAACCCATTTGTCATACTATAGACTTTAAAAGTCAAGACAGGGATTTGATTAGTCAAACAGTGCTCTCTAACCCTGTCAGTTCTGGCAGTGTTCCTTTCATTTGTATTTCTTTGTCGCTCGTTTCACAGGAACATTTAATATACTGTTTCTTTTCTTCTTTTTTTCTTGCACTTTCTTTTATGATTCCTTGTCTTCCCTCGCTCTCCTTTTTCTTTTTATGCAGAAGAATGGTCGCATTTTGTGAGGGGTGGAAGTAAAAATTGAAAAATCATTTGATTTGATAAACTCATTGACATTTTACTTCATTTTATCATTTGCAGTTTGAAATTTTTGTTACTTCCAGCCTGAAAAAACAGTTAATTTTGTTACGTCTGACCTGGAAAAAAAAAGAACACGTCCACAGAATTCCAGATTGAGTTCTTGGCTCTCAACTTATGTTGTGTCCCATTCACTGATGGGCATGTTCTCTTCTTTTTTTCAGGCCAGAAGCAACAAAACAAAACAAAAATTGCTGTTTTTTTGATAGTGACAGATGAGATGCAGCGGTGCATTTTTCAGTGTAGTCGGACATCCTGTTAAATTTTGCATTGAACATGTAAATGATGCATGTAACAGTATTAAATATATATTATGCAAAATAGTGGATATTACCATTGAAATAATAAACAGACTAATGTTGATATGGGTTCATAGAGACCAGACCACAATTAAAGGAAGAATGTTTTTGGACCTTATTTTAAGGAATATATGACCAATAACGGGTTCATATTAAACTTTGTCTGTAGGCAACTGGATGCTAATGCATTTACCACAAAAAAAGATCATTGTATTTCAGGTGCTTAGTTTGTTTTGGAGTCAATGCAGCTTTAAATTTAGCTTGATGAAAGCAGCAGACAGACAAGGTGGGAGGTAACCATTGAATATCATCTATGTTGTGGGAAGAGGGAGTGAGTGAGATACGTGTTATCGCGAGAAAAAGCCTGTGAGGCACCAACTTTAGATTAGTGTGAGTGAGAGCGAAATACAAGGAATCAAAACAAAACGGGAAAAAAATAATTTTACAGGTGCAAGGATGTGGGGAGGAATGATATAGCATCTTTCAAAACGATGTGTGTTTGCGTGTGGATAGATAATCGTTACTCCTTGTGCTTATTAGGATGACCTTGGTCCTTTTTCATCTAATAAAAGTAGCCTGACTTGCTAACATCTTAGAAGAATAAAGAGTCAGAGGAGAGGGAAAATGTTTCGTGCAGCTGTGTTCAGTTTTATCAAACCTTGTGTTGATCTTTACCTAAAAGTTTGATACAAAGGTTGGGAAGGAGGGAGAGAGATCAAGGGCTGGTGAGAAGGTCGGTGAAATAAATCTGAGATTGGTGGGAGAAAAGAGAGAGAGAGGAGGCGTGAAGATGAAGCGTGGGAGGAGGTCACTTTGATAGCTCCTTTATAGTTTTCCTGGTGGATGGTGTCCAACATCAGTAGCATTTAGTAAGAAATACTTCACTAATGACCAAACGGGTTATGCTGCTATAAATTTAGGCTTGGAATGGTGTCTCTTTTTTGCACTACTAAATAAAGATATGTTGTGGCTCCCATGATGTGTGAGAACTAGGATAGATGCAAAAGCCCACTAGAAGCAAAACTCAAAAAACTTTCAGTATTTTTTCATGGAATTAGGCTAACACATCAAATATATGAAAGAGTGATGTCTTTTGTTTTTTTTTGGGATTGTGAATATTTTTATTTTTTCTCGTTTTGGGGAAAAATATTCAACTTAGGCTGTTTGAGTGTTGAGTGTTTTTCCAGAGCATAACTTTAAAACCATTTCAAACATTTTCAACAAATTGAGCATTCATCATCAACCATAGGCTGGACTGGTGCCTTTAGAAATGTTGACAATTTTTGTTTTTTACACTTTCATGGTAATAACATTCTAAACAACTAATCTTTTAAACTGTGTGTTCGTTCTTTGACAAATTGCAAATGTATACAAGGAATGATGTGAAATGTGTCTGTTTAGTTTTCATTATATTTCATTCTAAGTGTCTGCTAAACTGAAAGACTTAAGCAGAGTTTTGCAAATTCAGTTCAATTTTGCTCGGCCCGGGGGGGGGATATGCTATATTTGATGGCTCTTGTTTTACATTGTGCATATTATAATGCACTTTGTGTTTCTGTCTTTGCATGTGTGTGCGTGTAGTTGTGTGTGTCAGCCAGGTTTCGAGGGCCAACGTTGTGAAATAAACCCAGACGACTGTGAAGACAACGACTGTGAGAACAACTCCACCTGCATCGATGGAGTCAACAATTACACCTGCGTCTGTCCACCGAATTACACAGGTACACGCACTCAGTTATTCCAGTTATTCCTGAAAACCTAAGTCCAGTTATTCCTGAGAGACTGGGAGGGTCACAGAGTCTTTGCTACTACACACACACACACACACACACACACACACATAAAATCATATTTTCCACTTTACTGGATGTTGAGTTAGTAATGGACAGCCTCTCCGCAGTGACCTGAAACTGCTCCTACAGGGAGGTTGAAAGAGAAATCGCATATAAGAGACGAGGAGGGAGTGGCAAGAATGACAGAGAGATTGCAAAGAGGGAGTTTGTAGTAGAGGAGAAAAGGAAAATTAAACAGAGAGAGAGGGAGAGCCCTCACTTTGTGGAGTCCAGCAAGTTGACTCTAAACTGCTGATGGAAAGTTTTTCTTTAACAGTGCCCTCTATAACACACACACACACACACACACACACACACATGCACACACACGCACAGCTGTTCCCCTTTGACACTGGATCTCAGTCAATATACACACACACACACACTCATCCACACATGCACCATGTCATTATCATTGTTGGCACAGCTACTAAAACTGCCAGCCACCTTACCGCATACAGCTGTTACACGCGCACACACACACACACACACACACACACAAACACACACACACACACACACACACACACACACACACACACAGCTGGGTCCTTTGGCTCTGAACCTCCACTCGACTCAGTGAACCGGGGCGCAATCATCAGGTGTCACATTAAGAGACAGTCTTTCGCTAGTTGCTCAGCTTTCTCCATACTCAGCAACCAGGACTGTCACGTCATATTTGCAAGAGAGGGGGAAAAAAAATCAAGATTTAAGGCAAGACCTTTTAAACAGCTGATATAAGGTTTCTACAACCTGCAAAATGAGAACGCCGAGGTTTAAAAATGATCCTGGATGTGCCTCATTCGGTTTTACAGATTAAGTGGTGCAGCATGTTGTGTGTAATTTTGATATCTTGGCCTTATTGGAAAGGTCAAAGTTTATGAAATGCTTTTTTTGAAATGCTCTGTCCTGGAGGGCTTCTTTTATTGAAGTTGAAGGTGGTGAGACACAATCAGGGTCACTAAACTCATGAAGAATCATCCTACTTATCGGTGTGCCTTTACAGGATTTGTGGTCTGAATTCACTTTAATCTATACTGTGGCAACGTTGACACTCGGAACATTCATGTGTTTCATAGTTTTGTTCAAATCTCTTGTTTTATCCAATGCAGAGAATAGGATTCAATTCCCATTTTCTTGAGGCTCACAAGCCTTCAAATAAAAGATCATCCATAACATTTAAATACCGCTATGAGTGTCAATGTCTCAACAACATTTTGTGCTGCATGATGGGACAATCATCTTCAGTAATCACCTCGTCAATGGTCTCATTTGTGTATGCTAATTACGTTAAGGTATCACAGTTAATTTCTCATTAACAAATCTGCGGTGGCATCTTTAACTACGTGTCCAAAGGTTGGAATAGCCCATAGCTTGTAGTTTGACGGACAGATTGTCTTTTGCACACATGCTGTAGCTTTCAGATGCCATTAGGCAGCAGGAGTACACTGTGGCAGAGAACAGCATGCGTCTAAAAGTGACTCGAGGAGAGAAGGGTGGAGACAGACAGGGTGGGAATAAGGTGGTAGCATAGGACTAAAACAGGCACAGAGTGGTGGAAATGTTCTTGACCTTTCTCAATCCCCCTTTTCTTCTCATGAACAACTTCAGCTGCTGCTTTTACACACACTGTTAACCCTTCTCACACTTTGACTATTTCAGTGTGTGTTTGTGTGCATGCATGTGTGTGTGTGTGTGTGTGTGTGTGTGTGTGTGTTCGTGTGTGTGTGTGTGCGAGGAGACTGTAGCCTCTGTTACACAGCCGATTAACCTCATTCTCCATCAGCTCTGAGAAACAGCTGATAATGCTGTTCCCTGTGTGTGCATGCATGACGACTTACACTGTGCATTATCTGAGGCCTTGAACAAGATACACTCATTTATAAGTAATCTTTTCCACCCCTTTGTTTGCTTTCCTTTCCACTGTCGTTTGAAGCTGACAGAGAACACGTGAAAAGGTTAGAATGGCCCTCTCCTCTCGTCATTTCTTTCTATGTTCGGTCTTTCTGGTGCTTTTTGTTTTGTTTTTTGTACTAAAAAAATGCTTTAAATGCAGACCTTTCGATTACTGAACACGTAAATTTTGCGTTTCACTCTTTGGCACCAGGTGACCTGTGTGAGGAGGTGGTTGACCCCTGTCTCCATGGTTTTGACCCCTGTCAGCACGATTCAAAGTGTGTCCATGTTGGCCGCAGTTACAGGTGAGTGACAGCTTCGCATGAGGTCAGCTCTTTAAGGGGTCAGAGGTCACATCACGGAAAGTGACAATAAAAATGACGGGACCGATGAGGTCAAAATGTTAAAAGATGACATTTTGTGAAATAAGGAGCATCAGAATGGCCGATGGTGTCCTTTGATTTGAGTTCTTGATTAGACAAATACACAACACACAGGATGCACACACACACAGGATATATATGAAACAGCGCTTGTTTGGGACCATTTTGTTTCACATAAATGCAGTGCAGGTCGATACGTAGTTTATCTCAGGGGTTTCTTACAATAAAAATATAAACCCTGACCTTACATTGCTTTCTGACAGAATATCTCTATCATCTTATCATTAGTTTACCCTCATGATTTATTTTCTTTTGCATTGTCACCTTTTGTGAAATCCAAAACCCTAAAATTTGTTTTCATCAAACTAAATCAATTTCATGGAATGTTTCACAGTAAGAAAATTGACTAAAACAAGTTAAGAAGTCAAGTTCAGTGGAAAGTTCAGACATTGACAGTGACAGGAGGTTACATCCATTTGTTTCTTATGGCATGGAGCGCAGACTTTAACAACAATCTCTACACATGCATTCATGAATAGCCGCCCACACAAGTACACTGTATTTTGTGTGACAATACTCCTTCTATGATTTTAAGATTTTACTGATTACTTTTAAAGCACTTCATAGCTCAGCCCTCAGTTATATTGCAGACTTGCTGCTCCCTTATGAGCCAGAGCGCAGCCTCACATCCTCAGGCAGGGCTCTGCTTGCTGTCCCTGAGTCTCAAATCAGGACTAAGGGGGGACTGAGCTTTTGCTGTCAGGGCCCCTCAGCTCTGGAACTCACTGCCAGAGGATCTGAGACTGGCAGAATCGGTGACATCTTTTAAATCACTTCTTAAAACGTATCTTTTAAAAAAAGATTTTTTCAAAATTCATTAATTAATTTTCCTTTATAATTATTTATTTACATGTGTGTAATCCATATGTATTCATTCCCATGTCTTTCCATTTGTACATTTTTTCTGTTTGGGGGTCTCTGTGCTATTTCTGTATTCTAAGTTTAGTTGCTTGATTTCATTCATGAACTGTTTTAATACATTGTTTTGACCTTGTGAAGCACTTTGTAACTTTTTTTGTTTGTTTTGTTTGCTGTACAAATAAAGTTTTATTATTATTATTATTATTATTATTATTATTATTATGAGCATTTCTTAATTACAATTTGTCTAATTCTCTAATCAAGTAAAATGTAATGATTTTACTCATCAGCTCCTCAATTCATGCCCATAGAATGAACAAAGAGAACAATTTTTATAAATGTGGAACCTCTTATTTATTGAGATATTTTGCATTTACATTTTATACATTTAATTATTCAGAGGAAGTTGGTCCAAGGGAAGTTTAAAAAAAATAAACATGGGTTTTGGACATATACTGAAAACTGTCACCTCTTTGTACAGTAAAGCATATGAAATCGTGTGGCCTTTTGCCCACACACATAATAATCCCATCCATATTTTCATGACGCCCTAGGTGCGAGTGTTTGCCAGGCTATGTGGGCCAGCACTGTGAGCAGGACTACAACGACTGTCTGGAGAATAAGTGTCAACATGGAGCCGAGTGTGTGGACGCTGTCAATGGCTATACCTGCGTCTGTAAACAGGGTTTCAGGTGAGTCGCAGAAAAACACAACCAGCAACGTGGCTTGAACAGACACAGTGACACAGTGCAGGGCCAGACTGGGGGGGACGTACAGATGGCGCTTCATAATCACACTCTTGACTGTCTGGGCCCACTGTGTGTGCGTCAGTATGTGTGTCTGTGTGAGCGGCAGATGCAGCTCCATGTGGTTAATTATAGCAGAGGCTGTCAGCATGAGAGAAACAAATTCATCACAAGGGACAGAGAAAGAGAGAGAGAGAGGAAGTCATAGCTATGCAGGATAGAAAAAAAAGACAAAGTAGAATAAAAAAGTATATTTGTGGGCTAAAAGAAGAAATTTTAAGAGGCTGAGGAAGACGATACATTTAGATAATATTCGATTACCATGTCATGCTAATAAAACATGTCCATTTCCTATAAGAGTATTACCTTTCTGACTTCACCGTTTCATTTAAAGTGCAGATCAAGTACCAAACAAGTTTTATCAGGGGAATGGACACAACAAATCACCACATTTAAAGCTCTCTGAATAAGTTCTTTCCTGTTGAATCCAATCTTCCCTCAGTGGGCTGTTCTGTGAGAACCCTCCGCCAATGATCTTGCTGCAGACCAGCCCCTGCGACCAATCAGACTGCCAGAACGGCGCCCAGTGCCTGGTGGTTGCTGGGGAGCCTATTTGCCGCTGCATGCCCAGTTTCTACGGCAACAAATGTGACAAGATGGCCACCGTTCACTTCCTGGGTCGAGATGGGTACGTGGAGCTTGCGGGTGCAAAGCTCCGTCCCACCGCACACATTTCACTACAGGTATGTTCGAACGTTGACCTCTGCTAACAGAGTTATGGTTTTTAAGGTGTATAATCCTGCACTCACGCACATATTTATTCAACATTGAATTTTATTCAATGTTTCCTGCTTTACTTAAGAAAGAATAAAATGTTGTGAAGTATGTGAAACTTTGAAAGTGCAAAATCCACATTCTACTGCGTTACTGCTGAAACAGAGCTGTGAGCTGCACAAGACAGGATTACGGAGTTGCACGCCTAAAACATAGCAAACATCTGCCACACCCTCTGTTTCCATTGCACACTGAGCAATCGTGCTTGTGCACACACCCACAATGACACACAGAGCATGCACTTTGAACACCTGAGAGTTATGACCCGAATGAGACATATTTTCCTCCTTTTTTGGAAATGAGAGTGTGAGTGGGCGAAAGAGAAACAAGAAACAGAGACCAGTCTAATTGATAATTACCACCTGTTGGATCTGTGTGTGTGTGTGTGTGTGTGTGTGTGTGTGTGTGTGTGTGTGTGTGTGTGTGTGTGTGTGTGTGTGTGTGTGTGTGTGTGTGTGTGTGTATAAGTGGGTGGGTGTGTGTGTGTGTGTGTGTGTGCTTCTGCGTTCCTGCCAGGAGCTTTCAATGTCAGTGCTAAGGCTGTTTAAACTCTACCCAGAGGCCCTGACTGAGAGGCAAGAGAGAAATTTAAAAAAAAGAATAGAAAGGCCACTGCACTTCATAAATCACTGATTGTTTTTCCTCTTTCTCCTCAACACTTTTTCTCTCTTTCTCTCAGTCTAAATCCCAGTTCTCTCTTCATTCACATTTTTTTTTAATCCCTCCTCCTGTATTTTTCCTACCCTCACTCTCTTTTCTTCCCTATTTGTCATATTTCTCTTTCATTGCTCTGCCCCAGTCTCTTCTCTTCTCCAGCAGCTTGTTAGCAGGTGTTGACTTGGCTACTCGCCATTGAAGCCAAGAGTGTTAAGTGCTTGGCCCCTTGGCCCCATTTCCACTCGTTAGTTATTTAGCGCTTTGCGGAACACGCGAGCAAGTGTGACATGTCAAGTGTCTGTGTGGGAGGGACCCACAAGTGACCTCTTTTTTGGATGTAGGAAAAAATCTATTTCATTTCTCTTTCAATTAGAGCTAGATGATCATATGCAATCTTAAAAGCCAGCTCAGTGCCCGTTAAATGCTTTGCTATGTGAGACACTTGAGGGTAAAGCTTTGTAGATTGGCTGATAGCTGCATGATGCAAAAAGGGGTTCAAAAAAAGCCAAAAATCAAAAAATTATAACAAAATAAACCATAAAAGATCTTTAATTATCAGTTTATCACCCATTGAAATATATTTGTCTTTATCTCTTATTGAAAATCTCTCTCTCTCCAGGTCGCCACAGATAAAGACAACGGTATTTTGTTGTACAAGGAGGACCACGACCCCCTGGCACTCGAGCTGTACCAGGGGCACATACGACTCATCTATGACATCGCTAACTACCCACCCACCACTGTTTACAGGTAGGCCACACACACAACACAAAAAAAAAAAACTCTCACTCTCTTCCCATCCACTTTTAATTCAGATCCATACACTCAATATATTATATACTCATTATATTATGCTTTAAGTCGGGTTTAAACATGGTTAAAGTACTTATAGGGTTAAAAAACTACACACTTCACTCTTGATTACTGCATGCACACACATTCATTTATGTGAGTATTACATCCACATTCATTTATGTGAGTATTACATCCACATTCAGTTAGTTAGTTCTACAAACTCACAGCAATATTAAAGATATATTATACTGATTCAAATGATACAAGGGTTCAAGTAAATTTAAGCACACTAATGAAATCAAAAAGCACACATTCAAAAGTATGCAGAACACATTCACATTCAATTATTGCTCAGGTCTAACAAGGTAAAGATTTTAAAACGCATTCCGTCGCTCATTTAGATATGTATATATTTCAGATGAGTTATTCATATTTGTTGAATGAAGCAAATTTACTTTATAAAATTTACAAGATTCAAGTGTTTAGAAATTTAGAGTGGCACAAAGTTAACAATAAAAAAAAATACTTTAGAATGTAAATAGCATACATACTGTACATATAGTGCACATAAACACGTACCAACACTAAAAGGTTCCAAGGTTTTTATGGAGAGTACTTTAAAGACTTTTCAGTACCTGCTGATTTGGCCATGTGGATACAAATAAACCAGAACAGATCCTTGTCTGAACACTTACCTACATAATCAAACTGAACTCAGAAAAATTCCTTTTCAGTCCCGACTAGACAGTCATGTCCTTGAGTGAAACCCGCTAAAAGTCTCTCAAGGTAAAACTTCAAACAGTGGAAACTAAAGCCCTCATTCAGTGGGTTAGTCTGTGAAAGCCATGGGATATTATATAATCAACTACATTCACTGTTTCATAGGAATGGATACGCTGTGGCAAACTATGATAACAGCCAAGCTAATCCAGGAAAAGAGCAGGATAATGTTTTCTGTAGTTACTTTACTTGTGGGAGAAACCATTTAAAGTTTTTTGTGCAATGTATGCAGAAACATTACAAACAGACCAACATTAGCTTACAATACAATGAGCATTCAACATCACATACGTGCAAACATGCAGACATGATCATATAAAAATTCAATATCACATAATCGTGAAAGGCGCTGCCAAAACGTTCTTCTTTCTTTCAGTTTTGAAATATTAGGATCATTTTATTTTCTTAAAACTGAAAAGGAAGTAGCGTTTTGAGTAACACAAGTCAAAGTTAAATACACATCACCATATACGTAACGTCTGGAGCCATTTAGTGCAGTGACAAACCATATAAGGTATCATTACATGATTTTATACAAATCCTGTAGCTTAAACTCAGCATCTTATTCAGTTGTCAGTGAGAGGTGAGAGGTATCTCAGCTACAGGGCTTTTAAAATGTAGTCATCTCGATAATATTTTCTCTTCCAAAGCACCACACCAACTGCTATTTATTGCCTCTGGAGAACTATGGCTATAAAAAGGTTAAAAGCAGTTAAATTAAGCTTTGCTTTATATTTGGCTTTATGTTCAAGTAGACAGTGAGAGAGGGACAAAGAGCACATGTCCATCTTCGTCTGGTGCTGATTGGCTCTTATTGATTCAGTCTGCCCCTCTGTGTACACCGTCTGTGGCAGGAAGATAGAGGGAGGGAGATGTGAGAAGGATACATGAAGTATTGCCTGTAGGGATATTTAGTTTGTAGGGCAAGATCAGACAAAAAATACAAACCGCACATCAGACGTCTTTGAATAAACGGCAGTAAACAAAAGAGGACAGGCAAAATGATTGGCTACCAGCTTCGTCAGTTAATGAAGTATTGTATGCTGTGTATACATAATAACTGATGTTAAAAATGGAGATTGGTTTATTGCAAATGGAACCGATACGGCTCTGCCAGTCCAAATAGAGCTGGAGTTTCCAGAGATTCTTGCAGCAGCAGATAATGGAAGGTGTTAAAGGCGGATGGAAAAATGACTTTCAACATGTAGTCCAGCTTGTAAAGGAACCACAGAAACACTTCAACTTGAAAAGGCAACCGTTGGTGTGACACAGACACGACCAATCCTCTTGATCATGTTCTCATTTTCATGACAATTATACCAAGGGATGATGCCAATATTGAAAATGTGGTGTTTTTTTCATCGCTTTTGAATGATCACAGCAGTCAGTGCAAAAATGCCAACTGCACACGATGGAGGGGAGAGAGAGATAGAGGGAGAGAGAGAGAGAGAGGGAGACAGATAAGTGTAAATGAATGAAATGAGAGCGGGAAGGGTTGACGAGGAAGAGGAATGCAGAAGAGAGGTTATTACTTTCTCATTTACTCACCGTTCTTTCTTTACGTTCCAGTCCGTTTTCATGTGACATCTGGTCTTTGTAGTTTTGACTCTGCTTTATCTATTGTCTCTGTGGGTAGAGACAAGGTCACAGGAGAAGCAGGAGGAACCGGTTGCCTCACAGCTTCTGATAATAACACGCAGTCAGTTCATAATAAATTTGACTTTAGGATTAGGATGTAGCTTCTTATAATAAATTCTGCAAGTAGCAGTGGTAGAGGAAAAATGAAGCCACAATGTACAAGTCAAGGGCAAGACTGTTTCTGCATAGGGAATATGTATGTATATGCATATTTGTGGTTTGACAACTTGCATTAAAAAATGATGTGTACATAGAAAAAATGTATATATATATATTTTCATTTTAAATTCTTCTAGTTGGCTTTGGCCTATTCTGCAATATTCTCTTTTAATCATGATGCTTAAGTTTACATGTTGACGTTTATGGAGAGAAATCATCAAGTCTTAGCATGCTGGTAATAGTTTGGTGCAAGGTGTTACACTGATATAGCCCAAAAATGACACGAACAGCAAACACCCATGTAGTTCTCGTTATGCTGCATTTGGTGTCTGCATACACAAACGCCCACAGTCTGCTCAGTCTTTAGATTTCAGCTGCAGGCAGAAGTTCTGCATTGACACTGCAGTGAGTGTGAGCCATGCCACACTGCTGGTGCTTTAATGTGATGAGATGTTCAGCAGTGCTTCAGAGTTGCTTAATAGAGGTTATTTGTTATAGAGTAGCATTATCATGGTGGAATTTCAATTCTGTCTCCGTTGACCTTTGATAAACCGATGCATGCAAACAGCTTAATTATAACAATAATGTGATGCAGTGTTGAAGCATATAGGTGAATTTCTTTTACCATGCCAGAGCTCGGAGTCATGGAACAGGACCTGACCTGCTCAAGGAAACTTCAGCCTATATTCCACAAGGTCATATGGACGGAAAAATAGCAACAACCTGTCATCCTGTTTGCTTTTTGTTTGTTTGTTTGTTTGTTTTTTGTAATGTGTGTACTTACCATGTCTGTGGTGACATTCTGCATCTTCACATGAATATTTGACTGTTTAGTAATCTGCGTGGGTAGATGTGTGGAAACCACTTATCCCAAATATAACCTCAACCAGAGTATGTGCTTGTTTTCACAATACATGAAACACTGTGAAAGGCAAGAGGAGGACGAGGGGAAGGAATGTCAGAGAGGAAGGCAGAATCAAAGAAAAGAATGGAAACGATGGGGTGAATATAATTAGGCCCAGGCACAGATGGGGAGGGGAGGAGACTGAGTTGAAAAGGTTGATTAAAAGGGAGAAGAGGAAAGTCGGTGGGACGTATGGATGCATAGAAAGATAAATTGATCCGTTTAGAGGCAGACGGAGATAGGGAAATAGCCTGAAAGACAGATGGATGGACTGATGTTGGAAAGAGGGCGTGTCTGAAATAGCAGACAACGAGATAGAGAGATAACTGAGTAGAATAGGTTGCCCGCCAGAGGAGAAAACGGAAGGGGTAAAACAAATGGATAGAAGCAGTCAGAATGAAAGGACCATGAGGCATGGCTGAGCAGCACGATGGATGACAGAGAAGTGAGGGATGACAGAGGGATGGAGTGAAACGGGGGGAAGAGCAGAGGGGAAAAGTAAACCGCAGAGTGAGTCAGAGAATTATCATTGTCTGGTCTTGTTAACTTGACACGGGCCACGCCTGGGAGGGGGACAGACAGTCAGAGTTCATGAAAATGAGAGAATCAGAGAAATAATGTATAAAAGAGAGACAGATTAAGACAGAAAGGGATAAAGTAGTGTAGAGTAGCATGGAAAGGAAAGACTGAACACGGGAGCCAGAGCTGGAAGATGACAAAGTCCACATGGATGACAAGAAAAGTTAGCAATTGAAAGTGAGAGAAAGAAACAGAGACCGTAGAATTCAATTTACTAATGCTAAGCACTAAGTAAACAGTTCTCTCTATGTTATGTTTAGCATTAGCAATCTGGAAAGGACAAGGCCCAGCTCCA
The DNA here is from genome assembly GCA_037577475.1 of Chaunax sp. Z400. Lineage (NCBI taxonomy): Eukaryota > Metazoa > Chordata > Actinopteri > Lophiiformes > Chaunacidae > Chaunax > Chaunax sp. Z400. The sequence continues at coordinate 16,659,558 of CM075189.1, forward strand.
AGTCTGGGGATCATTTTACCACAAGCTTCTATGTATTCCTTTGTAATGTGCCATCTTTTGATTGCATGAGTCTGAGCATTGCAAATGACCTATCTTATCTGCCCTAATTTGGAAATGCGTTGTAAACTGACTCAAACCACATGGCTAGACAGGCCCAGCAGAATGTCCTGCCACCATTCAACTGATACCCCGCAGGATGGCATAACCGTTTAACCACTACAATCTGAGCACAGCAATTCTGGCGGATCCACGACATGGCACTGTCCATACCGTTACTGCCGTTGTACAACTGAGAGCCAGGGACTGATGCCATTCCGTTGGTTGATTCTAAGTGACTCCTGGGTTGGTGATCTACAAGCAGTATGAAACTAGAGAGCCAGGAAGGGCATTACGTTCAAGCAGGGTCTTGACAACAAGCTGAAATGTAGCAATCAAGGCCTGAAAAAGACCATGCATGTAACAAAGTGGTAAATGATTGAGTCTCCTTAGTTTTGACAGTTACAATTTGGCTTTGAGATGCAGATTTAGTTGTTGTCAGAGACCTTAATTAAAGAGTTTAAGAGTTTTGGTTGACCGGCTCGACTCGACTGCTACACTGACTTATGCGAGGGTCTCATGATGTATGTACATGCACACAGACATACATCACAACAGAATGGGACCAAATAAATATGATGTAAAGCTTTCATACTTCATACATACTTTCATACTACTCCAAAAGTAGGCAACATACAAAAGAAAACAATTCACATTCGCATCAAAAAGTTGGTTCAAACTACTGGGAATCTCACTGGGAAGATAGCCAATCATATTTTCCCATAATGGAGTGGCATTTGGAATGGCCAATCAGATTTCAGTTGTGGTCAGTGCCACCTCAAGCCCCCCTTCTGGACATGCCCCTGCCAGGTACACAACTTGTGTGCAGTACAGAGACACACAAACATGCAGACAGGATACAAAGCTATATAATGCCTTGGCATATGTACACCCTGACACACACACACACACCTGACCAGATGACATCTGGACAGGACGTACAACCAACACCGATGCAGAGAAATCAGATTAGGCAATAGGGAACAAAGAGAAGAGAGGGAGGAGAGATTGAGGGATGCAAAACAGTGAGAGAGTGACAGAAACAGAGATGGACGAGGGTGTCTAAGCCCTTCACTGTGCCCTCATTAGCAACAGATGGTGATGCATGCCAAGTGTTATATGAACATGTCTGTGTGTAGAAGGAGAGTGTGTGTTTGTGTTCAATGTGCTGCCGTTAACTAATGCCACGCTAATCTCCCATTGCATCAAAGAGAACACATCTACTTGTATTCTTCAGTGAGCAGCAGAGGGAAGGAGGTGTTCATGAAAGGAGGAAAGGACGACTAAGAATGGTAGAGGCAAGGAGGAGAAAGAAGTAGGGTGAGGAGGGATGGTGATGGATGGTTTGAAAGAGGAAGATGAAGGGGTAAACAGAAATATGTCATTAGACAAATTTCTTTCGATCACTGACTCATTTGGCAGATGGAGTTGGTGGGAAGTCACTGCGGGATCACATGCTCAGAAAAGTCTTAACAGGACAAGATCCTTGCTGGCTGAGGTGCCCATGCTGAAGAGTTTGGAATCTGAAGGATGGTTTGAACCCCCATATGCCCTCGAAGGAAATACAGTATGTTTTGCTGTAAACCTTAAAGTTTACAATGCAGATGGGTAGCATTTCTGAATTAGAGGCAGAAATACTTTAATGATCCCTGCAGGGAAATTGTAGCCTTGCAGTTGTTCACATTAAATGTAAGAGGGAAAGAGAAAGTAATAATATAAAGAATATTTTAAAAATGGCAAGAAGACATCAAATAAAAGCAATAAAATGAATATGGGCTATGCTATAGTGTAGACAGTGGTGGGAGGTGAGTGGGAGAATAAACAATAAGTGGAAGAAATGCCTTGACTATAATAATAGCAGCATTAAGTGCGCAAGAGCAACTGCAACAATTCACCAGGAAACAAAAGATTACTAATGAAGTAAACAAAACTAAATTAAATTAAAATGTTGTATGTATAACCTATAATTCATGTTGGTACAGTCCCAAAGAAACTCTTGGAACATAAGGTACACTTTTACTTGTACTTTTGAATGTAATTTATGACAGAACTACTATCAAATTGAGTCAACACATTTCCAAAAGAGCGTAGGCCTAACCCTAAATGCTCACAGTGAATCTCATGCATCACTGTATAGCCACACCAACCAATGAAAACACTTTCTCCTGATCTAGAAAAAGTAAGACATGATGGAATTTGCCTAAAAAGGTTGCAGCTGCGATAAGTGTAATCATTCATACTCACGTCACGTCATGCCACTTTTACGTGCAGTTTCTATTTGGATACAAGTCTCACAAAATAATTTCATGCCCACATGTAGCTGAATGGAGTGGCTGAATGTCTGACCAGAAACTGCCTCTTTCAAACCACAGGGCTGTGGTTAAAACAAACAATCAGACAGTCCTTGAGCATTATAGGTTTAAAACACTTACAGGCAGCACTGAAACCTTATAGACCTGAAACAGCGAGTGCTTATTCCTGAAGCGCTACATCAAAACGCTTACGAATCCGCGCCTATATAGTAGACGTTTCATCTGAAGTGGACAGCGTGGTTAAGTGAAAGCTGAAAGAAGAGGGAAAGAAAACAGCGAAGGAGCTTGCCGCTCTGCAGCTGCCGTCTCAGCATTGGCTAATTGAGGTTACCACAGTACTATGGGACTGGGATGGCTGTCTGCTGAACATCAGTTTAATCAGATCGGGCTGCTAAACACACACACACACACACACACACACACACACGAATACATACACAGCTGAACACACACATAGACACACACTTACACGCATCCACACACAAACACATGCAACTCTCAAACATACAGGAACAAATGGACAAATATGCATGCATGTATTGGTGACTGCACATGCCGTATATATGCACACATACAGAGACACAAACACACACCTGTATGAACACATATAACGACAAAACATGCACAATCGCAAACACACAAGTTTCACTGTCAAATACCCTCAATCATGCACACACGCACACACACACACACACACCACAAGTGTGGTTAGAGACATTGCAAGTAAATGATAGCGGTATCTAATTAGATGGAAGTTGATCTGCACAGTTGTTTCTAATCCAAGTATTTTTTTTTCACAGTTTGACATGTAGTCAACCGCTCTTACTCCTGTGTTTGTATTTGATTCAGCTATTTATTTATTTTTAATTGCAGTTTCAGTTTTAGGAGGTTCTTTTTGTTTTTGCGTGTGCATGTGCTCATTTCATGGTTTATATGACCGACTGGACTGACCAAAAAAATGACGGTACCCTTTGGGTTTGGGCCAACACAAACGTAAGAGACAGAGGCTGGTGAAATGTGTTACAGCTGTGTGTTTGTTTTTACTGAATTCCATGAAAGCGTGTTTTTGATGATACACAGCGCCGAAATAGGTTGAAAGAACCTGAAATACCAATATGTCACCAAATACAGTAGCTTCAAAGTTTCCAACTTAAGTCACAACATATATATTTTAAAAAATTGGGATATTAAGGATAAAATGTATTTATATTATGTATTTGTAATATGTTAAATTACACAAAACATGTAAACATGTCCTAGTGAGGTTCTGGAAACACCAAACTGATGAACCCTGACAAACATCAGACACACACACACACACACACACACACACACACACACACACACACACACACACACACACACACACACACACACACACACACACACACACACACACACAGCTATAAAAGCTCTGAACATCAGTCGTCTACTGCCACCCAGTGGAGCTTTGGTTTCATAGCAGGTTCTCCAGTTTTAGAGAGTGTGTGTGTCTGTATGCCCAAATGAGTGTGCTAAGTTCAAACATGTGCACAAAATTTGAGAATGTCTCCAGCTATGTGATCCACTTATTTTATTTAACTTACAGACACTTGAATAAAGGGGATGGAGTGCTTCGGAGTGAAAGCGGAGAAGCCTCAGAACAGTAAAAGAGTAGAAATGACTGTTGTTAGGGAGGGGAAGGAGGGCACAGCAGAACAAAAAGAAGAGAGGAGGAGATACCAGGAGTAATCAGGGAGTGAAAAGAAGATAATGGGAAAGAGGTGGATAATAAAAGGGAAAGGCATGAGTAGGACATGTATGGAAAAAAAAGACAAAAACCAAAGAGAAAGAGGGAATGCAAAGTGAAGGCAGTAGAGGAGTGCAGTGACATAGAAAGCTAATCTTTCAGATTAGCAGACCAGTGTTCGGCTTGGTTGCAGCAGGCGTGTTTGCCATCATTATTAGATTACATGGCTCCTAATGGAAACCATGCATGTGTCTGGGCTGTTGGATCTACAGTGGAGAGGGAGCTCTTATTTTAACCACCATCTAAATGCTGAACTAGACCCATATCCAGGAGAAGAGTGCGTCTTTTTGCCATTGTTGATTGCAGAAATGGATTTGTTGGCGCCCTATCAGCGCATTCATCTACTTTTCAGATTTGAGTTTCAATGTCTTAAAGTTGTTCCAAAGATTTCATTCTGAGCATTTATATATTTATGTATCTCGTATTACGTGTCAAATGTGACACAATGTCGGACAAGTGTAAATAAGGGGACACAATATCATTGTTCTTTGCGTGGAATACCAACACTGCAAAAAAGACCAGCTAAAATACACTGAATTATAAGAGAAAATGGCGTAATAGTAATTTCACTTGTCAAGATTAAAATGTTCCGTCTAGAAATAAGTAGGCTAAGATAAAATAAAATAATAAAAAAAAACTTTTAAAAGAAGATAATTGCTCTCATGTTTCCAGATATAAGATTTTTAGATCTTGCCTTGCACAGAACAATTTGCAGTGTATTGATATGGACTTTATTTATGGACTTTATTGCTATACATGCAAACACAACAAAATCTGAATATGTTTTTGTACACAGTCGTACTGCATGACTAATGAGAGCAGAAAAAGAAATTAAATCATTTCTTCCTCCTCTTTCCTGTTCCTCGTAATGTGTTTTCATTTCTTCTGCTCCAGCTCCGTCCTCTCGTTGTCCTGCCTCTTAACCATCATAACCGTAATCCTTGTCTCCATCTCTCCAATAATGATTATCTCTTTTCCCTCCATTTCTTCTAACGTCACTGTATCAACTCTGATCCCTGTTTTTTCCCCCTTTTGTGTGGTTAGCGTTTACTATGAAAGCCACGCTGGCCCGCCTCCAGAACTCACAACCCCGCTCCATTGGCTGTTAATGTAACATCGCTGTAATCCGAACACTATAAACAACTGTCAATCACAGCTCACTTGAGGCTCCTTAGCTGGTTAGCGAGAGAACGGCAGCAGACAAAGGGATGTATTGTCTTGATGTTCAGCTGAGGGACTCTGAAGCAGACCACCAACGGAAAGTAGTGGCTTTTCTCGTTCTTTTGTGTTTTCGATGTTCTGCTCGTTTTCTACGGGTTCAGAGAAGAAAGTGAACTTGGGTGAACGGAGGCACAGTCAACTTTACCACCCCGCCATCCACCTCTCTTTCCCTCTCTGTCTTTCACTCTCTCTCCCTCTCTCAGTTGTGCCAAACCACTGTCTCTATAGCTGTCTGTCTCCCGTCCAGCAAAAACCATTTAGTGGGGAATCTCTGACACACACATTCACACACACACACAAACACAAACACGCGCTTCTCCCCAAGGTCAGATATAGTTCAAAAGGTCATGATTCCTGCAGTCTCGCTTTCAGCAGAAACATTTAATGCTTCAAATCAATATTAGCATTTTAGCAAGAGGGCCTCTTTTCTTTTAAGACTGGCCATTAAAGTGTATAAATTCAGTCCCGCTCTCAGCCTCCATGTTCGGAGACTATGATCAAGGGCGCATTTTAATCTGCCTCCAAAAGAGCGCTGCATCGGCAATGCGATCAGTCTGTTTTATGTCCGGAAACAACATTTCAGCACAGATTACTTTTTCATTTAGTTTGGTCAATTTGCAAACACAACAAAACACATGAAAAATTGTTTGACTTGAAAACGTTTTGGAGTCTGTTTTGTGTCTAGCATTTCCAATTTGCTCTATTTTTCCTCCTTAATTCCCCTGTCTGCAGAATTCAACAGCAATTTATCATAATAGGAACCACACTAAAAATCTCTCCTTCTTTTTCCTGCGTGTCTGGGTGTGTGTGTGTGTGTGTTGTGTGTGACAGTGTGGAGTCTGTGAATGATGGGCTTTTCCACACAGTTGAGCTGTTGATTCAGAACCGTTCCCTGAGCCTTGTGGTGGACAACGGTGCCCCAAAGAGTCTGGGCAAGCTAGCACGTCAGCCCTCTGTCGACCACAATACCCAGCTTTACATAGGAGGTATACACACACACACAAACACACACACAAACATCCATCAATCCAGATTCATATACTGTATATGCTCTGAACCCACACATTACTGTTGTCTATGCCGTACCTCTTTTATGTGGTTATGATGACATGTTTTCCATGCATGTGTACACACAAATTCTTTTTCCTTTATTTTCTCATCTCTCATTTATCTTTATGGTTTTTCTTTTTCCTTAATGTCTTTCCTTGTTGTCCTCCTTCTCCCAGGCGTACCGTCTCAGGTGATGGCCTCAGGTTTGCGACCTGGCCCCGAGCGTTCCTCTCAGGCTTTTAATGGCTGCATCCACAACGTCCGAATCAACGGCGAGCCTCAAGACCTCAGTTTCCAAGAGGCAGGAGGCACACAGCCACAAGGGGTCGAGGGCAAGGTGATTACAGTACATGGGGAAGAGTGTGTTGTTTGTCAGGTTGCATGACATCTTCTCTTACCTATCAGCGTTGAAAGGCTCAGCTCAGCACAGATTTTCTCCCTTTCTTCTTCTGTCACTAGGCTGATGCCATTCTTGCAGGGTGTCATTCCTGCAGCGTGTGTGCCCAGGGTGCGTGCAGAGAAGGCGGAGAGATGGGGGTCACATGCAATTGTCCTCCAGGACGCAGCGGGACCCTGTGTGACCAGATGACGTCATCGAACCCCTGTCAGAACAGCAGGTGAGCTGAGGCAGTCTAAGACTATGCAGAGAGATGTAGACATTCAGAAAGTCCCATGCCTGTACCGGTTGTACCTAAACCTGCTGCTGCAGAAGCAAACAAAGAGGTTAATGAGGTTAATGCTTCTATAGATTCAGACCTATGTTTGTGTTTGTTAATTTGTTTATTTATTTGGATCCCCATTAGCCATACACAACAAAATACATGAAACAAGACATGTAACACATGCAAAAAGTCTTAACAAAAACATCATCTATTACTTTTCAAAACAGTGAGGCTTCATCAGTGATTATTGATTTTCAACTAATCCTCTGAAAGTTAATCATCAAACATTTTCTTAACTAGTAGTTAATAGATTCATTAAAATTAATTAATAACTCCTATTTATAAATAAAGACTTTTATGTTATATCATTATTATTTATTGAAATTTTGCTTTTTGTTGCTGCAGCCCTAAATTACATCGAGGCTTTTAATTGATAATTCATCACATCATGGATGCACACATAGCTAAGAATAATTTTTGACATGCGTTCCTATAAACATTTGTAAGCTTTAAGTTGTTGCCGTGAGACAAATTTTCACTAATAACGACTAAAAGGATTGTGGATATTTAAACAGTTGTCTTAGAAGCACAGCTTTCATGGTTGAGCTCGTCATGGAGACACATCGTGTCGCAATCTTAAAGCAATCAAGTAGTAAAACACACATATCTGTCCCATCTTCTCCACTACTAACACGGCTTCCCTCTTTCCTTAACTTCACTCCAGGTGTCTTCATGGCCTCTGTGTGCCGAGGGGTCAGTCCTACAGCTGCAAGTGCAAAGAAGGCTACCAGGGTCAGTACTGTGATCGACGGCAGGAGCCTCCCCCCTGCAGGGGGAAGCGCTGCGGACACGGCGAGTGTCGAGTGTCAGAGGGGGGAGAGGCCATCTGCCACTGTTTGCCAGGGTACTTCGGACCCACCTGTGACACAGGTAAAACAGAGGATGTTAGAGGAGGAGGTGGAGATCAAGAGAAACTCAAGATTTAGCAAACATCACTACATATAATGTTATCGTCTTGTGTCCTTTCTGCATGAATGTCCAGAGCTTACATGTCAAGGAGAGATGCTGAGGGAGCAGCTGAAGCGCCACCACCCGATGAGAACATGCATGTCCACCAACAAGATTCCCCGCATGGATTGTCCCCGATCCTGCCAGGCAGCAGCACCCACAGGTGTCTGCTGCGGTGTCACCAAGACCAGAAGGAGGAAGGTGGTTTTCCGCTGCACCGACGGCACCACTTACTCCGAGGAGATGGAAACCGCTCTGGAATGTGGCTGCTCCAAGTGCCCGTTGTAACAGCACCGCATATTTCTACTTTGTTTTGTAGTTTTGCAAAACCCACTGCTGCCATTTTGTGAATTCTACACGTCACCGAGGCTGACGCTCTGGACTTTTACACACCGATGAGCACCACCGTCATGTGATTTTTCTTTACGCATTCAAGTTTGACCGCCGCCAATTTGCTGCCGAGAGAAACCACAACAACAACAAAAACAAAGATGGGACATGTGTGCGTGTTTTTTGACAAAGAGAAAATATATTGTAAGATATAAGTGAGAAAAAAACATAGAACTTATTTTTATTATGGATTTTTTTCTAAAAGATGATAAAAGGACTGATAAGTTGTTGTTTTTTAATATGTTGATTATATATTGTTTCATAGTATGAAAAGTTATTTTGTACCTTGTAAGGGAAAAAAATACACAACAAAATAGATAACATTCCTTGAAAGTATATGAATTTATATGTATGTATAAATCTATATAAATATATACCCTAACCCAATGAATTTTATGTTTTTCAAGTGTATTTGCATGATGTTAATGTGAGTGCTGATGTGTGGGAGGCTTTGGACATTAAGAGAGGAGGGCTGAGACAGAGGAGCTCCCTTGATTCCACAACAAGGAAAAGGTTGCAGTCTTTGGTCGCCGTCTCTCTGGGAGAATAAAGGAACTGTACGTGCCTCGCTAACCTGCTTCACTATATAATGGACATCTTCCACACAAGTTCTAGGAGGAAACATAAGACTCTTTTCCACAGAGATGATTTAACAGTTTGTTCTAATATTGTGTTATTCTTTAGTTTGCTGTTGCACACAAGACTTGGAGCCTCTTTTTTTTTTTCTTAGAATCAAGGATTATGAACCAGGAATGTCCATTCGGATTAGCACTAGTGAATCATGCAGAGCTGCAGACATTTAAGATGGGGTTTGAAACTAATTCCTTGGCAATCGCCAATGTAATAAGAACTTATAGCATTGGCTCAAGTGGCAACAGGAAGCCATTTTCAATCAAACCACCCAATCACACAAAACAGCCCGTTCTTTAATGATTGAGTAATGCATCACTGCTGGGTGCTGTAGTTTGTGGTCGGCTCCGTTTGCTCCTGCTGATCTTCTGACTGAGCAGGAAACCATATAGAATAAAGCCATTATATCACCTGTATTTGCCTTAACATATGAGTATGTAAAAAAAAAAACATTTTAATTGAATATTCAAGAATGTCGCTGCAGTATTGTCAACGGCTGACTCTGAATGTTGGGTCATTTTTTGGATGGATAAAGACTGACTGACACCTGCTTCCGGACAATACAATCACAATGCTATGGTGGCCTTCCTTAATTCCCAACGGGACTGATGCTCACATTAGACATGCATCCTTCTCTCCTGTGTGAGTAAACCATAAAATATGTACAAAATGAAAAAAAAAAAAAAAAAAAAAGCAAAGCAAGAGAAGCATTAATCTTGTCACAGTCCTTCTGGTATGAATTATTTGTTATAGAAAGTATAACCTCATTGTCTAATGTAGAATGTGAAATTGCAGCATCAAGAAAGAACACTTTTTTTTCCTCTGGCGGTGTTAACGTATGATGCATTTATAGTGGGCTTTATGTCAACATTATATAATAACATTATGTAATGTAGGTCTGATTTGTTTGGTGCTTTAAAGTGAAGCGTGTCATTTGAAGAAGCTTAAGGTGAAGGTTTGTGATAATGTTTTAAACGTCCACATTGACCGGTCAGAGGTTAAAAAAGTGCTCCAGTCTGATCTCAGTCGCCTGCTGCTTCAAAGTAGCTTCTGTAACTTTGTCACATGAAAGAATCAGATTTTGCAGCTGGAAAAAACAATCCACAGATGACTAACATCATTAAAAGTATAACACAACTCTATAATGTAACTACTACTGTATTGTTTACTCTATACATTGTTGCTTTGTTTACAACACGTGCAAAGTATTGTCACACTTTCACAGATGATTTACAGCTCTACAGTTTGGGCTTTGAGACATATCAGTATTATCCTCGTCTGTCAGCATCACTTTTCCTCTCCCTCCAAACACGATCTTTTTCTTTTCTTCACACCTCTCCCCTCCTTCCCTTCCGCCTTTCCTCATCCAAGATGTCTCCTCTATGCGCTCCTCTCCTCTTTTCTTCATTCGTCACATCTTTTCCTGAGCCTAAAGGTTTCGTTCTCCATCGTGAACAGAATCTCCGTTTTTGGTTATTTGTAACAAAAATAACTGAAAATCAAGTCATTTCCATTTTCCAGGTCTTAGGTTAAAAACCATGAATATGTGTGTGATGATAATTGATACTCATGTCGAATGTTAAAATTAAAGTACTATTGAAACTATACTATCTCTGTCTGCTCTTGAGAACTTCATCTTTGACTCCAAATCTGAATTTGTGCCACAATTTCACCTTTATGCTTCATCCCAGCAGTTTTGATTGAGGACTAATATGCTGCAGTGTCACAATCAAGTCTGGTTTATCTGTAATCTTTCGCTCAAGCAGGTTGTAAAGCAAGTTTTCGCTGAAAAGTACTGGACAATACAATATTTTGTTCAAACAATTAAACTCTGCTACTTGGTTAAGATTATTCAAACCTCCTTATATTAACAATCTACTTGTTTTACTGGCTTTTCTAGAATAATAATTTACATTATCTTGATTATGGTGGGTGGATGTTCCTTATTCTGTCTTTCTAAATGCTGAGATAATAATTACAAGAAACTGGGAAGACATGGAATTAACATATTTTTAAGTGGAATCAAGAGATTACAGAGTTTTTGTTGACAAAATCACCTTTATATCAATGGGGCATTACACAGTTATACTTGAAGGGTAAAATGATTTTATAAGTGCCACTTTTAAGAATTATTTTTTAAAACAATACTTTATAGGACATAAACCTTCTATGTGCTTCCATTGACTGCTTTTTAATATACAGTATAAATAAATGATGCTGACCTAATAGCAGTAACACCCATGTATGAATATAACTATTTTTTGGATTAAATATGGATTAAATATGGAAATAACAGTAGATCAGATGTGGGCAGTAGTGATGTACAACTTCAAGCACAACAGTCCAATGTTAAATCTTTTTTTGTTTGTTTGTTTTTCGTTCTTGTGGATTCACACCCTGACATTTGCATAATGCACGCTCAGCCAGCTAACCTGATATAATCCATCCTCATGCGCACACAGCATAAAGTAATGTCAAATCATCAAACCCTCTCCTTCTCACCAGTAGATGGCAGCAGTGTACAGACAGAGAGGAGTATTAAATATCTGCAGTTCAGAAAATGTATCACAAGCAATTTGAATCATACTTTATTCACAAGCACGTATTGTAAAAGAAACATTTTTTATGGACAGGATGACAGGATATGCAGTAAGGTTAGTGGTGCACAAAGGAAAAGCTGCCAAAAAATTTACTTCAACCAGAATGCCAATATATTTAGTTTTACTTGCCGGTTTGTGTTCTCATTTGCAGCGTAAATCACTGTCTAACATTTCTATTTTTAATGATTCATTTGAGCTTATGCATGTGGTTTTTTGGTTATACAGCAAGTGTCTAAAGAAAGTGAAAAAAAACAAAATCCAGGATCTGCCTCTTTTTCTGGATCCAATCCAAATTTTATATGGTCTATCCTCTCATATGCCCACCATGGTAGCCACCATGTTTCATGAAAATATGTTTCTTCTGGTAGAAGTAATTGGTTAATTTTGGAGATACATTGTTGTCAGATGTTTTCAGTCTTTACAGATAACAAATCTATAGCTGTTTAGCTATCAAAACCTTTCTGCAAATAATCAGGCAAACAACTGTACTTTATCAAAGAAATACATCTTGGGAGGCCTTTATTTCACAAGGAGCTGAATTTTCTTGTTGTTTCTTTTTCCCCCTCCGGCCTCTTGATTTCCATCGTTGAGAAAGAGTTCAATCTGCGTCACAAAAAAATAATAGTATAGATTTACATTAGATTAAAACAGGACTTAAAGACTCACTGCAGCAAAGAATTTTTGAGTCTTCAGACAAACCTAATCTCTACCAGACCTGACTCCTGTAAGTCACAAGACATAAAGCTTTAACATTTGATTCAGGACTTGAAGTTAATGGTACTCTATTTTGGATTTATTGTATTTTGGAAGTACAGAAGAAATGCAAGACAAACGTGACACATGCACAAAGTTTCACAGATAATTGTCAGTTTCAAATTGCAGTTTACTGTGTGAGTCTTACTCATGCATGGATCCCAAGTATGGTGTGTGCTTTGTTTCAGGATGCCAAAATAAACAAATTCAAATTGATCATTACCTCATGTTGCAAATCATGACTTGCATGTTGCAACTTTATTGAAAAGGGATGCATATGTTCAATTGATATCAGTGAGGCTTTCTTTGACATCCTGGATCCATGTCCTGGAAAGGAATCTGCAGTTAAATTTATGTCCTCCATCTTTGTATTGTTAGACAAACCTACCTTCAGTCTCTTGAGAAAATAAGGATGGCGATCACAATCACACAGAGACCCAACAGTATCCCGAGTACAAGAACAACTGGGTCCCATTCTTGTTGGAAATAAAACAGAAAGGTTTTAATTTTACCTCAACAAATAATTTTAGCACAATGAATCATGTACTATTTAGTTTATCAAATTCAACACTATGTAATGTAAGAACAATGATTTGAAAGGGTTTTATGACATTTTAATTAATAGCATTTCTGTCAATGGAATTAAGAATTAAGAAATGATGGTGGAAGGTCAAAGCTTATGTTTAGCTTTGGTTTAATTATTGATGTGTCACATCCTCTAAATGTGTTAAGCTTTTTTTCTGGTCCGAATGTTCTGCACCTTTCAGGCTGACACATGACATGAAGATGCATAATTCTTGATTTCATACAACATACACATGGTTTAATTAGCATTTGTGGAATGTACATTGTTTGTAACACATTTTGGTGAACTTTTGTGTACTCAAATTATGTCAAATTAAGTTGTATTTAACTTCTTTTGTTTTACCTGTGCTGGAGGGTCCATGCCTCTGCTGCTGATGCATCTGGGCAAAAGATTGGCCCAGACCTCATAGGGGGGTTTGATTTATTTAGTTTAGTTATTTTGTTTATTTAGTTTGGTTTGTATTTGTTATTTAGACACATTTGATCTGTATAATGATTATGTTAATTATAAACTGACTAAGTTATGTATGTTGAGTAGTTAATTAGTGTGTTGGTGTTCTAGTTTACTCTCTCCTGTATTCATTTGGTTTGATCAGCCAGCTTAAATACTCCTGCATTCTTTCTTTGGGAGGTCAGTTGTTCTTTGTTAGATCACTTGCTCCTAGTGAATTCTATTGCGTTAGTTACTTTGCTAAAATTTGTTGTTTGCGAAATCTTGAGTTTAGTTATGTTTATTTGACCTCTTTTATGGGCCCTGAACTTCACTGCATGTTTTTGTAAATTTTTCTCATTTTTGGGTAAAATAAAACCCTTCTTTTCAAAGCCTCCCAGCTCGGTCCCTGACAGATGCCATGACTTAGAAACTGACAGATCTATTCCATGCAAAGGAGATGTGACGCTGTGATAAATGCTGGAGGTGACCACATGCATTACTGACTGTTGTTGTTGTTGTTTGTGTCACCCATTCACACTTTTTGATTTGTAAACACTAAGGCATCAACCAATAATGTGCACAAAACTGATTTTTCTGTATGGTTAGAGGGTGAGTAAAGCTGTGTCAACTATAATTTGCCTTTGATATTTAATATGTGCAGGACTGCATGAAATCCTACAAATTATGCGTTTTTACTGTTGCTCAGAATAATTATACATGAATTCTTAGAGTCGACACACTTAATAATTTTAACACAAGCTATGAAGACGTACTTGTGTCCACTTTAGTTCCTTTGTACAGCTCGTCAACAGATTTTGTCTGATTTTTCTGATCTGTGATTCACAAGAGGACAACAATGAATGAATGGATTGTTTGGATATTGATATAGCAGACAAGACACAGAAATGATCATACTTTACCATTCACCGCCAAAACCGTGGCATTCGTAACTTGCATTGAAAATGCTGATCCTGATAGACAGAGGTATGTTGCTTCGTCTTCTTTGCATACATTTTTGATGGTAAGAAAATGCAGAGCACCCGCTTTGGTGACAGTAAATCTTGAGTTGGCAAATTGTCCTTGAAGTGTTATTTTGTAAGAGGTTCCTGCCACAACCGTTTGGACCATATATCCTGATTTCATCTTATACCAGTAAATCAACTCGATTTCATCCTCAGAGGCTGAATATAGCAGGGTCACATCATCGCCAGGTTCAGCCACAATCACAGGGAGCCGGTGAGGAATGTCCGTGGTTTGAATCAGTGCTGAGGAAAAGAGACCAATAACAAAATTACAAGACAACAGGATTAACACAGTAAAAACAGTATAACATTTAATTATGGACAATTAAATGTGTATGCCTTATTGTGTTTTGCCATATTTTCACACAGTGTTCAAAACAAAATATATTTTAAAGCAGAACTCGTCTTAAAATAGACAAGAAGTGCACTTACACAAAGCACTGAGAAGAATGGAGGCAGACACTCTTCCGATCATTGTCACACCATGCTTCTCTTGCACAACTGATGTGTTTCCACTGAAATGGAGGTTAAGTCACATCAAGGTCCACAAAGAAGAAGTCATACTGATTGGCTGATTTGCAGAAAATTCGTGTAGCCTTAAACTTTCTAAACCCATGAATCATGGAAATGATGTGTATACAACCAATATAAAAAAAACAAATACTATAAAACCTCAGCTGAAAGCCTCGGCTTTTATTGGTTTCAATCACTGAACTCAAAGATGGTAAATACTGATACGATCAAATAAAACCAGTATTAATTTTACCTGTATAAAAATTAGGCTTTAACTAATAACATGTCAATGAAACATCATCAGTTTAATTTAGATTAGAGATAGATACATGCATACCAGCCTCATGAGAGAGAGGGAGAGAGAGAGAGCAAGAGAGAGAGAGCATTTCTCAGCCCCTCTCTTACCTGCCCATCAGAAACGAGGTAAACATTAAGCAAAGGAAGGTCCAGACTAGTGAGGCTCAAATGTGCTCACACATCATCCAAATCCGCATTTGTGTTGTTTTAAATGAAGCCACATATTTAAATGTATTAATGGGAGTATTCACAGTATTCATTTTTTTTTTAAACAGCAGGGGGAGGCAGGTGAAATGAGATGTTTGCTCTCTCCCTCTCTCTCTCTCTCTCTCTCTCTCTCTCTGGAGATGCTGCTTTCAATATTTTCTTCTTCTGTTGCAGTAATGTCGCTGCAGCAAATATCATGGCACATTTACACAGCAACACTAAGAGCTGTGTCTATAAAGTCAGAGGTCAGAGGAAACAGAATTAAGCTTTAAGCTTCTGAAGATTTTTAGACAGCTCTGATGGAGCTCAGGATTAATTTCACTGTATGCATCTGGACTGTGTGTGTGACCTTAAGGAGACGTAGAAGAAGAAAAAACAATGGAGTTAAGTTGCTGTCCCTTGTGTGTAAATGGCACAGCATCTCTAATGGGAAGACACACTTGTCTCTTCTGCTGGAGGATCATTGCAAGCAATTTAATTCACATTTTCCTCATCAAATATGTATTTTTTTACCCCACCTCATCAAGTCCGCCGCCAACCAAAATGACTGATGTAACCTATCTAACAATATGTAGCATAGACATTTATTTTAAATGCACAATCTACACAGTTTACAACTAGCTCACATGAGTGACCCTGAGGACTTTGAGAGATCTGATGCATCCAAAAGGTTTCTATAAAATCCAGATCCACAGACCCACATTTATCCAGGAACATCCACAGTGGTTTAGAGTGCCTGTCAATATAATGTGTTTGTCCTCCACATGATGCCACATTTGTGCATAAAATAATACAAAGAAGCCGAGAGCTTCATGCTGTAAGTGCTTTTAACTTCTTTCAGGAATATTTGAAAAAAATACAAAACAGAGGAGAACATTTCCTGGGGAGAACTATACTCTGTCTTTCTAGACTCACAACACTTTGCATGCTTTGAAAACAAAAAGCAAAGCCAAATGCAACAGATAACAGCTTTGGTGGGCTATTTTCCTGTCTTTTACCAATTACTGAAACTGTTTATTTGAAGAGACCTGACCTCAACAGGATGTGTAATGTGGTTAGTTACACAAAGGCGCATTAGAAGAGGCGCCAGAAAGCTAGTTTCAGCTTAGCCTGTATAGCTGCTTTAATTTTTTTCTTTTTTCTTTTTTTCTTTTTTTTTTTGATTGGTGAAGGCAGAAAAGGAACAACATAATCATTCACATATATCACCATATTTTGACAGTAACAAGACAAGTCAGTAGAATAAAATTACAAGTAGTTTTTTAAGTAAAACGAAATAGAAAAGAAAAAGAAAAAAGAGAAAACAAATAAGGGAAAAAAAGGAAAAATTAATTAATTAATTTAAATAAAAATAAATTTAAAAAAATAAATAAATAAAAAAGAGGGGGGTTTACAAAATGTTAATTAGTGGGTTACAGATTATAAAGGAACCGACTTACTCATATTCAACAGATCAGATTTAATAACATTTAAACACATTTAAGCACATTTAAGCACATTTAATAAGTAACTGCTAAGGAGGCAGGCCAGAGCAATAGTTCTCAATCAAGAGGAACAGTTGATAAACTATTGAAAAACTTAATAAATGGTCTCCATGATTTAAAGAAACCAGCCGTGGTTCCCTTGAGTGAGAACTTTATTTTTTCCAAACTTAAAAAATACATCACATCATTCAACCAATTTGAAAATGAAGGTGGTTTGGGGGATTTCCAGGCTAGTAATAGCTTTCTTCTAGCTAACAGTGTTGTGAAAGCAACAATTCAAGCAGCAATTAAAGCTTGCTTTAATTTTTACTTGATTTAATATCCTCTCATTTATAGTGCAGATGATTTACGGGACTCTGTACTCTCACAGTATTTACATGTTCCACAGTTCAGCTGTCTTCTGTACAATTCAAACGGCTTTTTCAAGTGATGCTAGGGTGACAAAAGGAAACATTTGACTCAACCAAGTTCACCACAAGTCTTTGTAGTGTTTCCAACTGCCCTGCAGGCACATCATGTCCCTCTGAGCACATCAGACCTCTTCATGTGTTCTTTGTGTTCTTTCACTCATAAGTACGTCAAGGACTAATGACATCAAAAGAATGACCTTTTATTGCTTATACTATTGGTTTGAATGTTTATGATCATGTAGATGTCTAAATGACATTTTGAATTAAGTGAAATGTTAACAACAAGCATGTTGCAGACAGAAACTGTAATTGGCAGAACAGCCCATCATCAAAATGAATGAAATGATGATTCATTTCTTGAATTGCTTGGTGCAGTAACAGTTTGTCAACCTTTCTGGCTGAGGGCAAGATATCAAATAAAAAGCAAAGCGTATTTCCATTTATTTGTTAAATTTGCAACCTCCTGTCTTTCAGTCATCATTGCAGTGATCCTCTATATTTTGCTTTATCCACCACTTCTGACACTTGATGAGTAATTGTATGACATGTGATGTGAGCATGCTCCATGGGGGGAAAAAAGAAAAACACATGAAAAGAAATCTGAGTGTCGCACCAGCAGGAATCAGATTTGTACCTGATTGAAGACCAAATATGAACCCAATAAGACCAAAACAGGTCTGAGTCATATATGAGCATTTTGCCTGTAGTGTGGATTTATACTTAATATGTCACCGTACAGAGTTGTTCACACTGAAGTCAGATATGGGTCACATACAAAATGAATGAATACACTCCGTCTCCTGTTGTATGTGTAAGAGTGATACTGTGAGAGTGTTGCTCTGCTGCTCCATCCAGCAGCGAGTATAGAGAATCGATGGAGCCTTCCTTAACTCTGTGTGTCATGCTCTTCCTGCTGATGTGACTGACAGGCAGAGTGGGCGGGTCATATCGATGTCTGAATCGGCTGGCTCACACATTATTTAAGATGGCTCCTTTGTGTATTGCTGGTAAATGGCCTTATCATTTTAAAATGTGGCTGAAAATCAAACTATGAAATCATTTATGTTTGAGAGCAGACATAGGTTTATGTATTTACAGATAGTTATATAAAAGACTAGTTGTATTAGTACCTCTTTAAATCGGATATTTGAAGAAAAGAAACAGTTTATTGTCAACCTTCTTTTCTGTTTGTTGAGTTGTTATGCAAATTGTAGGATCCAGTGTTTTAGTGCTGGACTCATTCTAGAGATATTTCAACCTCTGCCACTTCATTTATGTCCATTAAAAAATGCAAATCTAGCAACTTTTTGTGAATTCAGTATTAAATTGTTTCAGTATTTCTTTGACATTTCATCTCATATAATTAATTCTGCTATTATAATCTTTCTCTCAACTTAACAAGGTAGTTTTAGTTGCTTTATTTGAACTGTGCCTTGATAATGAGGTGTATGTTTGCACTTCTTATCATTTGATTTTCAGTTTTATTGGTTTAATATTCACCAGATGTTAACTTTGACAAAAATCATATCTCAATATCTCACCCAATGAATCACAAACATGTTAAATGTTAAGAGCATGACTGTCAAATCTTCTCTTCTGTTCATTCTTATTGTCATTATATTCATGTGAAACCCAACATGACACGAAAGCTTTCAGATGGTGTTGGTAGCTTGGTTGGAAAGATGGTGAATATAATTTCCACTGTGGTAACATGACATGCAAACATAACAAGAAACCAATCACATTGTGCTGCAAATGTTCCCTCCCACTTGACATGATTACTTTAAGATGAATCATCCTCGTCTGCAATCTAAATTAAATGCTGAACTATATCGATTAATAATAAAATGCTGATCATATTTTTTTCACTGCTGATGCTCAGCGTGGGAAGTAAGTATATAAAGTCCATATATATTTCAAATATGGTGTTAATTTGGCATAGACCATGTAAAAATCTATCTCTATTATAATCACTGCTCTATTTGATGTTATCTTTAGGATGCTCTGATGATCTGACCTTTGAGACAAAGATTGTTGGCCTTGGAGATAATGCAACTCTTACCTGTCCTCGACAGAAACTTGAATACGGATCAAAATTGTTTTGGATCAGGTTTGTTTCTGGAAACTTTCATGAAGTCTTGGGAGGAACATCAAGCTTAGAATATAGTGGAGTTACGGAAACTCTTCTCCTTACAACAAAACAAGAGCCTGAAACATTTGTTCTGCATATTGTAGGAACAAAGCAAAGCGATGCTGGAGTTTATTACTGCGTTAAAGTGAAGTATCTTGAAATGACATTTTTGAAAGGAACGTTTTTAAGAACCAAAGTAACATCATCCATTTACATCGTTGAGTTTTCCTATGTATATATGTATAGCATGACGGAGAGAGAGAGCATTGTTATTTTATGGGAAAGCATTTATGTATATGGATTTTAACTACTTTGATTTTCATTAAAGTGACTAAAGCATGTTTATTTTCATTTTTGTATATGCCAGGATCAGAACCTAATAACACTGCCATCATTCAAGAGCCTCCATCTGATCTAGTCCATCCAGGAGACTCTGACTCTGCAGTGTTCAGTCCTCTATGACTCAGAGAACAGGAAATGTCCAGAAGATCACGGTGTTTACTGGTTCAGAGCTGGATCAGATGAATCTGTCTATCTTAATGTATTACAAACTATATTTGATTAACTATTAAACAAGAATGTTCTACTTTTAAAATTTGCACTAATAAAAAAAATCTGCGTAGTCCTCGATTTACTGTACATTTTAGGCTAGATATTGTGTTGTGTTTGTTGCTGATCCAAATGAAGGACAAAAAGAAGAAGAGGAAGAAGTGTCTTGCAAGCAAAACGCAAATAAACTACAGATCAGAACATGGCATAAGTCTTAGTGCACAGGCCCTGCTCTGCCTGCCAGGATCTCTATGTTTTTCTGACTCACTCCGACAATCCAGTGAGTGTCACTCCTCTATCTGACTGTAATGTAGACCAATCAAATGTACACCAGTAAATTAAATGTACACCAGTAAATCGAATGTACACCAGTCAATCAAATGTACACCAGTCAATCAAATGTACACCAGTCAATTAAATGTCTGTCTAAAAATGCTTTAATTTTAGCATCATTCTCAAGAGGGTTCTAGCATCTGTCTGGCTATTTTTCTAGAACTTGCTTCCTGCAACTTCACTGTTTCGGTTCATTCTCACTGATCTCATCACTCGTTTCCAGACACAGTAGACTGCTGTTTTCAGCTGGTTGTGGAAATTACAAATCACTTTGCTGATCCAAGTCATTTTTTTTATTTCAATTCAGTTGAAGGATTATTTCAAAAATTAATTAATTACAAAAATGTTGGCACCTGTCATCTTTTTATGGTATCTGGAGCCCCTGTAACTATGGTAGAAAAAGAAAACACAAAATCCTTGTTCTTTCCTTGTAATAAAAAAAACCTTACAAGTTCAAACAACATGTCATATAGGGTGTTATTTGTGTGCGTCCTTAACATCTTCGTCCTAGTAGTGAGTATCAGATGAAAAGTCACATCAAATCATCTCTTGTGTTTCATTTCAGAGTCAATATCAAGCTTTAGGTTGGAAAGATGGTTGACATTATGTCCTCTGTGGTGATATACAGCAAAACGGCAACACGACAGCCAATCAGATTGCTCTGAAATTGCTCTGTTGATATGATCACATTAAAATCAAGTTGTGTTGCAGTCTAAATTGCAGTCGTCTCAAGAGGAGTAACCAGAAAATGCTGATCATATTTTATTCACTGCTGATGCTCAGCGTGGGGCGTGAGTATATAAAGTCCATATATATATTTCAAAAATGTTGTTCTCCAGCATTAATTTAGCACAGACCGTATACAAATCTATCTCTATTATAATCACTGCTCTATTTGATGTCATCCTCAGGTTGCTCTGATGATCTGACCTTTGAGACAAAGACTGTTGATGTTGGAGATATTGTGACTCTTACCTGTCCTTACCAGAAATCTGACTTGGGTTCAACATTGTTTTGGATCAGGCTTGTGTCTGGAAACTTTCATGAAGTCTTGGGAGGAACATACATTTCAGATAAACATGGAGTTACAAAAACTCATCTTCACCTTACAACAAAACAAGAGCCTGAAACATTTGAGCTGCATATTGAAGGAACAAAGCAAAGCGATGCTGGAGTTTATTACTGCGTTAAAGTAAAGTATGTTGAAATGACATTTTTGAATGGAACATTTTTAAGAATCAAAGGTAAGCTCCATTTACATCGTTGAGTTTTCTTAAATGTATATATATATATATATATATATATATATATATATATATATATATATGTGTATATATCTCAGAGAGAGAGAGAAAGAGAGACAGTGTTATAGCGTTAATGTATAAATTTTACCTACTTTGATTTTCATTCAAGTCAAGTTTATTTTCATGTTTGTATTTGCCAGGATCAGAAGATAATATCACTGCCATCATTCAAGTGCCTCCATCTAACCCAGTCCATCCAGGAGACTCAGTGACTCTGCAGTGTTTAGTCCTCTACAGCTTCTCTAAGACCATCAACTCCTCTGATGCTGGAACTTCTTACTGTGCTGTGGCCACACATGAGCAAATATTATTTGGAAATGGAACAGTACTGGATATTCACGGTAATTGTCAAACATATCTATTCAAATCAATGATAGTCGTTAATTTTAAATTTGCTAGAATCCATTAAGATGTAGCATTAATCATTTGTTTCTAATGCATTCTGATAACAAAACCATACCTTTCATTATTTGCTAATTTTTCATGTTTTTTTCAGGTCACAAGATGTTGAAGGACAATACAACTCTGTTTGTGTTATGCGCTGCTTTGGCTACAAGTCTGATCATTATTGCCCTCCTGATTTATAGCATGAACAAAAAAACTTGTGGTTGTTATAAAGGTAAAGAAAAAAGGTTTTCATACATCAATCTATCATTTATCTATGTATTTTTGGATTTAGCAAAAGTTACCTTAATAGGCTTTACATCAAGTCAGGTCAGTTTTATTTATGCATCCCAATATCCAATAAATGCAAAAACATTGTTTTGTGTAAATTGAATTACAGCAACTTTCATCTTCATTTCTTTATACAATACAGCTGCTGTTGTTGTGGAAACAAATGCTACAACAGACAGTGGTGATAGGCACAGTCAGCAGGTAAGAAAAGATGACACTGGAAATCTGATTTCCATATGTAAGTATTTACATTTGCTGTCTCACAACATTTTCTCTATTCATTTACTCAGAGAGATGAGGACTCATTGGCTTATGCTGCACCAACCTTCACCAAGAGGAAAGCTGGAAAAGCAGAGAGAAGGAATGTAAAATCAGCAGAGGGAGAGACTATCTACTCTGGTATCAGGTCTTCAGGGAATTATTAAAAATGGATTTGCCAATTAAAGCTTTTTTTTAATATCTGGAACACTGTTGGAAATATATTTCACATCAATTTCACATCACAAATTTAATTTGAATAACCTTAAAAATATTATTTTAACATATTTTTGATTTCTTGATATTCTATACAAGGATAATTGTGATGGAAAATGTCCACATTTAATAGTTTTAATGGTTTTTGGTCATATGTCACAGCATGGTGCATCTGATATGTATTAAATATATTTTTGTGCATTAATAAACAGTCTATGAATTGGTTTATCGTGCATGACTGAAAGACAAACTATCATCAATGCATTATAAAAGTATTTTTACTGAATGATATTGAAAATTATATTTAATCTAGAACTTTACTTTAATGTAAACCAACTTTGGTTTCTATGCTTTTATATTGGCATAACTTTTGTTTCATGATTAACTTTTTTCTCATGATTCATTTATCTTGAAAATGACTATAGTTCAAATCAATGCAGGATGCTCTTCTATAAGACATTATATTGCATATTTTGTATAATGTTTAAATCACAGTAAAAACAAGTACAACATTTCAAGCATATTTTTATAGTATTTTGTTTATACAAAAACATGCTGATCTGTGACCACACTTAAATCTGTTTATCTTAATGTATTACAAACTATATTTGATTAACTATTCAACAAGCATGTTCTACAAATAAAATTTGCACGAATAAAAAAAATCTGCATTGTCCTCGATTTACTGAACATTTTAAGGCCAGATATTGTGTTGTGTTTGTTGCTGATCCAAATGAAGGACAAAAAGAAGAAGAGGAAGAAGTGTCTTGCAAGCAAAACGCAAATAAACTACAGATCAGAACATGGCATAAGTCTTAATGCACAGGCCCTGCTCTGCCTGACCAACCAGCTGTGAACATCACAATAACACCACCAGTCGATTCCAGGTAGAGATGGACCAAGTCTTTATGCCTGAAGCAGATTTGATTTGGGTGCCCCCCCCCACTGCCAAAGCTATTGACTATTGTCAATACTTGATCATTTGCACGCTGTAAATCTCACCCTTGTCAATTTTATTAGTTGTACCTGTGTTGCTTACATCAAAACAATATGGTTTTATGGTTAATCTTAGAGTGGCCTGTCTAGAATTAGTCTGGCTGGATGAGCTAGAATTTAGCTTTATGGAACCGCTTCAACCCGATTGATTTCTTGGGTTCATTCAAATCAGGTCTTGGACTATAATCCTCGCTTTTTTTCACGTCTTTTTCTGAAACAGGCCCCAGCTTGTATGCCTGGTTTTCCCTTGTGTTCCTAGTGTTTTTCCAGTATCCCCAGTTTTCTAGGTAAGTTCATTTTCCTTTTTTCTTTTTTTTTCATTCTACTCTATTCCTGGATTCTGTTTTGAATTATTTACATGGATGTTGGATTTTGTGTGTACCGGACCCGCCTGCATGATGGACTGTTTTTCCTTACCCTGCATGAACATAGTTTGTCAGTAAGTCTAAGGTGTTGAACTTATTTAAATCCAACCATTAGTATCTCACTACTTTGTCTCTGCTTCATGTCTGCACCTGGGGACTCACTGAAACCTACCAATGCATGCCGTTATTGAAAACAACAAGCAAAGCCACACACAAGAAGCTACACTCAGACAAAGTCTGTGGTGGGTTGGCTTCTCCACCCTCTGACCAGACATCGAGGCTGTTTACTCAGAACAGACCTGACTATGTTCTACAACAGATTTCAGGTCTTTCTTGCTGCTACATGTGCTAATTCAACAAATCCTGCCTATAAATTATATTCTTGAAGTTTAAACCTCTGCAACAGCTTTTTTTTTTTAAATGTCAAAATGCATATTAGCTCCTGATTTGTTTTCATGTAATTGATATATTCATTCACCGTTCATCCATCACAGCAAGGCAGTCAAAACTTTGGTCAATAATCTGACAAATTTAAGATCAGATTTCCAAGTCCTGCTCTTGCCAAAAAGAGCAGGGTGGGCCCAGTGAAAGATTACCACCTCTACTGTCTGACGTCAGCCATCAATCCGAAAGACCAAACTGAAGAAGAGTGTGGTTAAAAAATGGTGGCACAGTGTCACTGAATCCTCCTGTAAATTGCTGTGATGCTAATGCTAATAAGAATCATTGCCTTTTCAAACAGTCTAAAACAGCAATCAAGGCCAGTTTCCTGAGGCTATAACAGAGTGAGGAAGTTAGAGAATAACCTTTGTATTCACACCTTTGTTTGAAGCCCAACCTCAGAAGTGCTCAGTTTCCATGCATCATTTGTTTGTCAGTGGTGACTATGAATGTTATTTATCTGTGTTTGTGTGTGTGTAAAAGTACATTAAAGTATTTACTTCAAGTCTGTGTACAGGAGCTGGGCACAGCATTGTTTCAGGGTATCACACATTCAGCCATGTTTGGATATTTTTTCAATGTAAAAATTGTACTGCAGTTTTGATCTTTTCAGTTTCCTTTATTTTCAGGATCTCGACGTTTTTGTGACTCACTTACTTTGTCTCTCATCTCACCTCTCCGATGAGTGTCACTACTCTATCTGACTGTAATGTAGACCAATCAAATGTACACCAGTCAATCAAATGTACACCAGTAAATCAAATGTACACCAGTAAATCAAATGTACACCAGTCAATCAAATGTACACCAGTAAATCAAATGTACACCAGTCAATTAAATGTACACCAGTCAATCAAATGTACACCAGTCAATTAAATGTCTGTCTAAAAATGCTTTATTTTTAGCATCATTCTCAAGAGGGTTCTAGCATCTGTCTGGTTATTTTTCTAGAACTTGCTTCCAGCAACTTCACTGTTTCGGTTCATTGTCACTAATCTCATCACTCGTTTCCAGACACAGTAGACTGCTGTTTTCAGCTGGTTGTGGAAATTACAAATCACTTTGTTGATCCAAGTCATTTTTTTTAATTTCAATTCAGTTGAAGGATTATTTCAAAAATTAATTAATTACAAAAATATTGGCACCTGTCATCTATTTATGGTATCTGGAGCCCCTGTAACTATGGTAGAAAAAGAAAACAAAATCCTTGTTCTTTCCTTGTAATAAAAAAAACCTTACAAGTTTAAACAACATGTCATATAGGGTGTTATTTGTGTGTGTCCTTAACATCTTCGTGCTAGTAGTGAGTATCAGATGAAAAGTCACATCAAATCATCTCTTGTGTTTCATTTCAGAGTCAATATAAAGCTTTAGGTTGGAAAGATGGTTGACATTATGTCCTCTGTGGTGATATACAGCAAAACGGCAACACGACAGCCAATCAGATTGCTCTGAAATTGTTCCCTCCCACTTAATATGATCACATTAAAATTATTCAAGTTGTATTGCAGTCTCAATTGCAGTCGTCTCAATAGGAGTAACCAGAAAATGCTGATCATATTTTATTCACTGCTGATGCTCAGCGTGGGGCGTAAGTATATAAAGTCCACATATATATTTCAAATATGTTGTTCTCCAGCATTAATTTAGCAAAGACCGTCTAAAAATCTATCTCTATTATAATCACTGCTCTATTTGATGTTATCCTCAGGTTGCTCTGATGATCTGACCTTTGAGACAAAGACTGTTGATGTTGGAGATGATGTGACTCTTACCTGTCCTTACCAGAAATCTGACTTGGGTTCAACATTGTTTTGGATCAGGCTTGTGTCTGGAAACTTTCATGAAGTCTTGGGAGGAACATACATCTCAAATACAGATGGAGTTACGAAAACTCGTCTTCACCATACAACAAAAAAAGATCCTGGAAGATTTGATCTGCATATTGACGGAACAAAGCAAAGCGATGCTGGAGTTTATTACTGCGTTAAAGTAGATTATCTTGAAATGACATTTTTGAACGGAACATTTTTAAGAATCAAAGGTAAGCTCCATTTACACAGTTGAATTTTCTTAAATGTATATATATATATATATCAGAGAGAGAACGAGAGACAGTGTTATAGCGTCAATGTATAGATTTTACCTACTTTGATTTTCATTGAAGTCAAGTTTATTTTCATGTTTGTATTTGCCAGGATCAGAAGCTAATATCACTGCCATCATTCAAGTGCCTCCATCTAACCCAGTCCATCCAGGAGACTCAGTGACTCTGCAGTGTTTAGTCCTCTACAGCTTCTCTAAGACCATCGACTCCTCTGATGCTGGAACTTCTTACTGTGCTGTGGCCACACATGAGCAAATATTATTTGGAAATGGAACAGTACTGGATATTGACGGTAATTGTCAAACATATCTATTCAAATCAATGATAGTCGTTCATTTTTATTTTGCTAGAATCCATTAAGATGTAGCATTAATCATTTGTTTCTAATGCATTCTGATATCAAACCCATACCTTTCATTATTTGCTAATTTTTCATGTTTTTTTCAGGTCTCAAGATGTTGGATTCACAGAAGGACAATACAACTGTGTTTGTGTTATACGCTGCTTTGGCTACAAGTCTGATCATTATTGCCCTCCTGATTTATATCATCAACAAAAAAACTTGTGGTTGTTATAAAGGTAAAGAAAAAAGGTTTTCATACATCAATCTATCATTTATCTATTGATTTTTGCATTTTGCAAAAGTTACCTTAATAGGCTTTACATCAAGTCATGTCAGTTTTATTTATGCATCCCAATATCCAATAAATGCAAAAACATTGTTTTGTTTAAATTGACTTACAGCAATTTTCATCTTCATTTCTTTATACAATACAGCTGCTGTTGTTGTGGAAACAAATGCTACAACAGACAGTGGTGATAGGAACAGTCAGCAGGTAAGAAAAGATGACACTGGAAATCTGATTTCCATATGTAAGTATTTACATTTGCTGTCTCACAACATTTTCTCTATTCATTTACTCAGAGAGATGAGGACTCATTGGCTTATGCTGCACCAGCCTTCACCAAGAGGAAAGCTGGAAAAGCAGAGAGAAGGAATGTAAAATCAGCAGAGGGAGAGACTAACTACTCTGGTATCAGGTCTTCAGGGAATTATTAAAAATGGATTTGCCAATTAAAGCTTTTTTTTAATATCTGGAACACTGTTGGAAATATATTTCACATCAATTTCACATCACAAATTTAATTTGAATAACCTTAAAAATATCATTTTAACATATTTTTGATTTCTTGATATTCTATACAAGGATAATTGTGATGGAAAATGTCCACTTTTAATAGTTTTAATGGTTTTTGGTCATATGTCACAGCATGGTGCATCTGATATGTATTAAATATATTTTTGTGCATTAATAAACAGTCTATGAATTGGTTTATCGTGCATGACTGAAAGACAAACTATCATCAATGCATTATAAAAGTATTTTTAGTGAATGATATTGAAAATTATATATAATCTAGAACTTTATTTTAATGTAAACCAACTTTGGTTTCTATGCTTTTATATTGGCATAACTTTTGTTTCATGATTAACTTTTTTGTCATGATTCATTTATCTTGAAAATGACTATAGTTCAAATCAATGCAGGATGCTCTTCTATAAGACATTATATTGCATATTTTGTATAATGTTTAAATCACAGTAAAAACAAGTACAATATTTCAAGCATATTTTTATAGTATTTTGTTTATACAAAAACATGCTGATCTGTGACCACACTTAAATCTGTTTATCTTAATGTATTACAAACTATATTTGATTAACTATTCAACAAGCATGTTCTACAAATAAAATTTGCACGAATAAAAAAAAATCTACATTGTACTCGATTTACTGAACAATTTAAGGCCAGATATTGTGTTGTGTTTGTTGCTGATCCAAATGAAGGACAAAAAGAAGAAGAGGAAGAAGTGTCTTGCAAGCAAAACGCAAATAAACTACAGATCAGAACATGGCATAAGTCTTAGTGCACAGGCCCTGCTCTGCCTGACCAACCAGCTGTGAACATCACAATAACACCACCAGTCGATTCCAGGTAGAGATGGACCAAGTCCTTATTCCTGAAGCAGATTTGATTTGGGTGCCCCCCCCCCCCACTGCCAAAGCTATTGACTATTGTCAATACTTGATCATTTGCACGCTGTAAATCTCACCCTTGTCAATTTTATTAGTTGTACCTGTGTTGCTTACATCAAAACAATATGGTTTTATGGTTAATCTTAGAGTGGCCTGTCTAGAATTAGTCTGGCTGGATGAGCTAGAATTTAGTTTTATGGAACCGCTTGAATCCGATTGATTTCTTGGGTTCATTCAAATCATGTCTTGGACTATAATCCTCGCTTTTTTTCACGTCTTTTTCTGAAACAGGCCCCTGCTTGTATGCCTGGTTTTCCCTTGTGTTCCTAGTGTTTTTCCAGTATCCCCAATTTTCTAGGTAAGTTCATTTTCCTTTTTTCTTTTTTTTTCATTCTACTCTATTCCTGGATTCTGTTTTGAATTATTTACATGGATGTTGGATTTTGTGTGTACCGGACCCGCCTGCATGATGGACTGTTTTTCCTTACCCTGCATGACCATAGTTTGTCATTAAGTCTAAGGTGTTGAACTTATTTAAATCCAACCATTAGTATCTTACTACTTTGTCTCTGCTTCATGTCTGCACCTGGGGACTCACTGAAACCTAATAATGCATGCCGTTATTGAAAACAACAAGCAAAGCCACACACAAGAAGCTACACTCAGACAAAGTCTGTGGTGGGTTGGCTTCTCCACCCTCTGACCAGACATCGAGGCTGTTTACTCAGAACAGACCTGACTATGTTCTACAACAGATTTCAGGTCTTTCTTGCTGCTACATGTGCTAATTAAACAAATCCTGCCTATAAATCATATTCTTGAAGTTTAAACCTCTGCAACAGCTTTTTTTTTTAAATATCAAAATGCATATTAGCTCCTGATTTGTTTTCATGTAATTGATACATTCATTCACCGTTCATCCATCACAGCAAGGCAGTCAAAACTTTGGTCAATAATCTGACAAATTTAAGATCAGATTTCCAAGTCCTGCTCTTGCCAAAAAGAGCAGGGTGGGCCCAGTGAAAGATTACCACCTCTACTGTCTGACGTCAGCCATCAATCCGAAAGACCAAACTGAAGAAGAGTGTGGTTAAAAAATGGTGGCACAGTGTCACTGAATCCTCCTGTAAATTGCTGTGACGCTAATGCTAATAAGAATCATTGCCTTTTCAAACAGTCTAAAACAGCAATCAAGGCCAGTTTCCTGAGGCTATAACAGAGTGAGGAAGTTAGAGAATAACCTTTGTAGTCACGCCTTTGTTTGAAGCCCAACCTCAGAAGTGCTCAGTTTCCATGCATCATTTGTTTGTCAGTGGTGACTATGAATGTTATTTATCTGTGTTTGTGTGTGTGTAAAAGTACATTAAAGTATTTACTTCAAGTCTGTGTACAGGAGCTGGGCACAGCATTGTTTCAGGGTATCACACATTCAGCCATGTTTGGATATTTTTTCAATGTAAAAACTGTACTGCAGTTTTGATCTTTTCAGTTTCCTTTATTTTCAGGATCTCTACATTTTTGTGACTCACTTACTTTGTCTCTCATCTCACCTCTCCGATGAGTGTCACTACTCTATCTGACTGTAATGTAGACCAATCAAATGTACACCAGTCAATCAAATGTACACCAGTCAATCAAATGTACACCAGTCAATCAAATGTATACCAGTCAATCAAATGTACACCAGTCAATTAAATGTACACCAGTAAATCTAATGTACACCAGTCAATTAAATGTCTGTCTAAAAATGCTTTAATTTTAGCATCATTCTCAAGAGGGTTCTAGCATCTGTCTGGTTATTTTTCTAGAACTTGCTTCCTGCAACTTCACAGTTTCGGTTCATTCTCACTGATCTCATCACTCGTTTCCAGACACAGTAGACTGCTGTTTTCAGCTGGTTGTGGAAATTACAAATCACTTTGCTGATCCAAGTCATTTTTTTTATTTCAATTCAGTTGAAGGATTATTTCAAAAATTAATTAATTACAAAGATATTGGCACCTGTCATCTATTTATGGTATCTGGAGCCCCTGTAACTATGGTAGAAAAAGAAGACACAAAATCCTTGTTCTTTCCTTGTAATAAAAAAAACCTTACAAGTTTAAACAACATGTCATATAGGGTGTTATTTGTGTGTCCTTAACGTCTTCGTCCTAGTAGTGAGTATCAGATGAAAAGTCACATCAAATCATCTCTTGTGTTTCATTTCAGAGTCAATATCAAGCTTTAGGTTGGAAAGATGGTTGACATTATGTCCTCTGTGGTGATATACAGCAAAACGGCAACACGACAGCCAATCAGATTGCTCTGAAATTGTTCCCTCCCACTTGATATGATCACATTAAAATTATTCAAGTTGTATTGCAGTCTAAATTGCAGTCGTCTTAAGAGGAGTAACCAGAAAATGCTGATCATATTTTATTCACTGCTGATGCTCAGCGTGGGGTGTAAGTATATAAAGTCCATATATATATTTCAAATATGTTGTTCTCCAGCATTAATTTAGCAAAGACCATATAAAAATCTATCTCTATTATAATCACTGCTCTATTTGATGTCATCCTCAGGTTGCTCTGATGATCTGACCTTTGAGACAAAGACTGTTGATGTTGGAGATGATGTGACTCTTACCTGTCCTTACCAGAAATCTGACTTTGGTCAAACATTGTTTTGGATCAGGCTTGTGTCTGGAAACTTTCATGAAGTCTTGGGAGGAACATACATCTCAAATACAGATGGAGTTACGAAAACTCATCTTCACCTTACAACAAAACAAGAGCCTGGAACATTTGATCTGCATATTGAAGGAACAAAGCAAAGCGATGCTGGAGTTTATTACTGCGTTAAAGTAGATTATCTTGAAATGACATTTTTGAACGGAACATTTTTAAGAATCAAAGGTAAGCTCCATTTACTCAGTTGAATTTTCTTAAATGTATATATATATATATCAGAGAGAGAGAGAAAGAGAGACAGTGTTATAGCGTTAATGTATAAATTTTACCTACTTTGATTTTCATTGAAGTCAAGTTTATTTTCATGTTTGTATTTGCCAGGATCAGAAGCTAATATCACTATCATCATTCAAGTGCCTCCATCTAACCCAGTCCATCCAGGAGACTCAGTGACTCTGCAGTGTTTAGTCCTCTACAGCTTCTCTAAGACCATCAACTCCTCTGATGCTGGAACTTCTTCCTGTGCTGTGGCCACACATGAGCAAATATTATTTGGAAATGGAACAGTACTGGATATTGACGGTAATTGTCAAACATATCTATTCAAATCAATGATAGTCGTTAATTTTAAATTTGCTAGAATCCATTAAGATGTAGCATTAATCATTTGTTTCTAATGCATTCTGATATCAAAACCATACCTTTCATTATTTGCTAATTTTTCATGTTTTTTTCAGGTCTCAAGATGTTGTATTCACTGAAGGACAATCCAACTGTGTTTGTGTTATGCGCTGCTTTGGCTACAAGTCTGATCAATATTGCCCTCCTGATTTATATCATCAACAAAAAAACTTGTGGTTGTTATAAAGGTAAAGAAAAAAGGTTTTCATACATCAATCTATCATTTATCTATTGATTTTTGCATTTAGCAAAAGTTACCTTAATAGGCTTTACATCAAGTCATGTCAGTTTTATTTATGCATCCCAAATCCAATAAATGCAAAAACATTGTTTTGTGTAAATTGAATTACAGCAACTTTCATCTTCATTTTTTATACAATACAGCTGCTGTTGTTGTGGAAACAAATGCTACAACAGACAGTGGTGATAGGCACAGTCAGCAGGTAAGAAAAGATGACACTGGAAATCTGATTTCCATATGTAAGTATTTACATTTGCTGTCTCACAACATTTTCTCTATTCATTTACTCAGAGAGATGAGGACTCGTTGGCTTATGCTGCACCAGCCTTCACCAAGAGGAAAGCTGGAAAAGCAGAGAGAAGGAATGGAAAATCAGCAGAGGGAGAGACTATCTACTCTGGTATCAGGTCTTCAGGGAATTATTAAACATGGATTTGCCAATTAAAGCTTTTTTTATATCTGGAACACTGTTGGAAATATATTTCATATCAATTTCACATCACAAATTTAATTTGAATAACCTTAAAAATATCGTTTTAACATATTTTTGATTTCTTGATATTTTATACAAGGATAATTGTGATGGAAAATGTCCACTTTTAATAGTTTTAATGGTTTTTGGTCATATGTCACAGCATGGTGCATCTGATATGTATTAAATATATTTTTGTGCATTAATAAACAGTCTATGAATTGGTTTATCGTGCATGACTGAAAGACAAACTATCATCAATGCATTATAAAAGTATTTTTACTGAATGATATTGAAAATTATATTTAATCTAGAACTTTACTTTAATGTAAACCAACTTGGTTTCTATGCTTTTATATTGGCATAACTTTTGTTTCATGATTAACTTTTTTGTCATGATTCATTTATCTTGAAAATGACTATAGTTCAAATCAATGCAGGATGCTCTTCTATAAGACATTGAGATTGCATATTTTGTATAATGTTTAAATCACAGTAAAAACAAGTACAATATTTCAAGCATATTTTATAGTATTTTGTTTATACAAAAACATGCTGATCTGTGACCACACTTAAATCTGTTTATCTTAATGTATTACAAACTATATTTGATTAACTATTCAACAAGCATGTTCTATAAATAAAATTTGCACAAATAAAAAAAAATCTGCATTGTCCTCGATTTACTGAACAATTTAAGGCCAGATATTGTGTTGTGTTTGTTGCTGATCCAAATGAAGGACAAAAAGAAGAAGAGGAAGAAGTGTCTTGCAAGCAAAACGCAAATAAACTACAGATCAGAACATGGCATAAGTCTTAGTGCACAGGCCCTGCTCTGCCTGACCAACCAGCTGTGAACATCACAATAACACCACCAGTCGATTCCAGGTAGAGATGGACCAAGTCATTATTCCTGAAGCAGATTTGATTTGGGTGCCCCCCCCACTGCCAAAGCTATTGACTATTGTCAATACTTGATCATTTGCACGCTGTAAATCTCACCCGTGTCAATTTTATTAGTTGTACCTGTATTGCTTACATCAAAACAATATGGTTTTATGGTTAATCTTAGAGTGGCCTGTCTAGAATTAGTCTGGCTGGATGAGCTAGAATTTAGCTTTATGGAACCGCTTGAACCCGATTGATTTCTTTGGTTCATTCAAATCAGGTCTTGGACTATAATCCTCGCTTTTTTTCACGTCTTTTTCTGAAATAAGGCCCCAGCTTGTATGCCTGGTTTTCCCTTGTGTTCCTAGTGTTTTTCCAGTATCCCCAGTTTTCTAGGTAAGTTAATTTTCCTTTTTTCTTTTTTTTTCATTCTACTCTATTCCTGGATTCTGTTTTGAATTATTTACATGGATGTTGGATTTTGTGTGTACCGGACCCGCCTGCATGATGGACTGTTTTTCCTTACCCTGCATGACCATAGTTTGTCATTAAGTCTAAGGTGTTGAACTTATTTAACAGCAATCAAGGCCAGTTTCCTGAGGCTATAACAGAGTGAGGAAGTTAGAGAATAAACTTTGTAGTCACACCTTTGTTTGAAGCCCAACCTCAGAAGTGCTCAGTTTCCATGCATCATTTGTTTGTCAGTGGTGACTATGAATGTTATTTATCTGTGTTTGTGTGTGTGTAAAAGTACATTAAAGTATTTACTTCAAGTCTGTGTACAGGAGCTGGGCACAGCATTGTTTCAGGGTATCACACATTCAGCCATGTTTGGATATTTTTTCAATGTAAAAATTGTACTGCAGTTTTGATCTTTTCAGTTTCCTTTATTTTCAGGATCTCTACGTTTTTGTGACTCACTTACTTTGTCTCTCATCTCACCTCTCCGATGAGTGTCACTACTGTATCTGACTGTAATGTAGACCAATCAAATGTACACCAGTCAATTACATGTACACCAGTCAATCAAATGTATACCAGTCAATTAAATGTCTGTCTAAAAATGCTTTAATTTTAGCATCATTCTAAAGAGGGTTCTAGCATCTGTCTCTTTATTTTTCTAAAACTTGCTTCCAGCAACTTCACTGTTTCGGTTCATTCTCACTGATCTCATCACTCGTTTCCAGACACAGTAGACTGCTGTTTTCAGCTGGTTGTGGAAATTACAAATCACTTTGCTGATCCAAGTCATTTTTTTTTATTTCAATTCAGTTGAAGGATTATTTCAAAAATTAATTAATTACAAAAATATTGGCACCTGTCATCTATTTATGGTATCTGGAGCCCCTGTAACTATGGTAGAAAAAGAAAACACAAAATCCTTGTTCTTTCCTTGTAATAAAAAAAACCTTACAAGTTTAAACAACATGTCATATAGGGTGTTATTTGTGTGTCCTTAACATCTTCATCCTAGTAGTGAGTATCAGATGAAAAGTCACATCAAATCATCTCTTGTGTTTCATTTCAGAGTCAATATCAAGCTTTAGGTTGGAAAGATGGTTGACATTATGTCCTCTGTGGTGATATACAGCAAAACGGCAACACGACAGCCAATCAGATTGCTCTGAAATTGTTTCCTCCCACTTGATATGATCACATTAATATTATTCAAGTTGTATTGCAGTCTAAATTGCAGTCGTCTCAAGAGGAGTAACCAGAAAATGCTGATCATATTTTATTCACTGCTGATGCTCAGCGTGGGGCGTAAGTATATAAAGTCCATATATATATTTCAAATATGTTGTTCTCCAGCATTAATTTAGCAAAGACCATATAAAAATCTATCTCTATTATAATCACTGCTCTATTTGATGTTATCCTCAGGTTGCTCTGATGATCTGACCTTTGAGACAAAGACTGTTGATGTTGGAGATAATGTGACTCTTACCTGTCCTTACCAGAAATCTGAATTTGGTCCAAGATTGTTTTGGATCAGGCTTGTGTCTGGAAACTTTCATGAAGTCTTGGGAGGAACATACATCTCAGATACAGATGGAGTTACGAAATCTCATCTTCACCTTACAACAAAAAAAGAGCCTGAAACATTTGTTCTGCATATTGATGGAACAAAGAAAAGTGATGCTGGAGTTTATTACTGCGTTAAAGTAAAGCATCTTGAAATGACATTTTTGAAAGGAACATTTTTAAGAATCAAAGGTAAGCTCCATTTACATCGTTGAGTTTTCTTAAATGTATATATATATATATATTATCAGAGAGAGAGAGAAAGAGAGACAGTGTTATAGCGTTAATGTATAAATTTTACCTACTTTGATTTTCATTGAAGTCAAGTTTATTTTCATGTTTGTATTTGCCAGGATCAGAAACTAATATCACTGCCATCATTCAAGTGCCTCCATCTAACCCAGTCCATCCAGGAGACTCAGTGACTCTGCAGTGTTTAGTCCTCTACAGCTTCTCTAAGACCATCGACTCCTCTGATGCTGGAACTTCTTACTGTACTGTGGCCACACATGAGCAAATATTATTTGGAAATGGAACAGTACTGGATATTCACGGTAATTGTCAAACATATCTATTCAAATCAATGATAGTCGTTAATTTTAAATTTGCTAGAATCCATTAAGATGTAGCATTAATCATTTGTTTCTAATGCATTCTGATATCAAAACCATACCTTTCATTATTTGCTAATTTTTCATGTTTTTTTCAGGTCTCAGGATGTTGGATTCACAGGACAATACAAAGGTGTTTGTGTTATGCGCTGCTTTGGCTACAAGTCTGATCAATATTGCCCTCCTGATTTATATTATCAACAAAAAAACTTGTGGTTGTTATAAAGGTAAAGAAAAAAGGTTTTCATACATCAATCTATCATTTATCTATTGATTTTTGCATTTAGCAAAAGTTACCTTAATAGGCTTTACATCAAGTCATGTCAGTTTTATTTATGCATCCCAAATCCAATAAATGCAAAAACATTGTTTTGTGTAAATTGAATTACAGCAACTTTCATCTTCATTTTTTATACAATACAGCTGCTGTTGTTGTGGAAACAAATGCTACAACAGACAGTGGTGATAGGCACAGTCAGCAGGTAAGAAAAGATGACACTGGAAATCTGATTTCCATATGTAAGTATTTACATTTGCTGTCTCACAACATTTTCTCTATTCATTTACTCAGAGAGATGAGGACTCATTGGCTTATGCTGCACCAGCCTTCACCAAGAGGAAAGCTGGAAAAGCAGAGAGAATGAATGGAAAATCAGCAGAGGGAGAGACTATCTACTCTGGTATCAGGTCTTCAGGGAATTATTAAAAATGGATTTGCCAATTAAAGCTTTTTTTTAATATCTGGAACACTGTTGGAAATATATTTCATATCAATTTCACATCACAAATTTAATTTGAATAACCTTAAAAATATCGTTTTAACATATTTTTGATTTCTTGATATTTTATACAAGGATAATTGTGATGGAAAATGTCCACATTTAATAGTTTTAATGGTTTTTGGTCATATCCCACAGCATGGTGCATCTGATATGTATTAAATATATTTTTGTGCATTAATAAACAGTCTATGAATTGGTTTATCGTGCATGACTGAAAGACAAACTATCATCAATGCATTATAAAAGTATTTTTACTGAATGATATTGAAAATTATATTTAATCTAGAACTTTACTTTAATGTAAACCAACTTGGTTTCTATGCTTTTATATTGGCATAACTTTTGTTTCATGATTAACTTTTTTCTCATGATTCATTTATCTTGAAAATGACTATAGTTCAAATCAATGCAGGATGCTCTTCTATAAGACATTGAGATTGCATATTTTGTATAATGTTTAAATCACAGTAAAAACAAGTACAATATTTCAAGCATATTTTATAGTATTTTGTTTATACAAAAACATGCTGATCTGTGACCACACTTAAATCTGTTTATCTTAATGTATGACAAACTATATTTGATTAACTATTCAACAAGCATGTTCTACAAATAAAATTTGCACGAATAAAAAAAAATCTGCATTGTCCTCGATTTACTGAACAATTTAAGGCCAGATATTGTGTTGTGTTTGTTGCTGATCCAAATGAAGGACAAAAAGAAGAAGAGGAAGAAGTATCTTGCAAGCAAAACGCAAATAAACTACAGATCAGAACATGGCATAAGTCTTAGTGCACAGGCCCTGCTCTGCCTGACCAACCAGCTGTGAACATCACAATAACACCACCAGTCGATTCCAGGTAGAGATGGACCAAGTCCTTATTCCTGAAGCAGATTTGATTTGGGTGCCCCCCCCCCCCCCCCCCCCCCCCCCCCCACTGCCAAAGCTATTGACTATTGTCAATACTTGATCATTTGCACGCTGTAAATCTCACCCTTGTCAATTTTATTAGTTGTACCTGTGTTGCTTACATCAAAACAATATGGTTTTATGGTTAATCTTAGAGTGGCCTGTCTAGAATTAGTCTGGCTGGATGAGCTAGAATTTAGCTTTATGGAACCGCTTGAACCCGATTGATTTCTTTGGTTCATTCAAATCATGTCTTGGACTATAATCCTCGCTTTTTTTCACGTCTTTTTCTGAAACAGGCCCCAGCTTGTATGCCTGGTTTTCCCTTGTGTTCCTAGTGTTTTTCCAGTATCCCCAATTTTCTAGGTAAGTTCATTTTCCTTTTTTCTTTTTTTTTCATTCTACTCTATTCCTGGATTCTGTTTTGAATTATTTACATGGATGTTGGATTTTGTGTGTACCGGACCCGCCTGCATGATGGACTGTTTTTCCTTACCCTGCATGAACATAGTTTGTCAGTAAGTCTAAGGTGTTGAACTTATTTAAATCCAACCATCAGTATCTTACTACTCTGTCTCTGCTTCATGTCTGCACCTGGGGACTCACTGAAACCTACCAATGCATGCCGTTATTGAAAACAACAAGCAAAGCCACACACAAGAAGCTACACTCAGACAAAGTCTGTGGTGGGTTGGCTTCTCCACCCTCTGACCAGACATCGAGGCTGTTTACTCAGAACAGACCTGACTATGTTCTACAACAGATTTCAGGTCTTTCTTGCTGCTACATGTGCTAATTCAACAAATCCTGCCTATAAATTATATTCTTGAAGTTTAAACCTCTGCAACAGCTTTTTTTTTAAATATCAAAATGCATATTAGCTCCTGATTTGTTTTCATGTAATTGATACATTCATTCACCATTCATCCATCACAGCAAGGCAGTCAAAACTTTGGTCAATAATCTGACAAATTTAAGATCAGATTTCCAAGTCCTGCTCTTGCCAAAAAGAGCAGGATGGGCCCAGTGAAAGATTACCACCTCTACTGTCTGACGTCAGCCATCAATCCGAAAGACCAAACTGAAGAAGAGTGTGGTTAAAAAATGGTGGCACAGTGTCACTGAATCCTCCTGTAAATTGCTGTGATGCTAATGCTAATAAGAATCATTGCCTTTTCAAACAGTCTAAAACAGCAATCAAGGCCAGTTTCCTGAGGCTATAACAGAGTGAGGAAGTTAGAGAATAAACTTTGTATTCACACCTTTGTTTGAAGCCCAACCTCAGAAGTGCTCAGTTTCCATGCATCATTTGTTTGTCAGTGGTGACTATGAATGTTATTTATCTGTGTTTGTGTGTGTGTAAAAGTACATTAAAGTATTTACTTCAAGTCTGTATACAGGAGCTGGGCACAGCATTGTTTCAGGGTATCACACATTCAGCCATGTTTGGATATTTTTTCAATGTAAAAATTGTACTGCAGTTTTGATCTTTTCAGTTTCCTTTATTTTCAGGATCTCTACGTTTTTGTGACTCACCTACTTTGTCTCTCATCTCACCTCTCCGATGAGTGTCACTACTCTATCTGACTGTAATGTAGACCAATCAAATGTACACCAGTCAATTACATGTACACCAGTAAATTTAATGTACACCAGTCAATCAAATGTACACCAGTCAATTAAATGTACACCAGTAAATTTAATGTATACCAGTCAATCAAATGTACACCAGTCAATCAAATGTACACCAGTCAATTAAATGTACACCAGTAAATCAAATGTACACCAGTCAATCAAATGTACACCAGTCAATTCAATGTACACCAGTCAATCAAATGTACACCAGTCAATTAAATGTCTGTCTAAAAATGCTTTAATTTTAGTATCATTCTCAAGAGGGTTCTAGCATCTGTCTGGTTATTTTTCTAGAACTTGCTTCCTGCAACTTCACTGTTTCGGTTCATTGTCACTGATCTCATCACTCGTTTCCAGACACAGTAGACTGCTGTTTTCAGCTGGTTGTGGAAATTACAAATCACTTTGCTGATCCAAGTCATTTTTTTTTCATTTCAATTCAGTTGAAGGATTATTTCAAAAATTAATTAATTACAAAAATATTGGCACCTGTCATCTATTTATGGTATATGGAGCCCCTGTAACTATGGTAGAAAAAGAAAACACAAAATCCTTGTTCTTTCCTTGTAATAAAAAAAACCTTACAAGTTTAAACAACATGTCATATAGGGTGTTATTTGTGTGTCCTTAACATCGTCGTCCTAGTAGTGAGTATCAGATGAAAAGTCACATCAAATCATCTCTTGTGTTTTATTTCAGAGTCAATATCAAGCTTTAGGTTGGAAAGATGGTTGACATTATGTCCTCTGTGGTGATATACAGCAAAACGGCAACACGACAGCCAATCAGATTGCTCTGAAATTGTTTCCTCCCACTAGATATGATCACATTAATATTATTCAAGTTGTACTGCAGTCTAAATTGCAGTCGTCTCAAGAGGAGTAACCAGAAAATGCTGATCATATTTTATTCACTGCTGATGCTCAGCGTGGGGCGTAAGTATATAAAGTCCATATATATAGTTCAAATATGTTGTTCTCCAGCATTAATTTAGCAAAGACCATATAAAAATCTATCTCTATTATAATCACTGCTCTATTTGATGTCATCCTCAGGTTGCTCTGATGATCTGACCTTTGAGACAAAGACTGTTGATGTTGGAGATAATGTGACTCTTACCTGTCCTTACCAGAAATCTGACTTTGGTCCAAGATTGTTTTGGATCAGGCTTGTGTCTGGAAACTTTCATGAAGTCTTGGGAGGAACATACATTTCAGATAAACATGGAGTTACGAAAACTCATCTTCACCTTACAACAAAACAAGAGCCTGAAACATTTGTTCTGCATATTGAAGGAACAAAGCAAAGCGATGCTGGAGTTTATTACTGCGTTCAAGTAGATTATCTTGAAATGACATTTTTGAAAGGAACATTTTTAAGAATCAAAGGTAAGCTCCATTTACTCAGTTGAATTTTCTTAAATGTATATATATATATATATATATATATATATATATATATTATCAGAGAGAGAGAGAAAGAGAGACAGTGTTATAGCGTTAATGTATAAATTTTACCTACTTTGATTTTCATTGAAGTCAAGTTTATTTTCATGTTTGTATTTGCCAGGATCAGAAACTAATATCACTGCCATCATTCAAGTGCCTGCATCTCACCAAGTCCATCCAGGAGACTCAGTGACTCTGCAGTGTTTAGTCCTCTACAGCTTCTCTAAGACCATCCACTCCTCTGATGCTGGAACTTCTTACTGTGCTGTGGCCACACATGAGCAAATATTATTTGGAAATGGAACAGTACTGGATATTCACGGTAATTGTCAAACATATCTATTCAAATCAATGATAGTCGTTAATTTTTATTTTGCTAGAATCCATTAAGATGTAGCATTAATCATTTGTTTCTAATGCATTCTGATATCAAACCCATACCTTTCATTATTTGCTAATTTTTCATGTTTTTTTCAGGTCTCAAGATGTTGGATTCACAGAAGGACAATACAACTGTGTTTGTGTTATACGCTGCTTTGGCTACAAGTCTGATCATTATTGCCGTCCTGATTTATATCATCAACAAAAAAACTTGTGGTTGTTATAAAGGTAAAGAAAAAAGGTTTTCATACATCAATCTATCATTTATCTATTGATTTTTGCATTTTGCAAAAGTTACCTTAATAGGCTTTACATCAAGTCATGTCAGTTTTATTTATGCATCCCAATATCCAATAAATGCAAAAACATTGTTTTGTTTAAATTGACTTACAGCAACTTTCATCTTCATTTTTTAATACAATACAGCTGCTGTTGTTGTGGAAACAAATGCTACAACAGACAGTGGTGATAGGCACAGTCAGCAGGTAAGAAAAGATGACACTGGAAATCTGATTTCCATATGTAAGTATTTACATTTGCTGTCTCACAACATTTTCTCTATTCATTTACTCAGAGAGATGAGGACTCATTGGCTTATGCTGCACCAGCCTTCACCAAGAGGAAAGCTGGAAAAGCAGAGAGAAGGAATGGAAAATCAGCAGAGGGAGAGACTATCTACTCTGGTATCAGGTCTTCAGGGAATTATTAAAAATGGATTTGCCAATTAAAGCTTTTTTTAATATCTGGAACACTGTTGGAAATATATTTCACATCAATTTCACATCACAAATTTAATTTGAATAACCTTAAAAATATCGTTTTAACATATTTTTGATTTCTTGATATTCTATGCAAGGATAATTGTGATGGAAAATGTCCACATTTAATAGTTTTAATGGTTTTTGGTCATATCCCACAGCATGGTGCATCTGATATGTATTAAATATATTTTTGTGCATTAATAAACAGTCTATGAATTGGTTGATCGTGCATGACTGAAAGACAAACTATCATCAATGCATTATAAAAGTATTTTTACTGAATGATATTGAAAATTATATTTAATCTAGAACTTTATTTTAATGTAAACCAACTTTGGTTTCTATGCTTTTATATTGGCATAACTTTTGTTTCATGATTAACTTTTTTGTCATGATTCATTTATCTTGAAAATGACTATAGTTCAAATCAATGCAGGATGCTCTTCTATAAGACATTATATTGCATATTTTGTATAATGTTTAAATCACAGTAAAAACAAGTACAATATTTCAAGCATATTTTTATAGTATTTTGTTTATACAAAGACATGCTGATCTGTGACCACACTTAAATCTGTTTATCTTAATGTATTACAAACTATATTTGATTAACTATTCAACAAGCATGTTCTACAAATAAGATTTGCGCGAATAAAAAAAATCTGCATTGTCCTCGATTTACTGAACAATTTAAGGCCAGATATTGTGTTGTGTTTGTTGCTGATCCAAATGAAGGACAAAAAGAAGAAGAGGAAGAAGTGTCTTGCAAGCAAAACGCAAATAAACTA
This sequence comes from Chaunax sp. Z400, assembly GCA_037577475.1. Lineage (NCBI taxonomy): Eukaryota > Metazoa > Chordata > Actinopteri > Lophiiformes > Chaunacidae > Chaunax > Chaunax sp. Z400. Next base: position 16,702,731 of record CM075189.1, read on the forward strand.
CAGATCAGAACATGGCATAAGTCTTAGTGCACAGGCCCTGCTCTGCCTGACCAACCAGCTGTGAACATCACAATAACACCACCAGTCGATTCCAGGTAGAGATGGACCAAGTCTTTATGCCTGAAGCAGAATTTGATTTGGGTGCCCCCACACTGCCAAAGCTATTGACTATTGTCAATACTTGATCATTTGCACGCTGTAAATCTCACCCTTGTCAATTTTATTAGTTGTACCTGTGTTGCTTACATCAAAACAATATGGTTTTATGGTTAATCTTAGAGTGGCCTGTCTAGAATTAATCTGGCTGGATGAGCTAGAATTTAGCTTTATGGAACCGCTTGAATCCGATTGATTTCTTGGTTTCATTCAAATCAGGTCTTGGACTATAATCCTCGCTTTTTTTCACGTCTTTTTCTGAAACAGGCCCCAGCTTGTATGCCTGGTTTTCCATTGTGTTCCTAGTGTTTTTTCCAGTATTCCCAGTTTTCTAGGTAAGTTCATTTTCCTTTTTTCTTTTTTTTTCATTCTACTCTATTCCTGGATTCTGTTTTGAATTATTTACATGGATGTTGGATTTTGTGTGTACCGGACCCGCCTGCATGATGGACTGTTTTTCCTTACCCTGCATGAACATAGTTTGTCAGTAAGTCTAAGGTGTTGAACTTATTTAACAGCAATCAAGGCCAGTTTCCTGAGGCTATAACAGAGTGAGGAAGTTAGAGAATAAACTTTGTATTCACACCTTTGTTTGAAGCCCAACCTCAGAAGTGTTCAGTTTCCATGCATCATTTGTTTGTCAGTGGTGACTATGAATGTTATTTATCTGTGTTTGTGTGTGTAAAAGTACATTAAAGTATTTACTTCAAGTCTGTGTACAGGAGCTGGGCACAGCATTGTTTCAGGGTATCACACATTCAGCCATGTTTGGATATTTTTTTAATGTAAAAATTGTACTGCAGTTTTGATCTTTTCTGTTTCCTTTATTTTCAAGATCTCTACGTTTTTGTGACTCACTTACTTTGTCTCTCATCTCACATCTCCGATGAGTGTCACTACTCTATCTGACTGTAATGTAGACCAATCAAATGTACACCAGTCAATTAAATGTCTGTCTAAAAATGCTTTAATTTTAGCATCATTCTCAAGAGGGTTCTAGCATCTGTCTGATTATTTTTCTAGAACTTGCTTCCAGCAACTTCACTGTTTCGGTTCATTCTCACTGATCTCATCACTCGTTTCCAGACACAGTAGACTGCTGTTTTCAGCTGGTTGTGGAAATTACAAATCACTTTGCTGATCCAAGTCATTTTTTTTAATTTCAATTCAGTTGAAGGATTATTTCAAAAATTAATTAATTACAAAAATATTGGCACCTGTCATCTATTTATGGTATCTGGAGCCCCTGTAACTATGGTAGAAAAAGAAAACACAAAATCCTTGTTCTTTCCTTGTAATAAAAAAAACCTTACAAGTTTAAACAACATGTCATATAGGGTGTTATTTGTGTGCCCTTAACATCTTCGTCCTAGTAGTGAGTATCAGATGAAAAGTCACATCAAATCATCTCTTGTGTTTCATTTCAGAGTCAATATCAAGCTTTAGGTTGGAAAGATGGTTGACATTATGTCCTCGGTGGTGATATACAGCAAAACGGCAACACGACAGCCAATCAGATTGCTCTGAAATTGTTCCCTCCCACTTGATATGATCACATTAAAATCAAGTTGTGTTGCAGTCTAAATTGCAGTCGTCTCAAGAGGAGTAACCAGAAAATGCTGATCATATTTTATTCACTGCTGATGCTCAGCGTGGGGTGTAAGTATATAAAGTCCATATATATATTTCAAATATGTTGTTCTCCAGCATTAATTTAGCAAAGACCATATAAAAATCTATCTCTATTATAATCACTGCTCTATTTGATGTCATCCTCAGGTTGCTCTGATGATCTGACCTTTGAGACAAAGACTGTTGATGTTGGAGATATTGTGACTCTTACCTGTCCTTACCAGAAATCTGACTTGGGTTCAACATTGTTTTGGATCAGGCTTGTGTCTGGAAACTTTCATGAAGTCTTGGGAGGAACATACATTACAGATACAGATGGAGTTCCGAAAACTTATCTTCACCTTACAACAAAACAAGAGCCTGAAACATTTGTTCTGCATATTGAAGGAACAAAGAAAAGTGATGCTGGAGTTTATTACTGCGTTAGAGTAAAGTATGTTGAAATGACATTTTTGAAAGGAACATTTTTAAGAATCAAAGGTAAGCTCCATTTACACAGTTGAATTTTCTTAAATGTATATATATATATATATTATCAGAGAGAGAGAGAAAGAGAGACAGTGTTATAGCGTTAATGTATAAATTTTACCTACTTTGATTTTCATTGAAGTCAAGTTTATTTTCATGTTTGTATTTGCCAGGATCAGAAACTAATATCACTGCCATCATTCAAGTGCCTGCATCTCACCAAGTCCATCCAGGAGACTCAGTGACTCTGCAGTGTTTAGTCCTCTACAGCTTCTCTAAGACCATCGACTCCTCTGATGCTGGAACTTCTTACTGTGCTGTGGCCACACATGAGCAAATATTATTTGGAAATGGAACAGTACCGGATATTCACGGTAATTGTCAAACATATCTATTCAAATCAATGATAGTCGTTAATTTTTATTTTGCTAGAATCCATTAAGATGTAGCATTAATCATTTGTTTCTAATGCATTCTGATATCAAACCCATACCTTTCATTATTTGCTAATTTTTCATGTTTTTTTCAGGTCTCAGGATGTTGAAGGACAATACAACTGTGTTTGTGTTATACGCTGCTTTGGCTACAAGTCTCAACATTATTGCCTTCCTGATTTATAGCATCAACAAAAAACCTTAATAGGCTTTACATCAAGTCATGTCAGTTTTATTTATGCATCCCAATATCCAATAAATGCAAAAACATTGTTTTGTGTAAATTGAATTACAGCAACTTTCATCTTCATTTTTTATACAATACAGCTGCTGTTGTTGTGGAAACAAATGCTACAACAGACAGTGGTGATAGGCACAGTCAGCAGGTAAGAAAAGATGACACTGGAAATCTGATTTCCATATGTAAGTATTTACATTTGCTGTCTCACAACATTTTCTCTATTCATTTACTCAGAGAGATGAGGACTCATTGACTTATGCTGCACCAGCCTTCACCAAGAGGAAAGCTGGAAAAGCAGAGAGAAGGAATGTAAAATCAGCAGAGGGAGAGACTATCTACTCTGGTATCAGGTCTTCAGGGAATTATTAAAAATGGATTTGCCAATTAAAGCTTTTTTTAATATCTGGAACACTGTTGGAAATATATTTCACATCAATGTCACATCACAAATTTAATTTGAATAACCTTAAAAATATCGTTTTAACATATTTTTGATTTCTTGATATTTTATACAAGGATAATTGTGATGGAAAATGTCCACATTTAATAGTTTTAATGGTTTTTGGTCATATCCCACAGCATGGTGCATCTGATATGTATTAAATATATTTTTGTGCATTAATAAACAGTCTATGAATTGGTTTATCGTGCATGACTGAAAGACAAACTATCATCAATGCATTATAAAAGTATTTTTACTGAATGATATTGAAAATTATATTTAATCTAGAACTTTACTTTAATGTAAACCAACTTTGGTTTCTATGCTTTTATATTGGCATAACTTTTGTTTCATGATTAACTTTTTTGTCATGATTCATTTATCTTGAAAATGACTATAGTTCAAATCAATGCAGGATGCTCTTCTATAAGACATTATATTGCATATTTTGTAGAATGTTTAAATCACAGTAAAAACAAGTACAATATTTCAAGCATATTTTATAGTATTTTGTTTATACAAAAACATGCTGATCTGTGACCACACTTAAATCTGTTTATCTTAATGTATTACAAACTATATTTGATTAACTATACAACAAGCATGTTCTACAAATAAAATTTGCACGAATAAAAAAGAATCTGCATTGTCCTCGATTTACTGAACAATTTAAGGCCAGATATTGTGTTGTGTTTGTTGCTGATCCAAATGAAGGACAAAAAGAAGAAGAGGAAGAAGTGTCTTGCAAGCAAAACGCAAATAAACTACAGATCAGAACATGGCATAAGTCTTGGTGCACAGGCCCTGCTCTGCCTGACCAACCAGCTGTGAACATCACAATAACACCACCAGTCAATTCCAGGTAGAGATGGACCAAGTCTTTATGCCTGAAGTAGAATTTGATTTGGGTGCCCCCCCCCCCCCACTGCCAAAGCTATTGACTATTGTCAATACTTGATCATTTGCACGCTGTAAATCTCACCCTTGTCAATTTTATTAGTTGTACCTGTGTTGCTTACATCAAAACAATATGGTTTTATGGTTAATCTTAGAGTGGCCTGTCTAGAATTAGTCTGGCTGGATGAGCTAGAATTTAGCTTTATGGAACCGCTTGAATCCGATTGATTTCTTGGGTTCATTCAAATCAGGTCTTGGACTATAATCCTCGCTTTTTTTCACGTCTTTTTCTGAAACAGGCCCCAGCTTGTATGCCTGGTTTTCCATTGTGTTCCTAGTGTTTTTCCAGTATTCCCAGTTTTCTAGGTAAGTTCATTTTCCTTTTTTCTTTTTTTTTTCATTCTACTCTATTCCTGGATTCTGTTTTTGAATTATTCACATGGATGTTGGATTTTGTGTGTACCGGACCCGCCTGCATGATGGACTGTTTTTCCTTACCCTGCATGAACATAGTTTGTCAGTAAGTCTAAGGTGTTGAACTTATTTAACAGCAATCAAGGCCAGTTTCCTGAGGCTATAACAGAGTGAGGAAGTTAGAGAATAACCTTTGTATTCACGCCTTTGTTTGAAGCCCAACCTCAGAAGTGTTCAGTTTCCATGCATCATTTGTTTGTCAGTGGTGACTATGAATGTTATTTATCTGTGTTTGTGTGTGTGTAAAAGTACATTTAAGTATTTACTTCAAGTCTGTGTATAGGAGCTGGGCACAGCATTGTTTCAGGGTATCACACATTCAGCCATGTTTGGACATTTTTTCAATGTAAAAATTGTACTGCAGTTTTGATCTTTTCAGTTTCCTTTATTTTCAGGATCTCTACGTTTTTGTGACTCACTTACTTTGTCTCTCATCTCACCTCTCTGATGAGTGTCACTACTCTATCTGACTGTGATGTAGACCAATCAAATGTACACCAGTCAATTAAATGTAAACCAGTCAATGAAATGTACACCAGTCAATTAAATGTACACCAGTAAATTTAATGTACACCAGTCAATCAAATGTACACCAGTCAATCAAATGTACACCAGTCAATCAAATGTACACCAGTCAATTCAATGTACACCAGTCAATCAAATGTACACCAGTCAATCAAATGTACACCAGTCAATTCAATGTACACAAGTCAATCTAATGTACACCAGTCAATTAAATGTACACCAGTCAATTAAATATACACCAGTAAATCGAATGTACACCAGTCAATCAAATGTACACCAGTCAATTAAATGTCTGTCTAAAAATGCTTTAATTTTAGCATCATTCTCAAGAGGGTTCTAGCATCTGTCTGGTTATTTTTCTAGAACTTGCTTCCAGCAACTTCACTGTTTCGGTTCATTCTCACTGATCTCATCACTCATTTCCAGACACAGTAGACTGCTGTTTTCAGCTGGTTGTGGAAATTACAAATCACTTTGCTGATCCAAGTCATTTTTTTTATTTCAATTCAGTTGAAGGATTATTTCAAAAATTAATTAATTACAAAAATTTGGCACCTGTCATCTATTTATGGTATCTGGAGCCCCTGTAACTATGGTAGAAAAAGAAAACACAAAATCCTTTTTCTTTCCTTGTAATAAAAAAAACCTTACAAGTTTAAACAACCTGTCATATAGGGTGTTATTTGTGTGTCCTTAACATCTTCGTCCTAGTAGTGAGTATCAGATGAAAAGTCACATCAAATCATCTCTTGTGTTTCATTTCAGAGTCAATATCAAGCTTTAGGTTGGAAAGATGGTTGACATTATGTCCTCTGTGGTGATATACAGCAAAACGGCAACACGACAGCCAATCAGATTGCTCTGAAATTGTTCCCTCCCACTTGATATGATCACATTAAAATTATTCAAGTTGTATTGCAGTCTCAATTGCAGTCGTCTCAAGAGGAGTAACCAGAAAATGCTGATCATATTTTATTCACTGCTGATGCTCAGCGTGGGGCGTAAGTATATAAAGTCCATATATATATTTCAAATATGTTGTTCTCCAGCATTAATTTAGCAAAGACCATATAAAAATCTATCTCTATTATAATCACTGCTCTATTTGATGTCATCCTCAGGTTGCTCTGATGATCTGACCTTTGAGACAAAGACTGTTGATGTTGGAGATAATGTGACTCTTACCTGTCCTTACCAGAAATCTGACTTTGGTCCAAGATTGTTTTGGATCAGGCTTGTGTCTGGAAACTTTCATGAAGTCTTGGGAGGAACATACATTTCAGATAAACATGGAGTTACGAAAACTCATCTTCACCGTACAACAAAAAAAGATCCTGAAACATTTGTTCTGCATATTGAAGGAACAAAGCAAAGCGATGCTGGAGTTTATTACTGCGTTCAAGTAGATTATCTTGAAATGACATTTTTGAAAGGAACATTTTTAAGAGTCAAAGGTAATCTCCATTTACTCAGTTGAATTTTCTTAAATGTATATATATATATATCTCAGAGAGAAAGAGAAAGAGAGACAGTGTTATAGCGTTAATGTATAAATTTTACCTACTTTGATTTTCATTGAAGTCAAGTTTATTTTCATGTTTGTATTTGCCAGGATCAGAAGCTAATATCACTGCCATCATTCAAGTGCCTGCATCTAACCCAGGCAATCCAGGAGACTCAGTGACTCTGCAGTGTTTAGTCCTCTACAGCTTCTCTAAGACCATCGACTCCTCTGATGCTGGAACTTCTTACTGTGCTGTGGCCACACATGAGCAAATATTATTTGGAAATGGAACAGTACTGGATATTCACGGTAATTGTCAAACATATCTATTCAAATCAATGATAGTCGTTAATTTTTATTTTGCTAGAATCCATTAAGATGTAGCATTAATCATTTGTTTCTAATGCATTCTGATATCAAAACCATACCTTTCATTATTTGCTAATTTTTCATGTTTTTTCAGGTCTCAAGATGTTGGATTCACAGAAGGACAATACAACTGTGTTTGTGTTATACGCTGCTTTGGCTACAAGTCTGATCATTATTGCCGTCCTGATTTATAGCATCAACAAAAAAACTTGTGGTTGTTATAAAGGTAAAGAAAAAAGGTTTTCATACATCAATCTATCATTTATCTATTGATTTTTGCATTTTGCAAAAGTTACCTTAATAGGCTTTACATCAAGTCATGTCAGTTTTATTTATGCATCCCAATATCCAATAAATGCAAAAACATTGTTTTGTTTAAATTGACTTACAGCAACTTTCATCTTCATTTTTTAATACAATACAGCTGCTGTTGTTGTGGAAACAAATGCTACAACAGACAGTGGTGATAGGCACAGTCAGCAGGTAAGAAAAGATGACACTGGAAATCTGATTTCCATATGTAAGTATTTACATTTGCTGTCTCACAACATTTTCTCTATTCATTTACTCAGAGAGATGAGGACTCATTGGCTTATGCTGCACCAGCCTTCACCAAGAGGAAAGCTGGAAAAGCAGAGAGAAGGAATGGAAAATCAGCAGAGGGAGAGACTAACTACTCTGGTATCAGGTCTTCAGGGAATTATTAAAAATGGATTTGCCAATTAAAGCTTTTTTTTAATATCTGGAACACTGTTGGAAATATATTTCATATCAATTTCACATCACAAATTTAATTTGAATAACCTTAAAAATATCGTTTTAACATATTTTTGATTTCTTGATATTCTATGCAAGGATAATTGTGATGGAAAATGTCCACATTTAATAGTTTTAATGGTTTTTGGTCATATCCCACAGCATGGTGCATCTGATATGTATTAAATATATTTTTGTGCATTAATAAACAGTCTATGAATTGGTTGATCGTGCATGACTGAAAGACAAACTATCATCAATGCATTATAAAAGTATTTTTACTGAATGATATTGAAAATTATATTTAATCTAGAACTTTATTTTAATGTAAACCAACTTTGGTTTCTATGCTTTTATATTGGCATAACTTTTGTTTCATGATTAACTTTTTTCTCATGATTCATTTATCTTGAAAATGACTATAGTTCAAATCAATGCAGGATGCTCTTCTATAAGACATTATATTGCATATTTTGTATAATGTTTAAATCACAGTAAAAACAAGTACAATATTTCAAGCATATTTTTATAGTATTTTGTTTACACAAAAACATGCTGATCTGTGACCACACTTAAATCTGTTTATCTTAATGTATTATAAACTCTATTTGATTAACTATTCAACAAGCATGTTCTACAAATAAAATTTGCGCAAATAAAAAAAATCTGCATTGTCCTCGATTTACTGAACATTTTAAGGCCAGATATTGTGTTGTGTTTGTTGCTGATCCAAATGAAGGACAAAAAGAAGAAGAGGAAGAAGTGTCTTGCAAGCAAAACGCAAATAAACTACAGATCAGAACATGGCATAAGTCTTAGTGCACAGGCCCTGCTCTGCCTGACCAACCAGCTGTGAACATCACAATAACACCACCAGTCGATTCCAGGTAGAGATGGACCAAGTCGTTATGCCTGAAGCAGAATTTGATTTGGGTGCCCCCCCCACTGCCAAAGCTATTGACTATTGTCAATACTTGATCATTTGCACGCTGTAAATCTCACCCTTGTCAATTTTATTAGTTGTACCTGTGTTGCTTACATCAAAACAATATGGTTTTATGGTTAATCTTAGAGTGGCTTGTCTAGAATTAGTCTGGCTGGATGAGCTAGAATTTAGCTTTATGGAACCGCTTGAATCCGATTGATTTCTTGGGTTCATTCAAATCAGGTCTTGGACTATAATCTTCGCTTTTTTTCACGTCTTTTTCTGAAACAGGCCCCAGCTTGTATGCCTGGTTTTCCATTGTGTTCCTAGTGTTTTTCCAGTATTCCCAGTTTTCTAGGTAAGTTCATTTTCCTTTTTTCTTTTTTTTTCATTCTACTCTATTACTGGATTCTGTTTTTGAATTATTCACATGGATGTTGGATTTTGTGTGTACCGGACCCGCCTGCATGATGGACTGTTTTTCCTTACCCTGCATGAACATAGTTTGTCAGTAAGTCTAAGGTGTTGAACTTATTTAAATCCAACCATTAGTATCTTACTACTTTGTCTCTGCTTCATGTCTGCACCTGGGGACTCACTGAAACCTACCAATGCATGCCGTTATTGAAAACAACAAGCAAAGCCACAGACAAGAAGCTACACTCAGACAAAGTCTGTGGTGGGTTGGCTTCTCCACCCTCTGACCAGACATCGAGGCTGTTTACTCAGAACAGACCTGACTATGTTCTACAACAGATTTCAGGTCTTTCTTGCTGCTACATGTGCTAATTAAACAAATCCTGCCTATAAATTATATTCTTGAAGTTTAAACCTCTGCAACAGCTTTTTTTTAAATATCAAAATGCATATTAGCTCCTGATTTGTTTTCATGTAATTGATACATTCATTCACCGTTCATCCATCACAGCAAGGCAGTCAAAACTTTGGTCAATAATCTGACAAATTTAAGATCAGATTTCCAAGTCCTGCTCTTGCCAAAAAGAGCAGGGTGGGCCCAGTGAAAGATTACCACCTCTACTGTCTGACGTCAGCCATCAATCCGAAAGACCAAACTGAAGAAGAGTGTGGTTAAAAAATGGTGGCACAGTGTCACTGAATCCTCCTGTAAATTGCTGTGATGCTAATGCTAATAAGAATCATTGCCTTTTCAAACAGTCTAAAACAGCAATCAAGGCCAGTTTCCTGAGGCTATAACAGAGTGAGGAAGTTAGAGAATAACCTTTGTATTCACGCCTTTGTTTGAAGCCCAACCTCAGAAGTGCTCAGTTTCCATGCATCATTTGTTTGTCAGTGGTGACTATGAATGTTATTTATCTGTGTTTGTGTGTGTGTAAAAGTACATTAAAGTATTTACTTCAAGTCTGTGTACAGGAGCTGGGCACAGCATTGTTTCAGGGTATCACACATTCAGCCATGTTTGGATATTTTTTCAATGTAAAAATTGTACTGCAGTTTTGATCTTTTCCGTTTCCTTTATTTTCAGGATCTCTACGTTTTTGTGACTCACTTACTTTGTCTCTCATCTCACCTCTCTGATGAGTGTCACTACTGTATCTGACTGTAATGTAGACCAATCAAATGTACACCAGTCAATTAAATGTACACCAGTCAATCAAATGTACACCAGTAAATTTAATGTACACCAGTCAATCAAATGTACACCAGTCAATCAAATGTACACCAGTCAATTAAATGTACACCAGTAAATTTAATGTACACCAGTCAATCAAATGTACACCAGTCAATCAAATGTACACCAGTCAATCAAATGTACACCAGTCAATTCAATGTACACCAGTCAATCAAATGTACACCAGTCAATTAAATGTCTGTCTAAAAATGCTTTATTTTTAGCATCATTCTCAAGAGGGTTCTAGCATCTGTCTGGTTATTTTTCTAGAACTTGCTTCCTGCAACTTCACTGTTTCGGTTCATTCTCACTGATCTCATCACTCGTTTCCAGACACAGTAGACTGCTGTTTTCAGCTGGTTGTGGAAATTACAAATCACTTTGCTGATCCAAGTCATTTTTTTTAATTTCAATTCAGTTGAAGGATTATTTCAAAAATTAATTAATTACAAAAATATTGGCACCTTTCATCTATTTATGGTATCTGGAGCCCCTGTAACTATGGTAGAAAAAGAAAACACAAAATCCTTGTTCTTTCCTTGTAATAAAAAAACCTTACAAGTTTAAACAACATGTCATATTGGGTGTTATTTGTGTGTCCTTAACATCTTCGTCCTAGTAGTGAGTATCAGATGAAAAGTCACATCAAATCATCTCTTGTGTTTCATTTCAGAGTCAATATCAAGCTTTAGGTTGGAAAGATGGTTGACATTATGTCCTCTGTGGTGATATACAGCAAAACGGCAACACGACAGCCAATCAGATTGCTCTGAAATTGTTTCCTCCCACTAGATATGATCACATTAATATTATTCAAGTTGTACTGCAGTCTAAATTGCAGTCGTCTCAAGAGGAGTAACCAGAAAATGCTGATCATATTTTATTCACTGCTGATGCTCAGCGTGGGGCGTAAGTATATAAAGTCCATATATATATTTCAAATATGTTGTTCTCCAGCATTAATTTAGCAAAGACCGTATAAAAATCTATCTCTATTATAATCACTGCTCTATTTGATGTCATCCTCAGGTTGCTCTGATGATCTGACCTTTGAGACAAAGACTGTTGATGTTGGAGATGATGTGACTCTTACCAGTCCTTACCAGGTATTTGACTTTGATCAAAGATTGTTTTGGATCAGGCTTGTGTCTGGAAACTTTCATGAAGTCTTGGGAGGAACATACATTTCAGATAAACATGGAGTTACGGAAACTCGTCTTCACCTTACAACAAAACAAGAGCCTGGAACATTTGTTCTGCATATTAAAGGAACAAAGCAAAGCGATGCTGGAGTTTATTACTGCGTTAAAGTAAAGTATCTTGAAATGACATTTTTGACAGGAACATTTTTAAGAATCAAAGGTAAGCTCCATTTACTCAGTTGGGTTTTCTTAAATATATATATATATATATATATCAGAGAGAGAGAGAAAGAGAGACAGTGTTATAGCGTTAATGTATAAATTTGACCTACTTTGATTTTCATTGAAGTCAAGTTTATTTTCATGTTTGTATTTGCCAGGATCAGAAGCTAATATCACTGCCATCATTCAAGTGCCTCCATCTAACCCAGTCCATCCAGGAGACTCAGTGACTCTGCAGTGTTTAGTCCTCTACAGCTTCTCTAAGACCATCGACTCCTCTGATGCTGGAACTTCTTCCTGTGCTGTGGCCACACATGAGCAAATATTATTTGGAAATGGAACAGTACTGGATATTGACGGTAATTGTCAAACATATCTATTCAAATCAATGATAGTCGTTAATTTTAAATTTGCTAGAATCCATTAAGATGTAGCATTAATCATTTGTTTCTAATGCATTCTGATATCAAACCCATACCTTTCATTATTTGCTAATTTTTCATGTTTTTTTCAGGTCTCAAGATGTTGGATTCACAGAAGGACAATACAACTGTGTTTGTGTTATGCGCTGCTTTGGCTACAAGTCTGATCATTATTGCCGTCCTGATTTATATCATCAACAAAAAAACTTGTGGTTGTTATAAAGGTAAAGAAAAAAGGTTTTCATACATCAATCTATCATTTATCTATTGATTTTTGCATTTTGCAAAAGTTACCTTAATAGGCTTTACATCAAGTCATGTCAGTTTTATTTATGCATCCCAATATCCAATAAATGCAAAAACATTGTTTTGTTTAAATTGACTTACAGCAACTTTCATCTTCATTTTTTAATACAATACAGCTGCTGTTGTTGTGGAAACAAATGCTACAACAGACAGTGGTGATAGGCACAGTCAGCAGGTAAGAAAAGATGACACTGGAAATCTGATTTCCATATGTAAGTATTTACATTTGCTGTCTCACAACATTTTCTCTATTCATTTACTCAGAGAGATGAGGACTCATTGGCTTATGCTGCACCAACCTTCACCAAGAGGAAAGCTGGAAAAGCAGAGAGAAGGAATGGAAAATCAGCAGAGGGAGAGACTATCTACTCTGGTATCAGGTCTTCAGGGAATTATTAAAAATGGATTTGCCAATTAAAGCTTTTTTTAATATCTGGAACACTGTTGGAAATATATTTCACATCAATTTCACATCACAAATTTAATTTGAATAACCTTAAAAATATCGTTTTAACATATTTTTGATTTCTTGATATTCTATGCAAGGATAATTGTGATGGAAAATGTCCACATTTAATAGTTTTAATGGTTTTTGGTCATATGTCACAGCATGGTGCATCTGATATGTATTAAATATATTTTTGTGCATTAATAAACAGTCTATGAATTGGTTTATCGTGCATGACTGAAAGACAAACTATCATCAATGCATTATAAAAGTATTTTTACTGAATGATGTTGAAAATTATATTTAATCTAGAACTTTATTTTAATGTAAACCAACTTTGGTTTCTATGCTTTTATATTGGCATAACTTTTGTTTCATGATTAACATTTTTCTCATGATTCATTTATCTTGAAAATGACTATAGTTCAAATCAATGCAGGATGCTCTTCTATAAGACATTATATTGCATATTTTGTATAATGTTTAAATCACAGTAAAAACAAGTACAATATTTCAAGCATATTTTTATAGTATTTTGTTTATACAAAAACATGCTGATCTGTGACCACACTTAAATCTGTTTATCTTAATGTATTACAAACTATATTTGATTAACTATTCAACAAGCATGTTCTACAAATAAAATTTGCGCGAATAAAAAAAATCTGCATTGTCCTCGATTTACTGAACAATTTAAGACCAGATATTGTGTTGTGTTTGTTGCTGATCCAAATGAAGGACAAAAAGAAGAAGAGGAAGAAGTGTCTTGCAAGCAAAATGCAAATAAACTACAGATCAGAACATGGCATAAGTCTTAGTGCACAGGCCCTGCTCTGCCTGACCAACCAGCTGTGAACATCACAATAACACCACCAGTCGATTCCAGGTAGAGATGGACCAAGTCTTTATGCCTGAAGCAGAATTTGATTTGGGTGCCCCCCCCCCACTGCCAAAGCTATTGACTATTGTCAATACTTGATCATTTGCACGCTGTAAATCTCACCCTTGTCAATTTTATTAGTTGTACCTGTGTTGCTTACATCAAAACAATATGGTTTTATGGTTAATCTTAGAGTGGCCTGTCTAGAATTAGTCTGGCTGGATGAGCTAGAATTTAGCTTTATGGAACCGCTTGAATCCGATTGATTTCTTGGGTTCATTCAAATCAGGTCTTGGACTATAATCCTCGCTTTTTTTCACGTCTTTTTCTGAAACAGGCCCCAGCTTGTATGCCTGGTTTTCCATTGGTTTCCTAGTGTTTTTTCCAGTATTCCCAGTTTTCTAGGTAAGTTCATTTTCCTTTTTTCTTTTTTTTTCATTCTACTCTATTCCTGGATTCTGTTTTTGAATTATTCACATGGATGTTGGACTTTGTGTGTACCGGACCCGCCTGCATGATGGACTGTTTTTCCTTACCCTGCATGAACATAGTTTGTCAGTAAGTCTAAGGTGTTGAACTTATTTAAATCCAACCATTAGTATCTTACTACTTTGTCTCTGCTTCATGTCTGCACCTGGGGACTCACTGAAACCTAACAATGCATGCCGTTATTGAAAACAACAAGCAAAGCCACACACAAGAAGCTACACTCAGACAAAGTCTGTGGTGGGTTGGCTTCTCCACCCTCTGACCAGACATCGAGGCTGTTTACTCAGAACAGACCTGACTATGTTCTACAACAGATTTCAGGTCTTTCTTGCTGCTGCATGTGCTAATTAAACAAATCCTGCCTATAAATTATATTCTTGAAGTTTAAACCTCTGCAACAGCTTTTTTTTAAATATCAAAATGCATATTAGCTCCTGATTTGTTTTCATGTAATTGATACATTCATTCACCGTTCATCCATCACAGCAAGGCAGTCAAAACTTGGGTCAATAATCTGACAAATTTAAGATCAGATTTCCAAGTCCTGCTCTTGCCAAAAAGAGCAGGGTGGGCCCAGTGAAAGATTACCACCTCTACTGTCTGACGTCAGCCATCAATCCGAAAGACCAAACTGAAGAAGAGTGTGGTTAAAAAATGGTGGCACAGTGTCACTGAATCCTCCGGTAAATTGCTGTGATGCTAATGCTAATAAGAATCATTGCCTTTTCAAACAGTCTAAAACAGCAATCAAGGCCAGTTTCCTGAGGCTATAACAGAGTGAGGAAGTTAGAGAATAACCTTTGTATTCACGCCTTTGTTTGAAGCCCAACCTCAGAAGTGCTCAGTTTCCATGCATCATTTGTTTGTCAGTGGTGACTATGAATGTTATTTATCTGTGTTTGTGTGTGTGTAAAAGTACATTAAAGTATTTACTTCAAGTCTGTGTACAGGAGCTGGGCACAGCATTGTTTCAGGGTATCACACATTCAGCCATGTTTGGACATTTTTTCAATGTAAAAATTGAACTGCAGTTTTGATCTTTTCAGTTTCCTTTATTTTCAGGATCTCTACGTTTTTGTGACTCACTTACTTTGTCTCTCATCTCACCTCTCCGATGAGTGTCACTACTCTATCTGACTGTAATGTAGACCAATCAAATGTACACCAGTCAATCAAATGTACACCAGTAAATTTAATGTACACCAGTCAATCAAATGTACACCAGTCAATTAAATGTACACCAGTAAATTTAATGTACACCAGTCAATCAAATGTACACCAGTCAATCAAATGTACACCAATCAATTAAATGTACACCAGTAAATTTAATGTACACCAGTCAATCAAATGTACACCAGTCAATTAAATGTACACCAGTAAATTTAATGTACACCAGTCAATCAAATGTACACCAGTCAATTAAATGTACACCAGTAAATTTAATGTACACCAGTCAATCAAATGTACACCAGTCAATCAAATGTACACCAATCAATTAAATGTACACCAGTAAATTTAATGTACACCAGTCAATCAAATGTACACCAGTCAATCAAATGTACACCAGTCAATTCAATGTACACCAGTAAATTTAATGTACACCAGTCAATCAAATGTACACCAGTCAATCAAATGTACACCAGTCAATTAAATGTCTGTCTAAAAATGCTTTAATTTTAGCATCATTCTCAAGAGGGTTCTAGCATCTGTCTGGTTATTTTTCTAGAACTTGCTTCCTGCAACTTCACTGTTTCGGTTCATTCTCACTGATCTCATCACTCGTTTCCAGACACAGTAGACTGGTAGAAAAAGAAAACAAAATCCTTGTTCTTTCCTTGTAATAAAAAAAACCTTACAAGTTTAAACAACATGTCATATAGGGTGTTATTTGTGTTAGTCCTTAACATCTTCGTGCTAGTAGTGAGTATCAGATGAAAAGTCACATCAAATCATCTCTTGTGTTTCATTTCAGAGTCAATATAAAGCTTTAGGTTGGAAAGATGGTTGACATTATGTCCTCTGTGGTGATATACAGCAAAACGGCAACACGACAGCCAATCAGATTGCTCTGAAATTGTTCCCTCCCACTTAATATGATCACATTAAAATTATTCAAGTTGTATTGCAGTCTCAATTGCAGTCGTCTCAAGAGGAGTAACCAGAAAATGCTGATCATATTTTATTCACTGCTGATGCTCAGCGTGGGGTGTAAGTATATAAAGTCCATATATATATTTCAAATATGTTGTTCTCCAGCATTAATTTAGCACAGACCATATAAAAATCTATCTCTATTATAATCACTGCTCTATTTGATGTTATCCTCAGGTTGCTCTGATGATCTGACCTTTGAGACAAAGACTGTTGATGTTGGAGATGATGTGACTCTTACCTGTCCTTACCAGAAATCTGACTTGGGTTCAACATTGTTTTGGATCAGGCTTGTGTCTGGAAACTTTCATGAAGTCTTGGGAGGAACATACAATTTAGATAAACATGGAGTTCCGAAAACTCATCTTCACCTTACAACAAAACAAGAGCCTGAAACATTTGTTCTGCATATTAAAGGAACAAAGCAAAGCGATGCTGGAGTTTATTACTGCGTTAAAGTAGATTATCTTGAAATGACATTTTTGAATGGAACATTTTTAAGAATCAAAGGTAAGCTCCATTTACTCAGTTGAATTTTCTTAAATGTATATATATATATATGTGTATATATCTCAGAGAGAGAGAGAAAGAGAGACAGTGTTATAGCGTTAATTTAGAAATTTTACCTACTTTGATTTTCATTGAAGTCAAGTTTATTTTCATGTTTGTATTTGCCAGGATCAGAAGCTAATATCACTGCCATCATTCAAGTGCCTCCATCTAACCCAGTCCATCCAGGAGACTCAGTGACTCTGCAGTGTTTAGTCCTCTACAGCTTCTCTAAGACCATCGACTCCTCTGATGCTGGAACTTCTTACTGTGCTGTGGCCACACATGAACAAATATTATTTGGAAATGGAACAGTACTGGATATTCACGGTAATTGTCAAACATATCTGTAGCTCCCTCCGGTTCAATGACGACAGGACAGTTCTCTTTTACTGGCAGTTTATTGTCTTGTCACAATAATTTAAGCCGTGAGAACTAAAATGAGACATACAATTAAACGATTTAATAAGCAATTCAAATTAAATACATGTCAAACGAACTCAAATGCATAACACAAAATAAATAAACAAACATACCTCATTGGCCGCATAACCACAGGGAGTAAATAACTTTAACTTGACATTTCTTCAATTTAGCACATAACTATGCACACACGTTTCGTAGCTGCAACGTTTGTGTCCCACTAAAGTCTTCCCCCTTGCAACACATACCAAAATCCTTAGTCCGTCTTAAAGGCGGTGAACAAGAAAAAACATTATGAAATAAATAAGTCCAAATTAAATAATATATGGAAATGTGCAAAATGTGAACACAAATACTGTTTGACAGTTACACTCCTACCAAATCACTTGTGATTTCTCTACTCTTAATGGTGTAAAATACTGAAATACTTCACTAAGAATATTGAGTTAACTGAGAACTGAACTAAGGTAAGGTGGAGAAATATGGCATATTAGTCAGCTTCGACAAGTGTCACAGTCTTTTGGATGGGCCTTTCAAGGTAGACTGCCTTGGTGATGGTTCGTTTGCCTTTTGCATCCAGCATTGAATCACTTATCAGTAGCTTGACTTTCCTTACACAGCCATCTGCCCCGGGATAAATTTCAGTCACTCTTGCTAATTTCCATTCATTGCGGGGCGCAGTATCATCTTGTACAATGACTATGGCATTGATCTTTGCATTTCTGCGTTTCTTATGCCATTTCTGTCTGTTTTGTAGGTTTAACAAGTATTCCTTTTTCCACCGAGACCAGAACTCATTGGCCAAATATTGCACCTTTCGCCATCTCTTGTGAAGATAGAGGTCTTCTTTCACAAAGTGTCCAGGTGGTGGCAGGATTATTGAGGATTTCATCGTCAGAATATGATTTGGTGTGAGGGGTTGCGGTCCTGTAGGATTATTTAAATGCTCAGCTGTCAAAGGTCTGCTATTCACAATAGCCATGACTTCATACAGGTAAGTCCGTAAGGATGAACTATCAAGCCTTCTGGATGATTGATCCAGAATGGATGTCAACACACTTCGTATTGTTCGAATCTGTCTTTCCCAGACTCCGCCCATATGGCTTGCTGTAGGGACATTCATAACAAACTCGCAGCCTAATTCCTTTAGATGCTCCTGATTCATGCACTTCAAAGCTTCTGTGAACTCTCGTCTTGCACCTATAAAATTAGTACCCTGATCAGACCGAAGTTGGCGAACTGGACCTCGAATGGCTATGAAGGCACGAAGAGCATTGATAAAGGCATCAGTACTAAGATCATCAAGCATTTCTATGTGTATAGCACGGGAACACATGCAGGTGAGTAGAAGACCATAGCGCTTCATCTCCTTCCTCCCTTCCTTGACATAGAATGGACCGAAGCAGTCCATGCCAGAATATGTAAATGGCGATGTTGCTTCAAGGCGCTCTGGAGGTAGGTTAGCCATTCTTTGCACTTCAGTACACCGTCTGAACTTTCGACACTTAGTACACTTATAGACATAGGAAGAGACTGCACTGCTACAACCTATGATCCAGATACCATTTGATCTCAGTTCATTCACTGTCATACCTCGCCCTTGATGCTGAACCTTTTCATGGTAGTGTTTGATGACTAAGGTTGACATATGACTTTCTTTCGGCAAGATCACAGGATGCTTCACATCTGGGTGCAATGCAGCATGCTCTAGGCGTCCTCCCACCCTGAGGAGACCATGTTCATCTAAGAAAGGACTTAATCTGTGCAATTTGTTCCTTGCAGTCAATTCCTCCTTTCGCTTTAAGCAGTGAATCTCATTGGAGAAGGCATTTTCCTGAACCCTTCTGATGATGGTGAGTTCAGCTTCTTTTCTCTCCTCCAAGCTGGTTGTTTCACAAGTTTTCGGCTTCACACCCTTGACTTCTTTAGCACGTCGCTTTAGCCTAGCTATAGCTTTCACCACTCTTCCCCAGTCAGAGAACCTTTCCAGACGATCAAGCAATGATCTTTCTTCCTTTGCCTGGGTTTTGAGTACCTGGACCTTCCGAAGCTCTGCATCATCAATTGCAACCTCTCCCACCTTGGCATCTCCATGGGGAATTTCACCATGCCACAGGAATTCTGGACCTGTGAACCAGTTGGAAGCAATGAGCTCCTTTGCTTTGAGACCCCTAGAGGCATGGTCAGCAGGGTTATCTTCAGAGCTCACATGACTCCACTGCTTAGGATCTGTACTTTGCTTGATACGTTGTATACGATTTGCCACAAAGACATGGAATCGTCTGGCATCGTTATTGATGTAGCCAAGTACAACATTTGAGTCTGTCCAAAAGTATTCTTGCAAATCCTGTATCTCCAATTCCTTTTTGAGCAAATAGCTTGTTCTGACAGCTACAACAGCTGCAGTCAGCTCAAGTCTTGGGACTGTTGTGACCTTTGAAGGGGTTACCCTAGCTTTTCCCATGACTAATGAGCAGTAAACTTCTCCTGATGTACTGACCACTCTGAGGTAACTACATTCACCATACCCTGACACACTTGCATCAGCGAAATGATGGAGTTCATACTGTTGGACTGTCTTGAATGTTGGTGGAATATAGCAGCGCTGGATCTTTACATTAGCCAAAAGTGGTAAATCTAAGAGCCAAGACTCCCAGTGAGGTCGAAGGTCATCCGGAAGAGGTTCATCCCAGCCAATCTTTTCACGACACATTTGTTGAAGTATCTTCTTTCCCACAAGAACGAATGGTGCTACAAAGCCGAGGGGGTCATAAATGGAGGCCACTGTTGACAGAACACCTCTTCTAGTGAGTGGACGTTCCTTCACAATTACTATTCGTCTGATTCAACACACCACTGAACACCAAGTGCTCTTTCAATGTGTGTCTCGCCCAAGGCCATGTCAGGATCTTTAGGCTTTTCTGCACACTCTTCCCTCGGTATTGATGCTATGACTTCTGGGCTGTTGGAAATGAATTTGTGCAGTCGCAAATTTCCAGTGCTACACAGCTGCCTGGCTTCCTTGACGAGTTGTATAGCTTCATCCACTGCTGACACGCTAGTCAAGCCATCATCAACATAGAAATTTCTTTCTATGAACTTAATAGAAGCTTCACTGAAGCTACCTTGACCTTGAGCAGCGAGATGTTTTAAGCCAAAATTGGCGCAGCCAGGAGATGAGGCCGCTCCAAACAAATGCACTCTCATCCTGTACACTGAGGGCTGGGCTTCAAGATTTCCATCGTCCCACCAAAGGAACCTAAAATAGTCTTGATCTTCCTTCTTGACGTGGAATTGATGAAACATGCGTTCAATATCGCACATTATAGCTACTGAGCACTTACGAAAACGGCAGAGAACACCAATCAGGGTGTTAGTTAGCTCTGGACCAGTCAGCAGATGGTCGTTCAGTGACATGTCCTGAAACCTTGCTGAACAGTCGAAAACAACTCTTATTTTCCCTGGTTTCTGGGGGTGATACACCCCGTGATGAGGAATGTACCAGGCAGGTTGTCTATCAAGTTCTTCGACTGGAACCTTTTCAGCATCTCCACGAGCTATTGTTTCAGTCATAAATGCCACATAGTCCTTGTAGTATCTGTCATCCTTCTTGAGTTTCCTTTCTAGACATCGGAGACGATGAATAGCACATTTTTTATTGTCTGGCAAATCTGGCCTATCCTCCTTAAATGGAAGTGGCATCTCATAATGACCATTTTCCTTGAGTCGTATGCCATCCTCCATTATTGACAAGAACTGAAGATCTTCTTGAGATATATGACTGTCTTCAACTGATCTTTCAATGAAGTCGGATTCAAGCACCTTGAGTACGTCTGGTGGCGTGACTAGTTCTTTGATCTGTGTGCGGCAGATATATTGCACTTCACTTGTGAGATTGTGAGATGACATATGACATGGTGTCACCTGTTTGACTACAATTTTATTGCTTAGTCCAATGGCATCACCATAGTCGATACAGGGATTTCCATAGCCAACTATGCTCCAGCCAAGGTCTGTTTTTTGAGCAAATGGCTGGTTATCCTTCCCAGACACTACTTCTCTAGGTAAGAGTGCTTGTGGGCAATTGTAGCCTATAAGGAGACCAATGTCACAAGTCTGTTGAGGTGCAATCTCTTCAGCCATATGCTCTAAATGAGGCCATGCCCTTGCAGTTTGTGGTGTGGGGATATGATTCCTATTTGCAGGAATAAAGTCTCTTGAATATGTCACAGGGAGATTAATTTTCTTTGGCGAATAAAAACCTCTCACCTCTAGACCAGACAGCTTCTGACATGATACAACTGTGCTTCTAGACACCATTGTGGAGAGTTTCAGCTGCACTGGGTCCTTCTTTGTGGCTAGTGTGTCCGCTGTCTCTTGGAGTATAAAAGTTGTGTCACTTTGAGTGTCCAGGAGTGCATAGACTAAGACTTCACAATCTGGCTCACTTGTTGTAGACAACCATACTGGAACGATGGTGGACGTATGGGTGTTGTCGAGATCCTGCACAACCTTATTTGATGTAGCCTCTGTTGATGTCTCTTTAGTTTGTATAGGCTCTGTCTTCCTTTCCTTTACTTGGTCTCTTTCCTTTGATTGTTGTGAGGATTTTCCTCCTTCCTTTCCATTATCTCTTGCACGGTCTTCATGTAGACATGTTGGATGTTTCCTTTTACATGTTTCACAAACACTCCTATTTTCACATGCCTTTGAGTAGTGTCCTGGTTTTAAACATCCAAAGCATAACCTTTTCATTTGTACATACTTGATTCGCTCAGAAACAGTCTTTTCAATGAATTTCCGGCATACATGGATATCATGTCCTGATTTTTCACAGAACGCACATTTTCTGACATGTAGTTTCTCCTCAGTGCTGCTTGCTAGCACCTTTGCACCAGTGCCTCTGGTTCTTGGAGTCTTAGATATTTGACTTTCACATGCCTTAAGAGCATGCAGGGACGTTACTGGGTTGCAGGCTATTTTAGCTTCCTTTGTGACAAACTGCACAAACTGACTAAAGGTAGGGAATGTTCCTGTTAGTTCTTCTATTTCTACAACTTGTCGATTCCATCTTGACGTTAACCAGTCAGGAAGCTTGGAAAGAATCCTCTGATTTTCATTACAGTCATTCAGGACTTCAAGACTCTTAATCTGTGTTGTAGCTGCATCACAGCTTCTGAGGAAGTCAGCAAACTCCCTTAGCTCACCACTGTCCTTTGGTCCTATCTTTGGCCATGAATTGAGCTTATCCCTGAAGGCTTTAGCAATAACAAAGGGGTTTCCATATCTTTCTTCAAGAATTTCCCAAGATGCATGGTAAGCTGACTCTGTCCCTAATAGGAAGTAGCTCTCAATACCTGCCTTTGCTTGTCCTCCAACATACTTGCGCAGATAGTAAATTTTCTCATTCACTTGAATAGCCTTTCTGTCTATCAAGGTTTGAAAAGACATTTTCCAGTCTTTGAATCTGAGTGGATCTCCGCTGAATACAACTGGTTCAGGTATAGGAAGGCGATTTGCACTGATGGATTCTGCAAATGCATTCATGAGGACCATGGTATTGTGATCAGGAAGTACAACTGTTGCAGGTTGAACTGGAGCTGCAGATTGTACTGGATTTGGATTCTGGGACAAGAATTTCCTCGCATTAGATGCAGGTCTCTCCATCTTAGGGCTGAAATGTCGAAGCAGGTCTTGTATCTCTGTATCAGAGTTTGCATCTTGCTCATACACCTCCACTCGTGCCTTTGCAGCATTTAGCTTCTTAATGGTTGCCAAGCGTTCTAGCTGTCTACGCTTGTCCTGCAACGCCTTTCGTCTGGTGGCATTTTCAACTTCTTGCTGTGCTATTCTTTCTCTGTCGATAGCTTCCAGTCTTTCAAGCTCCTGCAGGCGGCATTCTTCCTCTTTCATGACTTCCAAGGTTGCTTGTGTTGCAGCTACTTCTGCTGCAGCTTCTTGTTTTCTTAAAGAGTACAGACTTGATCGTTTTGAACTTGAACTGCTTAGAGACTGAGAGACAGATTTTGAATAGTGAGAGCTTGACTCTGACCTTTGGGATGTAGTTGGTGAAAACATGACACCAGGGATAGAAGAGGGATATTCCTCCTGAGAAGGCTAAGCACAGTCTTGCACTTGTATATGACTAATTGCAGAATCTACAATTGTTCTAGTGATTGCTTCACAAGCATCTATTCTGCGCCGGGTGTCATTATCAGGGCTATTGAATTTGCGTAACTCATCATAGACAATTCTTAGATCAGATGATTTGTTGGTTATTACCTCTATAACGTCTTGTAACATTTCATTCGAGGAATGTCTTGTTAATGTTTCCTTAGCTGCTTTAGCATAAGACTTCCACTTCTCATATGTGGATTTAAATCTTCGCTTAAGTTTTTTAATTTTCTCTTCTTGAAGCTCTTTACCCTTCTCTGTAAGTTTACGGGTTCTTTCGCTTTTTCTTGGCTCCAGCTGTGCATCATTGTTTGCGTTGGCATTTTCTGAAGTTGCTTGTCTCTCCACACTCACTTGGGATTCTATGTGGTGCTGCATCTGATCTACACTATCTCTGTTACACATTGTGTCTTCTATGTCTGACATTTTAAGTCTTGAATGTGTTTACTTCACCTTATTTGTAAACTAAATAAAAATGATTTCCTTGGTTCTCGTAATCTTTAACTGCTTTCTTTACACGTTTACAATAGAACTAGAACTGAAACTATTTACCACAGGAAAATCAAACGTTGCTTTCATCAATGAACTTAAACACTAGTTTGAATTAAGCTTCACTTTCAATGGATTTAAAGTTATCCTTGTGCAATAAAACGAAGACTTGACTTCTAACTCTTAAGTATACAGCAACTTGAATTTAAGTTGAAAATGAATTCACAAGATATTATGTACAAAACACCACTATGACTTATGTAAATACAAATGCTTAACACCTTAAGTGTCACTTAATAGCAGTTGATGAGGCTTAGTCCACTTGCTGGCTTTAACCTTACAATGCCGACAAACTTCCTTTGTAATTTACTTCTTATGTTAATAGTGTATGCACAGTCTTATCTGTTAGATGATTAAACTTGAAAATCTTCAATGCTTGTGACTGCAGCCACGAAGACGCATCATCTCTCCTAGACGCGACGTGTAGGCAGGGACAGTCTAACTTGAACTGGATCAATGAGCCGCCATCTTCAATGAGCGACGAGCCCCGTCCCGTGCTACGTCCGTAGCAGCGCTGGCCGATCGTCTTCAGTGTCCAGCAGGCTGAGTTCTCACTGTAGCTCCCTCCGGTTCAATGACGACAGGACAGTTCTCTTTTACTGGCAGTTTATTGTCTTGTCACAATAATTTAAGCCGTGAGAACTAAAATGAGACATACAATTAAACGATTTAATAAGCAATTCAAATTAAATACATGTCAAACGAACTCAAATGCATAACACAAAATAAATAAACAAACATACCTCATTGGCCGCATAACCACAGGGAGTAAATGACTTTAACTTGACATTTCTTCAATTTAGCACATAACTATGCACACACGTTTCGTAGCTGCAACGTTTGTGTCCCACTAAAGTCTTCCCCCTTGCAACACATACCAAAATCCTTAGTCCGTCTTAAAGGCGGTGAACAAGAAAAAACATTATGAAATAAATAAGTCCAAATTAAATAATATATGGAAATGTGCAAAATGTGAACACAAATACTGTTTGACAGTTACAATATCTATTCAAATCAATGATAGTCGTTAATTTTTATTTTGCTAGAATCCATTAAGATGTAGCATTAATCATTTGTTTCTAATGCATTCTGATATCAAACCCATACCTTTCATTATTTGCTAATTTTTCATGTTTTTTTCAGGTCTCAAGATGTTGGATTCACAGAAGGACAATACAACTGTGTATGTGTTATACGCTGCTTTGGCTACAAGTCTGATCATTCTTGCCCTCCTGATTTATATCATCAACAAAAAAACTTGTGGTTGTTATAAAGGTAAAGGAAAAAGGTTTTCATACATCAATCTATCATTTATCTATTGATTTTTGCATTTTGCAAAAGTTACCTTAATAGGCTTTACATCAAGTCATGTCAGTTTTATTTATGCATCCCAATATCCAATAAATGCAAAAACATTGTTTTGTTTAAATTGACTTACAGCAACTTTCATCTTCATTTTTTTATATACAATACAGCTGCTGTTGTTGTGGAAACAAATGCTACAACAGACAGTGGTGATAGGCACAGTCAGCAGGTAAGAAAAGATGACACTGGAAATCTGATTTCCATATGTAAGTATTTACATTTGCTGTCTCACAACATTTTCTCTATTCATTTACTCAGAGAGATGAGGACTCATTGGCTTATGCTGCACCAACCTTCACCAAGAGGAAAGCTGGAAAAGCAGAGAGAAGGAATGGAAAATCAGCAGAGGGAGAGACTATCTACTCTGGTATCAGGTCTTCAGGGAATTATTAAAAATGGATTTGCCAATTAAAGCTTTTTTTAATATCTGGAACACGGTTCGAAATATATTTCACATCAATTTCACATCACAAATTTAATTTGAATAACCTTAAAAATATAATTTTAAGGTATTTTTGATTTCTTGATATTCTATACAAGGATAATTGTGACGGAAAATGTCCACATTTAATAGTTTTAATGGTTTTTGGTCATATCCCACAGCATGGTGCATCTGATATGTATTAAATATATTTTTGTGCATTAATAAACAGTCTATGAATTGGTTTATCGTGCATGACTGAAAGACAAACTATCATCAATGCATTATAAAAGTATTTTTACTGAATGATATTGAAAATTATATTTAATCTAGAACTTTATTTTAATGTAAACCAACTTTGGTTTCTATGCTTTTATATTGGCATAACTTTTGTTTCATGATTAACATTTTTCTCATGATTAATTTATCTTGAAAATGACTATAGTTCAAATCAATGCAGGATGCTCTTCTATAAGACATTGATATTGCATATTTTGTATAATGTTTAAATCACAGTAAAAACAAGTACAATATTTCAAGCATATTTTATAGTATTTTGTTTATACAAAAACATGCTGATCTGTGACCACACTTAAATCTGTTTATCTTAATGTATTACAAACTATATTTGATTAACTATTCAACAAGCATGTTCTACAAATAAAATTTGCACGAATAAAAAAAATCTGCATTGTCCTCGATTTACTGAACATTTTAAGGCCAGATATTGTGTTGTGTTTGTTGCTGATCCAAATGAAGGACAAAAAGAAGAAGAGGAAGAAGTGTCTTGCAAGCAAAACGCAAATAAACTACAGATCAGAACATGGCATAAGTCTTAGTGCACAGGCCCTGCTCTGCCTGACCAACCAGCTGTGAACATCACAATAACACCACCAGTCGATTCCAGGTAGAGATGGACCAAGTCTTTATGCCTGAAGCAGATTTGATTTGGGTGCCCCCCCCCACTGCCAAAGCTATTGACTATTGTCAATACTTGATCATTTGCACGCTGTAAATCTCACCCTTGTCAATTTTATTAGTTGTACCTGTGTTGCTTACATCAAAACAATATGGTTTTATGGTTAATCTTAGAGTGGCCTGTCTAGAATTAGTCTGGCTGGATGAGCTAGAATTTAGCTTTATGGAACCGCTTGAATCCGATTGATTTCTTGGGTTCATTCAAATCAGGTCTTGGACTATAATCCTCGCTTTTTTCACGTCTTTTTCTGAAACAGGCCCCAGCTTGTATGCCTGGTTTCCCCTTGTGTTCCTAGTGTTTTTCCAGTATCCCCAGTTTTCTAGGTAAGTTCATTTTCCTTTTTTCTTTTTTTTCATTCTACTCTATTCCTGGATTTTTTGAATTTATAAAAATAGTTTTGAATTATTTACATGGATGTTGGATTTTGTGTGTACCGGACCCGCCTGCATGATGGACTGTTTTTCCTTACCCTGCATGAACATAGTTTGTCAGTAAGTCTAAGGTGTTGAACTTATTTAAATCCAACCATTAGTATCTTACTACTTTGTCTCTGCTTCATGTCTGCACCTGGGGACTCACTGAAACCTAACAATGCATGCCGTTATTGAAAACAACAAGCAAAGCCACACACAAGAAGCTACACTCAGACAAAGTCTGTGGTGGGTTGGCTTCTCCACCCTCTGACCAGACATCGAGGCTGTTTACTCAGAACAGACCTGACTATGTTCTACAACAGATTTCAGGTCTTTCTTGCTGCTACATGTGCTAATTCAACAAATCCTGCCTATAAATTATATTCTTGAAGTTTAAACCTCTGCAACAGCTTTTTTTTTAAATGTCAAAATGCATATTATCTCCTGATTTGTTTTCATGTAATTGATACATTCATTCACCGTTCATCCATCACAGCAAGGCAGTCAAAACTTTGGTCAATAATCTGACAAATTTAAGATCAGATTTCCAAGTCCTGCTCTTGCCAAAAAGAGCAGGGTGGGCCCAGTGAAAGATTACCACCTCTACTGTCTGACGTCAGCCATCAATCCGAAAGACCAAACTGAAGAAGAGTGTGGTTAAAAAATGGTGGCACAGTGTCACTGAATCCTCCTGTAAATTGCTGTGACGCTAATGCTAATAAGAATCATTGCCTTTTCAAACAGTCTAAAACAGCAATCAAGGCCAGTTTCCTGAGGCTATAACAGAGTGAGGAAGTTAGAGAATAACCTTTGTATTCACGCCTTTGTTTGAAGCCCAACCTCAGAAGTGTTCAGTTTCCATGCATCATTTGTTTGTCAGTGGTGACTATGAATGTTATTTATCTGTGTTTGTGTGTGTGTAAAAGTACATTAAAGTATTTACTTCAAGTCTGTGTACAGGAGCTGGGCACAGCATTGTTTCAGGGTATCACACATTCAGCCATGTTTGGACATTTTTTCAATGTAAAAATTGTACTGCAGTTTTGATCTTTTCAGTTTCCTTTATTTTCAGGATCTCTACGTTTTTGTGACTCACCTACTTTGTCTCTCATCTCACCTCTCCGATGAGTGTCACTACTCTATCTGACTGTAATGTAGACCAATCAAATGTACACCAGTCAATTAAATGTACACCAGTCAATCAAATGTACACCAGTCAATCAAATGTACACCAGTCAATTAAATGTACACCAGTAAATTTAATGTACACCAGTCAATCAAATGTACACCAGTCAATTAAATGTACACCAGTAAATTTAATGTACACCAGTCAATCAAATGTACACCAGTCAATTAAATGTACACCAGTAAATTTAATGTACACCAGTCAATCAAATGTACACCAGTCAATCAAATGTACACCAGTCAATTAAATGTCTGTCTAAAAATGCTTTAATTTTAGCATCATTCTCAAGAGGGTTCTAGCATCTGTCTGGTTATTTTTCTAGAACTTGCTTCCTGCAACTTCACTGTTTCGGTTCATTCTCACTGATCTCATCACTCCTTTCCAGACACAGTAGACTGCTGTTTTCAGCTGGTTGTGGAAATTACAAATCACTTTGCTGATCCAAGTCATTTTTTTTATTTCAATTCAGTTGAAGGATTATTTCAAAAATTAATTAATTACAAAAAATTGGCACCTGTCATCTATTTATGGTATCTGGAGCCCCTGTAACTATGGTAGAAAAAGAAAACACAAAATCCTTTTTCTTTCCTTGTAATAAAAAAAACCTTACAAGTTTAAACAACCTGTCATATAGGGTGTTATTTGTGTGCGTCCTTAACATCGTCGTCCTAGTAGTGAGTATCAGATGAAAAGTCACATCAAATCATCTCTTGTGTTTCATTTCAGAGTCAATATCAAGCTTTAGGTTGGAAAGATGGTTGACATTATGTCCTCTGTGGTGATATACAGCAAAACGGCAACACGACAGCCAATCAGATTGCTCTGAAATTGTTCCCTCCCACTTAATATGATCACATTAAAATTATTCAAGTTGTATTGCAGTCTAAATTGCAGTCGTCTCAAGAGGAGTAACCAGAAAATGCTGATCATATTTTATTCACTGCTGATGCTCAGCGTGGGGCGTAAGTATATAAAGTCCATATATATATTTCAAATATGTTGTTCTCCAGCATAAATTTAGCAAAGACATTATAAAATCTATCTCTATTATAATCACTGCTCTATTTGATGTTATCCTCAGGTTGCTCTGATGATCTGACCTTTGAGACAAAGACTGTTGATGTTGGAGATGATGTGACTCTTACCTGTCCTTACCAGAAATCTGACTTGGGTTCAACATTGTTTTGGATCAGGCTTGTGTCTGGAAACTTTCATGAAGTCTTGGGAGGAACATACATCTCAGATAAACATGGAGTTACGAAAACTCATCTTCACCTTACAACAAAACAAGAGCCTGGAACATTTGATCTGCATATTGAAGGAACAAAGCAAAGCGATGCTGGAGTTTATTACTGCGTTAAAGTAAAGTATGTTGAAATGACATTTTTGAAAGGAACATTTTTAAGAATCAAAGGTAAGCTACATTTACTCAGTTGAATTTTCTTAAATGTATATATATATATATCTCAGAGAGAGAGAGAAAGAGAGACAGTGTTATAGCGTTAATGTATAAATTTTACCTACTTTGATTTTCATTGAAGTCAAGTTTATTTTCATGTTTGTATTTGCCAGGATCAGAAGCTAATATCACTGCCATCATTCAAGTGCCTCCATCTAACCCAGTCCATCCAGGAGACTCAGTGACTCTGCAGTGTTTAGTCCTCTACAGCTTCTCTAAGACCATTGACTCCTCTGATGCTGGAACTTCTTACTGTGCTGTGGCCACACATGAGCAAATATTATTTGGAAATGGAACAGTACTGGATATTCACGGTAATTGTCAAACATATCTATTCAAATCAATGATAGTCGTTAATTTTTATTTTGCTAGAATCCATTAAGATGTAGCATTAATCATTTGTTTCTAATGCATTCTGATATCAAAACCATACCTTTCATTATTTGCTAATTTTTCATGTTTTTTTCAGGTCTCAAGATGTTGGATTCACAGAAGGACAATACAACTGTGTTTGTGTTATGCGCTGCTTTGGCTACAAGTCTGATCATTCTTGCCCTCCTGATTTATATCATCAACAAAAAAATTTGTGGTTGTTATAAAGGTAAAGGAAAAAGGTTTTCATACATCAATCTATCATTTATCTATTGATTTTTGCATTTTGCGAAAGTTACCTTAATAGGCTTTACATCAAGTCATGTCAGTTTTATTTATGCATCCCAATATCCAATAAATGCAAAAACATTGTTTTGTGTAAATTGACTTACAGCAACTTTCATCTTCATTTTTTTATATACAATACAGCTGCTGTTGTTGTGGAAACAAATGCTACAACAGACAGTGGTGATAGGCACAGTCAGCAGGTAAGAAAAGATGACACTGGAAATCTGATTTCCATATGTAAGTATTTACATTTGCTGTCTCACAACATTTTCTCTATTCATTTACTCAGAGAGATGAGGACTCATTGGCTTATGCTGCACCAACCTTCACCAAGAGGAAAGCTGGAAAAGCAGAGAGAAGGAATGGAAAATCAGCAGAGGGAGAGACTATCTACTCTGGTATCAGGTCTTCAGGGAATTATTAAAAATGGATTTGCCAATTAAAGCTTTTTTTAATATCTGGAACACTGTTGGAAATATATTTCACATCAATTTCACATCACAAATTTAATTTGAATAACCTTAAAAATATCATTTTAACATATTTTTGATTTCTTGATATTTTATACAAGGATAATTGTGATGGAAAATGTCCACATTTAATAGTTTTAATGGTTTTTGGTCATATCCCACAGCATGGTGCATCTGATATGTATTAAATATATTTTTGTGCATTAATAAACAGTCTATGAATTGGTTTATCGTGCATGACTGAAAGACAAACTATCATCAATGCATTATAAAAGTATTTTTACTGAATGATATTGAAAATTATATTTAATCTAGAACTTTATTTTAATGTAAACCAACTTGGTTTCTATGCTTTTATATTGGCATAACTTTTGTTTAATGATTAACTTTTTTCCTCATGATTCATTTATCTTGAAAATGACTATAGTTCAAATCAATGCAGGATGCTCTTCTATAAGACATTATATTGCATATTTTGTATAAAGTTTAAATCACAGTAAAAACAAGTACAATATTTCAAGCATATTTTTATAGTATTTTGTTTATACAAAAACATGCTGATCTGTGACCACACTTAAATCTGTTTATCTTAATGTATTACAAACTCTATTTGATTAACTATTCAACAAGCATGTTCTACAAATAAAATTTGCACGAATAAAAAAAATCTGCATTGTCCTCGATTTACTGAACAATTTAAGGCCAGATATTGTGTTGTGTTTGTTGCTGATCCAAATGAAGGACAAAAAGAAGAAGAGGAAGAAGTGTCTTGGAAGCAAAACGCAAATAAACTACAGATCAGAACATGGCATAAGTCTTAGTGCACAGGCCCTGCTCTGCCTGACCAACCAGCTGTGAACATCACAATAACACCACCAGTCGATTCCAGGTAGAGATGGACCAAGTCCTTATTCCTGAAGCAGATTTGATTTGGGTGCCCCCCCCCCCACTGCCAAAGCTATTGACTATTGTCAATACTTGATCATTTGCACGCTGTAAATCTCACCCTTGTCAATTTTATTAGTTGTACCTGTGTTGCTTACATCAAAACAATATGGTTTTATGGTTAATCTTAGAGTGGCCTGTCTAGAATTAGTCTGGCTGGATGAGCTAGAATTTAGCTTTATGGAACCGCTTGAACCCGATTGATTTCTTGGGTTCATTCAAATCAGGTCTTGGACTATAATCCTCGCTTTTTTTCACGTCTTTTTCTGAAACAGGCCCCAGCTTGTATGCCTGGTTTTCCCTTGTGTTCCTAGTGTTTTTCCAGTATCCCCAGTTTTCTAGGTAAGTTCATTTTCCTTTTTTCTTTTTTTTTCATTCTACTCTATTCCTGGATTCTGTTTTGAATTATTTACATGGATGTTGGATTTTGTGTGTACCGGACCCGCCTGCATGATGGACTGTTTTTCCTTACCCTGCATGAACATAGTTTGTCAGTAAGTCTAAGGTGTTGAACTTATTTAAATCCAACCATTAGTATCTTACTACTTTGTCTCTGCTTCATGTCTGCACCTGGGGACTCACTGAAACCTAACAATGCATGTCGTTATTGAAAACAACAAGCAAAGCCACACACAAGAAGCTACACTCAGACAAAGTCTGTGGTGGGTTGGCTTCTCCACCCTCTGACCAGACATCGAGGCTGTTTACTCAGAACAGACCTGACTATGTTCTACAACAGATTTCAGGTCTTTCTTGCTGCTACATGTGCTAATTCAACAAATCCTGCCTATAAATTATATTCTTGAAGTTTAAACCTCTGCAACAGCTTTTTTTTTTAAATGTCAAAATGCATATTAGCTCCTGATTTGTTTTCATGTAATTGATACATTCATTCACCGTTCATCCATCACAGCAAGGCAGTCAAAACTTTGGTCAATAATCTGACAAATTTAAGATCAGATTTCCAAGTCCTGCTCTTGCCAAAAAGAGCAGGGTGGGCCCAGTGAAAGATTACCACCTCTACTGTCTGACGTCAGCCATCAATCCGAAAGACCAAACTGAAGAAGAGTGTGGTTAAAAAATGGTGGCACAGTGTCACTGAATCCTCCTGTAAATTGCTGTGATGCTAATGCTAATAAGAATCATTGCCTTTTCAAACAGTCTAAAACAGCAATCAAGGCCAGTTTCCTGAGGCTATAACAGAGTGAGGAAGTTAGAGAATAACCTTTGTATTCACACCTTTGTTTGAAGCCCAACCTCAGAAGTGCTCAGTTTCCATGCATCATTTGTTTGTCAGTGGTGACTATGAATGTTATTTATCTGTGTTTGTGTGTGTGTAAAAGTACATTAAAGTATTTACTTCAAGTCTGTGTACAGGAGCTGGGCACAGCATTGTTTCAGGGTATCACACATTCAGCCATGTTTGGATATTTTTTCAATGTAAAAATTGTACTGCAGTTTTGATCTTTTCAGTTTCCTTTATTTTCAGGATCTCTACGTTTTTGTGACTCACTTACTTTGTCTCTCATCTCACCTCTCCGATGAGTGTCACTACTGTATCTGACTGTAATGTAGACCAATCAAATGTACACCAGTCAATCAAATGTACACCAGTAAATCAAATGTACACCAGTCAATCAAATGTACACCAGTCATTCAAATGTACACCAGTAAATCAAATGTACACCAGTCAATTAAATGTACACCAGTAAATTTAATGTACACCAGTCAATCAAATGTACACCAGTCAATCAAATGTACACCAGTCAATCAAATGTACACCAGTCAATCAAATGTACACCAGTCAATTAAATGTCTGTCTAAAAATGCTTTAATTTTAGCATCATTCTCAAGAGGGTTCTAGCATCTGTCTGGTTATTTTTGTAGAACTTGCTTCCTGCAACTTCACTGTTTCGGTTCATTGTCACTGATCTCATCACTCGTTTCCAGACACAGTAGACTGCTGTTTTCAGCTGGTTGTGGAAATTACAAATCACTTTGCTGATCCAAGTCATTTTTTTTTTATTTCAATTCAGTTGAAGGATTATTTCAAAAATTAATTAATTACAAAAATATTGGCACCTGTCATCTATTTATGGTATCTGGAGCCCCTGTAACTATGGTAGAAAAAGAAAACACAAAATCCTTGTTCTTTCCTTGTAATAAAAAAAACCTTACAAGTTTAAACAACATGTCATATAGGGTGTTATTTGTGTGTCCTTAACATCTTCGTCCTAGTAGTGAGTATCAGATGAAAAGTCACATCAAATCATCTCTTGTGTTTCATTTCAGAGTCAATATCAAGCTTTAGGTTGGAAAGATGGTTGACATTATGTCCTCTGTGGTGATATACAGCAAAACGGCAACACGACAGCCAATCAGATTGCTCTGAAATTGTTTCCTCCCACTAGATATGATCACATTAAAATTATTCAAGTTGTATTGCAGTCTAAATTGCAGTCGTCTCAAGAGGAGTAACCAGAAAATGCTGATCATATTTTATTCACTGCTGATGCTCAGCGTGGGGCGTAAGTATATAAAGTCCATATATATATTTCAAATATGTTGTTCTCCAGCATTAATTTAGCAAAGACCGTATAAAAATCTATCTCTATTATAATCACTGCTCTATTTGATATCATCCTCAGGTTGCTCTGATGATCTGACCTTTGAGACAAAGACTGTTGATGTTGGAGATGATGTGACTCTTACCTGTCCTTACCAGAAATCTTTCATTCGTACAAGATTGTTTTGGATCAGGCTTGTGTCTGGAAACTTTCATGAAGTCTTGGGAGGAACATACATTTCAGATAAAGATGGAGTTACGAAAACTCATCTTCACCTTACAACAAAAAAAGATCCTGGAACATTTGATCTGCATATTGACGGAACAAAGAAAAGTGATGCTGGAGTTTATTACTGCGTTAAAGTATATTATCTTGAAATGACATTTTTGAAAGGAACATTTTTAAGAATCAAAGGTAAGCTCCATTTACGCAGTTGAATTTTCTTAAATGTATATATATATATATCTCAGAGAGAGAGAGAAAGAGAGACAGTGTTATAGCGTTAATGTATAGATTTTACCTACTTTGATTTTCGTTGAGGTCAAGTTTATTTTCATGTTTGTATTTGCCAGGATCAGAAGCTAATATCACTGCCATCATTCAAGTGCCTGCATCTAACCCAGTCCATCCAGGAGACTCAGTGACTCTGCAGTGTTTAGTCCTCTACAGCTTCTCTAAGACCATCGACTCCTCTGATGCTGGAACTTCTTACTGTACTGTGGCCACACATGAGCAAATATTATTTGGAAATGGAACAGTACTGGATATTCACGGTAATTGTCAAACATATCTATTCAAATCAATGATAGTCGTTAATTTTAAATTTGCTAGAATCCATTAAGATGTAGCATTAATCATTTGTTTCTAATGCATTCTGATATCAAACCCATACCTTTCATTATTTGCTAATTTTTCATGTTTTTTTCAGGTCTCGAGATGTTGAAGGACAATCCAACTGTGTTTGTGTTATACGCTGCTTTGGCTACAAGTCTGATCATTATTGCCCTCCTGATTTATATCATCAACAAAAAAACTTGTGGTTGTTATAAAGGTAAAGAAAAAAGGTTTTCATACATCAATCTATCATTCATCTATTGATTTTTGCATTTTGCAAAAGTTACCTTAATAGGCTTTACATAAAGTCATGTCAGTTTTATTTATGCATTCCAATATCCAATAAATGCAAAAACATTGTTTTGTTTAAATTGACTTACAGCAACTTTCATCTTCATTTTTTAATACAATACAGCTGCTGTTGTTGTGGAAACAAATGCTACAACAGACAGTGGTGATAGGCACAGTCAGCAGGTAAGAAAAGATGACACTGGAAATCTGATTTCCATATGTAAGTATTTACATTTGCTGTCTCACAACATTTTCTCTATTCATTTACTCAGAGAGATGAGGACTCATTGGCTTATGCTGCACCAACCTTCACCAAGAGGAAAGCTGGAAAAGCAGAGAGAAGGAATGGAAAATCAGCAGAGGGAGAGACTATCTACTCTGGTATCAAGTCTTCAGGGAATTATTAAAAAATGGATTTGCCAATTAAAGAGTTTTTTTTAAAATATCTGGAACACTGTTGGAAATACATTTCACATCAATTTCACATCACAAATTTAATTTGAATAACCTTAAAAATATCATTTTAACATATTTTTGATTTCTTGATATTTTATACAAGGATAATTGTGATGGAAAATGTCCACATTTAATAGTTTTAATGGTTTTTGGTCATATCCCACAGCATGGTGCATCTGATATGTATTAAATATATTTTTGTGCATTAATAAACAGTCTATGAATTGGTTTATCGTGCATGACTGAAAGACAAACTATCATCAATGCATTATAAAAGTATTTTTACTGAATGATATTGAAAATTATATTTAATCTAGAACTTTACTTTAATGTAAACCAACTTGGTTTCTATGCTTTTATATTGGCATAACTTTTGTTTCATGATTAACTTTTTTGTCATGATTCATTTATCTTGAAAATGACTATAGTTCAAATCAATGCAGGATGCTCTTCTATAAGACATTGAGATTGCATATTTTGTATAATGTTTAAATCACAGTAAAAACAAGTACAATATTTCAAGCATATTTTATAGTATTTTGTTTATACAAAAACATGCTGATCTGTGACCACACTTAAATCTGTTTATCTTAATGTATTACAAACTATATTTGATTAACTATTCAACAAGCATGTTCTACAAATAAAATTTGCACGAATAAAAAAATTCTGCATTGTCCTCGATTTACTGAACATTTTAAGGCCAGATATTGTGTTGTGTTTGTTGCTGATCCAAATGAAGGACAGAAAGAAGAAGAGGAAGAAGTGTCTTGCAAGCAAAACGCAAATAAACTACAGATCAGAACATGGCATAAGTCTTAGTGCACAGGCCCTGCTCTGCCTGACCAACCAGCTGTGAACATCACAATAACACCACCGGTCGATTCCAGGTAGAGATGGACCAAGTCTTTATGCCTGAAGCAGAATTTGATTTGGGTGCCCCCCCCACTGCCAAAGCTATTGACTATTGTCAATACTTGATCATTTGCACGCTGTAAATCTCACCCTTGTCAATTTTATTAGTTGTACCTGTGTTGCTTACATCAAAACAATATGGTTTTATGGTTAATCTTAGAGTGGCCTGTCTAGAATTAGTCTGGCTGGATGAGCTAGAATTTAGCTTTATGGAACCGCTTGAATCCGATTGATTTCTTGGGTTCATTCAAATCAGGTCTTGGACTATAATCCTCGCTTTTTTTCATGTCTTTTTCTGAAACAGGACCCAGCTTGTATGCCTGGTTTTCCCTTGTGTTCCTAGTGTTTTTCCAGTATCCCCAGTTTTCTAGGTAAGTTCATTTTCCTTTTTTCTTTTTTTTTTTCATTCTACTCTATTCCTGGATTCTGTTTTGAATTATTCACATGGATGTTGGATTTTGTGTGTACCAGACCCGCCTGCATGATGGACTGTTTTTCCTTACCCTGCATGAACATAGTTTGTCAGTATGTCTAAGGTGTTGAACTTATTGACTGTTGACTGTGTTGGCCCACTTCCTCGTACTAAAGCAGGTAATAAATTCTTGTTGACAGTAATGTGTGCATCCACTCGATTTCCTGAGGTGTTTCCTTTACGAAAAATCACAACTTCCCTTGTTGTAAAAGCCCTGACAAAGTTCTTTTCTTTGTTTGGATTACCTAAAGTGGTACAAAGGGACCAGGGTTCGAATTTCATGTCTCGTGTGTTCGCTCAGGTGTTGAAACAGCTCAACATTAAACACTGCCGTTCCAGCGCATATCACCCTGACAGCCAGGGCGCCCTTGAGCGTTTCCACCAGACATCGAAAACTATGTTGCGAAGGTATTGCCTTGAGTTTGAAAAGGACTGGGATGAAGGGGTTCATTTACAAATGTTTGCTGTCAGGGAAGTCGTGCAAGAATCACTGGGGTTTAGTCCATCAGAGTTGGTTTTTGCCCATACTGTGCGTGGTCCCTTGACGCTACTGAAAGAGAAGTGGTTATGTGAAGGGACGGGGAAAACTTACTGGACTACGTGTGTAACTTCAGACTTAAACTACGCCGTGCTTGTGAAATAGCTAAAGCTAACTTGGAAATGGCACCGGCTAGAATGAAAGGATGGTTTGACAAGCGTGCTAAAAGCAGACAGTTTCGCCCTGGCGATAAAGTTTTGGTACTGCTGCCGATTCCTGGCTCTGCTTTGCAGGCTCGCTACAGTGGGCCTTACTTGGTTCAGGAAAAGGTTGGTGACGGAGACTATCTTGTAGCCACATCGGATCGTCGGCGCAGAAATCGTCTCTGTCACATTAACATGTTAAAACCTTATTATGAAAGTGTGACGGGGTCAAAATGCATGCCATTATTGTTTTTATATTTACTTTCATATTGTCAGAGTGTTGTGTTTCTGTGTTTTTATTTGCATGCTTTGAGTAACATTTTACCTGGTTTGCTGTGGGTTTGGTTATATTTTATTCTTAATCTTTGTTTGTAGTGTGGG
The DNA here is from genome assembly GCA_037577475.1 of Chaunax sp. Z400. NCBI lineage: Eukaryota > Metazoa > Chordata > Actinopteri > Lophiiformes > Chaunacidae > Chaunax > Chaunax sp. Z400. Next base: position 16,741,455 of record CM075189.1, read on the forward strand.
GAGTGTTTTCAGCAGTGTTTTTTTTTTAATTTACTGATGGCCCTGGGAGCGCCACGTCCACACCTTCACCATCGGCCTAATTATTGAATGAGCGACAGGTGCGGAAGGGAGGGGATACCGAGGGCTTTTAGGGAAGCAGCACGGAGGAGCAGAGAGAGAACGCGGATCACAGCAGACGCTGGAGGAAAGAAGCCGACCGCGAAGCAGCCCTCCCGAGAACCACAACCGAGCCACGGGATACTGCAGTGGGGAGACGTGCAGCAGCGAGTGTCCGCCAACGCCGTTCTACTCAGGCCTGGGCCGGCAGTTGGATATCTGCCGCCCAGGAAAATCGTGAGTACCCTCTGACATTCGGGTAGGCGGGCACAGCAGGCGAGGAAGGGAGTCGTTCAGGGAGCCGGTGCAGCAGAGAACACACTACTCACCGTTGTTCTATCTCCCCCGCAGGTACAACGCCATCCGAACGCCTTGGGTCAGCGTGGGCGGAGCGCAAGAGTGGCGGCGAGGACACGGGAGGAGTCGCTGGTTTGGAGTCGGACTTGGAACTTTTATTGAATTTTAGATCGGACTTTTATAGCACATTTTACGGGCCTGTTTTAGCGTTTAGTTTAGCATTATTAGGTAGCTTCGATATTATTGTTAGTGGGTCTGGTAGTCCTATTTTCGTGGCTTCATTTCAAGATTAGGTAAGACTGTGTTTCCTGGTTTAGGGTAGAGGGCTAGTGCCCAGGTCCGACGGCCCTATGTGCGGGTTGGCCTGGGTGGCTGCCCTGCTTTTGTTTATTTTGGCCGGCCCACCAGCTTTGTTCATTTGTACATGAGATGCTTGGGTTGATCGATTATTTAATGTACCTGTGTTGAATAAATCTGTTATCTTCCTTAAACCAAACCCTGACTCTTTAATGTTGGTCCTCCTTTTGCGTAAAGGTAGAGCTTTACTGGGGGTCGTAACAAAGCTACACTCAGACAAAGTCTGTGGTGGGTTGGCTTCTCCACCCTCTGACCAGACATCGAGGCTGTTTACTCAGAACAGACCTGACTATGTTCAACAGATTTCAGGTCTTTCTTGCTGCTACATGTGCTAATTCAACAAATCCTGCCTATAAATTATATTCTTGAAGTTTAAACCTCTGCAACAGCTTTTTTTTAAAATATCAAAATGCATATTAGCTCCTGATTTGTTTTCATGTATACTGAACAAAAATATAAACGCAACACTTTTGTTTTAGCTCCAATTTTTCATGTGTTGAAAGCAAAGATGTAAAACTTTTTCTATGTACACAAAAGGCCTATTTCTCTCAAATTTTGTTCACAAACTTGTTTAAATCTGTGTTAGTGAGCACTTCTCCTTTGCCAAGATAATCCATCCACCTGACAGGTGTGGCATATCAAGATGCTGATTAGACAGCATGATTATTGCACAGGTGTGCCTTAGGTTGGTCACAATATAAGGCCACTCTAAAATGTGCAGTTTTATCTTGGAAAGAGACATTTATAGGCACTGAAGTGTCAGTATCTGGTGTGACCACCATTTGCCTCACGCAGTGCAACACATCTCCTTCACATGGAGTTGATCAGGTTGTTGATTGTGGCCTATGGAATGTTTGTCCACTCCTCTTCAATGGCTGTGCGAAGTTGCTGGATATTGGCAGGAACTGGAACACGCTGTCGTATACACCGATCCAGAGCATCCCAAACATGCTCAATGGGTGACATGTCCGGGGAGTATGGAGGCCATGCAAGGACTGGGATGTTTTCAGCTTCCAGGAATTGTGTACAGATCCTTGCAACATGGGGCCGTGCATTATCATGCTGCAACATGAGGTGATGGTGGTGGATGAATGGCACAACAATGGGCCTCAGGATCTCGTCACGGTATCTCTGTGCATTCACAATGCCATCAATAAAATGCACCTGTGTTGGTTGTCCGTAGCATATGCCTGCCCATACCATAACCCCACCACCACCATGGGCCACTCTATTCACAACTTTGACATCAGCAAACCGCTCACCCACATGACGCCATACACGCTGTCTGCCATCTGCCCGGTACAGTGAAAACCGGGATTCATCCGTGAAGAGAACACTTCTCCAAAGTGACAGACACCATCGAAGGTGAGCATTTGCCCACTCAAGTCGGTTACGACGACGAACTGCAGTCAGGTCAAGACCCCGGTGAGGATGACGAGCATGCAGATGAGCTTCCCTGAGACGGTTTCTGACAGTTTGTACAGAAATTCTTTGGTTATGCAAACCAATTGTTGCATCAGCTGTCCGGGTGGCTGGTCTCAGACGATCTTGCAGGGGAAGATGCCGGATGTGGAGGTCCTGGGCTGGCGTGGTTACACGTGGTCTGCGGTTGTGAGGCCGGTTGGATGTACTGCCAAATTCTCTGAAACGACTTTGGAGATGGCTTATGGGAGAGAAATGAACATTCAATTCACGGGCAACAGCTCTGGTGGACATTTCTGCAGTCAGCATGCCAATTGCAGCTCCCTCACAACTTGCGACATCTGTGGAATTGTGCTGTGTGATGAAACTGCACATTTTAGAGTGGCCTTTTATTGTGACCAACCTAAGGCACACCTGTGCAATAATCATGCTGTCTAATCAGCATCTTGATATGCCACACCTGTCAGGTGGATGGATTATCTCGGCAAAGGAGAAGTGCTCACTAACACAGATTTAAACAAGTTTGTGAACAAAATTTGAGAGAAATGGGCCTTTTGTGTACATAGAAAAAGTTTTACATCTTTGCTTTCAACACATGAAAAATTGGAGCTAAAACAAAAGTGTTGCGTTTATATTTTTGTTCAGTATAATTGATACATTCATTCACCGTTCATCCATCACAGCAAAGCAGTCAAAACTCGGGTCAATAATCTGACAAATTTAAGATCAGATTTCCAAGTCCTGCTCTTGCCAAAAAGAGCAGGGTGGGCCCAGTGAAAGATTACCACCTCTACTGTCTGACGTCAGCCATCAATCCGAAAGACCAAACTGAAGAAGAGTGTGGTTAAAAAATGGTGGCACAGTGTCACTGAATCCTCCTGTAAATTGCTGTGATGCTATTAAGAATCATTGCCTTTTCAAACAGTCTAAAACAGCAATCAAGGCCAGTTTCCTGAGGCTATAACAGAGTGAGGAAGTTAGAGAATAAACTTTGTAGTCACACCTTTGTTTGAAGCCCAACCTCAGAAGTGCTCAGTTTCCATGCATCATTTGTTTGTCAGTGGTGACTATGAATGTTATTTATCTGTGTTTGTGTGTGTGTAAAAGTACATTAAAGTATTTACTTCAAGTCTGTGTACAGGAGCTGGGCACAGCATTGTTTCAGGGTATCACACATTCAGCCATGTTTGGACATTTTTTCAATGTAAAAGTTGTACTGCAGTTTTGATCTTTTCAGTTTCCTTTATTTTCAGGATCTCTACGTTTTTGTGACTCACTTACTTTGTCTCATCTCACCTCTCCGATGAGTGTCACTACTGTATCTGACTGTAATGTAGACCAATCAAATGTACACCAGTCAATTAAATGTACACCAGTAAATCAAATGTACACCAGTCAATTAAATGTACACCAGTCAATTAAATGTACACCAGTCAATTAAATGTACACCAGTCAATTAAATGTACACCAGTAAATCAAATGTACACCATTAAATCAAATGTACACCAGTCAGTCAAATGTACACCTTTCAATTAAATATAGACCAGTCAATCAAATGTACACCAGTCAATTAAATGTCTGTCTAAAAATGCTTTATTTTTAGCATCATTCTCAAGAGGGTTCTAGCATCTGTCTGGTTATTTTTCTAGAACTTGCTTCCAGCAACTTCACTGTTTCGGTTCATTCTCACTGATCTCATCACTCGTTTCCAGACACAGTAGACTGCTGTTTTCAGCTGGTTGTGGAAATTACAAATCACTTTGTTGATCCAAGTCATTTTTTTTTATTTCAATTCAGTTGAAGGATTATTTCAAAAATTAATTAATTACAAAAGTATTGGCACCTGTCATCTATTTATGGTATCTGGAGCCCCTGTAACTATGGTAGAAAAAGAAAACACAAAATCCTTGTTCTTTCCTTGTAATTAAAAAAAACCTTACAAGTTTAAACAACATGTCATATAGGGTGTTATTTGTGTGTCCTTAACATCTTCGTCCTAGTAGTGAGTATCAGATGAAAAGTCACATCAAATCATCTCTTGTGTTTCATTTCAGAGTCAATATCAAGCTTTAGGTTGGAAAGATGGTTGACATTATGTCCTCTGTGGTGATATACAGCAAAACGGCAACACGACAGCCAATCAGATTGCTCTGAAATTGTTCCCTCCCACTTAATATGATCACATTAAAATTATTCAAGTTGTATTGCAGTCTAAATTGCAGTCGTCTCAAGAGGAGTAACCAGAAAATGCTGATCATATTTTATTCACTGCTGATGCTCAGCGTGGGGCGTAAGTATATAAAGTCCATATATATATTTCAAATATGTTGTTCTCCAGCATTAATTTAGCAAAGACCGTCTAAAAATCTATCTCTATTATAATCACTGCTCTATTTGATGTTATCCTCAGGTTGCTCTGATGATCTGACCTTTGAGACAAAGACTGTTGATGTTGGAGAAAATGTGACTCTTACCTGTCCTTACCAGAAATCTTACTTTGGTCCAAGATTGTTTTGGATCAGGCTTGTGTCTGGAAACTTTCATGAAGTCTTGGGAGGAACATACATTTCAGATAAAGATGGAGTTACGAAAACTCGTCTTCACCGTACAACAAAAAAAGATCCTGGAAGATTTGATCTGCATATTGACGGAACAAAGCAAAGCGATGCTGGAGTTTATTACTGCGTTAAAGTAGATTATCTTGAAATGACATTTTTGAACGGAACATTTTTAAGAATCAAAGGTAAGCTCCATTTACACAGTTGAATTTTCTTAAATGTATATATATATATATATATCAGAGAGAGAACGAGAGACAGTGTTATAGCGTCAATGTATAGATTTTACCTACTTTGATTTTCATTGAAGTCAAGTTTATTTTCATGTTTGTATTTGCCAGGATCAGAAGCTAATATCACTGCCATCATTCAAGTGCCTGCATCTCACCAAGTCCATCCAGGAGACTCAGTGACTCTGCAGTGTTTAGTCCTCTACAGCTTCTCTAAGACCATCGACTCCTCTGATGCTGGAACTTCGTACTGTGCTGTGGCCACACATGAGCAAATATTATTTGGAAATGGAACAGTACTGGATATTCACGGTAATTGTCAAACATATCTATTCAAATCAATGATAGTCGTTCATTTTTATTTTGCTAGAATCCATTAAGATGTAGCATTAATCATTTGTTTCTAATGCATTCTGATATCAAACCCATACCTTTCATTATTTGCTAATTTTTCATGTTTTTTTCAGGTCTCGAGATGTTGAAGGACAATACAACTGTGTTTGTGTTATACGCTGCTTTGGCTACAAGTCTGATCATTATTGCCCTCCTGATTTATATCATCAACAAAAAAACTTGTGGTTGTTATAAAGGTAAAGAAAAAAGGTTTTCATACATCAATCTATCATTTATCTATTGATTTTTGCATTTTGCGAAAGTTACCTTAATAGGCTTTACATCAAGTCATGTCAGTTTTATTTATGCATCCCAATATCCAATAAATGCAAAAACATTGTTTTGTTTAAATTGACTTACAGCAACTTTCATCTTCATTTCTTTATACAATACAGCTGCTGTTGTTGTGGAAACAAATGCTACAACAGACAGTGGTGATAGGCACAGTCAGCAGGTAAGAAAAGATGACACTGGAAATCTGATTTCCATATGTAAGTATTTACATTTGCTGTCTCACAACATTTTCTCTATTCATTTACTCAGAGAGATGAGGACTCATTGGCTTATGCTGCACCAACCTTCACCAAGAGGAAAGCTGGAAAAGCAGAGAGAAGGAATGGAAAATCAGCAGAGGGAGAGACTATCTACTCTGGTATCAGGTCTTCAGGGAATTATTAAAAATGGATTTGCCAATTAAAGCTTTTTTTTTATATCTGGAACACTGTTGGAAATATATTTCACATCAATTTCACATGACAAATTTAATTTGAATAACCTTAAAAATATAATTTTAACGTATTTTTGATTTCTTGATATTCTATACAAAGATAATTGTGATGGAAAATGTCCACTTTTAATAGTTTTAATGGTTTTTGGTCATATCCCACAGCATGGTGCATCTGATATGTATTAAATATATTTTTGTGCATTAATAAACAGTCTATGAATTGGTTTATCGTGCATGACTGAAAGACAAACTATCATCAATGCATTATAAAAGTATTTTTACTGAATGATATTGAAAATTATATTTAATCTAGAACTTTATTTTAATGTAAACCAACTTTGGTTTCTATGCTTTTATATTGGCATAACTTTTGTTTCATGATTAACATTTTTGTCATGATTCATTTATCTTGAAAATGACTATAGTTCAAATCAATGCAGGATGCTCTTCTATTAGTCATTGATATTGCATATTTTGTATAATGTTTAAATCACAGTAAAAACAAGTACAATATTTCAAGCGTATTTTTATAGTATTTTGTTTATACAAAAACATGCTGATCTGTGACCACACTTAAATCTGTTTATCTTAATGTATTACAAACTATATTTGATTAACTATTAAACAAGCATGTTCTACAAATAAAATTTGCACGAATAAAAAAAATCTGCATTGTCCTCGATTTACTGAACATTTTAAGGCCAGTTATTGTGTTGTGTTTGTTGCTGATCCAAATGAAGGACAAAAAGAAGAAGAGGAAGAAGTGTCTTGCAAGCAAAACGCAAATAAACTACAGATCAGAACATGGCATAAGTCTTAGTGCCCCTGCCCTGCTCTGCCTGACCAACCAGCTGTGAACATCACAATAACACCACCAGTGGATTCCAGGTAGAGATGGACCAAGTCTTTATGCCTGAAGCAGAATTTGATTTGGGTGCCCCCCCCCCCCCCACTGCCAAAGCTATTGACTATTGTCAATACTTGATCATTTGCACGCTGTAAATCTCACCCTTGTCAATTTTATTAGTTGTACCTGTGTTGCTTACATCAAAACAATATGGTTTTATGGTTAATCTTAGAGTGGCCTGTCTAGAATTAGTCTGGCTGGATGAGCTAGAATTTAGCTTTATGGAACCGCTTGAACCCGATTGATTTCTTGGGTTCATTCAAATCAGGTCTTGGACTATAATCCTCGCTTTTTTTCACGTCTTTTTCTGAAACAGGCCCCAGCTTGTATGCCTGGTTTCCCCTTGTGTTCCTAGTGTTTTTCCAGTATCCCCAGTTTTCTAGGTAAGTTCATTTTCCTTTTTTCTTTTTTTTTCATTCTACTCTATTCCTGGATTTTTTGAATTTATAAAAATAGTTTTGAATTATTTACATGGATGTTGGATTTTGTGTGTACCGGACCCGCCTGCATGATGGACTGTTTTTCCTTACCCTGCATGAACATAGTTTTTCAGTAAGTCTAAGGTGTTGAACTTATTTAAATCCAACCATTAGTATCTTACTACTTTGTCTCTGCTTCATGTCTGCACCTGGGGACTCACTGAAACCTACCAATGCATGCCGTTATTGAAAACAACAAGCAAAGCCACACACAAGAAGCTACACTCAGACAAAGTCTGTGGTGGGTTGGCTTCTCCACCCTCTGACCAGACATCGAGGCTGTTTACTCAGAACAGACCTGACTATGTTCTACAACAGATTTCAGGTCTTTCTTGCTGCTACATGTGCTAATTCAACAAATCCTGCCTATAAATTATATTCTTGAAGTTTAAACCTCTGCAACAGCTTTTTTTTTTAAATGTCAAAATGCATATTAGCTCCTGATTTGTTTTCATGTAATTGATACATTCATTCACCATTCATCCATCACAGCAAGGCAGTCAAAACTTTGGTCAATAATCTGACAAATTTAAGATCAGATTTCCAAGTCCTGCTCTTGCCAAAAAGAGCAGGGTGGGCCCAGTGAAAGATTACCACCTCTACTGTCTGACGTCAGCCATCAATCCGAAAGACCAAACTGAAGAAGAGTGTGGTTAAAAAATGGTGGCACAGTGTCACTGAATCCTCCTGTAAATTGCTGTGACGCTAATGCTAATAAGAATCATTGCCTTTTCAAACAGTCTAAAACAGCAATCAAGGCCAGTTTCCTGAGGCTATAACAGAGTGAGGAAGTTAGAGAATAAACTTTGTAGTCACGCCTGTGTTTGAAGCCCAACCTCAGAAGTGCTCAGTTTCCATGCATCATTTGTTTGTCAGTGGTGACTATGAATGTTATTTATCTGTGTTTGTGTGTGTGTGTAAAAGTACATTAAAGTATTTACTTCAAGTCTGTGTACAGGAGCTGGGCACAGCATTGTTTCAGGGTATCACACATTCAGCCATGTTTGGACATTTTTTCAATGTAAAAATTGTACTGCAGTTTTGATCTTTTCAGTTTCCTTTATTTTCAGGATCTCTACGTTTTTGTGACTCACCTACTTTGTCTCTCAACTCACCTCTCCGATGAGTGTCACTACTCTATCTGACTGTAATGTAGACCAATCAAATGTACACCAGTCAATCAAATGTACACCAGTCAATTAAATGTATACCAGTCAATTAAATGTCTGTCTAAAAATGCTTTAATTTTAGCATCATTCTCAAGAGGGTTCTAGCATCTGTCTGGTTATTTTTCTAGAACTTGCTTCCTGCAACTTCACTGTTTCGGTTCATTGTCACTCATCTCATCACTCGTTTCCAGACACAGTAGACTGCTGTTTTCAGCTGGTTGTGGAAATTACAAATCACTTTGCTGATCCAAGTCATTTTTTTTTTATTTCAATTCAGTTGAAGGATTATTTCAAAAATTAATTAATTACAAAAATATTGGCACCTGTCATCTATTTATGGTATCTGGAGCCCCTGTAACTATGGTAGAAAAAGAAAACACAAAATCCTTGTTCTTTCCTTGTAATAAAAAAAACCTTACAAGTTTAAACAACATGTCATATAGGGTGTTATTTGTGTGTGTCCTTAACATCTTCGTCCTAGTAGTGAGTATCAGATGAAAAATCACATCAAATCATCTCTTGTGTTTCATTTCAGAGTCGATATCAAGCTTTAGGTTGGAAAGATGGTTGACATTATGTCCTCTGTGGTGATATACAGCAAAACGGCAACACGACAGCCAATCAGATTGCTCTGAAATTGTTCCCTCCCACTTGATATGATCACATTAAAATTATTCAAGTTGTGTTGCAGTCTAAATTGCAGTCGTCTCAAGAGGAGTAACCAGAAAATGCTGATCATATTTTATTCACTGCTGATGCTCAGCGTGGGGCGTAAGTATATAAAGTCCATATATATATTTCAAATATGTTGTTCTCCAGCATTAATTTAGCACAGACCATATAAAAATCTATCTCTATTATAATCACTGCTCTATTTGATGTTATCCTCAGGTTGCTCTGATGATCTGACTTTTGAGACAAAGACTGTTGATGTTGGAGATGATGTGACTCTTACCTGTCCTTACCAGAAATCTGACTTGGGTTCAGCATTGTTTTGGATCAGGCTTGTGTCTGGAAACTTTCATGAAGTCTTGGGAGGAACATACATCTCAGATAAACATGGAGTTACAAAAACTCATCTTCACCTTACAACAAAACAAGAGCCTGAAACATTTGTTCTGCATATTAAAGGAACAAAGCAAAGCGATGCTGGAGTTTATTACTGCGTTAGAGTAAAGTATGTTGAAATGACATTTTTGAATGGAACATTTTTAAGAATCAAAGGTAAGCTCCATTTACTCAGTTGAATTTTCTTAAATGTATATATATATCTCAGAGAGAGAGAGAAAGAGAGACAGTGTTATAGCGTTAATTTATAAATTTTACCTACTTTGATTTTCATTGAAGTCAAGTTTATTTTCATGTTTGTATTTGCCAGGATCAGAAGCTAATATCACTGCCATCATTCAAGTGCCTCCATCTAACCCAGTCCATCCAGGAGACTCAGTGACTCTGCAGTGTTTAGTCCTCTACAGCTTCTCTAAGACCATCGACTCCTCTGATGCTGGAACTTCTTACTGTGCTGTGGCCAAACATGAACAAATATTATTTGGAAATGGAACAGTACTGGATATTCACGGTAATTGTCAAACATATCTATTCAAATCAATGATAGTCGTTAATTTTTATTTTGCTAGAATCCATTAAGATGTAGCATTAATCATTTGTTTCTAATGCATTCTGATATCAAACCCATACCTTTCATTATTTGCTAATTTTTCATGTTTTTTTCAGGTCTCAAGATGTTGGATTCACAGAAGGACAATCCAACTGTGTTTGTGTTATACGCTGCTTTGGCTACAAGTCTGATCAATCTTGCCCTCCTGATTTATATCATCAACAAAAAAACTTGTGGTTGTTATAAAGGTAAAGGAAAAAGGTTTTCATACATCAATCTATCATTTATCTATTGATTTTTGCATTTAGCAAAAGTTACCTTAATAGGCTTTACATCAAGTCATGTCAGTTTTATTTATGCATCCCAATATCCAATAAATGCAAAAACATTGTTTTGTTTAAATTGACTTACAGCAACTTTCATCTTCATTTTTTTATATACAATACAGCTGCTGTTGTTGTGGAAACAAATGCTACAACAGACAGTGGTGATAGGCACAGTCAGCAGGTAAGAAAAGATGACACTGGAAATCTGATTTCCATATGTAAGTATTTACATTTGCTGTCTCACAACATTTTCTCTATTCATTTACTCAGAGAGATGAGGACTCATTGGCTTATGCTGCACCAACCTTCACCAAGAGGAAAGCTGGAAAAGCAGAGAGAAGGAATGGAAAATCAGCAGAGGGAGAGACTATCTACTCTGGTATCAGGTCTTCAGGGAATTATTAAAAATGGATTTGCCAATTAAAGCTTTTTTTAATATCTGGTACACTGTTGGAAATATATTTCACATCAATTTCACATCACAAATTTAATTTGAATAACCTTAAAAATATAATTTTAAGGTATTTTTGATTTCTTGATATTCTATACAAGGATAATTGTGACGGAAAATGTCCACATTTAATAGTTTTAATGGTTTTTGGTCATATCCCACAGCATGGTGCATCTGATATGTATTAAATATATTTTTGTGCATTAATAAACAGTCTATGAATTGGTTGATCGTGCATGACTGAAAGACAAACTATCATCAATGCATTATAAAAGTATTTTTACTGAATGATATTGAAAATTATATTTAATCTAGAACTTTATTTTAATGTAAACCAACTTTGGTTTCTATGCTTTTATATTGGCATAACTTTTGTTTCATGATTAACTTTTTTGTCATGATTCATTTATCTTGAAAATGACTATAGTTCAAATCAATGCAGGATGCTCTTCTATAAGACATTGAGATTGCATATTTTGTATAATGTTTAAATCACAGTAAAAACAAGTACAATATTTCAAGCATATTTTTATAGTATTTTGTTTATACAAAAACATGCTGATCTGTCACCACACTTAAATCTGTTTATCTTAATGTATTACAAACTATATTTGATTAACTATTCAACAAGCATGTTCTACAAATAAAATTTGCGCGAATAAAAAAAATCTGCATTGTCCTCGATTTACTGAACATTTTAAGGCCAGATATTGTGTTGTGTTTGTTGCTGATCCAACTGAAGGACAAAAAGAAGAAGAGGAAGAAGTGTCTTGCAAGCAAAACGCAAATAAACTACAGATCAGAACATGACATAAGTCTTAGTGCACAGGCCCTGCTCTGCCTGACCAACCAGCTGTGAACATCACAATAACACCACCAGTCGATTCCAGGTAGAGATGGACCAAGTCTTTATGCCTGAAGCAGAATTTGATTTGGGTGCCCCCCCCACTGCCAAAGCTATTGACTATTGTCAATACTTGATCATTTGCACGCTGTAAATCTCACCCTTGTCAATTTTATTAGTTGTACCTGTGTTGCTTACATCAAAACAATATGGTTTTATGGTTAATCTTAGAGTGGCCTGTCTAGAATTAGTCTGGCTGGAAGAGCTAGAATTTAGCTTTATGGAACCGCTTGAATCCGATTGATTTCTTGGGTTCATTCAAATCAGGTCTTGGACTATAATCCTCGCTTTTTTTCACGTCTTTTTCTGAAACAGGCCCCAGCTTGTATGCCTGGTTTTCCCTTGTGTTCCTAGTGTTTTTCCAGTATCCCCAGTTTTCTAGGTAAGTTCATTTTCCTTTTTTCTTTTTTTTTCATTCTACTCTATTCCTGGATTCTGTTTTGAATTATTCACATGGATGTTGGATTTTGTGTGTACCGGACCCGCATGCATGATGGACTGTTTTTCCTTACCCTGCATGAACATAGTTTGTCAGTAAGTCTAAGGTGTTGAACTTATTTAAATCCAACCATTAGTATCTTACTACTTTGTCTCTGCTTCATGTCTGCACCTGGGGACTCACTGAAACCTACCAATGCATGCCGTTATTGAAAACAACAAGCAAAGCCACACACAAGAAGCTACACTCAGACAAAGTCTGTGGTGGGTTGGCTTCTCCACCCTCTGACCAGACATCGAGGCTGTTTACTCAGAACAGACCTGACTATGTTCTACAACAGATTTCAGGTCTTTCTTGCTGCTACATGTGCTAATTCAACAAATCCTGCCTATAAATTATATTCTTGAAGTTTAAACCTCTGCAACAGCTTTTTTTTTTAAATGTCAAAATTCATATTAGCTCCTGATTTGTTTTCATGTAATTGATACATTCATTCACCGTTCATCCATCACAGCAAGGCAGTCAAAACTTTGGTCAATAATCTGACAAATTTAAAATCAGATTTCCAAGTCCTGCTCTTGCCAAAAAGAGCAGGGTGGGCCCAGTGAAAGATTACCACCTCTACTGTCTGACGTCAGCCATCAATCCGAAAGACCAAACTGAAGAAGAGTGTGGTTAAAAAATGGTGGCAGAGTGTCACTGAATCCTCCTGTAAATTGCTGTGACGCTAATGCTAATAAGAATCATTGCCTTTTCAAACAGTCTAAAACAGCAATCAAGGCCAGTTTCCTGAGGCTATAACAGAGTGAGGAAGTTAGAGAATAAACTTTGTAGTCACGCCTGTGTTTGAAGCCCAACCTCAGAAGTGCTCAGTTTCCATGCATCATTTGTTTGTCAGTGGTGACTATGAATGTTATTTATCTGTGTTTGTGTGTGTGTAAAAGTACATTAAAGTATTTACTTCAAGTCTGTGTACAGGAGCTGGGCACAGCATTGTTTCAGGGTATCACACATTCAGCCATGTTTGGACATTTTTTCAATGTAAAAATTGTACTGCAGTTTTGATCTTTTCCGTTTCCTTTATTTTCAGGATCTCTACGTTTTTGTGACTCACCTACTTTGTCTCTCATCTCACCTCTCCGATGAGTGTCACTACTCTATCTGACTGTAATGTAGACCAATTAAATGTACACCAGTCAATCAAATGTACACCAGTCAATTAAATGTACACTAGTCAATTAAATGTCTGTCTAAAAATGCTTTATTTTTAGCATCATTCTCAAGAGGGTTCTAGCATCTGTCTGGTTATTTTTCTAGAACTTGCTTCCAGCAACTTCACTGTTTCGGTTCATTCTCACTGATCTCATCACTCGTTTCCAGACACAGTAGACTGCTGTTTTCAGCTGGTTGTGGAAATTACAAATCACTTTGCTGATCCAAGTCATTTTTTTTTATTTCAATTCAGTTGAAGGATTATTTCAAAAATTAATTAATTACAAAAATATTGGCACCTGTCATCTATTTATGGTATCTGGAGCCCCTGTAACTATGGTAGAAAAAGAAAACAAAATCCTTGTTCTTTCCTTGTAATAAAAAAAACCTTACAAGTTTAAACAACATGTCATATAGGGTGTTATTTGTGTGTGTCCTTAACATCTTCGTCCTAGTAGTGAGTATCAGATGAAAAGTCACATCAAATCATCTCTTGTGTTTCATTTCAGAGTCAATATCAAGCTTTAGGTTGGAAAGATGGTTGACATTATGTCCTCTGTGGTGATATACAGCAAAAGGGCAACACGACAGCCAATCAGATTGCTCTGAAATTGTTCCCTCCCACTTAATATGATCACATTAAAATTATTCAAGTTGTATTGCAGTCTCAATTGCAGTCGTCTCAAGAGGAGTAACCAGAAAATGCTGATCATATTTTATTCACTGCTGATGCTCAGCGTGGGGCGTAAGTATATAAAGTCCATATATATATTTCAAATATGTTGTTCTCCAGCATTAATTTAGCAAAGACCGTATAAAAATCTATCTCTATTATAATCACTGCTCTATTTGATATCATCCTCAGGTTGCTCTGATGATCTGACCTTTGAGACAAAGACTGTTGATGTTGGAGATGATGTGACTCTTACCTGTCCTTACCAGAAATCTTACTTTGGTCCAAGATTGTTTTGGATCAGGCTTGTGTCTGGAAACTTTCATGAAGTCTTGGGAGGAACATACATTTCAGATAAAGATGGAGTTACGAAAACTCGTCTTCACCGTACAACAAAAAAAGATCCTGGAAGATTTGATCTGCATATTGACGGAACAAAGCAAAGCGATGCTGGAGTTTATTACTGCGTTAAAGTAGATTATCTTGAAATGACATTTTTGAACGGAACATTTTTAAGAATCAAAGGTAAGCTCCATTTACACAGTTGAATTTTCTTAAATGTATATATATATATATATATATATCAGAGAGAGAACGAGAGACAGTGTTATAGCGTCAATGTATAGATTTTACCTACTTTGATTTTCATTGAAGTCAAGTTTATTTTCATGTTTGTATTTGCCAGGATCAGAAGCTAATATCACTGCCATCGTTCAAGTGCCTGCATCTCACCAAGTCCATCCAGGAGACTCAGTGACTCTGCAGTGTTTAGTCCTCTACAGCTTCTCTAAGACCATCGACTCCTCTGATGCTGGAACTTCTTACTGTACTGTGGCCACACATGAGCAAATATTATTTGGAAATGGAACAGTACTGGATATTGACGGTAATTGTCAAACATATCTATTCAAATCAATGATAGTCGTTCATTTTTATTTTGCTAGAATCCATTAAGATGTAGCATTAATCATTTGTTTCTAATGCATTCTGATATCAAACCCATACCTTTCATTATTTGCTAATTTTTCATGTTTTTTTCAGGTCTCGAGATGTTGAAGGGCAATCCAACTGTGTTTGTGTTATACGCTGCTTTGGCTACAAGTCTGATCATTATTGCCCTCCTGATTTATATCATCAACAAAAAAACTTGTGGTTGTTATAAAGGTAAAGAAAAAAGGTTTTCATACATCAATCTATCATTTATCTATTGATTTTTGCATTTTGCGAAAGTTACCTTAATAGGCTTTACATCAAGTCATGTCAGTTTTATTTATGCATCCCAATATCCAATAAATGCAAAAACATTGTTTTGTTTAAATTGACTTACAGCAACTTTCATCTTCATTTTTTAATACAATACAGCTGCTGTTGTTGTGGAAACAAATGCTACAACAGACAGTGGTGATAGGCACAGTCAGCGGGTAAGAAAAGATGACACTGGAAATCTGATTTCCATATGTAAGTATTTACATTTGCTGTCTCACAACATTTTCTCTATTCATTTACTCAGAGAGATGAGGACTCATTGGCTTATGCTGCACCAACATTCACCAAGAGGAAAGCTGGAAAAGCAGAGAGAAGGAATGGAAAATCAGCAGAGGGAGAGACTATCTACTCTGGTATCAGGTCTTCAGGGAATTATTAAAAATGGATTTGCCAATTAAAGCTTTTTTTTTATATCTGGAACACTGTTGGAAATATATTTCACATCAATTTCACATGACAAATTTAATTTGAATAACCTTAAAAATATCATTTTAACATATTTTTGATTTCTTGATATTCTATACAAGGATAATTGTGATGGAAAATGTCCACTTTTAATAGTTTTAATGGTTTTTGGTCATATCCCACAGCATGGTGCATCTGATATGTATTAAATATATTTTTGTGCATTAATAAACAGTCTATGAATTGGTTTATCGTGCATGACTGACAGACAAACTATCATCAATGCATTATAAAAGTATTTTTACTGAATGATATTGAAAATTATATTTAATCTAGAACTTTATTTTAATGTAAACCAACTTTGGTTTCTATGCTTTTATATTGGCATAACTTTTGTTTCATGATTAACATTTTTGTCATGATTCATTTATCTTGAAAATGAATATAGTTCAAATCAATGCAGGATGCTCTTCTATAAGACATTGAGATTGCATATTTTGTATAATGTTTAAATCACAGTAAAAACAAGTACAATATTTCAAGCGTATTTTTATAGTATTTTGTTTATACAAAAACATGCTGATCTGTGACCACACTTAAATCTGTTTATCTTAATGTATTACAAACTATATTTGATTAACTATTAAACAAGCATGTTCTACAAATAAAATTTGCACGAATAAAAAAAATCTGCATTGTCCTCGATTTACTGAACATTTTAAGGCCAGTAATTGTGTTGTGTTTGTTGCTGATCCAAATGAAGGACAAAAAGAAGAAGAGGAAGAAGTGTCTTGCAAGCAAAACGCAAATAAACGACAGATCAGAACATGGCATAAGTCTTAGTGCACAGGCCCTGCTCTGCCTGACCAACCAGCTGTGAACATCACAATAACACCACCAGTCGATTCCAGGTAGAGATGGACCAAGTCTTTATGCCTGAAGCAGAATTTGATTTGGGTGCCCCCCCCCACTGCCAAAGCTATTGACTATTGTCAATACTTGATCATTTGCACGCTGTAAATCTCACCCTTGTCAATTTTATTAGTTGTACCTGTGTTGCTTACATCAAAACAATATGGTTTTATGGTTAATCTTAGAGTGGCCTGTCTAGAATTAGTCTGGCTGGATGAGCTAGAATTTAGTTTTATGGAACCGCTTGAACCCGATTGATTTCTTGGGTTCATTCAAATCAGGTCTTGGACTATAATCCTCGCTTTTTTTCACGTCTTTTTCTGAAACAGGCCCCAGCTTGTATGCCTGGTTTCCCCTTGTGTTCCTAGTGTTTTTCCAGTATCCCCAGTTTTCTAGGTAAGTTCATTTTCCTTTTTTCTTTTTTTTTCATTCTACTCTATTCCTGGATTTTTTGAATTTATAAAAATAGTTTTGAATTATTTACATGGATGTTGGATTTTGTGTGTACCGGACCCGCCTGCATGATGGACTGTTTTTCCTTACCCTGCATGAACATAGTTTGTCAGTAAGTCTAAGGTGTTGAACTTATTTAAATCCAACCATTAGTATCTTACTACTTTGTCTCTGCTTCATGTCTGCACCTGGGGACTCACTGAAACCTAACAATGCATGCCGTTATTGAAAACAACAAGCAAAGCCACACACAAGAAGCTACACTCAGACAAAGTCTGTGGTGGGTTGGCTTCTCCACCCTCTGACCAGACATCGAGGCTGTTTACTCAGAACAGACCTGACTATGTTCTACAACAGATTTCAGGTCTTTCTTGCTGCTACATGTGCTAATTCAACAAATCCTGCCTATAAATTATATTCTTGAAGTTTAAACCTCTGCAACAGCTTTTTTTTTTAAATGTCAAAATGTATATTAGCTCCTGATTTGTTTTCATGTAATTGATACATTCATTCACCATTCATCCATCACAGCAAGGCAGTCAAAACTTTGGTCAATAATCTGACAAATTTAAGATCAGATTTCCAAGTCCTGCTCTTGCCAAAAAGAGCAGGGTGGGCCCAGTGAAAGATTACCACCTCTACTGTCTGACGTCAGCCATCAATCCGAAAGACCAAACTGAAGAAGAGTGTGGTTAAAAAATGGTGGCACAGTGTCACTGAATCCTCCTGTAAATTGCTGTGATGCTAATGCTAATAAGAATCATTGCCTTTTCAAACAGTCTAAAACAGCAATCAAGGCCAGTTTCCTGAGGCTATAACAGAGTGAGGAAGTTAGAGAATAACCTTTGTATTCACACCTTTGTTTGAAGCCCAACCTCAGAAGTGCTCAGTTTCCATGCATCATTTGTTTGTCAGTGGTGACTATGAATGTTATTTATCTGTGTTTGTGTGTGTGTAAAAGTACATTAAAGTATTTACTTCAAGTCTGTGTACAGGAGCTGGGCACAGCATTGTTTCAGGGTATCACACATTCAGCCATGTTTGGATATTTTTTCAATGTAAAAATTGTACTGCAGTTTTGATCTTTTCAGTTTCCTTTATTTTCAGGATCTCTACGTTTTTGTGACTCACCTACTTTGTCTCTCATCTCACCTCTCCGATGAGTGTCACTACTGTATCTGACTGTAATGTAGACCAATCAAATGTACACCAGTCAATCAAATGTACACCAGTCAATCAAATGTACACCAGTCAATTAAATGTACACCAGTAAATCAAATGTACACCAGTCAATCAAATGTACACCAGTCAATTACATGTACACCAGTAAATTTAATGTACACCAGTCAATCAAATGTACACCAGTCAATTAAATGTACACCAGTAAATCAAATGTACACCAGTCAATCAAATGTACACCAGTCAATTAAATGTCTGTCTAAAAATGCTTTAATTTTAGCATCATTCTCAAGAGGGTTCTAGCATCTGTCTGGTTATTTTTCTAGAACTTGCTTCCTGCAACTTCACTGTTTCGGTTCATTCTCACTGATCTCATCACTCGTTTCCAGACACAGTAGACTGCTGTTTTCAGCTGGTTGTGGAAATTACAAATCACTTTGCTGATCCAAGTCATTTTTTTTAATTTCAATTCAGTTGAAGAATTATTTCAAAAATTAATTACAAAAATATTGGCACCTGTCATCTATTTATGGTATCTGGAGCCCCTGTAACTATGGTAGAAAAAGAAAACACAAAATCCTTGTTCTTTCCTTGTAATAAAAAAAACCTTACAAGTTTAAACAACATGTCATATAGGGTGTTATTTGTGTGTCCTTAACATCTTCGTCCTAGTAGTGAGTATCAGATGAAAAGTCACATCAAATCATCTCTTGTGTTTCATTTCAGAGTCAATATAAAGCTTTAGGTTGGAAAGATGGTTGACATTATGTCCTCTGTGGTGATATACAGCAAAACGGCAACACGACAGCCAATCAGATTGCTCTGAAATTGTTTCCTCCCACTAGATATGATCACATTAATATTATTCAAGTTGTACTGCAGTCTAAATTGCAGTCGTCTCAAGAGGAGTAACCAGAAAATGCTGATCATATTTTATTCACTGCTGATGCTCAGCGTGGGGCGTAAGTATATAAAGTCCATATATATATTTCAAATATGTTGTTCTCCAGCATTAATTTAGCAAAGACCATATAAAAATCTATCTCTATTATAATCACTGCTCTATTTGATGTCATCCTCAGGTTGCTCTGATGATCTGACCTTTGAGACAAAGACTGTTGATGTTGGAGATATTGTGACTCTTACCTGTCCTTACCAGAAATCTGACTTTGGTCAAACATTGTTTTGGATCAGGCTTGTGTCTGGAAACTTTCATGAAGTCTTGGGAGGAACATACATCTCAAATACAGATGGAGTTACGAAAACTAATCTTCACCTTACAACAAAACGAGAGCCTGGAACATTTCATCTGCATATTGAAGGAACAAAGCAAAGCGATGCTGGAGTTTATTACTGCGTTCAAGTAAAGTATCTTGAAATGACATTTTTGAACGGAACATTTTTAAGAATCAAAGGTAAGCTCCATTTACATCGTTGGGTTTTCTTAAATGTATATATATATATATATCTCAGAGAGAGAGAGAAAGAGAGACAGTGTTATAGCGTTAATGTGTAAATTTTACCTACTTTGATTTTCATTGAAGTCAAGTTTATTTTCATGTTTGTATTTGCCAGGATCAGAAGCTAATATCACTGCCATCATTCAAGTGCCTCCATCTAACCCAGTCCATCCAGGAGACTCAGTGACTCTGCAGTGTTTAGTCCTCTACAGCTTCTCTAAGACCATCAACTCCTCTGATGCTGGAACTTCTTACTGTACTGTGGCCACACATGAGCAAATATTATTTGGAAATGGAACAGTACTGGATATTGACGGTAATTGTCAAACATATCTATTCAAATCAATGATAGTCGTTAATTTTAAATTTGCTAGAATCCATTAAGATGTAGCATTAATCATTTGTTTCTAATGCATTCTGATATCAAAACCATACCTTTCATTATTTGCTAATTTTTCATGTTTTTTACAGGTCTCAAGATGTTGGATTCACAGAAGGACAATCCAACTGTGTTTGTGTTATACGCTGCTTTGGCTACAAGTCTCAACATTATTGCCTTTCTGATTTATAGCATCAACAAAAAACCTTAAGAGGCTTTACATCAAGTCATGTCAGTTTTATTTATGCATTCCAATATCAAATAAATGCAAAAACATTGTTTTGTTTAAATTGACTTTCATCTTCATTTGTTATACAATACAGCTGCTGTTGTTGTGGAAACAAATGCTACAACAGACAGTGGTGATAGGCACAGTCAGCAGGTAAGAAAAGATGACACTGGAAATCTGATTTCCATATGTAAGTATTTACATTTGCTGTCTCACAACATTTTCTCTATTCATTTACTCAGAGAGATGAGGACTCATTGGCTTATGCTGCACCAACCTTCACAAAGAGGAAAGCTGGAAAAGCAGAGAGAAGGAATGGAAAATCAGCAGAGGGAGAGACTATCTACTCTGGTATCAGGTCTTCAGGGAATTATTAAAAATGGATTTGCCAATTAAAGCTTTTTTTAATATCTGGAACACTGTTGGAAATATATTTCATATCAATTTCACATCACAAATTTAATTTGAATAACCTTAAAAATATCGTTTTAACATATTTTTGATTTCTTGATATTTTATACAAGGATAATTGTGATGGAAAATGTCCACATTTAATAGTTTTAATGGTTTTTGGTGATATCCCACAGCATGGTGCATCTGATATGTATTAAATATATTTTTGTGCATTAATAAACAGTCTATGAATTGGTTTATCGTGCATGACTGAAAGATAAACTATCATCAATGCATTATAAAAGTATTTTTACTGAATGATATTGAAAATTATATTTAATCTAGAACTTTACTTTAATGTAAACCAACTTGGTTTCTATGCTTTTATATTGGCATAACTTTTGTTTCATGATTAACTTTTTTGTCATGATTCATTTATCTTGAAAATGACTATAGTTCAAATCAATGCAGGATGCTCTTCTATAAGACATTGAGATTGCATATTTTGTATAATGTTTAAATCACAGTAAAAACAAGTACAATATTTCAAGCATATTTTATAGTATTTTGTTTATACAAAAACATGCTGATCTGTGACCACACTTAAATCTGTTTATCTTAATGTATTACAAACTATATTTGATTAACTATTCAACAAGCATGTTCTACAAATAAAATTTGCACGAATAAAAAAATTCTGCATTGTCCTCGATTTACTGAACAATTTAAGGCCAGATATTGTGTTGTGTTTGTTGCTGATCCAAATGAAGGACAGAAAGAAGAAGAGGAAGAAGTGTCTTGCAAGCAAAACGCAAATAAACTACAGATCAGAACATGGCATAAGTCTTAGTGCACAGGCCCTGCTCTGCCTGACCAACCAGCTGTGAACATCACAATAACACCACCAGTCGATTCCAGGTAGAGATGGACCAAGTCTTTATGCCTGAAGCAGATTTGATTTGGGTGCCCCCCCCCCCCACCACCACCACCACCACTGCCAAAGCTATTGACTATTGTCAATACTTGATCATTTGCACGCTGTAAATCTCACCCTTGTCAATTTTATTAGTTGTACCTGTGTTGCTTACATCAAAACAATATGGTTTTATGGTTAATCTTAGAGTGGCCTGTCTAGAATTAGTCTGGCTGGATGAGCTAGAATTTAGCTTTATGGAACCGCTTGAATCCGATTGATTTCTTGGGTTCATTCAAATCAGGTCTTGGACTATAATCCTCGCTTTTTTTCACGTCTTTTTCTGAAACAGGCCCCAGCTTGTATGCCTGGTTTTCCCTTGTGTTCCTAGTGTTTTTCCAGTATCCCCAGTTTTCTAGGTAAGTTCATTTTCCTTTTTTATTTTTTTTCATTCTACTCTATTCCTGGATTCTGTTTTGAATTATTCACATGGATGTTGGATTTTGTGTGTACCGGACCCGCCTGCATGATGGACTGTTTTTCCTTACCCTGCATGAACATAGTTTGTCAGTAAGTCTAAGGTGTTGAACTTATTTAAATCCAACCATTAGTATCTCACTACTTTGTCTCTGCTTCATGTCTGCACCTGGGGACTCACTGAAACCTACCAATGCATGCCGTTATTGAAAACAACAAGCAAAGCCACACACAAGAAGCTACACTCAGACAAAGTCTGTGGTGGGTTGGCTTCTCCACCCTCTGACCAGACATCGAGGCTGTTTACTCAGAACAGACCTGACTATGTTCTACAACAGATTTCAGGTCTTTCTTGCTGCTACATGTGCTAATTCAACAAAACCTGTCTATAAATTATATTCTTGAAGTTTAAACCTCTGCAACAGCTTTTTTTTTTTATGTCAAAATTCATATTAGCTCCTGATTTGTTTTCATGTAATTGATACATTCATTCACCGTTCATCCATCACAGCAAGGCAGTCAAAACTTTGGTCAATAATCTGACAAATTTAAGATCAGATTTCCAAGTCCTGCTCTTGCCAAAAAGAGCAGGGTGGGCCCAGTGAAAGATTACCACCTCTACTGTCTGACGTCAGCCATCAATCCGAAAGACCAAACTGAAGAAGAGTGTGGTTAAAAAATGGTGGCACAGTGTCACTGAATCCTCCTGTAAATTGCTGTGATGCTAATGCTAAGAAGAATCATTGCCTTTTCAAACAGTCTAAAACAGCAATCAAGGCCAGTTTCCTGAGGCTATAACAGAGTGAGGAAGTTAGAGAATAACCTTTGTAGTCACGCCTGTGTTTGAAGCCCAACCTCAGAAGTGCTCAGTTTCCATGCATCATTTGTTTGTCAGTGGTGACTATGAATGTTATTTATCTGTGTTTGTGTGTGTGTAAAAGTACATTAAAGTATTTACTTCAAGTCTGTGTACAGGAGCTGGGCACAGCATTGTTTCAGGGTATCACACATTCAGCCATGTTTGGACATTTTTTCAATGTAAAAATTGTACTGCAGTTTTGATCTTTTCAGTTTCCTTTATTTTCAGGATCTCTACATTTTTGTGACTCACTTACTTTGTCTCTCATCTCACCTCTCCGATGAGTGTCACTACTCTATCTGACTGTAATTTAGACCAATTAAATGTACACCAGTAAATTTAATGTACACCAGTCAATCAAATGTACACCAGTCAATTAAATGTCTGTCTAAAAATGCTTTAATTTTAGCATCATTCTCAAGAGGGTTCTAGCATCTGTCTGGTTATTTTTCTAGAACTTGCTTCCTGCAACTTCACTGTTTCGGTTCATTCTCACTGATCTCATCACTCCTTTCCAGACACAGTAGACTGCTGTTTTCAGCTGGTTGTGGAAATTACAAATCACTTTGTTGATCCAAGTCATTTTATTTTATTTAAATTCAGTTGAAGGATTATTTCAAAAATTAATTAATTACAAAGATATTGGCACCTGTCATCTATTTATGGTATCTGGAGCCCCTGTAACTATGGTAGAAAAAGAAGACACAAAATCCTTGTTCTTTCCTTGTAATAAAAAAAAAAACTTACAAGTTTAAACATGTCATATAGGGTGTTATTTGTGTGTGTCCTTAACATCTTCGTCCTAGTAGTGAGTATCAGATGAAAAGTCACATCAAATCATCTCTTGTGTTTCATTTCAGAGTCAATATCAAGCTTTAGGTTGGAAAGATGGTTGACATTATGTCCTCTGTGGTGATATACAGCAAAACGGCAACACGACAGCCAATCAGATTGCTCTGAAATTGTTCCCTCCCACTTGATATGATCACATTAAAATCATTCAAGTTTTATTGCAGTCTAACTTGCAGTTATCTCAAGAGGAGTAACCAGAAAATGCTGATCATATTTTATTCACTGCTGATGCTCAGCGTGGGGCGTAAGTATATAAAGTCCATATATATATTTCAAATATGTTCTCCAGCATTAATTTAGCAAAAACCATATAAAAATCTATCTCTATTATAATCACTGCTCTATTTGATGTCATCCTCAGGTTGCTCTGATGATCTGACCTTTGAGACAAAGACTGTTGATGTTGGAGATGATGTGACTCTTACCTGTCCTTACCAGAAATCTGACTTTGGTCAAACATTGTTTTGGATCAGGCTTGTGTCTGGAAACTTTCATGAAGTCTTGGTAGGAACATACATTTCAGATAAAAATAGAGTTACGAAAACTCGTCTTCACCGTACAACAACACAAGAGCCTGATACATTTGTTCTGCATATTGACGGAACAAAGAAAAGCGATGCTGGAGTTTATTACTGCATTCAAGTAAAGTATGTTGAAATGACATTTTTGAAAGGAACATTTTTAAGAATCAAAGGTAAGCTCCATTTACACTGTTGAATATTCTTAAATGTGTATATATATATATATATATATATATATATATGTATATATATACGTATATATATATGTGTATATATATATACATATATATATATATATATATATATATATATATATATATATATATATATATATATATCAGAGAGAGAGAGAAAGAGAGACAGTGTTATAGCGTTAATTTATCAATTTTACCTACTTTGATTTTCATTGAAGTCAAGTTTATTTTCATGTTTGTATTTGCCAGGATCAGAAACTAATATCACTGCCATCATTCAAGTGCCTCCATCTAACCCAGTCCATCCAGGAGACTCAGTGACTCTGCAGTGTTTAGTCCTCTACAGCTTCTCTAAGACCATCGACTCCTCTGATGCTGGAACTTCTTACTGTGCTGTGGCCACACATGAGCAAATATTATTTGGAAATGGAACAGTACTGGATATTGACGGTAATTGTCAAACATATCTATTCAAATCAATGATAGTCGTTAATTTTTATTTTGCTAGAATCCATTAAGATGTAGCATTAATCATTTGTTTCTAATGCATTCTGATATCAAACCCATACCTTTCATTATTTGCTAATTTTTCATGTTTTTTTCAGGTCTCAAGATGTTGGATTCACAGAAGGACAATCCAACTGTGTTTGTGTTATACGCTGCTTTGGCTACAAGTCTGATCAATCTTGCCCTCCTGATTTATATCATCAACAAAAAAACTTGTGGTTGTTATAAAGGTAAAGGAAAAAGGTTTTCATACATCAATCTATCATTTATCTATTGATTTTTGCATTTAGCAAAAGTTACCTTAATAGGCTTTACATCAAGTCATGTCAGTTTTATTTATGCATCCCAATATCCAATAAATGCAAAAACATTGTTTTGTTTAAATTGACTTACAGCAACTTTCATCTTCATTTTTTATACAATACAGCTGCTGTTGTTGTGGAAACAAATGCTACAACAGACAGTGGTGATAGGCACAGTCAGCAGGTAAGAAAAGATGACACTGGAAATCTGATTTCCATATGTAAGTATTTACATTTGCTGTCTCACAACATTTTCTCTATTCATTTACTCAGAGAGATGAGGACTCATTGGCTTATGCTGCACCAGCCTTCACCAAGAGGAAAGCTGGAAAAGCAGAGAGAAGGAATGGAAAATCAGCAGAGGGAGAGACTATCTACTCTGGTATCAGGTCTTCAGGGAATTATTAAAAATGGATTTGCCAATTAAAGCTTTTTTTAATATCTGGTACACTGTTGGAAATATATTTCACATCAATTTCACATCACAAATTTAATTTGAATAACCTTAAAAATATAATTTTAAGGTATTTTTGATTTCTTGATATTCTATACAAGGATAATTGTGACGGAAAATGTCCACATTTAATAGTTTTAATGGTTTTTGGTCATATCCCACAGCATGGTGCATCTGATATGTATTAAATATATTTTTGTGCATTAATAAACAGTCTATGAATTGGTTGATCGTGCATGACTGAAAGACAAACTATCATCAATGCATTATAAAAGTATTTTTACTGAATGATATTGAAAATTATATTTAATCTAGAACTTTATTTTAATGTAAACCAACTTTGGTTTCTATGCTTTTATATTGGCATAACTTTTGTTTCATGATTAACTTTTTTGTCATGATTCATTTATCTTGAAAATGACTATAGTTCAAATCAATGCAGGATGCTCTTCTATAAGACATTATATTGCATATTTTGTAGAATGTTTAAATCACAGTAAAAACAAGTACAATATTTCAAGCATATTTTTATAGTATTTTGTTTACACAAAAACATGCTGATCTGTGACCACACTTAAATCTGTTTATCTTAATGTATTACAAACTATATTTGATTAACTATTCAACAAGCATGTTCTACAAATAAAATTTGCGCGAATAAAAAAAATCTGCATTGTCCTCGATTTACTGAACATTTTAAGGCCAGATATTGTGTTGTGTTTGTTGCTGATCCAACTGAAGGACAAAAAGAAGAAGAGGAAGAAGTGTCTTGCAAGCAAAACGCAAATAAACTACAGATCAGAACATGACATAAGTCTTAGTGCACAGGCCCTGCTCTGCCTGACCAACCAGCTGTGAACATCACAATAACACCACCAGTCGATTCCAGGTAGAGATGGACCAAGTCTTTATGCCTGAAGCAGAATTTGATTTGGGTGCCCCCCCCACTGCCAAAGCTATTGACTATTGTCAATACTTGATCATTTGCACGCTGTAAATCTCACCCTTGTCAATTTTATTAGTTGTACCTGTGTTGCTTACATCAAAACAATATGGTTTTATGGTTAATCTTAGAGTTGCCTGTCTAGAATTAGTCTGGCTGGATGAGCTAGAATTTAGCTTTATGGAACCGCTTGAATCCGATTGATTTCTTGGGTTCATTCAAATCAGGTCTTGGACTATAATCCTCGCTTTTTTTCACGTCTTTTTCTGAAACAGGCCCCAGCTTGTATGCCTGGTTTTCCCTTGTGTTCCTAGTGTTTTTCCAGTATCCCCAGTTTTCTAGGTAAGTTCATTTTCCTTTTTTCTTTTTTTTTCATTCTACTCTATTCCTGGATTCTGTTTTGAATTATTCACATGGATGTTGGATTTTGTGTGTACCGGACCCGCATGCATGATGGACTGTTTTTCCTTACCCTGCATGAACATAGTTTGTCAGTAAGTCTAAGGTGTTGAACTTATTTAAATCCAACCATTAGTATCTCACTACTTTGTCTCTGCTTCATGTCTGCACCTGGGGACTCACTGAAACCTAACAATGCATGCCGTTATTGAAAACAACAAGCAAAGCCACACACAAGAAGCTACACTCAGACAAAGTCTGTGGTGGGTTGGCTTCTCCACCCTCTGACCAGACATCGAGGCTGTTTACTCAGAACAGACCTGACTATGTTCTACAACAGATTTCAGGTCTTTCTTGCTGCTACATGTGCTAATTCAACAAATCCTGCCTATAAATTATATTCTTGAAGTTTAAACCTCTGCAACAGCTTTTTTTTTTTAAATATCAAAACGCATATTAGCTCCTGATTTGTTTTCATGTAATTGATACATTCATTCACCGTTCATCCATCACAGCAAGGCAGTCAAAACTTGGGTCAATAATCTGACAAATTTAAGATCAGATTTCCAAGTCCTGCTCTTGCCAAAAAGAGCAGGGTGGGCCCAGTGAAAGATTACCACCTCTACTGTCTGACGTCAGCCATCAATCCGAAAGACCAAACTGAAGAAGAGTGTGGTTAAAAAATGGTGGCACAGTGTCACTGAATCCTCCTGTAAATTGCTGTGATGCTAATGCTAATAAGAATCATTGCCTTTTCAAACAGTCTAAAACAGCAATCAAGGCCAGTTTCCTGAGGCTATAACAGAGTGAGGAAGTTAGAGAATAACCTTTGTATTCACGCCTTTGTTTGAAGCCCAACCTCAGAAGTGCTCAGTTTCCATGCATCATTTGTTTGTCAGTGGTGACTATGAATGTTATTTATCTGTGTTTGTGTGTGTGTAAAAGTACATTAAAGTATTTACTTCAAGTCTGTGTACAGGAGCTGGGCACAGCATTGTTTCAGGGTATCACACATTCAGCCATGTTTGGATATTTTTTCAATGTAAAAATTGTACTGCAATTTTAATCTTTTCAGTTTCCTTTATTTTCAGGATCTCTACGTTTTTGTGACTCACTTACTTTGTCTCTCATCTCACCTCTCCGATGAGTGTCACTACTGTATCTGACTGTAATGTAGACCAATCAAATGTACACCAGTAAATCAAATGTACACCAGTCAGTCAAATGTACACCTTTCAATTAAATATAGACCAGTCAATCAAATGTACACCAGTCAATCAAATGTACACCAGTCAATCAAATGTACACCAGTCAATTAAATGTCTGTCTAAAAATGCTTTATTTTTAGCATCATTCTCAAGAGGGTTCTAGCATCTGTCTGGTTATTTTTCTTGAACTTGCTTCCTGCAACTTCACTGTTTCGGTTCATTGTCACTAATCTCATCACTCGTTTCCAGACACAGTAGACTGCTGTTTTCAGCTGGTTGTGGTAATTACAAATCACTTTGCTGATCCAAGTCATTTTTTTTAATTTCAATTCAGTTGAAGGATTATTTCAAAAATTAATTAATTACAAAAATATTGGCACCTGTCATCTATTTATGGTATCTGGAGCCCCTGTAACTATGGTAGAAAAAGAAAACACAAAATCCTTGTTCTTTCCTTGTAATAAAAAAAACCTTACAAGTTTAAACAACATGTCATATTGGGTGTTATTTGTGTGTCCTTAACATCTTCATCCTAGTAGTGAGTATCAGATGAAAAGTCACATCAAATCATCTCTTGTGTTTCATTTCAGAGTCAATATCAAGCTTTAGGTTGGAAAGATGGTTGACATTATGTCCTCTGTGGTGATATACAGCAAAACGGCAACACGACAGCCAATCAGATTGCTCTGAAATTGTTCCCTCCCACTTGATTTGATCACATTAAAATTATTCAAGTTGTATTGCAGTCTCAATTGCAGTCGTCTCAAGAGGAGTAACCAGAAAATGCTGATCATATTTTATTCACTGCTGATGCTCAGCGTGGGGTGTAAGTATATAAAGTCCATATATATATTTCAAATATGTTGTTCTCCAGCATTAATTTAGCAAAGACTGTATAAAAATCTATCTCTATTATAATCACTGCTCTATTTGATGTCATCCTCAGGTTGCTCTGATGATCTGACCTTTGAGACAAAGACTGTTGATGTTGGAGATGATGTGACTCTTACCTGTCCTTACCAGAAATCTGACTTGGGTTCAACATTCTTTTGGATCAGGCTTGTGTCTGGAAACTTTCATGAAGTCTTGGGAGGAACATACATTTCAGATAAAGATGGAGTTACGAAAACTCGTCTTCAGCATACAACAAAAAAAGATCCTGGAAGATTTGATCTGCATATTGACGGTACAAGGCAAAGCGATGCTGGAGTTTATTACTGCGTTAAAGTAGATTATCTTGAAATGACATTTTTGAACGGAACATTTTTAAGAATCAAAGGTAAGCTCCATTTACACAGTTGAATTTTCTTAAATGTATATATATATATATCTCAGAGAGAGAGAGAAAGAGAGACAGTGTTATAGCGTTAATGTATAAATTTTACCTACTTTGATTTTCATTGAAGTCAAGTTTATTTTCATGTTTGTATTTGCCAGGATCAGAAGCTAATATCACTGCCATCATTCAAGTGCCTCCATCTAACCCAGTCCATCCAGGAGACTCAGTGACTCTGCAGTGTTTAGTCCTCTACAGCTTCTCTAAGACCATCAACTCCTCTGATGCTGGAACTTCTTACTGTGCTGTGGCCACACATGAGCAAATATTATTTGGAAATGGAACAGTACTGGATATTCACGGTAATTGTCAAACATATCTATTCAAATCAATAATAGTCGCTAATTTAAAATTTGCTAGAATCCATTAAGATGTAGCATTAATCATTTGTTTCTAATGCATTCTGATATCAAAACCATACCTTTCATTATTTGCTAATTTTTCATGTTTTTTTCAGGTCTCAAGATGTTGGATTCACAGAAGGACAATACAACTGTGTTTGTGTTATACGCTGCTTTGGCTACAAGTCTCAACATTATTGCCTTTCTGATTTATAGCATCAACAAAAAACCTTAATAGGCTTTACATCAAGTCATGTCAGTTTTATTTATGAATTCCAATATCAAATAAATGCAAAAACATTGTTTTGTTTAAATTGACTTACAGCAACTTTCATCTTCATTTTTTAATACAATACAGCTGCTGGTGTTATGGAAACAAATGCTACAACAGACAGTGGTGATAGGCACAGTCAGCAGGTAAGAAAAGATGACACTGGAAATCTGATTTCCATATGTAAGTATTTACATTTGCTGTCTCACAACATTTTCTCTATTCATTTACTCAGAGAGATGAGGACTCATTGGCTTATGCTGCACCAACCTTCACCAAGAGGAAAGCTGGAAAAGCAGAGAGAAGGAATGGAAAATCAGCAGAGGGAGAGACTATCTACTCTGGTATCAGGTCTTCAGGGAATTATTAAAAATGGATTTGCCAATTAAAGCTTTTTTTTATATCTGGAACACTGTTGGAAATATATTTCACATCAATTTCACATCACAAATTTAATTTGAATAACCTTTAAAATATCGTTTTAACATATTTTTGATTTCTTGATATTTTATACAAGGATAATTGTGATGGAAAATGTCCACATTTAATAGTTTTTATGGTTTTTGGTCATATCCCACAGCATGGTGCATCTGATATGTATCAAATATATTTTTGTGCATTAATAAACAGTCTATGAATTGGTTGATCGTGCATGACTGAAAGACAAACTATCATCAATGCATTATAAAAGTATTTTTACTGAATGATATTGAAAATTACATTTAATCTAGAAATTTACTTTAATGCAAACCAACTTGGTTTCTATGCTTTAATATTGGCATAACTTTTGTTTCATGATTAACTTTTTTCTCATGATTCATTTATCTTGAAAATGACTATAGTTCAAATCAATGCAGGATGCTCTTCTATAAGACATTGAGATTGCATATTTTGTATAATGTTTAAATCACAGTAAAAACAAGTACAATATTTCAAGCATATTTTATAGTATTTTGTTTATACAAAAACATGCTGATCTGTGACCACACTTAAATCTGTTTATCTTAATGTATTACAAACTATATTTGATTAACTATTCAACAAGCATGTTCTACAAATAAAATTTGCACGAATAAAAAAAATCTGCATTGTCCTCGATTTACTGAACAATTTAAGGCCAGATATTGTGTTGTGTTTGTTGCTGATCCAAATGAAGGACAAAAAGAAGAAGAGGAAGAAGTGTCTTGCAAGCAAAACGCAAATAAACTACAGATCAGAACATGACATAAGTCTTAGTGCACAGGCCCTGCTCTGCCTGACCAACCAGCTGTGAACATCACAATAACACCACCAGTCGATTCCAGGTAGAGATGGACCAAGTCTTTATGCCTGAAGCAGAATTTGATTTGGGTGCCCCCCCCCACTGCCAAAGCTATTGACTATTGTCAATACTTGATCATTTGCACGCTGTAAATCTCACCCTTGTCAATTTTATTAGTTGTACCTGTGTTGCTTACATCAAAACAATATGGTTTTATGGTTAATCTTAGAGTGGCCTGTCTAGAATTAGTCTGGCTGGATGAGCTAGAATTTAGCTTTATGGAACCGCTTGAATCCGATTGATTTCTTGGGTTCATTCAAATCAGGTCTTGGACTATAATCCTCGCTTTTTTTCACGTCTTTTTCTGAAACAGGCCCCAGCTTGTATGCCTGGTTTTCCCTTGTGTTCCTAGTGTTTTTCCAGTATCCCCAGTTTTCTAGGTAAGTTCATTTTCCTTTTTTCTTTTTTTTTCATTCTACTCTATTCCTGGATTCTGTTTTGAATTATTTACATGGATGTTGGATTTTGTGTGTACCGGACCCGCCTGCATGATGGACTGTTTTTCCTTACCCTGCATGAACAAAGTTTGTCAGTAAGTCTAAGGTGTTGAACTTATTTAAATCCAACCATTAGTATCTTACTACTTTGTCTCTGCTTCATGTCTGCACCTGGGGACTCACTGAAACCTAACAATGCATGCCGTTATTGAAAACAACAAGCAAAGCCACACACAAGAAGCTACACTCAGACAAAGTCTGTGGTGGGTTGGCTTCTCCACCCTCTGACCAGACATCGAGGCTGTTTACTCAGAACAGACCTGACTATGTTCTACAACAGATTTCAGGTCTTTCTTGCTGCTACATGTGCTAATTCAACAAATCCTGCCTATAAATTATATTCTTGAGGTTTAAACCTCTGCAACAGCTCTTTTTTTTAAATATCAAAATGCATATTAGCTCCTGATTTGTTTTCATGTAATTGATACATTCATTCACCGTTCATCCATCACAGCAAGGCAGTCAAAACTTGGGTCAATAATCTGACAAATTTAAGATCAGATTTCCAAGTCCTGCTCTTGCCAAAAAGAGCAGGGTGGGCCCAGTGAAAGATTACCACCTCTACTGTCTGACGTCAGCCATCAATCCGAAAGACCAAACTGAAGAAGAGTGTGGTTAAAAAATGGTGGCACAGTGTCACTGAATCCTCCTGTAAATTGCTGTGATGCTAATGCTAATAAGAATCATTGCCTTTTCAAACAGTCTAAAACAGCAATCAAGGCCAGTTTCCTGAGGCTATAACAGAGTGAGGAAGTTAGAGAATAACCTTTGTATTCACACCTTTGTTTGAAGCCCAACCTCAGAAGTGTTCAGTTTCCATGCATCATTTGTTTGTCAGTGGTGACTATGAATGTTATTTATCTGTGTTTGTGTGTGTGTAAAAGTACATTAAAGTATTTACTTCAAGTCTGTGTACAGGAGCTGGGCACAGCATTGTTTCAGGGTATCACACATTCAGCCATGTTTGGATATTTTTTCAATGTAAAAATTGTACTGCAGTTTTCGTCTTTTCAGTTTCCTTTATTTTCAGGATCTCTACGTTTTTGTGACTCACTTAGTCTCTCATCTCACCTCTCCGATGAGTGTCACTACTGTATCTGACCAGTCAATTAAATATACACCAGTCAATTCAATGTACACCAGTCAATCAAATGTACACCAGTCAATTAAATGTCTGTCTAAAAATGCTTTAATTTTAGCATCATTCTCAAGAGGGTTCTAGCATCTGTCTGGTTATTTTTCTAGAACTTGCTTCCAGCAACTTCACTGTTTCGGTTCATTCTCACTGATCTCATCACTCGTTTCCAGACACAGTAGACTGCTGTTTTCAGCTGGTTGTGGAAATTACAAATCACTTTGCTGATCCAAGTCATTTTTTTTAATTTCAATTCAGTTGAAGGATTATTTCAAAAATTAATTAATTACAAAAATATTGGCACCTGTCATCTATTTATGGTATCTGGAGCCCCTGTAACTATGGTAGAAAAAGAAAACACAAAATCCTTGTTCTTTCCTTGTAATAAAAAAAACCTTACAAGTTTAAACAACATGTCATATAGGGTGTTATTTGTGTGTCCTTAACATCGTCGTCCTAGTAGTGAGTATCAGATGAAAAGTCACATCAAATCATCTCTTGTGTTTCATTTCAGAGTCAATATCAAGCTTTAGGTTGGAAAGATGGTTGACATTATGTCCTCTGTGGTGATATACAGCAAAACGGCAACACGACAGCCAATCAGATTGCTCTGAAATTGTTCCCTCCCACTTGATATGATCACATTAAAATTATTCAAGTTGTGTTGCAGTCTAAATTGCAGTTATCTCAAGAGGAGTAACCAGAAAATGCTGATCATATTTTATTCACTGCTGATGCTCAGCGTGGGGCGTAAGTATATAAAGTCCATATATATATTTCAAATATGTTGTTCTCCAGCATTAATTTAGCAAAGACCATATAAAAATCTATCTCTATTATAATCACTGCTCTATTTGATGTCATCCTCAGGTTGCTCTGATGATCTGACCTTTGAGACAAAGACTGTTGATGTTGGAGATGATGTGACTCTTACCTGTCCTTACCAGAAATCTGACTTTGGTCCAACATTGTTTTGGATCAGGCTTGTGTCTGGAAACTTTCATGAAGTCTTGGGAGGAACATACATCTCAAATACAGATGGAGTTCCGAAAACTCATCTTCACCTTACAACAAAACAAAAGCCTGGAACATTTGATCTGCATATTGAAGGAACAAAGCAAAGCGATGCTGGAGTTTATTACTGCGTTAAAGTAAAGTATCTTGAAATGACATTTTTGAATGGAACATTTTTAAGAATCAAAGGTAAGCTCCATTTACTCAGTTGGGTTTTCTTAAATGTATATATATATCTCAGAGAGAGAGAGAAAGAGAGACAGTGTTATAGCGTTAATTTATAAATTTTACCTACTTTGATTTTCATTGAAGTCAAGTTTATTTTCATGTTTGTATTTGCCAGGATCAGAAGCTAATATCACTGCCATCATTCAAGTGCCTGCATCTAATCCAGTCCATCCAGGAGACTCAGTGACTCTGCAGTGTTTAGTCCTCTACAGCTTCTCTAAGACCATCGACTCCTCTGATGCTGGAACTTCTTACTGTGCTGTGGCCACACATGAGCAAATATTATTTGGAAATGGAACAGTACTGGATATTGACGGTAATTGTCAAACATATCTATTCAAATCAATGATAGTCGTTAATTTTAAATTTGCTAGAATCCATTAAGATGTAGCATTAATCATTTGTTTCTAATGCATTCTGATATCAAAACCATACCTTTCATTATTTGCTAATTTTTCATGTTTTTTTCAGGTCTCAAGATGTTGGATTCACAGAAGGACAATACAACTGTGTTTGTGTTATGCGCTGCTTTGGCTACAAGTCTGATCATTATTGCCCTCCTGATTTATAGCATCAACAAAAAAACTTGTGGTTGTTATAAAGGTAAAGAAAAAAGGTTTTCATACATCAATCTATCATTTATCTATTGATTTTTGCATTTTGCAAAAGTTACCTTAATAGGCTTTACATCAAGTCATGTCAGTTTTATTTATGCATCCCAATATCCAATAAATGCAAAAACATTGTTTTCTTTAAATTGACTTTCATCTTAATTTTTTTTATACAATACAGCTGCTGTTGTTGTGGAAACAAATGCTACAACAGACAGTGGTGATAGGCACAGTCAGCAGGTAAGAAAAGATGACACTGGAAATCTGATTTCCATATGTAAATATTTACATTTGCTGTCTCACAACATTTTCTCTATTCATTTACTCAGAGAGATGAGGACTCATTGGCTTATGCTGCACCAGCCTTCACCAAGAGGAAAGCTGGAAAAGCAGAGAGAAGGAATGTAAAATCAGCAGAGGGAGAGACTATCTACTCTGGTATCAGGTCTTCAGGGAATTATTAAAAATGGATTTGCCAATTAAAGCTTTTTTTTTATATCTGGAACACTGTTGGAAATATATTTCACATCAATTTCACATCACAAATTTAATTTGAATAACCTTAAAAATATCGTTTTAACATATTTTTGATTTCTTGATATTTTATACAAGGATAATTGTGATGGAAAATGTCCACATTTAATAGTTTTAATGGTTTTTGGTCATATCCCACAGCATGGTGCATCTGATATGTATTAAATATATTTTTGTGCATTAATAAACAGTCTGAATTGGTTTATCGTGCATGACTGAAAGACAAACTATCATCAATGCATTATAAAAGTATTTTTACTGAATGATATTGAAAATTATATTTAATCTAGAACTTTACTTTAATGTAAACCAACTTTGGTTTCTATGCTTTTATATTGGCATAACTTTTGTTTCATGATTAACTTTTTTGTCATGATTCATTTATCTTGAAAATGTCTATAGTTCAAATCAATGCAGGATGCTCTTCTATAAGACATTATATTGCATATTTTGTATAATGTTTAAATCACAGTAAAAACAAGTACAATATTTCAAGCATATTTTATAGTATTTTGTTTATACAAAAACATGCTGATCTGTGACCACACTTAAATCTGTTTATCTTAATGTATTACAAACTATATTTGATTAACTATTCAACAAGCATGTTCTACAAATAAAATTTGCACGAATAAAAAAAAAATCTGCATTGTCCTCGATTTACTGAACAATTTAAGGCCAGATATTGTGTTGTGTTTGTTGCTGATCCAAATGAAGGACAAAAAGAAGAAGAGGAAGAAGTGTCTTGCAAGCAAAATGCAAATAAACTACAGATCAGAACATGGCATAAGTCTTAGTGCACAGGCCCTGCTCTGCCTGACCAACCAGCTGTGAACATCACAATAACACCACCAGTCGATTCCAGGTAGAGATGGACCAAGTCTTTATGCCTGAAGCAGAATTTGATTTGGGTGCCCCCCCCCACTGCCAAAGCTATTGACTATTGTCAATACTTGATCATTTGCACGCTGTAAATCTCACCCTTGTCAATTTTATTAGTTGTACCTGTGTTGCTTACATCAAAACAATATGGTTTTATGGTTAATCTTAGAGTGGCCTGTCTAGAATTAGTCTGGCTGGATGAGCTAGAATTTAGCTTTATGGAACCGCTTGAATCCGATTGATTTCTTGGGTTCATTCAAATCAGGTCTTGGACTATAATCCTCGCTTTTTTTCATGTCTTTTTCTGAAACAGGCCCCAGCTTGTATGCCTGGTTTTCCCTTGTGTTCCTAGTGTTTTTCCAGTATTCCCAGTTTTCTAGGTAAGTTCATTTTCCTTTTTTCTTTTTTTTTCATTCTACTCTATTCCTGGATTCTGTTTTGAATTATTTACATGGATGTTGGATTTTGTGTGTACCGGACCCGCCTGCATGATGGACTGTTTTTCCTTACCCTGCATGACCATAGTTTGTCAGTAAGTCTAAGGTGTTGAACTTATTTAAATCCAACCATTAGTATCTCACTACTTTGTCTCTGCTTCATGTCTGCACCTGGGGACTCACTGAAACCTACCAATGCATGCCGTTATTGAAAACAACAAGCAAAGCCACACACAAGAAGCTACACTCAGACAAAGTCTGTGGTGGGTTGGCTTCTCCACCCTCTGACCAGACATCGAGGCTGTTTACTCAGAACAGACCTGACTATGTTCTACAACAGATTTCAGGTCTTTCTTGCTGCTACATGTGCTAATTCAACAAATCCTGCCTATAAATTATATTCTTGAAGTTTAAACCTCTGCAACAGCTCTTTTTTTTAAATATCAAAATGCATATTAGCTCCTGATTTGTTTTCATGTAATTGATACATTCATTCACCGTTCATCCATCACAGCAAGGCAGTCAAAACTTTGGTCAATAATCTGACAAATTTAAGATCAGATTTCCAAGTCCTGCTCTTGCCAAAAAGAGCAGGGTGGGCCCAGTGAAAGATTACCACCTCTACTGTCTGACGTCAGCCATCAATCCGAAAGACCAAACTGAAGAAGAGTGTGGTTAAAAAATGGTGGCACAGTGTCACTGAATCCTCCTGTAAATTGCTGTGATGCTAATGCTAATAAGAATCATTGCCTTTTCAAACAGTCTAAAACAGCAATCAAGGCCAGTTTCCTGAGGCTATAACAGAGTGAGGAAGTTAGAGAATAACCTTTGTAGTCACGCCTGTGTTTGAAGCCCAACCTCAGAAGTGCTCAGTTTCCATGCATCATTTGTTTGTCAGTGGTGACTATGAATGTTATTTATCTATGTTTGTGTGTGTGTAAAAGTACATTAAAGTATTTACTTCAAGTCTGTGTACAGGAGCTGGGCACAGCATTGTTTCAGGGTATCACACATTCAGCCATGTTTGGACATTTTTTCAATGTAAAAATTGTACTGCAGTTTTGATCTTTTCAGTTTCCATTATTTTCAGGATCTCTACGTTTTTGTGACTCACTTACTTTGTCTCTCATCTCACCTCTCCGATGAGTGTCACTACTCTATCTGACTGTAATGTAGACCAATCAAATGTACACCAGTCAATTAAATGTACACCAGTAAATCTAATGTACACCAGTCAATTAAATGTCTGTCTAAAAATGCTTTAATTTTAGCATCATTCTCAAGAGGGTTCTAGCATCTGTCTGGTTATTTTTCTAGAACTTGCTTCCTGCAACTTCACTGTTTCGGTTCATTCTCACTGATCTCATCACTCGTTTCCAGACACAGTAGACTGCTGTTTTCAGCTGGTAGTGGAAATTACAAATCACTTTGCTGATCCAAGTCATTTTTTTTTTATTTCAATTCAGTTGAAGGATTATTTCAAAAATTAATTAATTACAAAAATATTGGCACCTGTCATCTATTTATGGTATCTGGAGCCCCTGTAACTATGGTAGAAAAAGAAAACACAAAATCCTTGTTCTTTCCTTGTAATAAAAAAAACCTTACAAGTTTAAACAACATGTCATATAGGGTGTTATTTGTGTGTCCTTAACATCTTCGTCCTAGTAGTGAGTGTTACATGCTCCTCCCTACTGGTTAGAGGCTGATTACATGTCTCATTGTCCTTTGTTACTCCCCTATTCAGGTGAGCGTCATTTGCTCTGATGGAGGGAACAGCCCATAAAAGGAGGGCAAGAGACCTGCCTCTTCCCCTCTCTTCCTTCTCCTGGGTGGAGAACCGGCAGGAGGCTGACTTTACGTAGTTTATGCTACTTGCATCTTAGGTTTGTGATATTCTGGTGGGTCTGGTAGTCCTATTTTCGTGGCTTCATTTCAAGATTAGGTAAGACTGTGTTTCCTGGTTTAGGGTAGAGGGCTAGTGCCCAGGTCCGACGGCCCTATGTGCGGGTTGGCCTGGGTGGCTGCCCTGCTTTTGTTTATTTTGGCCGGCCCACCAGCTTTGTTCATTTGTTCTTCAGATGCTTGTATGATGCTTAATGTACCTATGTTGAAATAAATCTGTTATCTTCTTTAAACCAAACCCTGACTCTTTAATGTTGGTCCTCCTTTTGAGTAAAGGTTGAGCTTTACTGGGGGTCGTAACATAAATTGGGGGTCGTCCAAACTAATTGAACTGGCAGGTGGAACACCAGGATTTGTGTGGCCTAGTGGTGGTAGGCCTGTGTTGACATTTGGTAATTTTGGCTTGAGACCAATTATACTGTGTGTTGGCTCTTTTGTGTTTGAGTGACTTTATTGGCACAGTTTTGGGCTGGTTTCATTTAGGCTGTAATTATCTTTGTATGCTTGGTGTTATATTGTGAGTCAAGGGTTTGCAATTGTTTTGGCTGTTTCACCAGCGTTGTTGTGATTTTGAGTGGTTGCTGCTTCTTGGAAAAATGGAATTCAATTTGTCTGAATTTATTGAGTCTCCTACACTGGAGGTGTTTCACCGGTGCACGAGAGACAACCTTCTGTTAATTGCTGACCACTATGAGGTAGCTGTTTTCAAACAGACAAAGAAACAAACACTAAAAACTGAGTTGCATGCTGCGTTAGTGAATAAAGGCATTTTGCCGGACTTGCAGAGTACTCCAAAAACTCCCAAGTGTTCAAGTCAATCGGTAGATGAAGCTATAAGGTTAAAGGAACTTGAGGTTGAGCTACAGCATATAGCCTTAAAAGAGAGAGAGCTGCAATGTATGAACGATCTTGAGACGAAGAAGATTGACTTACGTATGCGCGAGTGAGAGCTTGGTGCTGCTTTTCAAGTGTCCGCTAAATCTACAGATTTTGACGTGGCTAAAAACATCCGCTTAGTTCCGCCGTTCAATGAAAAAGATGTAGATAGATATTTCATCTTATTTGAGCGGGTTGCTTCTACACTAAAGTAGCCGAAAAATGTGTGGACGCTACTGTTGGAATGTGTTCTCAGTGGTAAAGCACAGGGGGTTTACTCCTTACTTCCGGCGGAAGACAGTCTGGACTTTGACAAAGTAAAAGCCGCTGTGCTTAAAGCATATGAGCTCGTGCCGGAGCCATATCGTCAAAGGTTCCGAAGACTGAAAAAACATGCCTTTCAGACACATACTGAATTTGTTCGAGAAAAAGAAGCTCTATTCGATCGCTGGTGTATGTCTACTGACGTCGGAAATTTTGAGCAGCTAAAACAATTAATGTTGATGGAAGATTTCAAAAATTGCCTTCCCGATAAGGTGACGACATATTTAAATGAACATAAAGTCGACAATGTTTTTTTTAAAGCGGCTGTCTTAGTCGATGAATATGTCCTCACGCACAAGGCTGTTTTTTGGGATCGGCCTTTTAGTACTGTTAAGTCTCCCGAGAGCTTACATAGTACAGGGAAAGATGGCGCTAGAGGTGCTGCTGGAGTTTGTGAAGAGAATAAAAGTTCGGCTTCTTTAGAACTTGAGCTTAAGGCCGATAAAGACGATTTGAAGGGGAGGGACAATATAATGTGTTTTTTTCTGTAAGAAAAAGGGGCATATTGTCGCAAACTGTCCTGTGTTAAAAAAACGAAACTCAAAACCAGTAGCTTTGGTAAATAAACTTGATAAAGACTTGCACGAACCTATGATGTCCAGTGATTTGGCCGACTTTGCTCCCTTTATTATGGATGGCGTTGTCTCGTTGCCTGGTGACAGCATTAAAGTTCCTGTGAGGATTTTGCGGGACACCGCGGCCTCCCGGTCTTTTATTTTGGAGGGAGTTTTGCCATTCGGTAATCAATCCGCTGTTGGTTCAGATGTTCCTGTATTGGATTTTGGCATGAATGACATAGGTGTGCCTCTTCATAAAGTCAGTTTGGAGTCAGATCTTGTATCCGGTGAAGTTGCTGTGGGAGTTCGTCCTGAGTTCCCGATTAAGGGTGTTGCCTTTTTAATGGGAAATGATTTTTGCTGGTGGTAAAGTGCTGGTTACGCCAGAAGTGACGCCGATCCCTGTGAGGCAGTATCCAGATGAGCTCGCTCAGAAATTCCCCAAAGTTTTTGCTGCTTGTGCTGTCACTAGATCTATGATTAAAAAGGAAGACGGGAATGAAGTTGATCTGAGTGACAGTTTTCTTGTCGACCCTGATGATGGTCGCTCTTTTTCTCCAGATGATAGTAAAAATGACGCGAACACTAAACCGTGCACTGAGGTTGAGAAGCTGTCCTTGTCACGTGAACAACTGATTGCAGGCCAGAAAGATGCTGCTACATTGTCCCCCTTGTTTGAAACTGCTGTAGGTGAGGATAAAGTTGATTCTCTGCAGACAGGTTATTTTATGAAGGATGGCCTGCTCGTGCGTAAATGGACGCCATTAAATGCTTCTGCTGAAGATGACTGGAGTGTTGTGACTCGGATTGTTGTTCCATCTTCATATCGAACAGAAATTCTTCTTCTGGCGCATGATAATCCTCTTGCTGGTCACCTGGGTATCAGGAAGACATATGATCGCATTCTGCGACATTTCTTTTGGCCCGGGTTAAAGAAAGATGTTGCACGTTATTGTAAATCTTGTCACACATGTCGGGTAGCTGGGAAACCAAACCAGCCTATTCCACCTGCTCCACTTCATCCAATACCAGTGGTTGGTGAGCCATTTGAACGTGTTTTAGTTGACTGTGTTGGCCCACTTCCTCGTACTACAGCAGGTAATACATTCTTGTTGACAGTAATGTGTGCATCCACTCGATTTCCTGAGGTGTTTCCTTTACGAAAAATCACAACTTCCCTTGTTGTAAAAGCCCTGACAAAGTTCTTTTCTTTATTTGGATTGCCTAAAGTGGTACAAAGGGACCAGGGTTCGAATTTCATGTCTCGTGTGTTCGCTCAGGTGTTGAAACAGCTCAACATTAAACGCTGCCGTTCCAGCGCATATCACCCTGACAGCCAGGGCGCCCTTGAGCGTTTCCACCAGACATCGAAAACTATGTTGCGAAGGTATTGCCTTGAGTTTGAAAAGGACTGGGATGAAGGGGTTCATTTACAAATGTTTGCTGTCAGGGAAGTCGTGCAAGAATCACTGGGGTTTAGTCCATCAGAGTTGGTTTTTGCCCATACTGTGCGTGGTCCCTTGACGCTACTGAAAGAGAAGTGGTTATGTGAAGGGACGGGGAAAACTTACTGGACTACGTGTGTAACTTCAGACTTAAACTACGCCGTGCTTGTGAAATAGCTAAAGCTAACTTGGAAATGGCACCGGCTAGAATGAAAGGATGGTTTGACAAGCGTGCTAAAAGCAGACAGTTTCGCCCTGGCGATAAAGTTTTGGTACTGCTGCCGATTCCTGGCTCTGCTTTGCAGGCTCGCTACAGTGGGCCTTACTTGGTTCAGGAAAAGGTTGGTGACGGAGACTATCTTGTAGCCACACCGGATCGTCGGCGCAGAAATCGTCTCTGTCACATTAACATGTTAAAACCTTATTATGAAAGGGTCGAAGAGTCCAGTCCGAAGGCAGGTGACACCGCTGTGTCCCCTGTGGCGCCGTCCAGTGCTGATGTTGACCCTTGTGTCAGTCTG
Organism: Chaunax sp. Z400; assembly: GCA_037577475.1. Classification (NCBI taxonomy): domain Eukaryota; kingdom Metazoa; phylum Chordata; class Actinopteri; order Lophiiformes; family Chaunacidae; genus Chaunax; species Chaunax sp. Z400. Next base: position 16,784,253 of record CM075189.1, read on the forward strand.
ATGGTAGGTAAAGAGAGTGCGCTGTCCAGTGCTGAAGTGAGTGACGGGCTGTTGTCTGACGCTTTGACAAAGGGAAAATTATCCAACACGGAAATCTTGCAAAATCTTCCTGAACGTTTGTCTCTTCTCTCTGAGCCACAGCGCTCAGATTTGGTTGACTTAATTACAGCCAATAAAGCATTGTTTTCTGATGTTCCCTCTCAGACACCCCTTTTTTGAAACATGACATTGATGTTGGTGATTCGCCGCCTATTAAACAGCATCCATATCGTGTGAATCCGGATAAACGTCGCCGTCTTAAACAGCAGGTTGAGGATATGGTGCAATACGATATTGCTGAGCCCAGTTGTAGTTCATGGAGCTCCCCATGTTTATGTCAAGTGCGTCCTGTCCAGGCAAAAGTGGAGAGTATCAAAAACTTCCCTGTTCCAACATCTCGAACTGAGCTTCGCCGTTATTTAGCCATGGTTGGTTATTATCGAGGCTTCTGTAAGAATTGTTCTGCTGTAGCCTCTCCTTTAACTGACCTGCTTATTTCAAAAGGTGAAATTTGAGTGGTCTGATGTTTGTCAGTCCGCATTTGAACAAACAAAGAACCTCTTGATAGGTGCACCTGTTCTTTCAGCACCCCGGTATGATCTGCCGTTCCAAATGGCCGTAGATGCCTGCGACACTGGGGTGGGTGCCGTTTTGTTACAGGGGGGTTGCGATGGGATTGAGCATCCGATTTCTTATTTTTCAAAGGAGTTAGATCGCCATCAGAAATGGTACGCAACCATTGAGAAAGAAGCGTTGGCGCTTGTCATGGCTGTAGAACACTTTGAGGTTTATATCGGCTCATCCAGTGCTCCTGTGATTGTTTATACGGATCATAATCCACTCGTTTTTTTTGCACAGAATGAGAAACAAAAACCGACGCTTGATGAACTGGAGTTTGCGTCTGCAGGCCTTCAATATTGAAATCAGACACATCCGTGGCAGGGATAATGTTCTGGCCGACGCATTGTCGCGCCTGTAAAACTCATATTACTGAGAAATGTATTCTAAAAGTAATTTTTTGTGTGTGTTAAATTACTTTTTCCTGTAGCTGTCTACATTGTAAAGTAACTAGGGGTGGGGGTGTTACATGCTCCTCCCTACTGGTTAGAGGCTGATCACATGTCTCATTGTCCTTTGTTCCTCCCCTATTCAGGTGAGCGTCATTTGCTCTGATGGAGGGAACAGCCCATAAAAGGAGGGCAAGAGACCTGCCTCTTCCCCTCTCTTCCTTCTCCTGGGTGGAGAACCGGCAGGAGGCTGACTTTACGTAGTTTATGCTACTTGCATCTTATGTTTGTGATATTCTGGTGGGTCTGGTAGTCCTATTTTCGTGGCTTCATTTCAAGATTAGGTAAGACTGTGTTTCCTGGTTTAGGGTAGAGGGCTAGTGCCCAGGTCCGACGGCCCTATGTGCGGGTTGGCCTGGGTGGCTGCCCTGTTTTTGTTTATTTTGGCCGGCCCACCAGCTTTGTTCATTTGTGCATGAGATGCTTGGGTTGATCGATTATTTAATGTACCTGTGTTGAATAAATCTATGTTATCTTCCTTAAACCAAACCCTGACTCTTTAATGTTGGTCCTCCTTTTGCGTAAAGGTAGAGCTTTACTGGGGGTCGTAACAAAGCTACACTCAGACAAAGTCTGTGGTGGGTTGGCTTCTCCACCCTCTGACCAGACATCGAGGCTGTTTACTCAGAACAGACCTGACTATGTTCTACAACAGATTTCAGGTCTTTCTTGCTGCTACATGTGCTAATTCAACAAATCCTGCCTATAAATTATATTCTTGAAGTTTAAACCTCTGCAACAGCTTTTTTTTTAAATATCAAAATGCATATTAGCTCCTGATTTGTTTTCATGTAATTTATACATTCATTCACCGTTCATCCATCACAGCAAGGCAGTCAAAACTTTGGTCAATAATCTGACAAATTTAAGATCAGATTTCCAAGTCCTGCTCTTGCCAAAAAGAGCAGGGTGGGCCCAGTGAAAGATTACCACCTCTACTGTCTGACGTCAGCCATCAATCCGAAAGACCAAACTGAAGAAGAGTGTGGTTAAAAAATGGTGGCACAGTGTCACTGAATCCTCCTGTAAATTGCTGTGACGCTAATGCTAATAAGAATCATTGCCTTTTCAAACAGTCTAAAACAGCAATCAAGGCCAGTTTCCTGAGGCTATAACAGAGTGAGGAAGTTAGAGAATAACCTTTGTAGTCACGCCTTTGTTTGAAGCCCAACCTCAGAAGTGCTCAGTTTCCATGCATCATTTGTTTGTCAGTGGTGACTATGAATGTTATTTATCTGTGTTTGTGTGTGTGTAAAAGTACATTAAAGTATTTACTTCAAGTCTGTGTACAGGAGCTGGGCACAGCATTGTTTCAGGGTATCACACATTCAGCCATGTTTGGACATTTTTTCAATGTAAAAATTGTACTGCAGTTTTGATCTTTTCAGTTTCCTTTATTTTCAGGATCTCTACGTTTTTGTGACTCACTTACTTTGTCTCTCATCTCACCTCTCCGATGAGTGTCACTACTGTATCTGACTGTAATGTAGACCAATCAAATGTACACCAGTAAATCAAATGTACACCAGTAAATCAAATGTACACCAGTAAATCAAATGTACACCAGTCAATCAAATGTACACCAGTCAATTAAATATACACCAGTCAATTAAATGTACACCAGTCAATCAAATGTACACCAGTCAATTAAATGTCTGTCTAAAAATGCTTTATTTTTAGCATCATTCTCAAGAGGGTTCTAGCATCTGTCTGGTTATTTTTCTTGAACTTGCTTCCTGCAACTTCACTGTTTCGGTTCATTGTCACTAATCTCATCACTCGTTTCCAGACACAGTAGACTGCTGTTTTCAGCTGGTTGTGGTAATTACAAATCACTTTGCTGATCCAAGTCATTTTTTTTAATTTCAATTCAGTTGAAGGATTATTTCAAAAATTAATTAATTACAAAAATATTGGCACCTGTCATCTATTTATGGTATCTGGAGCCCCTGTAACTATGGTAGAAAAAGAAAACACAAAATCCTTGTTCTTTCCTTGTAATAAAAAAAACCTTACAAGTTTAAACAACATGTCATATAGGGTGTTATTTGTGTGTCCTTAACATCTTCGTCCTAGTAGTGAGTATCAGATGAAAAGTCACATCAAATCATCTCTTGTGTTTCATTTCAGAGTCAATATCAAGCTTTAGGTTGGAAAGATGGTTGACATTATGTCCTCTGTGGTGATATACAGCAAAACGGCAACACGACAGCCAATCAGATTGCTCTGAAATTGTTCCCTCCCACTTAATATGATCACATTAAAATTATTCAAGTTGTATTGCAGTCTCAATTGCAGTCGTCTCAAGAGGAGTAACCAGAAAATGCTGATCATATTTTATTCACTGCTGATGCTCAGCGTGGGGCGTAAGTACATAAAGTCCATATATATATTTCAAATATGTTGTTCTCCAGCATTAATTTAGCAAAGACTGTATAAAAATCTATCTCTATTATAATCACTGCTCTATTTGATGTCATCCTCAGGTTGCTCTGATGATCTGACCTTTGAGACAAAGACTGTTGATGTTGGAGATGATGTGACTCTTACCTGTCCTTACCAGAAATCTGACTTGGGTTCAACATTCTTTTGGATCAGGCTTGTGTCTGGAAACTTTCATGAAGTCTTGGGAGGAACATACATTTCAGATAAAGATGGAGTTACGAAAACTCGTCTTCAGCATACAACAAAAAAAGATCCTGGAAGATTTGATCTGCATATTGACGGTACAAGGCAAAGCGATGCTGGAGTTTATTACTGCGTTAAAGTAGATTATCTTGAAATGACATTTTTGAACGGAACATTTTTAAGAATCAAAGGTAAGCTCCATTTACACAGTTGAATTTTCTTAAATGTATATATATATATATCTCAGAGAGAGAGAGAAAGAGAGACAGTGTTATAGCGTTAATGTATAAATTTTACCTACTTTGATTTTCATTGAAGTCAAGTTTATTTTCATGTTTGTATTTGCCAGGATCAGAAGCTAATATCACTGCCATCATTCAAGTGCCTCCATCTAACCCAGTCCATCCAGGAGACTCAGTGACTCTGCAGTGTTTAGTCCTCTACAGCTTCTCTAAGACCATCGACTCCTCTGATGCTGGAACTTCTTACTGTGCTGTGGCCACACATGAGCAAATATTATTTGGAAATGGAACAGTACTGGATATTCACGGTAATTGTCAAACATATCTATTCAAATCAATAATAGTCGCTAATTTAAAATTTGCTAGAATCCATTAAGATGTAGCATTAATCATTTGTTTCTAATGCATTCTGATATCAAAACCATACCTTTCATTATTTGCTAATTTTTCATGTTTTTTTCAGGTCTCAAGATGTTGGATTCACAGAAGGACAATACACATGTGTTTGTGTTATACACTGCTTTGGCTACAAGTCTCAACATTATTGCCTTTCTGATTTATAGCATCAACAAAAAACCTTAATAGGCTTTACATCAAGTCATGTCAGTTTTATTTATGCATCCCAATATCCAATAAATGCAAAAACATTGTTTTGTTTAAATTGACTTACAGCAACTTTCATCTTCATTTTTTAATACAATACAGCTGCTGGTGTTATGGAAACAAATGCTACAACAGACAGTGGTGATAGGCACAGTCAGCAGGTAAGAAAAGATGACACTGGAAATCTGATTTCCATATGTAAGTATTTACATTTGCTGTCTCACAACATTTTCTCTATTCATTTACTCAGAGAGATGAGGACTCATTGGCTTATGCTGCACCAACCTTCACCAAGAGGAAAGCTGGAAAAGCAGAGAGAAGGAATGGAAAATCAGCAGAGGGAGAGACTATCTACTCTGGTATCAGGTCTTCAGGGAATTATTAAAAATGGATTTGCCAATTAAAGCTTTTTTTTATATCTGGAACACTGTTGGAAATATATTTCACATCAATTTCACATCACAAATTTAATTTGAATAACCTTTAAAATATCGTTTTAACATATTTTTGATTTCTTGATATTTTATACAAGGATAATTGTGATGGAAAATGTCCACATTTAATAGTTTTTATGGTTTTTGGTCATATCCCACAGCATGGTGCATCTGATATGTATTAAATATATTTTTGTGCATTAATAAACAGTCTATGAATTGGTTGATCGTGCATGACTGAAAGACAAACTATCATCAATGCATTATAAAAGTATTTTTACTGAATGATATTGAAAATTACATTTAATCTAGAAATTTACTTTAATGCAAACCAACTTGGTTTCTATGCTTTTATATTGGCATAACTTTTGTTTCATGATTAACTTTTTTCTCATGATTCATTTATCTTGAAAATGACTATAGTTCAAATCAATGCAGGATGCTCTTCTATAAGACATTGAGATTGCATATTTTGTATAATGTTTAAATCACAGTAAAAACAAGTACAATATTTCAAGCATATTTTATAGTATTTTGTTTATACAAAAACATGCTGATCTGTGACCACACTTAAATCTGTTTATCTTAATGTATTACAAACTATATTTGATTAACTATTCAACAAGCATGTTCTACAAATAAAATTTGCACGAATAAAAAAAATCTGCATTGTCCTCGATTTACTGAACAATTTAAGGCCAGATATTGTGTTGTGTTTGTTGCTGATCCAAATGAAGGACAAAAAGAAGAAGAGGAAGAAGTGTCTTGCAAGCAAAACGCAAATAAACTACAGATCAGAACATGGCATAAGTCTTAGTGCACAGGCCCTGCTCTGCCTGACCAACCAGCTGTGAACATCACAATAACACCACCAGTCGATTCCAGGTAGAGATGGACCAAGTCTTTATGCCTGAAGCAGAATTTGATTTGGGTGCCCCCCCCCACTGCCAAAGCTATTGACTATTGTCAATACTTGATCATTTGCACGCTGTAAATCTCACCCTTGTCAATTTTATTAGTTGTACCTGTGTTGCTTACATCAAAACAATATGGTTTTATGGTTAATCTTAGAGTGGCCTGTCTAGAATTAGTCTGGCTGGATGAGCTAGAATTTAGCTTTATGGAACCGCTTGAATCCGATTGATTTCTTGGGTTCATTCAAATCAGGTCTTGGACTATAATCCTCGCTTTTTTTCACGTCTTTTTCTGAAACAGGCCCCAGCTTGTATGCCTGGTTTCCCCTTGTGTTCCTAGTGTTTTTCCAGTATCCCCAGTTTTCTAGGTAAGTTCATTTTCCTTTTTTCTTTTTTTTTTTCATTCTACTCTATTCCTGGATTCTGTTTTGAATTATTCACATGGATGTTGGATTTTGTGTGTACCGGACCCGCCTGCATGATGGACTGTTTTTCCTTACCCTGCATGAACATAGTTTGTCAGTAAGTCTAAGGTGTTGAACTTATTTAACAGCAATCAAGGCCAGTTTCCTGAGGCTATAACAGAGTGAGGAAGTTAGAGAATAAACTTTGTATTCACGCCTTTGTTTGAAGCCCAACCTCAGAAGTGCTCAGTTTCCATGCATCATTTGTTTGTCAGTGGTGACTATGAATGTTATTTATCTGTGTTTTTGTGTGTGTAAAAGTACATTAAAGTATTTACTTCAAGTCTGTGTACAGGAGCTGGGCACAGCATTGTTTCAGGGTATCACACATTCAGCCATGTTTGGATATTTTTTCAATGTAAAAATTGTACTGCAGTTTTGATCTTTTCAGTTTCCTTTATTTTCAGGATCTCTATGTTTTTGTGACTCACTTACTTTGTCTCTCATCTCACCTCTCCGATGAGTGTCACTACTGTATCTGACTGTAATGTAGACCAATTAAATGTACACCAGTCAATCAAATGTACACCAGTCAATTAAATGTCTGTCTAAAAACGCTTTAATTTTAGCATCATTCTCAAGAGGGTTCTAGCATCTGTCTGGTTATTTTTCTAGAACTTGCTTCCAGCAACTTCACTGTTTCGGTTCATTCTCACTGATCTCATCACTCGTTTCCAGACACAGTAGACTGCTGTTTTCAGCTGGTTGTGGAAATTACAAATCACTTTGCTGATCCAAGTCATTTTTTTAAATTTCAATTCAGTTGAAGGATTATTTCAAAAATTAATTAATTACAAAAATATTGGCACCTGTCATCTATTTATGGTATCTGGAGCCCCTGTAACTATGGTAGAAAAAGACAACACAAAATCCTTGTTCTTTCCTTGTAATAAAAAAAACCTTAGAAGTTTAAACAACATGTCATATAGGGTGTTATTTGTGTGTCCTTAACATCTTCGTCCTAGTAGTGAGTGTTACATGCTCCTCCCTACTGGTCAGAGGCTGATCACATGTCTCATTGTCCTTTGTTACTCCCCTATTCAGGTGAGCGTCATTTGCTCTGATGGAGGGAACAGCCCATAAAAGGAGGGCAAGAGACCTGCCTCTTTCTCTCTCTTCCTTCTCCTGGGTGGAGAACCGGCAGGAGGCTGACTTTACGTAGTTTATGCTACTTGCATCTTAGGTTTGTGATATTCTGGTGGGTCTGGTAGTCCTATTTTTGTGGCTTCATTTCAAGATTAGGTAAGACTGTGTTTCCTGGTTTAGGGTAGAGGGCTAGTGCCCAGGTCCGACGGCCCTATGTGCGGGTTGGCCTGGGTGGCTGCCCTGCTTTTGTTTATTTTGGCCGGCCCACCAGCTTTGTTCATTTGTTCTTCAGATGCTTGTATGATGCTTAATGTACCTATGTTGAAATAAATCTGTTATCTTCTTTAAACCAAACCCTGACTCTTTAATGTTGGTCCTCCTTTTGAGTAAAGGTTGAGCTTTACTGGGGGTCGTAACATAAATTGGGGGTCGTCCAAACTAATTGAACTGGCAGGTGGAACACCAGGATTTGTGTGGCCTAGTGGTGGTAGGCCTGTGTTGACATTTGGTAATTTTGGCTTGAGACCAATTATACTGTGTGTTGGCTCTTTTGTGTTTGAGTGACTTTATTGGCACAGTTTTGGGCTGGTTTCATTTAGGCTGTAATTATCTTTGTATGCTTGGTGTTATATTGTGAGTCAAGGGTTTGCAATTGTTTTGGCTGTTTCACCAGCGTTGTTGTGATTTAGAGTGGTTGCTGCTTCTTGGAAAAATGGAATTCAATTTGTCTGAATTTATTGAGTCTCCTACACTGGAGGTGTTTCACCGGTGCACGAGAGACAACCTTCTGTTAATTGCTGACCACTATGAGGTAGCTGTTTTCAAACAGACAAAGAAACAAACACTAAAAACTGAGTTGCATGCTGCGTTAGTGAATAAAGGCATTTTGCCGGACTTGCAGAGTACTCCAAAAACTCCCAAGTGTTCAAGTCAATCGGTAGATGAAGCTATAAGGTTAAAGGAACTTGAGGTTGAGCTACAGCATATAGCCTTAAAAGAGAGAGAGCTGCAATGTATGAACGATCTTGAGACGAAGAAGATTGACTTACGTATGCGCGAGTTAGAGCTTGGTGCTGCTTTTCAAGTGTCCGCTAAATCTACAGATTTTGACGTGGCTAAAAACATCCGCTTAGTTCCGCCGTTCAATGAAAAAGATGTAGATAGATATTTCATCTTATTTGAGCGGGTTGCTTCTACACTAAAGTAGCCGAAAAATGTGTGGACGCTACTGTTGCAATGTGTTCTCAGTGGTAAAGCACAGAGGGTTTACTCCTTACTTCCGGCGGAAGACAGTCTGGACTTTGACAAAGTAAAAGCCGCTGTGCTTAAAGCATATGAGCTCGTGCCGGAGCCATATCGTCAAAGGTTCCGAAGACTGAAAAAACATGCCTTTCAGACACATACTGAATTTGTTCGAGAAAAAGAAGCTCTATTCGATCGCTGGTGTATGTCTACTGACGTCGGAAATTTTGAGCAGCTAAAACAATTAATGTTGATGGAAGATTTCAAAAATTGCCTTCCAGATAAGGTGACGACATATTTAAATGAACATAAAGTCGACGATGTTTTTAAAGCGGCTGTCTTAGTCGATGAATATGTCCTCACGCACAAGGCTGTTTTTTGGGATCGGCCTTTTAGTACTGTTAAGTCTCCCGAGAGCTTACATAGTACAGGGAAAGATGGCGCTAGAGGTGCTGCTGGAGTTTGTGAAGAGAATAAAAGTTCGGCTTCTTTAGAACTTGAGCTTAAGGCCGATAAAGACGATTTGAAGGGGAGGGACAATATAATGTGTTTTTTTCTGTAAGAAAAAGGGGCATATTGTCGCAAACTGTCCTGTGTTAAAAAAACGAAACTCAAAACCAGTAGCTTTGGTAAATAAACTTGATAAAGACTTGCACGAACCTATGATGTCCAGTGATTTGGCCGACTTTGCTCCCTTTATTATGGATGGCGTTGTCTCGTTGCCTGGTGACAGCATTAAAGTTCCTGTGAGGATTTTGCGGGACACCGCGGCCTCCCGGTCTTTTATTTTGGAGGGAGTTTTGCCATTCGGTAATCAATCCGCTGTTGGTTCAGATGTTCCTGTATTGGATTTTGGCATGAATGACATAGGTGTGCCTCTTCATAAAGTCAGTTTGGAGTCAGATCTTGTATCCGGTGAAGTTGCTGTGGGAGTTCGTCCTGAGTTCCCGATTAAGGGTGTTGCCTTTTTAATGGGAAATGATTTTTGCTGGTTGTAAAGTGCTGGTTACGCCAGAAGTGACGCCGATCCCTGTGAGGCAGTATCCAGATGAGCTCGCTCAGAAATTCCCCAAAGTTTTTGCTGCTTGTGCTGTCACTAGATCTATGATTAAAAAGGAAGACGGGAATGAAGTTGATCTGAGTGACAGTTTTCTTGTCGACCCTGATGATGGTCGCTCTTTTTCTCCAGATGATAGTAAAAATGACGCGAACACTAAACCGTGCACTGAGGTTGAGAAGCTGTCCTTGTCACGTGAACAACTGATTGCAGGCCAGAAAGATGCTGCTACATTGTCCCCCTTGTTTGAAACTGCTGTAGGTGAGGATAAAGTTGATTCTCTGCAGACAGGTTATTTTATGAAGGATGGCCTGCTCGTGCGTAAATGGACGCCATTAAATGCTTCTGCTGAAGATGACTGGAGTGTTGTGACTCGGATTGTTGTTCCATCTTCATATCGAACAGAAATTCTTCTTCTGGCGCATGATAATCCTCTTGCTGGTCACCTGGGTATCAGGAAGACATATGATCGCATTCTGCGACATTTCTTTTGGCCCGGGTTAAAGAAAGATGTTGCACGTTATTGTAAATCTTGTCACACATGTCGGGTAGCTGGGAAACCAAACCAGCCTATTCCACCTGCTCCACTTCATCCAATACCAGTGGTTGGTGAGCCATTTGAACGTGTTTTAGTTGACTGTGTTGGCCCACTTCCTCGTACTACAGCAGGTAATACATTCTTGTTGACAGTAATGTGTGCATCCACTCGATTTCCTGAGGTGTTTCCTTTACGAAAAATCACAACTTCCCTTGTTGTAAAAGCCCTGACAAAGTTCTTTTCTTTATTTGGATTGCCTAAAGTGGTACAAAGGGACCAGGGTTCGAATTTCATGTCTCGTGTGTTCGCTCAGGTGTTGAAACAGCTCAACATTAAACGCTGCCGTTCCAGCGCATATCACCCTGACAGCCAGGGCGCCCTTGAGCGTTTCCACCAGACATCGAAAACTATGTTGCGAAGGTATTGCCTTGAGTTTGAAAAGGACTGGGATGAAGGGGTTCATTTACAAATGTTTGCTGTCAGGGAAGTCGTGCAAGAATCACTGGGGTTTAGTCCATCAGAGTTGGTTTTTGCCCATACTGTGCGTGGTCCCTTGACGCTACTGAAAGAGAAGTGGTTATGTGAAGGGACGGGGAAAACTTACTGGACTACGTGTGTAACTTCAGACTTAAACTACGCCGTGCTTGTGAAATAGCTAAAGCTAACTTGGAAATGGCACCGGCTAGAATGAAAGGATGGTTTGACAAGCGTGCTAAAAGCAGACAGTTTCGCCCTGGCGATAAAGTTTTGGTACTGCTGCCGATTCCTGGCTCTGCTTTGCAGGCTCGCTACAGTGGGCCTTACTTGGTTCAGGAAAAGGTTGGTGACGGAGACTATCTTGTAGCCACACCGGATCGTCGGCGCAGAAATCGTCTCTGTCACATTAACATGTTAAAACCTTATTATGAAAGGGTCGAAGAGTCCAGTCCGAAGGCAGGTGACACCGCTGTGTCCCCTGTGGCGCTGTCCAGTGCTGATGTTGACCCTTGTGTCAGTCTGATGGTAGGTAAAGAGAGTGCGCTGTCCAGTGCTGAAGTGAGTGACGGGCTGTTGTCTGACGCTTTGACAAAGGGAAAATTATCCAACACGGAAATCTTGCAAAATCTTCCTGAACGTTTGTCTCTTCTCTCTGAGCCACAGCGCTCAGATTTGGTTGACTTAATTACAGCCAATAAAGCATTGTTTTCTGATGTTCCCTCTCAGACACCCCTTTTTTGAAACATGACATTGATGTTGGTGATTCGCCGCCTATTAAACAGCATCCATATGGTGTGAATCCGGATAAACGTCGCCGTCTTAAACAGCAGGTTGAGGATATGGTGCAACACGATATTGCTGAGCCCAGTTGGAGTTCATGGAGCTCCCCATGTTTATGTCAAGTGCGTCCTGTCCAGGCAAAAGTGGAGAGTATCAAAAACTTCCCTGTTCCAACATCTCGAACTGAGCTTCGCCGTTATTTAGCCATGGTTGGTTATTATCGAGGCTTCTGTAAGAATTGTTCTGCTGTAGCCTCTCCTTTAACTGACCTGCTTATTTCAAAAGGTGAAATTTGAGTGGTCTGATGTTTGTCAGTCCGCATTTGAACAAACAAAGAACCTCTTGATAGGTGCACCTGTTCTTTCAGCACCCCGGTATGATCTGCCGTTCCAAATGGCCGTAGATGCCTGCGACACTGGGGTGGGTGCCGTTTTGTTACAGGGGGGTTGCGATGGGATTGAGCATCCGATTTCTTATTTTTCAAAGGAGTTAGATCGCCATCAGAAATGGTACGCAACCATTGAGAAAGAAGCGTTGGCGCTTGTCATGGCTGTAGAACACTTTGAGGTTTATATCGGCTCATCCAGTGCTCCTGTGATTGTTTATACGGATCATAATCCACTCGTTTTTTTTTTGCACAGATTGAGAAAGAAAAACCGACGCTTGATGAACTGGAGTTTGCGTCTGCAGGCCTTCAATATTGAAATCAGACACATCCGTGGCAGGGATAATGTTCTGGCCGACGCATTGTCGCGCCTGTAAAACTCATATTACTGAGAAATGTATTCTAAAAGTAATTTTTTGTGTGTGTTAAATTACTTTTTTTTTAATTACCTGCCTCTTCCCCTCTCTTCCTTCTCCTGGGTGGAGAACCGGCAGGAGGCTGACTTTACGTAGTTTATGCTACTTGCATCTTAGGTTTGTGATATTCTGGTGGGTCTGGTAGTCCTATTTTCGTGGCTTCATTTCAAGATTAGGTAAGACTGTGTTTCCTGGTTTAGGGTAGAGGGCTAGTGCCCAGGTCCGACGGCCCTATGTGCGGGTTGGCCTGGGTGGCTGCCCTGCTTTTGTTTATTTTGGCCGGCCCACCAGCTTTGTTCATTTGTGCATGAGATGCTTGGGTTGATCGATTATTTAATGTACCTGTGTTGAATAAATCTATGTTATCTTCCTTAAACCAAACCCTGACTCTTTAATGTTGGTCCTCCTTTTGCGTAGAGGTAGAGCTTTACTGGGGGTCGTAACAAAGCTACACTCAGACAAAGTCTGTGGTGGGTTGGCTTCTCCACCCTCTGACCAGACATCGAGGCTGTTTACTCAGAACAGACCTGACTATGTTCTACAACAGATTTCAGGTCTTTCTTGCTGCTACATGTGCTAATTCAACAAATCCTGCCTATAAATTATATTCTTAAAGTTTAAACCTCTGCAACAGCTCTTTTTTTTTAAATATCAAAATGCATATTAGCTCCTGATTTGTTTTCATGTAATTGATACATTCATTCACCGTTCATCCATCACAGCAAGGCAGTCAAAACTTGGGTCAATAATCTGACAAATTTAAGATCAGATTTCCAAGTCCTGCTCTTGCCAAAAAGAGCAGGGTGGGCCCAGTGAAAGATTACCACCTCTACTGTCTGACGTCAGCCATCAATCCGAAAGACCAAACTGAAGAAGAGTGTGGTTAAAAAATGGTGGCACAGTGTCACTGAATCCTCCTGTAAATTCCTGTGATGCTAATGCTAATAAGAATCATTGCCTTTTCAAACAGTCTAAAACAGCAATCAAGGCCAGTTTCCTGAGGCTATAACAGAGTGAGGAAGTTAGAGAATAACCTTTGTAGTCACGCCTTTGTTTGAAGCCCAACCTCAGAAGTGCTCAGTTTCCATGCATTATTTGTTTGTCAGTGGTGACTATGAATGTTATTTATCTGTGTTTGTGTGTGTGTAAAAGTACATTAAAGTATTTACTTCAAGTCTGTGTACAGGAGCTGGGCACAGCATTGTTTCAGGGTATCACACATTCAGCCATGTTTGGATATTTTTTCAATGTAAAAATTGTACTGCAGTTTTGATCTTTTCAGTTTCCTTTATTTTCAGGATCTCTACGTTTTTGTGACTCACCTACTTTGTCTCTCATCTCACCTCTACGATGAGTGTCACTACTGTATCTGACTGTAATGTAGACCAATCAAATGTACACCAGTCAATCAAATGTACACCAGTCAATCAAATGTACACCAGTCAATCAAATGTACACCAGTCAATCAAATGTACACCAGTCAATTTAATGTACACCAGTCAATTAAATGTCTGTCTAAAAATGCTTTATTTTTAGCATCATTCTCAAGAGGGTTCTAGCATCTGTCTGGTTATTTTTCTAGAACTTGCTTCCTGCAACTTCACTGTTTCGGTTCATTCTCACTGATCTCATCACTCGTTTCCAGACACAGTAGACTGCTGTTTTCAGCTGGTTGTGGAAATTACAAATCACTTTGCTGATCCAAGTCATTTTTTTTATTTCAATTCAGTTGAAGGATTATTTCAAAAATTAATTAATTACAAAAATATTGGCACCTGTCATCTATTTATGGTATCTGGAGCCCCTGTAACTATGGTAGAAAAAGAAAACACAAAATCCTTGTTCTTTCCTTGTAATAAAAAAAACCTTACAAGTTTAAACAACATGTCATATAGGGTGTTATTTGTGTGTCCTTAACATCTTCGTCCTAGTAGTGAGTATCAGATGAAAAGTCACATCAAATCATCTCTTGTGTTTCATTTCAGAGTCAATATCAAGCTTTAGGTTGGAAAGATGGTTGACATTATGTCCTCTGTGGTGATATACAGCAAAACGGCAACACGACAGCCAATCAGATTGCTCTGAAATTGTTCCCTCCCACTTGATATGATCACATTAAAATTATTCAAGTTGTGTTGCAGTCTAAATTGCAGTCGTCTCAAGAGGAGTAACCAGAAAATGCTGATCATATTTTATTCACTGCTGATGCTCAGCGTGGGGCGTAAGTTAATAAAGTCTATATATATATGACAAATATGTTGTTCTCCAGCATTAATTTAGCAAAAACCATATAAAAATGTATCTCTATTATAATCACTGCTCTATTTGATGTCATCCTCAGGTTGCTCTGATGATCTGACCTTTGAGACAAAGACTGTTGATGTTGGAGATGATGTGACTCTTACCTGTCCTTACCAGAAATCTTACTTTGGTCAAACATTGTTTTGGATCAGGCTTGTGTCTGGAAACTTTCATGAAGTCTTGGGAGGAACATACACCTCAAATCCAGATGGAGTTCCGAAAACTCATCTTCACCTTACAACAAAACAAGAGCCTGGAACATTTGATCTGCATATTGAAGGAACAAAGCAAAGCGATGCTGGAGTTTATTACTGCGTTAAAGTAAAGCATCTTGAAATGACATTTTTGAACGGAACATTTTTAAGAATCAAAGGTAAGCTCCATTTACACAGTTGAATTTTCTTAAATGTATATATATATATATATCTCAGAGAGAGAGAGAAAGAGAGACAGTGTTATAGCGTTAATTTATAAATTTTACCTACTTTGATTTTCATTGAAGTCAAGTTTATTTTCATGTTTGTATTTGCCAGGATCAAAAGCTAATATCACTGCCATCATTCAAGTGCCTGCATCTAACCCAGTCCATCCAGGAGACTCAGTGACTCTGCAGTGTTTAGTCCTCTACAGCTTCTCTAAGACCATCAACTCCTCTGATGCTGGAACTTCTTACTGTGCTGTGGCCACACATGAGCAAATATTATTTGGAAATGGAACAGTACTGGATATTCACGGTAATTGTCAAACATATCTATTCAAATCAATGATAGTCGTTAATTTTAAATTTGCTAGAATCCATTAAGATGTAGCATTAATCATTTGTTTCTAATGCATTCTGATATCAAAACCATACCTTTCATTATTTGCTAATTTTTCATGTTTTTTTCAGGTCTCAAGATGTTGGATTCACAGAAGGACAATCCAACTGTGTTTGTGTTATACGCTGATTTGGCTACAAGTCTGATCAATATTGCCCTCCTGATTTATATCATCAACAAAAAAACTTGTGGTTGTTATAAAGGTAAAGAAAAAAGGTTTTCATACATCAATCTATCATTTATCTATTGATTTTTGCATTTAGCAAAAGTTACCTTAATAGGCTTTACATCAAGTCATGTCAGTTTTATTTATGCATCCCAAATCCAATAAATGCAAAAACATTGTTTTGTGTAAATTGAATTACAGCAACTTTCATCTTCATTTTTTAATACAATACAGCTGCTGTTGTTGTGGAAACAAATGCTACAACAGACAGTGGTGATAGGCACAGTCAGCAGGTAAGAAAAGATGACACTGGAAATCTGATTTCCATATGTAAGTATTTACATTTGCTGTCTCACAACATTTTCTCTATTCATTTACTCAGAGAGATGAGGACTCATTGGCTTATGCTGCACCAGCCTTCACCAAGAGGAAAGCTGGAAAAGCAGAGAGAAGGAATGGAAAATCAGCAGAGGGAGAGACTATCTACTCTGGTATCAGGTCTTCAGGGAATTATTAAAAATGGATTTGCCAATTAAAGCTTTTTTTATATCTGGAACACTGTTGGAAATATATTTCATATCAATTTCACATCACAAATTTAATTTGAATAACCTTAAAAATATCGTTTTAACATATTTTTGATTTCTTGATATTTTATACAAGGATAATTGTGATGGAAAATGTCCACATTTAATAGTTTTAATGGTTTTTGGTCATATCCCACAGCATGGTGCATCTGATATGTATTAAATATATTTTTGTGCATTAATAAACAGTCTATGAATTGGTTTATCGTGCATGACTGAAAGACAAACTATCATCAATGCATTATAAAAGTATTTTTACTGAATGATATTGAAAATTATATTTAATCTAGAACTTTACTTTAATGTAAACCAACTTGGTTTCTATGCTTTTATATTGGCATAACTTTTGTTTCATGATTAACTTTTTTGTCATGATTCATTTATCTTGAAAATGACTATAGTTCAAATCAATGCAGGATGCTCTTCTATAAGACATTATATTGCATATTTTGTATAATGTTTAAATCACAGTAAAAACAAGTACAATATTTCAAGCATATTTTATAGTATTTTGTTTATACAAAAACATGCTGATCTGTGACCACACTTAAATCTGTTTATCTTAATGTATTACAAACTATATTTGATTAACTATTCAACAAGCATGTTCTACAAATAAAATTTGCACAAATAAAAAAAAATCTGCATTGTCCTCGATTTACTGAACAATTTAAGGCCAGATATTGTGTTGTGTTTGTTGCTGATCCAAATGAAGGACAAAAAGAAGAAGAGGAAGAAGTGTCTTGCAAGCAAAACGCAAATAAACTACAGATCAGAACATGGCATAAGTCTTAGTGCACAGGCCCTGCTCTGCCTGACCAACCAGCTGTGAACATCACAATAACACCACCAGTCGATTCCAGGTAGAGATGGACCAAGTCCTTATTCCTGAAGCAGATTTGATTTGGGTGCTCCCCCCCCACTGCCAAAGCTATTGACTATTGTCAATACTTGATCATTTGCACGCTGTAAATCTCACCCGTGTCAATTTTATTAGTTGTACCTGTGTTGCTTACATCAAAACAATATGGTTTTATGGTTAATCTTAGAGTGGCCTGTCTAGAATTAGTCTGGCTGGATGAGCTAGAATTTAGCTTTATGGAACCGCTTGAATCCGATTGATTTCTTTGGTTCATTCAAATCAGGTCTTGGACTATAATCCTCGCTTTTTTTCACGTCTTTTTCTGAAATAAGGCCCCAGCTTGTATGCCTGGTTTTCCCTTGTGTTCCTAGTGTTTTTCCAGTATCCCCAGTTTTCTAGGTAAGTTCATTTTCCTTTTTTCTTTTTTTTTTCATTCTACTCTATTCCTGGATTCTGTTTTGAATTATTTACATGGATGTTGGATTTTGTGTGTACCGGACCCGCCTGCATGATGGACTGTTTTTCCTTACCCTGCATGAACATAGTTTGTCAGTAAGTCTAAGGTGTTGAACTTATTTAACAGCAATCAAGGCCAGTTTCCTGAGGCTATAACAGAGTGAGGAAGTTAGAGAATAAACTTTGTAGTCACACCTTTGTTTGAAGCCCAACCTCAGAAGTGCTCAGTTTCCATGCATCATTTGTTTGTCAGTGGTGACTATGAATGTTATTTATCTGTGTTTGTGTGTGTGTAAAAGTACATTAAAGTATTTACTTCAAGTCTGTGTACAGGAGCTGGGCACAGCATTGTTTCAGGGTATCACACATTCAGCCATGTTTGGATATTTTTTCAATGTAAAAATTGTACTGCAGTTTTGATCTTTTCAGTTTCCATTATTTTCAGGATCTCTACGTTTTTGTGACTCACTTACTTTGTCTCTCATCTCACCTCTCCGATGAGTGTCACTACTGTATCTGACTGTAATGTAGACCAATCAAATGTACACCAGTCAATCAAATGTACACCAGTAAATTTAATGTACACCAGTCAATCAAATGTACACCAGTCAATTAAATGTACACCAGTAAATTTAATGTACACCAGTCAATCAAATGTACACCAGTAAATTTAATGTACACCAGTCAATCAAATGTACACCAGTCAATCAAATGTACACCAGTCAATTAAATGTATACCAGTCAATTAAATGTCTGTCTAAAAATGCTTTAATTTTAGCATCATTCTCAAGAGGGTTCTAGCATCTGTCTGGTTATTTTTCTAGAACTTGCTTCCTGCAACTTCACTGTTTCGGTTCATTCTCACTGATCTCATCACTCGTTTCCAGACACAGTAGACTGCTGTTTTCAGCTGGTTGTGGAAATTACAAATCACTTTGCTGATCCAAGTCATTTTTTTTAATTTCAATTCAGTTGAAGGATTATTTCAAAAATTAATTAATTACAAAAATATTGGCACCTGTCATCTATTTATGGTATCAGCCCCTGTAACTATGGTAGAAAAAGAAAACACAAAATCCTTTTTCTTTCCTTGTAATAAAAAAAACCTTACAAGTTTAAACAACATGTCATATAGGGTGTTATTTGTGTGTCCTTAACATCTTCGTCCTAGTAGTGAGTGTTACATGCTCCTCCCTACTGGTTAGAGGCTGATCACATGTCTCATTGTCCTTTGTTCCTCCCCTATTCAGGTGAGCATCATTTGCTCTGATGGAGGGAACAGCCCATAAAAGGAGGACAAGAGACCTGCCTCTTCCCCTCTCTTCCTTCTCCTGGGTGGAGAACCGGCAGGAGGCTGACTTTACGTAGTTTATGCTACTTGCATCTTAGGTTTGTGATATTCTGGTGGGTCTGGTAGTCCTATTTTCGTGGCTTCATTTCAAGATTAGGTAAGACTGTGTTTCCTGGTTTAGGGTAGAGGGCTAGTGCCCAGGTCCGACGGCCCTATGTGCGGGTTGGCCTGGGTGGCTGCCCTGCTTTTGTTTATTTTGGCCGGCCCACCAGCTTTGTTCATTTGTTCTTCAGATGCTTGTATGATGCTTAATGTACCTATGTTGAAATAAATCTGTTATCTTCTTTAAACCAAACCCTGACTCTTTAATGTTGGTCCTCCTTTTGAGTAAAGGTTGAGCTTTACTGGGGGTCGTAACATAAATTGGGGGCTCGTCCAAACTAATTGAACTGGCAGGTGGAACACCAGGATTTGTGTGGCCTAGTGGTGGTAGGCCTGTGTTGACATTTGGTAATTTTGGCTTGAGACCAATTATACTGTGTGTTGGCTCTTTTGTGTTTGAGTGACTTTATTGGCACAGTTTTGGGCTGGTTTCATTTAGGCTGTAATTATCTTTGTATGCTTGGTGTTATATTGTGAGTCAAGGGTTTGCAATTGTTTTGGCTGTTTCACCAGCGTTGTTGTGATTTTGAGTGGTTGCTGCTTCTTGGAAAAATGGAATTCAATTTGTCTGAATTTATTGAGTCTCCTACACTGGAGGTGTTTCACCGGTGCACGAGAGACAACCTTCTGTTAATTGCTGACCACTATGAGGTAGCTGTTTTCAAACAGACAAAGAAACAAACACTAAAAACTGAGTTGCATGCTGCGTTAGTGAATAAAGGCATTTTGCCGGACTTGCAGAGTACTCCAAAAACTCCCAAGTGTTCAAGTCAATCGGTAGATGAAGCTATAAGGTTAAAGGAACTTGAGGTTGAGCTACAGCATATAGCCTTAAAAGAGAGAGAGCTGCAATGTATGAACGATCTTGAGACGAAGAAGATTGACTTACGTATGCGCGAGTTAGAGCTTGGTGCTGCTTTTCAAGTGTCCGCTAAATCTACAGATTTTGACGTGGCTAAAAACATCCGCTTAGTTCCGCCGTTCAATGAAAAAGATGTAGATAGATATTTCATCTTATTTGAGCGGGTTGCTTCTACACTAAAGTAGCCGAAAAATGTGTGGACGCTACTGTTGGAATGTGTTCTCAGTGGTAAAGCACAGAGGGTTTACTCCTTACTTCCGGCGGAAGACAGTCTGGACTTTGACAAAGTAAAAGCCGCTGTGCTTAAAGCATATGAGCTCGTGCCGGAGCCATATCGTCAAAGGTTCCGAAGACTGAAAAAACATGCCTTTCAGACACATACTGAATTTGTTCGAGAAAAAGAAGCTCTATTCGATCGCTGGTGTATGTCTACTGACGTCGGAAATTTTGAGCAGCTAAAACAATTAATGTTGATGGAAGATTTCAAAAATTGCCTTCCCGATAAGGTGACGACATATTTAAATGAACATAAAGTCGACAATGTTTTTTTAATGCGGCTGTCTTAGTCGATGAATATGTCCTCACGCACAAGGCTGTTTTTTGGGATCGGCCTTTTAGTACTGTTAAGTCTCCCGAGAGCTTACATAGTACAGGGAAAGATGGCGCTAGAGGTGCTGCTGGAGTTTGTGAAGAGAATAAAAGTTCGGCTTCTTTAGAACTTGAGCTTAAGGCCGATAAAGACGATTTGAAGGGGAGGGACAATATAATGTGTTTTTTTCTGTAAGAAAAAGGGGCATATTGTCGCAAACTGTCCTGTTTTAAAAAAAAAAAAAACGAAACTCAAAACCAGTAGCTTTGGTAAATAAACTTGATAAAGACTTGCACGAACCTATGATGTCCAATGATTTGGCCGACTTTGCTCCCTTTATTATGGATGGCGTTGTCTCGTTGCCTGGTGACAGCATTAAAGTTCCTGTGAGGATTTTGCGGGACACCGCGGCCTCCCGGTCTTTTATTTTGGAGTAATCAATCCGCTGTTGGTTCAGATGTTCCTGTATTGGATTTTGGCATGAATGACATAGGTGTGCCTCTTCATAAAGTCAGTTTGGAGTCAGATCTTGTATCCGGTGAAGTTGCTGTGGGAGTTCGTCCTGAGTTCCCGATTAAGGGTGTTGCCTTTTTAATGGGAAATGATTTTTGCTGGTGGTAAAGTGCTGGTTACGCCAGAAGTGACGCCGATCCCTGTGAGGCAGTATCCAGATGAGCTCGCTCAGAAATTCCCCAAAGTTTTTGCTGCTTGTGCTGTCACTAGATCTATGATTAAAAAGGAAGACGGGAATGAAGTTGATCTGAGTGACAGTTTTCTTGTCGACCCTGATGATGGTCGCTCTTTTTCTCCAGATGATAGTAAAAATGACGCGAACACTAAACCGTGCACTGAGGTTGAGAAGCTGTCCTTGTCACGTGAACAACTGATTGCAGGGCAGAAAGATGCTGCTACATTGTCCCCCTTGTTTGAAACTGCTGTAGGTGAGGATAAAGTTGATTCTTTGCAGACAGGTTATTTTATGAAGGATGGCCTGCTCGTGCGTAAATGGACGCCATTAAATGCTTCTGCTGAAGATGACTGGAGTGTTTTAACTCAGATTGTTGTTCCATCTTCATATCGAACAGAAATTCTTCTTCTGGCGCATGATAATCCTCTTGCTGGTCACCTGGGTATCAGGAAGACATATGATCGCATTCTGCGACATTTCTTTTGGCCCGGGTTAAAGAAAGATGTTGCACGTTATTGTAAATCTTGTCACACATGTCGGGTAGCTGGGAAACCAAACCAGCCTATTCCACCTGCTCCACTTCATCCAATACCAGTGGTTGGTGAGCCATTTGAACGTGTTTTAGTTGACTGTGTTGGCCCACTTCCTCGTACTACAGCAGGTAATAAATTCTTGTTGACAGTAATGTGTGCATCCACTCGATTTCCTGAGGTGTTTCCTTTACGAAAAATCACAACTTCCCTTGTTGTAAAAGCCCTGACAAAGTTCTTTTCTTTGTTTGGATTACCTAAAGTGGTACAAAGGGACCAGGGTTCGAATTTCATGTCTCGTGTGTTCGCTCAGGTGTTGAAACAGCTCAACATTAAACACTGCCGTTCCAGCGCATATCACCCTGACAGCCAGGGCGCCCTTGAGCGTTTCCACCAGACATCGAAAACTATGTTGCGAAGGTATTGCCTTGAGTTTGAAAAGGACTGGGATGAAGGGGTTCATTTACAAATGTTTGCTGTCAGGGAAGTCGTGCAAGAATCACTGGGGTTTAGTCCATCAGAGTTGGTTTTTGCCCATACTGTGCGTGGTCCCTTGAAGCTACTGAAAGAGAAGTGGTTATGTGAAGGGACGGGGAAAACTTACTGGACTACGTGTGTAACTTCAGACTTAAACTACGCCGTGCTTGTGAAATAGCTAAAGCTAACTTGGAAATGGCACCGGCTAGAATGAAAGGATGGTTTGACAAGCGTGCTAAAAGCAGACAGTTTCGCCCTGGCGATAAAGTTTTGGTACTGCTGCCGATTCCTGGCTCTGCTTTGCAGGCTCGCTACAGTGGGCCTTACTTGGTTCAGGAAAAGGTTGGTGACGGAGACTATCTTGTAGCCACATCGGATCGTCGGCGCAGAAATCGTCTCTGTCACATTAACATGTTAAAACCTTATTATGAAAGTGTGACGGGGTCAAAATGCATGCCATTATTGTTTTTATATTTACTTTCATATTGTCAGAGTGTTGTGTTTCTGTGTTTTTATTTGCATGCTTTGAGTAACATTTTACCTGGTTTGCTGTGGGTTTGGTTATATTTTATTCTTAATCTTTGTTTGTAGTGTGGGGAGTGTTTTCAGCAGTGTTTTTTTTTTAATTTACTGATGGCCCTGGGAGCGCCACGTCCACACCTTCACCATCGGCCTAATTATTGAATGAGCGACAGGTGCGGAAGGGAGGGGATACCGAGGGCTTTTAGGGAAGCAGCACGGAGGAGCAGACAGAGAACGCGGATCACAGCAGACGCTGGAGGAAAGAAGCCGACCGCGAAGCAGCCCTCCCGAGAACCACAACCGAGCCACGGGATACTGCAGTGGGGAGACGTGCAGCAGCGAGTGTCCGCCAACGCCGTTCTACTCAGGCCTGGGCCGGCAGTTGGATATCTGCCGCCCAGGAAAATCGTGAGTACCCTCTGACATTCGGGTAGGCGGGCACAGCAGGCGAGGAAGGGAGTCGTTCAGGGAGCCGGTGCAGCAGAGAACACACTACTCACCGTTGTTCTATCTCCCCCGCAGGTACAACGCCATCCGAACGCCTTGGGTCAGCGTGGGCGGAGCGCAAGAGTGGCGGCGAGGACACGGGAGGAGTCGCTGGTTTGGAGTCGGACTTGGAACTTTTATTGAATTTTAGATCGGACTTTTATAGCACATTTTACGGGCCTGTTTTAGCGTTTAGTTTAGCATTATTAGGTAGCTTCGATATTATTGTTAGTGGGTCTGGTAGTCCTATTTTCGTGGCTTCATTTCAAGATTAGGTAAGACTGTGTTTCCTGGTTTAGGGTAGAGGGCTAGTGCCCAGGTCCGACGGCCCTATGTGCGGGTTGGCCTGGGTGGCTGCCCTGCTTTTGTTTATTTTGGCCGGCCCACCAGCTTTGTTCATTTGTACATGAGATGCTTGGGTTGATCGATTATTTAATGTACCTGTGTTGAATAAATCTGTTATCTTCCTTAAACCAAACCCTGACTCTTTAATGTTGGTCCTCCTTTTGCGTAAAGGTAGAGCTTTACTGGGGGTCGTAACAAAGCTACACTCAGACAAAGTCTGTGGTGGGTTGGCTTCTCCACCCTCTGACCAGACATCGAGGCTGTTTACTCAGAACAGACCTGACTATGTTCAACAGATTTCAGGTCTTTCTTGCTGCTACATGTGCTAATTCAACAAATCCTGCCTATAAATTATATTCTTGAAGTTTAAACCTCTGCAACAGCTTTTTTTTTAAATATCAAAATGCATATTAGCTCCTGATTTGTTTTCATGTATACTGAACAAAAATATAAACGCAACACTTTTGTTTTAGCTCCAATTTTTCATGTGTTGAAAGCAAAGATGTAAAACTTTTTCTATGTACACAAAAGGCCTATTTCTCTCAAATTTTGTTCACAAACTTGTTTAAATCTGTGTTAGTGAGCACTTCTCCTTTGCCAAGATAATCCATCCACCTGACAGGTGTGGCATATCAAGATGCTGATTAGACAGCATGATTATTGCACAGGTGTGCCTTAGGTTGGTCACAATATAAGGCCACTCTAAAATGTGCAGTTTTATCTTGGAAAGAGACATTTATAGGCACTGAAGTGTCAGTATCTGGTGTGACCACCATTTGCCTCACGCAGTGCAACACATCTCCTTCACATGGAGTTGATCAGGTTGTTGATTGTGGCCTATGGAATGTTTGTCCACTCCTCTTCAATGGCTGTGCGAAGTTGCTGGATATTGGCAGGAACTGGAACACGCTGTCGTATACACCGATCCAGAGCATCCCAAACATGCTCAATGGGTGACAGGTCCGGGGAGTATGGAGGCCATGCAAGGACTGGGATGTTTTCAGCTTCCAGGAATTGTGTACAGATCCTTGCAACATGGGGCCGTGCATTATCATGCTGCAACATGAGGTGATGGTGGTGGATGAATGGCACAACAATGGGCCTCAGGATCTCGTCACGGTATCTCTGTGCATTCACAATGCCATCAATAAAATGCACCTGTGTTGGTTGTCCGTAGCATATGCCTGCCCATACCATAACCCCACCACCACCATGGGCCACTCTATTCACAACTTTGACATCAGCAAACCGCTCACCCACATGACGCCATACACGCTGTCTGCCATCTGCCCGGTACAGTGAAAACCGGGATTCATCCGTGAAGAGAACACTTCTCCAAAGTGACAGACACCATCGAAGGTGAGCATTTGCCCACTCAAGTCGGTTACGACGACGAACTGCAGTCAGGTCAAGACCCCGGTGAGGATGACGAGCATGCAGATGAGCTTCCCTGAGACGGTTTCTGACAGTTTGTACAGAAATTCTTTGGTTATGCAAACCAATTGTTGCATCAGCTGTCCGGGTGGCTGGTCTCAGACGATCTTAAAGGGGAAGATGCCGGATGTGGAGGTCCTGGGCTGGCGTGGTTACACGTGGTCTGCGGTTGTGAGGCCGGTTGGATGTACTGCCAAATTCTCTGAAACGACTTTGGAGATGGCTTATGGGAGAGAAATGAACATTCAATTCACGGGCAACAGCTCTGGTGGACATTTCTGCAGTCAGCATGCCAATTGCAGCTCCCTCACAACTTGCGACATCTGTGGAATTGTGCTGTGTGATGAAACTGCACATTTTAGAGTGGCCTTTTATTGTGACCAACCTAAGGCACACCTGTGCAATAATCATGCTGTCTAATCAGCATCTTGATATGCCACACCTGTCAGGTGGATGGATTATCTCGGCAAAGGAGAAGTGCTCACTAACACAGATTTAAACAAGTTTGTGAACAAAATTTGAGAGAAATGGGCCTTTTGTGTACATAGAAAAAGTTTTACATCTTTGCTTTCAACACATGAAAAATTGGAGCTAAAACAAAAGTGTTGCGTTTATATTTTTGTTCAGTATAATTGATACATTCATTCACCGTTCATCCATCACAGCAAAGCAGTCAAAACTCGGGTCAATAATCTGACAAATTTAAGATCAGATTTCCAAGTCCTGCTCTTGCCAAAAAGAGCAGGGTGGGCCCAGTGAAAGATTACCACCTCTACTGTCTGACGTCAGCCATCAATCCGAAAGACCAAACTGAAGAAGAGTGTGGTTAAAAAATGGTGGCACAGTGTCACTGAATCCTCCTGTAAATTGCTGTGATGCTATTAAGAATCATTGCCTTTTCAAACAGTCTAAAACAGCAATCAAGGCCAGTTTCCTGAGGCTATAACAGAGTGAGGAAGTTAGAGAATAAACTTTGTAGTCACACCTTTGTTTGAAGCCCAACCTCAGAAGTGCTCAGTTTCCATGCATCATTTGTTTGTCAGTGGTGACTATGAATGTTATTTATCTGTGTTTGTGTGTGTGTAAAAGTACATTAAAGTATTTACTTCAAGTCTGTGTACAGGAGCTGGGCACAGCATTGTTTCAGGGTATCACACATTCAGCCATGTTTGGACATTTTTTCAATGTAAAAGTTGTACTGCAGTTTTGATCTTTTCAGTTTCCTTTATTTTCAGGATCTCTACGTTTTTGTGACTCACTTACTTTGTCTCTCATCTCACCTCTCCGATGAGTGTCACTACTCTATCTGACTGTAATGTAGACCAATCAAATGTACACCAGTCAATTAAATGTACACCAGTAAATCAAATGTACACCAGTCAATTAAATGTACACCAGTCAATCAAATGTACACCAGTCAATTAAATGTACACCAGTCAATTAAATGTACACCAGTCAATTAAATGTACACCAGTAAATCAAATGTACACCATTAAATCAAATGTACACCAGTCAGTCAAATGTACACCTTTCAATTAAATATAGACCAGTCAATCAAATGTACACCAGTCAATTAAATGTCTGTCTAAAAATGCTTTATTTTTAGCATCATTCTCAAGAGGGTTCTAGCATCTGTCTGGTTATTTTTCTAGAACTTGCTTCCAGCAACTTCACTGTTTCGGTTCATTCTCACTGATCTCATCACTCGTTTCCAGACACAGTAGACTGCTGTTTTCAGCTGGTTGTGGAAATTACAAATCACTTTGTTGATCCAAGTCATTTTTTTTTATTTCAATTCAGTTGAAGGATTATTTCAAAAATTAATTAATTACAAAAGTATTGGCACCTGTCATCTATTTATGGTATCTGGAGCCCCTGTAACTATGGTAGAAAAAGAAAACACAAAATCCTTGTTCTTTCCTTGTAATTAAAAAAAACCTTACAAGTTTAAACAACATGTCATATAGGGTGTTATTTGTGTGTCCTTAACATCTTCGTCCTAGTAGTGAGTATCAGATGAAAAGTCACATCAAATCATCTCTTGTGTTTCATTTCAGAGTCAATATCAAGCTTTAGGTTGGAAAGATGGTTGACATTATGTCCTCTGTGGTGATATACAGCAAAACGGCAACACGACAGCCAATCAGATTGCTCTGAAATTGTTCCCTCCCACTTAATATGATCACATTAAAATTATTCAAGTTGTATTGCAGTCTAAATTGCAGTCGTCTCAAGAGGAGTAACCAGAAAATGCTGATCATATTTTATTCACTGCTGATGCTCAGCGTGGGGCGTAAGTATATAAAGTCCATATATATATTTCAAATATGTTGTTCTCCAGCATTAATTTAGCAAAGACCGTCTAAAAATCTATCTCTATTATAATCACTGCTCTATTTGATGTTATCCTCAGGTTGCTCTGATGATCTGACCTTTGAGACAAAGACTGTTGATGTTGGAGAAAATGTGACTCTTACCTGTCCTTACCAGAAATCTTACTTTGGTCCAAGATTGTTTTGGATCAGGCTTGTGTCTGGAAACTTTCATGAAGTCTTGGGAGGAACATACATTTCAGATAAAGATGGAGTTACGAAAACTCGTCTTCACCGTACAACAAAAAAAGATCCTGGAAGATTTGATCTGCATATTGACGGAACAAAGCAAAGCGATGCTGGAGTTTATTACTGCGTTAAAGTAGATTATCTTGAAATGACATTTTTGAACGGAACATTTTTAAGAATCAAAGGTAAGCTCCATTTACACAGTTGAATTTTCTTAAATGTATAT
Source organism: Chaunax sp. Z400 (assembly GCA_037577475.1). Classification (NCBI taxonomy): domain Eukaryota; kingdom Metazoa; phylum Chordata; class Actinopteri; order Lophiiformes; family Chaunacidae; genus Chaunax; species Chaunax sp. Z400. Next base: position 16,811,988 of record CM075189.1, read on the forward strand.
ATATATATATATCAGAGAGAGAGAGAAAGAGAGACAGTGTTATAGCGTCAATGTATAGATTTTACCTACTTTGATTTTCATTGAAGTCAAGTTTATTTTCATGTTTGTATTTGCCAGGATCAGAAGCTAATATCACTGCCATCATTCAAGTGCCTGCATCTCACCAAGTCCATCCAGGAGACTCAGTGACTCTGCAGTGTTTAGTCCTCTACAGCTTCTCTAAGACCATCGACTCCTCTGATGCTGGAACTTCGTACTGTGCTGTGGCCACACATGAGCAAATATTATTTGGAAATGGAACAGTACTGGATATTCACGGTAATTGTCAAACATATCTATTCAAATCAATGATAGTCGTTCATTTTTATTTTGCTAGAATCCATTAAGATGTAGCATTAATCATTTGTTTCTAATGCATTCTGATATCAAACCCATACCTTTCATTATTTGCTAATTTTTCATGTTTTTTTCAGGTCTCGAGATGTTGAAGGACAATACAACTGTGTTTGTGTTATACGCTGCTTTGGCTACAAGTCTGATCATTATTGCCCTCCTGATTTATATCATCAACAAAAAAACTTGTGGTTGTTATAAAGGTAAAGAAAAAAGGTTTTCATACATCAATCTATCATTTATCTATTGATTTTTGCATTTTGCGAAAGTTACCTTAATAGGCTTTACATCAAGTCATGTCAGTTTTATTTATGCATCCCAATATCCAATAAATGCAAAAACATTGTTTTGTTTAAATTGACTTACAGCAACTTTCATCTTCATTTCTTTATACAATACAGCTGCTGTTGTTGTGGAAACAAATGCTACAACAGACAGTGGTGATAGGCACAGTCAGCAGGTAAGAAAAGATGACACTGGAAATCTGATTTCCATATGTAAGTATTTACATTTGCTGTCTCACAACATTTTCTCTATTCATTTACTCAGAGAGATGAGGACTCATTGGCTTATGCTGCACCAACCTTCACCAAGAGGAAAGCTGGAAAAGCAGAGAGAAGGAATGGAAAATCAGCAGAGGGAGAGACTATCTACTCTGGTATCAGGTCTTCAGGGAATTATTAAAAATGGATTTGCCAATTAAAGCTTTTTTTTTATATCTGGAACACTGTTGGAAATATATTTCACATCAATTTCACATGACAAATTTAATTTGAATAACCTTAAAAATATAATTTTAACGTATTTTTGATTTCTTTATATTCTATACAAAGATAATTGTGATGGAAAATGTCCACTTTTAATAGTTTTAATGGTTTTTGGTCATATCCCACAGCATGGTGCATCTGATATGTATTAAATATATTTTTGTGCATTAATAAACAGTCTATGAATTGGTTTATCGTGCATGACTGAAAGACAAACTATCATCAATGCATTATAAAAGTATTTTTACTGAATGATATTGAAAATTATATTTAATCTAGAACTTTATTTTAATGTAAACCAACTTTGGTTTCTATGCTTTTATATTGGCATAACTTTTGTTTCATGATTAACATTTTTGTCATGATTCATTTATCTTGAAAATGACTATAGTTCAAATCAATGCAGGATGCTCTTCTATAAGACATTATATTGCATATTTTGTATAATGTTTAAATCACAGTAAAAACAAGTACAATATTTCAAGCGTATTTTTATAGTATTTTGTTTATACAAAAACATGCTGATCTGTGACCACACTTAAATCTGTTTATCTTAATGTATTACAAACTATATTTGATTAACTATTAAACAAGCATGTTCTACAAATAAAATTTGCACGAATAAAAAAAATCTGCATTGTCCTCGATTTACTGAACATTTTAAGGCCAGTTATTGTGTTGTGTTTGTTGCTGATCCAAATGAAGGACAAAAAGAAGAAGAGGAAGAAGTGTCTTGCAAGCAAAACGCAAATAAACTACAGATCAGAACATGGCATAAGTCTTAGTGCACAGGCCCTGCTCTGCCTGACCAACCAGCTGTGAACATCACAATAACACCACCAGTCGATTCCAGGTAGAGATGGACCAAGTCTTTATGCCTGAAGCAGAATTTGATTTGGGTGCCCCCCCCCCCCACTGCCAAAGCTATTGACTATTGTCAATACTTGATCATTTGCACGCTGTAAATCTCACCCTTGTCAATTTTATTAGTTGTACCTGTGTTGCTTACATCAAAACAATATGGTTTTATGGTTAATCTTAGAGTGGCCTGTCTAGAATTAGTCTGGCTGGATGAGCTAGAATTTAGTTTTATGGAACCGCTTGAACCCGATTGATTTCTTGGGTTCATTCAAATCAGGTCTTGGACTATAATCCTCGCTTTTTTTCACGTCTTTTTCTGAAACAGGCCCCAGCTTGTATGCCTGGTTTCCCCTTGTGTTCCTAGTGTTTTTCCAGTATCCCCAGTTTTCTAGGTAAGTTCATTTTCCTTTTTTCTTTTTTTTTCATTCTACTCTATTCCTGGATTTTTTGAATTTATAAAAATAGTTTTGAATTATTTACATGGATGTTGGATTTTGTGTGTACCGGACCCGCCTGCATGATGGACTGTTTTTCCTTACCCTGCATGAACATAGTTTTTCAGTAAGTCTAAGGTGTTGAACTTATTTAAATCCAACCATTAGTATCTTACTACTTTGTCTCTGCTTCATGTCTGCACCTGGGGACTCACTGAAACCTACCAATGCATGCCGTTATTGAAAACAACAAGCAAAGCCACACACAAGAAGCTACACTCAGACAAAGTCTGTGGTGGGTTGGCTTCTCCACCCTCTGACCAGACATCGAGGCTGTTTACTCAGAACAGACCTGACTATGTTCTACAACAGATTTCAGGTCTTTCTTGCTGCTACATGTGCTAATTCAACAAATCCTGCCTATAAATTATATTCTTGAAGTTTAAACCTCTGCAACAGCTTTTTTTTTTAAATGTCAAAATGCATATTAGCTCCTGATTTGTTTTCATGTAATTGATACATTCATTCACCATTCATCCATCACAGCAAGGCAGTCAAAACTTTGGTCAATAATCTGACAAATTTAAGATCAGATTTCCAAGTCCTGCTCTTGCCAAAAAGAGCAGGGTGGGCCCAGTGAAAGATTACCACCTCTACTGTCTGACGTCAGCCATCAATCCGAAAGACCAAACTGAAGAAGAGTGTGGTTAAAAAATGGTGGCACAGTGTCACTGAATCCTCCTGTAAATTGCTGTGACGCTAATGCTAATAAGAATCATTGCCTTTTCAAACAGTCTAAAACAGCAATCAAGGCCAGTTTCCTGAGGCTATAACAGAGTGAGGAAGTTAGAGAATAAACTTTGTAGTCACGCCTGTGTTTGAAGCCCAACCTCAGAAGTGCTCAGTTTCCATGCATCATTTGTTTGTCAGTGGTGACTATGAATGTTATTTATCTGTGTTTGTGTGTGTGTGTAAAAGTACATTAAAGTATTTACTTCAAGTCTGTGTACAGGAGCTGGGCACAGCATTGTTTCAGGGTATCACACATTCAGCCATGTTTGGACATTTTTTCAATGTAAAAATTGTACTGCAGTTTTGATCTTTTCAGTTTCCTTTATTTTCAGGATCTCTACGTTTTTGTGACTCACCTACTTTGTCTCTCAACTCACCTCTCCGATGAGTGTCACTACTCTATCTGACTGTAATGTAGACCAATCAAATGTACACCAGTCAATCAAATGTACACCAGTCAATTAAATGTATACCAGTCAATTAAATGTCTGTCTAAAAATGCTTTAATTTTAGCATCATTCTCAAGAGGGTTCTAGCATCTGTCTGGTTATTTTTCTAGAACTTGCTTCCTGCAACTTCACTGTTTCGGTTCATTGTCACTCATCTCATCACTCGTTTCCAGACACAGTAGACTGCTGTTTTCAGCTGGTTGTGGAAATTACAAATCACTTTGCTGATCCAAGTCATTTTTTTTTATTTCAATTCAGTTGAAGGATTATTTCAAAAATTAATTAATTACAAAAATATTGGCACCTGTCATCTATTTATGGTATCTGGAGCCCCTGTAACTATGGTAGAAAAAGAAAACACAAAATCCTTGTTCTTTCCTTGTAATAAAAAAAACCTTACAAGTTTAAACAACATGTCATATAGGGTGTTATTTGTGTGTGTCCTTAACATCTTCGTCCTAGTAGTGAGTATCAGATGAAAAATCACATCAAATCATCTCTTGTGTTTCATTTCAGAGTCGATATCAAGCTTTAGGTTGGAAAGATGGTTGACATTATGTCCTCTGTGGTGATATACAGCAAAACGGCAACACGACAGCCAATCAGATTGCTCTGAAATTGTTCCCTCCCACTTGATATGATCACATTAAAATTATTCAAGTTGTGTTGCAGTCTAAATTGCAGTCGTCTCAAGAGGAGTAACCAGAAAATGCTGATCATATTTTATTCACTGCTGATGCTCAGCGTGGGGCGTAAGTATATAAAGTCCATATATATATTTCAAATATGTTGTTCTCCAGCATTAATTTAGCACAGACCATATAAAAATCTATCTCTATTATAATCACTGCTCTATTTGATGTTATCCTCAGGTTGCTCTGATGATCTGACTTTTGAGACAAAGACTGTTGATGTTGGAGATGATGTGACTCTTACCTGTCCTTACCAGAAATCTGACTTGGGTTCAGCATTGTTTTGGATCAGGCTTGTGTCTGGAAACTTTCATGAAGTCTTGGGAGGAACATACATCTCAGATAAACATGGAGTTACAAAAACTCATCTTCACCTTACAACAAAACAAGAGCCTGAAACATTTGTTCTGCATATTAAAGGAACAAAGCAAAGCGATGCTGGAGTTTATTACTGCGTTAGAGTAAAGTATGTTGAAATGACATTTTTGAATGGAACATTTTTAAGAATCAAAGGTAAGCTCCATTTACTCAGTTGAATTTTCTTAAATGTATATATATATCTCAGAGAGAGAGAGAAAGAGAGACAGTGTTATAGCGTTAATTTATAAATTTTACCTACTTTGATTTTCATTGAAGTCAAGTTTATTTTCATGTTTGTATTTGCCAGGATCAGAAGCTAATATCACTGCCATCATTCAAGTGCCTCCATCTAACCCAGTCCATCCAGGAGACTCAGTGACTCTGCAGTGTTTAGTCCTCTACAGCTTCTCTAAGACCATCGACTCCTCTGATGCTGGAACTTCTTACTGTGCTGTGGCCAAACATGAACAAATATTATTTGGAAATGGAACAGTACTGGATATTCACGGTAATTGTCAAACATATCTATTCAAATCAATGATAGTCGTTAATTTTTATTTTGCTAGAATCCATTAAGATGTAGCATTAATCATTTGTTTCTAATGCAATCTGATATCAAACCCATACCTTTCATTATTTGCTAATTTTTCATGTTTTTTTTTCAGGTCTCAAGATGTTGGATTCACAGAAGGACAATCCAACTGTGTTTGTGTTATACGCTGCTTTGGCTACAAGTCTGATCAATCTTGCCCTCCTGATTTATATCATCAACAAAAAAACTTGTGGTTGTTATAAAGGTAAAGGAAAAAGGTTTTCATACATCAATCTATCATTTATCTATTGATTTTTGCATTTAGCAAAAGTTACCTTAATAGGCTTTACATCAAGTCATGTCAGTTTTATTTATGCATCCCAATATCCAATAAATGCAAAAACATTGTTTTGTTTAAATTGACTTACAGCAACTTTCATCTTCATTTTTTTATATACAATACAGCTGCTGTTGTTGTGGAAACAAATGCTACAACAGACAGTGGTGATAGGCACAGTCAGCAGGTAAGAAAAGATGACACTGGAAATCTGATTTCCATATGTAAGTATTTACATTTGCTGTCTCACAACATTTTCTCTATTCATTTACTCAGAGAGATGAGGACTCATTGGCTTATGCTGCACCAACCTTCACCAAGAGGAAAGCTGGAAAAGCAGAGAGAAGGAATGGAAAATCAGCAGAGGGAGAGACTATCTACTCTGGTATCAGGTCTTCAGGGAATTATTAAAAATGGATTTGCCAATTAAAGCTTTTTTTAATATCTGGTACACTGTTGGAAATATATTTCACATCAATTTCACATCACAAATTTAATTTGAATAACCTTAAAAATATAATTTTAAGGTATTTTTGATTTCTTGATATTCTATACAAGGATAATTGTGACGGAAAATGTCCACATTTAATAGTTTTAATGGTTTTTGGTCATATCCCACAGCATGGTGCATCTGATATGTATTAAATATATTTTTGTGCATTAATAAACAGTCTATGAATTGGTTGATCGTGCATGACTGAAAGACAAACTATCATCAATGCATTATAAAAGTATTTTTACTGAATGATATTGAAAATTATATTTAATCTAGAACTTTATTTTAATGTAAACCAACTTTGGTTTCTATGCTTTTATATTGGCATAACTTTTGTTTCATGATTAACTTTTTTGTCATGATTCATTTATCTTGAAAATGACTATAGTTCAAATCAATGCAGGATGCTCTTCTATAAGACATTGAGATTGCATATTTTGTATAATGTTTAAATCACAGTAAAAACAAGTACAATATTTCAAGCATATTTTTATAGTATTTTGTTTATACAAAAACATGCTGATCTGTGACCACACTTAAATCTGTTTATCTTAATGTATTACAAACTATATTTGATTAACTATTCAACAAGCATGTTCTACAAATAAAATTTGCGCGAATAAAAAAAATCTGCATTGTCCTCGATTTACTGAACATTTTAAGGCCAGATATTGTGTTGTGTTTGTTGCTGATCCAACTGAAGGACAAAAAGAAGAAGAGGAAGAAGTGTCTTGCAAGCAAAACGCAAATAAACTACAGATCAGAACATGACATAAGTCTTAGTGCACAGGCCCTGCTCTGCCTGACCAACCAGCTGTGAACATCACAATAACACCACCAGTAGATTCCAGGTAGAGATGGACCAAGTCTTTATGCCTGAAGCAGAATTTGATTTGGGTGCCCCCCCCACTGCCAAAGCTATTGACTATTGTCAATACTTGATCATTTGCACGCTGTAAATCTCACCCTTGTCAATTTTATTAGTTGTACCTGTGTTGCTTACATCAAAACAATATGGTTTTATGGTTAATCTTAGAGTGGCCTGTCTAGAATTAGTCTGGCTGGAAGAGCTAGAATTTAGCTTTATGGAACCGCTTGAATCCGATTGATTTCTTGGGTTCATTCAAATCAGGTCTTGGACTATAATCCTCGCTTTTTTTCACGTCTTTTTCTGAAACAGGCCCCAGCTTGTATGCCTGGTTTTCCCTTGTGTTCCTAGTGTTTTTCCAGTATCCCCAGTTTTCTAGGTAAGTTCATTTTCCTTTTTTCTTTTTTTTTCATTCTACTCTATTCCTGGATTCTGTTTTGAATTATTCACATGGATGTTGGATTTTGTGTGTACCGGACCCGCATGCATGATGGACTGTTTTTCCTTACCCTGCATGAACATAGTTTGTCAGTAAGTCTAAGGTGTTGAACTTATTTAAATCCAACCATTAGTATCTCACTACTTTGTCTCTGCTTCATGTCTGCACCTGGGGACTCACTGAAACCTACCAATGCATGCCGTTATTGAAAACAACAAGCAAAGCCACACACAAGAAGCTACACTCAGACAAAGTCTGTGGTGGGTTGGCTTCTCCACCCTCTGACCAGACATCGAGGCTGTTTACTCAGAACAGACCTGACTATGTTCTACAACAGATTTCAGGTCTTTCTTGCTGCTACATGTGCTAATTCAACAAATCCTGCCTATAAATTATATTCTTGAAGTTTAAACCTCTGCAACAGCTTTTTTTTTTAAATGTCAAAATTCATATTAGCTCCTGATTTGTTTTCATGTAATTGATACATTCATTCACCGTTCATCCATCACAGCAAGGCAGTCAAAACTTTGGTCAATAATCTGACAAATTTAAGATCAGATTTCCAAGTCCTGCTCTTGCCAAAAAGAGCAGGGTGGGCCCAGTGAAAGATTACCACCTCTACTGTCTGACGTCAGCCATCAATCCGAAAGACCAAACTGAAGAAGAGTGTGGTTAAAAAATGGTGGCAGAGTGTCACTGAATCCTCCTGTAAATTGCTGTGACGCTAATGCTAATAAGAATCATTGCCTTTTCAAACAGTCTAAAACAGCAATCAAGGCCAGTTTCCTGAGGCTATAACAGAGTGAGGAAGTTAGAGAATAAACTTTGTAGTCACGCCTGTGTTTGAAGCCCAACCTCAGAAGTGCTCAGTTTCCATGCATCATTTGTTTGTCAGTGGTGACTATGAATGTTATTTATCTGTGTTTGTGTGTGTGTAAAAGTACATTAAAGTATTTACTTCAAGTCTGTGTACAGGAGCTGGGCACAGCATTGTTTCAGGGTATCACACATTCAGCCATGTTTGGACATTTTTTCAATGTAAAAATTGTACTGCAGTTTTGATCTTTTCCGTTTCCTTTATTTTCAGGATCTCTACGTTTTTGTGACTCACCTACTTTGTCTCTCATCTCACCTCTCCGATGAGTGTCACTACTCTATCTGACTGTAATGTAGACCAATTAAATGTACACCAGTCAATCAAATGTACACCAGTCAATTAAATGTACACTAGTCAATTAAATGTCTGTCTAAAAATGCTTTATTTTTAGCATCATTCTCAAGAGGGTTCTAGCATCTGTCTGGTTATTTTTCTAGAACTTGCTTCCAGCAACTTCACTGTTTCGGTTCATTCTCACTGATCTCATCACTCGTTTCCAGACACAGTAGACTGCTGTTTTCAGCTGGTTGTGGAAATTACAAATCACTTTGCTGATCCAAGTCATTTTTTTTTATTTCAATTCAGTTGAAGGATTATTTCAAAAATTAATTAATTACAAAAATGTTGGCACCTGTCATCTATTTATGGTATCTGGAGCCCCTGTAACTATGGTAGAAAAAGAAAACACAAAATCCTTGTTCTTTCCTTGTAATAAAAAAAACCTTACAAGTTTAAACAACATGTCATATTGGGTGTTATTTGTGTGTGTCCTTAACATCTTCGTCCTAGTAGTGAGTATCAGATGAAAAGTCACATCAAATCATCTCTTGTGTTTCATTTCAGAGTCAATATAAAGCTTTAGGTTGGAAAGATGGTTGACATTATGTCCTCTGTGGTGATATACAGCAAAACGGCAACACGACAGCCAATCAGATTGCTCTGAAATTGTTTCCTCCCACTAGATATGATCACATTAAAATTATTCAAGTTGTATTGCAGTCTAAATTGCAGTCGTCTCAAGAGGAGTAACCAGAAAATGCTGATCATATTTTATTCACTGCTGATGCTCAGCGTGGGGCGTAAGTATATAAAGTCCATATATATATTTCAAATATGTTGTTCTCCAGCATTAATTTAGCAAAGACCATATAAAAATCTATCTCTATTATAATCACTGCTCTATTTGATGTCATCCTCAGGTTGCTCTGATGATCTGACCTTTGAGACAAAGACTGTTGATGTTGGAGATAATGTGACTCTTACCAGTCCTTACCAGAAATCTGACTTTGGTCCAAGATTGTTTTGGATCAGGCTTGTGTCTGGAAACTTTCATGAAGTCTTGGGAGGAACATACATTTCAGATAAACATGGAGTTACGAAAACTCGTCTTCACCTTACAACAAAACAAGAGCCTGGAACATTTGTTCTGCATATTGAAGGAACAAAGCAAAGCGATGCTGGAGTTTATTACTGCGTGCAAGTAGATTATCTTGAAATGACATTTTTGAAAGGAACATTTTTAAGAATCAAAGGTAAGCTCCATTTACACAGTTGAATTTTCTTAAATGTATATATATATATATATATATCAGAGAGAAAGAGAAAGAGAGACAGTGTTATAGCGTTAATGTATAAATTTTACCTACTTTGATTTTCATTGAAGTCAAGTTTATTTTCATGTTTGTATTTGCCAGGATCAGAAGCTAATATCACTGCCATCATTCAAGTGCCTCCATCTAACCCAGTCCATCCAGGAGACTCAGTGACTCTGCAGTGTTTAGTCCTCTACAGCTTCTCTAAGACCATCGACTCCTCTGATGCTGGAACTTCTTACTGTGCTGTGGCCACACATGAGCAAATATTATTTGGAAATGGAACAGTACTGGATATTCACGGTAATTGTCAAACATATCTATTCAAATCAATGATAGTCGTTAATTTTTATTTTGCTAGAATCCATTAAGATGTAGCATTAATCATTTGTTTCTAATGCATTCTGATATCAAACCCATACCTTTCATTATTTGCTAATTTTTCATGTTTTTTTCAGGTCTCAAGATGTTGGATTCACAGAAGGACAATCCAACTGTGTTTGTGTTATACGCTGCTTTGGCTACAAGTCTGATCATTATTGCCGTCCTGATTTATATCATCAACAAAAAAACTTGTGGTTGTTATAAAGGTAAAGAAAAAAGGCTTTCATACATCAATCTATCATTTATCTATTGATTTTTGCATTTTGCAAAAGTTACCTTAATAGGCTTTACATCAAGTCATGTCAGTTTTATTTATGCATCCCAATATCCAATAAATGCAAAAACATTGTTTTGTTTAAATTGACTTACAGCAACTTTCATCTTCATTTTTTAATACAATACAGCTGCTGTTGTTGTGGAAACAAATGCTACAACAGACAGTGGTGATAGGCACAGTCAGCAGGTAAGAAAAGATGACACTGGAAATCTGATTTCCATATGTAAGTATTTACATTTGCTGTCTCACAACATTTTCTCTATTCATTTACTCAGAGAGATGAGGACTCATTGGCTTATGCTGCACCAACCTTCACCAAGAGGAAAGCTGGAAAAGCAGAGAGAAGGAATGTAAAATCAGCAGAGGGAGAGACTATCTACTCTGGTATCAGGTCTTCAGGGAATTATTAAAAATGGATTTGCCAATTAAAGCTTTTTTTTTATATCTGGAACACTGTTGGAAATATATTTCACATCAATTTCACATCACAAATTTAATTTGAATAACCTTAAAAATATCGTTTTAACATTTTTGATTTCTTGATATTCTATGCAAGGATAATTGTGATGGAAAATGTCCACATTTAATAGTTTTAATGGTTTTTGGTCATATCCCACAGCATGGTGCATCTGATATGTATTAAATATATTTTTGTGCATTAATAAACAGTCTATGAATTGGTTGATCGTGCATGACTGAAAGACAAACTATGATCAATGCATTATAAAAGTATTTTTACTGAATGATATTGAAAATTATATTTAATCTAGAACTTTATTTTAATGTAAACCAACTTTGGTTTCTATGCTTTTATATTGGCATAACTTTTGTTTCATGATTAACTTTTTTGTCATGATTCATTTATCTTGAAAATGACTATAGTTCAAATCAATGCAGGATGCTCTTCTATAAGACATTATATTGCATATTTTGAAGAATGTTTAAATCACAGTAAAAACAAGTACAATATTTCAAGCATATTTTTATAGTATTTTGTTTATACAAAAACATGCTGATCTGTGACCACACTTAAATCTGTTTATCTTAATGTATTACAAACTATATTTGATTAACTATTCAACAAGCATGTTCTACAAATAAAATTTGCGCGAATAAAAAAAATCTGCATTGTCCTCGATTTACTGAACAATTTAAGGCCAGATATTGTGTTGTGTTTGTTGCTGATCCAAATGAAGGACAAAAAGAAGAAGAGGAAGAAGCGTCTTGCAAGCAAAATGCAAATAAACTACAGATCAGAACATGGCATAAGTCTTAGTGCACAGGCCCTGCTCTGCCTGACCAACCAGCTGTGAACATCACAATAACACCACCAGTCGATTCCAGGTAGAGATGGACCAAGTCTTTATGCCTGAAGCAGAATTTGATTTGGGTGCCCCCCCCCCACTGCCAAAGCTATTGACTATTGTCAATACTTGATCATTTGCACGCTGTAAATCTCACCCTTGTCAATTTTATTAGTTGTACCTGTGTTGCTTACATCAAAACAATATGGTTTTATGGTTAATCTTAGAGTGGCCTGTCTAGAATTAGTCTGGCTGGATGAGCTAGAATTTAGCTTTATGGAACCGCTTGAATCCGATTGATTTCTTGGGTTCATTCAAATCAGGTCTTGGACTATAATCCTCGCTTTTTTTCATGTCTTTTTCTGAAACAGGCCCCAGCTTGTATGCCTGGTTTTCCCTTATGTTCCTAGTGTTTTTCCAGTATCCCCAGTTTTCTAGGTAAGTTCATTTTCCTTTTTTCTTTTTTTTTCATTCTACTCTATTCCTGGATTCTGTTTTGAATTATTCACATGGATGTTGGATTTTGTGTGTATCGGACCCGCCTGCATGATGGACTGTTTTTCCTTACCCTGCATGAACATAGTTTGTCAGTAAGTCTAAGGTGTTGAACTTATTTAACAGCAATCAAGGCCAGTTTCCTGAGGCTATAACAGAGTGAGGAAGTTAGAGAATAACCTTTGTAGTCACGCCTTTGTTTGAAGCCCAACCTCAGAAGTGTTCAGTTTCCATGCATCATTTGTTTGTCAGTGGTGACTATGAATGTTATTTATCTGTGTTTGTGTGTGTGTAAAAGTACATTAAAGTATTTACTTCAAGTCTGTGTACAGGAGCTGGGCACAGCATTGTTTCAGGGTATCACACATTCAGCCATGTTTGGATATTTTTTTAATGTAAAAATTGTACTGCAGTTTTGATCTTTTCAGTTTCCTTTATTTTCAGGATCTCTACGTTTTTGTGACTCACCTACTTTGTCTCTCATCTCACCTCTCCGATGAGTGTCACTACTCTATCTGACTGTAATGTAGACCAATCAAATGTACACCAGTCAATTAAATGTCTGTCTAAAAATGCTTTATTTTTAGCATCATTCTCAAGAGGGTTCTAGCATCTGTCTGATTATTTTTCTAGAACTTGCTTCCAGCAACTTCACTGTTTCGGTTCATTCTCACTGATCTCATCACTCGTTTCCAGACACAGTAGACTGCTGTTTTCAGCTGGTTGTGGAAATTACAAATCACTTTGCTGATCCAAGTCATTTTTTTTTATTTCAATTCAGTTGAAGGATTATTTCAAAAATTAATTAATTACAAAAGTATTGGCACCTGTCATCTATTTATGGTATCTGGAGCCCCTGTAACTATGGTAGAAAAAGAAAACACAAAATCCTTGTTCTTTCCTTGTAATAAAAAAAACCTTACAAGTTTAAACAACATGTCATATAGGGTGTTATTTGTGTGTGTCCTTAACATCTTCGTCCTAGTAGTGAGTATCAGATGAAAAGTCACATCAAATCATCTCTTGTGTTTCATTTCAGAGTCAATATCAAGCTTTAGGTTGGAAAGATGGTTGACATTATGTCCTCGGTGGTGATCAACACGACAGCCAATCAGATTGCTCTGAAATTGTTCCCTCCCACTTGATATGATCACATTAAAATCAAGTTGTGTTGCAGTCTAAATTGCAGTCGTCTCAAGAGGAGTAACCAGAAAATGCTGATCATATTTTATTCACTGCTGATGCTCAGCGTGGGGCGTAAGTATATAAAGTCCATATATATATTTCAAATATGTTGTTCTCCAGCATTAATTTAGCAAAAACCATATAAAAATTTATCTCTATTATAATCACTGCTCTATTTGATGTCATCCTCAGGTTGCTCTGATGATCTGACCTTTGAGACAAAGACTGTTGATGTTGGAGATAATGTGACTCTTACCTGTCCTTACCAGAAATCTGACTTTGGTCAAACATTGTTTTGGATCAGGCTTGTGTCTGGAAACTTTCATGAAGTCTTGGGAGGAACATATATCTCAGATACAGATGGAGTTACGAAATCTCATCTTCACCTTACAACAAAACAAGAGCCTGGAACATTTGTTCTGCATATTGAAGAAACAAAGCAAAGCGATGCTGGAGTTTATTACTGCGTTAAAGTAAAGCATCTTGAAATGACATATTTGAATGGAACATTTTTAAGAATCAAAGGTAAGCTCCATTTACACAGTTGGGTTTTCTTAAATGTATATATATATATATATATATATATATATATATATATATATATATATATATATATATATATATATATATATATATATATCAGAGAGAGAGAGAAAGAGAGACAGTGTTATAGCGTTAATTTATAAATTTTACCTACTTTGATTTTCATTGAAGTCAAGTTTATTTTCATGTTTGTATTTGCCAGGATCAGAAACTAATATCACTGCCATCATTCAAGTGCCTCCATCTAACCCAGTCCATCCAGGAGACTCAGTGCCTCTGCAGTGTTTAGTCCTCTACAGCTTCTCTAAGACCATCGACTCCTCTGATGCTGGAACTTCTTACTGTGCTGTGGCCACACATGAGCAAATATTATTTGGAAATGGAACAGTACTGGATATTGACGGTAATTGTCAAACATATCTATTCAAATCAATGATAGTCGTTAATTTTAAATTTGCTAGAATCCATTAAGATGTAGCATTAATCATTTGTTTCTAATGCATTCTGATATCAAAACCATAGCTTTCATTATTTGCTAATTTTTCATGTTTTTTTCAGGTCTCCAGATGTTGGATTCACAGAAGGACAATACACATGTGTTTGTGTTATACGCTGCTTTGGCTACAAGTCTCAACATTATTGCCTTTCTGATTTATAGCATCAACAAAAAACCTTAAGACGCTTTACATCAAGTCATGTCAGTTTTATTTATGCATTCCAATATCCAATAAATGCAAAAACATTGTTTTGTTTAAATTGACTTTCATCTTCATTTTTTTATACAATACAGCTGCTGTTGTTGTGGAAACAAATGCTACAACAGACAGTGGTGATAGGCACAGTCAGCAGGTAAGAAAAGATGACACTGGAAATCTGATTTCCATATGTAAGTATTTACATTTGCTGTCTCACAACATTTTCTCTATTCATTTACTCAGAGAGATGAGGACTCATTGGCTTATGCTGCACCAGCCTTCACCAAGAGGAAAGCTGGAAAAGCAGAGAGAAGGAATGTAAAATCAGCAGAGGGAGAGACTATCTACTCTGGTATCAGGTCTTCAGGGAATTATTAAAAATGGATTTGCCAATTAAAGCTTTTTTTAAATATCTGGAACACTGTTGGAAATATATTTCACATCAATTTCACATCACAAATTTAATTTGAATAACCTTAAAAATATCATTTTAACATATTTTTGATTTCTTGATATTTTATACAAGGATAATTGTGATGAAAAATGTCCACATTTAATAGTTTTAATGGTTTTTGGTCATATCCCACAGCATGGTGCATCTGATATGTATTAAATATATTTTTGTGCATTAATAAACAGTCTATGAATTGGTTTATCGTGCATGACTGAAAGACAAACTATCATCAATGCATTATAAAAGTATTTTTACTGAATGATATTGAAAATTATATTTAATCTAGAACTTTATTTTAATGTAAACCAACTTTGGTTTCTATGCTTTTATATTGGCATAACTTTTGTTTCATGATTAACTTTTTTCTCATGATTCATTTATCTTGAAAATTACTATAGTTCAAATCAATGCAGGATGCTCTTCTATAAGTCATTGAGATTGCATATTTTGTATAATGTTTAAATCACAGTAAAAACAAGTACAATATTTCAAGCATATTTTATAGTATTTTGTTTATACAAAAACATGCTGATCTGTGACCACACTTAAATCTGTTTATCTTAATGTATTACAAACTATATTTGATTAACTATTCAACAAGCATGTTCTACAAATAAAATTTGCACGAATAAAAAAAATCTGCATTGTCCTCGATTTACTGAACAATTTAAGGCCAGATATTGTGTTGTGTTTGTTGCTGATCCAAATGAAGGACAAAAAGAAGAAGAGGAAGAAGTGTCTTGCAAGCAAAACGCAAATAAACTACAGATCAGAACATGGCATAAGTCTTAATGCACAGGCCCTGCTCTGCCTGACCAACCAGCTGTGAACATCACAATAACACCACCAGTCGATTCCAGGTAGAGATGGACCAAGTCTTTATGCCTGAAGCAGAATTTGATTTGGGTGCCCCCCCCACTGCCAAAGCTATTGACTATTGTCAATACTTGATCATTTGCACGCTGTAAATCTCACCCTTGTCAATTTTATTAGTTGTACCTGTGTTGCTTACATCAAAACAATATGGTTTTATGGTTAATCTTAGAGTGGCCTGTCTAGAATTAGTCTGGCTGGATGAGCTAGAATTTAGCTTTATGGAACCGCTTGAATCCGATTGATTTCTTGGGTTCATTCAAATCAGGTCTTGGACTATAATCCTCGCTTTTTTTCACGTCTTTTTCTGAAACAGGCCCCAGCTTGTATGCCTGGTTTTCCCTTGTGTTCCTAGTGTTTTTCCAGTATCCCCAGTTTTCTAGGTAAGTTCATTTTCCTTTTTTCTTTTTTTTTTCATTCTACTCTATTCCTGGATTCTGTTTTGAATTATTCACATGGATGTTGGATTTTGTGTGTACCGGACCCGCCTGCATGATGGACTGTTTTTCCTTACCCTGCATGAACATAGTTTGTCAGTAAGTCTAAGGTGTTGAACTTATTTAACAGCAATCAAGGCCAGTTTCCTGAGGCTATAACAGAGTGAGGAAGTTAGAGAATAACCTTTGTATTCACACCTTTGTTTGAAGCCCAACCTCAGAAGTGTTCAGTTTCCATGCATCATTTGTTTGTCAGTGGTGACTATGAATGTTATTTATCTGTGTTTGTGTGTGTGTAAAAGTACATTAAAGTATTTACTTCAAGTCTGTGTACAGGAGCTGGGCACAGCATTGTTTCAGGGTATCACACATTCAGCCATGTTTGGATATTTTTTTAATGTAAAAATTGTACTGCAGTTTTGATCTTTTCAGTTTCCTTTATTTTCAGGATCTCTACGTTTTTGTGACTCACCTACTTTGTCTTTCATCTCACCTCTCCGATGAGTGTCACTACTCTATCTGACTGTAATGTAGACCAATCAAATGTACACCAGTCAATTAAATGTCTGTCTAAAAATGCTTTAATTTTAGCATCATTCTAAAGAGGGTTCTAGCATCTGTCTGATTATTTTTCTAGAACTTGCTTCCAGCAACTTCACTGTTTCGGTTCATTCTCACTGATCTCATCACTCGTTTCCAGACACAGTAGACTGCTGTTTTCAGCTGGTTGTGGAAATTACAAATCACTTTGCTGATCCAAGTCATTTTTTTTTATTTCAATTCAGTTGAAGGATTATTTCAAAAATTAATTAATTACAAAAGTATTGGCACCTGTCATCTATTTATGGTATCTGGAGCCCCTGTAACTATGGTAGAAAAAGAAAACACAAAATCCTTGTTCTTTCCTTGTAATAAAAAAAACCTTACAAGTTTAAACAACATGTCATATAGGGTGTTATTTGTGTGTGTCCTTAACATCTTCGTCCTAGTAGTGAGTATCAGATGAAAAGTCACATCAAATCATCTCTTGTGTTTCATTTCAGAGTCAATATCAAGCTTTAGGTTGGAAAGATGGTTGACATTATGTCCTCGGTGGTGATATACAGCAAAACGGCAACACGACAGCCAATCAGATTGCTCTGAAATTGTTCCCTCCCACTTAATATGATCACATTAAAATCAAGTTGTGTTGCAGTCTAAATTGCAGTCGTCTCAAGAGGAGTAACCAGAAAATGCTGATCATATTTTATTCACTGCTGATGCTCAGCGTGGGGCGTAAGTATATAAAGTCCATATATATATTTCAAATATGTTGTTCTCCAGCATTAATTTAGCAAAGACCATATAAAAATCTATCTCTATTATAATCACTGCTCTATTTGATGTCATCCTCAGGTTGCTCTGATGATCTGACCTTTGAGACAAAGACTGTTGATGTTGGAGATATTGTGACTCTTACCTGTCCTTACCAGAAATCTGACTTTGGTCCGAGATTGTTTTGGATCAGGCTTGTGTCTGGAAACTTTCATGAAGTCTTGGGAGGAACATACATCTCAGATACAGATGGAGTTCCGAAAACTTATCTTCACCTTACAACAAAACAAGAGCCTGGAACATTTGATCTGCATATTGAAGGAACAAAGCAAAGCGATGCTGGAGTTTATTACTGCGTTAAAGTAGATTATCTTGAAATGACATTTTTGAACGGAACATTTTTAAGAATCAAAGGTAAGCTCCATTTACACAGTTGAATTTTTTTAAATGTATATATATATATATATATATATATATATATCAGAGAGAGAGAGAAAGAGAGACAGTGTTATAGCGTTAATGTATAAATTTTACCTACTTTGATTTTCATTGAAGTCAAGTTTATTTTCATGTTTGTATTTGCCAGGATCAGAAGCTAATATCACTGCCATCATTCAAGTGCCTCCATCTAATCCAGTCCATCCAGGAGACTCAGTGACTCTGCAGTGTTTAGTCCTCTACAGCTTCTCTAAGACCATCAACTCCTCTGATGCTGGAACTTCTTACTGTGCTGTGGCCACACATGAGCAAATATTATTTGGAAATGGAACAGTACTGGATATTCACGGTAATTGTCAAACATATCTATTCAAATCAATGATAGTCGTTAATTTTAAATTTGCTAGAATCCATTAAGATGTAGCATTAATCATTTGTTTCTAATGCATTCTGATATCAAAACCATACCTTTCATTATTTGCTAATTTTTCATGTTTTTTTCAGGTCTCAAGATGTTGGATTCACAGAAGGACAATACAACTGTGTTTGTGTTATGCGCTGCTTTGGCTACAAGTCTGATCATTATTGCCCTCCTGATTTATATCATCAACAAAAAAACTTGTGGTTGTTATAAAGGTAAAGAAAAAAGGTTTTCATACATCAATCTATCATTTATCTATTGATTTTTGCATTTTGCAAAAGTTACCTTAATAGGCTTTACATCAAGTCATGTCAGTTTTATTTATGCATCCCAATATCCAATAAATGCAAAAACATTGTTTTGTTTAAATTGACTTACAGCAACTTTCATCTTCATTTTTTATACAATACAGCTGCTGTTGTTGTGGAAACAAATGCTACAACAGACAGTGGTGATAGGCACAGTCAGCGGGTAAGAAAAGATGACACTGGAAATCTGATTTCCATATGTAAGTATTTACATTTGCTGTCTCACAACATTTTCTCTATTCATTTACTCAGAGAGATGAGGACTCATTGGCTTATGCTGCACCAGCCTTCACCAAGAGGAAAGCTGGAAAAGCAGAGAGAAGGAATGGAAAATCAGCAGAGGGAGAGACTAACTACTCTGGTATCAGGTCTTCAGGGAATTATTAAAAATGGATTTGCCAATTAAAGCTAAATTTTTACCTAGAACACTGTTGGAAATACATTTCACATCTGTTATCAGCAAGAATATTTTATTTGAATAACCTTAAAAATACCATTTTGACATATTTTGTCCAGTCTGTTTGAAATTATTGTATGACTTTTTAATCTTGACATTTTATAGGAGGATAATTGTGATGAAAAATGTTGACTTCTAATACTTTTAATGGTTTTTTGTCAAATTACAAAGCATGGTGCATCTGATATTTATTAACCTATTTTTGTTTGTCATTTTTAAACAGTCAACTTTGAATAGGTTTATTGTGCCATTACTTTGAAAAATAAACTATGAAAAAAGAAGGAGGGTTGAGGAATCTGTCTCTTTTGTTTGCAGTTTTAAGGCTGTTGACTTCACTCATATTCCCTAATGCATTATAACAAATATTTTTATCAAATGTAATTTATTGTTTGCTGGTTTCATACTGCCTTACTATATTATATAATATATTATATTTATTATATTAAATCTAAAACTAAAAAAGTGTTTTTTTTATTGTTTTAATGTAAACCATTGTCTCTGGTTTTATACTGGCAAAATGTTTTTCTCATGTTTAACTTGTTTGTCATGATTTATTGATCTTAAAAAACTATAGTTCAAATCAATGCCGGATGTTCTTGCATAAGAAATTGAGACTGACTGCATATTTTGTTTCATGTTTTAATTATAGTAAAGACAACTGCATAGTTCTAGCATAACATATTTATAGTATTTTGGTAAAAAAGATTAAAAGGAAAAAAAACGCCATGTGATCTGTGACCACATTTTAATCCATTTGTCTTTATGTATTACAAAATATGTCTGATTTACTATTAAACAAATGCATTCAAACTACATCATTTTCATGAATAAAATAATCTGCATAGTGCTCCCTTTCCTGAAAATCTTTGGGGATGATATTGTGTTTCTTTCAACTTCTAGACCCCTTGTCACGTATCTGATCCAAGTTTTTGGTTCCTTTTAGTTGAATGGTTTATGTCATTATATTTTGCCTCTATTTCCTGTTTTATTTTGAAATGTCTATTTCCATGCCATGTGTTTTTGCTTCGCATTTCCTGTATTTTTCATGTGATCTGCTTTATCCTTATGGTTTCTCTGTCTGTGTTTAGTCTTCTATGTTTTTAGTTCTAGACCGTTCCCTTTCCCTCTGTGTATGTTTGCTCTGTCTTGTTAGTTAATTATTGTATCCTCCACATGTTTTCTCTTTTAGTTGTCCCTCTTCATATTTTCCCTCCAGTGTGTGATTGTCTAATTGTCTCCACCTGTTGCTGATTGTCTCCTCCTCCCTGTGCCACCTGTTTGTCATTCCCTCATTATTCCAGTGTATTTAGTCTGTGTGATTCCCTCGGTGAGTTGCCAGTTTGTTGTTGTTGTTTTATCACATGTCCCAGTGTTTCCAGTGTTCCCTCCAAGTGCTTATCACTAAGTTTTCTTTCTGTTGGATTTTTGCCTGTTTTTTGTGCCTTAGTTTTTGGTGATTGCTCTTTTTGGATTTTTCCTTGGATTTAGTTACCTCATGTTCTCCTGCCTGTTGTGTTATGTTTGGACCTTTGTTTTATTAAATCTTTGAACCGCACTCTGCCCCCCCTGTTGTGTGCATTTTTGTAAATGAGAGGCAAAGCCATGTGCAAGGAGCTACACACTGATAAAGTCTGTGGGGGGTTGTGTCTCCACCCTCTGACCAGACAACAAGACTGTTTAGTCAAGACAGACCTGACTATGTGCTACAACAGGTTTCAGATCTTTCTTTCTGGTCCATGTGCTAATTTAACAAAGCAAAGTCATCTGCAACAGCAATTTTAAAGCATCACAGATGGATATTAGCTGCTGCTTTGGTTTAATGTGATAGATTTATTCATTATTTTGCACAAGCTGTCAGTCTACCACTACACTAAGTGATGATTATTGGAACAAGCTTTTGAAATGCAGTCAAAACTTTTTTTATCCCATAACCTGACAAATTTAAGATCAGATTTCCAAGTCCTGCTCTTGCCAAAAAGAGCAGGGTGGGCCCAGTGAAATATTACCACCTCTACTGTCTGACGTCAGCCATCGATCCGAAAGACCAAACTGAAGAAGAGTGTGGTTAAAACAATGCTCACGACACAGAGTCACTGAATCCTCCTGTAAATTGCTGTGATGCTAATGCTAATTTAAAAAAAAGCTATAACATGAGACAGAAAGTTAGAAAAGCCCCTTTTTATTCACGCCTTTGTTTGAAGCCCAACCTCAGAGATGCTAAGTTTCCATGCATCTTTTTTTTTTGAGTGGTGACTAAGAATTTTGTTTAGTCAAGTCAACATTTATTTATATAGCACATTTGAAAACTATGTGTATGAAAGTAGACACATGGACAAGTACATGGATGTATTTACTACAAGACTTTTACATTTTACACGTTACTTTTTACATATACATTATGCATATGTGTATTATGTGTACAGGGGCTGGGTACAGCATTGTATGAGTGCATCACTGACTCAGCCATATTTGGACAGCACTTGGGGTGTTATAAGAACAACCGTACTGTTATGCCAACATGTTTTGGCTTGTGGTCAACAATACTGACCCTGCTGAAGGCCACAAAGATGTCCATCAGGCAACTTGTACTGCAGTTTTGATCCTTTCCCTTTCCTTTATTTTGATTTTCTCTACTTATTTTCTCTCTGACTCACTGGTTATTTCTCTCCAGTGAGTGTGACTCCTCTATCTTGACTGTATTAACGTCACAAATACGTCGACACAAATGTTAATGTAGACCAATAAAAGAAGATAAGGTGAGATGAGATAAGAACTTTATTTATCCCGAAGGAAATTCTTGTGCCACGATTGCTCCAAACTATAACAATACTTTACAGGATTTTTAAAAAAAGATTTAAATATAAGTGAAAATAAAAATATAAAGTGTATCAGGAGTAAATGCAAGAACCAGTGCCTAACAGAATAACAATAGAAATAAGATAAGTTAAAAAAAAATAAACTTAAGTTTATTTTATTTTTTAACTAAAGTTTTAGCATCTGTCTGTTGTTTTTTTGTTTTTTTAAGTCTACTTCCTGTAACTTCACTGTTTTGGTTCATTCTCACTGATCTCATCGCTCATTTCCAGACACAGTAGACTGCTGTTTTCAGTCATATGTGGACATTACAAATCACTCTGCTGACAAAACATTTTTTGTTCCAGTTCAGTTCAGTTGGAGGATTATGGGTGACTTTCTATGTAGTTTGTTTACATTTTCCCATGTGCTTCAGTACATTTGCACCTAAGTGAATGCGTCATCATTCAATAACACTTAAATTCCTACAACTGTAAAGTCTTGATCATACTTTATAAGGACAGGTGTGGACTTTGGAGGCGGATGCATGTCTATTACTGGGCTACTGCAGAAACACAGCAGATATAAAAAGACTCATTCTAAGTTAACAAAAACACAACACTTCATTCCAGGTGATAATACCCTTCTGCAAACATAATTGTAGATATTCTGTTCCATTCCTGCTGCTGAATCCCCCCTAAATCCTAATCGTAGGACCTGCAAGTCGATACCACACACCATAAGAAAAATATTGGCCCCTTTCATCTATTTATGGTATCTGGAACCCCTATAAATATGGTAGAAAAAGAAAACACAAAACCCTTCTTCTCTTCTTCTAATCATGAATCTCTTAAGTTAAAACATGTCATATGGGGTCCTAAACATCTTCGTCATATTAGTGAGTATCAGATGAAAAGTCACATCAAATCATCTCTTGTGTTTCGTTTCAGAGTCGATTAACAAAAAGCTCTCTATGAGTCAAAGGCCTGCTTTCTGTGTTGCTTATGTGTTTAGGTTGGATAAATGGTTGATATGATTTCCACTGTGGTTGTGTAAAGCAAAAAGGCAACGAAAGGCCAATCAGATTGTTCTTAAATGGTTCCCTCCCACTTGGTATGATCACATTAAGATGAATCATCTTCCAACGCAGTCTCAATCGTCTCAAGTGGAATAACATGAAAAGGCTGATTATATTGTACATTCTGCTGGTGCTTAGCGAGGGGCGTAAGTATATGTAGAAATGAGATATTTACTCCAGACATACATTTTAAGTGTCATCTGGGCTTTAAAGGAGGTCATGTGTTATTCTATATCTGTTGTTAATTCCAGATCATTTCTTTTCAGGATGCACAGATGATTACATCTTTGACAGAAAGACCGTTGGTGTTGGAGATTATGTGAAACTTATATGTCCCAGTAAGTCTTTGAAAAATCTGTTTTGGATCAGATTTGTTTCTGGAAACCCTCCTAAAGCCTTGGGGAGAGCATTCAGATCTGAGAGAGTTGATGCTCGCATTAAAGTGGCCGAAGAGAAAGGAGGATTTGTTCTGCGTATTCCCAAAGCAATAATAAGTGATACTGGACATTACTACTGCATGAAAATAGAACAAAACCTGGCATTTGTAACAGGAACAGACCTGAGAGTTGAAGGTAAATCTTTTTAAAAGAAAACTATGTCAAAGTGTGTCTCTTGTATAAAAAATTGTATCTGTTATCCCTTTCCCAGTACCATTACCTGATATCACCCCAGTCACTCCTTCTGATCCAGTCCTCTCTGACTCGAAGAACAAAACCTCTCCAGCAGAACATGTAGTTTGCTGTTTTAGACCTGGTCCACATCAATCTTTTAGTTGTACTCAAGGAAGCAGTGGTGAAGAAACGAATCCTGAGGGATCCTCAGCAAAGACGTTCATCTTCAGTTTCTTTAAGAACATTAGCTCCTCTGATGCTGGAACTAATAATCAAACTGTGGCCACATGTGAGGAGACATTTTGTGGAGACACATCAAAACGAGACACGGAAGGTAACTGCATCATGGAAATTAACATATTTGTGTGTCTGATTAGGGTCAAGTATTAGCTCTTACATAATGTACCATAATATCATAAATTACAAATCAATCTTAATTACAATTTTGATAACATTTTAACATTTTTACACAGTGTCAGCAGTCAACATGTGGGATTCAAAGAGCGTCACGATAATTATCTCTGTCTTATGTGCAGCTTTGGCTATAAGTCTGATCATTATAGCCTTTTTGATTAATTCAATGAAAAAACTCAAGGAAAAATCCAGAGGTTGTTACAAGGGTAAGAAAAGCTTCTCATACATCAAAGTCTATCAAACTGTGTCGAAAAACATCAAGGCTGCATTTTTATTTTACAATACAGCTCCACAAAGAAATGATGCAACAGCCAGTGTTGATGACCGACGTCAGCAGGTGAGGTTTAAAGAAACGATGTAGTTGAAACATTATCAGGATTTTTTGGTCTGTCTGATTGTTTAAATGTTATCATCTGCCCTCTCATAACATGTCTTCATATATTTTCTCAGACAGATGAGGATTCATTGGTTTATTCTGCACCAATCTTTACCAGAGAGAAATCTGACAAAGCAGAGAGAGGGAATGCAAAAACAGAGGAGGAAGAGAGTATCTACACTGATGTCAAGGCTCTTGGATTGAATAACAGTCTAACCACTGGATTTGCTCCACTGTAAAAAAAAAAAAAAATTTAAAAATCTAAAAAAATCTACAAAACAAAAATATGCAAAAAAATATCACTGTAGAGGTGTGATATTCAGGCAGTCTGAGAGACAGGAGAGGAGGAAAATGTTAAAAAGTCACCTGCTGTATGCACTTAGAATGTTGTGATGTATTTATGGTAAAACAAACAGTTAGCATGTTTTCTCCATTAGTGGACTATATGACCTGTTTTGTCCACTACAAGGACATAACAAAGAACCACTTACCACTTTTCTCCACTGGAAAGCCATCTTATAGGACTCTGTATCAGGTTTAGTTCGCTGAAAAGGCTCCCTAGAGGCCACTTCATCACATTTTGTACACTAGAGGAACACCCTAGGGCACCTTATCTTGTTTTCTCCACAGGAAGGGCACCTAAAAAAGCTCTTTGTCATGTTTTATTTACCATAGAGGCATCCAAGAGGACACTTGTTGCTACTTCACACTGAGGAATCAGTATTTCTTATTTCTTATATAAGCTTTTTGCAGGTCTAGCAACTGTAAACAACAAACATTGCAAAGCTGAAAATAAAATCAATTATCCATCAGACATCCATGGGATATGATCAGTGTGTTCAATGTCACAATATAAAGAACGTGAAACGTGGATTTTTCTCTTTAATGGGAGTAAACTTTTCTTACATTCGTATTTTCGGTCAGCCTTTGAGTGATTATTCAAGATTAATATGACAAACAATAATACAATGTAATGATGAAGCAATGATACAAATATTAAGTATTTATAATCTATTCTAAGTCCAAACATGTGAAACTTGTGTGTACACTGAATGATCATTCTTCATGGTGACAGCATGTCACTGACAGTCTCTCATGGTGGAGTATGTGCAGTCCTGTTGTATGTTTTTACTCGTCCATCTCTCTTTCTTCCTTGAGGAGAAATTCAGCGCCGCATAGTTCAGTTCCACCGCTTCACCATCCTGGAAATGATCATTATGATTGACAGGTGTAAGAGCAGCAATACCATTCATCTCCTATTAATACCAGATTGTTAAAATGTGAGGATAAATGATTGAAGGGTTGTTGAGAGATTGGACATATTTTGTCACTTAATTTAATTTGTTTAATTTAACTTTTCATCCAATCTGATTGGCTCTGGACCAAAATATATACAACTTCCAGCTCAGAGGTCTTTTATTTATACTTTGCCTTCTCCACTACCTGCCTGTCGCTCTCGTCATGCTTCCCCCATCAAAAATGTACATATTACTATGTTATACAGTCATAGTGTTGTAATACCAAACTGTATGTTCCAATCCATAGCCTGTTACTGTTTATATTGTCTGTGTGATATATCCAACCCATAGCCTATTTATATCTATAATCACTTAAATCATTTTACTTAATATCCATAATGTATATACCTGTATCACATACTGTACACATCCATATTTATTATTTGCACTTCACTGCTTCTGCACTTCTGGTTAGATGCATTTTGTTGCCTTAGTATACTGTACAATAAAGTTGAATCCAATCTAGTCTAATCTAATGCAAATCTATATGTCATACAAAATGTATGGGAGATACTCATCTTATCTTGGTCTGTGTTTTTTTTTTTTTTATCAGGAAAACCAGCATTCACTTTGCCAACCCATGGCTTGTATCCAATGTGGAATAACCATGATTCAGTCCTAGTCATGCATTATGTTATATTCAAAGCATATTTACCACATCATTTGATTGATCCTCAGCTGATTTGTCCCAAGCAGCTTGACTTGAAGCAGGTACTTCTCCTATTGATGGAAGGTAGACATTAATGTTAATAAAGATAGAGAAAATACATACAACGTAGTAAACAATGTGTTAAAATATGAACGCTGGCTTCCGACCTGATTAATGTATTGAATAAATACACAGACACAGACCTACCTTTGCGATGTTCACAATGTGACTTTTGATTTCTGAAGATAATCAGAGCAATGATGACAATCACACAGCAGACCAGCAGTGTCCCAAACGCAATGACAAATGGGTACAGTTCTTGTCCTGGAATGAGAATAAAATCCCAGAGCTTCTTAACTATTAACTGAAGATTGGTGTAAAGGCTTTAAATGATTATTAGCTAATAACAGCTACCTACAGCTACAAAACTCTTAAGTATGTTTCATACAGATAGTCCTCATTAACTGTAGACCTACTGTACCTTTTTTTTTTCTTTACGGAATGAAGGCTTTTTTGTCGGACAAGGCATTTTTAACAGGACAAAACTGTGTTTGGAGTTGCAACCAACTTCTCCACAGCATGAGTGACTTATTGTTCAGTTGACTAATGTTATGTTCAGCCACACTAGTGTCATGACTCTGCAGATTGCCGTGTTGGTCCACACTGAAACATCACGCCACCTCGGTGTGTGCGTTCACAGCACATGCCGGCATTCCGCAGCGTTTAGAGGCGTGTGCTTGTTCTTCAAATAACGGACTTCCTGTTGCTGCCGCATATTTAAATCCCCCGGGGTAGGTCACACACCTGGACATGTAACTACAACTGTGGAACCGGTTCATACAGATGTCTGTTTCGGCATTGTTGCAACAAACTGACACCCCATTATGCCTTCATGTTGAGTTTGTTGAGTTTCTGTTTCTCCTAGGATTATGTGTTTTTCTTTACTTGTATGTTGTTTTAAGCAAGATAGTTTGATTTGTCCTCTGCCGAGTTCAGGCACTAACACTAAACACAATCAACCTGTCTGTAATGGAGTCAAAACAGCAAAACCTTGGTTGATTTAATCTAATATAGAAGACCTTTGCAGTAATGGTGGGGTTTCACCCAGGCTGTGCCAAAAACTTGCCGATTCCAAGGTTGTTTTGTAGGCCACAGTTGTGTGCTATTGGTTTTAATTTGTTATCAAGGTCTCACTGACACAGTCACAACAAACCTTGTCATATAAAATGCACAGGAGAACCTGATCAACAGAGTGAAAAGGGGCCTCAACGGGACAGAGAGCACCGCAGGCACCGAAATGGAGCGAATACACACACACACACACACACACACACACACACACACACACACACACACACACACACACACACACACAAAAGCACATAAAAAACAAAGAGGAAGAGTGGTACCGGCAGCCAAAGCCCAAATATGAAAGGACTTCACTACAGCTGCATTGCATACAGTAGGTTACAAATCCTCCTCATGTATGCAAAACTAATTCAACCTTTCCAAACCATCATCTCTCAATTGTCAATATTTCCAACTTGAATCATTTTAGGCTCTTAAAGACATCTTAAAGGCATTTTCTTTGCCTAATTTCTTCAAAGTATTTTGCAAGAAAGTAGACAAAGATAAATAACCTGATAATAATTTTATGGAGCAAAAGAATGTTTTTGTTTCTTTTTCCTGTTATCACAACTGCTCTAAGAGGGCAACAGAATGATCATTATTTTTCCCATTATAGCACTGTACATAAAACCAATAGTCCTATTGTAGTTTGACCCTTTTAATACGACTCTATGAAATCCTATACCCCTAGAATTTGGAATTACATAGGTATCTTTATTAGTCTGATGGTTATTCAAGAAAAATACTATTTCCCAAATGGTGGTTTTCTTCATGATGTAGCTCAGTAACTTTCATCCATGAGCCCTATAAATGTGAACATTCTGGATCACCAGATCTGGAATATTATTTGGATCCAGACTCTGATGTGTGCTAGATCTCAGGATGTCACTGTGTAATTTTATGTCCAAGCATTGCAGGCATTATTAATGAGGTTAGAAGCAAAAAATCTTGTAATTGCCCCTATCCTGCAATTGAAAAGGTCCTTTAAATAAATTCTGGATGATGATCCGGACCACCATCCAAATTTAGTAGATTGTTCCAAGGGCCATACCCTACATCTTCAAAATATTCATCAAAATCAGTTCATAAATTTTTGAATAATCCTGCTAACAAACAAAAAAAAAACACCAGAAAAAATATAAAAAATATAATAAAGATGCATTATGATTAACATAAAATTTAAAATAAATGTACCTGTTCTTGTGTTCACTGTTGTTCCTTGGCCAAACAGGATCTCCCCACATGTGACCACAGCACAGTAGTAAATCCCGTTATCTGAGGAGTCCCTTATCGTTTTGGATAGTCTGTAGACACAACTTTTTTTCTCTTCCATATCGCTGCTGTGACCGTGAGTGTAAATGATGCTTGGCTGCGATCCTCCTGATCCAGCTCTGAACCAGTACACATTGTGTTCACCTGGACACTGGGCTCTGTCGTCTTTGCTCTTGAAGAGAAGTGAACACTGAAATTTTACTGAGTTACCCACCTGGACTGATGCCGTCTCTGGAAGTTGCTTCACATAGACAGATTTCTCCTGATTTTTGGAATCTGTGTGATTTTTTTTTAAAAAGAAAAAATGACATGAATTAACAAACGGATTGTTTGAATGATAACAATGGCTTAGCAAACAAAGACACTGAAAATAACACGCTTTACCTTTTACAGCCACAATTGTGCCATTCATAAAGTTCAGTGTGTATGTCGGTCCTGATTGACAGTAGTATGATGCTTCATCTTCTTTGCTTACATTTGTGATGTTAAGCAAACAAAGAGCATCCCTTTTTGTGACTGTAAATCTCGAGTTGACAAATTGTCCATGAAGTGATATTTTGTGAAGTGATCCTACTGCAACAGTTTGGATCATATATCCGAACTTCACTTTATACCAGTAAAAGAACCCCTCTGCATCCTGTAAGATTAGACAGGACAAAGTCAAACTGTCGCCAGGTTCAACCACAGCCAAAGGGATTTTGCGAGGAACAACAGTGGTCTGAGCTAAAGAGAAGAGAAGAACAACGTCAGGCTTAAAGAACAGGACAAAACAATAAAAATGCATAGCGGAAAATCCAGCCTTCCTATCTTTTCACACAAACTACACTATTTTACAGTAGAAAAAGAAAATAAAGTGCACTTACATAATGCACTGAGAAGAATCAAAGCAGCCAGTCTTCCGACCATTGTGCTAAAAGCAACTTTCTCTCTCACAACTAACGTCTTCCCACTCAAATGGAAGATTTTGTCACAAGGTGATAAAAGTTGACAAAGTAGAATGACTCTGATTGGCTGAAACATGGTAAACACAGTTCCTGCCAAATTTGTAAACCAGTGACCCATTTTTGCTCAATCTAAGCTGCACAGTTTGTTTTTCACTGATTAGCTATTGATTCTGAGGTAATATTTTAAGAACATAATCATGACTAATAAACAGATATTTGTTATGATTATATATAGTAATACAGTTATACAATCACACATAAATACAGTTAGAATCTTACATTGTTTCAGGCTTGTTATGATGTCCAATTAGTGATGCTGTAAACATGCAGTGCTGTCTTGAATAGATTTTAGATGTAACTGAACTTAATCAAGAACTGGAGGGGGATATAGCTGGACAAGAGGAAAATATCTTAAAGCTGTAGACACCAACATTTTACTATTGATTACAATAATTACTTAATCCTACAAAGTAATAGTGTGGTAGGCAGTAAAAGGATATATGTAAAATAATAGACTACAATTCATGATGTTTATGATAATTTCACGGGAGGTTTATGTTAATCAGTATTGTGGTAGACACTGACACACTGCTAGAGTGTTGAGGGTTTGTGTTGGATGGGTTCAAACTGTTTTTCTCAGTCAAATATGATGTGAAGAGGCAGGGAGAGTTTGGTGTAAGAAAGCACAGAGCAGACGGGAAGAAATGTGAATTTAAGGTTCAGAGAATCGCTCTGCTTTTTCTTTTACTTAAGGGTTCATTTTAATGCAGGATTTTTATTTGTAATGGTGTATTAAAGTGTGATATTTCTACTTTTACCTTTGTAAATGATTTGAAAACGCTGCTATGAATGAATAAAAAAGTGCCACGAGTCTCTGATTTCACTGGTCAAGGTGACCGGACCCACCTATAGTGAAAACAACATTCAGCGTTTGTTCAAGGAAACCTACGCAGGGTGGCGACCTAAACCTCCCCTTTTGACCAAAACAAATTTGGTGAAATTTGTCAGTATCATCATAATAATAGCTAGAATTTATGATCTTCCTGTAATTAAGATTATTTCAAACAACTGAAAAGCTGCAATAGAACTTTGATGTGGTACAGTAGGACCCAGTTACATGTTGCTTCAGAGGACAGTGAATGAAGTTAAACTTATGTTTCTGTTGAGGCTTCATTTTAGAACTGAAAGAGTGCAATGAACACACAGATAAAATCTGCACTCTTCCATCAGTGGCCTTTACCACTCCATTCGAGGCGTTTCACCGCCCACATATTGCATAAGAAGTTGGGCTGAAGTAAACCCATGATGCATCAATCATGCACAAAAAAATCTCACCAACACCATTGTTTACTCTGAAATGCACCAATGACTGTTATGGCCATATGAATAAATGATGGTTATTCATGATTTAACATGTTTTGGTTGTGGGTACTTATAAAGTAATTTCAGTGTATCACATGCTTGTTTGTTTCAGTAGATTAGGGCTAGTGAAAGGAATATATTGGGTTTTTAAAATCATGCGTTTCTTTGGTTGCTCAGTATATAATGATCAAACGTATATTTTTCTTGTGCAAAAGTTAGAGCAGGTACGGTGGTACATTGGTTAGCACTCGTGCCTCATAGCAAGAGGGCTCTGGGGCCTTTCTGTGTGGAGTCTGCATGTTCTCCTCATGTCTGCATAGATTCTGTCCAGGTGCTCCAATTGTCCAAAAGCATGCAGGTCAGGTTAATTGGTAGCTCTGAATTGCCCATATGTGTGAATGTGAATGTGAATGTGAATGGTTGTTCAGGGCGTATTAGCCCAATGTCAGCAAGAGGAGCAGCTGCAGCCCCTGCGACCCAGTGAAGGACAATAGATAATGGATGGATGAGCAATCACCAACCATCCTCCTATGATGATTTTAGGAAGAAAAACTACCTGTCCTTGATCTATAGTGGAATAAAGCATATATGGGAGTCCACAATCAAAGTGTTTAGTCTGATCTCTACTTTCAAATTACACTTATATTATTGTACTTACACAGTAATTAGCAGTGAAATGAGTGAAATGTGCACATGGGCCTGCGTTAAAGTGAACGACTGGCACAGTGGACCACAAACTTTTTCCATTTACACATACATTGTACCAAACTACTGTGAATTTGCGCTCAAGAGATATTTTTTAATTGCACTTAATTTGCCCCAAGTGCACAAAGATTAGGCAAATATCAAGATAGATATTCATTCAACAATTTGTAACTGTTTGATGTTCTAACAACAGATCCTCACTACTCATAAACTAGACCTTTTACCTTTTTTGTTTTGCAGCACCGCGTCATTTGTCAACGCCTGTGAAACAACAATCGAAGCCACATGTGGTAGCTGAGCTGAGCTGTAGGCTGTGGTTGGCCATCTCTGCCTTCGTCTGTCCTCTGCCGACAGACCACCAAGCTTGTTTACTCAGAAATTTCACAACTTTGGGTATCAACAGGATATGTATCTAGGGTACAAGAAGCCTTCACAGGTTAAATTTAGCAAAGACAGTCAACCTGATAGATGGTGGTTCTGCCTTCCCGGACAAGTTTAGTTCATTGTCTAAAAAAGTAATTATTAAATCACCATTGTTTCATCATAGCTTGTAAATATCTTTATAATAATGGTCAATATTTAGAAAACATTTCTCAAAGTTGTATCACAAAATCTTTAAGGTTCATGTGATCAAATGTCGAAGTTGGAGGTCAAATTCAAACTCTGTTGGGATCCAAAGACACTGTTTCACCAATATTTATATTTATAAGATGAATAGCAACAACTGAGAGTCACTGATGATGATATACACTATCAGTGTTTATTTGTGTGTGTGGTTCAGCAAATAAGGAAGGGGACAAGATCTCTGATACAACCAATCAGGCTGAGCACTGGTTGTTTTCACCACTGGTGGGTCAGGCAATAAAAAAAAAACAATCTTCAGACGGATCAACCCAGACATTTTAACTGAACTTTTGATCATGACAAATATCACATGTATGTTTCATATACATACGCTATTTAATCCTGTTCATATAATTAGGAAAATACCAATCCTTTTCTGAAAGGTCCTGTGCCAAAGTCTGTGCACTTGTCTGTACATTAAAATGAGATAAACTTAACTTTGGAAACATTGAGGGCTTCAAAGGTTCAACATTGAGGACCAGGCAGTTTAAAGGTAAATTTGACATTTTAGGAAATATCTTTATTTGTGTTCTAGCTTTAAATTAAATGGGACATTTAAATTTATTATTACACAAATATTAAAATGATATTGATTAAAAATATGGTGCCACATAGCTCAATTTTGTGTGAATTCAGATGAAACGCACATCAGACAATTGACCTGCTGCTCTTTATACACAGACAGAGCAGAGGAAAGAGAAAATGATCTAACTCGGTCGCTGCATCTTTAGCCTATGGTCCCACCTCACACCCCAGGCATTGTTATTTGCTGAGGACCTAATTAACCTAACATGCATATATTGATGGTGGGAGGAAACCAGAGAACCCGGAAGAAAC
This sequence comes from Chaunax sp. Z400, assembly GCA_037577475.1. Classification (NCBI taxonomy): domain Eukaryota; kingdom Metazoa; phylum Chordata; class Actinopteri; order Lophiiformes; family Chaunacidae; genus Chaunax; species Chaunax sp. Z400. The sequence continues at coordinate 16,845,553 of CM075189.1, forward strand.
CCACATTGTACGCAGTATTTGGTGCAATTTGGTGAGATTAGAACACATAACTTACAAAATCAGTGAGGCTTGCAGTCAATTATCAAAGCAAAAAAGACAAGGGTTGAGTAAAATGACCCTACAGCTGAGAGAAAGAGGCCTTCAGGAGGAAGATCAGCAGTGTCAGCCCCCTGCCCCTGTCACAGTAACTGAGAAGAGCTTTCTCTTCTTGTAACAACTGAAAAAAAGAGAGCCACATCCTCCATCTATAGCAGTGGAAACACTCTACTACTGTACTTAAGTGTGGTATCACTGCCCAGGCGAGTATGTGACCACACCACCACTGCTGCTGAATTTTCCATTTTCATTGTTTGTTTGTCACGGTGCATGTTAGAGCATAAACCAAAAAAGCAGGCATGAGACACCAGGTTGGCGCAGTGGGAAGAAGCAAGAAGGTCCTGTGTTCAAATCCACCTGCGGACCAGAGACTTATCTGTGTGGAGTTTGCATGTTCTCCTTGTGTCTGTGTGGGCCCAATTATTACTACAACTACTACAACATCTACTGCAACTATTACTACAAAAATAGATTATTGATTTTGGGAATGCTCTAATCGGCTAATACCCTTTGGAATAAACAGATTAGTTTTTGTTGCTCTGCAGCTGTCATGCATATCTGCAGGCCTGACATATTTGAGCACCGTATCTCCTCATAACAAGCTCACTGATGCCACCTGGTGAACCAGCAAGTGTTTAATTTCCTGAGCTGTACTGTCATGTAGTGCTTTTCTGTAAAAAATAAAAATAAAAAAAAGTATTGTTTCATAAAGTGTTATATTCAATATTCATATATTCAATTCAAAAATTCAAATCATGTGTGAATATGTTCATTATCACCTTAATCTCGATGTTAGGTGTGTAGAGGCGTTAGCTGGCCCAGCTTAAACATCAGTCCACCTTAAGCCTAACTTAGCAGCAGATGTAGCTTCTCATGCTCCTCTATAGTATGGAATAAAACAGACAAATTGTCAGGCTGAAAATATCATTTCATTTTTTTTTATCAGCATATAGGTTTAAGTGGGTCTTTCCCCAAATTATGTCCTGGTTTGGTGGACTGCAACTCTCACCTTGGTTTATAGCAAGCAACGAGATGACTGTTAAACACGCAGTCTGAAGTTATCCCATAAGATCACCAGCAAAGTAGTTTTTATTTAATCTTTATTAATATCAGTCTTAACTCCACCTAAACCACAAAATAATTAATTAGTTTTAATGTCATTTAAAAGGCAGTGGGAGGAAAATGAGCTTTGACAAAGTTGTCAGATGTGAATTGGTAGCACAGCACACAGTTCCTGAACAAGAGGTTAAGGGTTCCCATAAATTTCACGGAGAAGAGAATGAATCGAGAAAAGTTTTATATTCAGTATATTGAGCTATGTGCATGTCGGGCATTGCTTCTTTTCAGTGCCAGTGAAAGTCCCAGCATGGCTTCATCTAATTGTCTAAATATTCTCCCATGATCGACAATCATCACGCTCCCAGCAAAGAAGACTTTTGCTCAGGAGGTGTGTCTCACACTTGACTCACTCCCATCAAAACAGAAATCGGTTAATATTAACTACAGTTATCAAGTCATAAAGCTGAACACTGCAGCTTTGTTAGTATGGTGATACATTTCTTGACACCACACCCTGTTTGTCCTAGTCTGTGAACCAGTTAGCACCTGCTATGGCCAAGCCCTTTTCTATGAGGGTTTACATTTCCTCTGTGCTCTCAGACAGCATGGACCCTACATGAAAAAGAGCAGGCTGCTCATTTTAACCACTAAAACAATGGTAAAGCATTGGCACATGGTTTATCTGTGGAGCGTCTGTCACCTCCAGACCGTTAAGGTTGCAGCTTTCAATCTGGACACCCAGAATGTGCTGCAGAGAAAAGGAGATCCAGGAAGCCTGTTTGGATTTTCTGTTGCCTTCCACGAGCAGCAGAACCCTGTCAGAAAGAGCCTGTGAGTGAAAATAATAGTTATTCAAGTTTTAATAAATTAAATCCAACTCTGTGTCCAGCCGCTTGACGTATTTTTCCCCAGATTGCTTGTAGGAGCTCCACGTTCAAAACGTCAGAATCAGGCGAATGTTACAGGTGTTGTTTACCAGTGTGATCTTACCACAACATCTGAGCACTGTCAGCCCATTGAGTTTGACAATGAAGGTTTGTTTGCCTGTTTAAAAAATTGTATGAGTCATTTTTGTATGTTTAATGTAATGTTGTCAATGGTACAATTTTGAGGTACATGTAGGTCTATTTAACTTTAGTATATTAATATTATACTTTGTTACAATTTCACTCCAATACATGTCAGAGGGAAATATTATACTTACTGTATTTACTTGACTGCCTACTTTTCAGATTAGAATTTTAAATTAGAAACAGATAAACATATCAAACGCACTGGTTCATTATCTGACTTGTGACCCCAGAGAGTGATTTCCTGTCTAGACTTCTCACATGACTCCGTTTAAATAAGTGTTTAAAGCCCAAAGAGTTCAGATTATTCAGTATTTTACTAAATATACAAGATTAAAGTCCAAGATATAAATTCAGATTTATGTTGCAGCACTTTGTTTTTTCCTCTTTACCCATCAATTACATCATAATTTATCATTCGATCCTTGGGAACTAGTGGACTAAACTGCTCATTTGTATATTAAGTTGTTAAAACTACCTCCAGCTACAAGAGTAAAATACTTACACACTGATGCATTAGAATTAACGTTCTAAATGAACTAATATATCAGTCACTGGGACCATTTTACTGAGAACATGTACTATTACTTGTACGTTTTGCACATAATTCTCTTAATTTACTCAAGCAGGATTTAAAATGCAGGATTTGTATAAGTAGTGGAGTATTTTTACTTTGTACTTTTTCATTGCTGAGTGATCTTCCTGATCTTCAGCAGCACGGAAAGCTCAGCTTTGTTATTTTTCTAGAGTTCCTCGATAGCAGAGGCATCAACAACCAATGGATGGGAGTTAGAGTGGCCAGCCAAGGACCTGGTAAAAATGTGATGGTAAGGCAAACAATCACAATTCACATTTAGAGAATAAGAAAATCTGTCAAAGAGCCGGTAAACAGTATTTTTATCGTCCTTCCCTTGTAGACTTGTGCTCATCGTTACCAGCAGTGGGGTCCGAGCCCAAGCCTTTATCGCTTGTTGACAGGTCAGTGTTACCTCCTAGGAGATGACTTGCAGGTTGGAAAGGAAGTGAGGACATGGAGGAGGGTAGTGTGTGATTCTGAACACCTAACCAGGCGTAGCATGGACCATGAGTGGTTTGCATACTGCCAACAGGGTCATGGAGCATCTTTTGCAAAGGACAACAAATCTCTGTTATTTGGAGCACCGGGAGCGTACCAATGGAAAGGTAAAATAAAACTAAAGATTCAAGGTAGAAAGACCTGGGTGGGTTGTTTGTTTTTGTTTTTGTTGTTTGTGTGTTTCAGTTTTTTAGGTCTAAGAACTACAATGTTAAATAAACTGTGAACTAAAATGTTCCTCATGATTTCCACACGATGTATCGTTTTAATTTTTGTTATTCTGTATTTTGTCATTTGATGCTGTTTAAAGGAATCGTACGAATGGAGCCGTTGGACAACCAGGATATCTCCAGTAAAGATCGTTGTGAGACTGGGGATATTGACCAGTTAAACCCAAAACTCATTCCTCTCCAGAGGAACAGCTACCTGGGTCGGTCTGATCTGAATCAGTTAAAACATTTCAAGTTAAATCTTGCTTCATATAGCCTATCCATTGATTCGTGAAATATTTAAATGAAGATGCTTTTCAGTAGCAAAATGCTCTTTTACATATGTACCGAACATTTATACACATGGTCTAACTTTACCACTTCATATTCTGTCCTCCAGGATTCTCCATTGACTCAGGTCTGGCCCTCATCAGGAAGGGGGAGCTGACCATCGTATCAGGAGCGCCCAGAGGAGGTTACAGCGGCCAAGTGACATTTCTTGAGGCAGACCCTGCAGCACCGAGAAATTTATCTGTTGAGTTAGTCCTCTCTGGTCCGGGCCTGGCCTCCTCCTTTGGCTACGATATTGCAGTGGTGGATCTCAACGGTGATGGGTAGGTTAACTTTAGGACAATGTCCTTTAAACCCTGAATGAATGGCCAGATTTCCATGAAACCTGACATTGATAAAATGGTCCTTAGTGGACGAACCATTAAGGTTCTGCAGGCCATGACATTCCTTGTAGCATGTTGGCACTGACCTACAAGAAATATCCAAATCTAATGGGCAGCTTGCAATGAAATATATGGATTACATTGACAGGATGTCCCCCACAGGATGCACCATTTTCCATTTGGTTCACTCTGTGAGTTTTATTCTAGCAACTTTATTTCTGACCTTAAATATCTAACAAAAATGTTTTACGTGATGCCATGAAGTTTCCTTTTGTGTTACCATTTTATATAAAGACTCTAAAATTATATTTCAAATAAAATCATTCATTCCTCTTCCACATTGTAGAATAAACATTGCCTCCTTTCTCACTTTTGGTCTTAAAATGCAATAGTAAGTAGCTTATTTGCATGAACATTCAGATTGTACACAGAATCTACATCACAGAACCTTTCATTTAAATATGGGATTTGTTATTTTTTGAGAGCTTAGAAAAAATGCAACAAACAGACATGTTACATTTATCCTGAGACTGTTGTGTTTCTGTATTGTTCTTGTAACGTGTTCTTCTGATATGTCCAGATGGGAGGACCTTGCAGTGGGAGCACCTGAGTTCTTTCTTAAAGATGGTTTGGTTGGAGGAGCAGTCTACATTTATATCAACAACAAAGGAAAAAACTGGGAGAAGATTGTTCCAACACAACTTCTGGGACAAAAATACTCCATGTTTGGCCTCGCAGTGGAAAACATAGGAGACATCAATCAAGATGGATATGGAGGTTTATGACATTTTTCAAATAAATCAGGACTTGACTTGCCAACCAGCAACTAAATCCTACTCACTGAAAGAGTTAACAAGTTTTTAAGAACAACTTTTGCCTTTTTGAGTCCCGATAGCACTTTTTTGGAAACAACGTTTAAGGAAATGCAGTATACAATAGTAAACTGCTGTTTTAAGTTGCCTTACTTTGTCCTAAATGTTCCTAGATATTGGCGTGGGGGCACCATATGATGGTCCTGGTCGAGTATACCTTTATTATGGCTCAGCAAATGGCATCAACAAAAAGCCAGCACAGGTGAGGTTGGGTCTGTCAGGGGGAGGGTTTGTTGAATCTGTGGTGGGAAATGTTAAGACAAACAGACCTTGAAATTGCATATTCTAATTCGTACAGGTGCTCTCTTCAGGATCCAAAGAAGTCACTCTGTTTGGATATTCTCTGTCAGGCAACTTGGACATTGACAACAATCAGTACCCTGATTTGGCTGTGGGATCTCTTTCTGATTCTGTCTTTGTTTACAGGTGATTTTATAGCTACAGCACGCCATGAGAAATGTATCAGTTTGGTTGCTGTTTTTTTTTTTTTTTCTGTATCGCAGGCGTCTGTTTGATAATGTTTTTTATGAAGACTTTTCGTATGTTAGTGTTAATTCAAACATAATGACATATACAGTACTGTAACAAACAGAACCCTGATGTATGAATTCTTTGGAGATGTGTGGTTTCATTTGTCATTGCTCAGGTTAAACCTAGCCCAAAGAAAGTTTTACAGTTTAAAAAAAAAAAATTTAAAATACTTTTTAGCTTGGTTTTTTTAATGTAAAAAATTGTTTATGGCACCCTTTCCTTTAACTTTTTATGTATATTTGCTAGCTTTTAGGTTTTTGAACTGCATAACTCCATTTATAGGGGTGTTATATTCATCAATAACATTGGCATCACTACAGTGCAATCTAATATCAACATACTAGACTGTTATCCCTCGGTTTCATTGTGCTGTATCAGAGACAAAACATAGAGAGAGACCTCCGTCTTCCTTTCGACTACTGTGCCATGTCTTTTAACAAATCTCAAACCTCTGAATTTATTCAACCCGTCGTGTTTTCTCTGTTACAGAGCAAGGCCAGTGGTCAGTGTCAGCAGCTCTCTGAGGGTAACACCAAATGAAATAGACATCACAAAGGAACAATGTGATAAACGCACATGGTAAGATGCACAAAAACATAAATTCCAACATGAACCAAATGCAAGCTGATTGGCTACTGACCCATTGTGTCTTTGCACAAACGTCTGAAAAGTTACTTTGCAGTTCAAGCATGCTTCACCTACACAGCGCATCCAGCATCGCTCAACCCTAATCTAAGTAAGTTTCCTTATTGTCAGTTCAGTACTCTCCACATTAAATATAAGGGGTTTCACATGTTATATATATTTTTTTTTTAAATAGAAATACTCCAATTTAAGAGTAAAACAGCTCAAATAATATAAAAAGACAGTTATTATAGTTATTATTATTTCAACTAATATTAGTAGCCTGGTATTACATGCAGTTGATGTTCATGATAGTGATAGTAGTTGCAGTGGTAATGCAAGATGTTTCAGATGCTGTCTGATGCAGTAATAATAGTAACAGTAGGACATGCTGTAATGATATTACTAGCAGCAGTAGTAGTAAGTAATATCAACACTGGTTACAGGTATCAGTATAATTATCAGTTGATCTTACATCTGTTTCCCTCACAGTGCTCAGCTATACCTTTGGAGCTGATGCTGAGAGGAGAAAAGCGAGGCTTCCTGCCAGAGTGGATTTTATGGGTTCCTCTCAAGGAAGCCTGATGCTGCCTGGACAGCAGAGAGAAATTTGTACCGACACCAAACTCCGACTTCTGGTACTGTTTGATTGTATAATGCCCTGTAAAGAGACCCATCAAATACGAGACTGTAAACATGAAACAAAATAAAACCTCTGTTTTAGCGCGACATAAAGGATCAGCTGCACAGTATCCCCATCTCAGTCGCTGTGTCTCTGAGGAGCAGTCAGACAACCAGGGCGAGTGCAGATGTGTCCGACATTACTCCTGTCCTTAACCTCTTCCAGCGAAAGAGTACTGTCTCAGAGGTACGAATGTGTGTACATCTGTCTGCACACCGCTTTGCCATCACAGACTGTCAGAATTAAACTCTTTATTGGAGCTGAAAAATATAGAATAACAATTTCTGCTCTCTCGTCTTTTCACAGATTATCTTAATAAACAAGGGCTGTGGCAGTGACAACATATGCCAAAGTAACCTTCAGTCGCAGTACAAGTTCTGCTCTAGGAAAACACAAAATAATCAGGATGTTTTCACATCACTGGCCAGGTAAGGGGAAAAGGTACCGTCTTATCCTACCAGACAAACCAATAAGCGTGAATGAACCCTCTTACTCATTTGTCTCTAAGAGAGGATGGCGTTGCAGTCATCACTCCTTCCAAGGAAGACATAGCTTTGGAGATCACTGTGACTAACAGGGATGGGGATGACGCTCACCAGAGCCACTCGGTCATCAGCCTCCCAGATACGCTCCATTACTCTTCTGTTGTCTACAATACAGCATCAGTGAGTATACAAGTACTCTGTAGTGGAAGAGCAATGTATAAATGTTTACTAGTGTGAATAATATGAAATATTAGCCAATAGGAAAAAATTCACAGTAGTGGGAAAAAGTATATTTACATCATTGGACTGGATATACAGTGAGAGATGTCTATTAAAAGCATTTTTAGAATAATCCAAACAGTTTCTGTTTCTATTAGAATGTAGACACATTTTTTTATTTATTTTTTTATTTGCTATTATACCATTTATATCATTCCATATACCATATCATGTGTTGTACTTGTTGTAATACAAATACAAGGTGCTTGTGCTTTAGTTGAGCATTTCCATTTAATGCAACTTTATATCTCTATTTCATTATATCTAGAAGTAAAATAATGTTTTCATCTCCTTCCTGTCCAGTGAAAACCGTGTACCTCCAAATTTGGCAATTGATCTACAGCAGTAAAATATAACATGGCCAATTAAACATTGATTGCAGGACTTTTACTAGAGTAGCCACTGCTACTTTCCCTTGAAGGATCTGAATACTTCTCCCACCACTGTAGGAAACACAAGTGAGCTGCACAGCAAATGACAAAGGAACGCTGATAGACTGTGAACTCGGAAACCCGCTGCAAAAAGATGCAGAGGTGAGTGGTACTGCTTTCTTTCCACCGTCTGCGTTTCACTGCGTCAATTGTATCGTGTCTTTTTTTTTTTTGCTCCCTTCAGGTCACGTTTTATGTCATACTCACAACATCTGGCATCTCGCTGAGCACAAAGGACGTCAACATCACTCTGCAGCTTGAAACGTGAGTGGACTGAGAAAAAAAGGGGGCTGCTGGAATCAGTTATTGATCAGTGCTCTGTTCTTGATGAATAAATGTTCCTGTGCTGTAGGACAAGTGTGCAGACTACACAACCAGTTGAGGCATTAGCCAAAGTGGTTTTTGAGCTGGAGCTGCAAGTATATGGGTAGGTGCTGATTTTAGTTTTTATTGGGTTTTAAATGGTGTCGTTCTATGAGATTTCTTTTGTTTTGGTTGGTTTTTTTTCTCATTTCCACACAGATACAAAGAATTCCCTCTGTTATTTTTAAGTGGAGAACGTCGTTTTTTGTATTTTAAGTGATTTAAAGCCATTAACAATCAATGAAATGAGCTTGAAATTGTTTTAAATGCTGTGGAATAATGGAATCAAACCGTATCTGTCTTTGTCAGACAAGCCAGGCCTTCCCAAGTGTCACTTGGGGAAAACCTGAAGGGCGAAAGCGCCATAAAATCTGTGGATGAGATAGGAACTCCAGTTCAGTATGAATTTCGGGTAAGCCATCATTTGTTGTCTTACTGTTTAATTCTTCATTGGATTTTTTTTTTCACACTAAAAGTATTATTTTTCCAACAGATAACAAATTTTGGCAGACCACTGAAATCTTTTACCAATGCATCACTAAACATCTACTGGCCAAAGGAGAACGCTGTGGGAAAATGGTTTCTCTACTTGACTCATATCAGCAGAAAAGGTGTTCAGTCTGTTCCCTGCTCGCCTGTAGGCGAGGTCAATCCGCTTAAAGATGTAAAGGTAAATACCTCCAACTTTTTATTTTATGGTTCAGAATTGAAGAAATGCCTGCGATAAAACTACCAACCATAATGCTTAAACCCCATAAACCAACCCCATAATGTTTGCTGTCAAGGGTTGGCATGTGCCCTCCAGGAAGAGACGTGACGCTGAACATGAAGCACTCTCGACTGATGGATTCCCATTTCTTCCAACCAGAAGGAAATACAAAACCTTGGTAAGAAATTATTATTATTATCATTAAGATCAAATGTTTTATATTTAGTAAAGGGTGTGTCCAGAAAGAAAGAGTCTTGGGGAGCTCAATGCTGTTATACTTGTTACTCTTCCTTTCAGACCTGCTCAGATGGGCTGAAGTGTGTGGAGATACACTGTCCTCTGCTGGGTTTGGACAGCACTGCGTTGATGGTTCTGCATTCACGCCTGTGGAACACCACTTTTACGGAGGTGATTCATTTCTGTAAAACTGCCTGTTTGAAATGAATCTTTTACGATTGCTTTTTCAAACAGACTTTTAGCTTTGTAGCTCTTAGTTACATGTTGCTAATCTGTCTAACAGTATTACTCAAAACTTATTTATTTCACTCCACCACTTAGGATTACAGCTCTTTGAATTACCTGGACATTGTTGTGGAGGCTACACTCAGTTTAGGCAACTCTCCAGAGAATATTGGACTTAAACCAGAAAAGCCTGGAACGAAGGTAAAAACATGCGTGTTTAACAAACAAGATTTTGTCAGCATCACATTACTTTTGGCAAAGCAAATACATGTAATAATTGGTCTTAGATCACTGCATACATTTGTGTGTCATATAGCAGTAAGTAAAACCACATTTTATGTAACTGACAGGTCTTCCCTGCAATCCACACACTGAAATCTGTACATCTTAAAAATATGTTGATTTTTGTGATTGATGCTATTGATGGTGGTTTAATTTTATGACATCATCGTCCACAGGTAAAACTGACAGTGTTCCTTGAGAAAAAGACTGAATATTTCACCAAAGTTGCCTGGTGGATCATCTTCCTGACTGTCATTGCATTGCTCCTGTTGTTGGCAGCTCTTGTTTTCTTGTTGTGGAAGGTAAATATACTCAATCTATAATCGTTTGGTTTTGAGAGCAGCAGTGAGCATGCTGTGGAAGAATGATCGCTAATACTGCTATTCCATGTTTTTTCCATTCCATTGATCCAGTAGCTCATTGTTCACAGTTTTCCCATTTCTGAGTCCATGCTATAGATTTACCAATCATGATATTAGAAGACACTAAAGGAGTGATATATCAGTCTGAAATTATACCGTTATATATTCCAAAGTGCTCAGTTTATATTCACAATCTGTTTCTTCAAAGTTTGAAGTAACTGCAGGATTTTTCTGATTTGCAGGATAATAAAATTGCATTTCACTCTTATCCAGTATAGTTTATGTTCTAATTAAAAAAAAAAAAACTACATATAAAATGTAAAATACTTTGACTGCCTTATGATGAACAGATAAAAGTTAAGAACTGTATATATGTATTTTATATTGTCAGTATAGAGCCATTTGTCAATATACTGTATGTTAAAATTACATTTCATGAACTACATTTCATGTATTGATTATCTCATATTTTTCATCCTTGTCAGCGTGGATGCATCAACTACCTCGCTCAGAAAAAGAAGCCCTCACATGACGGAGATCAGAATGCAGAAACTGCTCACCTTAAAGACTGAAAGACAAACACAGGTCCTATACAGTACCTCAGTGGTATGAGACACGTGCCGTTAGCGCAGGATGTTAGGGTTTTGATTCAGCCTCAAACACCATCTACCATCTTTGATGCATAACCATTTTTCGGACTGTAGTGTATTTCAACTCTGTAAATAAAGGTACAACTGAAATGCACATACAGTTTATTTTTTATTCCATGTTTTTGATGCTTTTATAAATAATAAAAAGGGAAGAAAAAAAAGAAACACACTTTCTTCTTTTTTAATGAAGCAGAAAATATCACTTGTGTGATACCAAAAAACTGTAACAACATGAAAAGGTTTGTGCTATACTGTCACTAGAAAGGAATGTGCAAGTGATGGAAATGGATCAGGGAGTCAAACTCAGGGGAAACTTTACCTGAAATTCAGTCGAAATAACCGCAGCCACTACATCCTAACCCGACGGCTGATCATAGAAAGCACATGTGATCGCAACACTTTTGTTTTAGAAATAGAGTGAAACACTGTTTTTTCATTTGTAGTTGTGCAACATAATACTGTGTTTGTGGTGAAATCTTGTGCATGTCTCCTATTTATTCATTCCAGAATTAACTTTGATGCAAGTCCAACAATTAGATTGTTGGTATGAACCGCTTTAGAGGATGACATCATCTTTCTTACAGTTGATTACAAGTAATAATAACAAAATCATTTTGGCAAAAATTTATAATGAGTCCCTTCTCTTGTTATTTTCTGTATTGTACAGGTGCAAAAGCCCATTTGGCTAGAAGTGTTCAAATCAAATGATTTTACAATCAATCAACAGAGCAGTGTCCTTTCACAGCAACTATACACTCTGTTTTATATTCTCAGTGTGTATCTCTTTTGGGATCCATCTTTCAATACTGTCATTCAATAGTTTGAAAAAGTTTTTATCCTCACCAAAACACATTCAGAATATGACAATTACTTACTAAAGCTTCTACGTTCCTCTCAACATTCAATCCAGTGGTCTCATTATTATCTTTTGTTGCTTTTAGGAAAAATACATAGAAAAGTGTGGTATTAAAAAAAAAACACCATAAGATCTTCTAAACATGAACTCAGAGCCTTGAAACCAGAAACTACAATACATATAAAACCACCATACAAACACACATACATTCATACACTCCTTGACAATCTCTGGATAAGGCTACAAACACCGGAAAAGAAACAATAGGTGGTCCAATATTGTATGGTAATTACTTGTTTTGTTGTGACTGGTTTAATACCAATATTTTTTGCAATGTAACTTGATTTTTTTTCCTTTTTTTGCACAAGAGAAAATAAAAACACTTCTTTTAATAGATATAAACACTTGACTTAAAAACTATAACAATAAGAACAATTAAATATGATATTACAAATAAATTAAATACATCAATATATTACATTAAGTAAACCCTTTTCATCACAAGTAACCACATTTTTTATAAGTTCCTTGTAGAGTAGTACTGTTGACTTTTTTTTAAATCTCCAAGCCCAATTAGGGACATTTAATCGAGATGAATTGAGTAATTATTAATTGAGTAAAATTAACAAAATGAACCACAACTGATCTGAAAACAAACATCAATTAAATTAACTTCATTTCACGAGAAAGGCAGCAAACAAACTCCCTCAGATCAAATCAGCTGGTCACTGAAACTACACAGCAATTACCTGGCACACCTAATCTTCATCTCTCAGACCACCAAACCATGAAACTGTGAGCTTCATCACCCAAACATGCTGCCAATGCATCTGCTGTCGCAGTACTTTAGTTTTTCTTTAACCCACACCTTTATATGCTCCAGCACTGCACATCATTCAGCAGCAAGACTCCAATACGTCAAACATCTCATGAATGGCACTAAAAAAATTGCAATATTTATTAACTAATGATTATCATCAATGGCTGCTTTATGCCTCTTTTGTGGGTTGGGCTGTAGGAAAAATATTCACATCAACTCATTCATTTTGTGCTGTGAACAGGTTTTGGATTATTGCTTACTTCGCCTGTTTTATCTATTTTCTGCTGGTGCAACCAAATGGAATGACTATTTTTTTTTCTTCATAATGTGCTTCAGAGCGTGACAGAAAACCTCCCATCTCCACGCTATAATAACCGGCTATCTCCACAAGAGGGCAACAGTGACCATAAAAGGCAAAGACAACAACGGAACCAGGGAGAAGGTGAGCTGGCAAGTTGCGGATCGGACCCGTCCCTTGCCATTGTTCCTGTTCCACTTAGACCCGTTTCTTTCTCTGACTCGAGACGGCTTTTCAGGGTTGGTGGCAGGATTACCAGGGGGTTTGTTAGAGGGGGGAGAGTAAGGCCCATAACCTGGCCAATCATCATTGTACCTTTCCCCGTGATCTCCACCCCCTGAGCCACTGCCCTCCTCACCTGGAACAAAAGAAAAAATAGATTTCTGACTAATGAATGGATAAAAAAGTTCTCATCATCACTCTCTCCATTAAAGATATGGACAAATGCATAAACTGACTGACAGGAACACTCACTGTCCATGAAGTCCATGTCCTGTCCGGTCTGAGCATGTCTCAGTTTGTTGGTCACGACCCTGAGCTCCATGATGAGCTGTCTGGTCCTAATATCTGGCCTGGCGATGTCCACTTCCACTTCGGGGTTGTTGATCTGGTTGACCAACCCATCGCCCGTCACATCCGGGAGGTACCTGAGGGTGCAAAAACACACTTTTCAAAGCAGCTACAACTGCAGCTACATCACCGTGCTGCCTATAAATAAGTTCTGATAATTAATTAGTCTATCCCTTTTTAGCATTGACTAATTGTAATGTAGCTATATTATCATTTTGGACATTTTATACCAGCACATGTCTGGCTGCACTTTGTGTTTTAAGTTGCTAAGGTTGGTGTGCTGTTAAATAAAACTGTTGCCTAATGCGGTTGGAACGTCATAGACACAAAATCATCCATGATGCATGCATGTTGCGTGTTTGTCATCTCTCCCAGCACAGACAGGATTATATGTTTCTAAAAGTATCCCAGATACAAGGTGTTGGGCTGCATCTGTCTGCATAAGAGCAAGTTGACCCAGAGAGCGCGTGGGGGACTGGAGGTGGCAGAATTCAATAAACCCAGTTCCATCTGTTGCATCCCTCCACCTCTGCACCATCACTCACTCCTCCGCCTCCACCGAATCCCCTCCTCCCTCCACCCCTCCACTCTGATCTCGCTTACCTCCCCCTGGTCTGCCCATTCCAGCAGCGGTCCTCATTAGTGACGTCAGCAGCGATCTTCTCATCATTGCAGATGGTGTGTGGGAGGGACACCCAGAAGCCACGCATGGGCCTCAGTCGCTCCTTCAGCTCAGTAACCTGCACGGAGGCGGAAAGAAATTAGTTGTGACTCAGACCTGGTTTTAAAGCTTCCTTGTTTGGTATGGCTGGCTGGAGGAAGCATATTGAAGCTCCAGTCCTGACGTTGGGCAAAGTCAGACGGTGGCATGACATGGTTTCTGGGTCAGTTCTAAAGCCACATGTCTTTCATGTTTTATAGATAGATGTGAATATCTTCCATCCCATTTCTCTCTCCTTGGCTCTTGGTTTCATTTATTTTACAGCACTTCTAGGTTGCGAGACCACTCTGTGGTCACAGGAGTGCTGTGTGGGCTGTGACTGCTGATCTCTTTATTATTAGCCACTTGTGACAAGCTTAGATTTATTTCACCGTTGTCTGTCCTCTCTTTGCTTTCTGCTCAGTGGAAATGTCTGAATTCTGACACGTGTGCAATGCAAACATTCTTAATTGCAGTTTCATCATATTCTATTGTCGAGTATGTAAAGCAGCACTAATCGATATCTTTGTATGAACGTTGGGTCAAATTATCAGATGTAATGTGAAGAGCCACAAGTAATGATCACCCAGCTGCAGTTTCCCTCAGCTTTACCGAGAGTTTTTGCATCAATGAATGAACGAATGAATGAATGAATGATTGAACGAATGAATGAATGAATGCTCATGTTGCCACTGTTTGCAACGACAACCTTAAAAGATGGCAAGATGTGGACGAAAAAAATCCATCCATGTAGATTTACATTGTTTTAAATGTACTATATTAAAAGATATGAATGGATGAGTAGCCAGTTTACACAGGGTATGACTCATCCTCACCAGTCGGTCCAGGTTAGTGCCTGCAGCAGTGGTGGGTTTCTCCTCAGGGCTGTAGGTACGAAAGGGTCTCCTGTTGCCCCCTGAGTCTTTTGGTGATCGTTTGGACCGTCCTGGGGCTGGCCTGGGGCTTCCACAGCCTTGGAATACCTAAACAACCAGTATAAACAGCTATGTATAAAGTGTCTTTTTTTTCTTTTTTTAAAATTCATATTAAATTATGTTCTCTATGATAGAACTAAACCTCAAAATCATGCTCTGTTGAAGAAAAGGAAAGAACTTCCTGTTCCCTTAAAGCTCTGCTATCACAAACCAGGAGCTTGTGGGCGTCTCTCTGGTGGATTAGCTCCTAGGATGCCTGCCATGTTTTAAACATACTGTATGGCTGCCATGCTCTCTGTGTACAAGTTAGTCTTTTTTACTGCATGCTGTCTCATTAAGAACATTGAAATTTTATTCTAACAATAATAATAATAATAATAATAATAATAATAATAATAATAATGATAATAGAAAAACAGCTAGTCTGTTATCTTGTGAAAACAATAGAGAAATACATCAATTTCCATTTTATTTCCCCTTTGAATTCCCCCATAATCCACTTGTACCCTCATACTTGCCTTGGTGGAGATGCTGACACTGTTTTCCTGCATGTGCATGATGGCCTCTGACACTTTGACTGAGATGGAGTCGGCTGCAAGCTCCACATTAAAAGGCCCCTCCAACTTCTCTGAAACCTGGTACAGAGCATCTGATAGAGGGACGAGATGTCAGGGTGATAAAGGTTGCTAAAGCTACATTCACTCAAGTTTTTATTGTGTGGTATTAAGTGGTGACCTATAGAAGACAGTGATAAACATCAAAACAAGGGTTCCCTGTGTCTGGAATCCCTAAGGAGCTAACCAGCTAAAAAGGTTTGATTTACATATCTGTATGGGTTTACAGGACTGTAAGATTGGGAGAACCGTGGTTGGACAAAAAGATACACATGGATAAAATGGGTTTAGATGAAGTAGACTGGATTGATGATGAAAGGAAAGAGGGAGAGAAGAAAGAAAGGAATGCATGGGTTTGATGAAAGGGGAAAGGAAACACAGGAAGACAGATCAATTGTGAAGGAGCAGAAAAGCATGAATGATTAATGGAGGAGGAATTCATTAGGGGAAAGGGAAATGAAGGTAAATGAGCGATGGAGGGCAATAAAAGGAGTCTACTTTTAGGTATGCTAGGCTATGGGTTTTTTTCCCTTAATAATCGTTGAAAACAAGGGAATTGTGCTCTTTGAAACATGCATGAAATACATAATATACCCCATCAGAAACATTATGAAATGTATCATGCACCTGACTCTAAACCCACTTAAACAATAGCAGCATATTAGAATGCACCGTTCATCCGATCCTCACTCACCAATGAAATTGTTCCACTCGGTTTCCAGGTCGGCCTGATTGGCTAAGCAGCCCTTCATCACGTTAAGGCACAGAGAGTGGCAGGGCCGCACCGACGCCATGCCTCGACACAGAGGGCAGTACAACTGACGCATTAGCCCGCGCACACACTCTGAGTCTGCAGTCAACTGAGAAAGAACGCAGTAGGACGAAGAGTTTACAGGGCGAGAAGTGCAAGGAGACATCGTCATCAATATCTCCTGCCACATGAGCAGATACATGCTGAGAGCAAAATTAGAATCAAGGACCATTACTCCAGTAACACCTGTTTTTCAGCGGTAATTTCCTACAATCTACCACAATACATATTAAAGGTCTCCACAAAATTTCATTCACCTGTCATTACTGCTTTTTGAAAAAATGTGTTCAGTTTGAAGTGTAAAATGAAACAAGGAGTCTTCAACTGTTAGAGAGCTTTGTCCTGCTTCGTTGATCGAATCACGAAATCACAATGGAAAAAATGTCCATATAATATCTCCAGGTTCTAGCTTCTCAAACAGAGCATTTGATGCTAAAATGACACTAAATACCCTGGAGTTTGGAGTGTTGTTCAGATAAAACAATCAATATGAATGAGTCAATAAACAGTTTTTATTTGTTGTTGTTTTATTTCATGTGCAAAATAAATACATTTTGTTTATTCATTTATTCAAATAATTACAACTTCAGAGACAAAGTTGCAGCCCTCAGCTTGTACAGAACAAAATACTCACTTACTGCAGTTCATAATTTAGACTGGGAAAATAAGGTGAATCTACAGGCTCTAAATGAATTAAAGATTCACATCAATATAACGCATTTTGATTTCGATTTAGGCTAGAAAGGGTATAATTCTTGCTCATGAAAGTCTTGCCCGTGTAGTTTTAACAGCAGAACAGATGACAGCACAAGGAAAAACCCACCTTTGTTGCTTTGTTAACAATATCTCGACCAGTAGCCAGACCCTGAGATAATGCTCTGGCAGCAATGAAAGCCCTGGAAACCTGAAATTTCGAAAGGACAGAGAACACAATATAATTAGTTAATTGAACTGCAAATACAGTTACGCAGTATCAGAGCCTTTGGTTTTGTCCATGTCAATGTGGGGCCTATTTAATCACAAGACACATACTTGCACACGCAATTTGCGCGGCACATCCCCAAACGGCTGCAGCTGTTCGGCGTGTTTGCTGACACACTCCAGGTAGTCCTCACTAAACTGATACTGGGGGTTAACCAGGGAGAAGACGCGCTCCACCAGTCTGGACCAGAAGTCTGACAGGACCTCTGACAGACTTACACTTCCCCCTGTGGACACAAGAGCAACAGTCAGCACACAGCTTTACTGTGACACTGTAAATCATGTTCACCCAGTGGGCTAAAATGATGCTCATTGAACCTGATTAAAGGGATAGTTCACCATCAAACTAAGAAGTCAGGAAGTATTGAATCCTTTGTCAGTTCAGTAAAAAGTAATTGTATCTTGTGCACACTAGTATCACTCTCCTAAAGTAATATACTGACAGTTTTTAGACCGACTACGTCACATCTAAGAGCGACCAACACGTAAACAAACAAAACAATGTTTCTTTTTGCTCCACTGATGGCTACATTTTGTGTTATATTGTGTTCAGTATTCTCTTCTTCCTTATTTATTTCCTCCTTAAAAGGTGGGTTCTTGCAAGTACATGAGTCAACTGGCAGACAGATTCTGAATATGCAACTCTCAAATATGCAATCTACTATTCAGCCAAATTAGCCATACATGCTGTCTGGCACACAAAGACAGCTTGACTAAGCAGCGAAGCCTGCAGACAGACTTGCTAGTGAGCGTCTGTCATGCCAAAATGGAACGATGCAGAGCAGAAATAGAAAACCATTCGTGGGATTCCAGTTCTCTCTCTCTCTCTCTCTTTTTCGCTCCAACTCTTTTTGGCATTTCTATTCTCAACAAAAAACAAAACAATGCTGACTCTTTTCTGCTGTTCAGAATAGCTGTGGATTCACCACTGCAAGGATCTGGACTGATAAAACTACACCTAACTCCCAGTGCAGGGAATCATCGCAGCTCTTTAACAGACTGCTTTACCATCTTTACTGCCTAACAGGTTTTTAAACACTTCTGTGCATTTACTCATTCCTCATAATGGAGATGGTGGCTCACATAAGCTAATAAAGTCAGGCTGCTTGTTTGAATAATTGAATTAACATGTCCTGCATTGTTTTCAAAGCAGAGAGTAGAGATGATGATTTGCTTGTTGCAAAGACTATTAGACCATCTGAACACATAAGGAAAAAGTTATTCTTTAAGGAGAATAATATAAATTTTTAATTAACCAGAATAATATCTGCGCAGCTCCACAAATAACTCCTGGAAGACGTATGAATTCTGGGTGAAGAGCCTGCCGTAGGTCTTGGTAAACATCTGGTTCATAGACTTCTCTGACAAGTCTATAAGCTCTCTGAAGAACTCTGCAGAAAGAAGAAGAGATTTGATATTAATCTGTCACCCACCTTCTTTTCCTCTAGTATCTCAACCAGGTTTCTATATACGTAGGAGCTCAGCCACCCCCTCCCCTCCAAGATTAACTCCATTTATGACATTAGGATTCAGATGCGGTCTCCCACTCCTTCCGCATGATTTCATGATTCATTTTATGCATTACATAAATGGGGAGGGAAAAAAGGTGATAGCGATCCACAGCAGGGAGGATGAGAATGAGTTGGGCTGTCTGCTGTGGATGCTACAAACCTGCAGCCACACATACAGAATTTGAGACAGCGTGGGCTGAATTCTCTGAAATACAGTCACTGAAGCCGTCTAGGTAGGTTTCCCACACTGATCATTTCTTTAAAGGGACACTCCACTAATTTTTCAAATGAAGGGCAGTTTGCTAGCCATTTTTAGTCCTACTGAGGCTGTGAAAACTGTTTTTACAATGCCTTCTATGGCATTTCTATGGATGATACTGATTATATTATGGTGACATCATCAGATATCCAATAGGATCCACTATTTCTTGAGTTTAACCCATAAAAGGGATTAAAGTCAGGATATCTCAACTTTGGGTGCTTCAATAGTGACCGTTATGTTTTTACTACATTCTCTTATAATGAAATCTTGTAAATTTCCCCACTGTGGGACTAATAAAGGGATATCTTATCTTATCTTATCTTATGAGTCTCCCAACTTTATAAAAGTGCAGTAATTAAATTGATAATTAACATAAATAAGAACCATGCTAGGATCTCTGCAATCTGTATGCATTGCTTTGCTTTTAAACTCAATTTTGTGGCTCAGACGTGTGATCGCCCGAGAGGAACTGTGCAGGCGGAGATCCTTACTAAGTTTTTAATCAGTCACTCATCGCAACTCACTCAGTAGATAAGGTGGGTGAGACGAGGAGAAGTCGAGTGCAGTAACACAGTTTTCAAACCATTTTCAAACCTGGTAATGTTCTCATTACACATGATTAATATCGTTACAAGCTTGTGAGTCTCACCATCAAACCTGCGGTGTCTCTGGGTAAAAGTGGTCAAAAGGAACTGGCTGTTCTCCTCGACAGCTTTTAGGAAATCTCTCTCACTCTGGAGGGCCAGCGTCTCCTCCATCTGGCTGGAGCAGCAGGTGTAGTCCTGAGGACAAAGCCGCAAGTGCTCACCTGGAAGACCGAAGGTGAAAGCAGGCCAGGGGAGACAGAAAGGTTATAGGATCAATCTCATGCTTAGAAACTATATATAATAATAATGTTTGCCTTTGCTCTGACTGTGCACCGTAATTTTGTTTCTGTCGCGGCTGTATTCTATACAGGCGATATAAAAGTGACATAAAGGCACAAATAAGACTGTTATTAAAACTTCAACAAAGACAAACCCATTCTCAATAATGTCAGAAGGTCCATCATTAGCTGAATAGATGTTTTAGTGAGAAATACAATTCCTCTATGCTTCAGTCTGTTCAGTTATTGTGGGGAAAATCTTATCAAAGATAGTGATGTGAAAGAAAATCGTAATTTCCCTTGCATGAATTATTCAGCTTCAATCTGTCTTTCTTTGTCAGCTCAGGTTGGGTCTTTGATATGTCAGAGGTAATGATATGCAAACGACAACCAGGGGAGAGAAGAAGAAAAAAAAAACGCAGCAACCTGAATGTGGAAAAGGTTTGAATTCTTTTTTCGTGTAATTTTACATCTAACATTAATACGCTGCGAATAAAGCTGAAAGTTTCTTTCCTAACTCCACCCTCGCTTATTCTCCTCTCTGCCTCTTTTGTTCTCCGTGTGTGTCTCACTAGTAGCCCTCTCTCATCCCTCTATTTCCATTTCTAAACTGCCTCTCTTCATCCTTCACTCTCCCAGCCATCTGCTCCCCTGGCCCACGGGACAGTGAGCCAAGACTCAGGCGGTGATAGCACAACACACACACACACACACACACACACACACACACACACACATAAAATCAATCAATATTGCAGTTGTCTCAGTGGCTAACAGAGCTGAATTACCACAAAATAAATAATCACACATCTGCAAGATCTGCAATTTCACAAACATATATTTCAGTCATAAATTTTACCTTTTGCAGTGAAAGGAATACACACACACATTCTCTAAACGATTTTCATGCAAAGCTTGAATCACCATTAAAATAGACATTTTCAGGCACTCAAATGCTCCTTCATTTCCTCCCTTACTTTGTCAGACATTTATACAAATTTGCACCTAAACCACCCCTCCTCCCCCTCCTCTTCCTCCTCTAGCCACTCTCATTAAAACTTCACATTATCCAAAACTGTAATCCGTATCATGCAGGAGATAAGATTATCACCAGTGTACAGAGTCTATGAGTATATTGCAGGGATTTAACAGTGGGCCAGTAGGCAAAGACTAATTAGGGGCGAGGTTCTTTGTTGCACCGGTGTTGGCAATTTGCTCATCCCCTTAATCATCCTATTTAAGCAGCGCTGAGGGAAGAGGGGCGGGTGTAATTTGTTTTAAACCACCATGCATTCTTTCTCTATGGGAAAACTCGCCATGATATTCAAGCATTGAGTCTCAGGCGCTCATTAGTGAGTTTTGAGCCACCTTGCACTTTCAGACATCACTGTAAACCGGGACTTGTATTATGTTTGTCACTAAAAACAATTTTTCTCCTGCAGGCTATCTAATGTTCCCATAATGACTCGCGGCGTGTCTGTGTTTGTGTGCTTGGGAGTTTATAGTGACCTTAATGTGCAGAGTAGTATTTTTTATCCCTGAGACAAAGCATGCTGACGCGCCTATCTGTTGTGCATCTTAAATGTTATAAAATTGAATTAGGTAGGCCTGCCTGATTATTCAGGAATAACTATTCTGCTTAAGTCCCTAAAACTGTCTGAGTAAAAACCACCGCTGGCTACACGCAGAGTCTTACCGGAGATTTGAGTCAGCGGTGCGGTGCCTGTGCTGTACCCCTGCTCAGCGTACACCTGCCGGGTGTCGGCGCAGCTCCTCCCCGCAGCAGCCACGGGGCTTCGGTGCTCCGACAGTGCACAGAGCGTACAGATCATCACCAGCAGTGGGTACCTGAGCAAAGATAGCCGCGTATCCATCTTCACAGCAGGACTCAGAAAACGGGAGAGGGGGCTGGTTGCGTGAAGCACCCTTTTTATTTTCTTCTTTTTTTTTTTTTAAGAATGAATGGCCGGTTCAGATGCACGCAGAAGTAAAAGGAGTAACAGTATCCAAAGTAGTCAGTCGTTTAAACGTGTCATAGTGTTCCCCGAGAAGACCAATGGAAAGCATCCGGCCTAGTTTTTCCATCAAACGTGTGTTTCCATTTACTGTACGATTAATTTATCCTAGCTGGGAGAGCCGCTCGTTTAGGTAAAGGGAGTGTGAATGGGGCACTCCCGTTCTTCAGCCTCATCTCCCAGCTGTAAGACCGCATGAGTTAGCCGGAGAATACCGGAAAAGGGGCTGCTTTCAAAATAAAATCAAGAGCAAGTTTACGAAAAGTTTTTTTTTTTCAGCAAGGCATAAACCCACAAAGGCAATTAACCTGTTTATGGCTTTTGGAGTACCTGAATTTTCTTTGAATAAAAAGCAAAACATCAATCTTCAAGACAGCGTTTTTTTAAATTATCATACTTCGTTTAAAGGACATCTTTAATGAATAAAGCATAGAATACAGTTTGCAATTGGCTGACTCTCACTTATGTTAGGTCTGCCATTTTCTTTTGGCTGTCTGCAGCCCTATGCTGGCAATGCCGGTTCAGGTTTAGCAGCTGAACCGGTGTACTTGAGGCTGATTCTGGGATGTCATTCAAACTGTGTTTGGCACAAGCTTGGCAACCATACCTGGGGTGAGTTATTTCCTCTGGCCTGCCAGTTTTGGGTCATTATAGGCCTTGCCCTTTTGGCTACTTGGGCTTCATTCTGTGGTTCTATTTTCAGCAGCACAGATGCTACTGATTACTGAGGGATTCTAGAAATACTACATACAGTAGAGTGGCTCTATATCCGCTCATGCTTTTTCAACTGTATGTTGCTATTTATTACTCTTATGATATGACTGTATGGTATACAGGCTCTACTATGGCATATAATTTAGTATTAACACTAGTTTGGAGATGTGTGTTATACCTCTGCATAATTCTTTTATCAAAGTATACTGAGCAACATTAGAAACACATCATTTAAAAAACCTAATATTTTCCTTTCTCTCGCCCTGATCTACTAAAATCACCTTCATGCACGACAATGCCATGTGTAGCTCATGTCTGTCGGGAGTAGCCCACCTGGACCAGCACAATATTGCTGTCCTTGCTTGGCCAGCATATTCACCAGATCTCAACCCAATAGAGCATCTGTGTCTGGATCGCCGGGTGAGACGGAGATATCCTGCTCCAGCAACACATGCCCAACTTGTCAAAGCACTGCAAGAAGAATGGCATGCCATCCCACAAGTTCAGATTAACGTCTTATCCATTCAGGAGGTGTAAAGTAATGATAGTTGCTGGACGTGATCACACGCGGTACTGACTATATCACCATCCACACTTTTTGACTTGTAAACACAAAGGCAATTAACCATAAATTTGCACAAAAAGGATTTTTCTTTACGGCTAAATGGTGAATAAAGCTGTGTGAACCATGAATTTGCTTTTGATATTTAATATTAACAGGATGGATGGCATGACATTAAAAAAATACGCGTTTCTACTGTTGCTCAGTATATTTTATTTTGAAGGTTCTGACCAGAAGTTGTGTGTCTCACACTAGCTGATTTGACTCTGATCATTGCTTTACTAACACATAACAATGGCCATGCAGGGGCTCACTGGGGGAGAGAGGGGTGAGGAGTCTGTGGTGACGGGGCGGGGAGCAGCTGAGCCCTCCACCTCATCCCTCTAAAACCTGGACACACAGACGCAGAGCAGACCGACATACCGTCTATGAAACAGATTGAAAGATACATGGACGCAACATAATAAATGACAACAAATATAAAAACTTATAGAAGAGTTGTCCATGAAATGGGTAAAGCAAATATTTCACAGGTGCATTTTTACACGCACATACTATACATAGCAATAGTTACATTAACAATATGAAGTATTTCTATCGCTTAAAAGTGTGGTTCCATTGATTTGCGCTCAACTCGGTAGATTTTGCTGCCTGCCGCGCACAACCACTGACCGATTGCTTACAACTATGCTTTGTAAAGACCAATCATCTTCTGATCTGAAGAGGTGCTAGCCAATCGGCATCCAGAATCACTTTACATACTGTTTCGCGCCCTTGAATCTACGGTAAGGGCTATGAAGAAAGAAAATTCACGATTAATATCAAGAAAGGAACAAACTGATAAGTAATTATATTACCATGGGCTAAGATGCTCTATTAGCTACTTTGCTAATGATACGTCTTGATTTATTCTTGCTGCTGCTGTTGTTCGCTGGCTATTGAGTCTGGTCTTATCTCAGCCATGTTACAAAGATTCACAATCGATTGTAGTCCCATTTGTTTAATGATATGATTGTCAAATTTGTCTGTTGGTCAGATTTTATATTACTGTTGGTCGAAAAAAAAAATCACCAAGTAGTTTGTCTTAATTATCCTTGTAAGTCCGATAATGGATGACGCTAAATTAGCCACTATCTGATGCTTTATCAAAATGCTAGCTAGCTTGATTTGGTCTTGGTGTTAGCTCATTTTGTCTCCTCTCTTTGACAAACCCCGGAGTTCAAAACCATCTAAAGATTCCTGGTGCCTCTCTGACTGAAAATGGCTAATGGAAACTCAGTTTCGGACAGGTAAAGTAATCTGAGCCTTACTAACTTGACCATCTAAATGTGCTTTAGCTAACTTAACTCTAAATACGTCACAATTTCAAAGAACTTGTTTTTGCATAATGGAGCCTTGCAGGCATGTATGAGGTGCACATATTTTAACAATTAAATGTTTGCATATAAATTAGCTGCAATAAAATTTAAAACGGTATGAGAAATGTTAACGATAACACAATAATAGCCATTTCATATCCTCCCAAGTATATCCAAGTAAGACTAAAACTATAAAAGACCAGGTGGCTCTTTGAAATTGTTCATAATGACCCCACATTTTATGCTGATTATTTGCACTTCATTTGCAGCATGTGTGCATCTAAAGCAAGCAAGTAAAACAAGCCAAGAAATACAGTTGAAACAGTATGCAATGTACAGTCAACACTGTATCTTCTCAGTTTTACACAGATGTAAGATTTGTCTTGATTCTGTTTTCTTATTTTTATTAGTCATGAGGAGGAGGAGGTGGATGACTTCACCGATTCAGGCAGTGACTATGAGGTCACAATTAAAGCTGCAAAGCGGAAACGACAATCAGTCGCTGCTCCTCAGGTAGATTACCTTATTCTCTCTCAGAATAGTCATTCATATTAGAAGACGCTCAGTTTGATTATCCACCAGGGGGTGCATTAGGGCGAAGACCCTTTCTCAATTTTTTATTTTAATGGTATTGAATCAAGTCGTATTAACATCGATCATCTATCAGGTCTTTACAGAAGATCTCTAACACTGTGGTAGATGTTTGATTCAAGCCTTCACCTTATCTTGCAGGGTCTACTACTACTACACTTGACAACATCAATTCATTTTAAATCCTCTTCTTAGCTGCTCTCCAATCTCTTTCATTTTAAGCCACCCAAGAGACCCAGGCGTAAAGCTGCATTGAGGATGACGTCCAGCCCCAGTAGTAGTCCCATCCCCACTCCTCCAGACCCCTCCCTGCAGGAGCAGCAGCAGCACTCCCCGGGGACGCAAAGGCAGGCTTCTCCCAGATCTGCGATGAGAGAGAATACGGAGAACCAGGGCATTAGTGCAAACGATATCTATGATGCTGTCTGCTCTGGAAAGAGTGCCATGGTGGTGAGCAAACCCTAACCTGAAGAGCACGGGGGGGTGTAGAGATAAACATTTCAAGGGAGGGAGGTGCTGAAAGGAGGCATTTATAATGAGAAGAAAAACAAGGCTTCAAGAGAAACAATGAAACAGATTATCATCTGCTGTCAGTAGCTGACTGATGTGACCCTATAGAATTTCCTTTAATATGTGAAGATGAGAAACTGTTTTTAGTGGGTTGTGTAGTGAATGATTGACATCCTGCTTCCATCCCAACCATTGTTGTGCTATACTGAGTCTCTTCTGGGTAAAGACTAAAAAAGAGGGATCACATAACAATAAAAAGACAGAAGGTGTGTTGAGCATCAATAAAAAGACTGTCACTAGTTTTACAGTGTTGAGCAGCAACACAGTGCAGATGGTGATTCTGGACAAAGGCCCACTTTCATTAAGCACATTTACAAATCTGACATCTCTGCTATGCAAAGATTTCCCAGTTCTAGGCAGAATTTGACGTCATGCTTCCACTACATTTTGAATTTACGTACATTACACTATTATTCTCAACAGATGTTCTAAAGGAGTGTCTTTTTTTTAAGTGTGCCATGGTTGCCAAAAATGATTAAGCAAAGGAGATGGTGAATAAAACTGAAATTTAAGATTTGCAGCAATTATAAGCGAGGGGAGAAAGTTGAGGCACACAGACCCACATATGGTACTGAGAAAAAGTTGCAATCAGTAATGTTATTCAAATGATACTTTTCTATAATATCCATCTGCCCTTTGATCAGAGCCCTCATTGGCTCCTCTGTCCCTGTCAAACTTAAGGCTGTGGTGGACGAGTGGCTGGACACCTACAAGCAAAGCCGAGAGGCAGGGCTGCTGGTTCTCATCAACTTCATTGTTAGGTCCTGCGGATGCAAAGGTCAGAGGTCAAGAGGGGAGTCCACCAGATGAGGGGCGAGGGTCAAAGTTGAAGAGATTATCTTTCCAATTTTAGCTCAGGCAGTGATCAGCAGTCAGTTATTGATCTCCCACCATGGTAACGATGTAGTGTTGATGTGCTGTGTTAATAGTCTAATGACAACACACTATATCAATATCTTGAGAAAGTGGAATGAAAATGAGAAGAAATCACAGCATGTACATCAATGTTTGGTTCAAATAGAACAACCAGGATTATTTTACTATTACATGTATGTTCAGGTGCTGTTTACACTTTCATTTCTAGTGTGGATCATCGTGTTAACGTGCCATTCTTCTGTCCAGGTGTGGTCACCAGAGATATGTTTGACACCATGGAGAATGCTGAGATCATAAGCTCATTGACTAAAGAGTTCAATGAGGTGAGAGAAAGAAAAAAAAGTACATCAGACATTGTTAAGATTTGTTTGAATAAATCTTTAAAAAAAAAAGAAGATTATTATGTCTTCTCACTTGTAATAATCTTGCTGGAATTTGATGAAGTGAATTGTCATTAGCAGAGATAACCACGGGATTCTACCCAAAGTAAGTACATTAAGCACAGTGTAACGTATTTCTTCCATTTCTTTTTGTTTCCTTTGGTTTTCCAGGATTCAGTGACTTACCCTCTGTGCACCCCAGGCCCCCAGCTAAAGCGTGTCAAAGCAGGCCTGTGTGAGTTCGCTCGGGTCCTGGTGCGCTCCAGCCGGAATAGCCTCATCTATGACGATTACCTGTTCCCCTCCCTGCTGGCTCTGCTCACAGGCATGTCTGACTCCCAGGTCAGAGCCTTCAGACACACCAGCACTCTGCTTGGTAAGCACATTGGTATAATACAGGCATGTAGAATAGGGAAATAAACACACACACTTAAAACTGGTGTCAATAGTGAGCTGCTTCTTCACTTGTTTAAACCTCAACTTTATGCTTGTGATGCTGAGGTGTTTTCTCCTCCTTTTTTTGGGAGGCAGGACAAACTGTGCCATGCAGCTGACATCTGTTTAAGTTGCTAGAGAATTTAATTTGTTTCTCATAATGTGCTCCTTCTGAATACCTTGCAAAATGTGACCAATGGTCACATTCTGCAACCCTTAGTTCCGTCTGTACAGTCTAACCTCGTCAGTCTGCATGGTGTTTTTTTTCCCTCTCTTATTAGCCATGAAGTTGATGACTGGGATGGTGGAAGTAGCTGTGATGGTGTCCATTCAGCTGCAGACCACCGAACGCCAATACAACATGGAGAACAGCAAGAGCGCGCATGAGAGAGCCTCTGACAGACTGGAAGGGCTGCATGCCACCCTTAGTGAGGTGATACATAAGCACACATAGACACCGTCCTAAATGCAGACACATGGCTGCTTCAGCATGCAGGTCAGGACATTAAAGCTGTGATGCGTCTTCGTTGTTGTCTCATGATGTAACGGAGTGATGGCGTGGATAGCAAAACGGAGGAAGAGAGAGAACATAGCGAAGGTTAAGGATGATAAACAGGCCAAATAAAATGACTGTCCAAAGTTTGGCATCATTTCAAGCAAAAATCAAACTAGCCTGCTGTTTGTGTTTGTGTTCAGTTCAGCCCCATACTAAACTCAACACTGACCTGACCTGAGCTTATTTCCCTCCAGTCCAATCTTTCTTCCCTGTCCGCTCTTTATATCATGAACACTTCCCCTCCAGTCAGCAGGTACCGAGGGCAAAGAGAGACTAATTGCAGTACATGACACCACAGCCCGTTGCTGCAGACCGGTAGAGAAAGAGAGAGTGAAAATAGATCCACTTTTGAATCCAAAAAGTACAAAAGTTAGTACATTTTGTGCTCTCCTACCACTGGTTAACGACTAGATCGGAGCAGAATTTTGTCGTTTATTCCTACAGAAGTCCCAGCTCTGCCACAGGCTCTCCTTTCCAGAGCTTCCTGGGTCTCAGTAGACCCTCTGCTCCTTTTCTTCCCCACATAACACTCTGCAAAGCCCCCCCAATGTGCACAACAAGTTGAATATTTTGCGTAAATAAGCTTTGACTTTGTATGTTTGGCGTGAACAAACATTATGACAAGACGGATATAAATGTTAAAAAAATGGTAATTATTGGATAACGGAAACTCTGTCTCTCACACACACACACACACACACACACACACACACACACACACCTACTTCCCTCAGAGCGGTGTATACAATACCCCAGAAAGCAAAATATTAGGTTGTCAGCAGACATTTAATTTAGATTGATTTATTTTGAGAGCAGCGAGATGGTTCAGAACGACCATCCTTCATCATACTAAGTGAATGTACATTAGTCTGTCGAACAATGAACATATATTCTAATTTGTATATGACCGTTTTAATAACTGTAAGAATAATCGATTACTAGAATAATAATAGGCGTACCCAGCTTTTATGTCATGTTTTTTGTCTACGATGACGACGTGATGATGACATTATCTTTCCTACCCTAGCTGATCGATATCACTCACCAGATTTATCGATATGGACTGATGTAAAAATTGATACCCATGTCCCACATCCAGACTGTATCCGAAATGGGTTGTACCACGTGGACAGAGGAGTGTGTCTTGGCCACTGATTTGTCCTCTCGGTTGTGCGTGTTTGTGTATGCATGTTCTGTAGCTGCGGGAGTACAGAGAAGAGTTATCTTCCATGATGAATGCCGCGTTCCGCGGTGTGTTTGTGCACCGTTACCGCGACCTGCTGCCTGAGATCCGGGCGATTTGTATTGAGGATTTGGGCGCGTGGCTGAAAACGGACCCTGAGGACTTCCTCAATGACCGATGTCTTAAATATCTTGGATGGACCCTCCATGACAAGGTAAACACACACCGTACTTGGGAATAGACAGTAGACAACACATCACAGAATGAAGTGTTAACAGTGAAGTCATTCCACCTCCCACTACTGACAAAACCATGTGACAGAGGTCGTCTGTCTGCAGCCCTCAGTAGTTCAAAGCTGGAAACGGCAATGAAGAGGACTGTAGCCAATAGAGAATTTGCTTCTTTTTTTCTTTTTTTTTAAATCAAGCAGTTTTTTACTTTACATTCATGCTTTGTAGACTTTTACAGCCCACTCACATCAGATGGTAATGGTAGAATATCTGCAAACAGGCACAGGAAGGATCCACATATACCCACACAGACACTCGCACAAAGAGATGCATCCACTATATCCACAAAGAGCAGACTTGACCATCAGTCTACAGGTCATAGAGGGTGTGTTACTGTGCTCTCTCTTTCTGTCTGGCAGCAAAGTCTGGTGCGTCTGCGGTGTGTGCGTGCCCTGCAGGGTCTTTACCAGGAGAAGGAATTCATTGGCCGCCTTGAGCTTTTCACCAGCAGATTTAAAGTGAGGCATCCCTCTGGATTGGACTCGCACCTCATTTGCTCTCCTTTTTTTGTTCTCTCCTGTCTGCCTTTTTCTGTCTGCCTCTGCATCACTCTTTAATCTATTGCTTCATCTTATTGTGTTGTTTCTATTTAGTTGCCTGCCTTTGTCCCCTTCTCCAGAATTTTGTGCGGCCTTCCCTTATGTTTTTGCCTTTTTAGTTGTTTTTTCTTCACATTTGTTGGTATGGCCTCTTCCTTTGTCTAGGCTTGTGTCTGGGTGTGTTAATTGCTGCCAATTACTGACGGTTATTAAGCTCATCGCAAACATAAAAAAACCCTCTTAAGCCTCGTGTGCTGCAGCAGATAAATCGTTTTCCTTCCATGGCTTAAGGCCTAATCAGTGGGTCTTTGTGGGTGTGCATGTGTGTCTACGGTTAGATTTCTGCACATTTGTGTGTGTTTGTGTGTCTCTTTTTTCTTTTTTTCTTCTTGTCTGCTGCTGTGGTTGTGTATTTATCTGCGTGCGTGTGTTTTTAGGAGCGGATGCTCTGCATGGTGATGGACAAGGACTCAGACGTGGCTGTGGAAATGGTTAATCTGCTACTGCTGATCCAACAGTGAGGAGTTTCTTTGTCTCTTGTGTATTCTTTGTGCCTCTTTTTGCAATGAACAGGACAGGAATTTCATTTTAATAGCTGAAAACATACCAGATATGGTCAATTTGATACAATTTGAAGTGCCTTCTCCTCTTTTTGCACAGAAAAGTTCTACTCAAATGTAGTTCAGAGCATTAGCAACGATGCTGTTTTTTATGTTAAATTGTTCTGTGATCTTTACACCATATTGCTTCATGTGGGCGGTGTAGGTTTAAAACATTAGAGGCCGTTGTGCTTTTGTCCCTGACAAATACTGCAAATATATCCCTATTGTCTACCAATGATTCCAAGTCCAATTCCTCATCAACTGAAGTGAAATGGTTTCAACTGTGATAACACTGTCATGATTAGTGTTGAGTCACAGAGTGAGTCATGATCTCACACATGAGCCAATATCCTGCATTAAATGTCTTTGCTAATAATTAATAAAAGAATTCTTAATATTAATGAAAGATCTGTTAAATTATACCAACAAAATTGTAAGACTCTGGAAATGTCTATCAGTAAAATCAATGATCAATGCAAATGACTTCTTAATTACAATGCTTGATGGAAAAGGGATTTTCACCTTGTGCTATATTGACCTGTAATTGTTTTAACATGTGCAGGAAGACAGAAGAGGGCCTGAGAGAAGAGGAGTGTGTGTACATCTATCCCCTGGTTTACGCTTCACACAGAGGCCTGGCGGCTGCAGCTGGCTACTTCCTCCACAACAAGTCAGTTTTTCATGCATCCTTTACTTACAATGTCCTCCATATCTCACTTTATTTCATTCTTTTTTGGGGTTTGTACTTGTATAATGTGAAATATATTTTGTTCGTCGTCAGGCTGACATGTACCATCGCCAGTTACAACCAGGAGAGAGATAGAAGCGACAATGTATCCTTCTTCCTGATCCTCATCTCCTTCTACATTCAGAGCGAGGTAGTATCTCTTTGCATCCCCAATACATAACAATATCCTTAAAAAATCGATTGGTCTAATTTTATTGAGCTTCCTTGGAAATGCTTCTCTAGCCGCAAGGCTTAGCAGGAAATGTTATTCTTACAGCAGAGGCAATAAAAAAGCAATGTATGAAAATTACAAGAGGACGAGTGCATGTCGTGAAAATAGAAACCATCGTAGTTTAATCTGTAACCCACGCGTTATGCTATGTGTTGCGTAAGTGATAATCATTGTAGGTGTGACACACTCGTGCCTGACAGGTGTAGCAGTGAAGCTATGTTGTATATTTAATCCAAAATAATGAATTCACTCTTCTGACAGTTCCATGAGCATGGAGCATACCTGGTTGATAGCCTGTGGGGTGTGGCCGGATCTGAGCTGAGAGACTGGGAGACTATGACAGCCTTACTGCTACAGGACGATGGTGAGGAACCAGATGCGACTACAAACACACCAAGTGCAGCCACAGCTGTGTCAGTTTAAAAAAACAAACTCCACAATACTTTATATAACTCCCATGTTGCTCCCTTTGTCTATACTTTATTAGTCTCAACCATCACCCACTCAGTCCCCCGTCTGTCTCTCCCTTTGTGTTGTCAGGTCTGATGTATGAGGAAGAAGGGGCTCTCATAGAGCTGATGATGTGTGCCATCAGACAGGCAGCACAGGGAACGCCACCTGTTGGGAGAACTCAGGGCAAAAAGGTGGCGATGAGGAAATATACCATGATTCTCTGTAGCTGTCGTTCCAGAGCGTTGCAGGAAAAAATTGCAGCGGCATGAATTGTCCCTTCTCCGCTTGACTCGAATCCGTCTGATGGTGTCGCCTGTAACTCGGCACATCAAGTTCCCAGAGTGGAAGGAACATCATCTGTTTCGATCTGTGCCTGGTTTTCGAAATGAGATCGTTTTGGATGGGGGGAAGAGAGGATCACCTCTTTATCACCTTTTGTTGTTGCTGTTTTCATTGTTACTAGAGATGGAACCATATCAAGTAATTTATTCTCACTATGCACATTATAACGCATTAGTCTGAATCCTGCAAACGTTGGACTGAGACAGACAACTTATCACAATCAGTGACAAACGCTGTGCATGAACTTGAGCGCCCTTGTTTAAAGCAAAGTTGCTTATTTGAGCTTGAAATACTTTGTTGTGACTAAGTGGAATCTTTTGTTGCTTATGTTGATAATTGACCCTTCTGCAGTCACATTACGTTGAAGACATTGAATACTTTTTTTCCCTCACACGTGCACGTCTACATGATTTAACCGCTGACCTGTGACTGTTTATTGAACGTACTTGTGTGATTAGATCCTGAGTATGAAGGATAAGAAGCTCCAGGAACAAGACAGGAGACGTATCACCACACACTTCATTCCCCTACTGCCACAGCTGCTGGCCAAGGTACGCAGCCACGGTTAACTTTTTTCACTTTCATGTCTCGTTTTTATTTATTTATTTATTTAATGCAGAGCCTGTGGGGGATTTTTTTCCTCTGTAGTACTCAGCAGATGCAGGGAAGGTGAGCCACCTTCTAAAAGCTCCCATCTACTTTGACCTGGAGATGTACACCAGCAATACGTGGCCGGAAAAGGTATGAATGTCTAATTAATTATCCTGAATAGATGATTGAAGGGCTGCCACTATATACCAGCACTGACTACAACTGTGATTTAAAAAAAAAAAAAAAAATGAAATATTGATATACTGTCAATAATACACATATGATTATATGTAATAATCCAGTGCAGTGCATTTAGAAACAGTTTATGTGATTTAATGGTGTTCAAGTGCACAGCTGGTTCGTATTATGGCAGGAATGGAGCAACAATAAAAGTAACTCAACTCAATGTTAGTCACCCTTTAGCTTCACTTTATAATTAATTTATATATAAATATATATATATATATATATAAATGAGCCTTGCGCTGTCTTGAATATTTAATTAAAATTCTCTAATTATCCCCTTCTTCATTAATCAATATTGCTGATTGACAGTTTTATCACAAGTGATCATTGGCTGTCCCCACTCACCCACTCACTCAAGTGTTCTTGACCTGTTCTGCTTCCATCTGCTGTTCTCCAACCATCTCTCCTCTGTCACCCTGTCAGCATCTAGACCTGTTGCTGTCTCAGATATGTGGCATTATGGCGAAGCACACAGAGCCCTTTGTGTTGGAGGCTTGTGCCCTCTTAATCAGCACCCTTTGCTCCGACTGCTACACCTTCTCCTCCCGCGCCCACCTGGAATTCAGCCAGCTGCTGGACAGCCTGACTGAGTGCTTCAGTACCTACTTAAGTGAGCTGCTGCAGGTGGGAGAGCATGTCGGTGAAGCTTGCATACAGGCAAATATGACGTGTTATGTAATGCATGCACATATCAAAAACATGTAAAATTCAGTACAGCTCAACTGCAAAAAAACAACAACTGCAGCCTCCAAAATGATCATGACGTTTTAGCAATGCTTCTCCGAAACAGTTTCAACAAAAACTGAACAATATGAGTCTCATAATGGTAGGATTTCTTTCCAGATGTTTGCATTAGATTGTAGTACTTTTAGCTAGGTGTACCTACTAATAAACTGGCAGTCGAATATATGCTTTTATAATGTATGTACGCATATACTACACATGATGAAACCAAGAAAACCAAAAGTAAAGACTTGGAAAAAACAGGTTCATCTGAGGACACTTTTTTAATTAATTGGTTGTTGTTTTTATTCTACATGTTTTGTAGTAAAATGAACAAAATGAGCGTGTCTTTGTGTACCTAGGGAACTGCAGATGACAATGATGTGTACAGTGCAGCCACTGCCTTGAAAAGAATTGCAGCCTTGAGCAGGTAAGTGTGTGTTCTTATAAGCATGTCTGTAGTAAAGACTATATATACATCAAAGTGTGTCTCTGTGTTGTCCAGTGCGAGGGACCCAACAGGCTTGAAGCTGTTTGACTCCTGTCTTAAGCTTTTGAAGAGCAGACTGGAGTCCAGAGAGCTTGACAAGGAGGTCTGTGAGAAAGCCATACATTTTGCTACTTGGATTGTTGCGTCGTGATATGCCTTCATGCCACCTCTGACTTTGCTTTTTTACGTGTAGCTAGCTTGAGACATTTTAATGAAGACAGTTTCACCTCAACATTTTTAATTCTTCCCTTTAGTTTTATGCAGACGCAGAGTTCCATCCATCATGGAAAAGTCATTAAATTTCAACAACCTGGTTTTCCAGCCCTGGAAAAGTCACACAGTTAGTAAACTGAAATAGGAATCTTCAGTGGCTTCAGTTTAAGCCTACATGCTAATGTTGCGGCATTGTTTTGCAGGAGCGCTGGAGTAAAGCATATTACACAGCATAGTACACAAAGACACCTGTATGATACAGTTCTCTTCCTGCAGTTGTAGGTTGTATGATATGGACCCTTTAAAAGGCCAGTAATTAAGGAAATTTGTGGGAACCATGTAGATGTGAATCTGCTCGGAAACGATATTTTTTTGCATATTGCTCCTAAATCTCTAGAAAAGCTGATTTTAACTTACTTTGTGCATATTTTCAGCTCATGGTTGCGGCTCTGAAGTTTTCAGCCTTTCACCTGATGTGGGCTAAAGTGAATGCAGTCAACTCGACACCAGCGCAGGTACTCACTTGACACTCAAAGCAGCTGTTTTTCTACTATTTAGAAATACTTTGACCTTCTCTCCTGCTTTCACACACCAAGCGATGTCATGCACTAACGTCTTCTATCTTGATTCACTTGCGCTCATTGAGCTCATTTTCACTTTTTCTGGTGTTTTTCTCTCACTTCCTATCACACACACTGAGCACATTGTTATTTATAGGGCCATTATTGCAGATTTGCAAATGTGGGAGGAGAGTTGTGTATCTCAACTGCGTTGTCCCGTCTTCCACTTTTTCCGTGATTGCATTTTCATTGAGTCTACCTTATTATCCAAAAAGTGCACTTTTACTATTCGACTCAATCCTTCAAGTACATAATAAACATATGTATAAGGATCAGGGCAGAGTTATGGTCAAAACATATGATCGCTGAAACCAAGAAAGACAGGACAACATCCCAACTCTGACCCCATCGACGGCCCAGGGAGAGCCGAGAGAAGTGGGAATAGTGATGATCAGTCTGTCAATGCCTCTATTTATTTTGGCAACAGGATGGCATAGTTAACAGGAAGAGAACAGCTAAATAGAGG
Source organism: Chaunax sp. Z400 (assembly GCA_037577475.1). Classification (NCBI taxonomy): domain Eukaryota; kingdom Metazoa; phylum Chordata; class Actinopteri; order Lophiiformes; family Chaunacidae; genus Chaunax; species Chaunax sp. Z400. The sequence continues at coordinate 16,881,465 of CM075189.1, forward strand.
ATATAGATGTCCATCCTTTGAAAAGTGTCCATCAGGAATCAAGAATCCCTAATGGCATTCAAGGTCGTAATGCACTTTATTTCAGTATTTTGACCCTTTTTTCCTGATAGATAACTTAAATATACAAGTTATAACATCCACATAATGACAATAATCTGCCTTGCACCTCATTCCAGTCCTCCTCTCACAAATCGCATTAATGATCATATCTGAGATCAGCCTACTTTGTCCCACCATCACCCTCCGTTCTAGGCTGAACAGAAGCATCTGCAGAAGCAGGTGCGTTCGTTCTACAGAGTCTGTCAGGACTGTCTGTCCCTCGACCAGACTGAGATCAGAGATCAGGTAAGAACTCAAACGTTTGTACGATCACGTTACAAGCCTCGTTGTTCAAGTCCGATTTTTTTTTTTTTGTTGCTTTGATCAGATGACGGTTCACATTCATAATTACAGGTGACCTGTATCTGGCTCTAATGTGAACACGTCTGTCCTCTGAAACAGCAGGCATACACACGTTAATACGTTTTTGCAGGAGTCCATCTGCATCACCAACGAGAAGACCCATCAGGAAAAGGCACCGCCTGCACTTAGTGCATTTGCATGGCTAGAAGCTCATTCAGTTTAACAGTCAGTTAGAAAAACAGCAAAATTGTGTAGATGCCCCCACTAATGGAAAAACTCAGTTTCTGCTCATATGGATAAATCTTAACCTCTATCATAGGTGAATGTGAGCAAAATGACGTCGCTTAATCTGTTAAATATGCCTTCAAATACAAAAATAAGGAAATTGAGATCCACACCTGTAGAGCCACTGCAAAGAAAGTGTGAAATTTCAGTACTGCATATATGCAATACATATATGCATATTATATACAACAAAGTTTTTGTCCTTCCACCCTCAGGCGTTTGAGCTGCTTTGTGACTTGCTGCTCTTGTACGGAAAGATTTCAGCCAGTCCTCAAACTGCCCTGCAAACGCTGGTCCACCTGCCGTCTGATTCCCTACGCTCTGAGATGGCTGCTTTCCTCGTGGACTACGTCTTCTCCGACACTGATGATGCCACGTTCAATGGTAACGCGTATAGTGCTCTTACTTTTGTGTTGATGTTTGCAGAAACTGGTTATTTCCAGGGGCACTGTCAGTCTTTGTGGACAAAGTGTGATATCGCTGTAAACTCTCTCCATGTTTCAGTCCTAAATGATGATGTTCACAGAGGTGTTTTATTTTCTTTGTGGATGTGTAGAGTTTTGGAAACTTAACTGCTCTGCCAAAGCTCTCCCAGAGCCTGCATAGTTCTTCTTGTATTGTTCTGAGAATCTGCTGGCGTAAAAAGTCTTTTTCACAATGTGCTTCCAATTCCCAAGCCACACACCAGTTTTTCGTCACACAGTCTTGTTGATGGCTTTCCTCTCTAGTAGAGGGTGAGGAGGAGATGATGATAATTCTTCTCCAGAGGAAGCGGAACCACCTGGCCGGCTACTGTAAGCTGGTCATCTACGGGGTGCTGGACCTCTCTGCTGCCACTGACGTCATCAAGCACTACAGCAAGGTTGGCATGGAGAAAACACCTTTAAGGGATAGTTACCCCTCTCAAGCCCATAATAATATATTTAAATTGTGGGTACACGTCGACTGGCTCTGTGTAAACAATTGGTTGCTCAGCTCAGAGTTTAGAAATTGGTATATTAATAATCTTTTTGAGAAATAAATTTGTTTAGGAATACAGGAAACAGGTTTATATATATAAAAAACAAAACAACAGGTAGGATGTTTAAGAGAGTGGAGGGTGGTGAGAAAATCAGTTTAAGAAGCACTGAGGGACCATAACACATTTTCTTTCTGGTTTCCTCCAGTACTTCAAAGACTTCGGTGACATCATTAAAGAGACTTTAAGCAACACCAGGCTCATCAGTCCAGTTCAGAGCGCCAAGACTGTTTGTCTGAGTCTTCAGCAGGTTTGCAACCACAAGTCCAAAACCAGCCTCTCAGAACTTATTGTGTAGCGTGTCGAGCCTTAAAGGAATGTTTTATAAATGTTGTCAGGGATTCTGCCGATACCGATACTGCGTTATACAGCTGAAAATACCGGTGCAAATTGTTGTTTTCTTTTTAATTACATATTGAACTGACAGATGTTCATCAACATGTAGCTGTACATAAATGGATGAGATACATATGTACTTTTACAAAGGCAGTTTTACTGTTTCTAAATTGCTTGAAAGGATGAAAACATTTGAATCACAAAAACTTGTACGTATTATCTGTAGTTGTTCAGTCATTTCAGGATTTCAATGGTAGACTTTGGGTTACCAGGCAGAAGTGGAACCTTCCCTGTGTATCTATAGAACCTTTCGAATGATGTAACGTTGTGTGTGTGTATTCAGCTGTTCTCAGAGATGCCTACGGAGGATCGCATCAGGCAGAATCTCGGTGAAATCTTTGACCTGGCCAAGAGGCTTGCCATGAGCTTCGGTGTCGATCTTCATCGTATCCGCAAACCGCTGGTGGCTCTGCACATGTAAGTAACACGCGTGTCTCTGACAAACACAAACACACCAGCCCCATCAGGCTATTACGGACTATTCAATTTAAATTTCACTATTTGACTTCGCTTTGAAGGCAGTTTTCCAGCTCAGTGAGAGTAAAAAAAAAAACAGATGCTTCTCTTAAATGATGTTCAACTCAGGATTGGTAATGAATCATCACACTCGAAGGGTGTAAATGACACTAAGTATTTTTATGCTCTAGCTGTTAGGTCTGTTTATAGATCTGATTTTGATGTTATAGCTGTTATGTTTGATTGCTCTTAGGGACGGAATAGGTTTTGCATTTCGGGATCCACAGGAAGGAGAGGGGCAGCACCCGAATGTAGCCTTCTTGGAGATCCTCTGCGATTTCAGTTTCAAGCTGTTGCCACAAGACCGCGTCCAGCTGTGAGAAACCAAAACCTACAAACTCATCCACATCCACACAAACCTTCTGTAGCTGTCATGTCTTTTTGGGTGTTTGGATGTACCTTAGTTTATGAATGGATATTCAACATTGTACACTTTCTTAATCATTTCTAAAATACTTTGAATTGTATTTTTTTTATTTGTTTGAAAGATGTGATATAAAAAGTTTGATTGATGGATTGGTTCTCATCTATTTCTCCTCATCCTCTCCCAGCACTGAGTTTTTTAAATCAAGCTGTCCCAGTGCTGCCCTCACCTGGCTGCCAGTCAGAATGTATCAGCGCTCCTTGGAGGGCCGCTCCACTAAACCCAGAAAGCAGGATGAGCGAAGTGATCTGGCCTCTTCACATGAGACCCCTGTAGCTAAACAGAGGAAGATGGCCGCTCAGGGTGAGATGACGTGTGTGTGTATGGATACACAGCAGGTGTTAACAGTATTTTCAAAAAGGTGCTACCTAAATGTTTTGTGAAACAACGTTGGAATATTCTATCTTCGGTTCCCCTCCTAAAGAGGAGGTCAGAGGTTGCTCTGTTTTTCTGAATTAAAGAGATACATTGATTCAGAAAAACAGAGCTTTGTGTTTCTGAATTAATGACATAATCATCTCGTTAATTCAGAAAAACAGAGCAGAATTTTGTTTTTTCATGAAAACTTTTCCCAGGATTTTGAGATGATTATCTCGTTAATTCAGAAAAACAAAAGTTTTCATGAAAAAATAAAACTCTGCTCTGTTTTTCTGAATTATTGAGATAATTATGTCATTCAGAAAAAGAGGGCTTTTTTTCTCAAGTGAATGCAATACGTTTCCATGCTATTCTTATTAATCATAAAGAAAAAAAGCTATTACATGTCCCCTAAAGCCCAATTTGACATCTTCAAATAGTCTAAATGGGACCTTCTTGTTCTAGTCAGTTTTCTCTTGGATGACTAATTTGTGAAATGAACCCCTGTGTGAGCATTAATATTCTTTGTGAATCCATTGGACTGTGCAGTGACCCTGTTAATTTTGTGTGTTTTTCAAACTACACGGCTAACATAGGCACAAATGTATTGATAAATAACCTGAAGGCGACTGTCTCCTCCAGGATCAGTGCCCAGCACAGTCGAACGAGCCTGGTTGGACACCAGCAGTATCCACAGCAGCCTGCTCACCCCAGCCCTCACCTCCACCGTCCAGTCACAGCTAGCCAAGCAGCTGGCCGCCAGGAATCCCAGAGACACAGAGTCTGATATCGGCAGTAACTTAACTGAACCAGAGTCTGAGGAGGAGTTCTCCTCAGGGTAAGCTGCTTTTTTTTTTAACACATTTGCATTATGTGCCATTTCTATTTCAGTGGTTTGGAAAAACAATCCCGGAAGGCACCTGCCAATGGTGGAAATTGCTAAATGAGACATTTGTGTGCAAAAGGCTGCTCAGGTTTTGAATCAAGCATCCACTGTGGTCAGAACAGAAAAAGTATTCACCTGGGCTCATGTTGTAGCTGCAGGAACAGGTTTGACTTGGTGAGAGAAGATCTTGCTGACAATTTTCTGTTGTTGAAATAAAGGTCATTCACCCAATCTGTTTAACCCATGTTCAAATAAATGTAACGTTCACCAGGTACTTAGCTCATTTTATCCGCCAACTATAATTTGTAATGGCATGAGACAAAGACTTCATGGCTGCCATATGTACTTGTTGTCTTGCTGTTCTCCAGATTACCAATAAGAAAGGTGAAGCCCACCATACACCGCCAGCCCCTCCTCAGCAAGAGCGGCTCCAGTTTGGATCAGCGAGACATGAACGCGCACCTCACCTTGTGAGACTGATGTTCGAGGAGAATGCAAACTGTTCCACAACAATGATTATAAAATGTGAAATTTTATCTTATTTTAATCCAGCTGTTATCAGGGAAGAATAATGACATTAGAATGAACTGTTTTCTCTCCAGACTGTCTCTGATTGAAGACGACCATGAAGACGCAGAAGAGCCTGAGATTGAGGATTACCAAAGTGCCTCTGAACATGAATCTGATCATTCACTGGTAAAAAAAAAAAAAAAAAATGTTAACACATGTTCATACTTTTTTTTTTTTTTGAATAAATTACTTATTTACATCAAGTTCACTGTAATTACTATTACTGAGTCAGCATTAAGTTGTATATTTGAATTTTTGGTATACATATAATGTACAGCTTTTATTTGTGTGTTCACAGCTTTCTGTCGAGTATGCAATAAGTAAAATTTTATAATACTGCTGTCTGCAATTTTGGACTACATAAACAGAGACAATTGAATTACTGCCTGTGAAAGTTTGCTGTACTGGTGTACTTTGTGGAGCTGATAACTGTTATCACAATTATGCTAGTAATTATAATGGCGGCATTTGTAGAAGGACGAGTATAATGAACAGACCAAAAATAAATGTCCTATTTGTGGAGGCTGCATCTATTTCTGATGTAACAGATGTGAAGTAGGAACAGTTCCTCTGTTGGTATATAAATTCAGACTGTACTGGTTTTGTTTCCTTGACATTAATCTTTTATTTCTAACAAAATAACGTATTCAAACGTGTTTCATTCTGTTTTTACTTTACAGCCAACCACGCGTCACACCTCGGCCAGTTTCCTTGACGAGCTTTTTGACTGAGGACATGGAGACTGGGGCCACCCTGGCAACATTTCATTTAGATTAAAACATCCCTTCAAGACAACTGTGTTTTCAGTGGGTTCAGTACATTTGAGTGAATTAAGTGTTTGGGCCATCTGTTCTTCTAAATGACCCCTTATGGACTTCACCCATCTGATGTATTTGTCATGAATTTTGTTGAAGGGAAGGAAGATGATAAGGCTTTGAATGTTTGTTTTGAACACAATGCCAAATGTTCAACTGATATGTTGTGTGTTGTAAAATCCCTGTAGTCTGGCACCAAGATCTCTCTATGTTCTACATCTTCATTTCTATTTCATATTGAGTCCTGTTGTTGATTTATGGACACTGGTTAATTTAATGTTCATTAAAAGATATGTGATTAAAGAATGTTGTAGTAGCAGATTAGGGGTTTCTGGCACAACTTCACCCCTTTTCAAGGGGCATGGAGAAGGGAAAAATGGTCTCGAGAGGTAAGAGCTCCAGCAACAGGAAAAACTTTATTACTAGACCGAAGCGTCTTGGCTTGTGGCCTTCATCAGGGTCATCAGAAAACACATCGCAAACAACATTTAAAAAGGGAATGTATGAAGAAGAAAAAAGGCAAAAAAATATGAAGGACAACCATTCATTTACATCCACACATCAGCCAATGAGGCACCTACAAGGATAGGTTGGGAAAATGGGCATATGGTAATTGAGGAATGTTGACACTGACTGTGTCTAGTCACAAGTTCCTAAAAAACAAATGAAGGCTCTGTGCAATGTAAAGAATGCGCTTATTGTACGATATTACTAAACTGACAGAAAAAGCAAGTGACTCAGACAGTTCATGCTCCCAGTGTAAGTTTTTAGAGTACAATGAAAATATGTTCAAGGTTAGTAAACTGCAGAGTACAAACGACTTCAAAAAAATAAAATGCTAATATAAACTTCAGATGATATATACATGCAATGCAAACAGGATTTTTCAATTGCAGTGGTCTTCAAGTATTGCTGAGTTTCATGATGGGGGGGAAAAAAAGCTTTTTTTTGTTTTTGAAATTACAGTATATGAAACTTCTCTAAGATATTTACTGTGTAAGATTGCTAATGTATATTTTTCCATTTTTATACCCTTCCACATAAAATGACAGGGAAAATGTGCTCATCTGTCCATAGTTATTTTTTGTTTGGAGCGTATCTGGTAATCTATATATTCTAGCTTGACCAAACATACATATACATATTAACCATGAAAAGTATTTGTGCCTTTTGATATTTTATAGTTCATATTGTGCAGATTCTATGGAAATACTTAAAGGTGACTGAGGTGTGTTCATTTTGTCTGCAGCCAACTATGTCAGTTCACTCTGGGGTCAATCAGTTGTATAAAATCCAATGATTGCCTTTCGCGCCATTCCTGACGAACAGGGAGGAAGTTTGTTGAATCACGTGACACAATCATACGCAATTTTCGCGCCACCATGAAAGCCCGCCTCACTTGACTAAATGGGAGAACATGATTGGCTGTTGTACACGTCATATTCGCGCCACTTCTTGCTCTGCGACTGGAGAGGACCAGGGGCTGCAAGTGTATAAATCCTGAACTCCGGTTATTTTAAGTGTCAAAGCCGTGACTTTAAATTGTATTTTGGTTGTCACCTTCTAATTTCTGAGCTAAGTTATCTAACCCCTGGTTCAACGTCTGCAGCCATGGCACGTAAGGATTATGCGGAAGAGAAAGGTAACGGGTTAACTTTCATAACAGCATGGCAGCAACAGGTTACCAGAATGACTAAACTCAGTGTACTACTCTGAAATGCTCTGTGGAAACGTAAATAAGTGAATGTTAAACGTGTGCCCTGAGTGTAAAGTTGGCTAATCCAATGTAAAGTAATCTTGATTCATTGAGTTTGTGCAGCTTTTAAGTAGCTTCAGTAACTAATCTAATAAAGTTAACTCCTATTTACCACCAGACTATCTCCATTATCTTAGACCATAACCCTTTAAGTATGGTATACTAGAGTCGTCTATTGTATGTAACTTGGTATACAATAGACTATACTACACCTGAGGTTGCAAAGTTTTCTGAACATTAGCCAATTTGATGGTAACTAGTGAGATTAGCTTGCTTGTGACTACGTAGTGACCCGGATGAAGCCCCTTGAACAAAGGAACAGGCGCCAGTGTGCAAGCACATGTCAAACAATAACTCACGTTGCACTTAATTACAATAAATTAATGACAGCCGAACGCAATGTAACATTAGCATAACTTTTTTTTGTTTTATATGTACCTTTACCGCTCAACCCACCTTGCATTTAAGCAAGTATGAGTACTCTGGTATCAATCTGACATGTTCATATTTGTACCGTCCTTACCGATTAAACGTTTTACAACCATCGCTGTTACTCGTAGTCAAAATCCCATGGCTTGTTAACCTTACGCAATACCCCTGTTTTCCAGTATTAAAAGGGTAGGACAGGTAAATGCTTTCAAACATCAGTAGGTTTAGCAATCGTATTCAGCGCTTTTTGAGCATGCACATTGTTAGACACATGTCAGGCGTTTCCAGTTTACTGAAATCAAGCTAGTCACCCACCACTGCTAACTGCGCCGACCTGTGTTACATACTGGCCAGCTAGCTAACTAGCTCTCTCTGTGTAACTATTGGTTACTCAACTTAACGTAACATCAACGCGATTTTGATTAAAGGGCTAACTATTAATCGACTTGTGGTCTCGTGTCTTCCATGGAAGTGTTTGACTGCACGCCATTTACGACACAAGTCAAACCAAGCAAGCTGTGTCTCAAACCAGTGTCCTGTGTTTCCCACAACTACATAAGCACCCTCGGCGCATGTTGCTAATATAACATTGCAAACGAATTGAAACATTTCAAGATGTTAATTTGTTACAGATGTAGTTACATTTGTAACCAGTTTCAAATAGCGTTGTTGAACCAATAGTGCTTCTTAAAAACACGTGGATTTTGCTTTATCACTTAAACTTTACCATGATTTGAACCATCTTCCAATCTGCGAAATCAATAGCTGGGTGATACTGTTAAACATTATGCCAGCGACCTCTAACAACTTAATGGTTGTGCTAATAGCAGTAGCTAATATTTATGGTGCGGTCTATGACGCGGAAGGTAACATTAGCTAAGCTATCTTAAGCTAACATTAGAAGATGGCTGGTCGTGGTTTGAAAACAACAACCAGGACTATTTTGAAGAGCGGATGGGTCGCGGAGGGATACCAAAGTGACGAGGCACAAAAGCCATGTGCTGCTTTGTTTACAATAACATCCTCGAACACAGAAATGAAAAACCACAGCTGCAGTTTTTCTGCTACAGTGGCAAAGTAAGTAGGGTGTTTTAATTATCATGTTAGGATTACTTTCGTTTAATGTAACGCGGAATTACGTATTCTTTGTTGTTGTGGTTCTTCAGAGAAGTAAGGGACATTTTCCCTGAAAAATGGACACTGAAGTAAGCGCGACTGGTGTATTTACATTCTTACGCCGAAGCTATGTGCTGCGTGACGCTAGTTATTTATCTCGAAAACCGATTATAGTAGGCACACTCGGCCATAATTCGGTTCATGTAGTATACCACTAGCAGATTTTTGGCAACTGTAGACGATAATGACTCATCGAGATTACAGAAAGCCATGTTACTCAACAAAGGGGGTCGTCGCAGGACAACAAATTACCTCCCAGTCTTCAGGCCTACTGCTGGTGGTGGTCACCATTTTCAGGTTTTTGCACTTACAAACTAACTTAAATATTTAATCAAAGTAAAATGTTAGTATCTATTAGGTCCATTTGTGTTTATACATTACAGCTACATAGTTGCAAAATCTCCACCTGATTACACCTCTGTTTTAGCTATAGTAGTGCTGAGGGTGTATTTATTTATTTATTTTTGTCTTTTACAGAGAAATGCAAAAGGTTCCTGCAGGAGTATTACTCAGAGGATGACAATGGGAAGAAGGTGTTCAAATATGGAGCTCAGCTTGTAAGTATAGTAGATGGACTTGGCTTTTAGAGTTGGTTTTGATTAGGAATGTTGGTATCGTCACACAAAAGTGAGCAAATAAGGCGGGGGGGCAATGAGTGGTGGAGTATTGATCCACATTTAAGAGCTCATCCATGCTCCACTTTGATAGCAATTTTAGGAACTTTTTATTTGGCTGCAAATAATTCATTTTTGCTGAAACGGTTTTGTTGAAACAGGTGGTTCGTTGCATTTTTTTTTAACAAATGTATAAGTGATCTGTTTGCATCAAATTCATGAAATCTAGTGCAACTGTTAAGTAAAAAATTGTCTGTGTTCTAAGAAAACAAACAGAGCCATTACTCTATCTTGTATTTGAGCATTGGAAGTGTGGACAGTGTCAAGTTTTACTACATAATAAACTTGTATCTGAATGTGTCATCACGCTACCTGTCTGTAAAAATGCAGAGGTGTTGTAGTGTTACTGAGCAGTGACTGTGCAAATAAGTTTCTGTAATAACGTGCTTCATCCCATTAATTGTCTCTGTACAGGTGGCACTGGCTCACAGGGAGCAAGTGTCTCTTTTTGTGGAACTGGACGATGTGGCTGAAGAAGACCCAGACCTTGTTGAGAGCGTCTGTGAGAATGCAAAGCGCTACACGGGTTTGTTCGCTGACGCCGTCCACGAGCTTCTGCCAGAGTACAAAGAAAGAGATGTATGTTTGTTTATTTGCACAGATGATCCGTCACAGAATTTTACAAAGTTAAAGAATTTTTATTAAAACATCAGATGTGGTAAACAGATTAATATAATTAGGTCCCCAGCGCAGGCTGGCATTTCTTTCCCCATTAGATTTACATACCTGTTGATTACATTATGTTTTATTATGAAGGGAAATACAAAAACACTTTTGTTGCATTTAGATTGTGGCCAAGGATTCTTTGGACGTGTACATTGAGCACAGGCTGATGATGGAACAGAGGGGCCGCGATCCTGCAGACACTAGAGACCCTCGTAACCAATACCCACCTGAGCTGATGAGGAGATTGTAAGTTGAATTTTAGTTTTTCAGTAATGCAAGCTGGGATGCTTTAAGTTTCCACAACGGCTTTGTTATAGTGGATCCTGTAAATGTTTGTTTGATGCCTCCCTTAACATTATCTCCCGTCCACAGTGAGCTGTATTTCAAACCTCCCAGCACCAATAAACCCAAAGTGGTTCGTGATGTTCGAGCAGACAGCATCGGGAATCTGGTCACAGTTCGGGGAATAGTGACCCGCGCCACTGAGGTCAAACCAATGATGGCTGTCGCTACGTACACATGTGACCAGTGTGGGGCTGAGACATATCAGCCAGTAAGATTGGTGTTAGTCCTGTAATCATTTACATTTTGTGGCAAAACATAGTTATCAGGAGTTCCTAATTAAATCTACGTGTTTTTCAGATCCAATCTCCCTCCTTCATGCCCCTCGTCATGTGTCCCAGCCAAGAGTGTGTCACCAACAAATCTGGAGGTCGACTCTACCTGCAGACTAGGGGTTCCAAATTTGTGAAGTTCCAGGAGCTGCGTATCCAAGAACATGTAAGGGGATATATAAGAGAGTGCTCGCTCACTGTTGCTGTAAATTGTATTATGCTGTTATCTTCTGATCCATTACTTCTGTTGTACAGAGTGACCAGGTGCCGGTTGGTAATATTCCAAGGAGCATGTCTGTTTACGCCCGTGGCGAAAATACACGTCTTGCTCAGCCAGGGGACCATGTAGCAATCACCGGAGTCTTCCTCCCTCTTCTGCGCACAGGCTTCAGACAGGCTGTTCAAGTATGTGACTTTTGACCTGAATCAATGTTAGATGTGTTGTCTCTGTCCAAGGCTCTAAAAAAATGCATGTGTATCCTATCCTGTTTTGTTCATGTCAGGGTCTTCTGTCAGAAACATACCTGGAGGCACACAACATCACACTAATGAACAAGACAGAGGACGATGTGCTCGGAAATGATGAGTTGACGGACGAGGAGCTGCGCGGCATCACAGGTCGATTGCTGGACTTTAGTAAACCAAGACCGTATTAACTGATATTAAAGCCAAATTTCTCTGTATTTAGAAACTGAATTGAATGTATTATCTGTCACAGATGAAGGGTTTTATGAGAAATTAGCTGGCTCAATAGCACCAGAGATCTATGGACACGAAGATGTAAAGAAGGCTCTGCTTCTGCTGCTGGTTGGAGGAGTGGAACAGGCACCTAAAGGCATGAAAATTAGAGGTGAGAACTGACTTGAGCCCATTCTCTCATTAAACAACATGCAATCGATAAGGGATTGTGATCATATCTGAGGGAAGATTTCCCTAGCAAGTAACTATAATCCAGCAATACAGAAAGATGTAATGCTATTGATTACATCCTTGGTATGTGACATGTTTTCCGATTAAAAGTCTCTCTCCGCCTAGTCTTATCATGAAAAAGCCCCAAATAGTGAATCATCTTAAATGCTTTTGTTCTTGGATAAATGTGTAAGTCCCCCAACCCCTGTCTCCTACCAATGTGTGTGGATCATTCATTTATCTTCATCAAATATTGTAAAAGCTGCAACAGTGTTCCTGTTTTGGCTCCTTTCCCTTAAGGCACCATCAACGTCTGCCTGATGGGAGACCCAGGAGTTGCCAAGTCCCAGCTGTTGTCCTACATCGACCGTCTGGCTCCTCGAAGTGAGTACAGTCTCGTACCTGGTTTAATATTTCATCCTGTCCTGGCATTCTTTCCATTTGGTCTAGCATGGTATAATATTAACATTTCAAAGGCTTCTCTGATCATTGTAATGAATTTAATGGCAGGTTTTGTGCACTAGAATAGTTAAGTAATATAAGTAAGCAAAACAAAAGTTTTCACAACCTAATACCAGTATCTTCAGACATTGAAGGCAATTATAAAAACAAAATATTCATTGATATCACGGTCTTCTCTTGCCCCCCCTCTCTGGTCTTCAGGCCAGTACACCACAGGCCGTGGTTCCTCTGGGGTCGGCCTGACTGCAGCAGTGATGCGTGACCCCCTGACTGGTGAAATGACCCTTGAAGGTGGCGCCTTGGTGCTCGCTGATCAGGGCATCTGCTGCATTGATGAATTTGACAAGATGGCTGACGCAGATCGAACAGCCATCCACGAGGTGATGGAGCAGCAGACCATCTCCATCGCTAAGGTACAGAGAACCACACTTAATAACTTCGATTGATGGCTTAATTAAGCTAATTAATTGACTAATGCTCGCGTCACATCTCCGCTGTGTTTTGCGCTTCTCCAGGCCGGCATCATGACCTCCCTCAATGCTCGTTGCTCTATTCTAGCAGCAGCCAACCCTGCCTATGGCCGCTACAACCCTCGGAAGAGCATTGAGCAGAACGTCCAGCTGCCAGCTGCTCTGCTCTCCCGTTTCGACTTGCTCTGGCTGATCCAAGACAAGCCAGATGCCGATGCTGACTTGCGTCTGGCTCAGCACATCACCTACGTCCACCAACACTGTCGCCAGCCACCCACTCACTTCACCCCCATCGACATGAAGCTGATGAGGTAATGATGACCGTTCCAAAATCTTCGTAACAATTTCACTGCCATACCAATATTTTAACAGCTGATCATTATTCCACACGGTTCTGGTTTTATAGTCAAACCAACCTACGATGTACGAAACACAATTTTCTTAACATCTGACATTTTCCCTCAGGCGTTTCGTTGCGCTGTGTAAGAAGCGGCAGCCTGTGGTGCCCGAGTCACTGGCTGATTACATCACTGCTGCTTATGTAGAAATGAGGAAAGAGGCCCGAGTTAGCAAAGACACCACCTTCACCTCTGCCCGTACCCTCCTCTCCATCCTCCGCCTGTCCACTGCCCTGGTGAGAACTATACCCCTAGTGGGTGGCTGGAAACTTTCAGAGACCAACCGCAATAATTGGAACCACAGAAGAAATACAATTTTGTACAACATGAGAAAAATATGGTTTAACTGATCTCTTTATATAAACTCTAAAATATGAATAGTTTCTGAACAATGTAGAGTCGCCACTGATATTCAAAGGTGCCAATATATTTCATGCGTTTAGTATTTTGTTGGAGTGGGTGAACTTAAGTATGATGCGTGTCCTTGTGAGCCGTCATCAGTAGTCCAGTGTGCGATAAAGTGCTTACAGTGCAGGTAGTGACGATAACCTGGACTACTGCAGTGTGAGCACTTCTTTCCTACGCTGGACAAAAGCTCTTCAGGCTGCCAAACACTGGAGATGTAGTCATCATTCCTCAGCATGACTCAGCAATATGAAATTGGATGGACAAATAAATGTATGAACTCGTAATGTAATCTAATCTCTGCTTTTGGAAAAAAAAATATATATTTCCTGCTATAATTGTTTTATGGTCTGGAGTCATCCTTGCGTCTAGCTGTCAAAAGTGCTGTTTGTGCAGGTAGCAGTCCTCCACCTACTGCAAAACCAGCACTTCAGGCAGACAGGAAGGCGATGTGCTGCACACAGATGTCCACATGGGGGCAGACTGCAACCATTATGTGACCGACTGACCGAGTTGTGCTGATTCTAAAGCTGCTGAAGTACCACACTTTCACATTAAGTGAACTTTGCATTGATTCTGAAGCTAAAGAAGCTCTATCAGTAACACATATGAGTTTAAGGTTTGTCTGATCCTGGCCAGCTTTGCAGGGTTGGCAGTCAGCCTGTGTGTGTTAGGAGCAGCTGTGCAAACCCATGCAAAGCTGAGCATGGTCAGAACTGTCTTCATTAATAAATGTTCTTGAATAAATTATTGGTCTTTGAGCATTTTTTATTTTTTGTAGAGACTTGCTGGTGTTGATAGGCGGAGACTTGGGCAATTGCCGGCCATCCCAGAAGGCATTGCACTTGTCTCGGTCTGACAGTGCCGGCACAGCGCAGCCTTCATAATCAAGACAAAGCTAAATTTCAATTTCGACGCCTGTTGCTCTGCATCTCAAATCTCCACTCTCTGGTACCTTCTGCAGGCTCGCCTCCGCATGATGGACTCTGTGGAGAAAGAGGATGTCAACGAGGCAATGAGACTGATGGAAATGTCCAAGGACTCGCTACAAGCTGACAAATTGAACGCCAAAAGGTTGGTGTTTTTTAAGACTGGACCCTCAGACTTGTTTTAATGATGGCATTCAGGTCCAACTGCTCATGAGTGACCGGATGCTGTCCGACCCAGTATCCCCCTTATTAGTTTCATGTATGCTTGTAAGAGCAGCTCCCTGGAGGACGTTGTAAAAACGTGTCTGGGTTTTATGGAGCTGTGTTCACACGGCAGCATGTTCATTGATGCAGGCGTCAAGACTAGTGACGCGTTCAGACCCCTTACGCCATATTCTGTTCTCTAACCAGTGCTTTAAAATTCCCAGGGGGCTTTTTGTAAAGTGGAATGGCTAGCCTCGCTCTGGCCACAGGTGGCAAAATCCACCTACAGGCCTGCTTTAAGTTAATAAATTAGAATGCTACATTATGTTTTGTTCGATCCTTAAAAAAGCCGAGTGCAAAAATGACAGTTTATGGTTATAGAGGAGTGAAACAAGTGTTCTTCTAAAATTCAACTAAAAAAAAATTATTATTTTTTTTTTCAGGACTCAGCGCCCGTCCGATGTAATCTTCTCTCTGGTGCGTGAGCTGGCCACAGAGGGGGTGGCAGGCCGCGGCGGAGCTGGTGGGGTGGTCCGCATGGCTGAGGCAGAGCAGCGCTGCATCTCACGTGGCTTCACCCCCGCCCAGTTCGAGGAGGCCTTGGAGGAGTATGAAGAACTCAACGTCTGGCAGATCAACCAGGCCCGCAGCCGCGTCACCTTCATTTGAAGAGTCTGGGATGCCTCTTCATGCACGCTGTGTTGGTCACCTGAGGGGAAACCTCCTTACTGGGGGCTTTCTACAGACTTCTGTTTGGGCTCTTCATTTTTTCCTCCTCCAGCTTTTTCTAACAAGTCAAGCAGCGCATGGACACTTTTTAAGCACGACTATATTGCAAGAATTTCTCCTCTTGGAGATACAGTACTTAACTTTTCTTGTTCCTGTTCACCTGTAAGATTAATTGTAAATATGTATGTTAGAACTTGAGATTGTGTAGTAGCTGCAGCTTAAAGCTTCTTGTTCCTGTGACAGAGCATTTCTGTACATTTTATATGCTGTAATGAAAATCAGGCGAGAATTATTCAACTTGAGCCTTTTATTGTGACGGACAGTTATAATAAATTCATGGTTCAATTCTAGGCTTGTGGTTCATTTGGACTCCACTGTACATGAATTTTTATGGTTGCCACAATCTGCCCTGAGCACCTGGTTTGTTACCGGAACAGCCTTGTTGACATAATTGCTGCTTTCTGTAACATCTTTTCTCATAAAACATGGTAACATACAGGGTTGCAACATATTTTCTTTAAAGTCTTGACATGTTATTGTCAATCGCTTCCTTAAAAACTTAGGGCTGCATCTTCAAATATTACTACGGCTGCAGTGGTTATTTATTTTATACCCCTTTTTCAATCTGTATCCACATTGCCGTAAAAGCCGATGAATAGAATTCAATGAAACTCCACACATGCGTACAGGTTTGCATCTCATAATTGGTGGGTCTTTTTTATTTTTTCTCATTTGAATTTAAGCGATGCACATGTCATTCTATGGAGGTGATGATCTAGGTAAATACAGTAGTACAGTGTGTGTAATAGAGAATGGTCCACATCTGCATATACAGTATTCATCTGTCTTTTGACACAAATGGAGACTTTTGCAACAAATCAAATGATTTAATTTTAAAGACTTTTTTTTTTATTTATTTTTTTTTTTTAATTAAGGTTCCTGTAAAAAGTTTTTGGCTTCCAAGGGCTGGTTTTTGCCAAACCAACAGTCTAAAACCCAGAATTTCAGTTTGTCATATAACAAAAATAAAGGTCTTAATAAATGACCTTGATGAAATTGATAAATAATGAATTTTATTACTATCAGGTGATAATCTACCAACCAAAAATGATTTACTGTAATTGTTTGCTGCTTGCTCATTTATATTGACATTTATAGAGGAAAACATGAACACTGTCATCTCAACATCACCTGTTTTTTATGTTTTCACATTGGATGGGAACTCTTGAGGTTGTGGGTAAAAACTCAAGTGTATATGCAGTATGTTGGTTTGACGTCCTATAAGAATAGTCAATTAAGTTTTCAAGTGAAACTGCCAAGACAAAAGAAGCCTCTCAGCTGCTCAGTGACTTGACAACTAGCCTGTTGGTCACAGATCTGGTTTAAAAAAGCAGGTGTTCTGTGTAAAATCAAGCAGCTTTTGGAGCTGACAGCATTTTAAAAATCTCTAACATGTCATTATAAATGCACATTTAAGGCCATGTAGGTTTTCATCTATGATTTTTACTGTTTTTTTTTTTGGCTGAGATATTGCGTTAGTAGGCAGCATTTTCTCCACAGTTGCAGTTGTCCCAGCAGGTGATGCTTTCCTTCCAGACTTAATGGGCACTTTCCATTTGAAGTCTGTCCTCTTTATGGCTTTGCTGCTGAAAATACAGGGGCTTTTTATTCTTAATTGGCGCCAAAGGCCCCATATTAAACATTATTAAAAGAGAGGTGGAGAGAGGATTTTTTTGGTCTCAAAGTTGGTGGAGTCCTATTGGACGGAAGAGAATGTTTCAGGGGGTCTGACACAGAGATCTGTATTTAACCCACTCAGCCCTGTTGGTGCAGTGAAGACCGCATCCGGAGCAAGGTGAGTAGAACATGGTCAGATGGTTTTGGTCACCAGACTGCTGGTTAATTTAACTAAAAACTGCATGTAATTCAGTTAATGGTTCTACTTCATCTCCTGTAGCTGCTTTGTGGTACATTTTATACTGACCAGTGTATATTTAGAACCAAAGTAGGACAAACATGTTTACCTTAGTAGGTGTTTCATCCACATGAATTTCTATCTTGCGATGCTGTGAAACATTAACTGAGAGATTTTTTTCTTCCCCTTACCTATCATACATTTAAATTTTTGGGGGAAAAGACCCCATTTCAGAAATAAAATATAAAGTGAAATGAACCAAGAAGTTACCTTCAAACCATTTTGTGTCCAAATGTTGAATTTATTTGAAGAGATTCAAAATAATTTGTCTTACTTCATTAATCAAATAGCAATACTTTTGTTAGAAGTGCCTTTATATGAAATGATCTATATATAGTTGATTTTCGCTGTGAAACGTGTCTCCATGGATTTGCAGGAGTTCAAGATGATTTCCTCATTATGGATGATGGGGGCACTCTGCTGTCTGGTGTTGCTCCCAGGTTGGTCCTGATTCTTTATTGTGCAACTACGGCAACAAAAATGTGTCAAAAACATAACAGTCCACATCAGTAACATGATTTGTCTCCTATTCCAGGCCTGATGGAAGCCAAATCTTTGTTAAACACCATTAAGCAGGAAGGTAACTACAGATCTGGAAGCACTTCAGCATAAACTTCACTGTTTAGATTTTAAGAGGACTGAGCTTTATCCCCTCTTCTAACAGAGATGGTCCCTGTTAGTGATTTTTATATCGACTCAGAGAAAGCAAACGGCTTTCTAACTCACTCCAGACCAAAGCGTAACGTGGACCCAAGATGGTACAGAGGAAACCCGGACTTCCAGTCTTACTATCGCTACTATAGCAGCATCGGACACACTGAAGGGGTAAGACATATAATGAATGTATATTACCTGATAATATCTTACATCTTACTCTGGTAGTGTGATTATTAGAGCAGAGATTTATTCAAAAACTGATTGATTCAGTCAGATGACTGGGTCCCAAAACTGTGAAATGGTTGAGAATTTGTTTGACTTTTTGGATTCCCGGTGTAAATCAGAAAAAAAATACAATATCACAGTAAATCAAAGTAAAGAATTCTGCTCTTCACCATCTGTAACAATCCTCCAGAATCTATTAAAAGACGTCTTAAGTGGTAACAGGCAGTGAAAAGTGTAAATTATCATATTTCAAGTCAAGTATTTTCCAGAAATCCAGCTGTCGCCTCAGCTGATGCTCACTTACTGTAGGAGGTGAGGTTTCACCTCATTCTTACTTTTTGGGGAAGGGCTTGGTGAGGGGTAACTCTACTCTGATTACATGGTCAGCACTGCTTAGTGGTTTTAATCCTGAAGCATCGCACCGTCTAGAGTTTGATCTTCATTTTGCCTCGAACAGTGAAGACCCAATTTTTGAGCATTAGTCATAAGATTAGGGTTCTGATCTATAACTTCAAATCATAATCAATAAACGACATTTGAAAATATACAACTAACATGTATATGTCTGAGTGCGTCTCCCCTTTAGTTTGTCTGAATTTGTTTTCCTACCTCTCAGCTTTATGAGATCGACAAGCTGCGGATGCTCTACCAGCAGATGAGGTACCTGGAACACACTTATGGTCCCAATGCTTCTTATTTCCAGAGCAAACTGGGCGTGCCGATGATCATGTGTGACCCAGCTACAGACAAGAAGTGTAAAGTCGCTCCTCCTCCTCCTCCTCCACCTCCAATGAAAGGGGTCCCAAAGCCCACAGAGCCTCCTCCTCCTCCTCCTCCTCCAGCCATCTCCCAGGCGGATGTTCTCTACCTGTGCAACAGGAAGGACCCCCTCTGCAAGCCCCACATTGTTTATCTGCCCACCGGCGCTGTGCCTGTGCTCTGCGACCCACGGTACCACCCCCACTGCACCCCCCAGAAAGCCACCCCAGAGCCCATCTTGGTACCCCAGCCTCCTCCTCCACCAAAAAAGTCTGCTCCACCTCCACCTCTCCTCATCAAGAAATCTCCACCGGCACCCATTCGCATATTCAAGGGCATGGAATATGACTGTGACCCTTACTGGGACCCCGACTGCCTGATTGACCACCCACCCAGGCCGGTGAAGGGGAAGGTAGTGGTCCCCGCACCCCCGCCCCCTCCTCCTCCTGCTGTTGAGGAGGAAGAGAAAAAGGAGCCAGTTCCTCCCGCTCCCATCGAGAAGAAAATCACCCACTATCCTTACCCTTACTACTACGCAAAGCCCTACGACCCCAGGGATGATCTGTACGACCCAGTACGCTTCCAGTACCCACAGCCTGCCGCCTCTGCTGATGAGCCTGCAGAGGACAGTCTGTAGGATATGTGGGATGTGTTGCAGGAAAGGTGTTTTTACCTTAAATTAAACTGACTTTCACCGAAAACATCTCAAGTTGAACAATTTCTTATTTCGAGGGATTTGTAACATCTTTCAAGGAACGTGTTTAAACCTTATTAAACTGACAACAGCTAACGTATTTACATTGTCAGCAAGTAGAAAAGCAGCTTTCAGTCAACACAAGCATGTAATGCAAAGGATTGAGTGATGAGATAATAAAGTGTGACAGTTTGTCATCATTGAATGAGTTGTATTTTGGCTTTAAGTAGAAGGTAAAAGCATGACAGATAAAAACAGACTAAGAAGGTGCCAACTATACAGGCTGGGGGTGATTATGTCTAGTTCCGCTCTACATTTAATACCCATAAAAATGCTGACTTCTGTTAGACCCCCACCCTCGAACAGCAGGAGCACGACTTCAAAAGACAAGTTAACTACAAACACTCCTGACAATAAACCTGCAGCTACAACCAGCTCCACGTCGTCAACTTTCATGGGCTCATTTCAAAGTGGAGGTCTGATATTTTTATGAGCTGTGTGTTGTGTGCTGTGTATGCCTTCAGTGTCAACACTATTAAATTACCATTCATGTTCAGGTGAAGTGTCAAAATCCCATGAAAAAAAAAAATCAGATCATTTATTACATACAGAAACATTTAACAATAAAACAGAGGGTAAAATAATAATGTTCATGTACAGTGGAGTCATTTCTGTGTATCCCCAAGAAAACAGCTGCGCAATTCTTGTAGACATTTCTTACTGATAGGTGTAATAAGTGCTTTTAGATACACTAGTGGTTGAAAACGGTGAACTGGTTTGAAACGCAACAGATTTTTTTTTTTTTTTTTTAGCTGACCAAATAATTGACAAATCAAAAATAGAAAAGAGAAAAACGAAACCGCAGTGCTCATTTCTGTCTGCTTCAGCTGAGCCTCCAGCTCAAAAGAAGAGCCCTCTCATCCTCCGGCCGATGCCCTGTCTGTCGTACAGGACGTTGAACTTATTGATGAACTGGTTCATACTATTGCAGGTCTTGGTGATGGTGCCTAAGTAGGCCATGAGGCCCACATCATTACATTGCTGCAGGGGGGAAAAAAAAAGGATACAGTCATAAGAGAGCACTTGCTTTCAACTCAGAGAGAGTCTGAGCTAGAACTGTGATCATAACTGTAATCATTCATTCTCATAAGTTTCGGTCATAAGTGATTAAATATACATTACGTATTTCAAGTGAATTACGCAACTGAGGCACAAGTTAAATGTTCATCTTTGGGACTCCATCTGACTCTCAATTTAAATTTGAACATGTCAAGAAATGGTTTCTTTCAACTGAGAAAGACTGCAAAAAAAATCCAAAGCATTATTCTTATCATTCATGCCTTGATTTGTTTCAGTCAAACCACCCTGGCACCAATTCAGCCTGTCCAATCTACAGCAGCGAGACGCTTAACTGGGAATAGTCAGCGATCTCACATTACTCATATTTTAGCCTCACAATTGATTTTGAGTTTCTTTTAATCACTTATAAAGCACTTCATGGCTTAGCTCCTGTCTACATTTCTGGGCTACTGACCCCCTACACCACAGACCATCCTAAGAGGTCATCCAACCAGAACCTACTGGCTGTACCATGGACCAAACGTGAAACCATAAAAGGTGACTGCTCATTTTTAAGCCCGAACACCTAAACTCTGGGAAAATCTCCCCCTTCCATTACATCAGCTGAGTTTGTTGACTGTTTCAAAAAACTGTATGCTTTGTGTATAGATATATCCTCTGTATTTATATGCATGTCTGGAGGTTGTTTTATGGAAAGCACTTTGTACCTTTATTTTAAAAAAGGCACTGTAGGGAAAAAAAACTTCACTTCCTTGCAGACTCTTTAAAGGCGTTCTCGGTAAGAGAAACGGAGTAATACAAGCCTGTGCTTTGAACTGACAAACATCACCATGCAATAGGTGAAAACATTTTGCATTTGCACAGAGTGTTCAAAAAGCTTGCTTACATCATAGAAGTCAGTTTTGAATTTTGTGGTGCTGAGGACCGGCAGTCTGTGGCACAGGGCGTTTGCTTCCCGGAGGATCTCGTGGTTAAAAGGAACCTCTCCTGCAGCATATGAAGACAGACACGGAGGAGAACATTGAAAACAAGATGCTGATGTCAAGACAGTATCAAGCAGGGGCTTGTAATTATGTAGGTGTTGTCGAGGGGCCTCCTTGTATGGAATAAAAGTGAGGAGTGCAAACATCTCATTTAGAACCAGCTGTGTTCCGGACTTATTTCCACATTCTTCTCTCTCACTACCTCATTAAAAGGCCCTGCCATCCCCTCACCTGATTCCACGGCTTTGACATACTCTAGAATGATCTTCACCCGACTGTGGAGCATCTTTATCGCGCTGTGCTGGGCTATGAGGTGTTCAGCAACTAAAAAGAACACAGAGAGAATCTTGATATTAAAAAAAAAAATGAAACACAAATTTCAAAGATAAAGTGTCTGATGTTAGCTAAGTCACAGGGCATCTGATGACATCTGATGATAAGAGATCTCAGCCTTAAACTTGAACTACAGGTTCTGAAAGTGATAACTGACACAAGCAATTTGATGCTCTTATTGCTCACTGCAGCCAACAGGACAGTGGAATGCATGTAAACTCAGTCACTGTGTTTTAGGTGGAAATATTAGCGTCAGCCTCTCTCACCTGTGGAGTTTTCTCCGGTGCCGGTGGCCGTCATTCGAGCAACGTGATCAACGCCGATTCTCTCCGCTTCCTCTGTGGCCAGAGTGTACGTCAGCTCAGCAAACAACATGGTGGCCTACATTTTAAAACATGCACAGCAGATTAAACAAGTCTCTATGGGAAATTGGTTCACTACTGCAAGGACAGGATGTATTTACAATACAAAACACAAAGATTACCTCGCCATTGATGATGTCAATCACTGATTCATAAACACTAACAGGAAGCTGAGGGAGAAAAGGACACATTGTTTGAAGCAGTCATATCTAAATACGCCACTACAATATTTTCACATCCTTAGGATGAAAATGCTGACGAACTCACGTCGGTGTGTTTGGTCATTGGGTTGAGCTTGAGGAAGAGAGGGCTCTCAATAATCTCACACACCTGACAGAGAACAGGGACCAAACGGTAAGAAAATGTACTGTAGATACTATTACCAACAACAAAATAAATTATTTATTATTTGACATAATGTTGGAATTCAGTAAACACAATGTCTGTAATACCTGAGCACGAATCATTAACAAAACATGTCATAATTTCTGCAATATTAATCCAAGGCTACTGCTCTGTCTTTTGTATTGAAAGTTAATGTTGTAGCTCAAGTATCTACGGTGGCTGACGAGGGTCAACGTGCAGCAATTTAAGAAAGCACAGACAAAAGACAAGCAAATTAAGAATACGGCTTCGTCAAATCTAATAACACGTGAAGCATTTAGGAAACGTGGTGCAAATGTGCACGACATAAACAAATACTGTACATGAATGCTCTGCAAATACACACAACACATTACAGAAACGTGTTGTAAATACAAGAAAAGACAATGGAAGAGCTTCCAGAGGACACACTACTGCTGAACATGGCCTGGACATACTTGTTGTTGCTCCAGTTTGTGGCTGATGGAGTTATTTAAGTCGGGTCTGTATCATTATTTATGCTTATGTTGCAGACTGACATGCTAATGCTTAACTCGACACATGTGCAGAAAGTGACTGCTGTATGCATCCACCCAAGTTCAACAAGGCCATGAGTCACACACTGTAGCAACAACAAGCGTGTCCAAGCAGTCTGCGGCAGTAGTGTCTTCTGGAAGCACACCTTTGGTATTTGCAGCATGTTTGTGTACTTGCTGCTTGTTTTTTTTTAAATTCCACCCATTTGTTGCAGCGCCTTTCTTCTTTTCTGCCCCAGCAGAAATTTGTCTGACAAATTGAGGGCAATGCTGCTGAAGGAGAGCCTTGCCTAGACGTTTAACAATTTGTGTGCAGAATCCATTTGCCACTGACTTAGTGAGGAT
Source organism: Chaunax sp. Z400 (assembly GCA_037577475.1). Lineage (NCBI taxonomy): Eukaryota > Metazoa > Chordata > Actinopteri > Lophiiformes > Chaunacidae > Chaunax > Chaunax sp. Z400. The sequence goes on from CM075189.1 coordinate 16,905,267, forward strand.
CTGAGAGAAAGTAAAGAATATTCATTTGAAACTTTTGTCTACCTGTTTGTGAATATGGATATCTGACGGGTCAGGTGGGCCGCCTGTGGTGTACCAGCCCAAGAACTCCATCTCTTTGAAGACCTGTTTGACTGAGAGACAAAAGAAATAATGAAGAAATGTAACAGAAAGCAATTAATTAATAATAAGTGAATCTAATGTTGCTATCTGACACTGATGTTTCTTTTTAAGTTTTTGGTGGGTGAGGATATGTTTGTAAACCAAATCCTGACTTTGACACATTTTGTTCATTGCAGCAACCAAAAACTAATTTTGGAAAAACTATTATGTGACAATTTATTTTAGGATTGATCTCACAGATGCTGGTTTTCCCAATATCAATACTTAAGTCCCTTCCTGGAACATAAGCAGGGCATAGAAGGTAAGCAACTTTTCTTCTGTCTTCTTAAGGTCCCCCTAGGGAATCGCTGTCTCCACTGCATTACATAAAAACTGGTCACTATGAATAGAGCTGTATTCATGTCCCTTCACACATACAACCCACTCACATTGTTCCTCCTTGGTGTAGTAGTATTCCTTGTCAATATGCACTCGGTCATCTACGGTGTGAGATAGCAACTCAAAGGAGTTCATCACCTCGATGTTTCTCCCCTCCTGCTTTCCGATCAGGGCTCCAATCACTGAACCGGAAAAACCACAACACATTGAACAAGGTCTGATATAATACATTTAAGGAACAGAAGAACTTATCAGACAAACTGCACATTACATCACTAATCGCATGCCATATTTCTTGCATAGCATTGCCATACGTACCCTGCATTGGTCGTCCCTCTTGTGAGCGGATGCGTATCCAGTGGTCGGATATGTTGAGAATAACCAGAGGGTGCAAGGCCACAGAGACGCTCCCGGTGAGCCCTGAGGCCATAACACTGGGGCTGGCTACGGTCACAAAAACAACAGGGGCTTTAACACTTTAACACTACAACAACTACAATAGTACAGACACAAGCAGGTTATTATTTGATTAAATGCTTGACATTAAAATGAAATCAGCCTGTGTTTTTTTTTGTGACATTTTATTGATGGCTTATCAGTTAATCAGGAAAAAATAATCAGGTTCATCAACAACAAAAAAGAATCTAAATAAATGAAGATAATTGTTGCAAACTACAACCAAAAACAGTTGCCAATATGACAAGCTTGTATGCAGCGATGTGTGTCTGAAGCTAATCCAATAACAGTAGTGCCTAGTTTATAATAGAATTACCTTATGACATATTTATCATTCTGACCTTATCAAATTAGTAAAACACAAATATGGCCTGGTCTATTGCTGTCAGAACTTTTTAACTCTCTAATGTCAATACTAGCCTTAAAAATTCAGTCTAAATAGGACCATCTGTGATGTGTTCAAAGACAATATCTTATAACTTATTATAACTTGTACAACTAAAGGAAAACGAATGATAAAAATGATCCATTTATCTGTACTCTGTTGTTATTGAGAGTTGTTCTATGCCATCGTGCTGGGAATTTGTATGCTTAAAACAATTCATCAACATACGCCTAGATAAAAAAACAACAACAACAACATCTAATTGAATTCAGAATACTGAACGTTACAGATGGGCTGGTTCATCTCTTGACAGAGGACGTAGTTACAGGTAGTCCTTTGAGGTTTTCTCATTCTTGCCTGTCCGGTGAGAGCTGGGTTTACAGCACCTCATTCCACCCCCAGTAACAACGCAACAGGATAAGAAAGACTCAAAACATCCCAAAAGATGAATTCGTTGACAGCCTTCCACCAGAGCCATGTACGTTCACCCGCTTATGTCAGCAAGCACTGTTATTACCCCTTTGATACCACTAATGCACCACATACGGTCACTCATAACACAAATTCACAACACGTGCCACCATCTGCACGCGGGTCCATGTTATTATCAAACAGAAATTACGAGAAAACTGGAAATATATTCACCTGCCCCATCCACTTCCATTCCTCCACCATTGCTGGTCGCCATCTTGTCCGGTAAGCCGCGCAGGCGCACTGGAATATTCACTTGACCAATGTTAGGTGGCAATATCTCTACCGGAGTGTGCTGTAAATCAGGCCTGTCGCATTACTATCGTGATAAATTTGTCGGGTGTTTACAGAAAGCAAAAATGGCTTCGACCTAGAAACGCCACGTAGAGCTTATAGAAGCATAGTCGATGTAATCGGCAAATTTCTGCTAGGTCCTTTAGTTTGATGGGCAGCAGTTTCCTGGGGATTACTGATGTGAGCACAACCTTTGTGCGTTCGGATATCGGTCCGTGTCCAATGTTGTAAAGAGTTTTGTTTACAAAATGGATGAATTCAAAGCCTGTAATCTGGACTACTTTCCCGAAAACATTTTGATTGATGTGTTGTCGTACTTGAGTGTACGGGAGCTCGTCAGAGCCGGGAGGTAAGGAAAATGTAACTTTGCTAACAGTAATTCACCAGTTCTTCGTCTTGTTAAACAAAAGTCAGTGGTGTCTGCCTTAGTTGTGACTCGCGTCACATGATGAAGTTATTTGCTGTATTTTATGGTGTTGTTTTAGAGTGTGTAAAAGATGGAAACGCCTTGTTAAAGACCAGAGACTGTGGAGAATTGTCGACCTGACTGCATGGAAAGGGGTAAGTCTGTCACTGGTAATGGGACTTTACCCATTTCCTTCAAATTTTTCCTTTTATACATTGTAGTGTTTATTTAAGCTACACTTTAAATATATATTTAATCTCATAAAAATGACCGTACAACTAGTAATATCGCTTGCACATTTAAATCACTGTAAGTTACCGATAGCACATGTTCCAATGGCAGTAACTATCTCTTTCACGACCAATGAAGAAAAGGGCACACGACACGACGCTCGACGTTCAACCTTCTGTCTTTTGAAACCACTTCAGCAATCTTGGCGTCATGAGAAACTATGTTAAAAATGTTGTCAGTCATATCAAAGTCATACAAAGTCTGTATGTTACCATCTCAGAAAAAAAATGTAGTCGAGACTGAGATGATTCTTGTCCACGCATGACTTCTTACAACACATCCACCCCCTCATTTCCAGCAGGCCACTTCTCAGGATTTTGAGAAGAAGTAAGCATGTGAATCAAAAGTGAATCAGTCTTGAATTGATCACTCGTACACTATAATATTTCAGGGCTCCATGGAGGCGTTTACTGAAAATGATTGTATGAGCGATACATTAATCCTTACACAAATAAAGGATACTGATCACATTAATCAAATCAATTAATCTTGTTTGCTGTATTTTCTTTTCAGTGTTTATGTGAAGAGCTTTGTCAATTAAGTACTCCACAAATAAACTTGTTTTCCTATGAGCCTCTATTGAAGTAAATGCTATTACACATTATGATTGTGCATGGTCTGTCCTTTGTGTGTTAGGTGACATCTCGCATACTTTGGCTCTTGCTTCGTCAGTACCTGGGTTGTGGACTAAGATGCCTGCGTCTGCGTGGTTTGTTGCTTTCTGCCAGAGGAGGCACATTCCTCTCTGAATCTTGGCTCAAAGCTTTGTCCAATAAGTGCCCTCGCTTGAGTAAGCTTTATCTTCTGCATGCAGACCTGAGAGGCCTGGCCAGTTGCCAGCTCCTACCTCCAACTTTACAGGTGCTAGAGCTGTGCGGCTGTGAGCTTCCTCGTGAATTTTTCAACCAGACTCCTACTTCACCTGCTCATTCCCAAGCAGAAGCCACATCTAGTGATGGTGCTCAACAGCAAAGAAGGAATGTCAAAAGAAAACGGCCTGGCTCCCCATCAGGGATTGGTATTGAGAGGTTAGTCCTTAACAACGTGCCCTCTTTCACGGACCAGCATCTACAGAGTCTGACATCATGGGAGAGGCTCAGTCGATTGGAGCTGCGCGACACCTTTCGTGTGACGGCTAATGGGCTCCGGAGCTGCGCTGCCAAGGACGGCATCTGTGGCGTGGAAGGGCTTTCCAGGCTCAAGTTTTTTGAAATAGGTGTCACTGGACGGCAAGGTTACCAGTTACAGATGGCCTCGCTTGGCCTGGGGGCAGGATGGCTCGGACTGGAGGAGCTGAGTCTGGGTGGTAAGGAGGTAGGGCCAGGCTTGCTCTGTGCCAGCCGTCTGAAGGATCTAAAGTGTCTATGCCTGTGGGCTTGCACGCTCAGTGAGATGCAGATAGTACGGAGCTGCAGGATGCTCCGTGGGCTCCGGCGGCTGACGTTTTTGGACGTGATCTTCCAGCCTCGACAGTGTCAACCGGTGGCGGATGGGGAAGATGGTGGCGGAGAAGAGCAGGACAAGGTAGAAGCTGAAGGTGGAGATAACAGCAATGCTGAGAACAGGAACCTAGATGCGAACGATCCCATTCCAAGTTTGCGTCGCTCGCTGGCTGTCCTGCTGCCATCCTGCATGCTAGTTTTCACCAACTGCTCTGTTCAGATTAGTGCAGACTAAATGAGGTCTCCACTTCTTCTGTATACAAGTTATCAAAATAGAAAAAAACGGTCTTTTACACAGGCTTATGTAATTTTATATAGTGTTATGGTACTAATTAATTACTCAGTTGTTATTTTTTGTATCATGCATATAACTGTGTCCTGCCCACATGGGCTTAAAATATATCACATATTCATAGTCAGCTCAATGACCACATATACATTTTTAAATTATACTACAAAAAGCATTATATTATAAAAAGCACCAAAATAAAGAAAGCCTTCCAATACATTTTCACAATCAGATATTCAGACCTTCAGGTTAAAATATTTCAAAAGTCATTGACCAAATATCTACTGTATAATACTGGAGAAATCAGATCAAGCTCTAATTAGATAGTTCATCTTGCCTGCTTTTCCAGATTTGGGAAACTCTTTTTATCCTTGAATATTTTTGATTCTGCCAACCTCAGAAGAAGAATGGTACTTCACTAATGTGCAACTACAATTCTTTAGTTCCTGGTTTCCTGAAATGTTACATGTGATTCAGGGCTATATTTTTATTTAATATACATTTGTCTTTGAAGATTCGGATTTGGTTTAGGCAGGATATTTTCAAACCATTTTCCTTCAGATGTGAATAGAAGTTAACTTTAATGCAGCTATATATTGTGATATTGTACATTTTTATGGAAATTCAAATGAGAAACTTTTTATGGATGAAATAATCAAAGTACCAGATAAATTGAGGCACTTCATGCCACTGATGAAATAATAAAGTCGCCACAAAGCAGTCTTGCACTTTGATTTGCAGTATTGCCTCAAAGAACCAGACATACTAAGTGGACAAAAATGAAATAGTTTTCTGCTCTGTCTTTTAAATTCAGTCTTGATATAAACAAAATATGTCTCTGCAAGTCTGTGAAGACATAACAGGTGTCAGCTACTAAGGCACCACCAGCAGTGATCCACCTGTTTCCTGTTTCTTCATTGCTTTTCAACAATATATACATTTAGAAAAAATGAATCCATTTGAAACAGTTGTTTGGTTTGGGTGTTACAGAACAGCATAACATATTTTAATGAATATCATCAATTTCCAACTGCCTGTAAATTTCCCTTTGTGTTTGTGTATGAATAAATGCTGATAATTGTCTCTTTTTTTCATGAGAAAAAACCTGGATGAGCTGTGTCATTGACATGGATTGTTACATTTAAATCAACCATTATCATTTTAAGCTTCTTGAAAGTTACAAATGAAATTTTGTTTTGAATAAATCTATTTTGAGCAAATAAATCTTTATCATCTTTTTATTTTGTTACTTCCATCATTCTCTAAAAAAATCACGAAAGATCTTTATTTCATCATTAAAGATATTTATAGTGCCTGGCAGACTGATTTCTTATGAAAAGTGATATATTTACGTTTTCACACATCAGCAGCAAAATTATGTAATCTTTTCAATTAAAAAAAAAACAACCTCTAAGGAAATGACTTTTTGTTTTACTTAATATTATTGGTTTTCATTGACGTAATAGGCTAGCCAATCTTTCAGACTGCAAGCAATTTTGAAGATGTCACCTCGGCTTTGAGACATAGTTGAGGAATTTTTCATGCTATTTTTTATTTTTTACATTTCATTGAACAGACGATTGATTCATTGTGAAACTTTACGTTTACCTCTACGGGTGGTTGGCGCTGTAGGGTAGACACGACTACCGGTAACAGGAAGAAGGCGGGTGAACATGTATTTATTTCGGGTGGGTGTCTACCAATCATACGCTTTCTCCAGCAACAATTCTGACCAATGTCAGTCTTCTGTGTGTACCAGAACCACCAATCACATTCGTGAAGTGCAGCTATTCAAAACATTGGCGGCCGCGGAATTTCAAAATAGCGAGAAGAAGAAGAAGAAGAAGAATAACAACACAAGAAGAAGAACTTATTCATCTAGAAACTGGACATTCTTCGCTTTAACGTCCATACAATAATTCTTTACTACAATGCAGGTTAAGTTTTATTTTTTAAATGTTTGATAGTGATATAAGACCGAACAACAGATGGGTAGCGGTACAGCTAACTAATCCTGTAAGGGAATATAAATTGACAGATTCTCACTTGCTAGCTAAAGAAGGTTTGCATCCCTCCTGGGCTAATTTAGCATAACGTCGCGGTCTCTTGTGTGAAAATAATAACAAGCAGTAACTATGTATAACGTACATACGCAGTAAATGATATACAACTGTGGATGTTATTTTAAAATGAATTAAACAGTGGTTTAGTTGATAGTGCCTGAAGTACACCAACCATGAGGCAATGGTACAAACGTTAGCCCATACAAACAGTGGCCTACTGAACCTTAATCATTTTTAAATAGAGAATAAGCTAAACTAACAGGAAGCACTCGCAACTTATTTAATCATACAAGTCTTCAATTGAACATATGACGATCCTGTTCAAAGTATGGTTTAAATAAATGGTCTTGCAGAAAACGTACATTGCAATGCCAGACCTGACGGAAAACACTTATTGCATTCCAGTGCAACAGTGCAGATTGTATACATTGTGGTAGCTACTAACATTATTTTCATTATTGATTAATTTGCAGGTTATTTTCTCATTAATCATTTAGTCTTTAGAACATAACACAACACAACAAAAAGATGTGAAAAAAATCAGAATTTTCAAGAGCCAAAAGTGAGGACTTTAGAATAGAGAGAGAGAGAGCTTTATTGTCATTGTTGCAGAACAATGAAAGGCAGTTTAGCAGTTTTTAGATTAGCAGCGTGATACAATTCAAGCACACAAAAACAATACAAAGGCATGCATGCATTGAGATTACTACTTGTACTTCAACGGGTAAAAGGGCAAAGTTTAACCCTAACATACCTGACTGAAATTTCTCATTATTCTGATTTAGTGAAGGTAGCACAGAATTTTAAAAATACAACTCGGGTTAAATACTGTATCCAAAAAAATTAAAAACTGGAGAATATATGCCAAGCGGAGTCTTTTCAGGATTACCTGGTATAAACTTACTTAAAAATCCTTGTTCTGCATTCAAAAGCAATTCTCTAAAATAACAAACACTACTCAGCCACAAATAGAAGCTCAAATGTTCTGTTTGTCTTGTGTGTTTATCTCTTTTCAGAATAAGGAAAATTATGAGCCAAGAGGTTTCCAGCGACCGGTAAGATGTAATGTTTATAATAAACAGTATGTAGACTTGTCCACTGCTTTAAGGCAACATTAATTACCAGCATCTGTAATCGGAACATGAGTACTGGCAGCTATGGGTATATGAAAATACTGTAAACTAGTATTGTTTAAGCCAAAGACATATCAATGCATTACTGTTTCTGTGTGTTTGCTTCTTAATGTCAGTTCACAACTCCCAGCATGGTGGCAGAGCCACAGCGTGTTCAGGTGAAGCCACGAGTAGCAATGGACAGAAATGCCACCACAGGTAATATTACTGTCCTTGCATATAGACAACAATGAAAAGACACCTGTGGAAATGTGTCTGTATTGATTATATTACTGTATTATTTTCAGGCCCTGGGAGAGCGTGTGTTGGCTCATCATCCAGTTCAGCCTCAAAGTAAGTACAATATATTCTAGTACTTCTTGAGTTGTGTATTTTACCTTTTTTTTGTCATGCTTTTGTACATATCAGTGATAGCCTCTACTGTGTAACATGAGAATATCTACCTCTGTACTTTCCCTCAGGAAAGTCTCCATCGATGACTTTGACATTGGTCGACCCCTAGGGAAGGGCAAATTTGGTAATGTCTACCTTGCTCGGGTCAAGAAGCTGCATGCCATTGTGGCGCTGAAGGTGTTGTTCAAATCGCAGATGGAAAAAGAGGGTGTGGAGCACCAGCTCAGGAGGGAGATTGAGATACAGGCACATCTCAAGTGAGTATCCTGAAAAACATTTTCATATTCTCAAAAATACACTGAGGCCATCCTCAAACAGAGCCTGGAATGAAAAGTGCTCAGTAATGTTCATTCTAGACAAAATCTCCCTTAGTACAACTCTTTGGTTTAATTTCCTTGCAGGCTATTTACTACTATCTGCTGACGATTACAATAAATATTTATAGGTTGGATATGCTGTGAGCTAAATGGTTTTCTTAATTTTCTCAGGTGGACGTTAGACCACATTAATTCAACTCCTTGTTGACTTACTCAACTGATTTGCTCAAATAAGAATTATGATCTTATGTTTTGAACACACTGACATCAAATTTCCTCAGCCATCTTAATATACAGTTTTGTTTTTCCTCAGGCACCCCAACATCTTGCGCTTCTACAACTATTTTCATGACCGAAAGAGGGTGTTCTTGGTGCTTGAGTATGCTCCACGCGGTGAAATGTACAAGGAGTTACAGAGATGTGGGAGATTTGACGATCGGCGCACTGCCACTGTAAGACTTGTTGCTACTTATAAGAGGAAGGGGTTTCAATTTGTTCTATTATAGTTTTTAAAACTAATAGGTTCACTGACGAACACTTTTAGTCATTGAACCTAGTTTGTAAATTGTTGGAGAGTAGTTTGCAAAGACTCACTGTATCCTGTCTTTGAGAGGCAGTTTATTCTTAACTTTATTACATCTACAAACTAGTTTAGTTGTGATGAAAAATTTGCATTAGTTTTTAAACAATGTTGTGATCCAATGCCAACCTCTCAACATTTCCAGTACATGGAGGAGATATCCGATGCATTGATGTATTGCCACGAGAAGAAAGTGATTCATCGTGATATCAAGCCAGAGAACCTGCTTCTCGGCTATCGTGGAGAGCTGAAAATTGCCGATTTTGGTTGGTCCGTTCATGCACCTTCTCTAAGGTGAGGAACCACTGCTGTGCTCTCCCACAAACTGCTACATACTGCTGTATCACATTACATCAGGAATCTGCTTGTTGCTCGATGCCTGCTCTCTCTGCTCACATCTTTATTTTAAAACTATCCAGACGTCGTACAATGTGTGGGACACTGGACTACCTCCCTCCAGAGATGATTGAGGGCCACACACATAGTGAGAAGGTGGACCTGTGGTGCATCGGGGTCCTCTGTTATGAATGTTTAGTCGGAAACCCACCTTTTGAAACTGCCAGCCATACAGAAACCTACAAAAGAATTACGAAGGTTGGTGTTGGTTGTCAAATATACCCCCCAAATGTTTTTGTGGACATTGTTCTCTGTAAACATCAGTCACACTGTACAAAACATGCTTTTGACCGATCGTACTTGTGCACACACAATGATGGATTATCACAAAATTTCTTGCACACACTTTTTTTACTTCCAAAGTGGTTTATATAAAATGGGTATGAAACATGTCTGCTTACGTCTGCAATCAAATGTTTCTTGCATCCACTAAGTTGTATTAGTGTTTCCCTGATCCCACATCCACATAATTTGAGTACAATTCTCAAAACATTAGAAATTTGGGCCAAAAGTTTTTTTAAAAAGAAAACAAAATTGGGATCAAATTTGCAGTAACCTTTATCATAAAGCCAAGTGCAAATTCCAGTAATTTGCCAATGCTGAGCTTCCTGGTGGTTGTCTTGACTATGATTAACTGAAAAATGATTAATCCTTTAAAACAATTTTTCTTTTTGCAGCCACACTGTTTGGAAAATCCAAAGAAGTTCAAACATTGTGTCTTCATGATATTTAAATCTAGACATGCTTTTTTGTGTCCAATATAAATCAATCCAAAGTAGGCCTGCATGATATGAAGAAAATTTACAAAGTTCAATATCATTATATGACTTGCAATAAATCAACAAATATTGAAGGGACCATATTAGCTCTTCTGTACTTCCTTTGCCATTGCACTGTACTAACTAACCATGCAGAAGGGACCAAATTGAGACCCTTTAGTCTCAGGGTAGCTGTATAGGTCTTTATCTGATTGGCAAAATGAAATGAATGCATGGCCTATGTAAACGGGTCAGTCTGATTAATTTATGGATAAATGTTTACATGCTGAGTGTGAAGGCATGGTGTAAACAAATAAAATAAATTTTTTTAGGGTAGTCTTTTGTGATGTTTAGTCGGCAAATTCATATCGAAATGACAATGAAAAGTGAAAATCTAAAGATAAACTTGCATTCCTAATGAAAACATCAAAAACTTTGGCTACAATGATCATTCTGGAGATTCAATGAATAAATGCTATTTTACTGTTTTGTAGGTGGATTTGAAGTTCCCCCAAATAATGTCTGATGGTGCACGGGACCTGATCTCCAAGCTACTCCACCACAACCCCACCGATCGTCTCCCACTACAGAGTGTCATTGACCACCCTTGGGTGCGCTCTAACTCTCGTCGAGTCCTACCACCCGTCTGCCCAGCCAAGAAATCTTGAACCCCCCAAGCCTGCCTGCATACCTCACACTGAGGGGTGTTTTAACTGTCCCTCTCAACAGACTCTGGGCCAGCATGTTTATAACTTTTTTAAATGGTCACACTTGTATTTTGGATTTCTGTATCTGATGCTGTGTTAACACCCAATTACTACTGTTGCACTGCCACAAGCTGTGTAAATTCTCAAATAATCGAAGATGAGATGTTTTGATGGTTTCCTTCAAGCTTTATTTTAAATTTCTAATAAATATTATGAATTAATCTGTGGACTTTTAATGAATGATTAGTTTAGCAAATTTGGGGCAATATTGAACTGACCACCGAACTTACAAGATTAGAAACTTTATAATTTTGCTAAATAATAAGTAAGCCATGCTGATCATTGCTGTGCTGATGAATTGCTCTACTTAGTAATGGTGCGTGTGGTAGCGTGGCCGAGCGGTCTAAGGCGCTGGATTAAGGCTCCAGTCTCTTCGGGGGCGTGGGTTCGAATCCCACCGCTGCCAGAGTCAGTTTTTTTAATTATCTGCTTATTTCTTCGCATTAACCAATTTCCAATGAAAGCTTATGTTGCATTTTGACGAGGATATACAATGAGTTAACATGCTGTAGATAAAACCACAGGACAGACATGGGAAAATTAGCATTAGGTTAAATCAACCATCAATGTCTAAAACGACACAAATGTTAGAAACCAATATTAATTTTAGTTTGGAATACTGTCGGTGCTTTCCTTAGCTACTACAGTTAACCTAATGGAAAACACTAATTACAATGGATACCTTGATATGTGTGGCTATTTGTTGCTGCATTCAAGCCGCTAACTAGAGGTCGCTTGATGAGCGTGTTCCAAACTACTGAAACTAATATGGTGAGGGGGCAATTTGAATCCAGCGTGATGGTCCAATCCATAGATGTAAAAAAAAAATCTTTTTTACAAGATGAGAGTGGTTTTAATAATCGATTTAACTCAAATATTAGATTTCCGAACTTTTATTTTTGTAGGAAGCTTTCCTTTACAAACCTGTTCCGGTTTAATGGAATAATGGAATTGTACTTCCGGGTGAATCCTGCTTCGAAGTGCACGAACCACAACAGATGCCTGGCGCGTTCAAGTTGGATATTACCTGATGTACTTTTAGTATTAAAAATTTCAATATTTTAAATAAAATATAACTTCCATACATGGCTGCCTTACCACCCGGAGACCCCCAGCTGGTGTCAATGATCGTTAATCATTTAAAATCACAGGGTCTCTTCGACCAGTTTAGGAGGGACTGCCTGGCAGACGTTGACACAAAGGTAACAAAACATCTCCATAACAGACACCTTCGAGTGTTAAACGACGTTTATTATGTCTCTAAAACTAAATAACAATGTCACATTTATGGGTGAGTCTGTTTTAGGGACAAATGAATGCAGTTGTATGTATTGGGCTGTCCAAAGCTACATGCTACTGAGACACGTCATAACGTTGATTCATTTGCCCCCATTAGAAAACTTTCTGTCGTCTATTTTAGATCAAAGTTGAGATTAAGTTTTATAAAATTTAGGAATCCGTTTTTATACTATTAAAGGAGATCACAAATTTAAAACTTGCCTCATTGTTGAAATGTGTTTTACAAAAAAAACCATGTCTTGCCTTGCCTTGCCTTTTATCTCTTGCAGCCAGCTTATTTGAACCTGAAACAAAGAGTGGACAATTTTGTCTCTAATCATCTTTCTAATCACACATGGAGCCCTCATTTGAACAAGAACCAGCTAAGGAACAACATCCGACAGCTCGTTCTTCAGTAAGTGAGAATGGAGCAGTTTCTCTTTTCCACCTTGTGCTTGCATCTCTGCACTACCTAATAGTCCAGCATTAGAAAGTAGTAGTTAAGCTCTGCAGTGTTTAATAACTAGTTTTTAGTGCAAGGAATGCATAGTTAAATCAAACTGTTCCTCTTAGATCCGGGATGCTGGAGCAGGGAGTGGACAGGATTGTGGCCCAGGTGGTGGATCCCAAAATCAACCATATCTTCAGGCCCCAGGTTGAGAGGGTGGTCCGTGAATTTCTGTCACCTGGCAGCTGCTCCGAGGAGCCTCCAGCCCCGCTGCCTTCAACAGAGACCAAACCAGACAGCATCATTCTTGAACAAGGTGCTCAGCATGTCATCCCCTCATCAACAACCATACAAAAACAACACAGATTAAACAACCAATAATCAAGTGACAAAATATACTAATAATCTCCTAAATGTCTGGCTTATACTGATATAGTAAACATGTGACATTATATTTTTGCAGCCTTCTCATCTGCTCCAGCTACCACTTCAGCCAGCGACGCCATGTCCATCCTGGATACCATAACGTCTCTAAACCAGGAGGCCAGCGTCAGGGCCAGCTCAGGCACGGATAAAGGACGTAAAGGGCAAATCTCAGATGACTCCATGCAGCTGGTAGAGGAGGGAGTGCAAGACATGAGTGTTGAGGAGGGAGACGACCACCATGAGGGGAAGACACTGGAAGAGGCAGAGGATCTCGCATCAGAGGTCCAGGCATTGGAGGTGAAAACAGAGGACAGTCAGGAACAGATGGATCTGGGAAAGGAGGGGTCGATTGAGGAGGTGAAATTTGAAGAGGAGGAGTCAAGTGCTCAGGAGTTGACAGAGGAGGAAAAAGACAAAATTGCCAGCAGAACAACAGGAAAACCCACTGAGGAGAAGCAGGATGATGATCTGCTGAAATCTACAAGTCAGACCAAGCAGAAAGTCAAAGAGAGGATAAAGGAAGGTGAGCCATTATACCCTCTGTATGTGTTTGCAGTTTTAGAGCAGCATAACCTGCATGAACACAACATTATGTGACAATAAATGGGATTTTGTGGATTTTCTTATGATAGACATCAGGTCATGGAGAAATGTAAAAATTGAAATAATTATCTTGATTCAGCTTGAAAAATATGACTATTTGATGATTTTTTTTTACTTTAGGTCTTAGTGAATTTAATATCTTGGGGTTTTGAACCATTGGTTAGACAAAACAAACAATTTGAGGAAGTCAGCCTGGACTTCTGGGATTTTACTGGGATCTTACTGACTACTGGGCATTTTTCAGGATTATCTTTGTTTGCAGAACTAACCATTCTTAATGCTGTCGATTCTGACTGTATCAGGACCAGATATGTATACTGCAATAAATCCCTCTACCTAATATAATATATACTCAAGTTGCATTAGTTACATTACAATCACAGGTGTCTTAATAACAGATTTGTACATGGATGATATCAAATTATGCTATTTATTTTTTGTGGAGAATTTGATCCACTGTGTCTGTTATAGTTTGTTGAATAGAACTGAACAACTTCACTTGCTTATTACAACATCATAACAGGATACATGTGGAAGAAGCCTTAATGTTTGAAAACCATGACGCTCATATGTTTCCTTGTTTTTAAGTCTAATTTTAATTTAAGTTAAATTACATTTCATTACTGTTATGTGTTTTCCCTGCAGAATACTTTTTGGAGGACTCAGACCTGGAGGGCCTGAGCGACATCACAGTGAGCTCTGTCCACACCAGTGATCTGTCATCATTCGAGGGAGAAAGTGAGGATGAGGAGCCGCTGTCTGATTCGTCTGAAGAGGGGGAGCTTCCATCAGATGGTCTCATTCTTTTATTCCTGTCTTTCATGCACATTTTGAAGTTTACAGTTTCATAAAGTGTGAAGTGTAAAACTCTACCACTCACACGTTCAATTGTGAGCATTTGTTTGATTTTAAAGTTTCCCTGTGTGTGTTTTTTTTCTTTTTCAGCAGATCAAGGTATGAAAGATGAAAAGAAACAAAGCAGTGGAGACACAGGAGAAGAAGATCGCAAACCTCGCCGCAAGGCCTACGTTCACAAGCCCTTCCTCTACTCTCGGTACTACAGTGACTCAGATGATGAAATTACTGTGGAGGAGCGTCGGAGATCTGCGGTGAGTTGTACTGATGTTAACATTAAAGGTATAGCATTAGCAGAGCATTTTTGGCTTCACTTTATCTATGGCTAAATCAAAGTTATTTGGAAAATGATTTGATCACAAACTTTAAAAGCACATATTTTTTTGAGGGTTTCTGTCATTCTATCTCTCTTTGTGCTGAACTGTGTTCTCTCAGGCTAAGGACAAAGAGGAAAGGCTGCTCAAGAGACAACAGAACAGAGAGCGACTGGAGGAGAAGCGTAAACAGAAAGCGGTGCAGGCTGAGGAACAAGGTATTTCTATCTTCTGTGCGTACACTGCCAACTGTCTTCGGTTTTACAGTTGTGGGCTTGAATTTGGCTTCAGAGTTTCTTGTCATGCCATGTTTTGTAAAAACCTCACGTCTTCCACTGTTTTTCATGCTCCCTCACACTGTGTCTTTCAGACAGGGGACATCACACATGACATATTGGTTGAGTAAAACAACAATAAGATTAGAATAGTGTAAGTTTACATATAAATATGTAATATCCTGTTGTGTGAGTTTCAACAACTGTCCATTTGTCCATTTGCAATCATCACAATTGTTTAAAACCTGTTGATTTTTAATGAAATAGCTCAGCTAGCCAAGAGTTTTCATAGGACTTGATTGCATGTTGGAAGATCTAAAGTGTTTGTGTTTCTCACATAATTATGGTTGAATTTTCTTTTGATATGTGCCACTACTTTACATCACAAAACCCACTTATTGCTATATATGATGTCTAGTTTGTTTAGTCACACCGCTGTCCCCATTGTTCCCATGTTGTCCTTAAAATATCTGTGTATGCTCTCATCCTTTACCATTCCTTGACAGATCATAAAAAACAAAAGGGTGGAGACTATGCTGGGCAGGAGGGCCCTAAAGCCAAAGAAGCTCGCAAAGAAAGGAAAGTTCTGGAGAAAAAGATGGCTCTCAACAGGAAGAGGAAGCTAGACTCGAGGTATGTAAAAAAAACAAACAGCTTCTGTTGAATAAAACATCCAAATGTTTAGATATACACTAAGCTGCTAAATTATTAGGTAAGGTAGGTGCAATGTTAGACTTAATGCCAGGTGTGCCTCATAAACTGGAATCTGTGTTCCTTCACTAAATGTGTCCATAAATTTCGCTCTACAGGAAAGAGGGAGATTTTTCGAGCAAAAAGAAAGGAGATGCAGAAGGATCCAAGAAAGCGGTATGTGAAATGAATAAGACAGACTTTATCGTAGGTTACAGGTTTTCCCTTTTATTAGTGAGTTGTAACAAGCATTATCTGTGTTTTAGGAAGTGAAATCGACACTCTCAAAGACCCCACTGTCTAAACTAATAAGAAATGGGTCAGAATCAGCATCGTCTGAGGAGAGGCATAGGAGGACGAGTGGAGGCATCTCAGAAGATTCCAATGAAGCCAAAAAGCTGTCTGACAAAGGCAGGACACATTCTTTCATCCTGGACTTGGAGCAAGGATCCCAAGAGGCTCTCAAGCAACGTTCAGTTGGGAAATTTGATAGGTTGTCCCGTAGAGAACTTCACTCAAAAGAGCGTAAAGAGAAAGATGAACGGCCCAAGCTCAAAGTAAAACAGGAGAAAAAATCAGAACACCAGGCAGATGAATCTCACCAGACGGAAGGTGCTGCAGCTAAATTGTCCTCTGAAGAGAAAGGTGAGAAGAAGCCTAAGACTAAAAGTGAGAAGAAAATGGCAGGGACAACGAGAGAAGGAAAGCTGTCTGTGTCAGAGGGTATGGAAGATGATGGTCCTAAAGATGCTACTGTCAAGAAGACGAAAGCTCCATTCATGGAGACTTTAAAAGCGGAGAAGGACAAATTCAGGGAAAAGGAGAAAGACAAGGATAAGAGCAAAGAAAAGGAAAAGGTCAAAGGGGAGAAAACTTCATCTAAAAGTGATTTGAAGCAACTCCTCCGGCCCGATTCTGCCGGCTCCTCCGAGGATCGGTGTGAAATGGAGCCCGGGTCCGACGGCAGCAAAAAGAAAGAAAAACACTCCAAGGAAGCCCTGAAAAGGTCAAGGAGCCACACTGAGGATCGGACAGGAGACAAATCTAAATCTAAAACAGATAGTAAAGACAGCGAGAAGGAAAAGACTAAAGCTGATCAAGATGGCCAGAAATCAAACAAATCCAGCTCTGAAATTGACAAAGATCCAAAAAGGGTCAAGTCAACAGAAAAAGGAAGAATCAATGAAAAATCTAAATCTAAATCTAAAGAGGATACAAAGACTGCATTGTTATCAAAGACTGATAACAAAGCTCAGAATTCAGAGGTGAAAAGCTCAGGAGGTGCACCCATCAGCAAACCTGAGACAACAAAGGAGAAGAAAAAGGAGCAGCGGAAAGTGTCAGAGGAACCTCTCCATGAGAAATCAGAAGTCAAGAGTGCAAAGAAAAGACTGGAAAAGAAGGAGAAAGTCTCAGGAAAGAGAGATGACACACAAGAAGAAAAGAGAGTTTTCAGAGAAGACAAATTGGAAAAGTCGGATAAATCTTCAAAGTCTTCTGTGTCCTCACCGAGTCTCGACGCAGAGGAACAGCCGAGGAAGCGCTGTCTTCTCCAGGACACCAGCACAGACTCTGACCCCGTCACCACCACCGTCACCACCTCCTTCTCAGACGACACTTGCGACGCTCTAAGCGACATCACACCTGAGCCACCCGAGGGCGAAACAGAGTCACGCCTCAGCGAGATGCCAGCCGTGCCGGCCGAGGCCGACGCTCTGCTGACCCTCATGGACGTCTGTACTTCGGCAGAGGCGAGACTTCCGCCTGAGAGCAGTAGAGAAGATGTGGCAGCTGAGAGTCTGCAAGATGCTGACATAAAGATGAAAGAGGCAGCTCTTACTCTGCTCTCCATGGATCCTGACAGCACAGTGTCCTCCAGCTTAATTTGCCAAGAGAGCAGAGAGGAAGCAGAGGTGAATCCGACTGTGTCACGCCTCATGGACGCCTCTGCTGCAGCTGTGCAAGAACAGCAACATCCTCCTCCTATGGACACGCAAACAGCTGCTGAAACTGAGTTTACAGCTTCTGAACTGTTACCGCTTGAATCTCAGCAAACTGTTGAGATTGTTACAGAGAAACCAAACACTGCAGGTACATTTTTTTTTAAAAACAGTGATGTCAAAATGTATTATCAGCTCCTTAAACATGTTAGAAATGTTAATCCGAATATAAATATGTATCTTTCTCATAGAATTGTCTGGAAATTCAGAGACAGAAATGGATGTGGCAAGGGTTGAAGTGTCTGAATCTCTTCCTCCACAGGTAAACAATACACAACTGTAGAATTAAATGTCCTTTATAATGTTCATTTATAAAGCCATCCTTCTTTTGACCTTTTTAAAAAAAATTTTTTGCCTGTTTCATGACTTCCTTTGAGCTTCGTTTGGATCAAAAACACATTTTAAACAAATGGACAATTTAGAATTACCAAAGATATAGAAGATGTTAATGCTACAGTGGAAAAATCCTTCATCTGTCTTCTTCACAGGAGGATGACACTACCTCAAATGAACGTCAGACTCTTTTAGATGAAGATGAAACCAAACAGGGAGACGTTTCTCCTGAAAACATGTCACCAGCTGCAGCAGCAGCAGCTGGCAGCGAAGGTAAAGTTTCTTATCTCTTATTTTTGGCTTCAATTCAAATCTTGTTTCTTGCGTTTTTAATACGATGTCTTGTGATTTTCAATGTGAAGTTGACTTTTTTAACGTACTTATTTTTCCTTACTTTACTGAACCAGAAGAAGTCGGAGGAGCCACAGAGGGAAGCGCAGTCGTAGCTGTTTTTGAAGCCACTGAACAAGCCTCAGAAATGTCCACTAAGCAAGGTGAGTGCTTGAAAACAGGTTTGTTAAATAGAACAAGATAGTTTTCTTAGGCTATTTTTTTAATCTTTGTCTCTTGTTGTTACTTTAGAGCCAACGGAGCCAGATGCCGCAAACACAAAGACAAGCCTCAGGGTGAGGAACCATTCATGATTTAGACTTTTTAATCGTTTCCTCATCAAAAGTTTTCACGTGACACTTTCATTTAAACAATAGACAGAGGAAGCGGTAGCTGAGGACACCCAGGCAGAGATGGACATTGATAATAGTAAGTCTTTTCTCTAATTTAACTAGGACGTTAAATCCTTTCTAAGGACTGTGATTGTTTCTAGTGGATATTTGAAGTGAGTTAAATAGGCGACATTTTCTTCCACTTCTTTTCACCACTAGGTGAAGCCAGGGTGGAGATGGTGGAGGAGCAAAAGAGTGATCCACAAACTGTAAGTGTTTAACTTCAGTCATGCTCACTTAAGCTTTGTTTGGATGTCATTTAATATTTTTACCTTACCTTGTTATTATTGTTGTTGTTATTGTCGTTATTATGATGTTGATCTGTGTATTTAAAAAAAAAAAAATTATGTTCAGGTGGAACAAAATGTCCCAGGAAAGGCCGAGGAGATCAGAGAAAGTGGATCGGAGAGCCAGTCCAAACTGATCAAACAAACCAGTGAGTTATGTAACTAAAAAAAAAAAAAAATCACCCTCGTGTTATATTTCATTTAATTGAGTGTATCTAATCTGATATTTAAATGATCTTTTGTTGGCGTTTGAGTCATTGTGAGCTTCCTGCACCTTCAGGAGTCTCAAACAGGAACTGAACACTGACGTTCATGTCTTTTCTTACTCCTCCATCACTATGGTCGTCTTTTTCAGGCAACGTCTCCAGCACAGACAGCCAGGAAGATGAGAAAGGATCCGACCTGTCGGAAAAGGTAACGCCAAACAATTTAGTAAGAAGTTGAAATTCCGGTCTCGCATATCCAAAATATAGGTGTTGATACGGCACACTTGTCCGCTGGGCTAACACGTTTTTGTCATGTAGGTGGAGAAGACGGAGGGAAAAGGAAGACGGAAACGGAAACTGTCCAGTCACGAAGTTTCAACAACGAAAGAATCTGGTATAGTAGCTATAATTCTAAGAATTTTATTCGACTGAATTTCTGACATTAGGATTTAGAATATGTACAGTATTATTACATTTGACACACATGAACTTATTAACCATGAATGGAAGAGCTGACTGTCCCAAAGAGCAACCTTGTAGCACCTTAACTGCTACTGGAATGAGTTTTAACAGTTGGTTATTTTTATTATCCCCTCTGGACCATGTCCATTGCTCCGTCCATAATCTTCTTTTTTTTAAACATATCTCTCAAACGATACATTCTTGCTTCACCAACCTTTGTTATTTATTTAATCATGATGCCATTTAATATTTAGAATTTTCCCACAAATTTTATTCATTGACTTTTCCATGGAACGCTGATTTTAAGGTGACCCTGAAGGTTGCTCATCTTTTCCGTAACATATATCCAAAACAATCCACACTGCTCTAGTTTTACTAAAGGAATGGATGATATTTCATATACCGATGCATTTATTGTACAGTTTTTTGCAGGGGTCAGAGGGATATATCATCTTCAGATGACTTGTTATTTATTTCATGACATTATTTGTTCATTTGTGTTTCTGTAACTTATCAGGTGATGAGGGAAATGGAAACGATAATAAAGAGCAACCATGTGCTGAGGTAAATATAACCCTCTTCGTCTCGCCTCGGTTTGTGCTTGTTTTCTTTGACCTTTTGAAACCTTTTAAAATACATAAACAACAGTGGGGATCTCGTGTGTGTTTCACTCATGATTGATTTGCTCATTGCCTTAATTGTATTCTTCAGGAAGCAGATCAGGATAAGGTTGTTGAAGTCAAAACACCGCACAGCGATCGACCGTCCAAAACCAGTGAGGAAGAAGAGAAGGACCAACCTGAAGAACCTGAGAAAATGGAGGAGACTTCGAGCTGCAGGAGTCCGAGTTCAGGAGCTGCAGCCAAAGAAGCTACTGCTGCTGGTCAGATTGTCACATAAAATTACCCAATGCTGATGTTGCTTGAGTCTGAAAAACATTTATTATTTGCATATATTGTATAGATGGATGATTATTTACACGTTAATATGATAATCTTTGAAGTAGAAATCGTTGGGGAACCTTGTTCGAATGTTTGAGTCTGCGATTACATCATCAAATATTTTGACTTGGCCATTAGAGACATTATTCCTCTGTTTCAAAATGATTTTATTATAATAAAGTCTACATAGATTTCAGTTTTATCATGCTTTATAATGAACAAGTTGTGCTTCTCTAAGCTAGGATGTTGATAACTGTTGAGTCTCGACTCAGTTTTCTGTGGTGTTGCTACTATTTTAACCTCAGATGATCAGAAGAATGAGAGTAAAGACGAGGAGAGTGCAGACAAAACCTCGTCAAGTAAACCAGCAGAGAGCGATGAGGTATGTTAACAAACATGCAACACGTACAGAAAAGGAGATACTTTTCTTTATATAACATTTCCCAGACTTATTATCACAGGGACAGTCCACATTCCTGTATATGTGACTTTGTGAATTAGCTGTCTAATGTTCAACATCATTCATCAGATTGACATAAGCATTGAATGCGTTTCACTTTACCTTACCTTTTATAGTATTTTTCATCATATTTATCCAATCTATAGAGAACTGAGGAGGAACGTGGGCCAAAGAAACTTCAAGAAAGTGAAGCGAGTCTGCCGGCTGTTTCAGAAGACACTGAAACTGCAGGGATCTCCACCTCCCAAGAGACAGATGACGCACGTATGTTTCCTTTTTATTCAAGCCACGTAGGCTTTTCTCATCTTAACTGTGCAAGATTGTCCAGTGTATTCATACAAGCACAATATAAATGTCATCAGCATCAGCTGAACTGTAGAGAGATATGTGGCGATCTGCTAATTTCATTTCATAGCACGATATTGTGAGTCACACAAGGTGTGTTTTGCTGTCATCACTGTCAACGAACTGAGTAATTTGGCAATGGTAGTCGACATGAAGGAACTCTCGCTGAGTCAAACCAAATATTTTCTGCCTGATCGTTTAACGGGAGGATGTGACATTTCTTTCAGTTTTGACCCTCACATTCATGAATCATGTTTCCTTTGCATGCAGGTAAACCAGCAGTGAAGAGGAAGAGGTCAGAGGAAACAGAGGAATCTCACGAGGTGAGATTTGTCGGTCTTTGTTGATTAAAACATTCTCCGCGTCCTTCAGCATTCACTTCTCTGGTTATGTGTCTTGACGTGTTTTCAAATTCTGATTCGACAGGATGAAGAGGAGGCAACGATGGACAACAGTCAACAGGAACATAGTGGCCAACAACCCGATAAAAACACTGGTAAGGTCCTTGCAAACAGAATTTAAAACATACAACTCATGGCGTGGATAGTGTAGAGACAAAACTTCACAAAATATTTTGAGTTAGGAGGAGCTTTATTGTACAGCTATCTTTTCCCAGATTGTTCCCCTTCAGTGAATCAGGCAGAGAGCCAAGAAGAGGTGAAAGAGGAGATCTGCAGTGAGAAGAAAGCAGATGATGTATGTTGACAGTAAAATTAAGAAACCACTCTTCATCTGTATGTATGTAAACATTGTCCATCACTTTTCCTGTACGGTCTCTTATTGTCTGTGTAAGGAATTCAGCACTTTTAAGTCTTAGCTTTTGAATTTGACTCCTGTAGATCACTCATTATTTATCTTATTCAAACGAAACGTAGGGACTTAAATATTTGTTCTTATGTCTCCAGGATGAGGCGGAACAACCTCAAGACGACCAAGAGACGACTCCAAGGAGACCCGGTCGGAGGGGTCGGCCTCCGAAGGCAGCGGCAGCCACCGAGGGCCCTGGTGAGGAAATTTGAAAGGCTGATCTGAATCAAACCAGAAGTGTTTTGGTTCAAAGAAATGAGCTTCGAAGCTCGAGAAAAGTTAATTGATGAATTTGTGTAAAAATGAATGAAGTCAGTGATTGCTGATTCAAGGTAATAAAAAAAAAATTGCTTTCTGGCATGGATGTAGGTAATATATGGTTGTGAAAAATGATCCTGTTTCCAATCTCAGTGTTAGGAATGAGCACATATAAGTGGTTAATTTTTTTTTCAGATTGAATAATTATATATATCTATGAACCAAATCATGAAGCCTGCAACCTTTTATCATCTTTCCCGCAGATAAAAAGGACAAGCAGGCAGAAGAAAAAGAAAGTGAGCAGAACGATGAGCAAGAGGAGGAGGAGGATGATGGTGAAAAAGGAGAGGAGGATAAAGGAACTGCAACCAGAGCGACCACACGCTTAGCGTCTCGCCTGGAGGCTGAAAGGTAGTTCATCACTCCAGTATGCTGACCCATTATTCAAAATGTATTCAAATTTCATTATTTGTGAACAGGACTTGTAGTAAAAAAATTAAAAAAAATTTAAAATGTTGAAAACATATAACAATAACACCTGCAGATAATTTAACACCTAACCATTAGTACAGTCACAGTGATGAGAGACTGTCGGAGGTGATGATTGATTTATTGCTCGATGTTTGCTCTCTGAAGCACCCAGCAGGCGTCAATGCTGTCGCATCCCCTTAAGTTAAGGCAGGGAAATATTCAACACTAAAGCAACAAGTGTTGTTTCATACTTGTTTTCATTGCTCCTCAGAAACAAGCCAAGTAAACCATCCACCCGGGCAAGTCGACAGAGCAGTAAAGAGGAGACCGCAGCTGGCACACGGTGAGTTTGTCTTATTGAGCTCAAAGGGGAGTCCGACCAAAACCGACTGCTAGGTTGCCGCTCTGTGAAAGAGAACATTTTATCAAAAGTTTCCCCGGAATGTCACAACGTTTTTGAGGTATTAGCTCCAGAAAACGAAAATATGAATTTGCATAGCTAAGCTGCTTTTAAGGAACGTTTACGAACATCTAGCATTATACTACAGGTACAGATCACTGTTTGTATAAAAAAAAAGTATACTTATGAATAATATAATTTCATAATATAATTATTTTGAGAGTATTTTAGGTGTGTACTCAATATGTCTAACTTCATTTCAAATCCAGGATAACCATGAGTCCTTAAATACTTTGAAAAACTCAAATAAATTGAAGTGATGATAAATTATCAATATTTAACATGTTTACACTCATGACATTGACATTTAATAAGTAGTTCCACTTTTTACATTTTGTTTTTTTTATTCATGTCCTCTCACGCCACTGATTCCAAATTAAAACATGACGCCTCACCAAGGCTACAAAAATACAACTTTCATTGAATGCATCATTTGTTAAATGAAACCCCCTCCCCCTCAATAAGCACAGTTTATCAATTCCTATATATTTTATGGAACCGACTGGATGATTAGTTTCCATTACTACAATATACAAATGTATTGTTTTCGTCATCACATCCATCTCTCTTGTCTTTCTCAGAGTTTTATTCTTAAATATTCCTTTATTTTATGTATTAGCTCAAATTACCTTTAACATTACAAAGCTCCTATTCAAGCAAGAATGCACCTATAAGTAGTAAAGGAGTGCTGGTTAGGGCAACACTTCTCATAAGACCCTTTAAAAAAAATTTTTTTTTACAGCACCTAAACATGACACTTTAAACAAATGACCTGACACTCGCTCCTTGTTTTCCCTCCTGCAGCGGGATGAGGGGCCAGGCAGCAGCGGTGGCAAAGGGAGGCCGTAAACGGGAGCCCAGCCCCCCAGCAGTGCGAACTCGGGGAGGACAGAAATCGGAGGAGCCCCCTTCCAAGAGAGCCAAACGTTAAAACCTCTGACTGTTGTGGACCGGTTTGGCCTAGCAGTGGTTTCTCTGCACTCCATATCCAAGTCGCTTTTGTTGTAGGGGCTCAAAGAGCTTCTACAGTCTGTTGGCACGTAAAGCTGTTTCTTGTAAACCTGAGGATCTGTGGAGGAATCCCCCTGAATCTGTTCTGCTTCACTATGCCCATATGGTTTTGATCAGATGTCATCATTCCCCCCCGTTTGTTCAGTAATAACCATTGAACCAGACAATTTCAGGCCAATCAAAGGCCTAATGTGCAGCCGAGTCGTGCTTTGAGATAAAGAAGGTGAACTGTAATTAGGCCAGAGTACGTCTCAGTTCCTGATGTTTCTCCGCTACAGTCCAAACTGTTACACGTTCAAATGTAAATCATGTACATAGAAATCACTGTCAAACGTTTGTGTCCATTCTGAATTTCATTATTCAATTTTCATTCCGTGAATGACAGGAGGAGTTATCCACTTTTTTTTTAACGTTTTCGTTTTTATACTTGATATTTAAAAGTCTTACTTTTTTTTGTGTGTGTGTTTTTTGATTGACGTAACAGCAGTATTAGTCATCGATTGGGGGAAAACACGACAGTACACGAATAGTTACTCTATAAACTTTATTTTCTTAGCAATCGCTACAGACAGAGAACTCTTTCTGACTGTCTGAATGGAGGTCATGTTATTTTTATTGCTTTAGAGTTAACCAATATAACATTGTTTGATACCTGTAAATGTAAAGTTTTGTTTCATAAATGTAAAAATATTAAATACTGCTCCCTTTTTTCATTGTTTCAAACAAGTACTTCATCACCAAATGTAGTTGCACCATTACAAGCAAATACAGCACCAGTCAGACGTTTGGACACACCTTTAAATTCATTGTTTTTTCTTTATTTTTTTTTTCTATTTTCTACATTATAGAACACCACTAAAGGCCTCAAAACTTTAAAATAACACCTATGGAATTAAGTAGTATGCAAACATAGTGTCAACAAAGCAAAATGCTTTGCACACTCTTGGTATTCTCTCAACCAGCTTCATGGGATCGTCACCTGGAATGGTTTTCCAAGAAGTCCCGGCAGAGTTCCTACTTAGCACTTGTGGGCTGGTTTTCTATTCACGCTGCGGTCCAACTCATCCCAAACCATCTCAGTTGGGTTTAAGTTGGATGATTGTAGAAGCCAGGTCATTTCTCCTCCTTGGTTAGATAGATAGCTCTTACATAGCCTTGAGGTGTGTTTTGACACAGGTTGTAACCAAAATTCTCAAATTTAGATTCAAATCAGTACAAATTTCCACTCGTCTACTGTCCATTCCTTGTGTGTCTTGGCCCAAGTAATTATCCTCTTCATATGGGCCTCCCTCAGTAGCAGTTTTGTTGCAGCAATTTGACCCTGAGGGTCTGATTCACAGTCTCCTCCGAACAGGAGATGTTGAGATGTGTCTGCTTCTTGAACTTTGTGAAGCATTCATGTTGGGGTCTAATCTGAGGTTCTGTTCATGAGTCAAGTGACTAATGAACTTATCTCTGCAGCAGAGGTAAATCTTGGTCTTCCTTTCCTGGGACGGTCCTCATGAGAGCCACTTTCGTCAGAGCCTTAGATGGTTTTTGCAACTGCACTTCAGGGTGCTTTCAAACTTCTGACCTTCATGTCTTAAAGTAATGACGGACTGTCCTTTGTCTTTTACTTAGTTTAGCAGATTTGTGACATAATATGAATGACTACAGTTGGGGCTATATAGGGCTATTTACTCTACATCAACATTACTTTGACACAACACAACACACACATCAAGAAGGCAAGGAATTCCACTAATTAACTTCTGACAAGACATCTCCTGAAGCTGGTTAAGATAATGCCAATTGTGTGCAACACTGTCATCAAGGTAAACAGTCGCTACTTTAAAAAACATCTAAAATGTGAAACACATTTTGTGTTTTTACACTTTTTTGTGCAACACATAAGATAAGATAAGATATCCCTTTATTAGTCCCACAGTGGGGAAATTTACAAATATGAAATAACACATAATTCCATATGTGTTATTTCATAGATGTGATGTCTTCAGTGTTATTCTACAATGTAGAAAATAATCAATTATCAACTTAAGGTATCTTTTTTTTCATTATTCGACTCTAATAGTTAAAACATTCTAACAGTTTCATGTCCAGAATATACTTCAATTATGTTTTTAAGTGATTTTCACTTTTCAAAAAAAGGGCTCCTGAACAAATCCTAAACTGTGTTGCTTCTGTTTCTCCAAACTATGTTTATGAAGAGGTGCACAGAGCAGAATGTGCAGATTCTTATTGATTGACCCGTATTATGTCTCAAACGTTATCTCCTCTGTGTTTCCTAAATGGATGTGCTGTCTGTAATGTGTATATAGCCAAAGACGTTAACCAATCACGTGGGAGCTGAGAAGAGGAGAGGACATTCCTGCCTGCTAATGGGGGATAAAACTGACAAACTCAGAATGAAATATTCCACCATCATTAACACGTTAGGAGGCTTTAATCGCTGCATCTGAACTTCCTGGATCCAAACAGCACGGAGAGAGGTTACAGAAAGCCTGGCTTCTCTGTTTAAAGTTTTCCAGCCATTCCTGTGGATTGCTAAAATTTGATTCCATAAAGGTGTACCTCTCAGGTATTTCCTGGTGCTGTAATCCAAGCCTTAAACTATTAGCCCAACAGCTCTCATTTAAAGTTTTGGATCAGCTTTTATTTAGCCACCAGGCCTGGCAGACAAACAGCGCTCCTTTCACTCACTGATGCCATTGGAGCGACATGAGGCGTGATTTTATTATAGCTATTTGCATTGTCGTCCAAAATGATTTTTGAATTTGCCACTCAGGTTTCTGCTGCTGAGTATTAGCATTGTGAGGCGCATTAGACGGATTTATAGGCAGCATGTTTTATGTATGAGATGGGGGGGGGGGGCTGCTTTCAGCTCAGCAGGGACCTCATGTCAAGAATGTGATTTTAAGGAAAATAGAGCAAGATCTCCAGATTTACCTGCTGCTGCACAAATCTGGGCAAATGATTTTAGGTACAATGAATCTGCTTTACCTGAAGGTTGTCTTTTTTTTAACCTACTGCAAGGAAAATAGTGTAAGATCTCAATCACAGCCACAGAAGTTCACTTTACTTCCTATTTTGTATTCTTCCTATCTAATCGGTTATGTACCAGATCCTCAGTTTGTGACATTAAGAACACATAAACAGCAAAATGAATGTCCAACCACATCATACAAGTACATCCAACAACTATTTATTTATTATTCAGTCCATTATTACTTCTAGATCAACCATGACAGAAATATTATATATTTTTACAAAATATTACATTTACTGAAAAAAGGACAGAAAAATCTGCCAAAGAAATTTAAATGATTATAAATATGAAATCTACCATTGAAATGAAACCAATAGTCATCATTGGAATTACATAAAATCAGCAACTATTTGGAGAATGGATTGTTCATTTATGCCAATTTTTTAAGCAAAAATGCAACATTTTCTGTTTCTCTTTGTCAAATATTATTATCAAAAATGGATTTTCGGGCTGCAGAGTGAGGAAACTATAGCAACTCCAAGTAAAACTCTCTCCATGGTCCATGAAAAGCTTTTTCATTTTTTTGCATTTTGCAGACTAACTGATAAATTTACAAAATAGTCAAGAGATTGATTGATAGTGAAAACAGTTATTGATCGCTCCTCATACTAAAACCAACATTTTACAACATTCTCAAGTGCAATTTTTAATTATCATCTCATTTCAGAAAATCAATGAAAAGCACTGTTTGATGACAGATTTAGAAATTAGGATGCTGTGTTATGCAAAAGACATCTAAAAACCAGGGTTGAAAGAGATGGAACCTTTTTACCTTCTGATTTGTGCTTAAGATGAAACACTGTATTTGGTATAAGAGCTATTTTTAAAAAAAAGATTATAGTGATGGTTTATTAAAGTATTGATGGATATCTGTAAGCCACATGATTGATCAAGGGACTGATGGAAAAAATGTTTAGGTGCAAAGTAGCAATACAACCATGTTGGAATATGCTTATGTAAAAGTCCTGCATCAGAATTGTACTTCAGTGAACGTACATAGTAGCTTTGAAATACACCCAAAATACCAAAAGTAGTACTCATTATGCAGAATGGCCCAAATCACATGTATTCTATTTTTGATTATAACTATGGATGCATTAATGTACTAGAATTACTGTTTGCAGCTGGTTTGGGACCTAATTGTAACTACTTTATATAGTAGATTACAATTTGTATTAATAATTACCATCTCCAAAGTAACTAAAGCTGCCAGATAAATGTACTAGAGAGAAAAGTACGATATTTGTTTGAGAAGCAGTATAGAGCAGCAAAAAATGGAGTTACTCATGTAAAGTACCTCAAAATTGTACTTGATTCGTTTTATTGCATATTACAACAATAACAATATTAATCTTGTATTTACAGTCTTCAAGTACAGTTTGTGACTCTTCATGGTGGGTGTTGCAGTGGTGGGTGTTCTTTGGTTTCTGGCAGGTCACACTGCCCTGGCATCTAAACATGAGGGGAAAAAACTTGACTGTGATACAAGACACCAGCAACATAAGCCGCCTCAAACCTCTTCACATCTCTTGACTTTGCCTCTTAAGCAGGTCTGCATGGTGGGTAGCTGTGCCGTTTATCCAGCAGAGAGCTGTGGAAAGATGGTGGTTTCGGGCAGCTGTCAACTGGAATAGAGGTAACTGTTGGTTTTGAGCTGAGGGGATCCTCACAGGCTGCAGGGATAAGGGGCTCACTCACTCCTGCTGCTGCCTCCCTGCGCGGGGAACGCTCTTTCCTCTACTGGGGATTTGGCCGGGCCGAGCAGCGCCGAACATAATGCTCTCTCATTCAGCCACTCCTCTCACAAGACATAAAAGTTAACAGGTGTTTAACGTCAGAAGTGTTTCATACAAGAGTCATAGAAATAGCCAGAGACAGGCAGCTGGGAGGGGTGGTAGCTTAAAGTCTTAAAGTTTTGACTTTTTTTCCATTCTTTTTGCAGAACTGAAAACGTTCTGCAGTTGAAATAAGATTTGGATTGACTTCTGGCATCTGAGGCTGCAACAAATACACATCAGAGGGCAGGAATATTTCTAAAAAATACGTTTACAGACTAATATTTTGGGTTCCAATTGATTGGTTCCCTTATTTCAGCATTGTTTGAAGTAAAAAAAAAAACTTGTTTCATCTTGTTAATACTGAATTATAAAGAAGGATCTATACACTGATGAGTACATGAGTTATAGATTGTTGCATTGTATACTTTCTGCTTTCTGCTGCAATGTCTGAAATGCATTTTTTAATCTTACAATAACCTGGAAGCAGGAAAGAAAAGAAGCGCACCATAGCAATTATTATAATTGTTGTTTCTTAATGTCACGTTTTCAAGATGGATCATTTAAATCTATTCTAATCCGAACCTAAATTCTCAGGTTTTCCTTTACAACATTAAAGCAACAATCAAAATAAAAGTTCAACAATGTGCAGCGATGCAAACTATTTCCAAGAGTTGTTTGTTATTTTCTAGGCGAAAATACAAAATACAATAAACTTGATCAAAAGGAGATTTTTAAACCTACTCTAAAATGTAGAGAGGGCGTCTGCCTGGACTGAGACAAGAAAATGGTTCCATAAGAGAGGAACCTGATTATTGAGGACTCTGACTCTCATTCTACTTTTGGGGACTCTAGGGACCACAGGCAGCTCTGCATCCAGGGAGTCTAGTATTCTAGTCCGGTAATAGATTACTTTGAACACTTAAAGATATGATCATGCCTGGCCTTTGTAAGTGAGGAGAAATATTTTATATTCTACTATATAGGAGAAACCTGATCTCTTATACTGTATTAGGTCTGGTCAGTATTCACACAGCTGCATACTGGATCAGCCGGAGAGTCTTCAGAGACTTATTGGGACAGCCTGATGATAGAGAATTGCAATAATCCATCTTGGAAGTAGCAAATGCATAGTTTAGAAGCCAAAACTATTATTTGCACAGTGTCTTACACTGTGCCTCAGTGCCTGAGGCTGGGATAGATGGATATAAGGACCAGGGAGGTCCTTGAGGGTGTGACCGCAGCAGGAAGAGATAGTCTTTGACCTCACCAGTCAATCTTTAATTTATCGTTGGAATCCTTATTTTCAATCAAGTTTTGACACCCTGAGAATCATATTCATTTATAATTTATAATAAATATTTCTATATGCTTTGGACATCTTTCTGTGGCCCTTGGATTATTTTTGATGTGCAGAGTCAGACATTTGTGCTCAGCCACCACAGTGGTGATTAATAGGCTGATTTTCTTCTATAATGCAGGGGAAATAAGGCAGAAAATGTGTTTTATGTTGGAGTTAAAGACACGTCCTGAATAAAAGAACTCCAGAATTCCTCATGGTGGTGCTGTAGGCCAAGGTAATGCCATCCATACTTGTTATATCATTATAAGATAATGTGTTTCTGAGATGTCTACGACCCGACACAATAAATTTGCTTTATGTAGCAGCAAATTGCAGCTAATTCAAGGTCTTTAAGTCCTGGAATTTAATCAACTGATTAGTTTAAATGGGTTTAATTGATAAGTATAGTTGCTTGTCATCTGCATGACTTGTTTCCAAAATATTTATAATAATAAAAATAATAATTTCCAAATATTATTATCTAAAGGAGGCATTTATAAGGTGAATAGTACTGGTCCAAGTATAGAACCTGGTGGGACTCTTTGGCTAACTTTGGCGAGCATGGATAATTAATTGTTAACATGTACAAACTGTGATTAATCTGTTGGTCAGTAGTATCAAAAGTCCCTCATCAGATGTGATTAGGTCATTTGTAACTTTGATCAATGCTGTTTTGCTGTGATTCGCTCTAACACCTGAGGGGAAATCCTCAAATAGACTTTTGTTATGTAGAAAATCACATAATTGGTTTCTCGAGATTTTAGAGAGGAAGGTTTGATGTATGTCTGCAGTTGACTAAAACCTCTGGATCAAGAGTAGACTGTTTAGAAAGAGGCTTAATTGCAGCCATATTTGAAAGGACTGCTAACCTGTGGTGCACAGACGTGTGTGACAACTTGTCTCCGTGAGCCACAAGCTGCAGCTGCAGTTTCTGACACCCACTTCACCTGCTGCAAAGAAAAGGCCCATAATAACTCAAGAATTTCTAAATGGTCCTTGAAGCTTACATAACTACGTCTACTCATATGTTCAAAAGTCGAATTTTACATGTGACGTGAAACCACTGAAAGGGGTCCGCCGCTTTGAAGGACGTCTTAATTTAGGCGTGAGCGCAGAAGAAAAGAGGCGGCCACAGAGACCTGAGCAGGCAGCAAAAACCCTTCAGACCTTCAGAAGCCTTTCATGATGTGCTTGAGCTGCATGCATTATCTGTTGCGTGCCACAGGCAGATGGGAGCTCGTTTGTCAGCCAAGCAGAGCTGAAAATAAACTATAAATCACGTCTGCACTATCTACACACATTAATTGGACTGTAACAGCAGGCTGTCCCCCCACTTCTGCTCCCGTGTCTGCTGTAATGCAGCAATTGCTGAGATGTTTTGAATAGCTTCCACCAGACAGAGGAACTTCTCTGTGCTTGTCTCTTGCTTCCATTTACTGTATTAAGTGTTCTGTCCCAAGGGCTCTTCCATTTAGTGCTCCATCGCATGCAAGGATAGTTTTTCTTTTTCAATCTTAACTTAGAAGACTAAAAGCATACTTAAAGATGGCAGTACCCCCCCCCTTCCCTTCCCTTTCCTACCACTTTCCAATGTTGAGGATGATTAAGGGTGCTATCATGGTGGATCTGATATTTGGTGAGAAATCTAAAGGGCATTTTGGGAGCATTTACTGCAAATTAGTCTTGGCAGTGCCCTCTCATGTGTTGCTCCATCTGAACCCAATTTGGCAGCTATTCTCATATAAGAAAGGGGCAGGGGGTGTATGTATCTATAGCGTGCTGTGAGCCCCCTTCTTCATACCAGCATGCAAGAAAAAAAAATTCCGGACCTGTCATAAACACACCCTGGAGAGGAGGGGAAACAGAGACGTTACCACAGCGACTGGTATGTTGCTGTATCAGGCAAGATTTCTGTTAAAAACAGGAGATTAAAGTTATGAGAAGAGACAGGAAAAATGATTTGGGGGGCCTGTGTGTGGAGGCAATGCAGTGGGCTAATATGTCATTTAAGATTATTTCTTTACTGGAAAGGTTGAGGGAATTTCACCCTTGTGTTAAATTGTAGGAGAGCAGACAAAGAGCCTGAGTATATTAAGGAGTTGTGTCATTGTAGATAGAAAAATAAGATAAATATACCATTTCCCGGCACTGCTATTATGTAGTGATCATCTCATCTTTCCAGATCAGCTTTTTTCCATGACAGCTTCCATTTTCATCCTCACCAGCAGAGGGAGCCGTTCCTGTCCAGAAACAGTAAAGCAGATAATAAAAAAAAAAGTTTTATATTTCAAACAATTAATAAAACAGTCCTCAATAATTTTAGTCATTTATCAAGCAAATATATAAATAGATAAATAAAAATTCACCAACTCCAGCTATATGAATATGAGTATGTGCTGATTCTCTCTCTATCATTGTAAATTGAATATATTTTGGGGCTTTGGACAGTTTGTTGGCCATATAGACATCTAAAGACACCACTGGAACCCCTCCGGTCATGCAATGAGCAACATCTCCTCTATTTGCACACATTTTTATTGACTAAATAAGAATTTAGAACCAAAATAAATGGCAGACTAATCGATGATGAAAGTGTAATCACAGGTTGCAGACTTACATCTCATGTGTCTTTCCATTAATACATATGACAACTACGTCTTGATTAAACAGACGGCTGAAAAACATCACAACAATCAAACATCGCAACACAATTAAAATACCATTTTTGCCACCACACACATACTGTACACTGATTCTGAGTAATGAGTACTTGTGATAATACCAAATAATTCTGCACTTTTAATTGTAGTGGAGCATGTTTATTGTGTGGTATCACTACTTTTACTTAAGTTAATTCTTATTGTTATACCTTTTGTTAGTTTTAGGATGGATTGCATCTCTGACGTTCTCATGAATGGGCTTTTATTGCTTTTATCCCCCATAACTAGAAAAGACAACCTGAAACATGTCCATAAATGTTACATTTTAATGCACTACCCATTCAATTATAGTGGAATTAAAGAATTAAATGAGAATTTTTGGCTGCAAGCTTAGTTTGCTTTATTTAGCGTTCTTAGGAGTTGTTATATAGCAATAGTTTGTTTTCCTCCTATGCTTTTGGAGTTTTGGTTTTCCATATGAAATTAGATGCATTTTCACAACAGCATGTAAATAAATAAATGCAGTTTTGGTTGTTCAAATGATCACCTTAGCTGTACTCTAAGTGTGAATCACAACAAACCAGCTGTGTATCTATTTTAAATGCCCCTGCAGTTGTCTGAATGAAAACCAAGATGCCATCGGCGCTGCTGTTTATATTTCCTGCCACTTACAGCTACTTACTGCTTATTACTCTACCTCGCAGTGTGGTTACCAAAACACAGAGCAACCCATGGAGCTCTGCTTGACATCACATTGATAGGCGCACACTGTCGCACTTTGTTGGAGAATTGGAAGACAGTTTTATTTATTTTCCATTTTTTCCCATGGTTAAGTCTTGTGCGTATGGGTTTGTTTGGCTGGTTTTAGTACAATAAAAAGCAGTATGGTATGATTGAAATGCCTGTAGATACAGCACACACAAAAAAAAGTTCTACCAGACAATATATATATCTGTTGTGCCACTTGTGTATTGGCCTTGAGTGGAAGGAGTAGTTTCTACCAGAACAAGGGCAGGGTGTGTGAAAATATCCAGACGGTGTCAGTGGTTTGTGCTTTTCCCTTTTCCAGTTGTGTTTTCATTGCTTGTGGTGACAAAATTTCATCCTCAAGGTCACACTAAAACAATGCCACATAATTTCGTTTTCACAGAGCGGGGCGATGCAGTTAAAACAAGTCTGAGTGTTAAGTGATTTACTTAAGTAAAGGAAGCATCTGTCTTTGTAGCAAAAATGGATTGCTAAAAAGTAAACCATTTTAATATCGTCCTAATATTGAAAAGGTTGTTATTAGTAGCACAGGCTCCAAGTGTGTTTTCTGAGCAGACCCCAAAGACACAAGATGTCAAAAGGCCAAGATGCAGAGGTCTTTTCAGTGGCCACTAGATGGTATAATGTATGCATGCAAGGGTTTTGCACAAGGTGTCAGCAGCACCGAAGTTAGATGAATATTATGACAATATTATTTTCTCTCTGATTCTCATAATGTTGACGGGATGTACAAATGAGATTAATTATTTAAACACTGCATGTTTTTGTGTGCAAATATTACAATTCAATTGACATGGAGGAGAGAAATGTAATATAGCCTCCTAAGAGGTCATTATTTATCTTTTATTTCACGGCTTAATATTTAAAACATATCTAATCCGGTTTTTCATAGGTCTTACCAGCAAACGCCGTGTGTAGGCTATATTAGGCGCCGGCTATGAGACCACGGATGATGAGTAAGTTTCAGAAATCAAACGATAAAAAAAACATATTGAAAGAAATTTAAGTTGAAAAACAGGGAGTCGTTTTTTCCTCTCACAAAATCAGCTTTTTGCGCGCTCAGTCTAGTTTTATTGGGGCAGAAAATACTCCAAAAAACCAAAACGACTAATGGCCGCTAAAATGATTATTTAATTAAAAATCACTTTCACTCTTTTCAGCAGGAAATTGCGGTCAGCGTCATCAGTCATCGTCTGGACTGACATTTGAGCTTTGAGTTTTCGATCTTAAATCTTTCTTCCTATCATTTACCTTTTCAGTTTAAAAACTAAGCAGAGAGCAGGTCGGCATTAAAATGAATAGGTGTATTATTATTTTTTATTGTGCTGTAGTTTATGACGTAATCAATTCATCTTTTATTGCCTCATTTTATCAAACAATACATACGCTTTTAAAGATGCAGCACTGGATTCATCGGGACACTTTATTTTATTGATTTTACATTAACCACCTGGTAAATTTCATTTTGCACGTATTTAATAATCAATAAAAAAAAGAGTCTGGAGATTTCAGTTCAGCTTTTATAATTATTATTATTATTATTATTATTATTATTATTATTATCATTATTAAAGCTGGTTGGATGAAGACTGGCAAACCAGATGGAACAATACACAGCAACGTTCCATTATAAGGAATTAAGAATTAAATTGTATTATTCTGCAGGATAAGATATGAAGATATACGTGCACAAAAGCCCACCCTTATGTACAGGCTAAGCATGGTAGAATTATCAAATAAATAAGATCTGTTTTATTGTAATAAAAAAACTTTCCGTGTGCGCTCCGCCAGTAAAATTCAAATGTCTATGTTAGTAAGCGATATATAACAAGTATTTAAATTTTTATTGATTGGTAGGCCTTAGTGAACGCAGCAGAAAAAGGTGCGTGATCTGCTCTGTAGACCGGCGACGTGAAAAACAGCAGAGGTCACGATCCGGATATGCAGCGACAGATGTTTGTCCGCTTAAACCCTCAGACAAGGGGTTTAACAGGTCATGGTGATTAAATGCAATGCTTAATAACCCTTATGCACTAAGATTCTACTACGTTTAGAGTCATATTAACAAAGACAAAAACAAGACAGACATGTTTTCCTTTTACGCTGCAAAAATGCCAATTTGAGAATTAATTTTTCCCACACATAGATTCTTTCATGGGTCAAGTATTCTCTTAATAAAGCAACATAATTTCATTTCACCTAGTTCAGAAATGTCCAGGAATAGACATCAGTATTTATGAGGCGCAGGCTTACTGATACATGACTATAGAAGTAGCCGGTGACCTGCCAACGCGTTTCGCCTTTAACGAAACATTTACAGTAAATTGAGTCAGCAGTCAGTGAATGCATTTGGTTCGTACACAAGCATGAGGCCTACCTTGTCATGGCGATTCATGGCTGCCAAGGAAGTGACAAAATGATCACTTTTTAAAGGTTTAATGAAATGTATCGGGAACAGCCTCCCAGCGTCCAGCATGTCACCACAGAAAAATGACACGTTACGCGTCACGCACTCCCAACAGACATATTTGGGTGCTGAAAGGGTTAAGTTTTGATAAGATGACATATCCGAAAAATTTATTGTCCTGGTGCTGCATTCAGGTAATGTAGGGAAAATGGGAGACAAGACGTTCCCGTTTAATTTTTGACCGGTGTCGCTGCTTAAACCTGTTCTCTTCTGATCTCAGACTCAGGACTTTGCTTTTTTTTTTTCCTGGATGCACGTTTTTGAATTTTACAAGCACAGTAAATTTAGCCATATTAATCCTAAAACACTAATTAAACCTATCAATCATTGTTGTTTCACGGGCCAAGCAGAGACACATTCGCTCTCTCGTTTTAGGCGAAATTGTAATTCAAACAAGATTGTGTTACTGCAACATGAATGTCAGTTTAGTCCAGTGTTAAAAGCTTCGACCAAACTTTTCTTGGACTTTATCCCACCCAGCTGAAGGCGGCATGACGTCGTTTACAGTGACCAATCGTGAAACGGCTTTCCTCCTCTCTGGACCAATAGCAGGTGACGAGGAGTGCCTGTCAGTCACAGGTGAGGTGGATGTTAAAAAATATTGGGTGAAAAGGGCCAGAGAGTGGAATGAGCCCGTGCTGATGGCAGAGCTATGCGGAGGAGAAACATCGCGTTTGCGGATATAGCAGAAAGATTCCACGGCTTCTCCCGCGGGGATGCAACCAGGAACGGTGGGAAAAAGTTAAGCGACAGCAGCGCTCCACGGAGAGGAGTTGCCTAAAATGTGGATGAACTGATATTTCCTCCTCTATCTGGCCTGTTTAATTACTCAACTCGAACAGCTCCGTTTTTTTTTGTGTGTTTTTTTTTTTTTGAAGATGGCCGTTCGTGGCAACTCCCTGATGCCTTTCTCAATCCAGGCTATCCTGAACAAAAAGGACGACAGCCGACACTTAACAGATTTGGACATGTGCTTCTCCAAGACGGCGTGCTGGAAAATATTTGGTGAAATGAATGGCGGGTCTCGGGGAGATGATGGTGAGTCTTTTGAGCCGACGGACCAGAAAAGCTACGACTCGGATTCGGGACTTAGCGATGACAACGACAGCAAGACTGCGGCTGTGTGCAAATCAGAGAAAGATGGAGACCCCGCGTCGGATGTACCGGAGGAAAGTTTGCAAGAGACGGACCATGAGTCTGCTAATGCGGAAAACGCAAAGAGTGACAGTGAGCCCAACAACGCTACGGGTAAGTTAACACAATCCGCGCACAGAGCAAAAAACAAAGAGTGGCTTTTTTAAATGGCGCAATAAGGACACCATGAAATACATGGCTTTAAAACAGACACGCCTGACTTAACAGAGCACCTACTTTTAATAGTTCAGTTTGATATCGCTGGCATAGTTTTCCAGAATCACAAAGAGTTCCCTGATTGTGTTATCGTTGGGTATATCAGGCCTATTTGCAATATCTCTACACTCCTTTACGCACGAATTGTCTCAGGTTTACGCACAGTTTTTTATTGGGTAACCTCGGTCATATGAATGTTGTTACTATGATGTGTTCACGGGAGTCCTCAAGGACTCTGAATTGATACGATTTAACTTTGGAGAAAATGAGAAAATTCCAAGAAACTGAAGGTTAATTGAAATAGATTTTGAAGAAGTAAAACTTGTACTAAACATCGACACACTAGCTGTTAAAGCCCGAATGCAAAGTGTGATGAGACGTTTTACACCCAGGGATCCACAACAACCTCAGACAACTTCGTGCCAATTCTTTTCTATCATCTAAACGAGAAAATCGAAACACCACTGTGTGAAAGTGTACACACTTCTTTGAATTTTATATTTTCCTTTTTGTTTTATCAGTTCCATCTATTAAAAAAAAAAAAGAAGCTGCCCCAAGCTCACTGGAAATCAGCACGTGCATTTTGCAGTCGTAGTAAAAATAACAAACTTGTGCAGGAACTCATTTGCATGTTACATCTTCGTGTCTCCCTCTGTCAGACTCCAGCACCCTGGATGAGAAGAACCAGGATCAGCCTAAACAGCGTAAAAAGCGCTCCAGGGCCGCCTTTTCTCACGCGCAGGTCTTCGAGCTGGAGCGCCGCTTCAACCACCAGCGGTACCTGTCCGGGCCGGAGCGCGCGGACCTGGCGGCCTCCCTGAAACTCACAGAGACTCAGGTCAAGATCTGGTTCCAGAACCGCCGGTACAAGACGAAACGCCGTCAGATGGCTGCCGATCTGATGGCGTCGACCCCGGCTGCCAAGAAGGTGGCGGTTAAAGTTTTGGTGCGTGACGACCAGAGACAGTACAGCCCGGGAGAGATCCTCCGGCCCCCGCTGCTCTCCCTGCAGCCGTCCTACTATTACCCCTACGCGTACTGCCTCCCTGCATGGACACTCTCTGCTTGTGCGGGGAATCAGTGATAACCCGGTGACTGTATTTATTCATTTTTGTTTTATTATTTTGCTCCCAGGAAAGCAAACTAACTATAGGCCCATGTATTTTTCTGACAAGAGGAGGGGACCTGAGGGAACTGTAATCTGCTCAGCATCTCCGACTGAAATGACTCATGGTGAATTGTCCAGGGAAGCCCTGAGGTTCACAACCTTTTTTTTTCTTTCTTCCACATC
Source organism: Chaunax sp. Z400 (assembly GCA_037577475.1). Lineage (NCBI taxonomy): Eukaryota > Metazoa > Chordata > Actinopteri > Lophiiformes > Chaunacidae > Chaunax > Chaunax sp. Z400. The sequence goes on from CM075189.1 coordinate 16,944,557, forward strand.
CTCAAGTACTTAAAACGACTCCTTATGTCATGTAAGAGTTTTTTTTTTCCTCGAGGAACCCCATTGAAGAAGATATTTCTCCCGATTTAGGCAATAAAATCATAAATGTCTGAAATGTTAGAAGAGCGGGGAGACTGTACCAAAATGTCAGTATATTTGAGGAGTAACACAGTAACATTAAAAAAAGTATTCGCTTTACTCTGGATCCCCTCAAGGACCTCTGAAGCCCCCACCTTGAGAGCTGGCGGCCTATAGACTGAAAATGTCACCTTATATGATGGTTTATATTTTACATGCGCCTTCCTACCTCTGCAGTGATTGGAAATAGGCATATTCCATTGACTCTTCACATAAATGTCTCTGTTACAGGTTGTATTTTTTCTTGCTGTGTTTGTAAAGGTAAGATATATGAGCACTTTTGAGCATATACGTTTCATTATTTCAATGTTAGAATACATTGTAGTGTGAGCATGTACTTGTGAGACTGAGAAGAGGCGGTTTATTGTGTTACTGACCCGAAAGGGATCGTGTGGTATAGGAAGCGGGCGCAAACAGACCAACCAATTCAAATGTACATGTGTTATTTGTGTTAAATGACTGTTTAGATCGAAAAACATTAAAAGATACCAGGCATTACCATCATTTGGAGGCAATTTTATTTAAATGTTTTTTTAAAATTAATGTTGGGGAAGATATATTTTTCTACTTAAATAACAATACAGCGAATTTTACTGAAGAATCAGACGTAATAACAAAGTTGCTATTAAACGATACTCTGAGCAGTTAATTGGACAATCGATGACTGACTGGCTAAAACATTAAATACACATCACAATATAACTAAATATTTTAACGCAGCTACAACTTGCGTTTTACAAGCCTTGCTTTACTGAACAGACGGATACACTCACAATGGTTGCGCTCTTTTAACAGAATCTCAAAGTCGAAATAAATAAAAATTGGTCCACATATAAGACTGGAATTGATTGTGAATACTTTTGACAGCTTTTAGGGAGAAGAAACAAATCCTAATAAAACAGGAATAGGCAAATATGCAATGATATCAACGCGTTTATACGAACTTTCATTTTCAATCAGCGTTCTTTGTCATTTTTCTTGTGAAATTGTAAAAAGCGTTTCCGGAAAGCCCTAAACCTATTATGCTCGTGCTTCACACCCTTAGGTGTCATCTGGGCAACGATGACATCTTCCCAAAAACACCTGTCAAACAATGATGAATAGCTCCGTGATTCCTGGACAGGGTAAACTGACAGCTACCTTTAGGGCTGCATGTCAACACGAAGAGAGGAGTATTCCGGGGTTAAGGAGGCTCATGTCACTGCGGTGAAAGAACACACACTGTGCCAGTGTCTTTTATTTCAGACAGGAACAATACTTCAAGTTTGTCCTCCTAATTTTAGGCCTAATGCTGGAATGAAAGTATTACGGGAGTACTTTCATATGTTATCCTGTCTCCAGTAACAGCCTGAATGTTAAGTTAGGGTCAGCAGGAAGCTTCCGTACATCAGCAATCCGTCTTTGGCCTTATACCTAAATCCCTTGCAGTACTCGCCCAGCCTGATGCGTTTTTCAAATCAGGAATTAAAGATATTATTTGTAGTTTAAACTGATACGACTGACAGATCAGCGCGGAGATGAGACAGATAAGACATATATGACCAAGAAATCACTGACACTGCGCTTTTACGCACTGCACATAAGCCTATATTCACCATTACCCTTTTTTGTTTGTTTAGGTTATGTGCAGGAATTTGGTTGATCAGTGCCCTATCCACATTTGGTGAAAACAGCCCTTGAATGGCGCCTAGGTTTATATACAACCTGATCTCCTTGATGCAGGTATAAGCGCCACTCGTGGCCATCTCCAGCGGCATTGATGCTCCTCATTGGCTGCTCTGATTCTTAAAGGGCATTGAGGGATACTGAGGAGTGGACCGTCCCACATAACTCCCTTTCATACCTGCATATGGAGATATCTGATATAGAGGGACGTATCGCGGCTGTCTTCCCTTTCATCCTGCGATGGTGAAATGAAAACACCCACATCAGTGTGCATCAAACCTATTTCAGGTTCTCCCCGTTTTTTTTCCAAATAAGTTTAGACCGTGGGAATTATAGGTTACTTATTGTGGTTATTAATTGTGGCTACGTTGGTTATTTCAAGGAAAAAAAAATCAGATTTAGAGGGGAAGTACCCCAGAAAAGAAGTATGTTATTTCCATTTCTAAATCTAAATCGCACATTACGCACCATAATTAACTTTACGCACAAGTACATTGTTGTCCACAGAAGACTAACTCTTTGTAGAGTATTATTATAATTTTTTGGGGGGTCTTTTCTGTACCCTGAGCAATGTGTGGAGTTTTGGAATTATTTGCTGCAATTTTTTTTCTCAACAGATATTCTGTTCATCCCCACAGTCATTTCCATATTAATTCTTTGGTATTTAGCTTATCTTGTAATTTCTGTTGCAATTACAAATTATGGGCATTTCTTTTGGCGTAGGCTGATCTGCGCAAGAAAGTCAAGGACAATTCATTCACTTGCTCTTTGCGTTTGTACTAATTATTTTAATTTGCAGAAAGTCTCTCCAGGTGCTCTTGATGATAGAAAATTGGCACTTAATGTACATTACTTGACACGATATAGGCCCCCGAGCTCTAACCGAAGTGAAGGCTATTTGTTATGACTTAACAAATAGGCCGATTTAGGAACAGGTAGGCTACTGCTGAGTCCCGGTGTAATTTTTTTTTTACTTAACGGGTTGTATTTGCGTATTTTTGTGGCGGAGCGACCACAGAATAAGTCATCCTTTGGAAGAAAAATACGCCTATGCCTCCTTTAAATGTCACAGCAGTTAACGGTTCACCACAAAATGACTCTGTAAAAAATGTCAGTATGACAAAGCGTTTCATCCAAGTCATGTTTTGATTGTTTAAATATGTCTCAATTAAACTTTGTTGAAAAAGTTAACATTTATAAGCCCACATTAGGCTGAAAATTCTATTAGCCGCAAGGTTTATTTGTAAGCCTATACAATAAATCAATAATTAAAGATATTTGTTTTGCATAGTTATCAGGAATAGATATCTTTATTTTAATTTAGATATAAGCCTAGGCTTAATTGACCGGATTGCGCGTAATTAAAAAAAAAAGATTAAGTTACAGACTATAAGATGTAAAAGAAAAAGTAGCCTATAAGCTCGTGCTCACATTTTCATTTGTTTTAATAGGCCTAATAAGTGTTTGGCTTATTTTGCACAACAACCAAATAAATAGTACATGTTGACTAATGCCTTACTGTTCAGTCAACATTTTGCTCCTGTACATTTAGTTCCAGCCCATAAGGTCTTTAGATCTATTTGCATAAATGTTATTCATCAATATTTTAAGAGGGGAGGCTGCGCAAACTGAAAAACCAAAAAGGTCAGAAGAAAATCTCAGTTGAGCAACACTGGTCGTTTCCGTGTCTCACATAGACCTACTGATAATTTTACAATCAACATGATCACAAACGACTGTAGATTTTCCATTAAATAAACACAACTGATTCATTTTCTTGGTTTCGGTGCGTTTTCGTGGGATAAGTGAAGCTAGAAAGTTGCCAGGGTAAATTCCCCCCTCCGTCCTTCATTGATTTATATCAAGGGCTAATATATTTACCGCTAATCCTAGTTAATTAAGTGGATCGAACACAATCTGCATCCATGCGAGAAGCTACAGGACAAACCAGAGAAATGATTTTTTTAAATTCTTTTTTATTGGCAGATATTTTTTCAGCTGCTGTCTCGCAGCAGCTCGGCCTTGATCATTTCTACCTAAAAACAATTAGAGTAAATTTCCCTCCAAAGCCTTCTAGTGGGAAGCTGTCAATCACACCCTCATCTGGTATACGCCTTCCTGACAGTCACTGCCACCTGCTTCAAAGTGGCCCAGGTGCAAATTCCTGTTTTTCCCTCATGTTACAGCGACATCCTTCTCCTGCAGTGAAAAGCAAGTGTGAAAGACGAGGACCAATTCAACCTTTGGCTTGTGGCTCACATTCTTGAGAAATATTAGAAAACACTAAACAGGATGAAGTAAACCAGGGATAAAAACAAAGTCCCACCACTATCACTAAACATAACAGCCCATGCAGGCACAAACTTTTTGTCTGCATGAATTATGCTTGGTCTACTCGTGCTTATAAATTGCTCAATCTCACTTCAGCTAAGCTACAGCTCAGACAGTTGAGAGAAGGTTGCACAATGAGATATTCCTCCTGGAAATGCTTTTGTGTTCAGTTCTGCAGGTAGATAAACTCTTTTTACGGTAAAATGATTTCAGTCACAATTCTCGACACAAAATTTAAGACATGCAATTATTGATTTTGTTTTATTTTTACGTCAGCCTATTGTTCTTGGTGTATATTTAAAAAGGATTCTGTTAAGTGCACTGCATGTTTTTCTGTTCTATTCTTCTGGATTACAAAAAAACAGAGGCACGCACAATGATTAAAAAAAAAGAATGAAGTTCTTGTTTCATGCAGATGTGTTCAACAGATTTCACCTTGAATCATAACTAAGTACATTTGCTCCAAGTGAGACTACAATTTGTTTCTATTTATATTAAGAATTGAAACTTACACCAGATACACCAGGGAGAAAAGTCACAAAAGAAATGTTTCACAGTGTTCTGTTTTGTCCCAATGCCCGAGACAATAATGGTCGTACTTTATTTGTGGGGGATGACATTTATGCTTGTGCATGCGGGATGAGATGATAATAAGATAAGATGACAACTGGAAGATAAGTACAACTGTGTCTTGGAAGTACATCGTAAATCATCGGCATTACAGATACATTAAAATGGTTTTCCAGGTAATAGAAAAAAATGTATATCCCTAATGCTTATATTGTATTAAATTGATTTATGTGTACTAGTGGAAGAAGTGTATTACTACTAAAATAGAAGATAATTCCAGATAATATAATGAACATATTATGTGGAGACACTGTGTACGAAGGCGTGTGTGTATGAGAGAGAGAAAGAATGAGGTAAAACAGACAGAGAGAAAAGATAAATAAATGATCATTTATAAAGCAATTATTTTAGATGTTAAATAAGACATTAATCGTAGAAGTAGATCCTTGAGATCCTACCATACTAGTCTATAAAAATACTGCATTACTCTCAGAATGTCATCAGTCAGTGGCCACTTTATTACATGTACCCACAAACTAAAGCAATCAATACATCAGCTCTGTCACACATTATACCTTCACAAAGATTGTAATGACCAGCTTTTGTTCAAACCGTCAGGAGGTGTTAAGTCAACTGAGGCCACTGTTAACATTACTGCAAACTACAAACTCAGTAATAAACATATAGTCAATACCCCCTGACAGGGGCAATCAAAACTGAACCTTGTAATCTTTGTAAAGGTAGATTTTTATGGCTGAGCTGCTGTTTTGGGTCACAATAGATCTAACAGGTGTAGCTATTATAGTTGCCACTGAGAATATAATATTGGATTATCGTTACTGATCCACGAACGTGCAAGTAGTATTTTAATGTTGCGTGTGGTTGGGGTGAAGCTTGCTCAACATCACTCTTCAGTGACAGATTACACAGTTGAGAAAAGGTTGTGTACAGCAGTGATTTTCAAAGTGTGGTCCAGGGACCCCCGGGGGGTCTAAAAGAGGCTTCCAGGGTGCGAGCAAACCTGTACATAATTTCTCTCACTATAATACCATCCATAAATAACAAATTAGCAGATCGTATGACTATTTTGGTCATGGGTTTTATACACTGGAATAAAACATCTTAAAGGAAAATTCATATCAGATGGGGGGGACAAGCTAACTATCCATGCAGGTCTAATTTGTGTCAGTTCAGGGGTCCTTGACATGAAAAAATTGGGAACCACTGATACAATGTGAAGTTGTAAACTTTGATTTTGCAAAGTAACTAAAGCTGTCAAAAAAGTAGAGTTGCAAAAGGTCAAAAATAAGAATATAGACATGGGCGTTGCTATACATAAAGGTCTACTGGGGCCCAAGCCCTCATTACTCAAATCACAATTTTTTTCTTGAATGCCTGCTCTGTGTATGAAATGTGCTGTACAATGTGCTATACCAACTATCCTTGCTTATCCCACTATTACTGCTACTGCCATACTGCAGTGCTGCTGCAGCTGAAAATGAAACAACCACTGGCAAAGGTAAAAAATATGGAGATCTCAATCCTCTATCAATTTAATTATATTATGAACATCCTCAACATGTTTTATAGAATAAAGGCATACCCTGTATATGTAAATAGTAACAAAACATGACTCAAGTTATTAAACTGTTGTAAATTTGTTTCTACAATTCTACAATAACAATAATTAATTAAAACAATTTCAGAGCAAAGAGCATTTGAAGCAAACAATCATTTCAAGACCAAGTCAGCAATTTCAAGTAAGGTATAAACACATAATGTAAAAGTAAACAAAGTATTCCCCAGCAGTTTTAGAGTGCATTCATGTCAAACACTAAGTCCAAACTGAGTTGGTTCATTTCGTGAGCATTAAGCTGCTTTGACACATTACTTTGACATTGTGGATTACTTATTATTTACTTTCGTGTTAATATCAATCTCAATTCATACACTGCCAATTATAAGAGCTTATAGCGCCTGGTATAGATGTAAAGTAGAACTACCCTACTTTGACCTTTGTAGCCATAGCAACGATAACGCGTCACATACGTCACACACGGACGCAACCACAACGCCGGTGATTGGGTTTCCGGGTTGAACTTTTCCTGCGAAGGCAAATGGTTTTGAGGCGATACTGAAAATATTTGCCAAGTGAGATACTAAGTGGTCTTTTCTGACTTGTTTTCGGCTACTTTTACTCCCGTTAATAAACAAAAAAAAAGAAGTGTGTGTCGAGGAGGCAGTGAGTGAATGGCTCATGCCGAGCGGAGCAGCAGTGTTAGTAGAATCAAAATGGCGTCTCCTTGCCCACTCCTCCATTGCTCTCTAATCCAGCTGTAATTAGCCTGATAACCAGACTCGGCAAACTGTGACTATTTCCTGGTGCTTCGGTTTTACACAGACACAGTCGGGGCACAGTTTATCGTTATGTCGGACTCGGAGGAGGACAGCCAGGACAGGCAGCTTAAAATTGTTGTGATTGGAGACGGTGCTTGTGGTAAGGTGAGACCATCACAGAGACACATATGAATTTATCCCACTGTTCACATCCTGACGCTGCACACTCTTCCCTGTGTCCATGACGACAGACGCTAATATAGCTACTATGGCTATTAGCTAACAACAACCACAAAAACACAAATTAATGGGATACAAATAACACCATACGTTTATATACACGATTGTAGCGTTGGGAAGCTCTTTCCTCATAACGCCGCAGTGTATTTTTTTGCTTAGTCTTGTGGTGTACGCGTTTAAAGGGAAAAAGCCTAACTAACTTGAAGTAGAGCTCATATTCGTTGGCTGTAAATGATAAAGTATTGCATTAGCGTCATACGTTTTGATATTGAATCCTTTATTTAGACAAGGGGTCTCACTGAGGTCTGGATCTCCTTTTCAAGAGAGACCTGTCTACAGTAAAATAACGTATATATATAGTTTAAACATGGACAGAAACAACGATAATTCATGCATTATCACAATTTAGTAAAACGACTACAAGTGCGATTGCAATTACACAAGTACGACCTTTGAAAACATTCACATGAAATAAAAGAACATAGCTTCATAAGTTTTTGAAGCTTAATCCATTTGTATGCAGCCTAATATTTGATCGTTTTTCAGTGTCCTGTGATCTGATACTGCATTTAAATTCAACCAGAGAGTAACAGAGGTGACTGTGTAGTTTTGGGAGTATGACCTTATAAATAAACAACATGCATTGCTGCTCCCTTTTATTTGTTAGAGGACCATCCCACCGTTTTCATATTGGGTACTAATTGTTGAAATTGACTCATCAATTAATTTCTTAATCGTTGCAGCTTCATAAGTTTATGTAATGATGCCCAGATATCCAGCTTTTGAAGACAATGTCCATTCTTGTAATTGCCACAGTACAATATAAATATACTATATGAACATTTCTCCCTGTTAGGACTGTAAGTTCAGCATGAATTATGATAGCTGCCTAACACAATATTTTTTATTTTTTTTATTTTATACCTGAGCATTCTGCCTCAGCAACTGCTTCAAAAGTGACTCATTAGCATTGGGAGCCTTATGTGTATTAATATTACTGTTGTCAATAGTAAAAGGCATAGGTAGGGAGAGGTTGACACTGCTTTTGTAAATTAATTGTCAAAATGGTCATTTACAGATTATTAAAGTCATTCTAAGGACAATATCACAGCAAGTCTCTGTAATGGTTTAATGCCCAAAAGTGACATGGCATTATCCCTGAGCACAAAGTTGAGCTGCTAGTGAATCTCCCAAAACTGGCAACATGTGCATTTACATATTACATAATGAATGCTTGAGGTTGCCCATCCACACTGATCCTGGGTTGAGGACGAGGGTGTTCATCCTAGTCAGAACTAGAGATGGCTAGATTACTGATAGAGGGAGAGCACCGCATGAGAAAGCAAGCAAGACTGTGGACATGGACGAATAAGGATTCTGAAATAGCAACGTGGACTGAAAATAGCAACTTAAGTGACTCTGTGTCAGTCTGTAATAACTGTGTGGCAAAGAAATGATGAATGTTAGGAAGGCAAACAAATCACGCAGCGCAGTACATGCTTTTAGTCAAAATGAAAACGTTTTTTTGTTGTTTTTTTTAACTTCTGTTTGTCTTGAAAATCTAGTGACCTATTTTACAATGTTGATGAGCATATGTGGTTTGCATCAACATACATTCGTACAAGTGAATCAGCAAACTTATTTCACCAGTGATGTATAGCGTTTTAACTTTTATGAAAACTTAGGTTGCCGCATTAAACAGACTATAAATAACGCACATACTTTACATATCACATGCAAGGAAAATGTATAATATCAACTTATAGTAGTTTGTTCAAATAAAATACTTTGTTTTGAATAGGAGGTATAGCTAAATGATGAATGTTCACAGTCCTCACATTTGGTGTACACTTCAGGGCTGCAGCTATTGCTCAGTGAATGCTGCACTTTCAGTACCACTGAGAATGACAGTTACTTAGCTCTGGCTCTTGTAGTTTGGTTGTTGTTTCCAGCAATATTCTGCTCCTTCTCCTGCGGTCAAGGACCTGCGTATTCTCAAAAGTGAGGCCCCATAGAAGAAAATTATGTCTGGACAGTCCATATGAAAAATGTAATGTGTTTTCTCGTTTGATAGAATAAAATAACAACAGGAAAAGAGTCATTTGCGGAGACTTTATTATATGAATGTCTGCAATGTATACATTTTGTCATCGCATTGTGTCCCTATTTGCTTCATCGACACAAGTTTTAGGACTACTGTTTCCCCCCCGTTCTCTTTTGAAACCAGTGGACTGAATCATTAGTCCGTTAAAATAAATTCAAATATGTAGATTAAAAAGGTCTGACTTTCATCCACTAAAGGGATCCCCCCCCCGGTCTCACCAAAGACTTATTTGTTGCAAAGCATGGAGGTTGTCATGACAATTCAGCAATGTTTTTTTTTTTTCTTCACTGCATCTCAAATCCCCAGATGAATGAGTGTAAATGTAAGGCAGGGATGTCAAGTGCTTTTCAGCTACACATTCCCTTTCGTAACTAATCTCTCCTTCCTCTGGGAGAAAGAAAATGAATGTAGCAGTAATGGTGCGACCAATGAGAAAATGAATGTTCTCATTCTGGAAAGTTGACATTTTCTTTTGGGGGAGGAGGGGCAGAGAACACACACAACTCAGTTCCCAGTAGATACGCTACATTAATAACCCTCCTCACACTGCTGCCAGGTGTCAGCTCGTCACTGTCTGAATGACTTACCTGCTTGTCTGTTTTGGGCAGAAAAAAAAAAGAGCCCTGCCCCCCATTTTGAGCGGGCACCACTGACTGACATCTTGAATGCTGTTTCCGCCCTTATTAATGTCAATTTGCTCAGCAAATTGCAATCGGATCAGTTTTTCTTGGACAGCATTTTGGGTGATATTTTTGCTTGTGGTTGGGTGTCCATTCAGAAATATAGGGAGATGTGGGAAGGCTTGTCCACCTGAGCAAGATGTTTTTTAAGTATGGAGTCTCACATTTAGCCAGGTTCTTTAGGTGCCCAACTTACACACAGGTCTATTTTTCAACCTTAGCTATAAGCGACTCTGAATAATTGCTGTTCTCTTACCCATTGCGTAAAAATAAGCTCTTGGTAAAGGTCCTGCACGTTAATGGATTCTGCATTCGAGCAATGTTATTTACCGTCAAGCTCTCGGTCAGTATGCCAGCATTTCTATTTCTTAGGAAGAGGAGACAGCCTTAATATGATGCTGCATCTCTCATACGAGTTGCATCACATAGACTTAGTAAGCTTGCCATATTTTTTCCCCCTTCTCTTTCAGTGTCCTGTTTCAATGTAACTTCCCCCATTTCCCGGCATTGGAATCACTGGTGACCCTGTGCTGTTCACTGTTGGAGTGTCAGGATTACGCCAGCTTTTACATTCACTGGTTAGTTCCAGTTGTATGTTGGGAAAAAAAGGCTACGTTAAGGGAGGAGAGCCAAGCTACTGGAATGCCAAGACAAATGGCTGACTAGGCCAATGTGAGCATGTGGAATACATTTTTGCTGTCTGAGCTTGTTATTCCTGTGTTGTCAGAGATTGTTTGGGCTTTTTAAATGGCCGATTTTCTCCTTGTTGCGTCAGTCACCTCTAGTAATTTTTCAGTCACTCTTGAGTCTGTGACATGCGTTACAGGCTGAAAAAAAAGTCTGTAGGTTAGTGACCTTAAAGGGAAATTAGGTGGATAAAACTTGATTCTGCACCACCAAGGAAATATTAATCTAGAAAACCAATAATGAAAGGTCAGAATTACACATGCAGTAGGTTTTAATGAAATAATTACATTTAAAAAATTCAACTTGGGTTAAATATCAAGTTTTAAATAACAAATGGCATGCACATTAAAAAAAATCAGTTCTTGAAGAAAGCTAACAGACGCTTCTTTACTGAAAGAATATTTGGGTAAACCACGATAAGCGTTTTCCTATTGATACTACATGGTTACTCTGGAGTCATTTGAAGGAAACACAGACTTATTTGAAACATTGTTTGTCTAAACCAAACGTTTTTGAGCATAAATGGAGGGAGATAAGCGTATAGGCTCAAGAGAAAGAAGAAAGCTTATGTGGACTGAAAGAAAGAATTCAGTTTTAAATCCTCTAACCCACAGTGATTGTCAAGTACCACATAAAAATGCATCTGCTGCCACATGAACACTCAGGGAATCCCATAGCTTCACTTCTCTGTTGTGTTTATGTAAGCACACTGCTCTAAAGATAGCTAATAGACATTCAGGACTTCATTTTTTCCCTATCATCATCCATCAAAATGAATTAAACTTGGCATGTCAAGTCTGCGCTATGAATTCCCATGGATTTCAAGAGAGCCCCTAACATGCTGTTCCCCCCCTCCACCCCTTCCTCAAACACAACGGTGACAGTGATGGAGGTTTTATAATTTATGGCAATTATTAGGTCTGCAGTCTGGAGACATGACACATACTCCGACACCTGTTTTTCTAATTCTCATTGATTTTCGCTGTCAGGGCCATGGCTGAGCAGTGAGACGGCAGAGGAGACAGACAATTACATCAGTGTACGTTCCGGTCAATCATGACGCTTTTTGAAGGAGCTTAAACTGGATTTGTAATGATTAAATCAGCATCCTTCAGAGCACACTTCAATGTTGCATCGCCCAAAAACGCAAAAAAAAGAATGTCATTGATGAGTTGTTGTGACATGATGATTTAAGCCTGTTTTTTTTATAGAAATAGTAGAAAATAAAATATTTAAAAAGCTTACTCTGGAATTTGATGATTTTTATTACCTCTGCTCGCCACAGAAATAATTCATTATCAGGAAAAGATCTGATATACCATATTTTCTCCGGAAGAAGTTTTGCAACACTTTGCTTGTTGCCCTGGACCGTGCTGTGATTTTTGTTTTGTTAACACTATGAATGTATGTGTGAATTTTTTTTTTTTTATTAAGCACAGCAGAGTCTATGTTTCTCCATTATCCTGAAAGCAAATCATTTTGAACACTTGTCTGGTTTAAATCACAGATTTTCAGTCTTGTTGATCGCTGCAGAGGTGTTCTTGCACTCATTCTCTGTGTCTCTCCCTTTTGTCTCACTATTTCAGACATCACTCGCCACCAGGTTTGCGCAGGAGGCCTTTGGGAAGCAGTACAAACAAACCATCGGCCTGGATTTCTTTCTGAAGAGAATAAGCCTTCCAGGTGAGACACCTTCATAATCTTTTGGGAGGGCTTGCTCGTTCTGAGACTCAGCACCGACACGCGTGTTGGACAAGCCGACTGCAGACATGTTAAATCAATAAAATGCAGAGGATTTGTTTTTGGCAAGATTTTACTTAGTGGCTTAATTGTTTATAATACTGTAATATCAGCCTTGCTGTTTTGGATGTTTGTGTGTCCTTAATATTACAAATGTAAAAAAAAAGATCCACAGTATTAATTCAAAGTCTGACAAAGAGACCTGTTGTTCCAGGATCTCTTTCTGCCATATTTTTATTCCTTCAGATTTTCTTGGACTGTCTATTTTTTTTTCAAGTTTGTCCTTCGGGTTAACTCAGTGTATTTTCTGGTAGCTCTTCATTGTAGAGAGTCTGCCACTTCTCAGGCTTATTCACTTTGAAAGCTCTTCTCTCCAGAGCACACTTTTTTTTTTTTTGGACTCCACGAGGCCAATGGACAGCTTATGTCCAAACAGGCGAGCCTTGCTCATAATTCTGTGGGCGCAGCACAGAGTAAATACATTAACATTTTATATCCATATTGCTGATCCCTGAGTTCAACTGATCTTTGTCCTCCACCACATAAAACATTAATGTTCTTATTTATTTATGTTGAACCCACAGAAATAAAGCCACACTCTGTATCCCCCTTAGATGTGTAAAAGAAATGTTTATTGACTAATGATATATTTAGACGAAAGCGCCACCTTTTTACTTCCTACCATGTGAATTGGGGATTTTCAACTTTTTAAATGGCATTTCTAAATCTCTGCCAAGGCCTAAGCTCGAGAAATCTGCAAAGTGCCTCCATTCTTTCATTACTAATAAAACAACATTAAGCAAGGGGAAATTAAGTGCTAAAAGTAAAAGTTGTGCTGGTTTGTGAGTTGACTGAAAGATTCTGTTTTGATTTTATGTCAGTTTCAGCTTATGAGGCTTAGGAGAACTAAACCCCCAAAAATGCTGTGGTGGAGTCGGGATGACAAGAGCCAACCTTAAGCACAGGCTGGGGTCTACTCCTACAAATGCTGTTAATCGTTTGACTTCTCTTCTGTGATCTCTCAAATTAAAACTGTAGGATTTGTTTAAATGTACTGAACATATGTCTGTATCACAAGGGCAGCAACAACTCTCGCTCCAACACTGGAGTTGTTAAATGGCCCATTTTCTGGGGAATTGGGTGTTGATGAGCTGATGAAGAGAAGGGAGGCTTTGCGAGCTGGGTGGTCCCAAACTTCGTGAGGACCCCCACCCTACCTGAGAGGTTGTGTGGCTCTCCAGGTCTCTATGGGGCTGTAAGGGTCTTTTGCACCAGCGGGGAGAGTATAGCCTTTAGCCAATGTTGGCTCCTCTCACCATGAAGGCCTAGCTTGTCAAACTTAATGTATGTTTTCCAACACAGGGAGAGGTGAGGCAAAACCCAATGACACACAACAGCCTGAGTGTGCTTTTTTATAACAATACCTCTTCCAGATGTCTCTGCCAAACCAGTGAGACAGGCAGTGGAAAGGGCATCTCTAACTTTCTGAAGCTTCTTTTGTCACTTAACTTTACAATGAAAGCACTGGTATCTTATCACACTGCCTTTTTTTCCCCCCTCCTGACCTTGTAATCACTTTTTCAGGTTTGTCTCTTGGGCTCACTATTGCAGTCTCTACTTCTTGCAAAGCGTAAGCAGAAAAATGTCAGCACTGTTGAGTCAGTGTGATTCTTTGAAACATAAATAAAGCTAGTGTCCAAGCATGGTGGATGGGTGGAGATGGCTCTTTACAACACCAAAGAACCGTTATTCATTGCACTCCTCAATGTAGCTTTACATTGACACTGTATAGTCTAGATGTAGTGACTGTGAACCTCAGCGTTTCCTCCCCTCGCTTTAAAAAGGGGACTTATGAAGGGGGTGAGTCGTCCAGCCGTGCCCACAGCGTATGCTCTGCTCCCCATCGCGGCTCCAGCCCAGTGCAGGGCCCTCATCACACCAACATAAACTCCTCACGGTCTGGTCCTCCCTCATCCTTTTTTCTGACATTTTTTAAACTTTTTTTTTTTATTTTTTAAACCACCCCTTTCATTTTCCAGAGGAAGAAAATATTCATTTGGATTTGGTTTTTCTGCCCATCTTTCTCTCTCCCCGCTCATTCACTCCTTCCTTCACTTTCCACAGGCATGAGGACAAGGGTCTTCTTTTTCTTTTCTTTTATGTTTAATTATTGCTATTTTACTTAACAGCACATAATTCTCCTCACTTTCCTTAGTTGGCAGGATGTGGCACAATGCAAACAGCTCTTCTCAGGCTAATAAGTAGCCATTTTTTACTGCAGTTACAGCCGGCTCATTATTTTCTCAGCTTTGTTAAAACAATTAGATTAAAAAGAATTAAAAAAAAAAATTCGATGGAAAAACACAAGTTCCAGATTTTTTTTAAAACTGAATTGATCAGCAAACAAAAGAAAGAAAGAAAGCGGGAAACATCTTTGGTCCCTTTGTGGAGCTGATTTGTACACATTGTTTTTTTGTTGTTATTTAAATATCAGTCCTTTTTGATATAAGAGGTATTTCTCTCTCTTTTCTCCACTGTAGGCAATTTGAATGTGACCCTGCAGGTATGGGACATTGGAGGCCAAACGCTAGGAGGAAAAATGCTGGATAAATATGTATACGGAGCTCATGTAAGGTGACACACGCACACCCCCTAAATCCTCTGCTGCTACTTTTTTGTTTTGCTTAACAATCATATATGCGAATACCTGGTTTGTGCTACAATCTTTAATTCCTCCAGAATGAATTTCTTCTTCATATTGGAGGAAAAGAAATTATATACTGACATCTGTATTACTATGCTGGTACAGTATAGATGTCTACTTCTATCGTGTTCACATGTATACATGTGTTCTTGCCAGTAATAATAATTTATATACACTTTATATACACAATACAATTTATATAATTTATAATTTATACTTTTATATACACTTGTATTCACTTATGTTGACTGCAGTATCCTCAAGAAGAATAGAAAATGTTTACAAACCAACTGCTCTAGGTGAAAAAGTCATAAGGGAGGCACAGGAAGAATCAGTTTTTAATTCTCTGTAGTCTCTGTTCATGCTTATTATTACAGTCTCTGCAGCTTCATTCAGGGCCTGCCACTCCCTCCCTCTGGAGCCAAATCATACAAAACGTAGTAGAAAATCCCTTGGGTTGACAGAGAGCATAGCAGGTCTAAAGAGCTTTAAAAATCTGTGCATCTCATTTTTTTTTTTTTTATAGAGTTGAGACATTTTGATGTTTTCGTGTCAGATTGAAGAAATCCTAACAACAATCCTAACAAGCATACTGTAGGTCAGTACTTGGAGTAATAAAATATTCAAACACTACATTCTTAAATATGTAACTTTATTGAAGTTTAATTTATGTTTAAAGATTTTTAAATTAAAATTATTAAAAGTAATCTCCAGTGTTTGATAGTACTCATCTTATATGAAGGAGCTTGGGGAAAATAGGCCATTTCCGTTCATTTAATGCTTGTCCTGAGGAAAGATGACAGCTTTTAGCATACTAGTTTGTACATGTGCCTGCAACATCAGCATCCATACGTAGCTGCGTTGCCCTAGGTAAGTGTAATCTGTCACCTCCAGAAGGTCTTTTGTTTGAAAAGGCCTAATTAAAGACCAGGGTTTGTCATATTTAAGACCTTTACTGTAGCACCAGGTCTAATATTTGCATATTTGGGCATAAGCAGGAAACTTGTCACTGTATACCAGCTCTATGCAAGCACACGTCATGTTTGCAGATAGTAGCAAATTTAGCCTAGGCGTTCTTGTCCGTTCCATGAATCTATCTACTTGGCTTAAAAAATAGTAAAAGAGACATGCTTTTTTTTCTGTGGCATTTTCTGTGTCCTGCTCTAAACTTTGCCATAATATGGTTTACATAATCCACGTCTGCACCGATTACTTTACTCTCCTTCACAAACAAAATGTCCTACATCATCACCACTTTACGGCTCTTTTCTCCAAGAGTTTCTTGTTAGCGCTATATGGAACTTTCACACCTATTCAGCACTGTGCGCGTCCTGTAATCAATCACGGCTGCTCAGAGAGACTCGCAGTGATTGTCAGAGGCCTAAGCTGTCGTCACTGACCCTGCGTGTTGTGACAGTATGTGTCGGCCGGACAGAAAGCAGGAGAAAACCCTAGGTCGTGTTGCATCATGCAGTAAATAGTAGGAAATTTTATCTTTGTACATGTTAATTTCCAGGAAAAGTGAAAAGCAGTCATTGCCGATAGTTGAGTTGTGATGATTTGTCTTGAATTATGACAACAGCTCTGGTATCCGTGCTTGCTTTTTGAGTAATTTATGTGTTTGTGTAAACAGCCCCCTTTGGCCTGAGTGTTTCCTCAAACATGAGGCAACATGGGTCACATGGGTGTTTCTGCGGTGCGTTTTGGGGATTAAATAGAGAGGAGGAAAATGTCCTTAGGCAGACAGCCTTCATAGCTCAGACGATAACCTCACCTCTGCATCGATATCTGGACTGTACTTACAAAAGTGTGAATGCACAAACAACATTTTAAACCAGAACCACAATTAATCCACACATTCCTACATTATAATCATAAAAGTACCAAACCTAGTACAGAGTATGTGTCCCCTCCTATGTGAATCTGCTCCTGATGCTAAGAAGAGGAGCAGTGCCACCTACTGTTCCCTTGGTCCCTATAATATTACTTAAATTCATATTAATGAATATGAGGTGAGTGAATATGAAATCATTCCTAGTACTCCCATCCAGTATTTCCCAGTGAGGTATTGTAAAGGTAAGCAGCTCACATCACAATCTGAGGAGTGTGTTGTTCCTTTTCTTTTTCCAATGCAGGGTGTTCTCCTGGTTTACGATATTACCAACTACCAGAGCTTTGAGAATCTGGAGGATTGGTTCAGCATGGTGAAGAAGGCCAACGAGGAATCTGATATCCGGCCCATAGTCTCCCTGATTGGGAACAAAAGTGAGAATTACACACACATAAACACCCAAACTCACATTAGTTTGTCGTCTTTCAGTACGGAGGAAGCATGGCAGTACTTAAAAAAAATTTCTACTATTTTTCTACTATTCAGCTGTGCATGAAATTAGCTCAACTCAACGTTGTTGGATGGAGTTTTCCTCTATTTATTTCTCCGTGATGCATTCGTCATTTTGTGGGTCTGTGTTTGTGTGTGGAGGAGTGAATGTTTGATGGTAGTAGACGTGTTTGTTAGGGTACCATATAACTGATCGGTGTGATAAGCCACATTGATAAGAGACTGAGGTTTTGGAGCGATGGGAATGCTGATGTTTGTGAACTCTAGGGAGTGACTGACGGTGATTTAAGATCCCAGGGCCAACAGATCTAGGGCCCTGCTTATCTGTACCCTCCTCCCTCCCAGTCAATACCCGTCTGCCCCCCCAAGTCTGAGGCTGCGCTCCTGTCCTGAGTGGCTGGTTAAAGAGAGAAACTCGATGTTAACCAGACGGCTCTCCTGCTATCAGCCTGCACCCATCCACCCATCTCCAAAATATAGGGTAATAATGATGACTCTTTTTAAACATCACCTTGACAGATGTGGAGTCATGGCTGCCGCTGTGTTATTGCAAAGTGGGGCATCAGTGCGTGTGTGTATAATGGTGACTGTCCTTCTTGGGCGATGATGAAGAGTCAACAGAGTGGTGCCTACACACAGGAAACTCTCACTAATGTTACTCAGCAGGGACCACAGGTCACAGTTTAATTCGCCTGTCTAGAGCAGATTCTCATGTCTTTGCATCCGTTGCATTTCCTAATGCCCCGGCTTTAACAGTGGGCGCCTCTGTATTTAGGCTAGGGTTTGAATGTGTAGGTGAGTGTGTGTACTGTAATATTTAAGTAGTGTTCATCCTGCTGTCAGGCTCATTCTCCCCCCTAATGGCTCTATTGCTGAGAATGGCCCATGTGTGTTTTTTATGTTCCTACAGCCTGAAAAAAAAGAAAAACAAAATCCCACACAGATTGCCCCAAAAGGAGCAATCAATTACCTTGCGTGACTTTATGAATCCCTGAACCTTCCCCTGGATTCACTTTTTTTTCTCAGAGAGCTTGAAGTGACTTAGCATAGCTACCTAGCTGGAAATGTCCACACCTCAATTTTTATGTAACTTTTTCGTCCGTCTTTCTTACAATTATTGTAGCATTTTTGTGTGTTCTCCAACTTGAACTCACACGAACACTAAGCTGATCTTATAAATACACAGCATTCTTTCAGGATTGGAGTTTAGATTTATTTTAAATCATTCCCATGATATTGGACTGAGAGAGGAGGCATGTTTGTGACAGCTGACATACAAGTGCGACCAGGAGAAGCTTATCAAATTCACCACAATTGTTTAAGGTTTATACATGGATAAACTTAAGGTGAACGCTGAGTGTAGATGTCATGTCCTTATTTAGTTGCT
The DNA here is from genome assembly GCA_037577475.1 of Chaunax sp. Z400. Taxonomy (NCBI): domain Eukaryota; kingdom Metazoa; phylum Chordata; class Actinopteri; order Lophiiformes; family Chaunacidae; genus Chaunax; species Chaunax sp. Z400. The sequence continues at coordinate 16,963,481 of CM075189.1, forward strand.
CGTTAGACCATAAAAAAATATATTCACAAATGTTTTTGCTTTTAGTAAAACACCTGTTACAGCATTATAAAATGATTAGTGTTCTTTTTAGCATAGTTAACATGGAGGCTCTGTTTAACTTGTTAACAGTGTATTTGCTACTGTATGCATTGAGCTTAAAGTTCCTGAATTACCCCATGTCTGGCTTCTATTTTAATTTGAACACTGTCTTCTTTACCCAGTATACGGTAATTGAGCCTGTGGACCAGACTGGTTCATTAATGATGGTGTCCCCTCCTCTGCTTACCCTGGCCTGACTGCCCTCCTGTGCCATGTCACTGCGCGCACGGAACAGCCTTTCCTTTCTTTGGGCTTAGCCGGCTGAGGTTAGGTGTGCTTGTTAAGCACAAGTATGCTGCACCTCCATGCTCTCCACATGTTGCCTAGAGCCCTTGTTTTAAATAATGGCACCACTTGTAACAATTCAGAGAGGAAGCCAATGAAATGTTTTATTAAAGGCACACAATTATTTATGCAACTGCACGCACATGCACACAAAGTCACACACAAGAAATGTGCACTGAGAACACATGTGCAATGGAAGAATGTTAAGCTCTTGGGCTGTCTAAATATACGATAACTGTTTATTACAATGCAGTCCAGTGTAACATCGTATGGTACACAGGAACCTCTAAAGAGAGAAATATGGGCTTGTTGTACAGTCATCTCCTCCACCACTGAAGTGTTTCATTTTTGAAATGGCTGCGTATATTCTTTGCTTAACAAAAGCTGTGCTCGGCCTGTTTGTGACGATGTGTCTTTTAGATCAGAGACTGTCTGAAGTCATTGGTATAAAAAAATATAGCACACTGTCAGCAATCCTAATGCGTACTTTGCACGGTTTTATTGTTGTAACATGCATTGCACATAACCATCACCGCTTTAAAATGGCTTATGTTACTGTGCAAAATTAGAACACATATTTCTTGGTAGACATTAAGCTTGTGTCGTTTATCAAACCAATTTGTTTTTATTAAGTGGGGATCGCAGGACCTCTGCTCGCTCCTCACCCATCACCCATCCCATTGCTAGCACACTCTCCCTCAGGAACTCCAGAACATCCATCATGGGCTTGCACAGCCCTTATTTGGGTGACTTAAATGGGTTCAGTTCTCTTAACCCCTCCTCATCACTCATGCCTTTTTTGCTTAGAGGTTCTAACACTGTTCACTGCCGATCCACTCAGGCCTGCCATGGGAAAAGTTCCCTTCTCTGGGGAGATAAGGTCCCCCCGCACGATGACAATTTGTACACTGAAGTACATCGTACCTGCCCTTCTCTTTGTCCCTATCTTTGACCATCTCTTAAACACACTTACACATTCATTCTCATCCCTGTGCAAACATGAACTCTTTCAATCACACGCTTACTCTTAATTCTCTCCACATACTTTGTATGCTTATCTCTCACATGTAGACTTATACTCCTGCTCCAGCTACTTTTTCTTGTAGTAATGTCTTTTCATTGGCTCTGTGTCTCTATTGTGTTAAACAACATCCATGTGTTTGCTTTTTGCACGCTGCAGCATATCTCGCCACATACCGTTACCCATCGCACTTCTCTCTCTCTCTCCAGTTTAACGTCCAGCCATGTGAAAGTTAAAGAAAAACACGGATCTCCCCTAACTCTTGATTCTCGTGAAGCATGTCCTTGCCACCAACATTGTTGGTCTTGAGTTGTTTGGCCTCTTGGCAAGACCTCAGGTGGAGTTGAAGCCTTCCCCCCTCTCTAGCCCTCTCACCCCCTCACCTTCCTGCCCCTGTAAAGCTGCCACAGTTCCTGTCTGTTCAGTGCAGGCCTGCACATTTCTTAATAGAGAGATGCTCAGAAGTCCAGGAGCGTAGAGGAGCTCAATGCGCTTCTGTTTTTGGTTTAGCTCAAAAATGTTTTTCCTGGCTCAACCCACTCGTACTTAGGTCCTCTTACAACAAACTAAAAGGTCCTAATTGCCCCCAAGGGAAAGGTTTAGCCACAATAGACATGTGGTGGGACAAAAGCCCAGTACTCTTACCCCAGCACCCTCACCCCTCCCCGTATAGAAAGGATGAACACGTCAGCAGTGTCTGTTTTGCACTGTGGGTAAAGCGACCACAGGTTTGACACTGTAAAACATTATATATACAGTATATAGACATAGTAAGACATGGTGTATGGTCGGGTACAGATTTGGAATGTTTACAGCAAATCCAGTGTTTCTTGTTTCTCTTCACATTTCATTGAGGGTAAAGGGTCAGAACAGATGTGCATATCAAATTGTATCAGTGACCACACCGACTGTAGCCTGCTGTCTTACTGTAAGTCTGGAAATGATGGGAAATAAAGACTCAGGTTACTACAATTATAGAGAGGAAAGAATGAAGTATTACAGCTGCACTATACTTCAGCTGATATGTTTAATATGAAACATGTAAAGTCACAGCTGCAGAGGCTGAGACAAGTGAGTGATTAAGAAATACTCTAGGGTTTGCTTAAGCCTACTCAGGTAGCTGATAGGTGTTTTTTTTCCCCACACAGAGCAATGTAAATAGTGCCAATTTGGTAATCTCTGCTTAATGAACCAAGTGCTAATGTTTAATCGTAACAACCGTTTGACCCAGCTCTGGTCCCTGCTCTCATCTCTCTCGACTCTCATGCCTGTCGAAACATGGAAAGTCCTCATTCATTTTAGCCATCCATAAAGCAAATATTGTTGCACATGCAGTAGATGATCAGTCTTCGCATACCTTCTTGTGTGGCAAGTCACGGGCCATTTGAGTTGTACAGCACAGCTTAGCCACCTGACCTGAGTGCAGCCTGGAACCCTCATCACGCTCAGGCTGTACTTTATTTCGTCGCTGCTCCACAACATTGATATGGAGGAATTCCTGGAAAGGGCCTTGCTCACACAGAGTCGGGTAAATAACTGATTGATCTGGATCCACAGGCATACATTGTGTAAATATACGTGAAATATCAACATCGATCTTTCTCTCCTTTTGTGCTCCTTTTTGTGGTCTTTATACCCTGCTCTTGCCTCAGCTTTATAACTCTGCCGATGTTTGCTTAGGCAGTTGTGAGCAGAAAACACTTTACATGTAACAGTTGACTTAAGTGGTCTTAAGTTGAATATGTGAACCAGTCCAATGCATCATTTCTCTCAGGAAGCCTTTATAACTATCTATAGACTTACAGTGGTGCGATGCATATAATTATGAAGGCTCCCCTGTGGTTCATATAATTATTGTAGCTCATAGTTGTGCTGCCGGCTCACAGAGCCATGTATTATTGCTCGGCCATAAAAGACCACTTAGTTTAACAGCGACAGGAGAGCTTGGAGGACATAGCTAGTGAAGCCCTGGTCAGCATCTTGTGCGGTCAGCTCAGAACTGGGCCCTTTGTTCACTTTTCACGAGTCCTCGGAGCCCGTTAACGCTGTCTGCAAAGCCCTCAGCCCCAGGTTTTACTATAGGAGAGACAGTCATGAAGTTCAGCTCTCTCCCTGCCTGCAGAGCTACTGCTTGACACTCTGTTTTGCATGCTCTGATCGGGGAGGAATACCACATTGTTTTGCTAATCGCCGTGGAGTATCTGATGTTTTTAAGTGTGAATGCATGTGTGTGTACAAGCATGTGTGTTTGCATGTGTGTGTGTGTGTGTGTGCGCGCCTGCACGTCTTTTCATGTAGAGCGATCAAATGTCAAGATGAGCTGTGATCAATGAGCTGTCGACAGAACACTTCTGACCTAGTGGAAAGAGAGTCCCCTGACGGTCCCGGCCTGCTTCAAGCCACCGGGGCAGGGTCACCGCAGCACAAAGAGTGCTCTGTCTCTGTCAGGATCCCCCAGAGGACTCCTGCACGGGCCCCACTCACCTCGACAACACCAGGCTACTAACAGCACTTCATCTGTCTGTACTTAGAAAAAGTGATAATATAATAACTTACTTTCAAGCAAGGAAATATACTGATGATTATTCCACCACTAGCTGAATTCTCTTACATCCAGCTATATAATGTCTAATCTCATCAATGGCACTATAGAATTGGATAAAGATAGCTGAAATATGATTTTCTTAATTGTAAGGGTATTTCAAAGGCAAACGTAATTTTAAAATAATTGTCATAATCAGGGACTTTTGCATAAAATTTATTAGATTTAGATGTTCCAATTCTCAGAAAATAAACATTGCCCCCTGTACACAATACGTACACTGTTAAATTCTAATAAAATGTGCAATAGTATGACCTGGAATCCTGAGGTCAAAGAAAACACGTTTCCTGTGACACGTCTGCATCACACTGTATTTCAGAAAACAGAAATGAATATAGTAAATTGCCATTGTTTTTTTGTTTTTGGGGAAGGGGCATAGTTATTGTTTGCATTTAAATCATGCTGCCCATATTTTTATACAGACTATTTTAATAGAGACCTGTCACGTCATTTATATTTCAAAATGCTCCGCTTTAATGAGCTCTCTACAAGTCATATAAACCAGTTGGACCCAATCATTTAAATGCTTGACATACGTTGTAAATTCCATTAGTCATTTTCTGTTACTAGGCACTGTGTTTAGTTAAATCAATGTCCAATACAATCGGCCATCATACAGAGTAATCAGTTTTACTTTCACTGAATTTTTAAGCTTGTAAAGGTTTCCCTGCATCAAATGATAAAGCATCTAAGTGCCCCTCAGTATACTGTTATTAGCATTTTTTAATACTTCAGGTTGGTAGTGGGATTTATGACACTTTTTTGTAGGATAACTTACTAACCACACTGACAAATACAGTATGTGACACTGTCAAAGCAAAGCAGTTTTATTTGTACCCCAATCTCAAGTCATGTCAATGTACAGATACATACATAATAACTATTTTTTGGTCATTTGTAACCTAACAGGAACAAAATGTTCCAGAGTAAATAATGAATGAATGAGTAATTTACTGAACTGTAGAATTTACAATAGTCTTGAAACCAGCCAACAACATCAAATTGCTCAGTTTAAATTCTTTAAAAAAAAAAATTTTGGTAACAAATGTCACTACACTGTAATAAATAGAGTCCAACATTGAAGATCAATGTGCTGATGCGTGCAAGAAAAGAGAAAGAAAAAGTCTGCTATGAGTAACCAATTCCTTAAAATAGCACTGTCTCAGCTTTAGAACTGAGAGAAGCCGTAGAGACTCACAAAACACTATTGAATGAGAGCTGCGGAGAAGTTTTGGGATGTTTTCAAACATAGTGGAGCTTACTAAACAATCTGCTCAGACAGTTGTAAGTCTATTCATTAAGAGTTGGACGTGGTTTGATAATCCTTGCCCTCACTATACGGTCTGAATTGGCTCATGGTCGTCACTGAGCGGAGACCGAGCAAACCCTCTTAACAAGGTCTTAAAAGCATGGTGTGAGGTAATGTTGGAAGTGATAGGTTCTCCCCTGGGGTTGATTAGGCTCAACCCTGTAACTTTCACTTAATGTGATATGACCCCTCGGAGCCCCAATTCTCTGACAACACACACACGCCCCACCATTACTACCACACACAGACACATAGAAACGCACACAGTTCACATATTCCACCCTCAGCCCTCCCATTCCCACTGCAACAACTGCTGTTTAGTTTAAAATGAGGCTGGCGGCAATTAACTGTGTTATGTCAAGCTTATTCTCTGGCTGTTGCTCGCTGGGTAAACTGTTCCAATCCCCAGCAGCCGACGTGGTGGACTAGTGAGTAGGTGTCTCTGTTATCGCAGCACAGTTTTTAAGAGCCCACTGAGGATTCCACACTGCCGTGCAGGGTTTTGGGCTGGTGTAGCCAATGCTAGCTTACTGTTTTGCACTGGCAACATTTGCTGGTGAACTTGAAAGGACTAATCCATCCTTGAATTCTCACATTGTTCAGATTTGGCCTGTTGCCGTGTCAATAAGAATAACAATTTGTCTGAATGCATGAAAATTGAGGGTAATTTGCCAGTAACTTGTTAGTTTTGGTTGTGAGTTTTCCCCTTTGAATTGAGAGGGAATCTTAACACAAATCTTGAAATGAAAACTTGCGTCCATCCATAAAACCACTAGCTTATGGTGGCCAATGTTTGCTAATCCTATAAGCTACTAGCAAATTTCAGATAGATACCCTATTATTATTTTGCTGACTTTATTCCTTTTCCCTACTTGTGCTGTTGTTACGTTATGTGCATTATTTATCAGTCACTGTGATTGAGGTGATTTAACGGAAGTTCCGAAACAGGTCTGTCTCTTTACCTAATATACAGCAAGCCTATGTGACAATTAGATGAGTCACAAAGTCAGCAAACTGACTCAATAGCGTCTGTTACAAACCAATATCTAGCTCAAGTTTGCTAATAGCGTCTATTAGCCATCTTAAGCTGTTGGTTAAACCAGAATAAGTAAGGCTGTAGCACCAAACACCAATATTGAACTAAGCATAGTGTGTTTTCATTTTTATGAGCAAGAATGTGTTAATTAACCCTTCAAAAATATCATAGAGTCTGTTTGTTATTGGTTTGGTATCACAGAGTGTTATCCTGATTTTGATCTGGGATAAGAGGCTTACGTGGAATTTAAATACTGTAAGTTGGTTGAACAGCATGCAGGCTGATGATAATGTGTGTGCAGGTGTGTCTTACTTCCTCAACATCTCACTTCTTTCTTTACCATCAGAAAGAGCCAGCAAGGCCAGTAAAGGTTGACATGTATGACTCTGTTCATCAGTTGTTGTTTTCTTTTCACTCATTGGCATTAGTACGTGATATGGTAATTTTATTGGCTCAAATGCATGCTCTAGGCAGATCCATCCAATCAAAATGCCACCTCCTTACTAATTCAAAGTTGTTGTTTTTATTAGCAACATGAAACGCCTCTTCAAGTCTGTCAGGTTTCAGGATAATCAGATGCTACAGAGAGAGGATTCTTTCCATGGAGGAGCTAAGCTGACATCTCCACAGACACTAAACTGTGGAGAAGAGTATCCATATGTTCTTTTAATTTGGTTGCGTTCTCATTCATGTCACATAGGTCCCCGCAATAACAAACCTGCCATTTACCGTAAAAGCCTAATTTGTCCACCAGATATTAATCTCTAACTTTTGTAATTCACCATAATGACAAGCAGACCTTTTAGATAAACACTGGTGGTGACCAGAGGGAGGGAGGGCCATCGCTCTTCACGAGTGATGATCCCCTTCACTATCTCTATGCACTTGGAGGACTAAACAGTTTATTTCGTGTTTGCAGTCACTTCCTAGGGGTTGTTAAACTGATGTACAGTTTGACAGAAACAGAGGGAAACCAGATCATCGGAGGAAGATTGTTTTGACCTGATAAGTAGAAATGGGTACATTAGGGAGAGAAATGGAGTAAAACACTAAAACTGTGGGATTAGTCTTGCATTCAGTTTACACAGACAGATGCCACATGCTAAAAAAATTCTTTTGTGTGAGAATGTGGGCCCACCTACAGTATTATTGTGTGTCTAAAAGGGGCAAAGTACTCGTTCAAAGATCATCCAAACATCCAAAAATTAGTGTTTTCATTCACAATATGTAATTAGCCTTAACTTTAGCCTTGAAGTGTTTAGTAGAAAATGGAATTTTAAACATCTAAAATTCTATGACAGCTGTGCGAAACTTAATGTGCTTCCATAGCTGCCTAAGGACTGCAGATCGAAAGCAGCTTGTAGCTATAACTGATGCTTAAGCCTTGGTATTGTACCCTTAAAGCAACACCAATACCAAAAGAGTACTTATTTTGATAACCATCGCGTGAATGAAAGCATTCAGTTGTGTAAAATGCCACCACTGAACTCTCAAATACACTACGATCAACCTCACCACACTACAGACTGTACATGTTACAGCTGCAGCAGCAGTGGGCCAATCACATGTCACATTAAATCGGAGGAAACTTGCAGTAATTGATTCTGAGCAAAACCAAAGATATGGGTTTTTTCTTTTCAAGAAATGTTGATAGCCTTTCTGATGCTACACATCGACTGACAATTCCTTAAATTTTTACCCTGCAACTGATGCATTTCCAGTATAGCTACTGTCACTGCTGACATAATGACTGACAATTACTGTGCTGGCACTTCAGCTATAGCTGAATCTTCCAACGCAGTTCAAATAACATTTCAGCTGTTTTTATTTTTGCTTTTTATGCTTTTTAACATGACACTTTTATTTAATTTTATGTTTGATTTTAGGCACACTTAAATTTTCTTCACCATCTTTACCATTTCAAGTTTTATGTTTTTTTTTTTCATTTTTCCTTGCAGCCCAGTGCTTCCCTCACCCACAGCCAGAATTCAGAAAAAAGTCACACACCTTTTTTTTTTTTTTAACTAATAGTAACCTGCCTTCCTCAGCTCCAGAGTCACTATGTTAACGTTGGCTAATCTGACCGTGACACATGATTGATGACCTTTCCCAAGTGTGCAGGATCCAAAGGATTAGCAGTGTTTACTTCTAGTAGCATGCTGGGCACCTCCGCTATTAATGACTGGAATTAATAACCTACTGACGCCTATGAGACAGCTATGTTTATGCATAGGCACACACATGACAGTCTGCCCTGGACATTGAGTAGTTGTAAAAGTGTCTGCCCTTGCCCAGAAAGGTTTGTGTTTATATGTCACGTATGATGATAATATTCGTTTTAGTCTAAATTGATTCTTTCCAAATGTTTTTTTTTCTTTTGGCCTTTAACATTTTTGCACCATATGACTTACTGAAATATTAGTAATACAAGATTAGCGTTTACATTTCTTCCTTGCTATGTATCTGTCTCTCTCTTTCCCTTCTTCTAGCTTTATCTGAGTCCCTTCCTCACACACACACACACACACACACACACACACACACACACACACACACACACACACACACACACACACACACACACACACACACACACACACACACACACACACACACTAAGGAGCATGAGAACAGGGTAATTCCTTGACAACTTCAATGAAACCTCACACAAAGAGCAAAACTCCGAGAGGGGGGGGCAAAAGAAATGCAACACCGTACAGTAGCCTGACCTCCTCCAGCTACCATAGACATGTATGCACCAGATACTGGGTGTGGCTGTCTTCCTGCACAAAGCCAGAAATAAAGAGCGAAGCTATTCCTTTCAGCAGCAAGACCCCTGGGTGACCTTTCTCTTCGACCCCAGCACGACCCCGTAGTGAGGAAGGAGCGAAGTAAAGCAGCTGGTATCACTGCCCGGGATTGAAATGTACATCATAATAGTTAAAAAGGAAGGTGCTGCCATTTTGTGCTTAACATGAAGGTGACAGTCCCAGTTCTTTGTGCCCGTGTGTCCAACTCAAAGGCCGGCACACTTGTAAGTCAGGCTCTTTTCTAAATCTACACTCTCACTGCGAGTGTAGCCTCAAGACTTCAGTCATCCACGTATTGAATCTTAAGTCTTTCTCCACAGCTGGGCTGTTTTTTTCTGTTTTGGTTCAAATAAAGGTTCATGGCTGTAGGGTTCATCCGCACTCGGTTTACACTGAGGAATGTCTCACGCATTAATACCAGCTGGGAATGGAGACTTGGGGCCATTGAATTGATCATTTCCACTCTCCCGACATAATTAAAAAAATGCAGCATTCAGTAGATTATGCAGCTGGTTTTGAAAGCAACATAACAATTGAATTATGCTCTGTTTTCACGTGCATTTATGTACACTGTTCTTGTACACTAGGCAGATCCCCTTCCATCTTAACTCGAGTGTAAACAGTTATCTTTTCTGTTTATGTTCAGATACGTGACAGTTAACCCTGCGAGAGCGCTGCATAACCACCGTATGAATCTATCCATCTATCTCTTGTAAGTATTCTCACATGTCATGCTGTGTTTCATCCACAGTCGACCTGGAGCACTTGAGGACAGTGAAGGCTGACAAACACCAGCGTTACTGCCAAGAGAACGGCTTCATCAGTCAGTTTGTATCAGCCAAGACAGGGGACTCGGTCAGTACCTGCTAATTCAATAAGTAGTCATCACAATGTGAAGTAGAGAGTGACTTTGTTGAGATTTCTCTCGTTCTCTCTCTCTTCAGGTGTTCCTATGTTTCCAGAGAGTGGCTGCTGAGATTCTGGGCGTAAAGCTAAACAAAGCAGAAATAGAGCAGTCCCAGGTGAGCCATAATGGCATCCCGGCATTTCTCTCAAGTTTCATCACAATTTCTATACAGCTGTCTTTTAAGCCACATTTTTAAAGAGCTTATTTGCTCCTAACTAGGACAGAAAATTTACATCTGATGTCACAGCATTGCACTTAACCGGCCACTATTGAAAGATTTATCGGTTCTTGCATTTATGATTGATTGGTCAAAGAGTTAAAGTATCTGGAGATATTTCCTCGATCTTGTCTCCTGGACTTAAGGGAGGTCACAGTTAGTGTGTAAACATGAGTTTGTTATGTCTGCCTCCTGACGGTCTACTTGCCACTGACACTGCCCATCTGTAAATAGACCCACATTGACCACATTATCGTGTGAAGTCAGAGGTTAAAGGTAGGCCGTTGTAGGGGTGAGGAGGTTAGGATTGGCTGGCTGATTTATTTGGTTTATCTCCCACCGTTTTGGGCCAAATCAGCGTCTCTGTTTGCCAGCCAGATCAAGGTGCCCAGTGGTGGCAGCTGTAGGATTTACAAGGTCACCTCCCCCTGAAGCATTAATCCTGGGTCTGATATGGCCGGTTGGAGCCACGCTGGCTGGATAGTGGTTGATGAGCCAAGCCACAGAGAGGTCAGGACACTCAAAGAATGGAGAGCATGGAAGGGAAGGAATGACCAACCTCTCAAGCCCACTCTCCCATCACCAACACTACTGCTGATTAACAGAAAAGTGCCATTGACAAATGGAGCTGTCCATCTACTTTCTTCTTCCTCTCCTCCCTTGAAAGCTCTGTCAATACAGCAAAGTGCTTTAATCCAGGCTAATCACGCAGGGTGACTGGCTGGATCCGATTCACACTTCAATTCACAGATAACTTGACAGTATTAGGTGTGTAAACGTCTGATCAAAATACTCTTGTAACAGTAAGGTAGCGCTCACAGAAGGCTGAAAATGTACTTTTTTTTTTTTTTACACCAGCCAATGTGCTAGAATTGGGGAATGTTTGACATCATTAAAACAATTGCAGACTATATTTCTGTTTATTGACTAATTGAATTGTTTCAGTTCCGCTTTGGTCTAAAGAAATGTATTTATGTAGTCAAATTCTTTAAAATACTGTTGTTTTCTAATGTTGGAGATATGAGGGAGTGACATGGAGTTTGTGTCATGGATACAGAGATGAGGCTTTGAGGAGGTCATGGCTCTGGGTCTAGCCGTGAGCCCAGCGAAGCCTCATTATCAGCTGTCTGATTTAGAGAGCTGAACATGAGGGTCACAACCCCTGACAGTATTATATTTGCCTGGCAGCCCTCTCTGTCATGGTCCTCTGTCTGTTGGATCAGATAGCAAGACCACGAATCACTCACGGATTCCGACACCAGGCTTCGACAGCTCATTAATCAGACAGCCAACCAGGGCTCACTCCTCAGCCATGTGGTCTGTTCTTCCGGGATTAAGACTCCGGCACCCTGCTATACCATTAAGATCAAGCGCAGGCTAATTTGATCTTGCATTCCCACTAAGCTTCAAGACTATATATTCCTAAAATTTAACAACCGAGGAGTTCGGAGTAGAGCTGCTGCTCCTTCGCGTCAAAAGGAGCCAGTTGACGTGGTTCAGGCATCTGATCTTTGGAGGGTTTCTGGGCTTCTCCAACTGGGTGGACACCCCGGGGTAGACCCAGAACTCACTGGAGGGATTAGATATCTCATCTGGCCTGGGAATTCCTCGGGATCCCCCAGGATGACCTGGAAAGACATCTGACTTTCCAGGCTACTTGGCTTTCTGCCTTGTGTGCCGACCCTTGATAAGCGGAGGAAAGTGGATGGATGGATGGATGGATGATCAAACCAGGCCTATTTCAGGGGGCCAATGGCACGCTGCATGTCACTGTTTTTTAAAACCCCTGCCTCTACGGGAACAAAAGCGACCTTTACTCTGGAAATGGCAACTTACTCCCTAACCCTAATCTGGTTACCACAGTGTTAACATCTGCAAATGTTCCACCAAAATAAATCCCCCAACATGATTTTGCAAGAGCACCTTTACTGCATCCTCCTATAGCAGAATGCTAATTGCTACAGCCATACACAGCGCTGTGCAGATGGTCTGACTACACTAGACAAAACCGTCACTCTGGGCTGTGGAAATCGTGGTGAATATTATTCGTGATTTTCTTCATTTTGTCATCTAAATACATTTCTTTGATCATCAGAAATTAAGGTTTTAGGTAAATCAGGGTATTTCTTTTCTCAAGTTAAAATGAAATATTTGGATCATTACTGATTTTCAATATCAAAGTTAACATCAGTAATTCTAGATTGTTTGCTTGGCTGTATTTGCGGTCTATCATGTCATGCTTCACTTTTTTTTGTCTGTTTCTCACATTTCTTGTTCATTTCTCTCGCTCCTCAACCTTCTCCTCATCCTTCCCTATTTATTGTCCTCACCCTACTTTGCATTGGACTCCATTCTTCTCACTCTCATCATCCTTACCCAACACCTTGTTCCTTGTCCTTTGCCTTTTTTCCCCCCCCTTTCTTTTTGCTTACCTCCATCTCTCCACTGCTGTGACATGTGGAACCTGCTCAGAGGATTGTGAAGGCTGAGCTGGTGGACTACCCGCAGGATGAAGGCCCAATTAGACAAGAGAACAACCAGCAAAGCAAAATATGTTCTGTTCAGTAGTTGGAAGTACGTCTCCACAATTACACAGATATATTTTAGTAGATTAGTCCATATGTTATAACCCAAAGTCATAAACAGTTGCTTTGTAGTTGCAGTGAATATCACAGTGATGGTTGCTGTATTTGGTGCTTGTAGCGCATGAAGAGAAATGCATCAGACCAATGGAACCCAATCACACCTCCTCTGTTGTGTTATCATGTAGTTGAAAGTATTTTGCTTAAATTCCAACGTTAAATACCCAAAGATAATCTTAATTACGTAGGAGACACTTGTATTTATGAAATGCAAAACTTCAATTCAACAATCTTAATTTTTAATTGAGTGAGAAGGAATAGGTGGCTTTTTAAGGATTTTGATGTGGTAAGTATATTTAACATGTCAGACACACATTTGAGGATGTTTTATGTGTGCCTTAATACATGTTGGAGGGAATGTTGACCTCTTTAAGACTAACCATTATGATGAACTGAGTCTTAGTTTTGTTGTGGCAGCTTTCTAATCCTATGTATGTTTATTCGTCTCTTCATCTTCTCAGCGTGTGGTGAAAGCAGACATTGTGAACTACAGCCAGGACACCATGGCCAGGACAGTGAACCCTCCTCGCAGCTCTATGTGTGTGGTGCAGTGACCCCCTCCAACACACATGCACACACACACACACACACACAATTAAAGTCACACTCATTATTCAGTATTCCTCTTTCAGGATTTTTGGGGTGACAGGATAAAATGTGTTCAGAGTGTGTGTCTCTGTGTTCCTGTGTTAGCTGTAGAGGAGAGATGAAGAACAGACGGTGTGGTTTTGAAGCCTTGGCCTGTAGTTTGGATATTTAACATGGATATTTTCTTGGGTGGTTCACCAAAAAAGGAAATAGAGCCTCAGTTATTTTTTTCAGGTTTACATGCAGCTATTATTTTATTTTTATGATTCATCCTAAATTAATATGAAACAACGTGTTAGTTTGAAGCTGGTTGCTATTAGTGACATTTGTTTCAAAGGGTTGATATGCTTCTTTATACAGTCGTTCTAAAGATAAAACCTGTCAAATATCTGTCCGAACATTAACAAGAAAGTAAAAGTTTGCTTTGTCATGCATTTCTTATGTTCTTTTAAGTCTGTGCTTCTCAGTTTAACAGGAGGGAAACAGGGCCTAAAACGCTGTAGTGGACTCTTTTTTTTTATTTTTCAATTTGCCAATTAGAGGCTTACACAAGCAGTGCTGTAAACGTGAACTCTGTACTGTTATTTTTGGTAGAAATGTAAATGTTACTATCATAAATTGAAATTGAAATTTTATATTCTGTTCTGTGAAATTTTATGTTCTTCAGAATACGCTTGAATCATTTTCATCTTTCACATAGTATTTAAGTTCTCCAGACGTTCCCTGAAGAGACTACATATGCTTTTTGATGCTCTAGCTTTACATTGTCACTCTGGGACATTCGCTGGTTTGTCCTTTTTGAGGACAATTCAGATGTTGCGTTGATAAAGGGTTGTCAGATGAATATAACTCTTAAAGTATAAGTACCTGAGTGTCGAGCTGAGTGTGAGCTGAAATGTGCATCACTGTAGAAGAGGTCTCTACATAGCCTTATTCAACCGTCTGTTATAGAACAGGAGTTTGAAGAGTGGCTGTGAGGCATGAAATGCTTCATAGGATCTTCATTTTGACTGCATTGTAATAGCCGGTTTTACAGTATACACTAGAATTGTTAGAGACAGCTGAGATACTGCATGTTCAGCTAGTTCTGTAGTTTGAGGATGGGTTTTGTGAGTTCCAGCTACCAAAGTATCCTCCATATGTGTAAAATATGTGTTTCAAAGCTTCTTTCATTGATTAGAAATGATTAAAACACACCCTGTAAATTCTGGTCATATAAAACAAATGTAATAAACTAAGAATGTACAGTTTAAAGCAAATATTTAGATGTTATACAGTGACACAGTTTTGTGTTTCTAAATAAAAATGCTATATGCAAAACAAGAAATGATTTGTGCAGTGCATCTGTGACTACATAACAATACACATTATTTTCTATAGCATATAGAATCTACGTCTAAGTTTTCTGATTTACACAAGCCTTACAGAAAGGTTAGTCATAAAATGTTTCTGTTTCCAATTATGAGTTGTCAGGAGAACACCTATGAATTAAAAGTGGGATTTTTTTTTTCCACATTGGGTTGTGCTGCTGAGGCCGTTAAATCCAGTTTTGTCACATTTTAGTCAGTACCATCAGACCTGCAGCAATCACTGTCACTACTGCAGGTCACAGACACTCTTGACCTCATTGACTCATGTTGAAACGTCAGTAAAACTAAATAAATCATTTTCATTTGGTTCATCCGTCCATCTATTGTCCGCTGCTTATAAAGGTCCTGGTTGTGTTAGTTTAATTGATTATATCATCAGGGAATTTTTGTTCCATACTTTCAGGAAGTACAGAAAAATGTGATATGGTAACAAATAGTCCTAACACATATCATCATCCCTTCAGGATTTCCACTAGACCTTAAAGGGAAAATGGATTGACTGTATGTATTAAACATGCATTAAATTGCACATTTTGTCATATGAATCTTTAGTTTAGTGAATCCTTCAGAAACCCTGAATTGTAAAATGATGCAGAGTGGTATATAATGGCCTCTGTGAATGTGCTCAGGCCTTTTCATTACTCAGCCTTTGTTAGCTTGTTACTACATTTGAGTTTTGGTTTCATTGCAATTTTTCACTCCGTGCTGCAAACACAAACCAATCGGAACTGGCCCTGGAGGTGTTTGTGTGAGCGGCAGATGATGGGAACTGGACTATAGCTGATGAGGCCATTACAGATTAAGGATCCATGTGCTGAAATTTAAGCATAAGGACTGAAACTTGACCACCCCAGAGATCCCACTCTATACTGGCTGAACTAAGTCTGCGGTAGCTAATGAGCCACCTGGTCTTTGTTCTGTAAATCTCCACTGAAACAGCCTCTAAATCCTCTCTGGACAGATGATACTAACGGCTTTATAAATGGTTGTAAGCCTTATTAATTAATCTCTTAAATAGTCTAGCCTTTTGTTGCTGTCACACAACTGTAAGAGGGTTCTGGTTTTGGGTTCAGCCTTTTTTTTCCTTCTTTTTTTTTGCTGAGTCAATGTCACTGAAACCTATGGTGTCTAAGAGGACTATCTAAGAGGATTAAGTGTGTTCAAAACCACAGAGTCAAACGATACAAAGACTATCTTTACGGGAATATCTTGTATTTCATCTTCTTCTAGGTGTTGTTAAATGTCACCATCTGTCTGTTGCCACTACAGACAACAATGGAACTTAATGGAGAGTGAGGCGGCCCAGCTGGGGTCATTCCAGCACACGTGCATTGTTTCGCTTGAGTGGACGTCTTAGGAATTGTCTCTGCTGAATTTTTGTCAAGAGCTGTCACCGATGCTGACAGGCGAGACTTGCCCTTGGCTTTGCTGCTGTTTAGACAGGTGTTTTTGCAAAGAAAACAACTGCAGCTCCGTTTCCAGCTTAGACGCTCACAACGCTGAAGTTCCCCTGAAGACGGAAGAGTATCACTGTGAGGATAATGCCTGGGAAGGGTGAGGCTTTTGACAGATGAGCAAAAGTCGGGGGCGATTTGTGTCGAAATGAATTCGCCTGCCTGTTTCCTCAGAGGCTTCATATGAACGATTCTGTATGTGTTAGTTGGTTCTGATGTTTGTTCGTTCTCCATTCAGGTACTACATACCAACGTCTTAAATTTTTCTCTCCGAATACGTTTCGGTCCACCATGAAACCAAAACACTTCTTCCCTCTGAAGGTCTTCACCTTTTTCTCTGAGCTCTCAGTCTGTATTTACTCGAATTCACTGGGTACAGCTCCTTCTTTTTTTGTGTTTTTCTTTCCTCCTCCTCCTCTTCTGTGTTTCTCATTACTGAAACTCTGTGATGACAGTCTCAAAAAGCCACACACGACAAGCTGGTAAGAGGGCCATAGTTGTGGGTGCTTTTTTTTTTGTGTGTGGGCAGAACTGGGGCCAAAACCCTATGATTACCCATGCACTCTTCCGTTTTCCACCTGTGCACACTGCCAGAAACGCAGCATTGGGGGAGTAGGCAGGACTGATTCAACTCCCCTGATGGGCTCCAGTGCCGCCGGTCCCCACTTTGGCTCTTATTCTCCATTACAGCACACAGGGCCAACCAACAGCAAGCGGAGTGGCAGGCAAGGCCTATGCTGGGCCAGAGCTGGCATCCATTTAAAGCCCAGAAGTGAGCCAGTGATGCTGAGTTCCCAGGGTACTTCAGAGGATCGCTCCCCTCTGTTGTCTGTGTGCGTGTTGGTAGATTGCGATCTGTTTGCCTCGTTCTCAAACTGCAGCTTGTTTAGACTGCTGGTAGGTGCCATGTGTCTGCTCCAGCTGAAAGGCCCATGATTTATTTTAGGGGTAAGGATGTGGCCATTCAGAGGGGTCATATTTATAGTCAGTTGGTCTGGTGAGAGGACCTGCCAATAAAAGCACAGATTCTGAAAAAAGTGGCATGGGGACAGAAAACTGAGAGTCGCTCTCTCTCTTCAGAGGCCATGGATGAATGCTATTTTCAGTGGGCTGTAATAAATGGCACTTAAAAACTGAATAGCTTTTGTATCATCTTGTGTATGCAGAGGGAAGAAGAGGAGAGGGCAATAACATAGGCTCTTTAAAGGAGGTGATATTTATTAAATCAAGCAAAAAAACAACAACATGCTAATTCTGATGGAGGGAATGGTGAGATGCTCAATTAGCGTATTCATTCATGTTGTGTAAAAATGATAAGCGCTGGAAACAGAGCTGGAATGATTGAGTGAAATTAATGAGCCACTAAACTGTATATTTGACGTTCGGATAAAACAAAGAATTTGAACTTTTGATTTTTCATACACAAAACAATTTATAAAGGAAATAATTGTCACATTGCTTAATAATCATGAGATGCAGCGCAGGGTGTGACACGTTCTGTAATTATAGCTTCTTCAGGTTTACTGTCCTCTGTACAGGACCAAGCTGCAAAGAGCACAGAGCTACTTTTTCAAGCCTACAGGTGGAGAATATTTGATGCTCAGATGACAAATTTGTGTGGGATATTCTATATGTCACTTGCTGTGACCCTCCCCTTTTTCCCCTGTAGTGTTTTATGTACCTTTATCTACTGCACCTACAATAGCCATGCAATTGCTAATGAGATCATGAAAGTATTTGCATTTAGTTTTAATGTGTTGTAATCTGTGATACATGATTATTTTCCAATTTTGAGATGATGTTTTCTTTCTCTGTAATGGAGATGTAACCAACTTTTAAAACAGTCTGAGCACAGGCTCGCTGAGATACAGTGACATATATTCTACGTTGTGTGCAGATCATAATAGCAGAGGCCGTCTCACCCCTAAGAAGGAGCAGATGATGAATGAACTTGGCCTTTTCAGAGCTGATAATTGAGACCTCTTCTGACTTACAGGTCTGTAAAGATCATGTGTTTGATAAAGGATCTGCTCTGTTAAAAGAAGGCACAGTGATATCATCCTGTAAAAACGACAGTAATGATCCAACACTTGAGCACTTGCCCTCTTCTCAGCACCTGGATTTGGCCTGTGCCAAACAAAGAGACGGTTACTGGGTGGAACCAGAGTTGGGTGTCACTACTGGAAGATAAATAAGCATAAAAGGAGATTTAAGCACCGTGAAATTATAAGCAGAGAGGAAGATTACAAGGCCATTACTTAACTCTGCCTCTGTGTCTCTTTTGCTTTGTGATTTCCTTCCCATTATTTCTTAAAAAAACTTTGGCTACAAAACCTGATACGAGAGCCATTCACTTTTTTAAGTGCTATTCATTACAACTTACTGAAAATAGCATTTATCCACTTTGAGGCTTTTCAAAAGACTACTTAGGATCTTCTGCAGCTCTTTGAGACGCTGAAGAGTGTGAACATAGCTGTAGACATTCCACTGTGGCATGTCTTGAGGCGGGAAAGTTTGGCTCTGGGATTAAGCAAGTACCCCTGTGGAGAAAAAATGGTCAAGTCCAAAATGAATTGAGTGTTATTGCTAATTACACAGGGCATACCCCTTCTGGATTTGTGGAAGTATGCTAATTCCCTGTATAATTCTACCTCGAATTATGTCTCATTAAATGTGCAACAGACTGGAACTTTCACTCCATATTTTACTGGAAAATTCATTCAGTGTGGAGCCTCAAAAATGAGTCAGACCTCTGTGGAGAAACAATAGTGTTTGATGGTGCTATATACACAGTACAAGTTCATGTTTACTGACACACGAGTGACTGCTTCAGGTGTTCTCTCCAAGGATGACTGCTTGAAAAGAAAAATTCTGTGAAAAGTGTTGAAAATATGTGGTCTCTCCATCCTGTCTATTTCCTAAGAACAAAAGGCACAGGAATATGAATTGTTCCACCAGGTGTCTTTGGAAATGGCATGTTTCATGACGCGTACAGAGGTCACATGTCATCGGTGAAGCTCCACAATGTCAATTTTTCAAGAATCAAGAAAAAAAACAACTTAGTCTCTCTCAGCTTGACACCGCTGCATTTCTCATGTTATCCAAAGGGATAAGAATGGGGTTTTAATGGGCTGAGAGGTTTGACAGTATTCTCAGCCCTTGAAGGAACAATAAATGATACGCCACATTTACCTCAAGTGAACATGAAATTCAGAAATAGTTAAAGTTAATGAGATTTATGCTCAATATTTGAAGCAGATGTTTTTAGGACCAAAAAAAAGAAAAAAATTCTGACAGTTATTTTTGGAGTATAATTGGTCGGGATGTGCCAGACTACATGCTGAACTCTACCAATCAGCTTGTGGACTTTCACAACTTGCATGGAAGAACCCCATGCACTCCTTTTGGATCAGTGTCGGTGAACGTGTTGGAGATGTTGGCAAAGAAGTGAGAGAAGGTAAAGAAGTCGGACATGTCTTTTTCTTGGGAAGTTCCGAGGATTCCCACGTGCTACATCAGTTCTCTCAACGCTTCCACGGTGCTCCACGTCTGTTGGGCAAGGACATTATCGTGTGGATATATTGTAGTCTGGTCCCAGCATTAGAGGGAATTCAGACTGAAAACACCCCTGCATTGATAAACATTGGGGTTATGGTGGTGGGGTTGTGTTCACATACCAGTGAGACAATGAACTATGACCCAGGATGTCCGGTTTGAGTGTCAGATTTGAGAGGTTGAAGGTTTATCAGGTGCCAGAATGTGGCTGAGCAGGATTGTACACCTCCAGAGAGTTATCCTTGCAGCAATTATTTTATCTTTTGTCACATACACTATATGTACAAAAGTATAGGTCAGCTGGCCCTTACACCTACAGGAACTTTTATGACATCCCATTCTAGATTCACAGGCATTAATATGGAGTTGGTACCCCTTTTGCAGCTAAAACAGCCTCCACTCTTCTGGGAAGGCTTTCTGCAAGACTTTTGAGTGAGTGGAAATTTTTGACCATTCATCCAAAATAGCATTTGTGAGGTCAAACACTGATGTTGGGCGAGAAGGTCTGGCTGAGAATCTCCGTTCCAGTTCATCCCAAAGGTGTTCGATGGGGTTGAGGTCAGGGATCTGTGCAGGCCAGTCAAGTTCTTCCACACCGAACTCACCAAACCATGTCTTTATGGACCTTGCTTTGTGCACTCGGGCACAGTCATACTGGAACAGAAAAGGGCCTTCCCTAAACTGGTCCCACGAAGTTGGAAGAATAGAATTGTCCAAAATGTCTTGGTATACTGAAGCATTAAGATTTCCCTTCATTGGAAGTAAGGGGCCTAGTCCAACCCCTGAAAAACAACCCCATACATTATCCCTTTCTCTGAATACTTTTATATATATAGTGTATTTTGTAAAGAGTAGAAACAAGGTGAAAATGTTACAAAGTCAAGTACCAGGATTGGCCGACGTAGCACCTCGCTGGGCCACATTCAGTTTTTTGCCGAATGACCCTGCGTTTTCTTGCTGGAGTCTTGTCAGGATTGATTTCAATCTGACCTGGATCTCATCAGCGCTGTATCTCTACAACTGGTAAGAAACCTAACTGAAGGGCATCCCAGCAGGGTGAATTTTGGCTGTCAAGGGGAGTTTAGTCCAGGCCCTCTGGCTGAAGGACTGTGGCACCAATCACAACACCACCCTGCCGGTCCAGCCAACAGTAATATCTGGGACTGGCACGATACAGAGCTGCCCCAAAATGTTTAAATCAAGGGACTTTTCTTGAAATGTTTGAAAGAAATGTGCTGAGACAGTGGTTGGGTCATTTCTCAGCGGTAACAGATAATGTTCTCTCGTTGGATTGCCAGTAACATAATTGTATGTTTGGAAAATGTAGCTGCCTCATATTGAGAAGCACGAAAGCACTGATATAATGCGAGGTGACGTTAGAATTCCTTTTTCTGTCCAACACAATGTGGGTAGTGTGGAAAACCTGGATGGTGTGATTTTTTTCAGAGTATCCATCACAGCATCACACAGGCTGCAGGTCTCACATACAGTACACAGCAGTGTTAATCAAAACCAGCCTGCTCCAGCCTGGGGGCTCCAAGGTCATCAGCCGAGAAGAGGAAATTATTGATGGAAATAAAGGTGCTTGACGGCTTTAGTGGTTCACCGTTACAAACATGCGAGTTGTGGAGTTTCTAGACAGGCCGCATTATGAACAAGGCGGAGTTGTTCACATCTGATTTAAGGACTACTTTTGTCATGACTTGTGCCAAAGATGGGCTCATGCTTTTAATGGCTGTTAAGTCTGTTTCCATTTCTTGACCTGCATTTAACGTCCACTAAAAGTTAATAATTCTTTAATGTTTTCTTACTTTGAAAATTGCCTATGAACAGTGTGGAGCCTGTGATTTACTGACTTAGACGGCTTGAGCCACACATCAAGAACATTTTCTCTTTCTCATATTATAACATATGAAATCACTTACAAGTAGCTACTAATTCACAGTCATCCGTCAAACTATTTTAATCAAGACATTGAGTCATTACAGAATGCGATGACGTTGCATGCGTGTGCGAGGTATGGCAGGCCACCATAATTTGGAGAGGGAAGTGCCGCAGAGAAAAGTGTCACAAAAGAAGAAAGAGACCCGTGAGGGTCAAGTTCCCATGTGCAGGCTGTTGTGTGAAGTGTCTGGTGATTGCCAGGCTGTTCTGAGGACGCTGCCTGGACAGGGAGGTGAGAGGCAGGTTAATTATTATACTGAGAGGGAAGGGTGAGGTGCTTTACATAGCCCTTTGTGGTCTGTGTTCTAGGGTTTCCAACACAGAGAGGTTTGAGCAAAAGGTGCAACTGAAGATGGCAAAGGGCGACACTGCAAGGGCAAATATGAGTATGTCTCGTCCTTGTAATTTGCAATTGACACAGAAGCTGCAGTAGCGGTTAAGCAGCTAATACGTCGTGTCAATTAAATGAAATGTGATTATTCTTACATTTCTATATGAATTATTTCCAGAAGTTAATTGAAAACAGCCTGTATCATTTTCATCCACGCGTCCATGTTTGGGACAATTTTATTGTCACCATTTTTCTGGCTCTGATACAAGAGAATGTTCCCAATTTGAATCCTGCAGACTCAATGAGTGAATCACTAACAATAATGAACTTCATGGGTTTTTAAGGCAGATAAGGTAATAAAAACAGGGGTGCACATAGAATTTTTGGTCTGGTTCTCAAAGGAGCACCTGAGGATATTGCTTGGTGCTCATCTATTACACTGCTTTTTGTTCCAGAGAGATTAAAATAATTTGATAGAAATGCAACAAATTGTGCACACACAATGGCAGCAAAACTAACAACAAACCCTCCACAAAGTGGGCTCCTGATAAGCGCAAGGAGGATCTGCCCATTTTGCATCATGGCACTATTCCTTCCCTTTCAACTTTTGCTCCACCAGCACAAATTGTCACTCTCCTGCAGCTCTGTCTCACTCACTTTGCATGCACACATGGAAATATCATTAATACAATCCAAATGGTTTCTTTTGGATATTTACTTTAATGCTTATTTTTGCTGCAGGCCTTATGAAGCCATTTATTATTTTTCCAGTATAGAAGGTCAAAGGGAGGAAACACTTGATTTACAGTCCCAGAAAGCAGCTCCAGCCTGTTTCTACAGGTAGATTAACAAAAGCATACATGCTGATATTTAGTTTTTGCTGTTGGTGCTCCATTTAAGGTTTGTATGTCTTCAGACCACTATGTTCTGTCTTGGTTTATTTTCTTGCCTTTTCTTTTGGAGTTCATTAAGTAAATGATCAGGTGTTTCCCCCCCTGAAGTCTTCATGCACAGCTAATGAGCCAACTGAAATGTGTTTAAATTATTAGGCAATTAAGGACGGGAAATGTAGAACACGCTGAACACAGGAAGACATTAGATGTGTGTACAGTACATGCACAGCCAACTCCTACAATGTGGTGTTTTCATGTGTGATTGAGGAGAAAATCAAGCAAGCTTTTTAATGTCTTTTGCTAAATCTATCATTAGTGATTATACAATTATAAAAAATGTTTGTTTGCCTGAAAACTTCAACGCAGCCTCATTCATTTCATTTAACATCTTTAATAATATGAATCTAATTAAGAAAAACCTTTTTTGTGCGCTCTCTCTGAGCCCCCTGTGTGTCTCAAAGCATAACAATTACCTCATCTGAATCAGCTGTTTGTTGTAAACTGCAGTTAAAGTTGACATGGTGACAGCAAATGATAGCACTCTGCCTCAGAGAGTGAGAAGAACGGAGTGTCTGAACAAATAAGGCTCTGGAGAAAACCGTAGGTCATATAGTTTAAATGACCTCACTATGGGCATCCCGAGACGTTGCTGAACAGGTCCATATATAACATTACAATATAATTATATAATGTGTGTGGAATAAGTTAAAAATGTCGACTTGATTAAGTTAAAAAACTGGAACTTTCTGCTTACTCCCAAATCCTTCTCTCTCATTTATAATGGGACGTTATGGAGTAATTTGTTGGTACTCCTGGTGGTCCAGGTCTGCTGAAGCCAAAACTGTAAGTCTGTTTGCTTCCATACTACCACCAGTAGTGCCAGCACAAATTTTCCAATGTTTTTATGTGAAACATTATGGACGTGGAGTGACAATTGTGGGATTGAGTGCAATTTATTGAGAACTTTTCGAGAATATATTTTCCAGCTCCTCACTAATAACGTCAACCTACTCTAAAATCAGAAAATTTCATGAACTTTAACCTCTGACTTTGTAAAAACTATGAATGACATGGAACAAGTTGAATTATCCTCAGAAAGTTCAAGGTTTTGTGAACGTTCTTTGGCTGAACGGAGTT
Source organism: Chaunax sp. Z400 (assembly GCA_037577475.1). NCBI lineage: Eukaryota > Metazoa > Chordata > Actinopteri > Lophiiformes > Chaunacidae > Chaunax > Chaunax sp. Z400. Next base: position 16,987,681 of record CM075189.1, read on the forward strand.
TGTAGCTGAAAGTATGAATGCTTAGCGAATCGTGTAAAACCTGAAAATGTTGGATTTTGATCATTTTGTCCATATGTAAGTAGTTCATTAAGCTGATTTGGTTCAAAGAAACACAAACGAGGTGCACGCTGACAGCGGCCCACTGGTTGGCACTTCATCAGCTTGCTGTCCCTCAATAATTCACCACATTCACAGTTGGTGTATGAAAAAGAGAAACTGTGTAGCGCTCTGGGAGGAAAAACCTGATCTGTCTCCTAACAAGGTTGAAGTGTGAATATGACAAAGCCTTTACATCTGACACCCAACCCAACAAACAGCCATCTGTCATCATTATAAGTGGAGCCTGATGTGCTGCACTTAAGAGGCACGTTGAATCTTTTATGTCCCACCGCCAATTAAGATGGGTCAATTATCTTTTGAATTATTGAGTCAAAGTTAGAAACACAATCACTTATTCATAAATGGACCTGGGTTTCATAGCTAAAGGTGGCCCTGATGAAGAAACTGCAGATTACCATCCAAAGAGTGTTTACTGTGTTACTAATTTATATGTTTTAACCAGCTAATCCTGTTCTCACGTCAGCTCACTGCCAACATCTCCTCCCTTCAGCGACACCATCTCTTTGGTTATTCATATTCCTGGCCTCGGACAATAGGAACCTCTTCAAAATCCGTAATGGATAATCCTCTCAACGCAAAAGTCACCTGTCTCAGGTGTATCGAGGGAGAATGTCAGCTGAAACATTATCGCCATGATGGACCCTGCGAAAAATGTTTTCTTCCTTTTTGTTCGTTTGACAGGACGTAACACCGCTGACTGATCCAGGAGTTATATTTTCCACCATTATGTGTCGAGGTGTGGAAATTAAATCATGCAGCAGGGGATTTGATGACACATAATATTCATTTTAACAGGAGACGTTAATATCTGTGGTATCCTGTGACTAATCCCAAAATTGCCCCAAAGAGGTTGGGTGGAGAGGAGTTGTAGAGGAGTTTTCTGTATCCATCCCATCGTTTGCCTTCCTTCAGCAGAGTAAATTCACAAAAGAGCCGTCTGACTGAGATTCATCCCCACTGGGAGGAATGTGAAGGAAATGAGCACCTATTTACTGTCACGATCATTCTGTATTGATTATAGCTGTTCATGAATTTCCACCATGACAGTGAAATTGTATCCCAAATACTGCATGACATGACGATGTAAGGCATCTCTACGACAACTATTACTTCTAGTAATACAACTGTGAGTGATAATAATCTTAACTCATACAATTTCCTATTATGTTACAAAGTGTTACATAACATCAAGAAATATTATTCATGAGAAAAAATGAGGGAATAATCAGAGAAGAGGAGTAAAAAAAAAAAACAGTAATATACTGTCATTCATTGCTTATTACCTATTTTGAGTATTTTGAAAGATGATACAAATACAGTTAAAAACACCTGGACCAATTTTTTTTTAATTATGTTACTGTCTTTTTGTGTAAGGAAATGTCAGAAATGTTGGATGTGCATCTTGGATGGATGTTAAGAAAGATATTAGTGCAGTGGCACAAAGGGGCTAAAACATGACATGTATAGTATATTACTGGCTTTTCGAATCAAATCAAAAATCAAACTTTATTTATATAGCACCAGTCAAACTATTTGCATGCCAGTCAAAGTGCTGTAGGAGGTGACTGATGAAACAGAAGTTAAATAGGATGCAGAGACTAATGCACACCCTTTAGAGACTAAACCAACAACAATAAAAGATTAAGTCCAGATACGAAAGATGAAGAATAAGAGATAAAACATGCAAAAGACGAGGAGAAGAAAAGAGAATAATAAAATAATCAGTTAACCGTTATTTGCTTTTCATTTGTTTTTTTCTTTACTTGTTTCATTGATTTGAAGTAGTAGCAACTGTTCAGACAACATAAAGCCACACCCAACTTATTTATGTAAACCATAAATAGATACATTTGTTTCCTTTTCAATGTCTACTATAAAAGTAGACTGAACTTTTCAGTGGGATGCATGACTATTATTTTTTCCAAATGTAAACCATTTGAACTTTTTTCCTACTTTTTTTTTGGTGGTGGCACTATATCTTGAATTTCTTTTTTCTGTGTGAAAAGTGTACAAAACTGTGTCTCACATGGTGTATTTACAGTTGCGGCAGCATCTTGTCACACCGTCTAACCCCGCAGTGTTAATGGCCTCCACTGTCAACTGATCCAACACCAGCAACCCACCAGCTGTGAAAAGTGTTCCCCGTGCAGGTCCGGCTGAGCTGATGACTGACAGCGGGTTTAATATTTGATGAGGGACTTGGGATGAACCAAAGGCTGCTCTCTCAGAATGTGATGCAGGGAACGCCCAAACCCCCGCTATTGTTACCTCTCCTCATGCTACCCATGCTATTCATAGAGGAGCAATCCCACTCTGAGAGTTCACCGACAAGAGAAACACAATGAACCCTGAATAACAAAGGTTGCTGTGCCCTTCTCATCACTATCATGTGAGCTCTTCCATAACACGATTCCATAGTGATGGGCTGTTTAAATGGAGGAGAGGGCTCAGCTAAGTTTTCTCCAGATATTAAACTCCACATACAGTTGTCAATCAAATGCACACACACCCAACACTTAAACCTCTCAAGTAGTCTAATTCTCTTCCCTGCTCCTTGCCCAACCTTTCCACCGAGTTTCATGAAAATTCGTCAAGTAGTTTTTGTGTAATCCTGCTACCAAACACAAACAAACCAATGCTGGCAAAAACATAACCTCCTTGGTGGAGATGATAACATCACATTAACATATGGCATGAATTGGGGAAAATGCATTCTTATTTGTGAGAGATGAAGCTAGTGGACCACTGAAAGTAACTTCAATTTTAAAAGATTTTAATAAATGTCTTAATTTGCTACAGAATGTTTTTTTTTTTTTACTGTTTTAATCATTGTGTACTGGTAGATATTTTAATATTCATATCATCTTTTTTCGTGTGTAAGGTCGATGTAACTTCCTGCCTGATGACACAGATTTTAGTTTGTTGATTGTGAGGTTCTCCCGGTGCTTTCATTCATTCACTGTCACCCTCTACAGGTATAATTCTTCAAAGATTGTTGAACGGCAGTTTGGGCAAAGTCGGAAAAGTTGCATGATTTCATCATTAAACAAGCCATGTAATAATTTGAGCATGAATTAAAAAAAAAAAAAATCTGAGTAGAAACATGTTGAGTAGAAAATTACAATAAAATATACCAAGGCAGACACAGATATCATCCATGAGCGCTTTCAGGTGATCTGTACTTAAAGGTCCATTATGAAGAATGCAGGGAAGTGAATCTTTGTCTTTGCTGAAAGATGTGGCATAAATATAAGATGTAAATGATAAATAGCAGATGATGATTTTTCATCGAAAAAAAATTGAAAAGCTTAGAAGCTTTGAAAAGAGGTAGAATTCAAAATCAAATAGAGTGGAATAACAGCAGGGCAGCAGCTTAACAGACATGATTATTTAAATAAATAATATTAATGTAGATCTTAGGACCATGAACGGCTGCACAAAGTCGTTCTAACGTGTTGATGGTTGTAACATTTTGTGGAGTGACATTATGGCAGAAAGTGATGATAAAGTCTTTGTCTGGGGTACGGCTGACCTAATACACAGTGACGGTGATGTTCCTACGTTCAAACACAGAGGTGAAATATACAGTATCATATATCCTGCAGGTGTCTCTCTGTGGCTCAGTGCGAATCCTCGGGATTTACTGGCAGACTTAGAGGTGCTCTCTCTTCATACCACCTCTGGCAGCGTGCCTGAAGGAATCAACAGCTACGGCTTTTCTTTAATGACTGTCAGGACGTCCACGAGGGAAATTTGGCAGGTTGGAGAGAAACTTTGAAACCGATCCTCCTCTTTTTGCCTATTTCTGCTCAGCTCTTAATCCATAAACCATCCGTGAACAGGCCCATCTGGCATCTGGTGGCCTCCCCATCGACTCCCTCATCCCTGTTCTCTCAGGACGGGCAGCGAATAGACTCTGGGGCTCTTCTTTTCTCTCCGCGGCATTCACTCTGTTTCTGACTCTCTGTATTCTTCTCACCTCTGTTTCATTGCCACAGTGGCTTAATAATGTGTAAGCTCATCAATAGTTATTGACTATTCGGAAATTTTCTCAACTTGAGCTGTAACTATTTTATCGATGATTCATTGTTTTGTTTTTCAGACAAGAATAACAAATGTGCACTGCTTCCAGCTCATCAAATGTGACGATTCATTGGTTTTCTTTTGTCAAATATGACAGTAAACTAAACTAATACCTTTTGTTTGGTCCGTTGGATGAGAGACTGACATTTTTCACTGTTATTTTACTAATTGAGAAAATGATTTCCTCTGACAGCAAAGGTGTCGGACGTGTTGTTAAAGGCTGACATAGTTTTTGAGCAAGCCACTGCAAAAAACTCTCCAACTTGTGAGCAGTGATACTATGTGAAGGGTACTTGATTATAATAGGTGAAAAAAAATGAATTAAGGGTAGAATATTTATCATCCGGTCACTAATTAGCTTATTGCTGATATTTCCATTCCATTAATAAGAGGGAAGTCTGATATATAAACAGACCGCAGACGTGTTTGAGGTAGTTTTCATCTCCATCACAGAATTTGTTTGTTAGAGGGCAAAGACACAACCTTGCTCACAGTCCCTTACAGACCAAATGTAAAGTATACTTAACAAAAAGGTTGGCTATGTGGTTTAAGCGCATGTGGGTTCGATTCCCGCTCACAGCCCTTTGCCGCACGTCTGTCCCGTCACTCTCTCTCCCTATTTCCTGTCTCAAAATCGTCAGCTGTCCTATGCAAATAAAGGCAAAAACTGAAATTTCACCTGATGCAGCCCTGATGACACAAACATCATAAATAAAAAGGGAAACGCAATTGTTTGACAGCAAGCAGGAATCTCCAGTCAACATGGTTGATCCTAAATGCATCTCTCAATGAAACACTGTCAAAATTATGACCTTTAAACAATCACGTTTAACTGAAAGGTCCATTCACTGATGCATCTGACAGCTTCCACAGAAATACCACAGTATTCAAGAGCTCCCCACAGACGCAGCAGCTCAGCGCACGTCTTCAGGTGCCACTTACTTTCCCCAGGAGGTGTTTTTTATCCCCCTCTTCTTCTCCCAGGAAACATGCCGGACTCCCACTGCTTTCTCCTCAGTGCCCTCGCAAAGCCACAATACAAACAGCGCCGGCCGTATCGGGCCCCAGCTGCCGACACGTCTGCTCAGCAGCATATTTATTTAAACCTGCCGCTGGCCCTGGCGGTCCTGCGCAGGCCTCGCCGGGGGCCTCCCCGGCTTGTTTGAGAATCCATTCACACCTGCGCATTAAATTACTGACACTAATGTTGCTAGTAATGCTTGGACCTGCTCCCATTTTGGAACCCATAAACCTGCAGGAGCCGGGGAATATTGGACATGTGAGAAAAACGTGACAGATTCAGACATGATAGAGCGTTTTGTCAGATAAGCACAAGCCTGTCTGTCTTGTGTTTTTATTTTGTGGCTTCACAACTGTGTGTGTCTGGCTGTGTTTTTGTTACTTTGAATAATATCAGATGATATACGTACATGCGTGTCGGCAGCTGGTTCATATGTATATTTTCAGTGTCAGTGGGTGAGGATGAGGTGAATATGAGACATTTGAATTAGGCTCTTTTAAGCCCAGCGCTCTGACAGTAAAACAGAAGACACTGTCGCTTCAGGGTGGGGGTTGGTGACACATCGTCTCTTGCCTGGTTGCTAAGGCCTCAATGGCTTTTGAACTTGAGAGGTGTGGAGGCATGAACACCTGTGCGGCCCCCCTCTCAGAAAATGCCTGGATACCTTTCACCTTGTCTTAGTCTGTGGCACTCAGCGAGGGGCCGAGAAGAAAAGAGCTGCGCAGAGGAGAAAGGAAAGTATCCAAGAGACATCCCCTAGGTTGTCAGTCTGGGGTCAGGGGTCAAAGGTCAGCACTGAGGGGGTATGTCAGGTGTTAAGTGGAGCAGACAAGCCAATGCAGGGCTTGTTAAATGCTTACCTGGCGACCTGCTAACCTGTAGCCAGGTGGGAACACAAAGCACCAGGTTTTAGTACAAGATCATCCAAACAGGATGAAGATCAGAGGAGACATACCTGATACGGTAAAAAAATATTATTAAGATATACTAATCTTAAACTAGTGATGAAACAAACATTAACAGTTTATAATTCATCGTTTAAATCATAGAATTCCAAAAACCTGCAGGCTTCAGCTCCTCAGATGTGAGGCAATTCTTCTTTTACTAGTCATGCATGACTGAATGTTTTTTTGTTTTCTGGCTGGAATGTAACTAAGCCAAGTTACTCAATCAGCACATTAAATGATCGGAATACTTCTTCCATCACTGATCTTAGGACTGTTGTTTAGACTGAAAAACAATCAATTTGTAGACATAACCTTGGACTGTGGGCAATTTTTTTATACTTTAAATTTCAGACTAGACATTTGATACATTTATTGAAAAAAAAGTCAACATACTTTGAGACAACCTTCCTCTTATAACAAATGTAAACTAGAGTGGCATTCAGTAGAGCACATACCTCCACCTAGGGCCCAACATTCCCCTTTTAATTTAATCAAACCTGACCCAGAATATAACTTATAGCCCAGTAACCTTAACTGAAGGTTACTGGATTTAAAGCAGTCAGGCATTTTGGATCCGCACCAATTATACCTGATTTTTTCCATCAAGATACATGCATTATTCTCCGATATATACATTTTTTTTTTAGAAAAATGCCATATTTTGGAGCATTAAAGAATGTAAAAGAAAAAAATCCTGGACCCACCCCTTTATCCATTTGAGTCCGGCTTTGGACTTTTGCTGCACTTGAAATCCATTTAGCTTCTTCCTCTTTTTCTGTCTCTAAAAACAATAAAATAAAATACACCTTGACGAAACACCTGTTCAATTTTTACTCTGCAAATTCGTCAACCACATGGGACGGGTCACTCTGCAGCTCCTCTGTACACGATGTTCTCTGAGGTGTTTACTCACATCACAAAGGAATGACAGTTTACAGGTTAAATGTGCCGTCAGTGCATTAAACGCAGCCTCACTGACATGCGATCATCTGAGCAAACAGTCTGGGCACAATTTAATTAGTATGCAGATGACCCTAACCACAGCGTGATCCTGGTCACACAACGCCCCATAGCTGGGACATTGAGAATTGAGAATCTGGCAGTGGTTAATGAAAAGGCTTATTTGCTTTAGGTCTGTGTGTGTCTTCCTAAGCCGAAGGACAAGGCGGGACACCGTTAACGATCATCTGTGACAAACGGCTGAAGGGTGCGTGGGATGAGGAGGATGAGGAGGATAAGGAGGCGTTCGTCTTCAGTGAGGTGAGCATTTGTGTGGGGCTGGCATTCAGCCCTCTGCTCAGCTGTCTATTATTTATTAATGTTTATTCATGATGTTTATTGTCCTGTGGGCACAGTATGAAAACGCACACTGTTGAAACGAGAAGGTAACACTTGAGTCCAACAGGCGACCGTGAAACTGAATGTGATCAACTAGGAGATTAATTACAAAGAAAAAGGTTAACTTGGGTTCAGAACTTGAGGGAAGAGAGAAGGTGTTGTGTTGAAATCAAAGTACACTAAATTAATCTAAAAGAGTTTAAAGTTTATACATAAATATGATTAATTAAGCAGTGAATCACGTGAGTAAACCAGTTGGTTCAGTCTTTTCACCACTTATTAAAAGCACTTCAGCAACTACAACCTGGGTCATTTAATATGTGCAAACAATTTTATGGGGTTTATTATGTTTAGGCCTCCAGGCACCAGACTGGCAGGTTTTCAACAATATAGTGTGCACCTGTAGATCCAAAGGTCTGAATTAGAGTGATTGGCAAATGACTTACATATGAATTTAAGTGCTTTTATACATGCAATGAAAACATACAAAACTAATAAGGTTTGTTTTAAGGGACTAAATACAAGGAGAGGATATGGTATCATAAGCAACAGTGCAATATTTTGCTTTGTAACTTTATGAATATTTTCACCGTCAAAATGATACATATAGCTGGTTGAATTTATTATTATTATTATTATTATGTTTTGTTTATATTTCATGTTGTCATATGAACTGGTAATTTATATTACTTATAGTTATTTGCTGTTTAACTTAAAAAATGTTTGTCTTTTAATTAAACATATTTATTTTGTCTTGGATCTTGCTCTCACACTTGTATTAATTTTTAATTTACAATAAAATAAATAAGGAAATGATGTTGATTCCATTCCTATGGAAAATTTTTGAGGCCGTAGTTTGTGAGGGTTTCTATTTGATTTAAGAATATTGTACACCGTGTGATTTCTGAATGTGCAACTTTCTCACAAATAAATTTTTTGTTTTTGGTCACAGAGGCTGCTATAAAGTATTGGACAGAAGATAAACATAAATAAATGTAATATAGTAATAGGTTGATTAATCAAAGTAGTCAATAAACGTGCTGGAGCTCAGGATTCATAAGCATCATTAAGTTCCTCCTTTCAAAACCTCTAAATGAAATCTTTATTGCTCTAATATAATAATAGATGATAATATTTACTCTTGCACTTGAACAAAAACAACTTGATTAATCTACAACTTTATTGCCAGAGATAATTATGTAATCATTTTGTGAATTAATAATAATTCGAGTCATTTCTAAAGCAGTAAATGTGGAATAATATGTAGTTCCAGCCTCCTTTGAGGATTTGTCTCATCTGACTGTGAACATTTTTAGGTTTTTTGACAAACGGACATTGTCAAACAATTCTGTTATTTTACAGACCAATAGATTCATTTAGAGGATAATCAGCACTTTTCTAAGTAATGACAATAAGATACTAATTTATCGTATCGCAAGACTGTGCTGTTTTATACAGCGCAGGTATATCATCATGTCACATATTTCTCACATAAAATTATTCAGCACACAAACACGAAGCTCTTGTTTTCTCATTTAGCTGTTTAGACATCTTTTCACTGGCAGAGGTCCACAGGTGATCTGGATGTCATCTGGTTTAGTTTCTGATGCGTCCTGCTTCCCTAAATGTTCCCAACTGTCTGATCCAGAATCAATTTTTTTTTCTTTTTTCTTTCTTTTTTTACTAAGTGAGCAGCTATTGTTCGTGTGATTGTGGCCTCTGCTCTTTAAGTTCTTCAAACCAGGAAATGTTTAAACAGGGCTAATTAGTGGTTATTCCCTTCAGTGCGTGGCTCTGGCAGTTCTTCTCTGTGGCTGATCTGACAGGAGTCATGCCCTCTGGGGTCCTGCGTATCAATTATGGGGCCTTTCACATTTCACCGTTTTGGAAACATTAGACAAGCTCAATCCCAGGTTCGCCCCTCACTGCTTTTTGTGCACAACTTTGGCTTTGAAATCATCGAACAGGCTTTTTTTTTTCTTTCTCCCCGCAAGTGCAGATAACAGCAGAAATTATATTTCATGAGAACCCAAAGGATGATGGGAAAATGGAGAGCTTATTGACTCCAAATGCAGGTAAGCTTTGGAACAGACAAGCTGCAGGTCTGTACAGAGTGTTACAACTCACTTGTTTATCCACCACACATACACACATGCACACACGCACACAATTCCCTGCAGACAGTGCTATACTCCCTCTGCTGCCTCTCCTCTGTAAACACAACTCTCCAGTCTGTTTTCGCCTCATTGTACAAACTGAAGTCTTAATCAGCTTTTAAATAAATCCACTGTCAAATTGTTTCAAAGTCAGAATCCAAGAGGTAATTAACTGTAAATGTTATCATTTCTATGGTAGGTCTCCTCACACGCTCTCTAGGATGCATCTATCTGTGATCAGGTGAAGATGTGGACATTTGATATGGTGACTGATGCTAGAATGGATATTTGTGCATGTAGTGAATAGTACGTTTTACTAAATGTGTCCCCTTTTCTTAAAAGAAATATGTTGGCAACAAGAAATCTAATTATTTCATAAAACAATGAATTAAATGAATCAGAAATATCAGAATACAAAATATATAATCATCCTGAAAATGTAATTTCTATATTGAACATGAAAACCTTTTCATATTCAGATATTTAGACTTCTCTCCCCACTTTCTATATAATCTTGCTGGCTTAGGGATTCAATGTATATGGCCTTTACATATATAAACATATTTAGTAGTTAGTACCACTAGAATACTAGTATTTGTATACGTACTGGTATATAGCATAAACCAATCCCACAAAAGCAATCCTACCAAAGCAATCAAGATTGCCCCCAGTTGGACCTTTAAAATACATAACTCAACAATAATATACGAAATAAACAGCACAAGACACAAACTGTACAATAAGAGTCTGTAACACCATCCAGCAAAGTTCTTTAGCTGCACTAGAGGTAGCAGCTCCTGCACCAGCGCCAACATTCGAATGCTGCTCACAGGTTATATTTAAATTTATGAATAATTTATTATTCTCTGAAACCTATATTTGACTGATAATACATTGGTACATTGCTTATTTCAACTTACTTATAGTGAAGGATCCAATTGAAGTTTTGTGAACAATTTAAACTCTATTCTTATTTGTCACGTCTTTACTCCCGACTCTTTAAATACTTTGTATGTATTTTTATTGTATTGTAAAGTTTGTTTCAGTTTGCTGAGGTACTACTAAAATACCTTAAGCGAAATAAAACCAGCACTTGTGCGATCGTAACAAAGCACCTGTTATTTTCTGCATGAAAAAAGACATTGTGCTGGAAGTTGTTCCAATTTTAATTTGTCCCCGTGAAAAAAGTGTGCCTCAAATTATCGAAAATGTAAGATAAACAAGAGTCAGACATGTGTCACCTTTTCGCCAATTATCATTAATAAGGGCGGTATTTTGAGGGAGAGGCTCAAACAAAAACACTCGCCGCTGCTCCTCAGTGATGAAATTAAGTTGTCATTGGAGCGTCTGCCTAAATCCTGCACGCTTACGGGAAAAATAAAGACCATTCTGAGCTCAGAATGCCATGTAACATTCAATTACAATTTAACAGATGGGTCTCTATTAGTCGGTGTCCATTTCAGGGTTGGAGGCACAAGGTCACGACTCGCCTCCATGTAAGTCTCGGACAGGTGCTTACTCCATTTTTAAAAACCAGAAAGATTAGTCCAATACAAAACACACCTGGCTGACAGAATCTCCAAACCATCCTCTGCTGGAGTTTGTCTGTCGCCACACACACACACACACACACACACACACACACACACACACACACACACACACACACACACACACACACACACACACACTGGAGTGGAAATTCAAGCTGACAGTCAACATCTCAAATAAATATATTTCTCTGTCTTTTTGTTTTAAGATATTAAAGTAATTTCTATAATTGTTTGAAACAAGTCCACTTTTCCTAATTCCCATCTGTGTCCTTGACAACGGGGTCAGAGCCCCGGTCCTCTCCTGGCAGCTGCGCCAGATGGTGAAGAGGGAAAAGAGAGGCGAAAGAAAGAGGGAGGACTTCTGTCAATGTCAAACAGAGAATTAGAGTTATTTCCCTGCCTTTGAGTCAGCTTTACCTGTCCACTGCCCCCAAAATGAGAAGCCGATAGCCCCGGGCAATAAAAGTCAGCAGCAGCAGAGGCTGGGGGAAGGGCTGGAGAAATCCCTACCTGTTAAAAAATTGTTTGAACTCCTAATTTTGCAGAGCCTTTGGCAAATCAGGGGTGTTAGGGAGGAGGCCTTGACCAAACAGAGAAGAATAAGACAACTATCCTCGATGGCTTTGCAAGAACACAACTCAGCATGAAGAACAGGGATAAAGAGACTGCTGAAAGTTGGACACAGGGAGATGTTTGTTGCCTTTAGACACAGTTCATCCTTCGTCAACCTTATATGATGAGCTTACAGAAAACACTTTGGGAAGCTACGGTGTGATTAAAACGACTCTACAGGCTTTCACACTGGCCGTTACTATTCTTGATATGTGTTTAATTTATTGGTTTTAAAGTCTCCCTGGAGAACAGTATGGATATTGGGTGGATTGTCCTGGTTAAATAAAGTAAACAGAAGCCATTGTGTGCGATAAGCAACGCGGCAAAGTAACTTTTTTTCTCCGCGTTTATTTCAATCCTGCCTCTTAATTATATTCATACGCACAGCTGAATGACAGCAGTAGTTAATTACATGCAAACACTGAGTTGTCAGTGACTATTGTCATGCCACAGCCTTGTGTGGCAAACTTTTATTGGATTTCTTATTAAATATCATAGTTTGCAGTTTTGGGGACAATTTCAAATGTATTAAAAACTGTAGTCTGAGAAAGATTATTGCTGTATTTGAAATAGCATCACTGCTTTTAAGATTTTGATTTAGTTGAAATGATTGAAAAACCAAGTAGTTCCATGTTGAGAGAAAAATAAAAAAAATGTGAGCAAGACAGTATAGTCCAGATCATTTTTGTACAGTTACAAAGCATTTTGATTGTACTCACACTCTTGTGGATAAACAACAGTCTTTAAAGTCAGGATGAAAAAAACGATTTGACATTTGATGGAGTTTAATCTGTATGTTTTTGTAAACAAATGCCTCTGTTCTTTATGTGCTCATCCAGTAAATACGTAGCTTCATTCAGGACAGAGCAATTATACACATGTGAAAAGACGGCACAGCTCAACCCGAGAGCTAATAGCTACAAATGAGGCTGTGTTTTCCATTTGTCATTTACCATCTGTGAATAAACTGCCTAATTCTTTTGAATTAGGCAGTTTTATTTTAAATGAAATGTTATGTGAAAACAAAAGAAGAGCCAAACTTCACTGACAGCACTATGGAAATATTCTCAGTACATGTCCTCCTCCGTAATCTATTGAAGGTGCTCAATGTTGAATCAATAAATTTGAAATACATTCTGCTAAATAAAATAGGAATAGTCAAGTGATGCGCTGCCAGTAGTCAGCTGTGGATTATTTTAGTAGTGGAAAAACCTGCCAGGGAAATGTTTCAAAATGAATGTTGTTTGAGGTGAATTATTACAAAAATGTGTCATGGAAAGACAACACAGGAGCCATAAAACAGAATGACACGACACTTTAGAAAAAAATATGTTTGATTTCAATTGAATATCCTTTTGATTCCGGAGGCTAATCCTCCATGTTGTCATCGTCTTACCTGTCTTAGCCGATCTGGATAAATGTGGCGCGGTCTCCTTCAGAGGCAACACTTGGGGACTTAACAAAAAGGGGATGATAATGGTGTAAGTAGGTGTCATAAAATATCCCAAAAATAAACAGTGTGTGGCTAACTGGAGACATTCTCCACACACACTCACACTCGTTAAAATAAGGCACTTAAAACAACACTGGGGCTGTTTGAGTGAGCCCAGAGGAGAAACAAACCAGAATAGTTCACCCTCTCTCCTGTGACAAAGCACTTGAAAGGTAACATTATAGGGGCAAGCTGGCAGAGATACAGCAGACTACACAGTCGTTCCCTGTAAGACGTTTTTCAGCCACTCTCTCTTTCAGCGTCCTCTCAACCAGTGGCTGCTCGGCGCTGGAAGAGTTCAATCTGGTTCTTATCTCGCAGAAAGTCAAATGTAACCAAACAAGTGCAGGGGGAAAACGTGGGCACTGGTCTGCACGTGTTCGGTCCCAATAGATGCATGAAAAATAAGCAGGCGGTGGACTGACGACATCCCCAGCTCCACTGGGGATAGAAGAAAAGGTTTAACCATTCCTGCTGGAGCTTCGATGTCAAACTGAGGAAGAGGAGCTTCGAGAAAACATTTTCACTCGGTCTGAATTCAACCAGACCAACTTCTCAGAATAGAAACATCATTTTCGTTTATTAATGTTAGTCTCCTTTATCAGAGGATTAGTGTCACAAATCTGCAACTGAAGTTTTGTTCCCCTGAAGTAGGACTAATGGCTGTTTTTGTTAATGATTTATCTGCAGTTTCTTTTTCTTTTTGCTTGATTATTTGTTTCTTCTATGAATTTCACATAATAAGAATTGAGTTGGGTATTTTTTAACTAAGAGCCAAAGTAATGCCATGTTTTGTCTGACCACAAAAATATTCTGTTTAATGTCTCATGAGAAAAAGGAAATAAAAGTTTCAACTCTACAAAGAAGTTTGTTAAATTGACTAACTATGATCTTTTTTCTCTGCTATACAGTAATGTAATGTGTACATTAATATGAATGCATTAAACATTTCTCAGTGAAAGAAAACGTGTTGCATGTCTCTTCTCTTCTTTCGTCTGCCGGAACATTCCCTGTCATTTTGGTATTTCTATAGATTTCTTTCTGGGCAACAGCAATCCAGGCTAAGCTAAGCTCTGTCACAGTAAATTGTAAGTTTTGAAATATAAAAACAAATTGTAAGTCATATAACAACGAATAATGTGAACTATAGTGCCCTCATTCCCCAAACTGTCGGAAGTAATGTCAGAAAACAGTGAGAAACATCCAACACAACATTCACAGCCTCGGACAATGTCTTGAAATTGTTTGGTTTGTTTGATTAACAGCCCTGACGATACTTAATTTATTTCACATATTTGTATGACCAAGAAAATCAGAACAATCCTTCCAACAACTGAGAAAGTGGTACAGTCCAGGAGAAATATTGTAATTTTTGCAAATACGAATAAATCATTGTCAAAACAGTTGGCAATTTTTCTGATAACCAAAAATACACTGTATATATATAAAGCATGTCAAAAATAAAATCTGCTAGAATTCAAATGACCTTCTACTCTCTCGTTTCGTCTCTCTCTCTCCCACACACACACACACACACACACACACACACACACACACACACACACACACACACACACACACACACACACACACACACACAACCTGCGACTTGTCATGCTCCATTACAGATGCAATCAGCCAATGTCTCCTCCTCAGCAGCTGGCAAAAGTCTCCTCCATTCATCACTACATCTCCTCTACTTGTGGACCTTTCCCTATTATTAGTGTTAATACAAGGCCAGAGGACATGGAGGGAAACAGGCCTGGCAGTGCTTATGAAGCCTAAATGTCAGACTATGACATGGAACCAGCTGCCGGCGGCTTTGATATGCTGGGGCTGGATGATGCTTATTTGATCGTTTCATTAGAAAATTTGGTCTAGGTGTCAAAGAGGTTCCCTATGTCTGTGCTGCAGCTATTAGGCTCAATTATAGCTGCCAGAAAGAGCGAGAACTGAGCTGGCTCTGTGCACCGCATTCAGAGTGGCCTTAAAGAGCCACTGCGAGTCACAGAAATTGCTATTCATAACACTTAATGGCTTAAGAATTAAGTTTTCCCTCTAATTATTCATAATCATATATTCAAGGTAATCACATATTTGGCTTGTGGAATCTCAGCGGTAAACCTTTTCACTTATCAGGCCTTCTTGTTAGTCAATTTTGATTTAAAAAAATATTCCTAATTGATAGAATCTACACATCATAATCACAGATATAGTTTAATATTCATGATTTGAGCTGAAACAATTGGTTGACTAAGAGTTCAGTGGTTCTCTATAGAAGGTATGGGACCCCCTACAGGGGCCGCGAGATAAATCTAAGAGGTTAAGAGATGATTAACAGTCGAAATGCAAGATGTCTGGTACATATAAATAAAGTATTGGCAATTAATAGCCAGTAAATAGAACAGATAATACAAAGTGAAATTGCTTTCATTGACTTAACAAGGGCAGCATCTGCTGTACTGTACACACTCGGATAAAGTGTGAAGAAGACGGAGAAAAAGAAGGAGAAGAAGAACATGCACAGTAGTCTGTTGTCGCACTCGAGACGTCAAAGTGCTGCATCTGGTTAGAATCTACAGAGTAGATTTAAGAGCAAAACATGTTTTTTTTTGTTTTTTTTTACAGTCTCTTTGGGAGACAGCACAATCGTAATTTGTGAAACATTTTCCTGCGAGAGTTCCAAGAGCAGGGAAAAATCTACGGGTTTTAACACGAGTCATATTAGAGCTGTGGAATATTAAATCGTCCGTCTGTGCCCCTTTCTTACCCACAGGTCGCATAGACGACATTTTATGAAGGTCTTACATAAAACACAAAATTGTGACTTATCTTAAGGAAGCAGGTAATTATTGATTATTGTAATGGTTAAAAATTTTTTTTACCTTGCATCCCTAATTAACAAACTTGTTGCTTCAACTGCTGGCCCTATAGTTACGTTCTTGTGAATATAACAATCAAATGATGAGAGCGACAGCCTGAAAACGACACAGATCTGAGGACTGTATTTTTTTGTTGAGAGATGAGGCCACTGGGCAGCTAACACTAGCTACCCAACTGTCTGCAGACCTAAAACTGGATGCTCAAACTGTTCAGCTGCAGCTTGAGTGCTTAAAGTACATATCTGTGTGGGATAACCTGCATTTTTTTTAACATGCATAATGACGACAGGTTGTTCAGGTCTTTTATCATTCTTGCTCACCTGTCGTTCTTCAGGAAATGATGACGTTTGGATTATGAAATTACAAATTTTCTTTTCAGAATTCTGTTCTACTCTTTGCTTTTTAGTTGTTAGCCACTGTATACGTCCTGTTAGAAATGATTTTGGAAAATTAATAACCATAAATAATAAGTCACTGATCGAAAATGAGCAACATAAATTGAGGAATTAATAATTTTCTGTTCGATCAGCTTCTCAAATGTCAGGATTTGATGCTTTTCTTAGTCATACAAGAAAGTTAATTGAGCATCGAAGGACAGCTGCATGGTCATACAAAACAAATTATTCAAATACTTAATTTTGGACTTTAGGAAATTTTTCTAGCACTAGATGGACAAAATAATTATTAGTAGAAATAATCATCAGACTAATTTATAATGACAGGCATTAGTTGAAGCCCTATTGATGACTAATTACAATTACACATAAATACTAAAAGTGCTGCATCGAATACACAGAAATGTTGAAGACTTCTTTGCTAAGTTTACTCTATTTGCTGTCTGTGCACCTCTGAGGAGTAACAGCCAGGACCATATTACCATTTCATATGTCCATTTTCAAAATTGCTTGTATGACGTATGTGCACATGCATGCAGCTCTTCTTATTTTTTTGGATCCACTTACAGATTAGATGTAATAGACATGCCGGGAAATGTGCCGCTGTAGGAATGTCGACCACATGTTCAAAAATAAATAGACCTGTGAGAATTGAAACAAGCACTCATAAGGTTAATCAAACCTAATTTCTTCTTGGTTTCTCTTCTTTGGTCTGCCAGAATATTCCCTGTCACTTTATTATTTCTAGATTTCTTTCTGGGCAACAGTAATCCAGGCTAAACTAGGCTCTGCCACAATAAATTAGCCGCAAACAGACATAGAGCAGAGCGGGGGTATGCATTTCCCACCTTTTGCATATGAAAAAAGGCCTCGTATAAGCAATGCGGAGGGGAAATTAGCAAATTAGAGAGTGGAGGGGCTGTCCTTGAATTACACAAAATGCTTTTCTCTTCATTCTGTGTTTCTGTGGTTGGTGTGGCGGCGGAGAAGCCTCCTTTCACCCGAGCAAGTCTAACCTCTGATGTAATTAACTGGCTGGTCAGAACAAAAGAAATGAAAGGTTTAACCAGAGAGAAGAAGTGAAGTCTGAGCCTTTTCCTCTCCGTTTTTTTCTTTTTCTTCACTTGGGGTGGCGTCTCTGGCATGGCACAGGCCCAGACTGAAGGAGTGTTAAAACTCTCAGACTAGAAATGACAGGACTCCCTCAAGCTCCCCTCTGTTCTTCTAATGGACTCCTCTGTCGACCTGGCGGGGTTAGAAACATCATAAGTTCATATTCCCCACATGAGACTTTCCCTTTCCTTCATTTAGCGGTGTTGCCTTACAGATTCCTCAATGGCTCCATCTCTTTTACCCCAAGAATCCTATCAGTGAAATCAAAGGCGATTACACAGCTCACTAGTCATTTAGGATCTCTGTGGCTGTGGTAAGTATGTAATGCAGGCCGCAGCCCCAAAGTCTCTGTTTATTCAGTGAAAGTGCTCTGTAATTTATTTAAAATAATCTATTTTAACAAATAAAGAGGTCATTGAGTGAGCGCATTGCTGCAGGCGCACATTTAAATACCTCTTTAAGAGTCTGACTGGCTGACAGGCTGTCGAGCTTGCGGGACCCAGAGGACGCGGAGGCAGGCCTCCTGCTTTGAACAAAGTGATTCGCCAAAATCTAAAGAGCAACATCACATGGTTAGCAAGGGAGTACTTGCCCTCTATTGATCTCTGAGCACTGATCAGCATGATGAAGTCTTTTTCTTTTTTTTTCTTTTTTTTCCTCCAGAGGGCTTGTTTGAAGAGGGGGTGGGCTCATGCCCTCATGGGTGTTTTGAGGGGGCGGTGGGTCTGGAGTAAATATGATGCACGGAGTCACAAGAAAACCCTCTCTGCGATTTCGAAGAGCTTGAAATAGAGCTGATTTTTCCTGCATACCAGTACATCTCCCCACTTGCTCTCTGTGGTGACTTCAGTTGCTCAGGTGCGCTGTATCTACGGTATGTCTGCATGTCTGATGGGATCTGACTGCACCACAGGGCTGGACGCATCAAAGGGAGTCAAAGAGAGGAGGCCAGGCCAACTGTAAGAGGCCCAGTTATATAAATGGAGCCAAAGTACTTTGCTTTATTTGGACTTGTTTGGCCTTATTTGTTTGTACACCACACAGCTTCATACTTGGCGAAATTCAGAGTACAGTTTTTCCTCCCACTATCAATAGCTGCAGTATGCAACTTGATGCTTGATGCTGATGGTGGGTTATAAAACTATGTATTTCCATCATTAAATCTTATACATTATAGTTTTATGTTATTTTAGCCAACAATAGCTTCATGGAAGGCTCCATTAAACCAATTTTCTAAAAGTTTTTCCATGCCGTGTTTTGGGAGAGCCAACATGGGACTGTGAATGCAGCATGCTGGGTGACTTACCCACCTTTGAATGACATGAGTGAGGCTCGAGCGCTAACAAAGTGTCTAATTTTTTGACACACACACACACACGCACAATATATAAATATATATATATATAAATACATATATATATATTTATATTTACATATACACATGGGGGGAAGGTGGGGAAGACTGACGTTTCACCAAACTCTACAAAAACAACTGGCATCTGGTGCAATGAGTTGTCAGTGTGTAGCGAGCCTCTTCTCTTCTGGCCAAAGAAAACCCGGTTTAGTGTAACCGCCATTTCCTCAAGCCGCCTGAAGTCGAGAGGAGAAGCAGGAGAAAGGGTTCAAGAGGTTTGCGAGATGTTGTCATTCCAGCCTATAGCTTTATCTTTATGTACCGCATCTGTTTGTTTGAGCAAACATGGAGGTATTAGGCTTTGTTTTCTTGAGACTACATCTGTTGTCATTCATTCTCTGCTATCGGACAGTTCATCCTCGGCTGCTGCTGACAGATAAGGTCTGTGTTACCTTTGTGAATAGCTGTGAATAGCTGTGTCTGTGTTGGCTGACATTGTGGTTTGGGTCAGTGAGTCACGGTTAGGCTGATGGATTACTTTACTAATGATTTTGGCCTGAGAGTCAGCTTGTTTTAAAGGGCAGACGTTTGTCGAGTCAGTTTGAGTTTCATACAGTGTTATGGATTGGTGGAGCTGTGTGTAGAGCTCTTCGTCAACGGGCCAAAATTGACTCTTGATTATTTAATGTTCTTGTTTTACAAACCAATACCTTAATATGCAGAGCAAAGAAACAAGAAATTCAATTGGCAAAGCTAAATTTAACACTTTTTTTTTTCACAAACAAAACCTGCAGGCTGAGTGGCGGGCTCCTTCACCGTAACCATAATATACTGCTTCACATTTGAGATGTTTGCATGTACTGTACCACCAGTGGAAGATGTTCTCCATGATTGAGCCCACCCAGACTGCAGTGTTGTGAGGGAACG
Source organism: Chaunax sp. Z400 (assembly GCA_037577475.1). NCBI lineage: Eukaryota > Metazoa > Chordata > Actinopteri > Lophiiformes > Chaunacidae > Chaunax > Chaunax sp. Z400. The sequence continues at coordinate 17,007,674 of CM075189.1, forward strand.
TGCCCCTTAGCTCCCAATGGGGGCAACAAGGTCCTGTGTCCACATTTCAAGCAGGGCTGTCACTCACAGTAGGGGAGAAAGGGTTCTGTCTTGGGGTCAACACTTATGTTCTCCAGCTAAGAAAGCAAGGCTGGCTCTCAGTGGATAGGCAGCAGTTCAACACAGCATGCTTTGTGCTGCATCTACAGGCAGGAGTGGAGGAGCTGCAGAGATGAGCCGAAAGGAGAGGGAAACTGATAGTGAGGGATAGAGTCAAAAGGAGTCTATAGGAAAACATAGTGATGACTGGTATTAATTATTTTGGATTATTATGGATAAATGATAAATGGCTCCCAACTGTGAGCTCGTGACATAAGCATTGCACACCAATCAGAGGGTAATTTAAGAGCCCATACTCTTAGAATCTATGGTTAGCTCTGCAACCAGCATTGGTTCGGTTTAGCCTTTGATCATAACTCATTTGACTGTTCATCTGTTGCTTTGGTGTGAGACCTGGTTTGCGCAGCGTGACGGTGAAAGCATTCGTGATACGCCAGTGTGACAGTTGGCATCCCTCATGATGCTGCATGTACATGCTTTAAATTCCACAGGTATAGGCTATGCAGTGTTTGCAGCAGACTGGAGGGCATGCAACCGATACAGTAGAATGCTCATTATATGCATGGAAACTTTGGACTTGAGTCATTTGGTGCTGGGAAGGTAGCTTACAATGGGCTTTTAGAACTCTAATTTTGTATGTAGCTGGGACTGGCACTGGCGAGAACTGTAATAAAGAACTTAACAGCATATTTGGGGGTCATAAAACCAATTCGTTATGAGCTCGTTCCTACAAGCGGCACCTCTCACATTACACATTCCAATTTCATCAATGTTGAACAGCCTCACTTAATGCCTCACTAAGGTTTAAAGCTGTAGACCAGGTGTTATAGCGTGGCTCATTAATAATTTCTTTGGTTCATTTCTGGCATGTTGCAGCTCTTCCATGCACTTGCACTGATGTTGTCGTATCTGTTTCACTAAAGGGCAAAAAACGTGTCTAAATAATGGTCCATCTTTGAACCTAATAATTGAGTTAGCCAGGATTAGCATGCATAACAGTCCCTCTATGAGTTTCAATAAGATAAAAGAAGAGGGCAGAAGTGAGAGCCGGTGGGGCGGCAGATCGACACATTTTTGGACCGGTGTCACCTCTTAATATAATTTGGCACATGGTGCTGTGTGCTTCTTCTGGTGTAGAGTTTCTTTTAAGTGGCTAATGCCTTTGGTGGGTGAGCACCCACGGGGGACAAGAGAGGTCAGTGTTTTGGGTGGAACGTGTGGAGAAGGTGTGTGGGGGGGGGATCTTCCTGTCATTCAACGCTCATTCCTCTGAGCCCCGGCGACCTTTGACCTTCCACACAAGACAAACCAACACCTTCTTTGGCTGAACAGAGCAGCAGGCTGTGAAAGGATTTGCTCATCTTAAAACACAGTGGTGAATGGAATCTACCAGTAGAGGGAAACAGTTCAACTGTTTTGATTCTAAATCTCATTGATTTGATTGTTGATGCCTTTCAATGTGACGTTTTATTTTTCAGAACTTTTAAGATGAGGATGAGAAATGTGAAATAAGCTTTTCTTCGTTGATTGTTTTAATGAAGTTTTTGGATGATTGACATAATTTCATTCAAGGAAATTCCCTATCTTACAGTTAACATAAATATAAATATCCCTTTGTCTGTGCAGATGGGGAACAAGATGTTGTGCACTAGTAAAGTTTGGTTTAGCAAAGGTGAAGTTTCACTTAGTGTTAAGGTTCTGTTGTGCAACTGTTGAATGCATCCTGTTGTCTGAAATTAGTTGCACTAACACCCTAGTTAAAACTAAAAGCCCATTTATGCTCCATCTACGTACATAAATGGATACATCCGTCCGCAAACGTTCTATCCATCGACCCGTACATACTTCCATAGTACTGTTCGATACAACCACAGTGGGGCAATTAAGTTTCAAACGTTTCGACAACAACAAATATGGCGACGGCTACAGTAGGTTGTGATAATGTACCTAGTAAATACAAAGAAGCAAAAGCGGAGGTAACGATGTATTCGACGGTGGTCTGAGAGGCCATTAAGTACATTGAGAGTTGAGGACAGAGACTTTTTTACACTTAATCGCTTCACTTTTTTCTTTTTCGTTGTGTCTGCACATATTTGTCATGTTTTGCTTGAATTGTTGCTCCAATGCACTCATCCATTCTCATCCATATCCGTAAGCTCTCGTGTCCAATTATGCACGGAATGAATGCAGAAGACGTACGAAAGACTCCGTCTCCGTCTTCAACATTGAGTATAAATGGGCCTTCAGAGCAACTAGCAGTAAGATATTATCAAAAATATCTGGGTTACCAGGAGTTGCATTACAAATAACATTGCATTTGTAGATTGTGTTTATTAAATAAAGACACATCCTGTTTAGTTGCACATAATTTGACCTTTATGTGCCCATAAATGTTTGTCTCTCTTATTTGGAGGAGAAGACTCCGCGTCACCCTGGCAGACAGTTCACATTAGTCATTCAAGAAGGGTTAAGATAATGGCCAAAGTGGAAAAAACTGTGCTGTTAACTTCATACTGCCAACGACTGGTCCCATTAGGCGTCTGATGGCTGTCACTCTCTGCGCCAAACTTTCCATCCTATTTATTCCTCCTTTCTCTCTCCTCTTATGCATACAGATGTAGTGGGAACCTTCAATCAGCTTCATGATGACACAACCTCTCCATTTCACGCTCCTCAGTCACTGTCCAATAGGCCACCATTGGACAGTGCGCATGCGCGCACACACACACACACACACACACACACACACACACACACACACACGCATGTGCACATACACACACTCAAATGCAGTTTGCCCAGCTGGCAGACATCTGTTGATAATCACTGCCCAGTCTCAGCAAAGAACTTGTGATATTTAATATTTCCTCACCACTTGAACAAATAAGCTCTAATAACTACAAGGTACTTGACCACAGGAGTAGAGGAGATGTGCAGCATGAAAGGAACTGTGTGCGCTTTGGTTGAATGTGCGTTGTTAAACTTTCCATAGTATTTCACCCTCGGTACATATATTTATAAAAAAAAAATCAACTTGAAAATCCACCACCCACCGACCCGCATACACCGTCAAAACCACAAAAACTTAAACAGTGAACAAACATTATAAATCAGTGCTTAAAAGAAGATATAAATAGTTAGAAATACTCACACATACTGTACACACAAACACACACACACACACACACACACACACACACACACACACACACACACACACACACACACACACACACACACACACACACACGTGCAGTTGCACAACCTGAAAGCTGATGTGCTGTGGAGGTGTTGCAGAGCTGCAGAGGATCGAGATACATTCACAAAACACTCATTAACTTCCTTTACAAAGCCGCCTTTATGACCTGCCAGACCCTTGGCTACTCTCCACTGCTCTCTCTCTCTCTCTCTCTAACACACACACACACACACACACACACACACACACACACACACACACACACACACACACACACACACACACACACACACACACACACACACACGGGTAGTTTCTAGCCCAATGAGAAAGTACGTAAACACAAAAAGAGATTTAAGTTAAAAGTGTTACAGTTACCTGAATATTTTCTCAGATAAGGTCTCTTGGAATAAGATGGACTCCATGCTGTCTTAAAGAAAAGAAATAAACTACTTTTGCACTATATGGCCTAAACCTCCACAGATGTCTGAAAATACTTCAAATTATTTCTTTATTATCAGATTGGTTTCTGTGGAGACAGAAGCCAAGAAACCTGGACTTGGATTCACACCTCAGCCCTCAGAGATAGCTGCGTCCCCCAAACTGAACATGTTATTTTTTCATTTCCTCATGAATTTCATATTACACTAATCTAAAACAAATTGTACTCTGATTGCAACATTTTCTTCGCACTGGATGCCAAAAACATAATATTCCAGTCAAGGTTGAATCTACAACCAAGTAATGAACTGAAAAAGAACAATAAGCATCATGCGGTGTTCCAGAGTTTTCAAATGTGGTAAAAGTAAAATGTATTAGTATCTAGATGTCCAAGCTAAGGTTCAATACTCCAAAGTAGTTCAGTCCCTGTTCAGCAGTGAATAAGACAGCTCATAGGTTTGGTTTGTTACAATTTGGGTTTTTAAAATACTTTTGGCCATTGTTTCTATGGGCTATGAAAACACTGTACTGACTGAAGTAATTGCTGCAGTCTGGGATTGTAATAACATCTCAACAATGACACCAAACAAGGTAAGAATCCCATGTAGTGGAAGATAAAACAGGTTGTAAACAAGCCAGCTGTTGGCCAGTCAGCCTGTGAACTCCTGATGGATGTTTATCCTTCTTTTTCTCTCCAGTTAAACCAATTAATCTCACAGCTTGTTTAAACTCTGTGCGATTGTGCGACCATTTTCGAAGCTTTGTCGCTGCAGCCCCTGATATCAGCGTTACATCCGTTTTCCTGCAGTAGGTTTTCAACACTTTCTGTCAGTAATGGATGTAGGCACTGCAAAATTTATTACTGAAAAAAAGTTTAAAAATAAAGTTGACTTTGACAATCTTTGCTATGACGGGAAATGCATTCATCTTGAGGATAACAACCTCATTTCCACTGCGTAGTATCGGCTGGACTCGGCTCGATGAAGGCCCAATGTGATGTTACAATAGACAAGGATGATGGGGAAAATGTTGAAAATATGACAAAAGTTTAAATAAACGTACTGTTATAAAAGCATTATTAGAAATTGTTTGATTTAATAACATTTGAATCAGCAAATTCTACACCAGCAGCAGCAGCATGACAAAGCTTCTTTTTCACAATAATGAATTTAACACAAGGCATTTCTTCCTGTCTGACCTCAGTTCAAAGCGAGAAACCTGCTCAGGTTTCATCAGTCGGGGAGGACCGGCCGAGGCAACTCAGCCTGGTTCACTTCCAGCAGATGAGTGGAGAGGTTTGAGGAAGAGGTCAGCCCCACACCGTGGGACTCCCTGACAGCAGCTCTGCCAAAGACCACCAAGGTGATCAGTGGATGAAATGACAGGCCACATTCTTATCCTCACTCCGCCGTGGCACAGAAACAGAGAGGGTGCTGGGTGAAGGAGGATACAGGTGGCGCATTTGACATTATTTTGAAGTTTGCTCTGTTGGTCTGTGTGAAGGTGTGTGGAGACATCCTTATGCATTCGTCCATTTACATTCAATGCGCCCACTGTACTAAAAGGAGCTGAGGTTGGAGTCAGAGTGCTAAATATTGTATAAAGGCATACTTGTTGAGGAAGTGTAGTGGAGTCGAGGGCGAAAAGAAGTAGGGAAACAACCTCCATGATGGATGACAGAGAAAAAAGTATCTGGGCAAGGGGGGGGGGACTTCTAATTACAAGAAGGCAGGCACATGCTCATTCATCCCAAGGGTGTTTTAAGAGCCTCGGCCTTATGATCTGAATAGGGTGGTGAGGAGTTGAAGGAATGGACAAGAAGTGGCACTTTTGCCAACCTCAGCGCATAAGCCACCTCGACTCCTTTTACCGCATACATTTGCTCCCTCCCCATGCCGTGAACCATCACATAATCAAGCCCTTCTCGCTGCCTCACACCAAAAAAGACACAAATCTGACCGCCCCCCCCACTCTCAATTACTGCCTTATAAAAAGACTTTTGGTCAGTTTTTGCATCTCTAAAAAGAGCATGCTGGTTTTCCCCCCACATAGTGCTCCATTCATCATAGGCTGGTGTAGGGAGACCTACTGCTCTTACATTTCCTGTAACTGGAGTGGCAGAGGTCCAATGGTTGGCATTAATTTGAAAAGAAAGTAGCAAAAATGCAGTATTTCCTGACAGTTTCTCGTTTTTGCCAGCTAGCGTTGGTGTAATCAGTTATGTTCCAGCATGGGGGTGTCTGCAAATGTCTTTGTTTGGTTACAAACCAATTTGTCACCTTTTATACTCCCGACTTCCTCTCAGGTCAAGAGGCCCCTGTGGCGCCCTAAATGCTCTCTACAAGCTTGGTGGTGAATCTGGTGCCTGTGAGGCATAACTCTCCCTGTCAAAACAGAGAGGGAAACCATGGTTCTTCGCCATGGAGTCCCACACTGCTCGACTCTAAGAAGCCAACAGACATGAGGTCACTTTTTTTCTTTCATTCACTTGCATTTATTGAACTGGGCTACGTCGTTGGTGTGATCAACTTCACCTAAGTTGCTTGGAATGATTTCAAGCATACGTTTAGCTTTATCTTTGTGTGCATGTTCAGTTTACAGTTTACATGAGCTGTAGGTGCTAAATCCCGAGGAGAGAGTTATCTCATTATCACCACAGGGCAACTCGGTGTGCACGAATTTGGAGTTTAACTTAAAAATGAAAACATGGAAATATTCCTTCCCTGCTTGGCCACTTTCTCAAAGTGGGCTGTTGTCCAGCAGCTACATGTAGTCACTTCACGGTTTGTATTACAGTACATATTGACATGTGCAGGTAATGTTTTGAAATTTTGATCCATCATATATTTGGACAAGACAAATGTGAACCTCACTGAGTACTTTTGAGTCAAATGAAAACACGATCTGATAGTCATTTACAGTAATGGTTTCTTCCAATGTTTATCAGTGAATGTACGCACTGTCAATGTGAAAATGAACTTGAAAAAGTGGGAAAAAGACTAAAAAGGGAGCTTTTGATAGACAGAAATGCACCCAGCTGTGAGCTGGACCAGACAGCTGTGATGTATAAATATACTTGTATCTCATGCCAGGTTTTCTACAAACCACTGGCTAAATGGGAGATTTTATTTCAAATTAGAATTTCCTCGTAGATCTTGAGATATCTGACTTAATGATAATAAGAAGTGATGGCTCTTAAAACATTGTAGGTTTGATTTGATGTTGTTTTTTAATTGATTTGCTATGAACAGGGTCCTGATTTATCAAGTGACCTGCACCTGTTGAGTGTTGACCAGCTATGATAAATATAAAATTTGTTATGTACTGTATATCATATATGTTATCTCTATAATGTTAAAAATTTAATGGAAATTTTAGGCAGAGTGAGCTTCTTGTTTTTTTGTTGTTGTTTTTTTGCTTTGTTCATGCTTTAATTTCTTCTTTTTCTACAATTTTCTACTTCTTCTTCTCTGGTAATAAACTTTTGATTAATGGAGCTGCAGTTGAACTCATTTAAATAATTAAAGTTGTTTCTCCTACATTCAAATTATGCACTTCGGCATTTACATATTTGTACAGAATGTTCGGTGGCCAAGATAAGTTACATTCAAAGGTTTTTTTTATTGGAAAATTGAAATAAATGCCTTGACTCTTGACCATCACAAGCATTAAGATGTTTTCTTTTTCTGTGCAGTCAATCATGTGCTTTGACATACACAAACAGACCGGGACACTTAGCAAAGAAAACCTCATTTATAACACGCTTCAGTGCATATATTACACATATTTTAGAAACACTTGCGGATGTTGTGGGACTGTTGCAAGAGGCACTTGAGGCAATGTTTGCTTTAATTAATGAAATGGAAATGGCTATTAAAATTAACACTTCAATTATCTTTGGAAAGAAGAGCCCACCTCATGGGGGGGAAGTTCAACTGCTTAAGAGTGGGTTTGTGTTCCTGGGAGGAAAAAAGAAGGAGTGGACAGCCTGGTAAAGAAATACTCCGGGCGTTAAGAACATTAACCTTCATGGTGGGGTGCGTCAAGAGACTTTTTCTCGTTTACTTTAAACCGCCTGCCTTTTAAGAGTGATAGAACACAGGCTTCCGCTTCCATTCATACGCAGCGAGCCAGCCTTGGATGCTGCGTACAACATGAAATGTTTGTGTGGGAACATCATCATGGTTCGAATATATTGGCAATGGCAAGAGGGCATAAGGGCTTCCCTATGTGTGCCACAAGATGAGAGGGTGTGTCTTTCACTGGCGCCAGAGGCTCTGTGAAGCATGAGCTGTGTTCGTGCAGACAGTGGCCATGTTTGAATAATGCTCTCAGTGTCAGAGACAATGAGAGGTGGATGAATTCAGTGAGTGGAAAGGATGACATGTTTATGTGGGGAAAATGGGAGTGATGGTTGTCAGTGTACGTATGTCAGCGCTCTACTGACATGTTTAAAAATGTTCCGTGCATGTAACGTCATGTAATGTTACAAAAAGCAGAGTTTCTCAATAACTTCTAATGGTTTCTTTTTTCTTTCTTTTTTTTTAACATAACTTGAACTAAAATTTGTTAAAAAAATAATTTAAAAAACCCAACATTTCTTTCCAATGTTCCTGTTATAATGGATGTAATTGTTTTCACAGTTTTCATTTGGACGAATTTATTTCAGCAGTTTTAATTTTTCTCTTCTGATAGAGATTCTGATAAGTAGACCAAGGGCTTCTGTCTGTACTAATCCAGTGCTCTGTTTTTTTTTATATATATGTGAAGCTCAGTCTGTGGAAGTCATTGGAATTATTGTTATGCTAAGGTAACGTGAAGGCTTGGGTTGCTGTTGTTGGCCTGCTACAGTATGACTCAATGAATGTAATCAGTGGGGCAAAACTTAACTTACACTGACATTTATTTATTTAATGTGCATTAGTCATGTCTGGTCAATGCCTGCGCTACCATCTCAGAACCATTTGAGACACCCCTTCGGTGGATTAAAATGGTGTATCCCCCTTTTACCAGAGAACCAGTGAAAACTGTTCTGTATCTCTTCAATATAAAGTAACAGCATAAAGCTGGTAGACTTCACCTTTTGTCTGATTTCAAACGTAACTTATTGTCACTCATATTTCAAACCCTAAGTAAGACGATTCTGTCCTCATAGGCTGTTCACCACCATGTCTATTTAATGGCTGTTATGGAGTTCACATGGTCTTTATCAAAGGTTTCCCCGATTTACATTTTTTAGCTGAGTTTCAAAGATAAATCTTGTCTGCGGAAACAGCAGTTGGCAAAAAAAAAATTTAAAAATCCTTTTCGTATTTGTTCCATGTTCTGCTCTGCTTCTAAGCAAATAGTGATTTCCTCTCTCATTAGCAAACATGGAAGTAGTGTGACGTCAGTGTGTTGCCACAAGAAGTCTGGACGAGGTTGAGGTGGGCGAGTGTGGAGTATATACTGGACGTGTGACTATATGTGACACCCTGGGACTGTGGTTCAACAGTCAACATCGGTTTCTTTCGGCCATATGGATGTTCTTCCTCCTAACCATAACCAAATAATTTTTACTGCATCAAATTAACCAAAGGGAAAGGATTAGTGAACTGAGACAATCTTAAAAACTTCCTATCGACATGATTTTAATCACGACAAATGTAGGACACGTTTTGAATATCTGTGCAGAGTTGCATAAATCTGAACAAGCCCTGACGACTCATTAGACATGACAACAGATGTCATGTCCTAAAGCCAATGTCATCTTCAGTCTGAGGACGGCATATGACATTTATTAACCGACATCATGTTTTCCATACGTCTGATTCCACATCAAGCGAGCCTCTTTCTGGCGTCTCACATCATTATAGTAACAAAGCAGTCATCTTGACTTGCATGTGAGGAACAGTCATGGTAGATATAACAAAGCAGAACTGATAAAACATTCCAATTGTTCTCTAAAATGGCTCATTATCTCCTACATTAACCCTCTGTGTAACACTGGAAAGTTTATGATGCTGAGAATGAAAAAAAAGAAAAAGTAACAAAGACCGAGAAGGCATTCCTCACTTTTGGTTTTATATCGGAGTGGGAATTGAACTTTTCCCCACTCTATTCTGTGGTTATTTATCACCCTTGACGGTCTGGCCTGGCCCACAGGAAGTGAAGCGTAAGTGCAACAGGAAGAGGAGAAGGTGGACGGTCTGATCCCCAGCATGTAAATCAAGCGTTTTTATGAGGCTCGGCCACCCTGGAAGATGAAGTACTCTTGTTGTGAGAGAAAACAGTAGAGCGGTACACATGTCATAACATTGACACCTAGGAGGGGGTCGGCTGGGATCCATCCTTAGGCCATGGCTCCCATGTGCCCTCTTGGCCTGGAACACCACCAACCACCCACCCCTGAAAACCCCTAAAAGTCGTTCTCTTATCGCACACAGACACGGACACACGCTTTCACCTCGTCTTCTTTTTTTTTTCACTCCTCTGTCTCGATCGGTTGCTTATGACATCTTTAAGAGCAGTGCCCTGCTTCTGTCCAGCAAAACACTTTCTCAAACAATAAACAGAGGGTCTAGGTGGTCCTGTCAGAGCTGCTGTCTTCATAGAATAACCAGCTACCACTAGGATCTCCTCCTCTGCTCTCCGTGGATGTCCTACACACTCCTGCATGAATTCACACTGTGAAATCGATTGTCAGAACCTTCTTAGATTGTTTGGCTCCACATGTCACACAGTGCAAATGACTGCTGGTTGGATTTAGTCCACATGTTTAAAACTGGTAGCTTACACTTAGAAAACGTACCTATTGCTGGCCCCCGTGGCTGCAGAGGTAAAAAAGGTGGGTAAACTTTAAACCTCATATTACGAGACAACAACAACAACAACAATAATAATAATATAAGACATCATATACTTAAGTAATTCTTGAATCATGCATGACTCACAATGATTTAATTCACGAAATAATGCAGGATCTAACATGAATTCTTGCTGCCAACCACTAACAAATGATGATGATCAAGTTACTATGACTGTATGTGATTAGTTTATTCTCAACACATCAAGAATTGTTGATTCATAATTACTTAGAGCTTCATACTTGTTTCCAGATGAGATGTATTAGCTCAGTATTTCTGACAGCAGAGAAGCCTATTCTCAAAGAAATATTAAGATATTTTCTTCTAATCAAAGGAGTGACAGATGTAATAATTTATATATTAAAGGTAAATGCTGTTATATAAATGATAAGAAATAAATAAAATAAATTACAATTTAAAATGATTAATATACTTATAATGAATCATATAGATAGGTATCCTAGATCAGTATCTAATAACTTCAGACAGCTAACACATCTTGCAAATCAATAGCCTGATTGAGCTCACACTCAGTTCTAATTAGTGGTATGTGTACGTGTTCTATAACCGATAAGCAATCACTAATTACCAACCTCTTCCCATGTTCTTTGGAGACTGTCTGAGAGACTGACAGATGTCCATTCTGCTGGGTGTGCACATATGCTGCAGCACTTTGGTCATATAGATAGGTATAGGAGTGGGTGAGAGGGGAGAGGGGAGAGGAGGGAACGTGTGCCAGGCAACACTTTGTGAGGAAGAGGCAGGTGAGGTTGTGTTCTGATCTGTCATATAATGCTCAATAAACAACACAGTTGAATTTGAAAACATTTGATTTTGCAATTTTGCAAGAGAGTAAACCCTCATAAAATGTGAGTAAACACTATTTTGCAATTAAAAAAGGACGTAAATGGTGTTTTTGTGCGTTTGTCCCCCAGTATAGCCCTGACTCACCCCGAGTCAAAGTGTGAGCCCCACTCCGGAGTCCCCTTTTGACTTTGAATGCAAATTTAAGACTATGCACCATTTAAGCATAATATCAGCTCAAATACAAAAATGATATTGAAACTACATATTGACATGGCGCTTATTCTTCTAGACGTATCCCCAGGATTAGGTACAAATGCAAGATCTGATCCTTGAAAGATTCATTTTATATGAATTCTCTATTAGTTTATCATATATTAAGCGACTAAACAACACTTTATATTAAACTGTTCAACATATTAAGTACTTGAACCACACTCAAATGGCAAATGTGAACTCATCGTTTGCCCATTTTGCAATCTAGCCTTGGTTACGAGGGGAACATAACTGCTGGTTTGATCATGTTTGGTGGTAAAATTCTTTGCCAGGAAAGTAAGAGATGTATTCTTGTAGCATGAAAACGATGTTTGGAAGTGTTTAGGGTGGATAGTGGACTTCAAATACAAGACCTTTGACGCCAGGGACCAGTTTGCATCCAGTCTACAGTAGGTTTAACAAACAAATACACTTTGTTTAAGGGAAAGGTTGGGGTTTCATTAATATTCATGTGATTTTGATTTAAAAAAAATATGGCATAAAGTCTCCTTAACAATGTTAAAAATGAATAGAATATTTATATAACTTGTATTAGACAGGGTTGTAGAGGTGAGAGTTAGTTTGTAAAAAGCATTGATGTAAATTGATGGAGTCATTTTTGATGTTTTTGTGTGCAAACATTATTTTTTCCCTCCTCACAGAAATCCACTCAGGTCCATGCCGGTCTGCAAACTGATGTAACAGCCATGCATGTCAATAATGAGCGTGTCAATGGGAACACCTTAGTGTTTGTGTGGAAACAGTTTGTCACATTTCATTAGTTCACACAGACCACTTTGCAAGGTGCTTACCCAGGTCACATCTACTCTCAGTGTGACTCTGTTGGTACTTTTAAGCAAATATTACCGACACACTTTATTAACCAACCTTTTCACTATAGAGTAGTTGATGTCGTGCGATTGGACATCTTTGCTTTCAACGCCGTTTGCTATGGAGCCAGTCAGATTTAGTGCTGTTGTGGCCAATCTAATTGCACGAGCACCAGAGGTATTTTGCAGGAAGCTCTGTGTTTACCTCGCGTGTGTGACAGGAGCCGAGGAGATGGCTGGTATAATGGGGTTTATTTACGTTCACACTCACTTACACTACCCAGTGTCTGGCACTTTAACCAGGGGGACACATTCCTGCTGAGAGACGTCATTGCTGCCGCTGCACATAGAAACTGTTCAGGAGCCATGGGGTCAGTCAGAGGGATTATTCAAATTGAATGACCAGGTTTTAGCAGTGTAGTCTTAGAAAGACTGTACTGCATGAGTGCAGATAGGCCTGCTTATCTACTTTAAAATGTTGGAGAAAGCAGTTCCAGTCAGTGCAGTCAGTCAAAAAAACACATCAGTCAGTTTATATTTAACCGTAGTTATTAGATAATTTATGTATCAGGTTAAAACATTCACATTTCAGGATCAGAGCAATGACAGTTAAACTTAATACATGCACAAAGAAATTCAGTGTGAATTTATAGGTTTAGTCAAAATTTAAAGAAAAATGATCCTGCTACTTATTGAACACGTTTTCACAGATTCATGGCCAATTTAAATCTCTCTACTTTAATTTCCTTTGGATTTCTACTCATACACATTAACGTGTACAGACTTTATGTGTCTTCACACTTTTGAATCTTGTTAAAGCTTAGTGAAATTAGTCATTAGTGGCAGCGCTAAAAATTACTGTTGTGAATTTATCAGTTCATCTGCCATTTAGTTTGTTGAATAATTAATTAGTTGAAACAAAGCCAATCACAGTTTCCCAGATCCAAAACTGACATCCCCAGCTTGCTGGTTACATCCTAAACGGTAAGATAATCACTTTGCTGTCATAAATGAGGAAGAAAAGGAGAAACATGAGGAACTGGTACCAGGATATATTCAATTGTCAAATTAGCTGCCAATTAAATGAATGTAAATTGATGAATTGTTTTAGCGCTAGAATTTATTTTTGAATAAAGTAGATAAAATAAACAAAAAGTCGAATGTGTAGAAGCTGTACAACATATAATATTGTGGAGCTACATTACATATAATGTAAATGTGGATACATTCATTACAAGAAAGCTACAAAACTTTCACATATCACAACAATTCTGTCATTAATCTCAGATTTCATGAACAGTAAACAATGTTGAATTGAGCAAAGCTACTATTTTAAAGCAGATTTAAAGCTACAAACTATGTAGTAATGTCAAATAAATAATTGCCATGTTTTTTGTGGGCCAAATGTGCATTTGTCATTCTTAGAATATTCAAAGATGTCACAGTAGTTTGAAATAGACTCACACAGACGAGCAGTATTTGCATTCGAAGCGACCAGTGTATTTGGAGTGGATGTATATTTATTTTGGACTGTTTAGCTTGGCATCTCTCTGCTGATAATTTATGACACATCTGGTGTCAATCTGCCATCACTTTCCTCATAAAAGGTCCCCAAATCATGAATATATTCTTCAGATGGCAAGAAATGCTCGTTATAAGCCAGAGCTTGATTTGTGAGATCTATCATTTTCACAGTTGACTGAATATTTGGGTACGAATCAATGTGTCTTACAGCAACTAAGTGAATTTATATCCTTGGGAGTGTCTCGACAGCCAGCGCTGTGGTCAAGTGGATGCACGCCGCACCACAAGGGAAACTAGCGGAACTGCATTAATTGAGGAGAGGGAGGGGGAAAAAAAGGAAAAGAACGTCACATGTGAACTTTTTCTCCTGCAGTAATTCAGCATCATGAAATTCTATACTTCCCCTTTGAATGCAAAACTATATTGAGGCAAATGCTAACCAACTCAGGGGCCACAAAACAGAAAATAAAATACTTCTGCTGCATTTTTGATCTACTTTCACTCAGATTATCCTTATCCTTGTCAGTGTTGGTTATAATATATGCTTAAAAGCTCTGGTTTTTTTTTCCTTTTTAAGGGGATCAGAAGTCTCAACAGTTGAAGAGTTACCATTGTGGCAATGGTTAGTGTCACTTTATGAAGGAAACAAAGGCCAAATTAACAGTTTTTTTTATCTTGACCTCTTTAAAAGTGTTTCTCCCACATTCACATATGCATTGCATATACATATGCAAGTCCAAAACACTTGGACAAACATTTCACCACATGGAATACAAAAACCAGCAAAGGAATGACTGAATCAAGTGTTTTTCTTATCTTTCTACTGCACGTCTTGCCACGTTGCCCTGGCACGATCTACTGTATGATGGAGATTCTAACAACTTGTCGAAAGGTTTCAGTCAGAATATGCCCTAAGAAAGAGAACGGGAGAGGAGGATGGAAAGAGGGCTGGCCAGTGAATGTTTCATTATATCTAATGTTGCCTTCCGTGAAGTGCTCTCCAAAGTAAGCGAGCAGCGTGAGCTGAGGCTCGAAATGCTCAACCCCCTTGTGACCACTTGGAGCAAAGCAACTCTCCACTTTCTTATTTTTGCCCTCAAACGAGAGCCTCTGCATGGATTATGTGTTTAAACACAGTGGTTCTTTTTATTTGACTTGATTTTCATTTGCATGCTTAAAATCGTAGGGTTTCTCTCCGCAATGAAGGGGGCTTGACATGATTGAAACAGGGGCAATATTTTTAGGATGATAACCAGCCAAAGTGTAACAAGTATTTCTAAGTGTCACTGCCATCATAAACATATTTAAGGTGAATGTTTTGCAGATATTTTTGATCCGATTTTTCATTCAATTGGAAAGTTGTCTGCTTGTCACAATGTTAAAACTAATCTAGAATTACTTTACATGGATGGGGAGAAAACATTTTCATTATTGACATGCAGCCTCACTTGAGAATTGAACCAATTTTCTACAAACAAATATGTGAAGATGAGAGAGTTCTGTGAAAGTCGGAGTGCCACTACTTACTGATCCTACTTTCAAAAATCAAGAATTATCTGAATTATCTCGATCATTTCACTAAATGGTTAATGACAGAGCTGCCTGAGTGTGTGTGCAGTCTAACAGCTGTGTGTGTGTGTGTGTGTGTGTGTGTGTCTTAAGTCGTGGTCAGACGGCTGCTGGGGCTTTCCTTTGATTTCCCTGTTCTGGCATGTGCGAGGACTTAGCGGCCGAGCTCCCAGACATCTGTTGAATATTAGGGGCAATAACAGCTTGGCAGACCTCAAACACGGTCACCCACTTCACCTCACCGTGTCTCTGAGGATAACCCCAGCTGCCTCACACTCCAGATGACAAGTGCCCGTTCATCGTCCCGCTGAGCTCGGGGCCTGCCGATAAACCAAGCACCCCTGCCTTCCACACAATCCATCAGCCTCTCCTCCTTCTGTTCCTTTCTCTCTCTGAGTTTCTCCCGCTGTGCATGGGAACAAGGTGGGTGGTATGCAGTGATTCACCGTGATAACATCCCAGCGTGTTTGATTTCCCATAATGTGTCAGCTTGTTGTTGAAATAAATCCTGGCTCCACAGTGGTTGTCCGTCAACCGCTCTCCCGTGGCTTTTCGCCTTTGAAAGGTCAAGTAAAAGTGAGGAAGCAGTCGTCCATTGAGGCAGTTATTGAGGTCACGCTATACATTGCAAATAAATATATACATGAATGAGACTAACTCTCTCAATTGAAAAGTAGAATTCATTAGGAGTGAAAGGCACCCTTGCTCAGTTTAATACACTCAGTGGTTTTGCTTCTACAGCCTAACATGGTTATGTTATGATCATCAGCTTATGGTGGCAAATGTTAGCAAATTTTAAACTATAGATAGGACTAATAAACTTTTCCTCAGTTATACATTTTTATATTTGGTGCAATTATCATTGCTACAGAACATAATTATCATTAGCAACAATATGCACCTCATTAATGCAGTATTTTTCTTCTCACAGACAGACATTTTCAGATTGGTCTGCTATAACCAGTTTAATTGCAATACATTCAGAATGGCATCATTTAAATTAATTTTAAGGAAATACCATCTTGTTTAGATGATCTGGCTGGATTTTATTTGTTTAAGTTGATTTGGGAGAAGGGAGAGAGAAAGAAATCGACTGCTGGGTGAGCTAGATTGACTTTTTACAACACAGAGAATGGTGCATTGCATCGATTCATAAGCTCAAAAGTAAAGATGTCAATTGATGAAAAAAATGTATGAATTAACCAACTATTAATTGGAACTTTAAAATACTCGTATTTATGTACTTATACTTTTGGGGGGAGTTCAAATTGATTCATGATATTTTTTTAAAATTTTTTTATAACATCTCAGCTTTTTTGATGACTTCTTAATTAGATGTAGAATTGGTCTCAGAGAGTACTTGTCACAAAGTGATTATTTTAATCGCATTTTTATATCGTCATATGCAGCAAGGCTTGCATGGTTAAATTGGGCTTCTGCTGTGCCAACATTGCCTTTAGTGAGATTTTGTTGTGTTGTACCCCTTTTATGATTCCGACAGTTTAATCCCGACGTGTAGATACATCCTGGATGAGTGACTCCTCTTCTTGGCCATGAGAAGCTCCCTGAACTCAGCTCTGTTGTGTTTGAAGGACTGTATTTGAAATGTCCAACTATTTTACTGCACTTGACTACGACACCAACAAAGGAGTTGTGATTACGCTGTGTATAATGTGGACAACACAGTCAAGTCACTTTTATTTATATAGCACATTAAAACACAGGGCATATCCTCCAATGGTAGACTCCTTGCTTTTGCAATTATACAAGATGATCCTTCAGTTTTGTTGTGCCTCTGTGGAAAGACAGCTCATCACTGCAATATGTGCATCCAACATTGGTTTAATCAAGCTTCCATCTGGAACCTTTTTAAAATGAAATTTGCCATTCAACACACTGGGTATGTCTCCATAGTCATCTGCACTGGAAGTACATCAGGAAATCAAACTTGGTGATTTGATTTATTCGTGTAAAAAAAAAAAATTTGCACGCTAAGGTTTCCAGATTAATCCTGCCGTCATTATCTGGGCCTGTCCATTGAGATATCAGCCGTTCTCATCAGCAGGTGACATGGACACAGAGATATGATTCTCTCTGTGCCTCTTGTTCATTCATGCTGCTGTTATGCCCTCCAACTCCCCATTACTGCCCAGTTTTTGCAGATTCACCAACTTTATTATTTCACCATCAGTCTCAGCAGGGTCATCAGTCACCACCACCAGCACCAGTTTCTTGAACTCCATTGGGGATTTTACTTTACTCATCTCCAGTAGACCTCTCTGCAGACACACAGCAGCAACAACACTCACCTACTACATGATGTACCCTCAAAATGATTAGGCAATGACAATGCCCGTCTTAGCATCATGCAAATAACATGCGAACAACAGTTAAATCAGCATAAATTGATAGTTCTCTCTTATTCTGAACTGAATAAGCACTATTATCACTGAAACACAGCCTACGCATGTGAAAAAAAAAAATAAAGCCATGCCTAGAGGATTGTGGGAAATTTTGTCATATCATAGTTTGTCATGTTTACACCGTATTGTTACTAATTTGTTCTAGCTAACACTGTTTATATTACTAAAGCCTTTTCTAGCTAACACATTAAGAATGTTTTAATGGAGCGTCCCACTTAGTAGTTAAGACCTTGAGAATGAATTACACAAACATTTGTAAGAGAATAGTTCAAGTTAAACATCAAATGTATTAAAACCTTACATGTCTACAAGACCTTTATATCTAATAATAATAACTAACTCAATAACCACAGTCATGCTTAAAAATAGCCAATTGCCGGTGCACTACTAGGCCTACAATTAGTCTAATATTCTGAGACTCGCTGCATTCTGGGTGTCGTTATGGAGTCACATTTTATGACCTTGTGATTAGTGTTTTTATGGTGGTAGGGAGGTCTGCAGATGGTTGATGTAAACTTGTCACACTGAGGGGCTCTTGTCAGGCAGTGAAGGAGGGAAGGAGAGAAGGAGAGCTCTGTTAAAGCTAAAGGAATATAAACAAAGACAGGATGCCCTCTTCTGGTGGATTTTGTGCCTTACAGAGTGGATGGTGTACTGTACAGCAGCTGATGTGTGAATCTTATAGAAGGGCAATAATCTTAAAAGATGTGGAGAAAAGATATCCTACAGTAACATGTAGTTGACATAAATAACGTGGCATACGTCCCTTCAGTTTGGCAGAAATATAAATCTGCTATTATGGTTAACATCATGCTTACCCAGTAACTTAGGCCAGGGGCGGATCAAGGATTTTTCTAACTCAGGGGCCACAAAGGGGCCACATTTTACACAGAGGGACCAAGTCCACATCAACACATTTCCTCATTCAGTAAGATCTATATACATTTCAGTCCCTGTTTGCCATTGGCTCTATAGCTTTGGGAAAAGACACACATAATTACCTAATTACATAATCAATTCCTTTCTCAGTCAATGATTTAGTTACATAAATATAACTAAGTTTTCAGAAAAGGTGAAAAGTTTCAGAAAAATTTTCATAGAAGACTATGAATATTGTTTCCACTTTCCACTTCTTTAATAGCTTCTTCAATAGTTCATAGTTAGTTTGACTTTGTGTAAGTATTTTGGATAAACTAACCCTTTAAGATTAGTTGCATATTACCAATTTCTTTTGTCTGTCTTTACTTTTTCAAAGCCACATGCAGAGAAATGATTTATTCAGTATTTACAGCGATCATGTCAAGTGCATCCCCTGATAAACATTTATTTGCAGACTTTAAAAAAAAGAAGATTCCTCTGAGTGTGTGTTCCGAGAGCTGAAGATTAGTTTTCAACAATGCTGCCTCCCTGGTGTCTGGTATGACAGAGGTCCTGTTGTCTTGGAAATACTGATGACCCTGTACATCCTGCACAGGATGTGTTAAGCATGTGTTAAGCGTTTTACACACTCTTTGACCTCCAGGCTCTAGTTTCACCCATTGGTTATCTGTCTCACACATGTAGCAAAGTATTGTAGTAGGATTACAATGGAGGAGGTGAAAGTTATAAATGAGCATCACTGTATGTATTGTATGTACTGTATTCAGAATTCCTCTACACTTTGATTAGTCAGTGGATTGCTAATTACTTTAAAGTAAAAAGGATGTAGGAAAAATATTACAAAAATTACACGAGACCAAATATGTGTTGAACAAATGTGATTTGAGTGGATTTCTTGATTTTTTTTTTGACTGGAATTAGCTTTTTTTTGACACAAGACGTATAATTATTTGCCTTTTCTCTCTTTTCACCTTCATCTCATCACAGTTGTGTTAATTTGATTAACACAAGTGTAATTCCTGCAACACTTAAAGCTATAATACGGAGCATTTCCACATTTAAATGTTTAAAAATGACCATACCTTTGCTATATATTTTCTTGAGTTGTATACTTTTTCCCAAATGCCAAGCTCGTGAACATTTCTACATGAGTCACATCAGACAGACTTTCATCAGCAATGGTGGTTGTTCAACAATGAAAACAACAACTCCCATGATCCAACACTATGTGCGTCTTTTGTTTTGTTTTTATTGAGATCCTTAGTGGTAGAAGCAACAAACTGAAGAACACTAACTTACATGTTATTTATTCTAATGTTTTCAGGCCTCCGTCTTCACTAGAGAAAAATAGCTGGAGCCGACAAAATTCATTTTCTGATTTTGAAGTGTTTGTAGTTAAGAAAGAGGACAGCTTTAGTTTTAACACACACATTTGTCTGAAAACAATAAATTTGGAGACACGTGACATTGAAATAGTGCAAACATTGTTACCATAAAATATTAATAAACATATTTATTTTCTATTATATTCTGTCACAATCAGATCTGCCTTTTTTTTGCAGTGCTGCTTCAGTTTAGGAGCACGGTAGATATGACTTCATAAAACTATTAAAGCAGTGACATGCTGAATCAAGTTTCATTTCACAAATCATTACTTTAAGCTCCTACTGTTTCATTTACAACCTGACAAAAACATGTCAATGACGTTGTAATGAAGTTTGAGAGAGGGACGAGACGTGTAAAATGGAAAATATGCAGCAAGTCCTGTGGAACTGTTCCATTTTGAGCTGCATTGGAAGTGAAATACGTCTCTGGATGGAGGTTTCTCTAAATGACGCACGCACCCATGGAGGATTGATGAAACTTCAAACATGTTTTTCTTCGTAATGCATCATTATGAAGCAGTGAATCTGTCAGCGAAGGGAATCTGGCCGCTTTGGTCACCAGGCTGGTCCTGCAATTATTACAGAAGCACTTTTTGAGACCTTTTACTGTGGTTGGAAGGACATATGGAGAAAAGATTGACCAAATAAAAATCAGGCGACAGGTGGTTTACTGCAGTTTTTTGACCACATTTACACATACTTAAGGCATAATGTTTTACTTCAATTTTGATGAAAGGTTCAGTTACTGTGATGAACGTTTTAATTTCACAGGGTTAGTGTTTTGTGCCATTCTATAACTGCAAACACTGGAATTTACAAAATATGACCCAAAGCCTCTACAATCCCAAAGAATTAAAAGGATCAACATTTTGTGAAATACACTAATATGCTTTTGAAATTTGAGTTGAATGAGAATATTGATACACCTCTCAGCCAGCATCTGTTAGCTTATAGCTTAACACTAAGAATGGACACAGGCAGAAACAGCTCTGTCCAAAGGTGACAAAATCCACCCACCAGCACCTTTAAAGATTACAAATTACCACAGTTTGTCTTGAAACTAGAAAAACAAGTTACAGCTTTACAAATGTTGTGATTGACTATCTTTGGGGCTAGGACCAGTAACTTCATGTATTCTGCAACTTCACGCTTTTGTGCAGATTAACAACAAAAAACAAACAAATGATGCTACAGCAGCTACAGCAGCACTAGTGGGCAGCATTACTACTCCTGTCAACTGAAGTTTTATGTTTGGATAGCTTTAAAGTAGGCAAGTCTAAATTAAATTGAACGTTTTTATTTATATTCTCAGGAGCTGTTAGACGTGATTTACCCAGAAAAACATTTGCCAGTTTGATTCCTCCATGCAGCAGACTATTTAGTCACTACAGCTTTTGCGGAATTGCCAACGGTCACATTGAAACATGAATGATGACACAATGAAACATGTGTGGTTTAAGAGTGTTTGAAAGCTAAATTGTACTGGCTGCTGGTAGCAGTTTCATATTTAGCATACAGAAATGAACGTATTATTGATTTTCTCATCTCTTGGCATCACTCTTGGCAAGAAAGCCAAGTACCATACTTTCCAAAATGTCAAACCTTGAACTTGTAAGAATAGTTACAGCAGGTTGCATGTTGAGGATGAAGCAGCGTCTTTTGAAAGGAAAACACAGATCCAGGTTTTTTGCACCACTACAATGCAAGAAAAAATGTGTCCGTATTTAAATGAGGTCAAAGTGTGTCCTTGTGCTGCTTTTTTCTTTTCACCACACCAGGATTTTCCTGAGCAAACCAGCACTCTGCCCATTTTGGCCAATCTGAACCCAGCTCCCTCTGTTACCCACTAAGTGCTTTAAAGAAATCTGTTCTCCTTTTCCACAAGCTTTCAAACTGCCAATCATAGCAGCAGCTCTTAAGGTGTCCAAACTAATTAATGACAGGATTAATATCTCATAAAAGCACAACTAAGGGCTTTGTTTCAAATGTTGCTGCCATGCCACACTCTGCATATTCCCCCCAACCTCCTTTTATGATAGCTCTCTGTTGTAACCATCCCGTAAGAAAGACATATTTAATTTGTTTGGATTCAGCTGAGAGGGAGGGATATTATATCTATATTTAACTCTGCGGTGCCTCCACTTGGGCAAAGCCAGTGGAGGCTAGCTTATTTTTTCAGGTGCTTGTACTTTGGAGAACGGTGAGCCACAACCTTGGAGATTTCCACTCACTCCAGAGCACAGACTTCTGGGAATGCAGTGTGTGTCAGCAGGGTTTTGGCGATGCATGGTAAATGATGATGCCACAATTAATCATGACATGCTTCGTTTCTGCTGCAGGGAGGAGAGAGTGCAGGACATGGAAGACACATGCGGATTCGTAATTAACAGCTGGCCATTAACACTTATGAGGTCAGTAAGTTCACTCTATTTTTGATTAACATTGATGTATTCATGACTTTTTTTTTCTTCTAGGGGGGAACCTGAAAACTGCTTCTTGACTGACAAACCGGCTGTTGTACCAATTGAAACCTATGATCTAATATAGGATGCTAGTTATTTGTAATGCTTGTCATGGGGTTGGATACTACGATGAAAGGAAATGATAAAATTAGAAAGGAAGAAACAAAATAAGATTCCTTTAAAATTTATAATAGAAACACATGACAACAATATACAAATTCTATGGTATGTCATGTAACAAATTAATCCATCCATCCATTTTCTACAAATACTTATCCTAAGGGTCTTGGAGCTATCCAGCTGACATTTAGCAAGAGGCTAGGTACAAGGTTGATACTTTCACCAAAGGGCAATTTTAGAGCCACCAATTCACCTATATTGGCATGTTTTTGGACTGAGGGAGAGGGCGTTCTGGTTTTACATCCAAGTCTCATGTTTTCATGATGTTTTTCAGCTTTGTTTTTTTTTTATTGTGGACTAACTTCTGCACCAAAGAACACATTCTGTTGGTAAAAACTCAAACTATGGTGTTGGAAAATGAAACACATAAACAGAATCACATATCATTCATGCCTGTGCAACAATAACACAACTTCACAAAAACGAAAGCAGTCAGTCGTTCTTGGAAAAAAAAAAAAAGATCGTTAAAGGGATGAGAAAGAAAAAAATACACAAAACTATGACAATATTCCTGATTTTTCTATATTTTTTCCATTTATCTTGTGATAGTTGTAATACTGACTACCTTTACCCTGCTCACGGCTCACATCCTCATTGAAACAATATTGTGTGACAAGGAGACAACCCACATAGACACAGGGAGAACATGAAAAGTCCACACAGAAAGACATGTGAATATTTGGCTTTTCTCTCTGCACAAAAAAAACAAAACGTTTCCATAACATCAGATTTAATCTCTGATGCCTTGTGAACACATTTATCATACTTTTACAGATGATAATTGGCAGTGGCTTTTATAAACCCACATTAACTTTTTTTTGGGTCCTCTCAGGGGCAGCAGAAACAATACTGACATAATCATCTATTAATTTAATATGGCAAACTTTAGGAAAGCACTTATTTATTTATATCTAGCAGTTATGGTACAACACTGTCATTCATTTGGAGTTGTGTTTCTGTCTGCCTGATAAATATAAGTCCAATATATACTCTTTCAACCAACTCCTGAGGGAAATATCTGGCTCTTTAGCTGCTAAATGTTCCACTGTGTTCAACAGCAAGTCACTAATGTGTCTTTGGTGCTGACAGACGCGTTTTGTTTTCTGAAAACATCAGAAAAAGATGCTACAAGAGTATAGCGGAAATTAATCAAAACAGTAATGTTCTGGACAGACAGCTAAACAATGAGCTAAAAGTTGCTATTAAGCTTCATGAAGCTGGCAATTCTCTGTAAATTCATAAAACATATCACTTATAGCCCTTTAAAGGTCAGATAAGTTTGGAACGGAGCAGACAAGATCAGGCAGACAGCCATTTCATTTGACATTTAGTGAATGGAGCAGATGCTCAGACAGTCAGACAGATATAAAGGTGAAATAGTGATTGAGGCAGAGAAAGACATAGCAAGAGCCGCGGCGTGGTAGCATGTTTGTACAGCTGAACGCAAGCTGAAGAAGACCAGGCCCCTCTCTCACACTCCATTAGGCCCTAAGCTCCACGGAGTGCTGCACTCAACACATAAACAGCCTCCTGGAAAAGCTCTGGGATGTATGGGAGAGGCAGGGGGACGCCAGGCTGGCCAGCAAGAAACAACAACTGCCTTCTCACATCAGCACAATGCCTACAAATTACAAAGACAGACTGCTCAGACAAGAGATGGAGACTTTTTAGGCCTGGCAAGAGACCAGAGGTTTCATTTCCCCATGTTTCTTGTGCTTTGACTTCACACTTAAGGTGTGAACAGAGCCAAAGACACATATTAGATAAAAAAAAAATTGTGATGTTCCTCTAATTTTCTCTAATCTTTCTCTAACCTAACCCAAGACTCTCTTTTTAATGTTAATGCCTGGTAGGTAAACGTCATTGCTCTGTTATGGAGAAGCAAAAGATGATGCTTGGATATCGCAGCATGTGTGCATCAACATATTTAAGAGAAAATTATTTTTCTTTTACTGTGAATGTCAGTTAATTTAGCTTTAGATAGCCTGACAGCCAAATAAAAAATGCAATTTATTGGAAATACAAAAGGCACTTTCCTTCAAGGCCCCGTTTTACATTGGAGATGCACAGATGAGCTCCCCTGATTCTGGGTCAGGTGCGGTGAGGAAACAGATGCGTCGAGCCATGCTGGGAGAGACTAAACACTTGCAGAGGGGAATGCCATTGTTTTGGAGATCTTCAGGAGGATTTGTATGTGCTCAAAATTATTTCTTTTTTTCTGGGACTTCTTACTCTATCAAACTTCATTCTCCTATCGTTTTTCTTTGTGATTATTCTATATTCTTGTCTCATCCTATGAATAATTTGATGTTAAGAAAAGTAATCTGACATGAAAGAGATACCTTACTACTTAAATAAATGGACAAAATTTAAAAACAATAAAAACAATTGATGAAAGGATAAATAGTAGACAGAAAATTAATCAGCAGCTATTTTAGACGAGAGACTATTATGCTAGTGTCGATGCCAGGCTGTTGGTCTTGACTGAAATATTCGAACATCTCTGTTACGGTCCACAAATCAATCACGGCTCAGAGGAACCCATAACATATGAGATGCCACAGAGATGCTGCAGTTCAAAGCAAGTTTAATAGGACAAAAGTCACTTACAAAACTAAACAGAAGAGAGAAGGGAGCCCCGGCCAAAACAAACAAAAGAGGGAGAAGACCTCAAACCATACCACGCAATGGGCTGTCGGATTCGGGCTTCTCCCCTAACATAGAACACATCAGCTAACCTAACATGAAACCAAAACTGAAAACAGGACTGCCGGTAACTCCTAACTCAAATAATAATTAATATACCAAAGATGCTAAGGAGAGCACAGAACTAAGGTTGATGCTGGTGGAGGAGGGAACGCCATTGGGCTCCTTCGGGTTTAAAGAAAACAACGAAAAAAAACCAGTTAATTCAAATTCATTTGGTGCCATAATTGAAAAACGGGACCCAAAATGCAAATACACACCACATATGAAGGTTTAGAAAAGAGGGTTTATTTTAACAAGGTGCAGACGACATGGATGAAGGCAGTTTAGTGGGCTGAATATACTGAGAACTTGGGAGCAAACTGAGTTCTGAGTGCAGAGTGCAGCAAACAGAGAGCTCAGAGGGCAGAGTGGGGCAGAGCAGGTTGACTGGCAGGGTAGCTCTGGAGGCACTGTGGCAAATTTACATAGTGAAAAATCAGGTTAGTCAGGGTTCAGGAAGAATATCCCCCCCCCCCCAAAAAAACAAGTTAGCAAAATACTCAAGGTGTTTTAAGGCCTAACCGTCTGTGCTGCAAAGGTGACTGAATGATCTATAGTGAAGACTGGATATCAGAGTCAGGGTTATGTGTTGTACGGGTTGATTGATGATTTGCTGCAGGTGAGCTGAATGCCACAGCTGCAGGTCGTCAGGCGAAGAGGGCAACCAGCCGAACACGCCCAGCATACACAAACACAGACAGACAAAAAGACGAGGTGGGAGGACATAATGGGGAAAAAGACGAGGAGGAGGGAGAGGCAGAGCAGATACCCTAACAATAATGAGGTTAGAACTCTATAGTTCAATACTGTAAATTAATAACAATGCAATCCATATCTGCTGTACTTCTAATGTACATTTAATGCTTATTATCAAATATTAGCAAGTTAAACGGCTAAACTAAGACAATGAGTATGGCGGATGATATAACTGTTAAACATCAACATGTTAACATATTTATAGGTTTGAATCTCTCAAATATGAATATTTGCTGTATTTTTTTTCTTCTCCGATAGTAAAAATTAATCATTGTTTGCATTTTGACTGTTGGGTGGACAATACAAGCAATTTAAACTTGTCATCGTGGTCTTTGGGATGTGTGATATTAATCTTTTGTCCTTTATTTGTGACACTGTTTAGACCAAATGACAGAAATGGAAAGCTACTACTTTTATCCAACTACTGTACCTAATTAAACTACAAGTACCTCTAAATTGTACTTGAGTACTTGTCTTTATGCCAGGAGAAATTCACAAGCTATGTGGCAGAATATACGGTAACGCTCCACATTAAAGTGATAAACACATCAATGCACCAATAATGATAATCCAGTGAGACAATATGTATTATTTTGAAAGTTGTCATTATGCATAATGAGTATTTTTATGCATGGTTTAAAAATTTGTAACAAAGGATTTTTACATTGTGTTCTTGCAGCTTTCACTTCAGTAAAAGATTTGAGTAACTCTCCCACCAATACCAAACATAGTGATTAATCAAGAAAATAATGAGCAGACTAATGGATAATGGAAGTAACTGCTGCAGCAAACAGACTATACGGTGGCAAAGACTATTATGGTGATGAATTCCACTTAGTGCAAGAGTTCGACACAAGGAACACTCCTCAAATGCTGTTTGTCTTCTTCATATGACCAAGATGTGTATCAAAGCAGCACCAAGCAGTGCAGGAGTAGGGTGACGATGGTCAGCTGAAAATCATAAACAGACCAAGTATTTCTGTCACCACACTGGGGATCATATCTTGAGGCATTCCATTAGGAACTGGCCCCTCTCAATCTTTACACAAATGTCACGTCTGTAAAAAAAGAAAGGAAAAAAAAGCACATATCTCTAAGTGGATGGAGGCGTTCTGGATACGGGACCCGTATTAACACACCCAAAAAATTGGCTCATTTGTTATGGGTGTACGTGCAGGCATGGTAGTTTACACTTCTCTCTTATTGTAGCTGGTTGGATAAATGTTGACTTTTTGTTACAGCAAATACTCATATGTTATAAATGTGTACTTGGCATGCAAGGTATGTGTACTGGAGCTCCTCCACTTGCAGTATAAAGGCTACTGAAACACACCTGCAGATGTTTTTGCCAATAAATCTCAAAATCCAACAGGCACAAAGAGATGTTTCTACTTCAGAGAGTCCTAGAGTTTCGCTCATTCCGTCAATTGAAAGTCATCCCGATTGAAGCAACATGATGAAGATGTCAAGTGACCCAGCAGCTGACCCCGGACCCCCTGCTCGCCCCACGTGCAAAACCCTACGGCGCCCCCACAACTTGAGTCCAGCACATCCAACACCAAAGCCAGACATGTGATGTGCCGGAGCGCTGTGACGAGGAGAGCGTCACTCAAGCGTGACGGCCAAAGAGATGACTGTTTTCCAGCATCGCTGATGGAGTTTGTCAGACCTGCAGCAAGGACCACACAAAAGAAATGGCTCCTCTCCACCGGCTGACTGATGATTAAGCGAGACGTGGTGTATTTTCTTATGGCTCCATAAAAGCTGGGAGAGCTGTAAAAGATGTTGTAGAGAGACAATTGGCTGGAAATAAATAAAGCCTAGTGGGAAAAGAGAGGCAAACATGGGTGAACACTTTGTTTCCCACCAATAAAATACCCAAACTGGCCACTGTCTGCATTTTTCTTTGTGCGCTTATTTGTTCAAATGCTTTGTCATACTTTCTTAACTGGAACTGAGTGTGTTTTAAGTTCAAGTAAGGTAACTGGAAAGTCATAAAACAAGTGAATCAATCCTCCCAGCCACCACATTTGCTCATGACTGAAATCAATGTGTTAAAGGGTCAAATAAAGAAGAAATAAAGGATTACGTTTAAAGGATTATGAACTTTCCTTTACATCTGAGAGAGATGATGAAGAGTTGTGACATATAATGCACCCCTATGCACCAGCTCCTTCCAGTTCTTCTTCAGATTAATGGTCCGTGTTGGGAAAAGTGTGCAGTGAGGCATAGAGCATAAATAAGGTCTTTAAGTAGGCAGCTATGGCGGCTGTGGGCTCAGTGGACGGCTCTGTCTACACACGGACAAAGACCAAGCTGTGATTTACTGGCCTTCATTGCAGCTTGGCGCATACAGATAAAAGAGAGACGCAAAGAGTGTGGTCCAGGAGTGCATGTGATCTCCCGAAGTTACATAAACCCCGAGCAGTGTCAATGGAAAACTCTCACCTCAAAGTCACTCGAGTACTTAGAGAAGTTTTGATGTTTGCCGGGGCAGTGTTTTCTTTTTTGTTTTCTGAAGCTCACAGCTAGAAATAAGGTCATGAATCCTTTAAAGTGGCTCCTTTGTTGGTTGGATGATGTAGACTGTCTGGGTCAGAGCTTGGCCTCAGATGTAACTCAATCGTAACCCGCATTTTTACTTTCAATTTCAGTGCAGCTGTCCAACTTACGCCAGCTGTAACTTAAAAACAAGATATTCAGCAGGTTGCAAAAACATACACTCACATAAATTACATGAACACGCCTGCCGTATGAACTTATGATGTTACAGGGCCATCACTAGAGTAGAAGCTTCAGACCATCAGTAATTTATTATTTGGTTTGTTGGAAAATATGTTTCTTTTGAGACTTGGAAAAAGAAGGATATAATAAATGATTGGATGGCCGTCGGTTAAAAATCTAAATTTCTAAGCTAAAGTCATCAATTAATTTCTTGTTCCTTCTCCTCATATGTTTATACTCTGTCATGCAACCATGTAAGCAATGGCTTATTTAAAATCAACACAATGATGAAACATGTCCGGCACGATGCAAAATATTGACACTGAACATATTGGCATATTAGCAATAATACTTTAAGATTTAATTTTACTGGTCCTATTGTATAAATTTAAAAATCTACATTAGGAACCATGATTGTTCCAGAGGTAAAACTAACAACATTTAGTTTTTATGCACCATGTATCTGGAATAAATTGGAAACTGCAAACTTTGAGGTCTGCTCCAACTCCAAAGGATTAACATCTGTTAATAAATCAGCTATTGAGGATTTAAATATAAATAATGAGGTGGGTGTAACATGTGTCCTGGAAAGTTAATGAAGAGCATGAAGCATAAATTTAATGAATGAATAAATAAATCTGGGAAATCGTGCTGTGTTGTCTGCATAGAGAATTTCTTAACTGTGCAAACTGGGGCAAGAAAACCTAAAAGAAAGCTATAAAATGCCTCTGGAAAACACATCTAGTCTGCAGCAATGTTGGCGACTCATCCTGGATCACAGTCTGTAGTAAAAGAGCCCCCTGATGATCGGACACACACAAACACATGAGTGTTTCAGATTCCTCAGTGGATTCCTTGAGAAGGAGGAGGTGAACGGAGCAGATGAGTTAGTTTAGCATCAGGAGCAGGTCTCGTTTAGGTAACCCTGAAACCGTGAGAGCAGATGTCCACAGCCTCAGCAGCTGGGCGCTCAGGACTACAGAGATGTTAAAGGGGTTGAAGGGTAACTATATTATAACATACCGCAGTGAACAGGAGTCAGCGCACTTGATCCATGAATTCAAGGGCTGGATAGTGAATACCACCCAGTGAATACCACACACACAGCTGTGCTGCTGCTGCTGAGCTAAGCAACGTAAGCTAAGTGTACATATACTGTAGTATACAAGAGTAAAAAAATAAATAAAATAAAAAATCCTTTAAAAACTAAAGACTACTTTTATGGATTTACCAGAATTACGAATAGGATATTAAACCTTATTTCAGTGTAAATCATGGCACATTATATCTGTTTCTATTTAAGTAAAGAATTTATATGAGGTAAACACAGTGGAAAAGAACATGCTCTTCTACTGTAGACTGTTAAAGTATCATCATCATCAAGAGTCATCAGCACCACAGAAGAAGAGCTCTGCCAAGACGAGAAGGACCTGATTTCGTAATCAACTGAAATACCAGCGTAGGCCTGAACAGATCTCTGTGTTGATGGATCACTTAAGCAAGAGCCATGATAAATGAATATGGTGATGAATGTTGCTAAACTTCACTGTGATTGGTTGCAGATTGACTCCAATGTTACAAATGACTTCACTTTTTCAAGGTATAAATATTATCTTTTCCAAGTGGAATGCTTACAGTGCAGGAGCAGAGGACAGCCTCTCCTGCTAACAGTGTTTTCTTTAGAAAAGGCTTTGTTTTCAGGGCAGGTTGAGGTGAATGCTGAATGGTTTTATGTTTACAAAAGTCAGCGTGCTGAAACTCAGTATTTTTTGTAGATATGAGGAGCTATATTTAATTTTTTTTAATGCAGCTGTTCATTTAATAATAAAGGCTTTGTAAGTACAGAAGAGTTTCATGATCTACTGAAGAAACTGGGTTTTGCCACATTTGTTTTGTATCTTTCAAAATAACACAGTTGTATTTTTATAATAGTTAATCAAATGTCTGTTCTCTGACAATAAAGTTAGGGTGATAAAACCCAAAATGTACATGTTCATGGATTCTCCAGCTGCTCTGGTGATGAAAAAAAAAAAAAGCGGTTTGGTTCGATTTAAAGGACACAAAGTATAAGATATGTCTGACAATATGGAAAATATTATCAAAATAAGCTTTAGACCCTATAGGTACACTTGCAAGAAGAAGATCCAAAAACTGTTAGTATATAGTACATTAGTATATTTTTACTCAACATGTAGTTCATCTTTGAGTTCACATTACAAAATATATTCACACTAGGAGGGCACTTTAATTGAATTAAACCCTAATCTGAATTCCAACAAGAAATGTGTACCATCAAAATGCCCTCAGGATTCTGTTAAAGTAAAAAAAAAAAAATCAGAAGTTCATGGATGTGTCCCCCAGATCCGCTCCAAAATGTATTGTTTCTTCATGACAAAAACATTCCAGAAGCCCTATCTTGCACTACATTTTAAAAAAAAGTTCCAAAATCTGGCCCTTTATCCAGATACTCATATAATTTATGGGTTTCTTGTCTGTTCCATGCCAAACCCTCCCACCAAGTTTCATTAAAACCTGCAAAGCATTTTTTTGTGTAATCCTTCTAAGAGAAAGACAGAACGCTGGCAAAAACATTACCTTCTTGGTGGAGGTAATAAGTATATTATTTGTAGTTTGTGTCCCGCTACCACTCTTATAAAGTACAATACTTAATTCCATATGCTGGGATACATTATAACAATATCTGGACAGGTATAACTGGTATAATAGTACATGATACTCTTATACATTATATACTGTTATATACTGTTTATACTGTATAATGTTAGTGTAATTTCTTATATAGAAATGGATCATACCTTACGAGCTTTCTGTATGTACACCTTGAGTCTGCAGGGTAACTGCCTCATACATAGAGGAAGTAAAAGTACTATACTTTCCACTGTAGTTCAGGCTATGGTTGTCATACATAGGACACTGTACAGAGAGTACTCTGGTAAATATGGCTATGATTGGTCATTAAATTATTTCTTTATGACTCAAACGCTCTCAAGTATTTTAGTATGTATTTTAATGTGTGGGTCTCTTTGGAACCCTAATTTTCCCAAAATAAAATCATAATAGGAACATTTAGTGGTCAAAATTTGAGGGTGAATGTAACTTTTATTACCTTGGCAGTGAAACAAAAAAAATTGTGCAAGTTGGTATTTCCTTAATGGCTTACTCCCTAATTGAGTTTTATAATTCCATCCAGTGCTTTAGTGTGGCCACCCTGCTGTTCACATCTACAACAAAATCCAATTGTTAGTTGTTCCAACTTGAAATTACCCTGTAATTCAGCTCTCTGGATTCACAAAGATACACTATACAATTATACAAGCCATTTTAAAAGTAAGCTCTTGGATTAATTCTAAAATTACAGCCTGCAATTCAAAAGTCTTTTAGGTCAAAGCCCATAAAGTCTGTTTATCTAGACTCACAGGGAAATTGTGTTATGGTGTTGAGGGGCAAAGTACCAACACTAAGTAATAAAGCCACAAGAGGGGGCCAAAGTACTCATATTAGTCCTTGTTCTGAAATGAAACATAGAAACATTCATTTTAACCATCTTTATATTTTATTCAGATGGAAAATCATGTTCTGTATAAAGTGTCTAGATGTTCAGTTTTATGTAGTTGCATGTGATCCAAAGGTTAGTTTTCTGCTTACTGTCTAGGCCACATGTGTGATTTTCCAGTCAAAGTTCTGAGAATATATTTAGATTAGGTTAGATATTATATAAGAATAGATTAGATTAGAATAGATTAGAGTTATTTATCTGTATAGAGAAAAGCTATGACAGCGTTAGACTCAAACTACTGTGCAATACTGACTCATGTAAAGTGGTATGATTAGAAGCTAAATTATAGTACATGCGATTATAAATAGTGTAACATGATTATGTAAAGAAACTAAATATTTGTCTGTATTACTTTGTAATATATACATATAATTTAGCACATAACATAATAAAATAGCATAACATGTTGACATAGCCTAACATAGCGTAATAATTTGTGAGATAAAATACACTAAAGAAAAGTATAAGTACAATATAACATAGCATAAATGAAAATGAAAATATGATAAAAAAATTATATGTAAAGAACAAAGAAAAAAAAACATGATTGTATTTGTATATTGTAGTCAGTGAGACAGACAGACTACAAGGATCCAACAGTAGAGGGAGACAACAACTGACACCAGAAGATAAGTTGAACATTCACTGATCTTTGAATTTTAGATATATTAAAAATAGGAGATTTCCAAACTGGAACTGTTCCATTAATGTGGAACTAATGTGTATTCTGAATATGTTTTGTGGAGTATGTGTGTTGGACAATGATTATACCGTTCCGTGTTTATACAGTGTTTATTTGGCACAACTTTTTTCTTTTAAATAAAGGTTTCACTGACTTTCTCCTGCACTGATTAATTAAATCTCAATGCATCAACCATTACAACTAGTACTACTCCAAACAGTGTCACTGCTATTCTACATTCTTATTGCCTCTCTTAAAGGTGTATTCCCTAAAAGTGTATTGAGAACCACAACTGAACAGCAACTACTAGCAGTGTATTTCTACAACAGCCAATGCTACTCGTCATGTGCTAGTTCAACTACTGCTGTTACTGCTACTACAGCTGCTGCACTGAAATGACAGTGCATAATTCGAATGAACACTAATTCCACCTGAACTACTTGTAATACTATCAGTGCAACATCAGCACCAGTACCACTTAATTACTGGGTCATATAATGATTTAAGGGCAACATGTTTTAGTAAATATATTCTTCATTTGAGAGTTCTGGTTGGATAAAAAAAAAAAAGAAAAGGACGTTTGCTGTTATTTTATAATCATCTCTTTCTTTATTATAGCCCATGTGACCATGTACATGACCCAGTCACAGACAACCAACTACTGCCATCACTACTACAATGATCATTAGTTGCTACAGTGATACACATAACTTTACCACTGTTATACTGTCATTCATTAGTAGAGTACTTCTACTACTGTACCAACACTGACAATACTTGTACTAGAAGAATTACTGAGTGAACTACTTCTGCTTTGAAGGGAATTTGTATATAACATAAGATATAAATACCTAGAACTACTTCTATAATTACAGATATTACAAAGGAGTGACAGTAATTGTTTTTTAAATAATACATTTTATTATGAGATGACGAACAACCGGCTGCAGAGGATATTTTGAGATAATCAAAAAAAACAGAGATAAGAGAGGGAGAGGTTTTTAATAGATGATTAAATCTGACTCATAAAATGCATTGCTTGTCATCTACACCATCTTCCTGTCACAACACTGAACTATTGCACTAGAAAAACATCAGAACAATAATTTAAAAACCTACATTTGGTGTAAGGAGTGATATCAAAGCACACAGAAACATTTGCCTTGAACACACAGACGTAAGTCCTTGTTTTGCATTCAAATAGATACGGTTCATGACACAAGTGATAAGATAAATCAGAGATCTGCAGATTAAGAGGAAGAGTTTCGAACTAACCCCAGTTGAGACTGTTTCAAAGCTTCCTGACCACAGGACGCCTCAGGCAAAGACTTGCCTGAAGTGGAGACAGACACAGAGGAAATTGCAACAGAAATTTCATAGATTTCAGTCACATAATGTCGAATCCAAAATGTCTTTTTCTGAATTAATCCATTATCTGATTAAATTATTGAATCTGTACGTTTAGCATAAGCACTAGTGGATTTCTAAGGAATTCGATGCCCTTAATGCCCGGCTTAACTGGTGTTCTGCTCTGTACTACCTGCAGTGGCTGTTCTCCAATAGAAAACACACAGTGCTTATCAGCAGCCTCCCACTCATGCACACCCTGTAAGATACGCTCCTGTGTATTAACACGCACTTTCTGGATATTTGTCAGTGATAGTATGTTTTTTTTTTCCTCCTCTGAGCCTCAGTTGTTGTGATATGCAGCAAACAGATAAGTGAAACTTATTTGCATCAACACTCTTGATATTTTGATAGAGGGCCATTTTTCTTTTGTCTTCCATCTCCAGGAGGATTGTGTTTCAAGGAATTTTCATGAAACACCATTTAAGCGCGTCTGATAAGGCCTCCCTCGGACAGAGATAAGAGCCTATCCACACACACATTATTGATCTTCCTCTGACCTGTTTGTGGAGGAAAAGCAGGAAGGGGTAAAGCACTTGTCAAACAGAGAGCTGTACCCAAGAGAAGAGAGGTGGAGATTAAGTGCGCATGAAAATGAAGACGAAGACAACAGAGAGAAAGGAGAGGAAAAAACCTGAGAGAGGGATGCTATTTATATCCAGTAAGTTATCCCTTGTAATACACCTTTTAATGCTTTAGGTGTGAATTCAATTTTCTTTTCTTTTCATTATCTCTGCAGAATATAATGCAGGAGTATATATATATCTATCGCTCTATCCGTCAGACTGTCAGACTTTTTTTCCCAAGGCATAAAAAAAGTCAATATTTTTACAGGAAACTTGTCTATCAGCTATATACTGGAGGGATGACCTTTGCTATTTAGAAACTTTATACTTTCAGAACTATTCAGCATTTTTCAGCGAGAATCTCAAACATGGACAAAGTATTGAAAAATCCATCCAAAAACATTTTCAATGCATCCTGTGTAAAAATCGTGTTCAATCCCATAATTGTTACCCCGTGTCAATCTTTTTTTAAATTGTTTTTACATAGAAACACATAGGAGAAGCAGAAAGTTCCAGGTTATTAATTCATTGTAAAATTGACATTTTTACTGGACTTGCTCAGCAACTTCTTAGGATGCCCATAGTGAGGTCATTTCAACAATATGACTGGTGATTCTCTCTAGAGCCTCATTTGTTTGGAGGCTAGACTGTCTTGTCACTCTCTGAGCAGAAGTGAGGGATTACTTGCTGTCACCATGGCAACCTCAACTACAATTGGAGCCACACAGCTGATTCAGATGAGCTAATTAGTCTATTTTTAGACACCTAGCAGACACATTGAGGACGGGAGGGAAATGTAATCTTTGCCAGTGTTATGTTCAGAGATAATGATTTCATTTATGTGCCGCACCGGAGTCGTAAGGAGGTGGCCGCACAAAGAGCAGGACGGCATGGTGGCGTATGTGGGTAGGACTGTTGCCTCACAACAAGAAGGTTCAAATCCACCTGAGGACCTGGGACTTCTCTGTGTGGAGCTTGTATGCTCTTCCCTGTGGGTTCCCGGCTTCCTCCCACAGTCCGAAAACATGCAATAGGCGAGTTGGTGAATCTGAATTGCTCGTAGGTG
This sequence comes from Chaunax sp. Z400, assembly GCA_037577475.1. NCBI lineage: Eukaryota > Metazoa > Chordata > Actinopteri > Lophiiformes > Chaunacidae > Chaunax > Chaunax sp. Z400. The sequence goes on from CM075189.1 coordinate 17,044,095, forward strand.
TGAATGGTTGCTTGTCTTTCTTTGTGTGTTGGTCCTATGATGAACTGGCAACTTGTCCAAAGTGTTCCCCGCCTCTCGCCAAATGTCAACTGGGCTAGGCTCCAGTCCCACCATGACCCTGCACAGCATAGGCAGCGACTGTACAGAAAATGGATGGATGAATGATCTGTGTTGCCGGTTTCCAAATATATTATGCTATGAGTATAGTTGCTGTAGCAATGTAGTTGTATATATGCTTATATACGCGTATTGTTAGGAGATGGGGTTCTAATTTATTTACATCAATCATTTTTTGATTAATTTTGAATGCACATATTAAATTAAAACCCCCATTTTCAACAGTTAGAAGTGATGCTTACAATCCAGGATTAAAAAGTGACAAAGTGTGACTGGCACCCTGAAATCTCGTAATATGTTAATGTGCTTATTTATGGGTTTTCATTACTCTACACATCCTTGGTTTGATCCTTGCAGCTTGCAATATGCCTCCAGAAAGCTTTCCTCCTTAAGTCACACACTCAGTCTTGCTTTCATTCTATAAGCCCAAAAATATAATAATGCAACGTCTGCTGGACAAGTTAAGCGAAATTGCCTGCTTCCCGAGCCCATCCTAAGCATCCTCGAGCTCTTTGCACAAAACAATGAAATTGGCCAAAGGCGATCACTGAAACTGGAAAAAAGCGCTGCCGTGTCGTAGCATGCCAACAGTGCACCCTTGCTGCGTGCTAGATGGCAGATGCACACTGGGGGCCGATGCACATGACCTTCTGCTATCAGAGCAGACATGCTCATTCATCACCCACAACCTTGAATCATTGTTTTACTCAGCATGAGCCCGTATTCTTCTGCTCACACAAAAAATAGAATAAGTGTGAGAGGCAAGAGCTGAGTCCGGTAGCAAAACTCCAGAAGAGCTCTTGCTCTCCCTCAGCTTACCAACTCTGTTACGGAAATCCTGTCAATAGCATGTCCATAAAATGAGCTGCGATTGTTTTTTTCTCCAGCATCTTCTTTAACAATGCTTACTTAATCGGGTTGCACCCTGAAACAAGGAGCTCCTTTTTGCATTGTTTTGAGGAGATTGGATTATTTATGATGCAGCTGGGTATAAACGTAATGAGGATTCTTGGTTTGTGTGTCTGTGAGCAATTTTCTGCCTGTGAGCTGCATCCCAGACAAAAGACTTGAAAGGGTCTTTGGAGCTACAAGTCGGCAGCTCGCCCACTGCTTTACAGATCAGCTATAGAGTGGCATTGCAGAGAGGAACAAAACAGAGCTGGGGTTTTTTTGGGCTTATTTTATTCATTTTTACATTTATTTTAAGTTTCCTTATATAAGGGTCAAGCCATTGTTTAGAATTTCTTCAGTTTTATATTTTAAGAATATTTTCTTATCTAATTTAGTAAGAAGCCTCCCTGTTTTCTTATCAGTTCCCGTTCATGTTTATTTGTTGTCTTGATACATTTAGGATAAAGCAAATTCCACCTTCACCCCATTCCATCAGTGCAAAAACAATCATGTAAAATCAAAAAATTGTTGGCATGAGTTTACCCCCTCAGTATAGGTCAAAGGACACAACTCCTCTGATCCTGGTAGACTTTTCATTTGATCTGCATCAAATCTACATCTGCAGAAACGGTTTTACTGTTGTCAACTGAAATGTTTTTGCAGTTAGTTCTCAAGAAGCCAATTTATTCCTATGCACTGTAGCAACAAGAAGTAGAATGCGATACATGCAAACAATATTAATTTGGCCTTGTCCATTTATTTTCTATAACTTCTTATCTTTTGCAGGGGGTCACGGGAGGCTGGAGCTTATCCTTGCCGCCATTGGGCATGAGGCGGGCTACAGCCTGGACAGGTTGCCAGTTCACCACAGGGTTGACACATTGAGAGACAAACAACCAACCATTCACACACGCCTGTGGACAATTTACAGTCACCAATTCACGTAAATTACATGTCTTTGGACTATGGGAGGATGCTGAGGCACCCGGAGGGAACCAACGCAGACACAGGGAGAGCATGCAAACTCCACACAGAAAGACCCCAGATCTGGATTTGAACCCCTTCTTGCTGGGAGGTGACAGAGCCTACCACTGAATCACAGTCACCCCAATTGTTTTCATGTATCTGTAGCTGAAATTGTCCTTTGGGCTCACTGAAATTACAGAAAAGGATTTTTTCCCCCCTGTTCCAAAACAAAATGATACAGGCTATAATCAATACGAACATGACTCTACATAAGATCAACTGTTTTTTTCTGTCCTGTTTTGATTCACGGTCTGTGAGCAGACTGATAAGCAGAATGAAGCAAAGTTTAACAGCTCAATGATAAATGGTGTCGCCTGCAAAGAGGTATTTCGGTGTCAGCCAAGTGTATGTGAAATGATTGCATTCTCTTACCCAGTCTTCCGGAGTGACAGACAAACAGCCTATTTATACCAATCAAACGCACTTCCTATGAAATTTTGAATTTGTGCACATTATTCACTCGCCCTATTACGGCATGAAAATGCAGAAATGATATTCAAGACTGTAGTTGGGCATGTAAAATGCAAAGGTTTAGTGCCTGGTGGGACAGGAGAGGTAGCACAGGGGGTACCGCAAGAGAGAGAAAGGAAAGAGAGAGAGAGAGAGGTGATGGATAGTCCAACTTCCTGCAGGAGAAAGGTTTGATTAATGGCCGTCCACTCGGCAAAACACACCAGCTGTGAGGGGAGATAAGTACCAATACAAAGAGCAAATTACTGTCTCAACTGTAATAATTAACCTCAGAGACCAGAACACTGGAAGTGCAGATTCCCTTTTGAAAGAGCCTCACTTCCTCTGGTTTACAATATCTCCAAAAACAAAAAAAACAGAACGAAAAATAAAAATAAAGTCCTTTAGCGCTGAGTCGCTGTTTTAGCTCCAGGATTTAATGCTTTTTTATGGCTGGGTGAGCTGTACCCAAAGATGTATGAGCAAATTACTGGCCAGAGTTATTTGAAAAGAGGGAGTGGAAATGACTGTCAACACACTGCTGCCAAGCTCATTCCCTATAGTGCAGAGGGAGCATCCAAACAGTCTTTAGTGAGATATACGGTGTGGAATAGCTGTTTGTTGCGCAGTGGGTAGGAAGTGATACAAATAAACTTTTAGCTTTTTAGGGTTTGGAATCGCAGTTGTGGTTGGCTGAAGTGTTTGTAGGGGTTTCGATCCAGCTGGAGGGGCTCTATAGTGAGATGCGTGTGCGAGGGGAGGGTGAAAACATGCCGCAAAATGTTCTCCTTTGTGGGATGATGTTTGAACTAAAATATTTGATTAGCTTGTAGAAAACACGAGCAAGTTTGAGCAGAAAGGCCGAGAGCATTCCACCTGCCTGAACCACTCACCAAGAGTGTACATAATGACTCTTCATGTCTCAGGTTCCCAGTGGTTTTAAACCCATAAGCCCCCTTTAGTCTCGCGACTAAAACTTAGTCTTTGATAACAGTTAATGACGACGGCAAGGAATTCTTCAACCATAATATTATTTGAATCTAGCTGATTAGAAACATGTGCCAAAGTGTTTCTGTGTCAGAACGATTAATGGGTCCCTCGCTGACGACCTTTTTCCCCGCCGTATACACCCGTGCCTCACATCACTCCAGTGGACTGAGAGCCTGCCTCTCTTTTCTACAACAGCAGCTAAGTTACTTCCTGCATGGCCTGCTTGCTATAGTCGTTTTGGTGTGGGGGGTGTGTAAAACAGTGTGTGTGTTTCTCTTTGCAAACAAAGTTACGGTTTGATCATGAAAGAATGTTAATTGTGGGATGTTAATTGGGGTTAAACTGATTTATTATTCAGTAAACTTGTAATTAAAGTGTCAATAACCTTTCCTTGAGGACCTGCTAATCCACTTAAAATAACTTATAAGTTAGCCTGTACTGTTTATCAAACCCTGTTAATACCTTACTTCAGTATGCAATACAATTATGTGTACAAGGGACATAGTAAATCATGGAATGCACAATTACTTCATTTAAGGTAAATAATGCACATTCATTTTCTCAAAGGATTTATTATTAGTAAATTCCACTAATCCAATCCAGTAAAATTAATCAAAGAGAATTAGTGTTTGCTGCCCGGAGTGGACGTACCACAGCCAGCTGGATGGAAAGAATGAATTGTTGGAATCTGTTTCATTACATGCCATCAAATGTTCTCAGTTCAAACCATTAGTGCACATTTAGATTATATGCAGTATATGTTTATAGATTGAATCACTATGAGATGATGGCGACAGCAACATTTGACTTAAAAATAAGTATATATTGAACATGCAATCCAAATTCCTACAGGTGGCAGTGTTGAGCACAAAGATGTAATAATGTACAAGAAACTAATATAATTTAATATGTTATTATAATATCAGGCCTCTGGGACGCAAAAGTGTTCAACATAAAACCTTTGCACAGTAAACCTCACTGTATATATAAGAATTATAACTACAAACAAAAGTATAAAAAGCGTTTTGAGAAATTTTGATAACTATGATAAATAATCTGTGATTAGTCAATAATCATTAATTTTGCTAATCATGGATTTGTAAAATTTAATCATGATTGATTCATTTATCAAGCAAAAAACACCAACTATTTTCTAGTTCCTTCTTCTCAAGTGTGAAGATTTGCTGCTGTTTTTTTAATTTTATTTTTTTTAATGATTCCCCATTGAATGAGCTGCTTGACTTTTGAACTGTTGTTTAGAAAAAATAATAATCTACCTTGGCATCTGGGAAACTGTGACAGGGATTCTTCAGTATTTGTTTTGACATGTCAGAGACAAAAATGTAATTGATAATCAATAATGAGATTAAATGTTATTTGCAGCCCTTCCAATATCTGTGATAAGCCAATATTGGTTCACAATGTTGTTGTGTTTAGATAAAGACTGCTATAAAAAGTGGAAAATAATGTTGCGTAACTAAACAAGCATCATGTTGTGTTGGACATTTTAACTTAAAATCTTGCAATTTCAATTCAATTGCTCATTAATAATTTAGAGAAAGCAGGACATAAAATTGTGAAAACACAGTTAAGCAGGAGAAATGATGTAGCTCCTTTTACAATATACCTTTAACACTAACAAACTGGTGAAAAAGCAGTAAAATCATCAAAGCAAATAAAAATAAAAAGAATGAATAAAGTAATAGAATTTGAATTGCATTTTCCAGAGCTTTGGTGATCAAACAAACACTTTCAAAGGCTGATTTGAGACTGTTAGGAATTGTCAGCAGAGAGATAGAAAAGTGATGATTGTATTCTCTGTATTTGCGGCTATCTGGAACTAACATATGGTAACGGAACCACAGGGAGACATGGACATAAAACAGCTGTGTGCATATTGAGAAGCCAGATGTTTGAAGTGGCAAAGACCACCAACACCCACTCTTAAAGCCTGACCTTTAACGCAGCCCACCAACTACTCTACACACTCTCAGCTTTCTCTTTGTTTAGAGAGATAATCACTTCACAAATATGGGCGTCTCAACACATGGGTTGTTTTGGATCGCGCCAGTGGTAAACACGATAAATAAGAGGCCTCATTTCACTCTATTAGCCCACCAAGAGACTAAAAGGACTCGAGGACTTCTTTTTCCTTATACTCATGTTTACTGTGGTTTCTATCGCCTCTGATTGGGCAGTGGGTGTTTGTGTGCGATCAAGACGAGGGAGACTGCAGTGCTCTCCATGCTGGTTTTCTTTAAGTCTCCCATTACTAATGAGATCCTCTAAATTTCTGCCTCATCCGGAGGGGAATAGAGTTCGGCAATGCCTCAGCAAGTCTCAACAGCGCTCTATTAAGAAAGAGACATGGAGTAAATTTAGATAGAAGAAAGGCATTAAAGCTAAAAACCTAGGGTAGCGTTTTTCTCCCAAAGTGCAAAACAAGGCTTTATCCATGCATGAAACAAGGTGACAATGCAACAACAACAAAAAAATCACTGCTGAGCAATTAAGCTGTAGGCCTATGGAGTTATTTCAGAGGGGCTGGCAAAAGTTTGAGCCTATAACAGCACGGTGAAGGCTCGGTGCAGAGATGTCCCTTTGTTTGTTTAAAGGGCAGGAGAATCGATGGCCCCGTTTTTTGAGGCATGGCTCTGACCTCTCGCAGTGGCACCTGTATCAATCACAGGCCGGCTTCGTTCTCCGCCTCACTGCTCGTCACATTTGTCTCTCGTGCTCGCGACTGCGGACGGAGGCTGTCTATCTGCACTCAAATGTCAGTTTACACTTCATGCCGGCTGTCAGCCGACATCAAGTAATACATAAACAGCTTTAAAATGTGATGAAAACAACTGTGGAGGAGAAATCTATCGAAGGAAGAAATTGATTTTGGAGATTTTTTGCTCCCAGGCTTTAAAGCCAGCGCTGGAAAAATGAGAAGCCAAGTGTCACTTTGTTGAATAAATGTGGAGTAATGTAATAATATTCTGACATCTTAACAGCTTCTTTGGGCTGAGATGACCTCAAAAGGTAAATGTATTCAGATGTGGTGTTTGGTGTTATTTCTGTTTGGGTAATGCATGCTTTAAAGTCACGGATACAGAATGAAAAGGCAATTTCCACGAGAATGCAGTCGTTTCATTAAGACTGGAAAATGTGCATATTATTACACCCAATGCATTTTCCAATCTACAAACCCCAATATTATATACTCCAAGGATTTAGGTATTTTTGACTTTGATTTCTTTTTATGGAAAGGTTGCCTTAAGTAGCAGCATGCTACAGTATTACTGACAATCTGTGGTATGCTATGGATTACAGCCACAATAAATCAGACTTTTGCATGTCATCCAACATTTTAGGATATGACAAGAGATGCACACAAACCTACCTTAGATGTAAATGAACACGTCAAATTGTAAAAGCTCCCGCAAACTTTCTCATCTCATTTTCAGGCTGCAGATGATTTTAAAGCCTGTTGAATATGTATCACCATATGTCTGTCCCCGTTTCACAGACCCTCAGCAAAACAAAGTCACACCAGACAAAGTTGTCCAAGGGGCCATTTTTATGGAACCGCATGCAAACTCACACTGGTCACAACCAGCTCCCTGTGTTGATTGATTGGACAACAGTTAATCTGTATGTATGGCCGATCCTTAAGAGGCCACATTGTAATCACCCAGCCTGCTCTCAGCAATCCAGGACTCCTGTGTTCTGTTGAAAGAGAGGGATGATTCCCATTATGGGGTAATTAGTCTTGTTGTCACCGCCGGACCTTGACAGCGAATCCACTTGCCGGGGCTCTGAAGGGATTTGGCTGTTTGCTGTTGCTGAATCATAAGGAGGATTGCTGTTACTTGCCAAGGACGACAACCTCAGATTTAACTTGTAAACAGCAGCACAGACATCATGGCTGCCAGCTATGAATACTGTGAGCCAACATTTCTGCTATTGTCTCAATTTTTACTTTCTCTGCATACTAAAAGTGAAGTACTCCAGTATTCCAGTGTGAGAACTGTTGGTTGCTAGTTCTACCAAAGTGATGAAAACGTCTTTTTTGGTGCTTAATGATACTTTTGAGTTCACTCAGTTTGTTCATAACCCTACTCATTCCATTGGTTGATTCTCAACTTGAGGATAAAAGTGTCACCCATGAATATTTATTATGTCTCATCTGCAGTGAATTTTAAGCAACTCAAACTTTTTTTTTTCTTTCATTTGTCACATTGGCCAGGCAATTTCAGCTGCACAAAGTGAGCAATTACCTGTGGTCCTGGTATCTTCAAGAAGCTGGAGGAAAATTGCACTAATGGCTTAAATTCAGTGCCTACTACTCTTCTTAATTCTGTGGCACCTGTCTACCAAAATGAGATGATCAAGGAAGTTGCCTTAACACCTAAAATAGTATCTCCAAAACTAATCAGGACTAGCTCCCCAACCACAGGGCTTACATGCAGATATCTTGTCTGATTTAAAAGATGAGTTAACCTATTTCTATTATTGTTCTAGTGTAAATGGAGATGCAATTAAAGAAGAAAAAAAGATTTTGTTCAGGATATTATTTAAATGTAAAGACAATATCTCCATTATAATGAAGATCCATGTATAATACAGCTGAATGTCGTCTTCTAGTCTTCAAGTACAAGTACAACTTTAAATTTGATGAAAATGCACTATAATAACAACATATGATATAATGTATAAACATATACTTCATGTTTTGGTTTACATGAGTTTTATTTATTTTATATTTATTTATTTCCAGACATTTTATTTCTTGCGCCATGTTACAAAAACACAAATCTCCCCAAAAGATGTAAATAGTAATTAAATTATGAATATTTGTCAATTTAAGGTAGCGTATGACTCAAGAGCTCCATGTTATACGGGCATATCAATTCAGAATGTAAGGCACCACTGTGCTGTGTAAGTTCTTTTTTTGATTTGTCTTAGTCAGAGGAATCAAATGACACAAATCTCAGTGGGGTCAGTAGTTTGGCACAGCCACCACCAACATGATTGATTGATTGCTGCTGAACACTCCTTGACAAGTGCTGCGGGGTCACTACTGCTCAAAAACTCACACTGGAAACATAAGTAAGTAGAATCAGCTGTTTTTGGTGAAAGTAACCTTGGTGGAATATTTTGGCAGGAACATTCACTTCAGTGTGACTGTAACATTTCACACTTCACTATTGCTTTTGCCTGGAAATAGCCAAAGTTCAATCTTCGTAATCATGGTGTGTTTTGTTGTAATTGGAAAGCATAAATAGCATAGATAGCAATATCATTGTAGAATTAAGGGACAATTATCATGGATTTTTTTTTAGCAAAACTTCCTCTTGTATTAAAAAACAACAGCTATGTCTCAGTCTGAATTAATCTCTAAAATCCAAGGACTTCATTTATGTGTTATACCTGTGGCCACACAGGAAATTGGACTCGAAAGCAGGACTCAGCAAACAAAACTTGATTGAAGAACAAGCAACAAAAAACAGGGTCTTTACTTACCCCCAAAAAACCAGGCTTAGTGCACAGATGAGCAGAGGTATCAGGCAAACAATCCATAGGAGAGGGCAGACTCAAAAAATGAGTAAACTGTAAAAAACACTAGATTAAAAACAGCTTGACGGTGAGACACAGAGGTAAAACAACAAAGGGGTCCAAAAGAGAAAGAGCACACAGACTATCTGGGAGGAGGGGAAACGAGACACAGGTGACACCAATCAGGGCGGGGCAGAGACTGGGAAACACACAGGTGACACCAATCAGGGCGGGGCAGAGACTGGAAAACACACAGGTGACACCAATCAGGGCGGGGCAGAGACTGGAAAACACTCAGGTGACACCAATCAGGGCGGGGCAGAGACTGGAAAACACACAGGTGACACCAATCAGGGCGGGGCAGAGACTGGAAAACATACAGGTGACACCAATCAGGGCGGGGCAGAGACTGGAAAACATACAGGTGACACCAATCAGGGTGGAGACAGACACAACAACTGGAAAACACACAGGGAGCAGGAAGTCTCAGATTAAGAAACAAGCGAGTGAGAAAATAAAACAGAAAACATGGAACATAGAAGAACTAGACTGAGAACATGACCTTTGGATGTTTGATGTGATGTATCAGTTTGTCCCTCTGAGGAGGTGAGATGCTCTGACTATATCTAAAATACCCCAGCGAGACTCTGGCTTGATGTTAACACTGCTGTCTTCATGCCTGTCTGACAATAAGGATCACTTTGTGCCGCGATGAAAGCTAAACGATGAAGATGTAAGTCTCCAGTCGAAACATGGAGCTTTTCATGATCGTTCTGTCAAAGTATGTAAACAAAAATAATATAAAGCTTAGTTTAGTGAAAGAGCAATGCTGAAGTGCTCTCCTTTCAGGATGTACTGAATCAAGGATGTACCATGGCAGCAGCAATTATCACTGGATGTCACCACAACATAAGAAGCCTCTTCTGAGCTGCTGTATTGTATTTCAACATATCGCACATTGTCACAGCAGTTCTTCCTGCTGAAGCTGCTCATACAGTATGAGGTGAGGTGGCCTTGAGGTAGCATGAAGTGCTGAGTTACTTTATTATGTTTACTTGATCCCCATCAAAAATCCAGCTGCACTGAAAAAAGTCCCGTGTTCCCCTTTTGACGGATACCTCATGGTCACATCAACAGCAAGGCTCCAGCTCAGATTTATGGCTCTCCTTATGCATCTTAATGTCTCCGAGAGAGAAAATAGCTTTAGATGACAAAACAATAAAGCTTGCTGGAAGCCAAGAATCAATACACTTTGTTAAAACAAGTTGGAATCATTGTGTGGGGGTCATTGATTCTCAATAGATGTATGACTCACTACAGTAGCACCTGCAAACAGCCCTTGTTCCTCTCTAATTGTCTCTCTAGATGCCATTTAAAAAACTTAGCCATCTGTCTTTTTAAATGAGTTCACAAGTGTGTGCAGAAAAATAAAACAAAAACATAATGGCAGAATCCCAGAGGCTAGCTGCATCAACAAGCCCATCAATGGTCCATTGGCAAATTTTAATGTCGCTTACATCACTAACTGCAGTGGTTGATGAGGACTGACAGTGGCGTTAAGCATCAATAGTTGTTTACTGCCTGTCAGCTCAAGTCAATTGAATAAGAAAGTGGGAAGATGTTTTGTTGAGCAAATGTTCTTTGACTTGACATGGAGATGGTTGCTGAAACTTTCTTTTTAACTTTTTAAGGACCAAAGTTGTCACAGTCGTACTGAAACAAAAAAGTTGAGGACCACAGGACTAATGCTGTGTCTCAAATCACATACTTCCACTATATAAGTGCATAAGTGTGGAACGATGGATACTTCTCACCCTCAATGGTCGCCATCTTGGCTACATAGCAGGAAGGGACGAGACTTATCAAGCTCGTGAAAATTACGGCCGAGGAAGCGACGGTTACGGCGGAGAACAACAGCAACATATAAATAAAAGTACGAAGGAAGCACCATTTCAGATGAAATGTGGAGAGTACATTGAGCCGGCAGATATTTTTGAAAGTGACGCGATGTTGGTGGTCAAATGCTGTCATTTTCCAGTAAGTATATCGCAGCAATATCCGATTTAAGACAGCACTACACTGTTGAGATTCACGCACTGTGATCATATATTGATGACGAACTGGCAACAGAAGACTAAATACAGGGGGGGTAACAAGGGGAGATAGGGAACAGGTTAAGCCTGGACACAGGTGAAATCAATTAACAATCTAAAGGGAGGGAAAACAGACAAAGACAAGAGGTGAAAAGCATGGAGAGGGAAGATAACTCTTTCAAAATAAAACAGGAAGTAACAAACTCAACTCAACTTTTATTAGCCTTTTATTTATAAGTATATAAATAATTGGATCCCATCACAAACACTGTTGAATTGTCAAGACTTGAATGTGTGTTTTGGGATTAAATGGGCTATGTTATTAGAACACTTCCCATGAGGACCCCATCTGCAGTGTGTTACGGGGCATTGACCGTGTATTATAACAACTAATGCATTCATACTGTTTTATGAATACAGTCATAAACACACATTATGCTATCTGATGTCAAAACCTATAGATTTATCAGTGTATTGTGGGTGCTCTTAGTTAATTATAAATAGAGGTAGACTGTTAGAGCTTATTATGACTTACACTCACTGATACAAACCTCCACAATCAACTGCATTAAGGACTCATAGTATGCTCTAACAATCCCTGCAGTATCATATGTTATCATTTTATGTCTTACATAACATGAAATGCATGTTGATGCGTCTATAATGTATGCTTCATCACAACATTTAATTGCTCATGGTTGACTGTAATGCATTTTCATGCATTTAATCTGTGCTGAATAATAAGTGGTATAAGTACACAGAGGTATAGAGTGTCATAAGGAGGCACGGAAGACACTCCTTCTCATATGCAGTATATGAAATATGCTCTGTATAAATATGACTTATTATAAATAATAATAAGCAGAATTCAATTAAAATCGCAGCAGCAGCATGAGAGGATTTACCTCATCATTTTCTTTTCCACTCAACCATTTCTGTAGTTTTTTGCCTTTTTTTTTAATCTCCTTCCTAACAGCTGCTTCCTTCTATCATTAATTGTGTTTCTTGTGTCTTCCCAACTTTTTTCTATTCATCTCACTGTTTGTGTGTATTGTTTGTCTAATGCGTCTTTCAATTATTGATGGCCCCTCTGGATTTTAATCTTTTATATATCAAAAGTCAATTTACTGGGAACATGAATGCATTAAACACCCACAACTATTCGTTTCCTCAGTTTAAAAAGAAGAACAAAGAGAGCAAATGCAAAGCCCTTTCACAAGATTGCAGCGTACGTACAAAAGCAAGCCTATTATTTTAAGATTAATGCGAGGCAGTTGTTTCACCACTGAAAATATTACAGCATTACAAAAGCATCGTGGTAAATTGAGCACAGTATGGAACAATAAAATAACCATCCAGCTTAATCTGTGATCATAGATTTTCATTTTTAGATGTGTTGCTCTGTACAGTATGTATACAGGAACAGCCTGTTGGCTCTTTATTAATAAAACAAAATTCACCTGATTCCAGACATTTCATTTATACTAGGAAAGGAGAAGAGTGCCACGCTGTCACGACAGAAGATAAAAGACAAAGAAGAAAAATAGGCCTGATCGCAGCAGGAGGCACAAGAGAGCTTCTCAGGGTGTGTTAGTGGAAAATGGATGGTCCTCAAAGGTTTTCGACAAGAACAGATTGTATTGAAGACTTAAATCACAGTTTGAAGAATCTGCAACATTTGTCCACTTTGCTGCTTGCAGAACACAAAATTGTTCAAGCTGCAGCCAGTTTATAGAAGCTTTTACTGTACAATTGTTCCCTAGAAAAACCGAGTGACTGCTTTTCTAAGGAAATTGCTGGATGAACAGGAAACGGGGCTGTGCTGCGTCTTTGGCAGAACAATGAGGAAAAAAATCCTGGAGAAACAGATACCACTGAGGCACCAACAGTTCCACATCAAATCACAATGATCTCAGTGATCCCCATTTAAGAGGCGCAATCCAAGATCTAATCCTAAATATATATATATATATATATATATATATATATATATATATATATATATATATATATATATATATATATATATATAATTTAAAAGAATAAGTGAAAAGTACTGAAGTTACTGCCTGATTTGAGGGTTCCACCTTTATAAATATTATTTATACTGTATATGTCCTTTTAGATTACCTCTCACACAACACCAGGACATTATTTGCCAACAGACTGGACACAATCCACTAGTGTGTCATGCATTATACAACATAGCTGATCAAAGTAAGTCTGCAATGTGTTTTGCTCATTCAAACTGTCAGGTTTCTATACTTTATTCTTTTTGCAGCTATCTCATCATCTGAGGTTTAGAAAAGCAGTTCAAACATACAAGATTTATCCACTTGCATAGGAATAATTCTGGTAGTCTGGTTTGTTGGAGGTCGGTGATAAAAAAAATAAAAAAAATCCCAATATGCTGATAGATGATATTCCTTCTCTGTGGTTATAGTGTATGTCATTTGGCCGTAAATAAAACCCTCTTGAAATGATCCCCCCTCATCTTATCTTCTATAGAACCACACTCATCCTCATAGGTGTCTTTTGTCAGGGCGTTTATGATTAAATGGTTAAAGAGCACAAAAGTCAAGATCACTGCACACTTTCATCAGATTTCAGAGGGATGTGTGAGGTTATATTACCGTCGTCAAGGTCAGTGCTTTGAAAGGGCAACAAAGTGAATTATGCACACCTCTATTTGGCCCTCCCAAGAGATGTGTGAAAATAAAATAACCCAACATCTCAGACTGTGGCATTCATCAAAAACCACTTGTGCAGGCATTATTTTAAGTATTTACTCTCAGAGACCATTACCAAAAGGTCAGAAAGGGGATTTTTCTTTTTTTTTGTTGCTGTGGATGTGTTTTGGTGTCTGTTATCCCTCAGTGATGATGAAATCACAAACCTCACACAAGCCCTGTGATAGAGGGCAAAACAGAGTTAAATTTTTTTCAGCTAAAGCGTTCGGGCGGCCATTGTGGTGCAGGGGCTGTGTTTGCTTCATTTTAGCTTATCATTCATGCAGAGTTGCTCTAGATAAAGGAGTAAATCTCACAGTAGTACACTGGCAACAAAACGAAGTGGGAAGGTCACATGAAAGATCTTTTAATGTTTAATGCACTGCTGGCATTCCCTTTGTCAAGCTGCTTCTCACAGTTTTTAAAAGACGAGACTCAAAACTACAAAGTTTTCCTGTTCAAAAAAATCCATATTTAATGCTTAATATGTATTTTTCAGTTCAAGGTTACTTTGGCTTCATGACACAGGGATGATGGGAGAACTGTGAATTGATTTCACTCCCAGCAAAAGACTTCCCTCACTCATACCACTTTCCATTTGACAGCTGATGTCTCTTCACTGTGAGATTATGTCTTTGAGATGTTTTGGTTTCTGCATAAAGCTTTTAGGCATAAACAGGTCAGTGCTTGTCTGATTTATGGCAACTGTCTATTCAAGCAGCTTTTGTGCACCAGCATGGTAGTGGCACTATATCTTCCTGTGTATTCAACCCAATTATTCAAATCACTCAATAGAGCCTAAGGTTGTTGAACCATGGTGGGTCTGACCACATTTCATTCTCCCTCATCCAAAAATAAAGACACATTCTACTGGCCATGAAGGACCTCAGATATTCTCCAGCTTCCTAATTGTCACCATGGTGATAATCTGGTTACATGTGGTCTCTGTGCCTCCCTGGCTTACATGAGAGCCACATGCTTATTTTTCAACAGTTCTCTGTTGAAAATGTATGTGTTTATGTTTATACTTGTACAAATATTAATTTCCAAGTCTTTATTTTTTGATGGCTTTTTATTACGTTTTGGTTTTTTGTTATATCTGTCTATTACCTGCAGCAACACATGCAAACTGAAGTCTTGGTTATGATTCAGCCTTAAACGCAGTCTGATGTGAGGTCCACGTTCGCTTCAGGGCACTCAAATGCATGTCTTGTGTTTCAAACCTCATCAAGTGTCACCTCAAGTCTCCTCCAGCCTCCATTGTATCAATTTACTTAGAATTGTGTAATAAATGCAGAAGTGCCTTTTAAACAACCAAAGAAGTTAATGAAGGGAACCACTTTTTTATTAGGTGAAATTCAGAACGTTATTTTTTCCAAAATAGGACGAGTTTAAAGGAGTTTAAAGAGCTCAGTTCCCAAAGTAATCATTAGTTAATTTATTTTTTCATACACCTCCTCAGCTATCTAAGACAAGAAGGCTAATAGAAAAAAACCCATAGGCTTTTTATTTTCTAAGATTAAGGCAGTTAGTTGTCACTAAAGTGGTTTTGCTCAGGGCTTTTTTCATGCTTTTTTATTTCGGTAGTGCTGAATATGGCATTATTTCAACGGGGGATATTATTTCAATCGCCGCTAACACAAACCTGGAAAGTAATAATACAGCTGAAAAACCCTTTTTTTCCTCCTCCTCATCTCCCAGACTCTCCAACTGTCAGGTTTTCAATGGCTACTTCTTGCAATAATAACAAAATGAGGCATTTAATTATCTCAAGTCGAATGATCAGAGTATCTAAAGTGTGCTTTCTAATTGTGCTGCTTTTTTTTTAAATGTCATTTGCCGAAGATCCAAATGCCATTTTCTGGGAGGTGTATCAGAAATTGCTTTCTCTTTATTTTAGCTATTCATTGTGCTGTTGCAGCTATTGAATGTCTCCCCAAAGGGAAAGATTCATCCATTTTATGGGTTGAATGGATGCAATGCTAATAGGCTTCTGCAGGTATTTATGTGCATGACACAAAAGTTCACCTTTGTCACACAAAGAATGTGATGAAAAGAGGAGGTGACACAGAACGTCATTCATCCTTTGACTCCTTTCTTTGAAGGTTACACTTGAGAGATAAGATGAGATGTGTGTGAATTAGTTTTTACTTTACTAATATAGGCATTATTGTCATTTTTCTTAGACCAGAAAAAAAACTTTCTTTACTCATATTTAATACAGATCTACCTTAAAGATATTAGCTTACTTAAATTATTTTTTAACTTAAGAAATGGAGCTAAATGTTAAAGAAACTGGGGAAATAAGGAGGAAAATAGAGTTAGAGAGTCATACTTGTTAAGATTATCATGAAGTCAAACATTGTTTTTGAACCTACCGTTATCATTCACTTTAATGAAGTAGCCAATCGATGTGTTTACATTCAGTTTACATCTCTATATTGGGATATTAATTGTTTCTGTAGTAGTTTGCCATTCCTGCCTTGAATTGATTGCCTTTGTGATTGTAAATGTTTGCCAAGTTCTTTTTTTTTGATTATTTGAGAAATAGTTGCTCTTATTCTGTATTTCTGGTAAATGCTCACATCCTGAAATTTTAAGTTCTTTAATTTTAATATTGGTGTTTTATAGTCATATTATATTGTATATCCTAGTACGTATTTAGACAAGTAAAATCATGTTTTTCATTGTAAAGAATGTTACATTTGATTTTATGAAGAAATACAAAGATATTTGCTATACATATTTAGTTTTATTATAAATTTGGTTATAAATTAAACTACTAATAGTATATAAAAGTAAAATGGAAAAGCTCATTTGATTGAACCATTAGCTATACATGACTACCCTATTTTCAGTTTTGGATGGTCTAACATTAACTTTTAAATGATAAAATCACCTTTTATTGGTTTCCTGAGTGGCAAAAATCTGCTCATGTGCTAGAAAATTGTTAAGTTTAATGACACATATTTCTCAGTAAGGCTGCTCTGCACTTGGAGAAATTGTAGAAATCCAAGCTGAATGTGAATGCTGTGCAGAAAAGAATATATTGTCTCCACTGAAACTGCCTGACAGCATTGCAGAACTCAATTCCTCTCCATTAAACATTCATCCTCTTTATCCCATTTAGTGCAGAAAATGAGAAGGGAAAATGTTTTCAGACAAAATTGTTCATGTGCAGAAAAACAGAAAGAAACAGATTGCAGGAAATTACTTTTCACTTACTTAGATAAGTTTAAAGTACTATAACTTATTTTTAGACATCTTACTCTCATCATGGTTTTATAATGTATTCTGGAGAGGAATAAAATAATTGTCAATGACATGTCAGCCCTCCTCAACCACAGTGGGAAACTGAGTCATTAAATCTGGGAAGAGTGGATTATGGTTCTGCTCAGAATAAACATAAAATGGAATTGCGTTTAAAGTTTTCCAGTTACATCAATGTTATTTATGAGGCAGGGACACTGTTAACAAAGAAATAATGGAGCACCTTGTGTCAAAACTCAGACATACATCATAATTGGCATTGTGCTCCATGTGAATCTGCACCGGTGTATTTAACTGGAGGGCCAGTTTGACACACTGTCAGCATAGTTCCAAAAGTATGGAAATTACAGACTCCATCTTGCAGTTGTCTAATTAATAATATAGTAGCAGGTAGCACATCATCTTGAGGAAATGCATTCATATTGGACAATTTCGCATCTTGCAATTTACATCCAGTGGCAATGTCCAGTAAATAAGAAGGAAGCGTGCCCTTTATGTGACAAGTAAATGGCAATGAAGGATGGGAGAATCTGAGTTCCAAAACCAGTGTTTTTAAAATTCCTGCAGTCTTAACTGTGCATGAAAACTCATTTTTTTTAGAGGGAAAGTTTGACATTTTGGCAAAAACACTTAATTTGCTCTCCTGCTGAGAGATAGATGAGAAGATTGATACCATTCTCATGTCACTACAAAGCTACAGATACACCCAGCAGCTAAACTTGATCAGCACAAAGACTGGAAGCAGAGGGAGACAATTAATATAGTTGTGTCAAATGGTCAAATAAATCTAATTCGAAGTGTTGAACTCAATAGTGTCTATAATAATCTAGATATTGACTCAACAAATTAGAAAGTAATGTCAACCAAGGCCCCGCCCCCACAGACCCAGTGCTATGGGGGGTCAGGCCTGCCCATCCAGGAATTTGGCCCACTTTGGAAAAATCAGCATCAACTCTATTTTTGGGATTAACACAATAAATTTTTTTAATCTATTAATACCACCTGTTACTTATGGATCTGTTATACAACAGTCTCTCTAGTTGCCTATGTGAAAGTCAGACATGTGACACGGTCCACCACCCTTACCTTCACACCTTTAATATCCGCCTAATTCCTGTATTGCCACTGTATTGACATTGTATGTAAATCGTGAAGTGCAGAATTGACCAAAATGGAGTTTGTGGAACACTGGAGTTCATATCTTGTCACAGACCTGCAATATAAATTGCCCTTTTTTATACTGTGACCACATTTCTTCCCAAGTAAAAAGAAATTGACTGCTGCTTACTATAATAGGCACTGTAAAACAGCTATCGGTACAGCTTGTTTGCATATGATTACATTCTATTTTTATTGACTTTTAGAACATTTCCCAAGTTTTTTAGAATTAATGGATTTGTGAACTGAAACAGAGTGAAAGCAAAAACGTTTTTTTTAAATTCAAATCAGTTAAAAGATTTGGAGGCATCAAACTAGATTGTGATATCTGCTCTGAGTAGAATATTGAATGAAGAAAACAGTGAATGTGTGACATAGATGAACAAATAGCTATCATCTAGTATCTTAAACAGTCTAATGAGGTTCTGATGTTGAATGCATAATACAAGACTTGCCTGCATGATAGTTTCTGAATGTCGGGACCTTGTAGAGAATCCTAAATGATCACAAGGCAAATGTACCAACCTGGACAACGCATACGACTGCTTATATAAGAAGAATAGAAATGATGGCGTTAACAGGGCCTTCTCTCACCTTAGTACATCAATGGTTGTGTCATTGAGAAGCCTTATTAATTCCGTAAACATCTTGAATAACATGAATCTGCCACTGGTAACACAACATGACTTATTATAAGGAGTAAAGATTCTCTGTGCATTGTGTTGCACATCCTCTGATATTCTCTGGATGGAAATAAATAATTGGATGCCATCAAAAAGAGGAGACAAAAACCAATACATGGTGCAGATGTCTGGAATCCACAACCACAGGGGCACAATAGCTCCACAAGAGAAAACAGCATGCAGACTGTATGCAGAGCAGGTTTAGTGCATGAAATTGAACACTTTGCAGCCACTATATTCGATTGTCACAAGATACATTGGCAATCAACCCCTAACAGTGGAAACAATCCTGCAATATCAATCTTGATTTGCACAAGATGTGTCCTCTGCCTTCTAAATCGTGCCCCGACTGCACCCGTTTGATGGAATGCATATTGTGTTAGCAACAACTGGGCAGGTGAATTTGTTTTTCACCTTCTGCACTTAATGGGATGTGAAGTAAGCGGATCCTTAGTGCCCACTCCTAGTTGAGTACATTACAGAAGGACACCGCTAAAAGATTTATCGGACAAGACTGTTCATGTGAAAGTTTGCCGGTGACTTCATGTAAAACATTTAAGGTTTCATTTATATTTGCTGAGTCCAAACTCCGCTCTCCTGCTCTGACTCACATTTCCACTGTCGTCTTCCTGCAGCAATTCACCTCTCATGAGATTTCAGAGCAAGACTTCTCCTTGATCCTGTCCATATTGTCGTCAGACATTCAGAGAAACAATATCAGCCTGTGAATGAAAAAAAACTGGTAATTTTATTGGATGTAAATTTGATGGCCGGAGTTGCCCTAAAGCACGCATTTTGCTATTGCAGCTGCGTCATTGCTGATGGCAGAAGCGATCCACTGGACCAAATCCAAACCTCTTATGCACTAGAATGTGTAAACATATGGCCCAGGTTTAACTACAACATTTGTGTCCAAGGATAAAGATGCCTCCGCCAATGCAAAAACTCAATTTGTGTTGATGTGGATAACCTCTATCATAAGTTAATGTGGACAAACTGACAAGAAAATCTCCTAAGTTCAGATGTACCACATAAAAATAATCAAATTCAAGAAACCAATTATGAGATGCACACCTTTGGGCCCCTACAAAGCATTGAGACATGTCATTGAATTCTGTCCAGTGGTTTCTGAGGAGATGTGGATAGACTATACCCCGTTACGTACCAATGACTGGATGGATGTGTGGGCAGAAAAAGTGGGGATAAAAAAAAACCTCTATGTTCCCTTTTAAGAAAAAATGGCAGGAAATATAAGTTGAAATATGAAATGTTTTTTTTTTATGTAAAAAAAAGAAGTAAATTGACAGATGAAGATGCAGGTAGGGATTTAACCTCTAACTTTGGTGGCATCACAACAGCACATGCTAACATTGCTTGCTAATGAGGTGATGAGAGATTGCCTGTTATCCATCTGTGGCTGTTTTCTCCTTGTGCTCAATGTGCAAATGATTATTCATCAAACTAGTTGTTCTATGTTATGCATTTATGCATATGCAGTTTAACATTACATAGCTTGTAAAGCACATTAATGAAGTTTGCTTTTCAAATATTTCTAAGCATCAGTCTTAGTTGACTAGACTAGAGTAATGTTAGATTGAGTGATGTCTGAATGAAAACGTTGAACGTGATCTAGCGCACATCTGTAATTTTTTTCTATTTGGATCTGTGCAGATAATCATACACAGCAGTTACATCATTATGTCCTGACCAAAAAATGTTTTTTTTTTACATAGAATAGGATCATTCTAATTGACTTATTATACTAAAACATGCACGTATTCTATATGTTTGATGAATATCGACATTCACAGTCCATCCCTAGTTCTTACACTTTAAAATAATATGCAGTGGTAGGATAGTTGGGGAAAACAGAAAATCAATCTATGACGCTGTTTGCTCCAGTTATAGATAATGGGCCATAAGAGCCATTTAAAATTCTTTCGCAGGCTTCCCTCCATACAAATCAGCACAGTCAGAACTGACAGCAGCATCGGAAATGTGCTCTGTGATGATTAACAGTCCTCCTGATTCAAGGTGATATCTATGCCGCTGTGTTGAACTCTCGGTTGCCATGTCTCATTATCTCTACCCTGCTAATGGAAGGAGGAGACAAATAATTCATCTGCCCTGATGGTGACATGGACTATAACGGGTCTCCTTGTGGGAGAATGACACCTTGTCAGAGAACGGAGCATGAGAAATCAGATACTCGAGGTGAAAGTGAAATGCAGGTTTAGTTCAAACGGCTATATACAGTTTGCCTTATTTAAAGTCCGACTAATCCTCACTTCTCACATCCTAGTTTCTGTTATTGTGTCATTTTTTAACGATGGATCAAAACTACAAAAATGGACACGAAAGTGCAAACAAATTTATTTTAATGAGGTATTTGCTTTTAAACAATATAAGGTTTTGAAGTCTCCTTGAAAAGCTTTTAAAAATCCATACTTGTGTCAATGCAAGGATGAGAAAAGAGACTACATAGTAGGCTCTAAATTAAAAACAAAGGTTTAATTAACTACATAGGACCATAAATGAAATTAATTGTGAACAGACAAAATCTGGCAGTGCTTGAGATAATTAACCCACCGTAATAAAACTTAGCATTGCAGCTATGGGTGACATGGTCTGTAGTAATATAACACCCTTCTAGTCTAACTGACCACTCAAAGTGCTTTACACCACAAGCCAGCATTCACCCATTCACACAAACATTCATACAATGGTGGCAGAAGCTGCCATGCAAGACGCCACCTGTTCACCAGGTAACCATTCACACACCATTCAACACTCACACACCAATGGAACAGCTATTGGGAGCAAATTGGGGTGCAAGGAAACTTCGTCATGTTGGGGGGATCGAACCACCGACCCTCCAGTAAGTGGATGAGTGCTCTACCTATTGAGAAGGTTTTCGTATGGTGTTACACAAAGTTGCCAAGCAATTCAGTTCCTGCCGTTTGACCATTTCCTTTTCACACATAACTATATTGTTATAGTCAGAGCATGTCTATCAAGCAATTTTACATACAGCAGCAACACCTATGCATACCGGCTGGAATCCAGGAGCAAAACGTGGAATCTGTGGCGATATTCCAGCTGGCACACTGGTACCACTGAGGAAAAAGACTGGTTTGCCAGAGGTGAAGGGGGAGCGAACGTCACAACGGCGTGGGCCACAGCAAATGGCAGAACAGCAGACCCAATGGCAACACTGGTACATACATAACATAACACACATAACAATGACAGCGCTGGTGTATTTACTCTCTACCCCCGAAGGGGGAAAGAGAAGTTCTGCACTGCAGGTGTAAATTTGAGTTAATCTTGGGGTCAGGTATGCTAAAATTGAATAGTTTTGAACAAGTTGGAGTGAAAAAGTGATTATTCCAAGTGCAAACACCCAAAGGCAGATTTGAAAGTTGGCTGTCATAGAGAGAGAAGAGTTGTGTTAATTGTTTAAGTACGGGGAATTAAGGTTAACATTTTTCAGAGAGTCTTGTTAGGCATTCATTGTGTTGCACTCATTTGTACTGACAGTGACAGGAATGAATTATGTTGAGGATTAAAAAAAAGAGAGCTAGGGAGAAGTTCACACCTAGTTTACTTTCTCACCTTGGCAGAGCTGGTCAATCATTGCATGGAGTGAGTGTGAATGTCTGCCAGTTTCAGATATTCTGATGGTGTTTTCTACACTCCTGCTTCATACAGCAGCTGAATGTTGTGATGACACAGTGACTAGACCTCTCCTTCCAGGAGCCTGATGGGTGAAGTTGATTCAGCTCACCTGCTCTTGTGTCTAGACTATATAAACTGGTGGGAGTCAGTCAGTCTTTCCTCCCCCCGCCTTCTGCACTTATTGGTTTTGATGCATTTAGTTTGTCTTTACCTTAAGTTCCCTTTTAGTTCTGTAAAATAAACATATTTTTAATTACAACTCACGTGTTCTCCCCTCCATCCTTGAAGCCATGACAATAGGCCTATGCCGTTTCGATGTAGGTGTAATCACAAAAGACCTAAAGCCCTTAAGACTTGCTTGTACCTTTTTAAGCAGAAGGTATCTTGTGTTGCTACATGAGCATTACTCTAACTAGGGCACAGCATGAGGCCTTTTAAGTCTTACTACACCATACCTCAGGGGAACCTCAACACACACTGTTGCACAACATTTATAAAATGAAGCATGAGCCTGCTCATTTGGATTTGAGATGTTTTTTTATGGTGCGGTGGGGGGGGATTAAGGGATGAGGTTTGTCATGTCCTGCCTGTGGAGCTGCCGCATGCCCTGCTAGCTTCTGTGCCAATTAAACTGCATGTAATTCTAATGATAATAATGGATGAGAAGGAGTAAAACTGCTTTATCTCTCCCCAAGGTCTTGGAAAGATTTTATTTGAAATATTCAAGGTCTGTCCTTATAAACGCACATCTGCTGGGAGATAAGAAGAGACGCTAAGTGTGACAGAAGCTATGAGATTTTTAAAAATAATTTTTTGTTGCATTCATAGAAAATCTTAACTTTCCCACATCAATTAAATGAATTAAATCAAATACAGAAATAGATCCTTTTTGTTATAAGCCCCTCCAGTCATTCTGGCTGTATGAAAGGGTTGGATGGTTTATCTGTCTGTCTACCAACAATGCCTCCTACTGTTGCTGCACCCTGCCCATGACCTCACTGTGCATGACGGATATCTTCCACAAGGCTTGGCTGATGTATTGCCACATCTACTAGTGAGCTAGTCACACACAAATGACAAAGAGAATCGAAGAGGAAGAATCAGCTTTATTTGTCACATACTATTATACATGGTACAGTGTAGTGAAATTGGTTCTCTGCATTTGACCCATCCTTGAGGAGCAGTGAGCAGCCCTTTACGGCGCCCGGGGAGCAAACTGGGTTCAATATCTTGCTCAAGGATACAAGAAAGAGTTTACTGCAACATACCTGGTAGTGGCAGGTCAGCAGGCTGTTGGAGGGTGCCATATTGCAGTGATAGCTTTAAATAGCTTTAAATAGCTTTATTAATTAATTAATAAAAAGAAATTGGGGCACTGTTTTTGCCTCTAACTGCAGTTCATTGTATGCCGAACCTTGAGACTGTCCTTTGCCCAACTGAGCGAAAAAAAAGAAACTGACAGTGAGACTAACTGGTCTTGGCACAGCTTTTGAAATGAAAAACATACAGACAGGGTTATTCTCTTCACCCCGCCACAGTTGTTGACGTTTTGAGGAGGGCTGCTATGGGTGTTGTTAGTCATTTCCGTTTGTCAGTGGTGGAGACCAATGCTCTTTAAATCTAGAAATGTGCCCCAACACATTATTATGAAGATGGACAATATGATTAAGCTGTGCAAACACTCTGCAGGTGCTCTTACAAACTTGAGTGACTTGTGATTACACACACTAGTCTGTACAGTGTTTAGAGTATACTGATGTCACGTTGACATTATTTAAGATGACCTCAAAGTTGATCTTGTAAAAATGACATTTTACCCAATAGAAGATCTGATTTGCTGGCAATCCTACAAGGCAAGGACAAGGGAAAAACCTGCTCAAATCCTTTACTTTTGAAAAAATTCATAGCTGTCTGAAAATATGGCTCATCTCATCTCAGTAAACTGTGCTTTGGATTTACTAGAAATTGTACATCCATTATGATAATCCTGCCATTTAAGTCCTCAAATCAGCTTGAATTAAGCGTGAGCATTCCAGTGATGAAAATGTGTGTTATGAACTGGAATGGAACAATCACAAGCCACATCTGTGTGGCGATTTCTGGAAACCCACATGGGAGTGTGATTTGTTACACATGGCCACGACAATTCAACCTGTATCATCTGTATCACAGACTGTGTGTTAACATACGGAGTGTTTGTCCAGTTATGGGACTGCCTTTGAGTGACCCCATGGAAATAATGACCACAGCTTTGTTTTTCATTTGCTGTGGTTGCCACCCTGCTTTAAACTCAGGGTTGAAACACTGCCTCTGGATGTAGTTTTAAAGAAAAAAGACACTAGTCAGACACTTATTACTCCTCTGTTGTGTCATTGTTTCTGTATTACTGTGACTTTATTTTCCCTGCTTTGCTGAGAACTATATCTTCTCCCCACTGACCTGAAGGATTGTTTGCCCCACAATAATAATAAAGAGTTCTTAGGGTTTTAGTGTTTTGGATGTAGAAGACATGACTGTATTACAAATTGTATGATGTAATATTTTTTAATTGGTGGCCATGCAACGATTGCACAAATTTGAAATAGAATGCAACACTAGAACAAGATTAGGGGTGTAGCAACATACTACACCAACACTGAGGATGACAAATACTTTAAAAAATGAAATACTGAAATTGTTTCCTTTTATCAGTTATGCTGGTTGCCTTTTCACTATAAAGTGACAGAATTGAAAACAAAACCTTAACTGAAAAAGGAATCTTTGGCATTGAGACATCTGCATTTGAAAATGTTGTATTAGCACTGGAAAATAAAACACACATAAAAGTAGATAAGACAGAAATACAAAAAGACAAACAAGAATAAAACTAATTAAATAAAAATAAGATAAAAATAATTTTATTTTATTTCTGGTATTATAACGTCTTTCAATGACAACATTATTATTTTTCCTTCATGCTTCATGTCTGTCTTCTTTCTTTAGCAATGATAACTGACTTAGCTAATGTTGATACATTTCCAAAGTTTCAGTTTTGTTTTTCATTAATTTAAAGCTGTAGTGTTGATAAGCATTGCATGATTTTTCCTCTGTTTTCCCCTTTTCCCCTGTCTGTGTCTGTCTGTGTCTCCAGGGTGGTGTCTCTATTTTTGGTGATTTTTTTAATCCGTTTGGTCGTCTGTGCCTGACTTCATCTCCTATGCTGCAGATTCACTCTTCTGTCTGTTCTCTGTGAGTTGTTCATTCAGTGAAAAATATTCCCACTTGCCTCTCTGCTCTTAGCCCAGCTACCCTCTCAGCCTTCCTTCATACATTTGGATATTCTGTCACTCAATTACCTCATTAAAATTTGTTAAACCTTTATTCCATCTCTGTGCTTATCTGAGTTCTGCATTTTTTGGGTCCAACTACTCTGAAAACTTAACAGACACAGCTAGATGCTGCAAACTGATTTAGAAAAGAAACTGTCGTGCACCAAGTTGAGTTAATATTTTTCTGGGCTGTCTTTAGTGCATCCAAGCCTTTCCAAACAAACCCACCATGTAATGCTCTTAAAGTGAAATAGTTACATAAATAAAAACAGAACATTTCAGAGGAAGGGCCTGCTGAGTATAAAACAATGAAATCAAATTGGAAACTCAATTTAAAATCCGTAACATTAAAACTCAAAACTTCATAACACTGCATCTGAGGATATCTGGTGTTCATTACAAGTGTTTTGCCTCCATCTGATTTCCACCTGTGCAACCTGATGCAGTCTTTAACACCAAGACTGTAAAACTGCTGGAGGCCCCAGTCACTGAACTGTATTTACTGATTATTCTGGGACCACTGCTGGCCTGAGGTGGGTAATTGCACGATGGGCTTCTATGCCTGCAGAGTTAGACAGAGGCCATGAGAGAAATGTTCACACAGTGGCGTTAATGAACGCCAGCAGGATGCCTCACAACTTTGATGGCAGGGAGCGATGCGGTGGTGACCTGCCTGCTTTGATAAGGGATTTAAAAAAAAAGTCTATCCTGAATGTTTACTGGAGTAAATAAAGTAAGCAGGGGTTTATCTTTCAGGATGCAGTCAGACTTCAAACTTGGATCACTGCCTTCTGGAAGAGAAATCAGATTTGATTTGTGATCAGTTAAGGATTGTGTTGCTTGAGGCTGGCAGTTCTCCAAATGTAATTGAATTTGGCATCTTCTCCAAGGCTGTCAAATTGCTGTCAAATTAACTGAACTCCAAGCATATAAGACTATACTCACTATGACTTCAGTTTGTTTAGTGATGTGCATGCCAAAATTGAAGAAATCGCAGCAGGAAAATCAGAAAACTTGAAGTGTTATGCAGTACAATCACCTTTTTATGATAGTTTCTCACTTCTCATTGTGGTTTTGTTTTCTTACTTTTCAAATTGTGACTGTTCAGAACACAACCTTACCTGACCCCTCATCCAAAGTGTTGAAAAGCCTGGCACATGCTGCCCCTCATGCTCTCCTTAGAGGATGCATGCTTGCAGGTTTAAGTAATTAAATTAGTAATTGGCATGCAGCACCAGTAGAGCCCTGAACACAAGTCATGACATGATATTGATGACAAAATGCAGGCAATGATATATAATAATGGGTGGCAGTGAACTGTAAACACTGAGAAATTGTAAAATTGGTCACAAACCTGCCATTTATTCATACAAATATACCAAAAACAATAAGTCCTTAAAGTTAACATAACAGCTGTTAAATTAGCTAACAATTTTTTTTTGGCTTCAGCATTTTAACAAGAAAACTAAAGAATGGACAAAAGTGGAAGTTCTTTCCAAAAGTTTTGTGTACTAAGGAAACACATTCTGCATAGCTCAACATTCCCCTCATAACCTGCAGACCAGCTTTGTCCACTGAGTGATTTTTCTTTCATGTAATCTACTTTGAAGGAGAAAAGGGCCGAGGCAAACTGCCACCTCTGCATTGTCTCTGTAGATATGAGGGGTCTTGTGGCCTTTGTCTTGTGAAAATGCTGAGTCAAGTTGATGAAAAGTGTCTTCCCGGAGGCCAAGGTGGCCTGTCCGGTCTCAAGGACTGGCCACTGTAAGAGGCTGTCATCTATAAAGACCTTGAATTAGGTTTTCACTTTGGGACTAGCCATTTTTAAGCGTATTCAAAATGATGATACATTACACACTGTATATGTTGCTTGCCTTTAACTTCTGGTTTGTTTTTCTTGTCCTCAACAAAAGATATAATTTCACCCTCAACAAGAACACTCAATCCAACATAATCAGGAAGCTGTCCTGTCTCCAGGAAGAAAAAATGTTGTTCATATCCAACTATTATCAGCAAATACTTAACATTTTATTGGAAATATGCTAATAAAATTTTCAACATAACAACTATATGTTTTAATTGACTCGATCAGCAAATTGTTCGCTGCTAAAGCAAAATATCTATGCCAATATCCACAAAATGTCAGACTATCAACAATAAGCATACAATATCATGCTCAATGACTCAACTTAAAAAGGTCACACCACACGTCCCATTATATACTTATTGATTCTTATCAATGAACTTGATTTTGTCCTAAATTTGAATAAAAAATCAATAAAAACATGCTTTATTTACCAGAAATGTAAAAAAACAACAAAAGAAACAACAGTGACAGCGAATATTTACTTAAATATGTAAATAAAACATTTTGGTGGTGAACACAAAATGCTTTTTCTTTTTTTTACTTTGAGTGAAGCGATTAAATAAACTGACCTCCAAATTGAAGAACGCTTGTTAACAACTGTAATCACTCTAATACCTCAAAGCTCTAAATAGAAAAGCCATCCTGAACTCCTGTTTGTGCTCCAGAATATCAATTTAGCACTGACCCCTACAGTGCACATGTTCTGATGTCAGCCAGTGAGACAGATGGACTCTGTGAGTGGGGGTTGTTCAATTGAAGTAAACTAACCTGTGATTTGGGATTTGATGGTTGAAAGGATTGTTGGCTTGAGTCAGCGAGGAGCGAAGTTAACAGAGGCATGAACTGAAGGAGTAATAGACTGGAAGGATGGGAGCAGCTGGGTCCCCCTGTGGTCAACGAGAACCTCCAGAATTAGACCCACTCAGACAGGTTGAAGCGTCTCAGCTTTAACATAAAAACTGAAGAACGTTTGCTCTTCATGTACAGTGGTTGGACCCGCTTTCAGGCAAAACAAGCAAACATCCTCCTTTTTGTTGTTCCCAATAATCCCTATGCAGTTTGTGACACATTACTTTGTGTCACAAAGCAATGGCATTCACAGGCATTCACAGGAGCAAGGGTGACTAGACCTTTACTCTCCTTATCCTTTTTAATTTTTTTTTAGTCCTTATTTATCTTATTTATTTTTCCTCACTTTTATTCAAGTAAAAAGTTCATATTTTCCATGAAAATTTAATGTTGTTTTGTCACAGGTGGCACATTGTTCCTCCTATCCAGTTTTTTTTTTTGTTATACAAGTGTTAATTCATTTTTACAACCCCTTTGGTCTGACTATTGTTTATCATCTGTTTCTGATTTGTGATCATTGACATTAAGTTGGTTATATTTCATATCTAATACTGCTTTTCCAGTAAAACCTTAAAAGGCCAAATTCTGTCTTTAACCTTTATTGAAAGTTTGTGTAGTTGGCTGAGCTTGTATGATGAGGAACATTGGTCGCTATGATGGCCCTTTATTTCAAAATTGCCTGGGTTACCCTTTATAAGAAAGGATGTGATTTATCTAGATTTGAAGGTTTAAAAAAGTTAGAGTCATTTAAATGGAAGTGGAACAAAAATGCATTTTTTCTCAGGACGAATAGGCTTGTGACGTATGACATGACATTTACAGTGTTGTTTTGCTTTATAATATGAATAAATTATTTTATGACAATAATTGCCATGATTATTGCATTATCATTTTTATTCATATGAAACATTGATATATCACATATGCCCATAAGAGGAAGAAACATTTGTGAAATAATTGCTTGTCATTGTATGGTCTGTCGTATTTTCATTTCCTCAGAAATACTTTGTGAAATAACATGAGACATCCTCTAAAGGCCAGAATGGTAATGATAAATTAAGCATCATAAAGGATGAGGAAAAATTAAATGGGCTGGAAAATATAGCAGACATTACTTATGGAGCGTACTACCAGCGACAGTAATATGTAAAGAAAAATGTCACGCAGCTCAGATCTAATCATTGAAATAGAGGTTAAGATCAGATGGAAAGGGAGAAACCAATGTGCCATACAACACATCTGAAAATGTGCCTAGGCTGTGTGATAAAATGGTTCGGAAAAGCAAATGAGGCAGAGTAACAACCATGTTAAGATGATCTTGATGTTGGATCCAACGAGCAGGAGAAACTATTATGTGTGGTTAAATGGTTTTGATGGATTCCCTCTTACTCCACAACTTACCTTATTTTTGAGCAGGTGCACAATACATGGACACAGGCACCGCCAACACAGGCACATAACAGCATAAACAAACACACAGACACACACCTGAGAGTCTCAGCTATGTGTGGGAGGGCAAACAATGTTATTATTCCAAATGTGGTGTAAATAAATCTAACCCACATGATTACATCAGATAGGACAAGCCAGGACATTTCAGGCACTTTACAAAAAATCAGGTTGGCAGTCCACAAACTGGAGTTGCATTACTTTAAATAGAAGTGCATTTTTCTATACTGTATAATGTTCTCATAGCCTTTTATAAAGACTTTAAAGCAAACACAGGCACAGCTACAGAATGCGCTGTCGATAATCTTATTGTTCTGAGAATTTCAGGTCATAATATCATGATTCTTGTGTACTGACACAGTTCCAAGGCCCTCATGATGAAAGATTGGATATAACAATTTCATTGGCAATGCATCTGCTCTCATATGTGCTCTATCCTTGACACCTGATTTAT
Source organism: Chaunax sp. Z400 (assembly GCA_037577475.1). Lineage (NCBI taxonomy): Eukaryota > Metazoa > Chordata > Actinopteri > Lophiiformes > Chaunacidae > Chaunax > Chaunax sp. Z400. The sequence continues at coordinate 17,074,654 of CM075189.1, forward strand.
GGATATTCTTTGACGGGAAAGTCTTTTGAAGGACCTCATAAATCACACTCAACATTTTATGAAAGACATAAAGTTTGAGGCCTCTTATAGGAAGACACCATGCACTCCCTCAGGCTCGTGCTACAGTATAAGCCTCTCTGTTCCAGACTGAGCTGTCCCCTTATTCTATTTTAAAAATTAATAATGCATTATTTAAAATAATCAAAAATACTGTTATCAGTTCAGGCTTCATGTTGAGTGTTGATTTTTTATGTCTGCAAAAAAATGCACATGCAGCATATCGATACGAACTCCTTCATGAATATCCACTTTGCCATCTCAGATAGTCAGAGGTTTCCCTGTCATACAGTTCACTCCTGCAATCAAAGTTAATTATCGCGACGAGGATAGAATATTTGAGCTCCGTGCAACACACAGCATTTGTTCTAGCCCTTCATCTCTGTCCCTTCTCCTCACTGAACAGTTTGACGTGACCACCACGCAGGTGAGGACAATAACGTCACCTTCCAGTCCCAACGTATAGTGGTGGTGGCTACTTGAAAGGACAAGATGAAAAGCAATAGCATGATAATTAGTTTTAATGCTTGTTGGAGTGTATAATTTCCACTAAAAATAATCCTGATTAAGTTGCTTTTCATATGTACTTTAGGTCCCAAGACGCCCAAAAGTGTTTTCTGCTGATCGCAGTAGTTTTACGTAAATGATCTTTCAACGATCGTCGGGTAATAGGAACAAAAGAAAAGAAGGCAGGAGAAAACAGAAATGAGCTGCTGATAATGCAGCAGAGTCCCCTCAAGTAATTGTAACAACAACAACATAAAAAACGGTTAAACTCACAGCGGTTTGGAACCTAATGGCACAGGAAGGGGAGTGCAATGGGACTTGAAGGCAGACGAACAAAGATAAGATATTATAAGATATAATTGTAAAAGTTTCTCTTAAAGGGCTTGCAACAGCATTATGTAGATAGTTTGAACCTAGTCCATAGTTTTCTACTTGACATGCTTGTGTTCCTTTACTACTTATCTGATAATGACCTATTTTCTGTTGCCGCTACGCTTGTTAAAATGTTCAAACGACGACTAAGTAACAATGACGTTGTAGATGTGAATGTACACTCAACAAAAATATAAATGCAATATAAATGCGTTTATATTTTTGTTAGATATTATATTTTATCTAGTTGATCTTTTTTTATTGTGTCATTGCATCTCATAAGCCTTACCAGGCTGGATTTTTACTTTTAACTGTGATACTTTACTCCTGTTAGCACTATGTTGTCAGCAAAGTGTGACACCTTAAGAAATCATGTTCCTCTTTTCTTCTTCTTTTACCTCGGCGCAAAGTTTAGAGGAGCTTCTAAATGTAAAGGGCCTACTACCAAATTAATGGGGCATAAGATAAGATAAAATAGACTTATAAATAAAATTATTAAATTAAATAGACCTTTACAGACTCAGACTCAAACTTCATCATTACATCTGGCTCTTCATCATCATCAGTTTCAGCAGAGTCATCAGCCACCACCACCATCGATGTCTGGACTCCATGTAGGACATATCTTGCTGCTGCTCAGGGCAGATGCCCTTCGACCACTATTTCCCTGAGGTACATCTAACCACCAAAGTTTTCTGAAAGACTATTTATCTGCTGTAATAAACAAATTTTACTTCATTCATTTGTCTCTCCTGAGATAATGATACCAATATGATTTCAAATTCTAGAGCTAGATTTTCATTGTCAGGGAGTCATATCATGAGGGTCAAAGTATCATGGGTTTCAGATTTAACTGGAGAAAATGTTCTACATTAGTTAATTTTTAAGTATTAATAAACCCAGGAAATCAGCTGTTTAATTTAAATAACTATGTACAATTAAAAGACAAATGACCTCACAGGAAAGACAAAACAGAAAGATTCCACTTATGCTCTGAAATTCTTGACATAATCAATCTACTGTCATCTTTACACAGAACACTGTCACAACACCCGTGTAAAAGCCTGGAGGCAAAACTCTATCAGGACTGATTTACAGCACACCTGCATCATTGGGCATTATTTGTTTGGAGCTTTATATTCTGCCAACTCTCCTCCCAACCAGTCATTCCATCATGTCTTCCAAACTGCCACAACTCTATGATCAAAGGTAATAAGGAGGAATGAACTTCCCACAAGCTACTTTGCACAAGTTCATTCAGTTTCTCATTTATCCAAGCTGCCATCTGGTAAATTGTCACTTCCTACCTGCTACTTGGCCAATGTACTGATCACGGCCATCCCAGAATCCCAACTGAATTCTGTGTGCACCTATAATCCATATACACTGCATGTTCTGCTGTGAATGGATGGCATGAGGAAAGTACTCTTCACCTCATTACATGATCTATTGAAAACCCGAGAGCAAATGCAAGAGTTGGGTACTTAAAAGATGGCTGATATCCTTCCCCAATGTGCCTTTCTCCCATGAAAAGCGTCAAATCGGCAAGTCTAGTTTGTCACACTCACTCACATGCACATTTGATTCAGTGCAGCATTTGACTCTGTACACGATTGCAATCGCATATATACTGAGAGCCACTTCAAAATGCTCGTCCCTCCGAGTTTGAAGTGCATCTGCATTCATACAAGTAGAAAATCAAGACTACATGAACAACAACGCAGATGTCAAACAAGACTAGGTGAAAAGCTAATGGCTGAACCGCCGCTGATCTATTTGAGAGAATGTGATCAATTTGTTACAGGGGTCAGTGGTGCCAATTATGTTTATTTCTGGATATAAATGGTCATCTGGAGATCTCTGTGGTGGAGCCAGTAATATTTCTTGTTAAAGTGTATTGAAGGAGCAGATAGATTGACATGATTATGCTATGTTTGAATAAAAAAAAAGGTTATAAATGGAGCTGCTGCTTTTCACTTAAATGCTGTGGTGTTTCTGTTACTGTATTTCTAACTATTCTATCTCTTAACTCATCCTACTCTTCTGTGTCAGAGTGATTGTTATTTTACTTTGCAGTCTCTATCATGAACCAATTGAACTTAGGCTCATTCTGTGAGTGGGATTTGTCTCATAAGGTTTCTTTTGAGCCATAACCTAAAACTGTTGATTTTTTTTTAAATTTCTTATTTTATTCTTTTATTTTATTTTTTTAATGAAACTCTCCCATCTCCCCTTTTGATATTTTGGGAATTCTTTGCATTGTATTTATTTATTTAAATTTTCTCAGATATGCAATTAACAAGAATTACAATACGCAGGGACAACTTATTGATTCCACATCAGCAAGTCTTAAAACTTTAAGTTACTTTCCCACAATATGGAAAAGATGCCTGAGCACTAACTGTGGAGTAAGCTTTTGTTTTGCATGATAGTACTTGACTAAAGATATTATTACTTATGCTAGTAAACACCTATTACTTTCTGCGAGAGGCCCCAGGCACATGAGAACATCAATCATTATCAGCTTAGTAATACAGTAGGATTTTGTTGGTAGGTTTTTCATGCTTGTTCAGGTTTGACATTGATGATGTAATTAGTCACTTTCTCATCAGTCTTGGCTAAGCTTTGAGACCTTTGCAGATGCTAAAATGCTAACACGCCAAACTAAAGTGAAAATGGTGAACATTGTTAGACCTGTGTGGTATAAAAAAGACATTTTGTTTCAGTGAAAACAACAAACAATGAAGCGATTAATAATCTTATAACACTTTCACACTTTCCCCTCCTCCTTCCTTTCTAGCTGTGCCCAGGTGTTGCTTGTATGGGGTGATCACGAGGTGCACCTGGTCTGAGAGAAGTGCTCAAAAGCTCATGTTTCAGCATCAGAAGAGAGAAGCCTGTGGAGTGGGGACTGTTGGTCATGATGCCTCTTAGCCTGGGATTTGTCTTTAACTGTTGTGTTAATAATTTAGTGTCATTTTCATAATCTTTGTTAATAAATCCCATGGATTTGGTTCTTTTGAAGGTGTATTTCTGTTGTTAATTTGTGTCAGTCCTGGTAGATTGTCCGTCCGCCCCACAGGACCACTTAAGTGTAGTGTGTAGCAGGAGGAAAGAAGGGAAGCTACTGCTGTAAAAATTTAAAAATGCATCAGCAAAAGATGCAATTAAATCAAAAATATGCAAAAATATAGAATAAAAAGAAAATATTTAATTGCAGTCATTTTTTTTTTCTGCAAAGCTATCAAATATGAAGATGTTCCTTTTTGGGCAGAAAGTATCAAAGGTTTAACATGAATATGCACAGTGAGCTTCACTCCAAAGGGACATTAATAATAAAGCTACACATCAGGAATACAAGATCTGAGACACCAAGTGATGTAGGAGTCACATCACAGGCGTTAACAGTCTGTTTAAGTGATTAAAAAGCTGTTCTGTCTCTGCATCTCCCAAGCAACATAAGTTTTGTCATGAAGGAGAATCTCATTATTGATGACATTATGTGACATCAAAGCAGATGCCTCTTTGAGGAAATTATTCCCATTTAGAAAACTGGTTTTAATGGATAGACTGTCATCACTTCAGAGCAACTTCTCTGAGCATGAGGAGAAAAAGGCGGAGTGACAAACTCAATTAATCACACTCTGGCTTGCTCACCACAGGCTTTGTACCTGGATACTCATTATAGCTTGCTTCTTGATGTATGGAATAGAAATGGCACACCATATGTTTTGGATTTTGTGTAAGGCTCATCTATGTTTAGCTATTTGTCATGTTAATTGACTGTCCCCACTTTGTTGTGCTGATTTGGTCCTTTTAAAATCCACTTTTCAAGTCAAACCTGAATCTCTTTAATAGCATCGTGACTTGGAGCATTACGTCTCAGAGAAATATTTTGAAAGGCTGAGTAAGTTCGACAAATCATCAGAAACAAAACAATCACTGCACGCCTTTTGGGAACGCTGTTTTCACAAGTTAAAATAAAGAAGATCATTCAAATTGTTCAGGGATACAGTTAAATTATATTTGGCTGAAATGGATTAAACAAAATTAAAAAGTAGGGAGAGGATATAAGAGACAGCTGTTTAGTTTTCAACCGGGGATATATTGCAAGATAATTAAAAGCAGTATGGAAGACAAAAGAGAGGATATTGAATGTTTTTCTCCAATTTCTTTTCTGTCAAGTATTTCACACGCTTCCCTTTATCTGCATCCTGAGAGCTGCAGTGTCGATGTGAAACCCAGGTAAGACAGGCTCTCAACCGTGCACAAGCATCTGCTGCTTCTGCAGCTGCTCTCCACAACAGACACCAACAAACATGCTGCATTAGTGTCATTTGCCTCTATGAATAATTCACATGTGCTGCATTTTATTTACATTTCAAATCATAATGCTTCCTCAGCTAAACATCTCTTTAAGCAGCTCCAAACCCTGGAAGGTTGTTTTCAAATTTATCTGATGTTTCTGAGTGCTCACCTTAAATCTTAGTCTGAGATCTGTACGTAAGAGCATGATTTTGTGGCACCACAATTGAAACTGTGGTCGTGAAGGGACTTAATAAAGGAGCAGATTCACAGATTTTCCAATGAAAGAGAAATAGATGTAATTTTTTTCATTTTACGAGGCAGCTGAATTGATCAGACACAAATTTTTATTCAAAGCAGATTAAAGACTGTCTGACACCTAATGGTTCAATCACTTTTTTAAAATTAGCAGTATATCACACTTTTACTGAATAAAGAATTCAAATGCAATATGCAATTTTGATATATTGTCTTTGTTGGATTAAAACGTGTAATGATGTTATTTAATTTATACATTTTGAGCTTTCAGACATGCTTCTATGTCTCTTTTAATGGCTACAATATTACATCACATGTAAAACATGTAAAACCAGCATTTACTTTTTGAGGGAGGATTTCAAGATATATAGCGTGAGAATAATATGTTAATTGTGTATTTTAATTAAAATCGAACTGTGTTTGACAAACTCCAGTTATTTAAATTTTTACTGCTTAGTCTTAGTCTGGAGTGCAGATAATGTCTCCGACATAACAAATGCACGTTGAAGTGGAGATAATCCGGCCTTGGTAAAACTGAGGCGATAAACCACAGCTACTCCTCCATGCAAAACCCTGGAGATCCCTGTCAGATTGGATTTGTGTGAGACCATCAGGCTGTAACATAAGGAGGTGAGCATCTTTTATGTGCATCATGCCCACAATAGGGCTCTGATCCACCTTGTATAAGCTATGCCGGTGGCACGTATCTCTTGCTCTGCTCCTAAATAATTAAAAGCACTTAGTGTGTCGGCATCATCGGGGACTCTGTCCATGTGTTTGACCTGCCTGATGGGGTCAGAAGAAGACAATTCAAGGCTCTCTAGGAATCACTGAGAAGTCTTTGTGAGACGTGTCTCCCAGGGCTGTGACAGAAAATATTTTTGAACCTATTTTTACGGGAGGAATATGAACATTGGGGCCAGCAGCGTTGTTCCCTCAATCAATTCAAAACAGTCTTTTACAAGTTTTATCAGTTATATTTTACTAATCCTGCCAGACAGAATCTGATTTTTCTTTTCTCCATCTACACTGGGAGGCTAAAAAGGTTAGCTACAGCATAGCAGCCCTGGGTTATTGGGTGGGTGATGCTTGAGTCCTCGAGGCAGGGGCATTATCTTTTGGTTAACTACAGTATGAATCAATGCTTCACATACTTCCACATACTTTCTTTTCAAGACAGGAATTTGTAACAATCATTTGACACTGAAACCAGGGACACAGGATTGAACCAGAGAGCACGCAGAGAGAGCGCACACTTCTGCCAACACCATTATTACTCTAACCTGAACAAATGGAAAGCAGTTTTCTCACTCAAGAGCCCTTTCTGCTATTTTTTGTCAGTATTCAAACTGGTATATTCATAAGTGCAGAATGTGTGCATTCCATCCATTACTTGATGTATCATTGAGCTCTGGTGGGCATCAAACCAGTGCCTGTTTTCTTTCAGCATGCATCTGTGTAAGTCTTGAGAACTGTCCAGAAAGGATCAATAGTTTTGACCGTATTTCAGACATTAATCACTCGGCACCCCAGTTACAGTTGTACGGCTGAACGGAGAGCTGGCTCTGAAGACAGTGATGGCCAAATCAAGGTCAAAGTCAGTGGGGAATGAATGGATGCTTCAGGAGCCCTTACATACTCCTGACTCCTTGCATTTGGTGTTACAGAGCACAAACAAAAAGATCTACACCGTAACTGGAGGTGGGTGTTAAAATCCTTCATCTCAGTATTTGTAATTACATATTGCTGCATTGATATGACACAGTGCTATTTTCTTATTCAATTAAGTAAACTCTTCATGGGTGAGAATATCTTATTAATTCGGCAAATTAAATACGTCAAAAAAATCAAAATACTTCATCACATTGATGCGAGATAATTAGTTATTGAATAATTGCTTATTGATTCGCTTATTGACTTCAACGCCTTCGCACATCAAGAGAAATTACAGGGATAATGACTGCAGCATATCGGTGAACAGGTCGTAATTGTTTCACTGTGCGCATCGTCCCATCATCACCTGGTAATGATGAGAGAGTCTTTCTGCTCCCCCTTCACACTAAATTTAGTGGCATGCTTATTCAGCAGATTACAGCACTACACTACAGTGTAGATTTGCAGCAAAGCATTGTGACCCATCCCACCTGCTCTAATTCTGGTGCCGTATCGATTCACTAAGCTGTTTGTGGACAGATTCTGTGCAATTGGCGCTTCAACTCCCCCACCACCACCACCATTGCCTGTGATAAGAGGTTTCTCTGTTTTGCTGATTGGTTGATGGGGGTTGAAGATTACCTTTCCCCTCGGAGTGCAGACCAGGCACTGAGCAGCTTTTGACATTTGATTTGGAGGTGAATTTTCTATACTGTCGTGAGCTTTATGTTGTTTTGTTACTTCTTGCTGAAGAGGATGAAGAAATCTATCTTCATCCAACAGAACACTCTATCAGCTTGGTCTTCATTCTTGGAAGCTCTTGATAAAAGACTTACGAGAACGAGTGACTCAACCCTAAATGAAGTCTTCACTTTCAGCAGTGACACATAACATGACCCTATGTCTGTTACATGCAGGTTATTGTCCTTGAGAGAAAATGACAGGTGAGAAATTGTGACATTTTAGGGACGAAAAATCGAACAGATTGTATTGAAGCTTTAAAGCTGTATAGGAGCTATTTAACTCCTCCTCAGGGTTAGGTGTATTTATATTAATTAACTATTTGACATGGATGTCAATTTCCATGTGTGTTTATAAATCTTTTTAAACTTCTTTCCCTTTTTTTGCTGTTGACAAATCATAAATAACATTGTGTTTTTTTTTTAATTCTCTTCCCATAGTTAACCAATTTTCCATTTTTGTAGTCCCTGCAGAATAGTCACACTATACAAACATGTCCATCCTCATCCTCAGGTGGATTAGGACTACATTTGGCCTTCATTTCTATTTTTGTCAAATCTTTAAGAAATGTGTGTTTTTATGGGTTGTTTTTTTTCAGGTTTTGTCATTAATGCATGAGCAGAGCTCTGAACAGACAAGCCAAACTGCATTTTAACTAGGAATCACACACAGACAGAGTGAAAATATAGAGCACGCCACTCAGGTCCAAAGTCCCAGCATCCCTCTTGTGTTCAACTCCTCCGGGCAGATTCATTCATGCCCAACGATAACTTTGTACGCAACAAAATGCTAATGTGTCACCACGGTGTGTTTTAAATAAAACGACATGCCTGTGCCATAAATCACAGGGGAGTATATGTATTTTATCCACAGCTCAGGAGTGAAGTGTTTTACATACAGTTCAGGGTGAAGAGGTGACAAGATTAAATTAGACATTTAGCAGATCTCAAACACAGTCAACAACAACCACAAGATGCAGCTCAAACCTGTGAAAAGGAACCAGCAGCTGAGAATGAAAACCTCTTAAAATGTATCTGAAGTGCTTTTGTTGTTGAGGGCAGTTGTAGAAATGGGATAAAATAGATTCAGAGTTGTTTAAATGGATTTCATGTAATTGTGAGGGGTAAGGTATATCTATAGGAGAAATAGACTCGGATCTGCCATTATGGAAAATCATATTTTGCTGATGACTCATACACTACTGATGATAAACACATGATTCCAGATGCTAGGAATAGCTTTACAGGGTGAAACAACTAGGTGGTATTACTTAATTTGGCATAAGGCAGATCTGAGTAAAGCGGCATTATCATGGCCTAATGATACAACAATTGACTGAAAATGAGGTATGTACTGTCTGAGTGCTTTGTAGTTTGTCAAACATTAATTTTCCTTTACCTGGCCAATGAAAGTCCTGTGAATGAAACAGTTTGAAAAAAGAAAAGTCATTAAAATGTAAACTTTGCAAGTTCAAACTGTTCTGTTTAAAGTGGTTAAAGTTCAGGAAGGTAGCAAAAAAACCTCAGATTATTACTTTCAGTCTGCAGTTTTGTTATCGGTTCTGAATTCTCACCAGCTGATTTTAGATGCAGGCTTCTTTGCTCCCTTGTTTGTTCTTGATGCACTCTCTCCCAATGTTCCAGCAGCTTGGATGTGAAACCGTGTGAAATGTGAAAGTGTGGCAGGCTCACAACTGTGCGTGCATCTATTGCCTGCTGTACAGATTCAGATGCTGAGATCCTACTTTCCACCACCAAACATGCTGTATTAGTGTCGCCTGGCAGAGGAAAGAGGGGGAATCTTTCACTGCCTCTATCAATAATGAATATGTGCTGCATTTTTTTATTTTCAAAATGCAATGGTTCCTCTGCTAAACCTCAAGCCACGGCCCAAAACATCTCTGTAAGCAGCTTCAAAATTTAAAATCCACCTCCACACAAATAACAGTATGAAGAATTCTGTTTTGCTTGCTATGTTTGACCTTCACACAGTTTGACACTAGAAGGCTGTTTTAAATTCTGTTGGAGGGGGAAGTTCGTCTGCTCTCACCTTCAGTCTGGTTCAACAAGGCTTTTTGTGTGCAGATTCTGTTGCCATTTCAAACCAGAAACATTTTTATCACCCACTAAAACTGCTTGTGATAAGAGATTTCTATATGTGAGAGGCTGGTTGGTGAGGCTAAAGGTTCTCCTCAGAGTGCAGAGCTTTAGTGTCTTTTGGCTGAAGATTTTGAGGTGAATTATATGTTCCGACAGAGGCTTGATGTCTGAACGGTGAATGTGTTGTAGCAAACAAATGCAAGCAGCTGTGAGAGAAATAGGAACCTAAAAATTAATGACATGTTCTAGGGGCAAAACATCACATTTAATGTAGCGAAGAGGTTTTAAAGCTGTAGTTGTTTTGCTGTTATACATGTCTATGACCTATTGAACACCTTCTCAGGATAGGATGCATTTATAGTAGTAACAATTTCAATCTGTGTGTCCACAGCTGCATGTATTCATAGACCCTTTTAAACTTCTTTCACTTTTTACCGTCTCAAAATCCATATTTGACATCGATTGGATTTGTCATCAATGCTCTCCAGAGCTCAAACCAATTTATTATCATTTATGTAATCCTTGCAGAATAGGAAAAAAAACTACATACTGTATGTAATAATCCCACAGTACACGATGTTTCCATTGTTTGGTCATTTCAATCTGTGGAAAAGCTCTGAAGAAGACAGGCTAATGCAATCAAACATTGTTTTATTTCATAAAACATTAAGGCCATCATGTGATTAAATTTTACCCATCATAGTCAGTGGGAATTATCCAGTAGCGAAGACGGCATTTGGTCTTTATTTCTATTTTTATTTAATCTCTGTAGAACTTTTCGTTTTGAAGTAAACAGCCACAGTGGACGGATTTTCTTTCCAGTTTTGTTTTGGTCTCCTTTTGACCTGAGGTCATGCAGTGGAAACAAAACTCTTCACAGACAAGCCCAACTGAATTTTAACTCAGAATGGCTACAGACTGAGTGAAAACAGTGAATACCAATCAGTCCCAACATCCCCCATGTTCATATGATTCATTCTTGTCGAACTAGAACGTTGAAAGCAACAAAATATCAATGTGTCTCGACAGTATGTTTTCAATAACCTGCAGATCTCTGTACTCACAGGAGTACATGTGTGTTAACGTTTTCACAGCTGATCTGTTTGTAACATTTCTGTTCGGAACTTGGTGGTTTTTGTTTGTCCTTTGTGCTGTTTATACACTCATCAGAAACACAGATGCAACTCTTTTGTCTTTGCTCCCATTTTTCACGAGTCGAAGACTTTGTTTATGCACACGAAAGGCTTATTTTCTCCTCAAATTTTGCTCACAGGTTTGTTTAAATCCATGTCAGTGAGCAGTCGCCCTTGATCAAAATAATCCGACCACCTGACCGGTGTAGCATAACAAGATGCTGTAAATTGTAAAGGAGGTTATATCTCCACATCTAAACAACAGCAGCATTATAGCACAGGTGTGCATTGGCTGCCCTCAATAAAATGCCACTCTAAAATGTACAGTTTAAAAAAAAGTATTTTACTGGGTACAATATCAATCTCTCATAGGGCGGATATAAATATTGCATTTTTTGAAGACCAGTCAGTATCTGGTGTGACCACCATTTGTTTGTTGCAGAGTGACACATCTTCTTCACATGGAGTTGATCAGGTTGTTGATTGTGGCCTGTTTCATGTTGGTCCACTCCTCCTCAATGGCAACGTGAAGTTGCTGCATAATTGGCAGGAGCTGGAACGCGCTGTCGTACACGCCGATCCAGAGCAACCCAAAAGATGCTCAATGGTTGCCATGTGTGGTGAGTTTGCGGGTCATGCAAGAAGTGGGTTGGTTTCAGCTTGCAGGAATTGTGTACAGATCCTTGCAACGGGGGGGCCGTGCATTATCATGCTGCAACAAGAGGTGATGGTGGTGGACAAATGAAACAATCTTGTGTTCATTCAAATTACCATCAACAAAATGCACCTGTGTTCTTTGCCTACCCATACCACAACCCCATCGCCACCACGAGCCACTCTTTTCACAACATTGGCATCTGCAAACCACTCGCCCATGACGCCATACGTCAGGGAGGAGAACTCTTCTGCAGTCAGGTTAAGACCCCAGTGAGTGCGATGAGCATGGAGGTGAACTTCTATGAGATGGTTTCTGACAGTTTGCGCTCAGATTCTTTGGTTATGCAAACCAACTGTTGCCTCAGCTGTCTGGGCGGCTGGTCTCTGACGAACTTGCAGGTGGAGAAGCCAGATGTGGCGCTGTCGTTGTGAAGCTGCCTGAATGTGCTTCCAAAATCTTGGAGAGGACACTGAAGGCAGCTTATGGTAGAGACATGAGCATTCAGTTCATGGGCAACAGCTGTGGTGGACATCCCTCTAAGTCAGCATGCCAATTGTACGTCCCCTCGAAATTTGTGACATCTGTGGCGTCATATTGTGTGATAAAACTGCACATTTCAGAGTGGCCTTTAATTGTGACCATCCAAACACACTGTGCAATAATATTGTTCTTCAATCAGCATCTTGATATGCTACGCCTGTAAGTGGGATGGATTATCTCCACCAAGGGCAAATGCTCACAAACGCGGATTTAAACAAATTTGTGAACAAAATTTGCGGGGGAATAAAGCTTTTGTGTGCATAGACAAAGTCATATTTCAGTTTTGTGCTTTAAGCAATTTTGAAAGGTGCCACATACCATCAAAAACATAAAACAAAGACACGTTTAAATCCAAGGCCAATAATGATCTGAAAGTAATTTAAAGTATTAAATGCTGGAATGTGAAAATGTGTTACACCTCACCTTGGGGTAAAGCAGAAGTTTGATATGTATTTCCTCAGACGATGTGGTTGACCCTGGCAGAGGTGCCTCAACTCCTTCCTTTGCCCCGGAGGTAGGATGAGCGCACAACAGGATCTCAGTTCTAAAAGCCTCTGTTCATCCTCACAAACACAAGTTAAATCATCACAGCCAAAATTTCTAAATCATTACAACAACGTTATTTGTTTTGCTGCTATAATGCCGCAGATAATTTGAGAACAGGTAGAGCTTCCTTATAATGGAAGAACAGGCACTTCTTAGATTTACTTGCCACCCTATCTGTTGTCAGCCTCAGGAGAAATTCTTGTCTGCTCTAGTATAAAATGGCAGTTTTAAATATTATCCAACACAGACTTATCTCTTCATGGTCACGCTGTAGAAGCTGTTGAAGTCCACTGGGTATGGAAAATAAATTTACTGTGACACTGTGGATCAGACATAGTCTGGCTTGTAAAACATCATCATGAAGCTAAAGACAGCTAAAGACAGCAATGTTAACGCTTTACTCAGGATTAGTGCTGCACCTACGGTATGAATTGTTTTCATTATCGATGAATCTGATGATTTTTCTTCGTTAATTTGACAAATTATTTAGTGTATAAAATGTTGGAGATAAGTAAAAATGCCTTTCACAATGTCCACCAGCCTAAAATGGCCTAAAAATCAAATAAAACAGAGGGGATGGATGGTGGAGTGGATAACACTGTCTTATCTCACAGCAGAGAGCTTCTTCGAATCCACACCTAAGGCCTTTCAGTGTTGAGCTTGCATGTTTGGGTTTCCCCAGGTGCCCCTGGTTTCCTCCTTCAGTCAAAAAGCATGTAATATTTAGGTGAATTAGTGACTCTAAGCTGCCTATGGGTGCAAATGTTTGTCGGCCCTTGCAATGAACTGTTATTTCTTGTTGATTCTGACAGCCAGTGTGGATAAACCCAGCATGGGCAGCACCACGCTCCTGTCATAAAAATTCTTGACGGAATTGCCTTTCGTTAGGCATGTTTTCGTCTGAATTATGCATTGAAACTTGACCAAATAATAAAATGATACTTATTAATTGATATGCCGCATTTTGGGTGGCATGCATTTTGAACGCCCAGGCTGTTAGTTGAGTGGGAGTATACCTATAAAGGTGCACATGCACTAAAAATCTCTGACTTGAACTACAGCAGAAATCTATTGAACAGTAACTTCTTTGCAAGACTGCAGGGTATGTTTTCATGAGGAAATAACAAATCAAATTCTTCACATAGGGTTAAGAGCTTATAGAAAATTCTGCTGAACGTGTAATTAATCAGAAAAACTTTTTCTTCCTCAACTTACATACTGTAGTCACCGTTTTCTCACATTTATTGAACTGGCAAAAAAAAAAAAAAACACCATCTGTTTTGCCAAGAAAGCTATAACTAACGCTGAGAATAATTGGAAAATACTATTTGACCTCCTGTCAGGTCAATAGCTTGTGAGGCAGATAAGACAAGACAGAGACTGCTGAAACAACACTATAGGAAGCCGTTAGTGAGGAAAAACATTGACACTCCACCCGATCGAAACATCAGTCATTACAGCTCTTCCTCTGCGAGGAATTACTTCCCTTTGTCTGCCGCCTATTCAGAGCTGTCTCACCTGTGATGAGTAACAAAGTATGACTGAAGAGTGTTGAAATCTCACAGGAAAGCACTCACTGTGGAACAAATGCGACGTCTTCACATCTAATGCTTTAATAAAGGAAATGTGCTTAATGACCTCTCGTCTCACCTCATCAGTGGGAGGCTGGCTTTCAAAGGGTGGTGGAGAGTTATCTTTCTATTTGTTTCTGCATCACCTTTTTGTCCATTTAGCCCCCACAGCACTGTATAGACCGTATAGAGATTGACTTGCTTTTAGCCGAAGGTGTGAGTGAATTCCTTCATTTAACAGTAAAACTTACCTCCACAGGCTTTAAAGTTGCTGTCGAGTAAACACGAGTTGAGGTCATTAGGAGCACCTTGAAAACCTTCTCTCCCACCCCTGCTTTTGCACTCAGAGTATAATACCACTGCGACTGTGTTATTTAATGGTTTGCAGTCCTCCACCACTGTGATACAAGATACAATAATGTGCCAGAGATGTTTCCATTAGTCAAGATGCATCTGTGGTGAAAAGCTTGATACACTGAGCCCATTTTAGTCGGAGAGGCAAGACGGGCTCTTCTCTGCCGTACCTTGACCCTGCATGAAAAGATGCCATGGCAGATAAAATGTAATCACTCAAATAGGTCTGAAACAAAAGAGAAATCCACCACTTTCGCAGTCTGCGGATTTCTAAAGCTCAGACTGAGAGCAATAATTCACCTTTTCTTTTCATTCACGGAGGCTCGGCCGAGGAACATTTTGAGCCGAATGCCATAAACAACTTAGGAACTTTTACAGAAACATTTCAAAGTCATAGGCATAATGACGGGCTGAATCGGGATGTAGCAGCACGAATGCTTTATCCTAATGGTACCCTTTGAGAGGAGCAAGGTTGTGTTTGACTTGTGTGAGGAGAAAAGGAACAAAAATGCATGTCTCGAAATGTTTCATGTGCAGTAAATGAGAGGAAGCAAAGCTATGCACAGGATAGGTGTTCACTTCTGTAACATCCTCTGGTGGATTCAAGCCAAGGGAAAATAACACTTACACAGAATCAATCAGAGGACTAGTCACAAAGAGGTTGAGATGGGGAGCAATGGGGTAGAATAATATTTACTGCCAGACTGGTAACATGAAAAATGTTTTCAACATTCATTGCCTGTTATAGATCTCTATTTGCAAGGACTAATAATTACCAATAACAGTTTTGTGTTAGTTAGACTGGTCTCAAGTGTTAAAATATAAAGAGAAAGTAAATATTCCAGCTTTTTTATGATGAAGACCTGCTACCTCATTTATTGGTTTGTCTTATTTAATTTGCAGTAGCTACTTCTTTAACCCTGGATTTATCTTGCTCCGCTACTTGTTCCTCAATAATTAAGTAAATATTTTATTTTTGCTGCATAATTTGTTATGTATTGAAAATGAATGAAACGACGCACAGGCTGCAAATAATAAAACGTCTCATTACACCTCTTCATCACCTCTTATTAATTACTCATTTAATCCACTGCCCAAAATATTCATAATTTATCTGGTGCAGTTTTAACAGTCTTTTTTTTTTTTCCTCTCTAAAAGCAAGTTAATGGCATACATACTTGAACACGAGGGTTCCTTTTTAAATGAAGGTGTATAGCATCCTGGCAGTTTGTTAAAGATCAAATAAAAACCTTTGAATTGAGATGAATTGTCACACCAAGATGTGTGTTTCAGTGACAAGAATCTCAGGAATCTTTGAAATGTCTGGGGGAAAAAAGGCCTTTACTTGTCTGTGTGATCTGTCTTCAAACCATTAGTGAGTGTAGAACAGTGCCGATGAGAGGCGTTTTTCATGCAAAAAAAACAAACAAAATTTCATGGCTCCACAAATGCGAGGATAAACTGCATTTCCTTTTAATTAGTTTAATAATTTTAATTTAACTACTATCAGGATTTTTACAAAGAAAACAATCAATTAATGTATTTCATACTGTCGGAGGCCATTACTGTAGTCAGCAATAACATGTCTACATAAGCATACTAGTTATTGAAAGTCTGCGTACTGTGTTAGCTGACAGAGGAGAAATAAAAAGTGTTCAGGCCGTGTTATCCCACAGATAATGACACCAGTGGAAACACTGGCTGGCTAGATAAATGTAGCGACGGTCGGGTCCACCAAGAGTTGTGATACAATAATTGATGGTCATAAGTAATTAATTCACTGCAGGTATGTCTCAACTCGACTCAGTATGTTGCATGCTGCCACAGTGTGCAGACACGACCAATTAATGTCTGCATTGTAGCGACCTTTCATTAATGAGCAGAAAAATCATGAACACAACCTGCCTCTTTGTGGTCCTTTTATAAACCGGTCGACTAGAGGAGGTAATGTTAAGTCTTCCAAGGTCTGCTTTTATGTATCAAAATCAAATCTAACCTTATTATGGGTGATTAATTCAGATCTACGTTTGTTCTTAATGTCTTTCTGCATCATTTGATATATATTTATGTTATGGGCATATTGTAGATTACATTATACCCATGATGGATACTAAAAACAATGATATGTCTGTCTAAGAAAAATATTAGTGAAGGTTAATAGTGTTTGTCAATGTTTAAATGAACCTTAAACACATATTTACTGATTAATATCACACATTCAAACAAAAGAACTGCAATACTCAAATGAAAGCTCTGAAACCATGACTGAATCTCACTTGAGCGCAGGTAAAAAAAAAAAGAAAAGAAAAAAAGGACACAAGCAGCAATCAAAGTCCCAGCAGCTGAGCTTTTTCTGTACATTAGTTTATTTGACATTATAAGAAGAACATAAAACCACACATAACAGGAAAATGTCAAGGCTGACACAAGAAACCCAAAGACCTACTGTGGTGACGCAAATCAGGGGTTGAGCTGTCTCAGCTGTCGTTTTTTGTCGAACTGGGCAGTAAAACCATTGACTGCCATTTTAATTGCAATTTTTCACTGGTAATGAGACAAAGCCTATTTAATGATATTTAATTTTTTTTTAAAACACTTTATTTAAATAACACTTAAAATAAAGAAACAGCCCTTTTCCCTAGAAACGTGGTTTAAATGCAGCTAATTTGCACAATGTCTATCTATCTGTACTATCTGTGTGTTTCATTCAGTCAAATAAAATAAGTCTCTAAGCATAATTTAGGCAGGGATTGTGTTTCCCTTACTGATGATGCATTTATGGATCCTTGGAAAGAAAATATGAACAGCGCTGCCCTGTAACATCAGCTGGCTGATAAGCGTCATCCGTATTGATTGTCCTTTATCATCTGCTGCATCATTCCCTCTTTTTCCACCTCTTTTATCAACCACATCACAATTATAGGGCTTTAAAATCTGGTCTTAACTGTCACTGCTGGGATGCACACTCTGTTTAACCCCTGAATCTGAAGTTTGATGATACAGGTTGCATAACTTAAATTGCCACATTATCATCGCAGCAAACAAGCACAGTCAAGCTGTTGAAAAGGTTAATAAGAGGTTAAACTATGGCTGAATTGTCCATATTGGCATGTTGTTACATAACTCCTACTAATTCTGCCGCCCACTTGTGAACGGCTCGACCAAAGGTTCAATATGAAGTGTTTTATTCATTTTTTTTTATCATTTTACATAAGCTCTCAACTCCACCTATGTGAAGAATCTAAATTATTATTTCCTAATTAAAACATACCCTTGAGTCTTGTTTGACAAATTGCAAAGTTATTGTTCAATAAGTTTTGCTTTGCTTCAGTTCAAGTTAGAGACCTTTTATTAACACTCTTATTTCTTATTTTTATATTAATATACTCTTTTATTATTATTGAATTTATCCTCCTCCTACATGTACACATAATAAGCAAGACAAATATTTCCACATCTTTTGAGCAGACTTTAACTGAAATGACACATAATAAAAAAAAGAAATTACATTTCCAAATTCAAAAGAGAGACAAACCATTTTGAGGATTTTTTTTCCCATCATTACAAAAGATGGATAATCCTTGAAAAGCATACATCTTAATGTATGGATGCAGTTATTGTGTAAACGATCGTTAATGAGTGGCTTTTGATGTTCTTTGAACTTAACAATATGTCATAATCTCTTCACATTAAAGATGTTTTTTTATGTTCTGTATGATTTATGTCATTTGCAGCAAACAATCACAAAAGCTTTCGAGCCATGACGCTGTTCATTGCTGTTTTCTCTTCTGGTCCAGTTTATGCTTTCGATCCCTTTGGAGAGACGCCATATTTCTATAAACAGCTGGTAATTATTCCTGTGCCGTAAAAGTTTATAATCTAATACATCCTTAATCACAGAGACAAAGCGGTGCAGCTTGTAAAAACACGACCTGACCTCCTGTGCATAAAAGGAGCTTTTTTATATCAACATACACAATAAACAAATATATTATGACACATAAGCAAAAAATGACTTAATCTAAAGTCCTAGCTATGCTCCAATGTGAAAACAGATGATTGTCTGCTATGATGAAGATGTGTTCTTCACATAGTTAGCGCTGGTCTCTCTTTAGCCAGAGCCTCCTGCTGTGGAGGAAATGACTCCCTCCTGTTTGGTATAGCTGCATATACCACACATCTATCTAAAACACTGTCAGACCAAATGATCCATCAACCATTATCTTACAAGTAAAGAAATGGCTACCGCTGCAGAGAACACAGAATTGCTCTGCAGTTGCTTGTTTGATTGCCCCCCCCTCGGTGGGTGTTTTGTGATTTCAGATGTCTTTGTTGGACAACAGACATTGAGCATAACTCGGCAACTAGCACACGGATTGTTGTGACCATGAACACAAAATGGAAAATGTCCTCTTTGTTCGCAGTTAGATTAATGGCTGTTTCTGTAAAATGCCTGCAGTTTTTCAGGCCACCCTTCCAGAGTTGGCTGGAAGATGACCTGTTGCACCAGAGGCTCCTCGGTTCTCTCACTGACTCTCCTCCGGTCCGGGGGTTTCTGCAGCCACAGGGTTGTAATTTTAGTAATTTTATGGCAGGGCCATATGTTTTCACAATAAAAACCTGAGTTATACCAACATTAATACTGTTTTATTATTTGCTTTGACCTACAGGCACACTTGTCAACATCATTAACTAACCTGTGATGAAGTGTTTGCTCCACACAGACATAGCCAAACCCCACAGTTTTGAAATTAAATCCATTCTGCTGATGCTGAAACTACAAATCTCTTCTTTCTCTGTCCTTTGCTCTGTAAGTAACGAGATTCATAGACTTTTTCATGTGATGTAGCAGCATTTAGGCAGGTACCAAAAGTTTTTTTATTTACAATTTAGTGGCAGCATTTTTACATCACTTGTTGGGGACAACGGGACAGTGACATATGCCTACTAAGCAACGGTTCAAACCACTGCCTGAATGGAAAATCCCCAACCACTCCTACCTGCCTCCCTCTTCCTGAACGGGCGGAGCCCAGAGCCTATAACGATCAAATACCTGAATATTCTTCAGTCATTGTATTACTTTTTTCTCCTTATTTATATATACAGTATATATTTTTTTCATGTTCTAAATAAATAAATGGCATTCATTCATTCTTCTGGTGTAACTTATATGTGACATTCATAACATGAAATATATTCATCTCTATATATTGGTTGATATACCCAAATAATAAAGTAAGTAATGTTGCAGATATTTCATAAAACTTTAATAACAGGCAAACAAAATCCAGGTTATAAGTTGTTACTGAACAGCAGAGTCAATATGTGGATCTCTAATGGGAGTCTCTGATAGAAGAACTGCTCCTAGCTGGTATATAACAATCCCCACTGTGCAATTTCAGCTTTGGATGAACCTGTGTCTTAAATTAGAAACTAATGTCTTACACAGAGCTTTGTTTTAAATAAACTGAAAAATAATTAGACACCTAATGTGTTACTTCTTGCCCGTTCCCCACAGTCAAATGATTTCACCTGTCATTATTGTGAGTGCAGGTTTGAAAGCTGTAAACAGATTATACAGCTGCAACCCATGTTGAATGTGGAGAAGTCAAAGTGATTGCCCGGACTCGCTTAAACTGTAATTTAGCACAAAACCCTCTATTTTGTTGTTGTTTTGCTCAAGAGTAGTGGGAATGTACTTCTTCTTTGTACAGTTATGGTCAGATTCAGTCTGTGGAAATGCAAATTGAATGGTCAAAAAATGATGAAAAAAATAGATGATAATAACAGTGAGAGAGATGAGGGTAATTACTGTGTTGGTGGGTGAGAAGAAAAGCAACTTTTGACAGTTCAGAGTGAGCCGTCAGCAAAATAGAGTAAAGCTGATTTGATGCCCATGAACAAACCCTAAGCAGGAGAGCATCCACACTGAAAGCCCCGGCACCGCTGCCTCTACTAGAAAAAAGAAAAAAATTGGGTTGAGAATAAAGGGAAAATATCTCAAATGAAAAAAAGTGGATTGAGGAAGAGATCACAGAGAGTTTGAAGTAGAGATAAAAAAAAGAGAACAAAAGCAAAAACCGGTGGAGAAACTGAGCCACACACCGCTGTGAAAACCACTGCTTGGCCAAAGTCTTCCTTTTTGATCTCATTCCACATATAACTGTCTATGAAACAATACTCGCCAGGCAACCACCGCCTCCACCCACCCTCCCTTGAGACAACTATTTCCAAATCCCTGGATCCTGGGGTGAAGGTTTGCACACCCACCTCTCTCTGAGCTGTATATTTGGGGTTCTGCCACATCAAACTTCAACCAGCTAAACATTCCCCAGAGCAGAAAGCAGAGAGAGAGAGAGAGAGAGAGAGAGAGAAAGAGAGATCTGCTCTGCCACTCACCTGTGCGGGGCAAAGATAGGAGCAAAGCAAATGGCACCCCACTGGATGCTGCAATCTGCTAGTGAACACCTCTTCAAATACACCATCAGGGATTTTTTTTTTTTTTTAACTTTATAACCTGCAGTGACTCAACCCCAAACTGAGAAAAGTGAGATTTTTCCCAACATCAATCGTGCTGCTGCAGCCTGCTCTAATCTCCCAGATGAGGTGACCAGCCTTGCCTTGTAGGGGACATATGGGCCGTTTGAAGAAGGGCAGTTGTCACGCTCTGTGTCTGTCGGGGCTGATGAGGTCTGAACAAGGTCTTGAGGATTGCAAGATCAGGAATTTTCACAGAATCAGCTTAGAAGTGTAATGTGGTTCTAAGGTTTACCTGCTATCTCACACGTCTGTACACTTTAATACACTCTAAGTCTACATACTCACAGGAATAACCTTAAACTGTGAAGGAAATTGTAAAAATTGATCTTTTCTCCCTGTTGGTTTTAACTTCCATTTGCAACTGAGGTTAAAGTCCAAAGCCTGACTATTTTTGGAAATTAGTCAGTGATGATAAGTCCATTCTCATTTTGGCCATGACGACCCGTCTGCTCCAGTCTGAATAAACCGGTGTTGACATTCATTAAACACAATACACTGTATAGGATTTTAACTATTTAGTCACAACATTATTATTCTACATGTATGATATTACGGTGCTTAAAAAAAAAACCAAGCACATAGCATGGCATGTAATCAAAAATGTGCACTATACTGTGAATGTTTTTTTATAATGCACTCAAGTTTTAGTAAAGAGTGGCACCTCACGTGAATTTAGCCCCATTTCCACTGCGTAATACCAACTCTATCGACTCTACTCACCTTTTTCAGTTTTCCATTAAGGAAAAAGTACAGACTACTGATTGGGGAGAATTGATTCTGCGTCATTACATCATCAATGCCGGGTACGTCAATGGCCGCCATACTCAAACAGCCAAGCTACATTAGCGGCCGTAATTTTTTGAGGAGGTGATGACATCCCTGTCTTTCGTAGCTGGTGAGAGCAACACGTGAGGTGGAAGAGAGGTGCGTGTCACACTGAAGACTACACCACGGCACTTTCACACGGCATCACTATGACGACCAGCTACGCTGAGGCGGTTCTATCGTCTCATGGAAAAAACGACCTCCAGAAAAGTACCTGATACCAAAGCTGAGTAGAGTCACGTAGAGCTGGTACCGCAGAATGGAAATGTGGCTTTTGTCTCTCCTTCGGCTCTGTCATGTTATCAGTCCATACTGTCCTTATCTGTTTCTCAATTGTATGTAGAATTCTACATTCTTTTCCTTTTCCACACAGACTGCAGTATAAATCACCTTGGAAAACTCTTTCTGTATTACATCTGTACATTACATCATTATCTGTCACCCAGTGTATTGACTCCGTATCTACTCAGTCAGTCAATATGTGCTCCTTCATGTACCAAACACCTGTCTAAGTTGGCAGAAATATACCTTTTCTGAGAGAAATCAAATGTTTTTACATATCCACGTCAATTCATAACATGATAAATAAGGTCACACAACATATGTTTTATTCAAATCTAATGCACAATTATTATTTTTTCACTGTAAAACATGTCTTAAATCAACTCCTTCCCTTCAGTATTAACTGACATAAGAGTTGTCAAAATTAGCATGGTAGCTTCCATTTAACCTTCTGATTATATCATGAAAAAATAAATAAATTAGAAAAATGACTATCGCAAATTTGCAGAGCCCAAGTTGACCAATTCATTGTTTCATGCAACATCATAGCAATTCATACATTTGTTTCGATTAAATCAAGTTTTCACCTCATTAAAGCAACTGACAATATTCTAAACAAAGAGGCACAATTGTCTCTGTTGCTAGAAAATGGAATTTGTCTCAAGAAAACCTTGAAACACGGACTTTCCTTGATGTTAAATGTGAAGTCAATGTGGTGCTACATTTACATTTTTTTCAAGAGACGTGTTAATTATGAGCAAAATGGAAATCAGCAGGCATGTGAAAAGCTAGCCTTAAGCTGTCCTCTTTGAACTTCACATGTATAACAAGCTCCCTGAGGTGCAGTAAATTACTGTCTGTAAATACTTCTACACCGGTGCATCAACAATATAACAGCAGTATTTAATTCTCTTGGCCAGACTTTTTTGTAGGTATAGTGTCTTTTCAAATCAGATCAGCAGTAAGATTTCTGTGGCAAAGAGCTGTGTGTCAGGCACTTGAAATATGTTGACAGCCAATGAATAAAGGAATAAAAACCCTTTGCAAATCCTGATGGATTTATCAGCAAGACGTTGACAGAAGTCGGTAAACATTGAATCAGCCAAGAATCACAAGCAGCTCATCCCCTGCATGCCATTCCTGTTCTCCAAGGCAATTCACTCTGTGGTATTAGTCTGTGTTTAACCTCACCAGGTGATCGAACGCTTCTCATTCAGAGCACTTAAAGTGGCCTCCTGCTGGTTGAGGGGGATCAATACCAGGAGCATTACATCTAATCAAGCACTGATTACTTTCTCAACGTTGATTGCAATTGGCTTGGATGTCATTTAGTTTTGTCGAGCGTGTTTGGTTTCCATAGATTTAAATGATCACTCAACAGAAACTGACCTTTATTTTCCAAAAGTTGATTAGTTTTATGGAGACAAATCACGTGTAATGTCACAGCCTGCAGGTATTCGTTCCGTTAAAATTAACATGATTGGTGTAGTGCTTTTGTCAATTGCTCACTTTAAATCTTTTTACGCCTGTGAGTGGAACAGCATCTTAATCCTCATTTTCTTTCATGTTGCAGCACTGAACTTTCACACTTAATGCGATACTTCCTGTGGGGGATTTGTAGCTTTCTACGGCGAAAACATGAAGGTCAACTGTGATTTAAGCTTTTCTATATATCAATCAAACAAGCACATAGCTATTAGCACCTTTAGTCTGCATGGCGACATACTTTTGCAGCCTTATGTTTTCTTTTAATTCACTAACTGTGGACAGGGAGAGGCTAAAAGCATGCCAGCACATTCCTCTGGGGTAAAGTACTGTAATCACACCCTCGCAGCTCTGAATCTCCGTATAAACAAAGGTGACGCAATCCAATGTGTTTATCAATTTTCATCTTGTGTCGTCCCAAAATGAAAAGCATTTTTTTCCAGCTATGTCCAGCACTCTGGAGCAAGTTAATGGTGGCTGTGGCTCATGAGCAGGCAATTCAATGCCTTGTTCCTCCTGTCCAGAGGTCACGATGGACAGCTCAGCGACTTGCATGGAAACTCTGGCACTATGAGTCTGTGTCTGAGGCGATGCTTAAGAAGCAAAGTGTAAAGCTCGTCCATTAAGGTAGAAGATTATTATCTAAGTGCATATGAATGAATGGCTTCATTGGTTTATCATTGTTATCAGTGTTGTTGTTGTAATAGTTCTAAATACTACAAAATGTAATCTTTCTTTTATATTAGCTGTTACTGTTATTGAACCTTCAGAAGATTTGCTTGCAGGTATGAGGTTTTTTTGTTTTGTTTTGTTTTCAAATAAAGGTTTTTTAGCACAAGGTGTCAATTAGCTTCAAGTATTTAGGGGGGAAAAAATACGGTGTAGAGAAGTAAACAAGTTGTTTTCTTTTAACCTTGAGAAAATTCAATAAAGTCAACATTGCCATAAAACCTGTATTAACTTGAAAAATTTGCTCTGAGCTTTCAAATTGATTGGTTTTTTTTCCCTCTCGCCTGCATGTCGACCTCTCATAGTAACCTTTTCATCACTTTCCTACAAATATTTTCTTTTCAACACATCGCTAAGATAAACTCCTGGTGCTGTTTTGTGAAACTGGGGGTGTTGGCTGTAGAACGAGATTCTTCGCTCTGCATCAGACTGAGCAGAATTTAAGGAAACAACTGTTTCCTGGCATGTTCAGACCCCAACTGGGTAGAAGGGGCCAGTGATTTATTGCCAGTGCCCAGTTCACTTAAGGAACATGGGCTGTCTGGCTTTCCTGTTAAACTTTCCAATAAGATTCATTGTTTGTAAAAATGAGACCCATTTGCTCCACAGACCTCTTTATCTCAACTCTGATCAAAAAGCAACAAAGATTTACCGACACCCTGAAAATTTGTCTAATATTCATGCAGGATATTTCTCTATCTTTACCGTCAAATTGGAATATGAATACATTTTTGCTAAGAAGTACATGCATGTTTTCTTTTTGGCATATGTTGTCAAAATGCCTTTATCAAAAAAGAAGGAATTTGACTTTTACTCACTTTTTTTCATATTTATTCTGCAGTGACAACACTCCATACATTGATGTTGGAGGGCATGACTTTTTTGTACAACATATATGTGCTCGGGTTCTAAAAGTGGCTCAAAATGGGGGACGGGGAACATGTAGTTAAATGTTACATGCACTTGTTGAAAAGGGGAAAACAGAGGTATAAATATGTGCTCCAGTCAGTACGGCACAACAGAAGTTCAGTAAAGGCTTTAAGATTAAAAGTAGTCAAACTACTGCGGTTTTCTTATTTTACCCAGTAAATGTGTACATTTTGAAAAGCATTGTATTTTATGTCGGCATCTGCCAGTGGGCCATCACGATGAGAGTAGACATAATAATCTGGTGATTTGACAACAAGAGAGACTGAAAGTTCTCTGCAAACAGAAGGAAAAAATCTGCATAAGTAGCTATCAGCCAAAATGAGTTAAAAAAAAAAGGCATATGGGATATAGGGAAAAACACAGTAATTTGCATTTCTAGTTTACAGCACATCTACATTGGCTCTCAAATGTCAGCCAGTTGCTGCAATGGGAGACGCCCAGCCAGAGGCCTGAAGCTTTGGAAACCATTTTCACAAATATGTCCAGAACTGGTTTACTCCTATCGCTGCAGAATTTAGTTTGTTTTGTTTTTCACACTTTTCTAAAAGTTATTTCAGTTTGTGTCTTTAAACATTTCATTTCTTTCAAATAGTATGTAAAATGACGCTTCAAGCACTCTTTCCCACCATAATCCCCTGAAGGATGTTACCAACACACAGTGAATGAGAAACCAGTCGTCAATAACCAAATATCTAACTCACATGAAGCAGCCGTTTCAGAAGCGTTGGTCCTGTTTAGCAGTCAGGTATGGGTCGTGTGGTCAAAGAATGATATCACCAGGCCAGCATTCCTTAATTGAAACCACCAACTCCTCAAGCTATCCCATTACTCCAGGCAGGTTGGGGTTGCCAGGTCAAAGTAAAAGAAAGCTCCCATGCGTAATTTATGGTGCTCTTACCTCAGATAATCCATACATATAAGCTGTGGGGTTATGAAGCTTCAGACCCCCTACCCATCTGCAGCCAATTTGGCCCCAGCGCAATGATCCTTAAATCACACAAAGCTCCCAGACCTTGCTGACTTGACTATAGAGAAGACAGAGGAGCCAGTTTTCATTTGAATTCCCTCCGCATACCCTTCCTGGTAGATTTAAGGGGAATAAAATAGACCATGGGCATTAACTACCTGAACTAGTGATCCTGCTTAGAAACCAGCACCCTCTGCTCTTTCCTCCCACTACAGTAAATTGCACTGGAATGTGGCTCAAGCACCAGATCAATAAAACTTCTTTGCAATTTAACACGGACGGATGTTAGAAAACACACTAAGTATGCCCTGCTAAATTTAAAGCGACTTAACCAGCAATGTTTTTGTGCGTGGGTGCGGAAAGTGAAAGTGGGCTTCTTCTGTATACCCACCCCACAATATCAGGCATCAAACATATACGATCGGCTTAATCACCGTGAAGATTAACCTTATCAGAAATCACGTTTCTTCACACACTTTCAATTATGAAGACAAACTCTGTTGGGGAGTTGGAGTCGTGTTACACTGAGGATAGAAACAGATGATTGGCCCAAGTGATTAGAGATGCCTGCTGGCTGTTTTCCAACTGTGTTTACATCTTTATCAGAAAATCATCATCTTTGAGGGGAACGCTGCTCAGTCTGACAACAGGGGAACTTTCATCTCATGTTTTTGGTGTTATGTTGGACTGATTTGTCATCAAAGTCAATATTACTTGGTCACAGCAGACAATTTATACCACAAAGTATGAAGCATAGCTGCATAGTATCGGTTTTTGATGTTACCCATGCAAGGTAGGTACAAGTAAGGTACTTGTAGTAGTTTCTATAGTTACACTTGTCCAAATATACATAATATGTACTACATTCCCAATAGGTATTTAGCACTCTGTGAATACAAGTAAAAATCTGCTTTGACTAATAAAATAAATGATGTCAGTGGCCATCGGCGGTTGGATAAAACCCTGATGTTATGTAGCTGTGTTTCACATTTAATGAAATAATTTGTCTACTGGAATATTGATTATGAGGACACATCAGCATTAGCCATCTCTGACCCTGTCTCTTCCAAGTATGATACATATGAGTCAGTATATATGAGTAATTTCTGCACCACTGCTTGTGGTAATGTTGCAACACACATCAACTAATGTTGTTATTCTGATTTTTTTATGCAATCACTAAAGGGGGAATTTTTTTTTTTGTTTTGTTGAGGAAACCAATTATGAGATGCACACATTTAGGGCCTCTGCAAAGCATGTGCGAAATTTAGTTGAATTCTGTGCCGTAATTCTTGAGAAGATGTGGATGGACCATACCGTGTTATGTACTGACAGACAAGGGTAACCATGCCCCCTGTGGTGGGGGCATAATTATAAATGTCCTCATTATTATAAGCACATCCCCCTGTTTTCTCACTGAAACATGAATTTTAATTGTACTCTCCCTCATTTTCTCTTCTACTGATGTCTAATAAAGGCACAAAATGCCCATGATAAACAAGCAGCGGTGTACAAGTCACATGCTTAGTCGACGGATCCATCCAACCAAACCTCCTTTTTTACTGTGCAGTCATGTTTCACCTCATCCTGCATCTCCCCTCCTAAAAATAAAACATACCCAAACTGCCTCTATTTATAAAATGTCCCACAAGGTTGAAAACGAATATTATAAAACTGAATCGAGTTTATCGAGGCTTATGTATAACATGAGCTCTGAGACATTTTGAGGAGGTTCCAGAGAGTAGATCAGTAATGCAATTAGACTCAGTGAAAAGCATCCCTCACGGGGACTGTTGGATGCCTTCCATCCATTCTTCTACACTTTATTAAATACAGTTGCTGCAAATTAGATTTTCAAATTCTTCCTCGGTGGATTTAAAACATGCACACAGGGAATGTTGAAAGGTTCTGTAGAGGGTCAGCAGTCATCTTTCCACCAATTACCTCACTGAGGGCAGGTTTGTTGTAGGAGTGTATCAGAATTGGCATGCAGTACTGCAGAACATATTTTAAAGTTAATTCGTAAACACTATCAACAGAGGTGAGGCAGAGGAATGGGCTCACTAAACCTTGTCTGACAGCATTATCATGGCCATTGGTAACAGTGGAGGGCACTATGTAAACAGCTTTCTTCCACATGCCAATAAATCCAGAGCCATTACAGGCAGCGAGGTGTCGGTTTGCATTCTAAAAACAAGTTTCTATAGCCAAGCTCATGCATATACGCAAACATTCTCATGCATGCTTGCATATGTACTTGCACATGCACATTATACAAAAGAACACACACTTGCACAAACCATAAACACACACACACACACACACACACACACACACACACACACTGCATGAGAGAACAAACAAAGTAGGGATACCTGCTTCTGTTGCTAGGATACCAGTTCTTCTGGCTCCTAAGTAAATCAGGGTGACTGGTGGCACTGACTGCTGTGACAAATTAACACAAGCTGTTGCAACAAAGTAAAGGTAACTTCCTACTTAACACAAAAAGGAAACCACATTCCTTCAACTGGTTGCAGCATAAAATGAGAGGTTCACAAGGTTTCCAGTCTGCTGTAAAACTGACGGGTGTAAATATGACGGTGTTTAGCTCTTATAGTCCTCCTGTTCACACTGGCCATTAAGAGATTCTGTGAGTTCACCTGAAAATTAAACTGTATAGGCAGTCTGAGTTCTAAATTAACAAACAGTGTAATGAGCTATTCCCTCCTTCCATTAACCATCCCTTTAATTCAGATTAACAGTGTCCAGGTAAATACAGAGGGAATTTGTACGAATCAAAGTGATACTTAGATTTTAAATGTGCATAAGGAAGGTATTTATTGATGGCTATAGTATGAACAGGAGAAACGATTACAGCAAGTAAAACCTGTCTCAATGCTCATGCATGACCAGTGTTAAACACAGACTTTAAAAAAAGTGTGAACCAATCTATTCAATGGAAAGGTGGTGGTGGTACTGTGAATGCAAACTGCACTGACACACTGTGTGAATTCATGTCACTCCGCCTGCTGTGACCCATGCCCCCTCTATCACCATACAGTTATTGAGCAATTATGGCCATTGATTTTCTTCTCAGCACACCTCTGTATGACTGCTGGCCTTTGTAAGTGGCCTCACTGGACTCCTAACTGCTTCCCTCTGTGGCCACAGTATCTGCTGGAAGAAGTGGCCAGTTTAATCCTATTCCTGCCCTGTCACCTCAAGGTGCACAGTACAGTAAAACTCTTTGAAGGAAGCACAGCTGCTCGTCCAGTGCGAGTCTCTACGTTACTGATTCTCCAGGTGATGCATTTCTGACATTGGTAACTTTTTCTGTGTTTATTTTTGCTTTATTTCTCATCTGTCCAATGTGACTTTCCTGTAAACTAATTACAATACATGCCACAAAGTCAGAACCGATGTTTTATGGTACATTCATAGGAAAAACATTAGATTTGGATCTACATGCACAATCAACACGTCGTTTGCTCAGTAACATCATCAAGTAGCTTGTGATGAAGTATTTGCCACAGACAACCAGATCCCACATTTTAGCCTTTTCATCCTCTCTACTGATGGCCTGACTCCACGGGTCTCTCTTCTTTTTGGGGAAGTAAAGATAACTGTAAACTGGGTTTTTTATTGTTTGACATTCAATCAACCATGTCGCTTTTAGACATGGTGCCACTAGTTATTTAAGTTTCTTGCTGTCTCTTTTACATCACTTTTTTCATCCAAATGGGTCGGGACATGTCATCATGACATATGCCTGCTCTGAAATGGTTCAGACCAGTGAGCAGGATGCATAGAGCTTACATAAACAAAACCTTTGACTTGGCTACTATTAAATATACTTTTTTCAATAATATAATTTATTTAGAAATCATTTATTGGGCAGACAACTTCATGATTTTCAGAAGTTTAGATGAAAATGATCTAAATGATCTACACTGGAATCAGGTCTGGATATTGTCATTGCACACGTGGCATACATACAACAGGAGATTGTCCTTTGTCAGAAGGGTTCTCACCTATTAGGAATATTCACTTTGGTTTAAGTGAGCCAAGGGGCAGCGCCTGGGTAGAGCATGTAGGAGGAATTAGCTTACTCCAAAGCAAACAGCAAGAAAATTCCTTCAAATTGACATAGTAAGACTTTAGCTATCAGTACCAAGCAATGTGGAACAGCTTCATATCATCATGGAGGAGTTATAACAAAGCAAGTAAGCCAAAATACTGCCTCTCCCATTGTGTGAATGTTTGAGTTGTCTTCATGATAAATTGTGAGATTTATTGTCACACTGCTTTGACAACTAGGGACTGACACCAATAATTACTTAATTAGCAGAAATTAACTCAATGGATGGATGGAAGGAAGGAAGGAAGGAAGGAAGGAAGGAAGGAAGGAAGGAAGGACTGGTTAAACGATGCATAAAACTTTCATTCAACACAGTTAAGAGGAAAAGGTGAACCATGCAGAAAACTCATCTAAACCACCTAAACTGAAGCTGCAGGCAAAGGCATGTCAGCTATGCAGCAGATCCTAAGAATTCAGGGAGAAACCCTTTTCCTGTGAAACGTTATGTACCCTTGATAAATATCAAATGACCATAACTGGAAATACTGTGAGGTTGCAAATGAGTGTGCTGCAATCGTTCAGGAGTTAAAAGCACAGGACAGGAGCTCAGCAGTTTAGATGTGATGTTGATATGATGAACTGTGAAGCAGGCTGTCACTTGAACATTTTACCTCCAGTAGAAATATTTCTATAGTGCTTGGCTCAATATGAAGTGTGTGGAGAAAACACACACCCACCACATCCTATGCCTATATAAATCTGAGCAGTATAGCTGAAATCAATACCAATATTGATAAGAACACTTTTTGCAATATCGATATTTCCTACTAATTTGAATTTGAAAAAGATATCTTTATCTTCTGATATATTTTCTATAACATTTTTTTTATCATATATTTTTTACACAGCGGTGCTTTTGGCAATAATTGTTGCTTAACAGCAGGAATGTTCTGGGTTCGAGTCCAAACCAAGCCCTTCTGTATGGGATATGCATGTTCTCCTCATGCCTGCATAAATTCCCTCTGGATGCTCAAACTGTGTTGTTTTGTCTTATCATATCAGTCTTAGAACACAGTTACTTGTTATCACATGACGGAAGATTCACACTTACTGGAATGACACCTGAGTCGGATCCAAAAAAAGATGATTTTGCCAGCCACTGTTCCCAAGGACAGGAATGAACCTACATGTGTTATTTTTATGACAGAAAGAGACAAACCATGCCTTTATTTTAGACAGATATATTTATTTGTGTGACTTGACTGTGTCAAGTTTTACAAAACAAAAATGCACAATTGTAGCACACAATAATGACATAATACAGAGAAAGTTAAGAATATATGCAGCCACTGTATATTAATTATTTTGTGTTTAACTTCCTGTAGCCTGCTTAGTCTTTGTTTGTGTTTGACTCAATGAGAGCTGAGCTTGTACCACACTGAACAAAAGGTTTTAATTTCATAGCAATCTTAAACACATCAACATTTCTGTTAATATTAAAAGAGTGGCATACGCCATACCATGATGAAATATTACATTTTAAACTCAGTGTGTGTTAATTCCTCCATGCTGTTGTTGTCATTGTTTCTCAAACAGTAACTAACTGTGTCGTGGCTGCTCCTTTTGTTCTTGTTGGAACTAATTTATGCAAAAAAGCTTAAAAGAGAGAAATATAAAGCCTTCAAATTTCATAATCATATGGTGTTCCACATTTTTCAGCAGAAATGTGTTTTACAGCCAAATCCGTTTTACCAGAAAATCTGACAACATCTGCTGTAGGTTCAAACTGACAGGTCTGATCATGTTTGCAGGTATTTACAATGTAAACTTAAACACCTGTAAACACATTTCCAGAGTCCACTCTGTCCGCTAATATTTACATTTGACTCATCCATGAATATCTGCCTTCTTATTTAGTGTGATGCTGTTTGTTTCAATGTCTTCCAACATTTTGTTGTAAATAAATGTATTTCATTAGATGTTATACCAAAACAAGGTGTTATTCCATTTTAACCTTTCAGTATCTCATCTCAAACCAGATTATTTTGTTGCATCAGGTATAATACGAACCTAGTTATGACTGCACATTCTTGCAGGATTTTTATTTTAATGAATAAATAACATCATTTTCATCAATTGTATTTCATTGTCATTCCACTTGTCATTCCACAATATAAGTGACTATGAAGCAACAGAGCAAATTAAGGAATGTTTGTCACAACATATAGCAGATAAACAAAACAGAATGTGAAAGACCAAATGCTTTCATTGCTTTCTGGCGCAAATGCCCAGATGCAAGACCTGGTATTCGAATTTCCTGTTTTTTTCTTCTTTTTTGTAATTCAAGTGGATTTTCCAAAACACTTTTCACACAAAAATAGCTCTAATCCCTCCTTTTGTTGTCCTTGAAAACTTCATTTCATATAGGAAAAAGCTGGGTTATTCAGACCTCATAGAAAACCTTAGCCCTGACTTTGAGAATAGGGAGAAGCGTAAGTACCGGCGAAAAATCAGAGAAGATGAAAAACACTTTTTGAAAAGGCACAGACACACAAAAACATCCAAGCATCCAGTTCTCTTTTTTTGAGGTAGAGATGGGGGCAGGCTGCAGTGTAGTAAAATGTTTCAGCTACAGCTGTGTCAGAAGTTTTTCCACTAATCTCCTGAGTTGGGGATCTTTGAGTGGGAAACTAAATATCTGTGTCTGAGGCCTGTCACACAGTGATACATCACAGGATGATCAAAACCCCCTTTGGCAAGCTTTCACATTGTCTGAGAGAAGGGCCTCTTTTGAGAAATGAGGGATGGGGAGAGATTGGGCTGGCTGGTGACGGCTGTGGAAGGAGGGCTTGGAGGAAGAGGAGTAAGCAGGGTTAATCCCACACTGTCATTATCCTCACTTCTTAGCCACAGTCTGCAAGCTTCCCCGTAATGAAGGCCATTTCCAAGGATTTGCACCTGGCACAGACACCAAATTGTGCAGTAATTACCGATTCAGAAAGATTGCTCCCACCTTTAGCCTTTACGGTGGGTTATAAATAGTAATCCGTCGTCATTCTGCGCAAGTGTAAACCTGCAGAAAATGCAGCTCCTGACTTTCAATGATGTAAACAACTGCTTTCCCTGCATGAATGTCGACAGAGAGGTTGGTTTCCACTCATTCTGTGATCTATTTGTTAAATTGGTAATGATTTGCCTGAGGGGCTCAAATCATGTTGACATGAAAGCTTTTATGTCATCCCCAACTTTATTGAAAACAAGCATAGTGACAGGTGGAGTGAGGAGGGAAAAAATCTACGATTATGTTCATATAAATTGCTTGTCAAGGATAACAAATAAAACGTACAGTATAATAGAAATCATTTATGCTGCGCATGTCAAGGAATCTGGAACCGGCAGATTTCACTGCATGTCAGAATGTGTCGATATGAAGGTACAAATGAATCATCAATAAACACACCCATTTCCCATGTAGCTATAATACTGCTTTCCCATGACTTAACGTCACAGTGCATGCCCAGGCATGACGATCGAGCCCAAAACTCCCAGCCCTTCAGCTGCTGTTACTTCATCTTACAAAAGCTGGGCTTTTATGCATTGTATCACACAGACTGATGCATGATAACAACCATAAAATGAATTCATAAATCCTGTTAACTCATCCCAATCTTCTCTTTTTTTTTGGCTTACTTGTAAATTCGTACTGATTAATGCATAAAAAAATGTTATTCTATTTATTTTACTTGTGATCTGCTTCTAACCCAAGCTCTATGCAATTGTGTTTAGATACCTATAAGATATTGTCAGAAAGAAATGCAAGCTGCTCAGAAACCCATAATACGTATTGAAAGCTCAAGATTGTTTCAAGATTTAATTCCGGGGGAAAATCCCTTTGAGAGCTGGAATCAGTCATCATGCAAATCTATGAGTGATGAGATGACTCACAGATTCTCCTGAATGTCATCACCAACATGTAAAACTGACAAACTAGATTAACCAGGAAAATGTATCCAGAGTGGAAGAAAGTGTTTACAGATGAATGTTAATTCAAAGGTAGTCTGATAATATAATCTGGATATACAACAGGCAACTCAAATAAATGTATAATATAGAATAAAGAATGTAAGCTCAGTAGCTCTTGTGATGTCAGCTATACAGCAGTATGTTTACGATTGGTTTCTTCATTGGCTTGATAAAAGGTTCTTAGGCCTTTTAACGAAATCCACAAGAAATTACAAAACCATGTACAAATAGGATATTTCTTTTGTATCATATTTGATACATAAAGCATTTGTTAAATAAAGGATCCCATAAACATGCGTATCAAACACAATAACCCAGGTATTTGAGCATAAAAGTTCAACCATGACCATGAAAATGTTTAGAAGCAAAAATGTTGTTGCCTCTTTTCACTATTTCTTTTGACAGTGTTCAAACGCCATCGTGCTTTTTTTCATGTCAGATCTGTGAGATGAGGCAATCCTCTACATCTGGCCACTGAAATTAGCTTCACTTATGTCAAACTTGATGTAAAACAAAGCAACATATTCTCTCTTTATGTTTCTGTCACAACTGTATACAAGTTTAAAAAAAACAAAGTAGATTTTCGAGAAACTATCCACACTAGAATCATTTGATTGCAGATGCTTTCTCTGTTTGCCTGTATGTAGCTGTCATGAGCATCCCTCACTGGTCCTCACACCGAGAGACGAGTCGTCAGCTTCATTTCCTAAGTGCTGCAATGATCCATTCAGTGACCCAACTTGAACAAAGTTTAGTGTTTAATTAAATAGCTGAAGCTGTGGAAGGATTTTGCTGACATGCAGAGTGCCACGGGTGGGTGTTCGACAAGCAATGATTCACAGTGCATATAATTAAACGGTGGAATTAGGTGATAATATTCAATGGGTGGAAAAATAACCATTGCTCATCCTCAGGTGTTTAGACAAAAAAAAACATGCTGAATATATTTTCACAATTTACAATGAAAAACAGAGCAGTACAAAAACAATTCTAATTTCAGACTCAAGAATATTCATTTGGAAAATAAAAGCAAAGCAACATTAGCATTTGTAGCCTGAGGATATAGGTATGTATTGTATGTAAAAACTAATAATAAGAAAATGTTTTAGTGGAGAAAGTAAATGAAAAGCAATAATATGAACTGGAAAACAGCCTAATGTTACACAGTCACACAGCCTGCAGACATAAAAGCCCCACATTGAAAAAGATTATCAGCTATACTTTCCTATATAGAAATATTTGATGCACAATGGCCTCCATGCATGTCTTTGTGCCTTGTTATAATAATAAATTATGCATGAATAAATATGAATTTTGTGTTAGAGCAAGCACAAAGTTAAGAGATAAGCTGTTTGAGAGTATCCTCTACAAAACACATGAAAGCAGTTGCATTAA
Source organism: Chaunax sp. Z400 (assembly GCA_037577475.1). Taxonomy (NCBI): domain Eukaryota; kingdom Metazoa; phylum Chordata; class Actinopteri; order Lophiiformes; family Chaunacidae; genus Chaunax; species Chaunax sp. Z400. The sequence continues at coordinate 17,110,702 of CM075189.1, forward strand.
TTGCCTCATGATGTGGGTAAGTAAAATATAAGCATATGTAAAACACACATTTTGAGGTTTTATTGTATTTTCATAAGTCGCACACAGACCACACATCATATATTTACCCATAACAATCTGTGTACCCATTTCAAATCTGTCAAGCCTGCCAGCGCCAGATAAAAACCTGTTTTTAATGCCCTACACAGTTGGCACAAGCACAAATGAAAATGTTTTCAAGCATTCTGATCATGTGCATCAGAAGTGAAAGTGACTTGTTTGGATGAAACGCGACACTTAATTTCCCTGTGATGTCATTAAACTTGTTTTTCGGTGTTTAATAAGACTGGGTTTTTAGCACTTTTATGATGAAATGTGCAGCAGTCGTGACACCATTAAAGCATGGGGAAGTTATTTCATCCTGTTTAAAGCTGAGGGTGCAGGGAGGGAAGTCACTGAGGTGACACTGAGGGTATTTATGATCTGTGCCATTGTCATGTTAATGCAGTTGGAGGCTTCTGATGATCCTCAAAGCGGGATTATATAGTTCGTGCTGGCTCCACAACTCCACTGAATTTATACTTTTCCTGGAGACACAAAGGTCCAGTCTGAGGATTACTATACTGCATGTAAGAATCAATGAGGGGAACCTCTTGGCAATATCAGCACTTATACTTTGCAGACTAAATAAGCAAAGCACATGCATTTGTATGCTCAGTGTATTTGACAAGTGGAGTTGACCTTCTACTGTGGCACCAAACCTCCAGCTGGTAGTGCCCCTCCAGTGTTGCTTGATGTGGCCTTCACTTACATCACCTACATGCTGAAGTTTTCACAAAAACGACTCAAATCATCCATATTCAGTTGCAAAGCCCTTAAGACTATAGCTTTTGGCTGAATGTCACCATGCAAACAGGATATACTTCACTGCACACCCAATAGCTATTAACAGCATGTAAATAAAAACAGCAGTCACTTGAACATCTCATGTAAACGTTGTCACGTGTGATTTAAAGATCATACTTCCTTAATTTCTTTTCCCTGTTGTCTCAGCCCGGCAGGACAAATGTAACGCGCACTGGCAATGTATTTGACATTTGTGACGTGCCACTTAGTCATCAACTCGATGAAGTTGAACGAACTTTCTCACTCTGACTGCACAGTCAGAGGTGACTCAGGAAAGTGCGAAATAACACAGTGCCTTGATTGAGCAGCGGTAAAGCTGCCGTTTGGATTGGAGCGATAATTTGCATCCGCTGTTGCTGGCGGATTTATAACGTTTCCAAATGAAAATTGAATATGCAGCTCAACAGGTGGCGAGATTGTGCAACTTGGACTCGATTGCTACCCACACATGCACTGTGGACAAAGGCGAAGAATGCCAGGGATAATAACCGGTCTGTCTCTTTCATTGATTTCCCCCTGAAAGTGGGAAGTTGAGAGAGGGACTCCTGCAGGCTCCAGTGAATAGTCTTTTTCAATCCAAATCCTGAGAAAGCGCAGGAAAGCTCTCTATGGGTTACTAATTACTATTAAAGAACAATTCAGACTGCTTGATTGGAATATTGTTGGGGCTTGTTGATAGTCTTTAATCAGAGCTCTTGTCACAGAAAGAACTCCCTGCAAGATTGGAACAATTTCCCCTTATATAACACATAATCACTTCATGGTGTTGTTTTATTCTGCACTTTCTCTCCGTATTCTCTTTTCTCTATTTCCCCCTCTAAATTCCCACACGCGTCGCCATGAGGCGTCGCACCCGCCTCACCTGCTTCACTTCCTCCCCCTCTGTCACCTGAAGCAGCTGCGTTATTTCTGACAAATACCATAACATTACAACAACGTGAGTCAGGCGGGGTGGGGGGTGGTCCTACAGGCGTAATGTAGACGTAAGCTTCCATACCACAGCTGACAGTCAAAAACCGAGAGGACCGTCCGCCTTGGAAACACAGCACGGAGGAGGCGCCACGCTGAAGTCGTGCCCGATCAGAGGCGAGTTTTGTGCGCTCAGAGACGTCGCAGAGCTGGATCTTATATCTGAGAGACTGGAACTATCGCCGCTGTGAAGACAGAAACCAAACCAGTACGAAATGAAATCTTTGTCGAGTGGACGATTATAGTTAAAAAGGTAAGAGATCCGCGGCAGTTTGGGATTTTTATTTTATCTCTGCGTGTGAGCCAGGTAGCGAAGGCTGAGACTGATTTGAAAAACAACCGCAAAACATGTGGTTCTGGTTTGTGTACCCGCATAATTTCTCATTTCTGTGCGTCTTGTTGTTTGATTTGCAATATTCACCGAGTCTGCTCATTTCCTCTTGCCAGTAAATACGCCTGAGTTTAGAATGAATGTTTGACATTTCCTCTTTAACGTGTGTGTTTGCAGTGTTGCGTGCGTTCATTTGTATTTTTAATGGATTTTAAAACAGCAGTTGAAGAGAATTGATTGTACTCTTCTCTTCTGCAGATATTATTTGATCACAAAACGCGCACTTTTCATGAGATCTCTGCGCTTTTAGAACAAATGCGTTGCACGTATTTTAATGTTATGGGAAATTAAATGACACTGAAACATGACTGTGTAAAGGTCATGAAACAAAAACTAAGCCTCTGCTGATAACATGTTTAGTGTTTAAACGTGTTATTACCGTGCAGATACTGCTGGGAAGGGGTTAAATTTGAAGTTTAATAACTTAAATAGCCATAAAGTATAAGATGTTGCTGCTTTTAACCTTGTGAATGATCATTGTATATTGATAGAACATGTTGCACATGTTGGCTGGATTGTATACTTCAAGGTCTTTTCCAGATGTGTTTTGTCTCTGCCTAATATTGACCAGGTATCCTAATCATAACTCTTTTCTCCCCTTTCCTTGCAGTCACTGCTGCGGGCAGAGGAGAAGCACTTTTTTGCTTTTCAATTGGACCATTGTCCTCAGGCAGCTGCTCTTTCAATGTGGGATGCAGTTTTGGTGATTTCGCCAGGCTGAAATCCTCCAGGGTCAGGACCTCCCTCATGGCAGCGTTGCTCCTCGGGCTGCTGCTTTTTGCAATGCAGTCTCCCCCCCTTCCCTCCAGGCCCATGGCTGACGAGGGACCACCTTCACCACCAACTTCATCGCCTAGCGAGAACGGGACCACCGGCCACCCAAACGGGACCATCCAACAACTTCCTCAGATTATAATTATTGGTGTGAGAAAGGGAGGGACGCGGGCGCTGATAGAGATGCTCAGCCTGCACAGTGAAGTGGCAGCAGCTCAGAACGAGGTGCACTTCTTTGACTGGGAGAGTCACTTTCAGAAGGGCTTGCCTTGGTATCTCAGCCAAATGCCCTACGCCTACCCTGACCAGCTGACGGTAGAGAAGACGCCGGCCTACTTCACCTCTGGCAAAGTCCCCAAACGCGTCCATCAGATGAACCCTGACATCAAGCTGCTGCTCATCCTCAGAGACCCTACAGAGCGGGTGTTGTCGGACTACACCCAGGTCTTTTACAACCGTCTCCAGAAGCACAAGCGCTACCAGCCCATCGAGTCCGTTCTGGTGAGGGACGGCGAGATCAACCTGGGATACAAGGCTCTCAATCGCAGCCTCTACTACGCTCACATGCAGAACTGGCTGAAGTACTTCCCACTTGACAGCATTCACGTTGTGGACGGGGATGAGTTGATCAGGGACCCCTTCCCCGAGATGAAAAAGGTGGAGAGATTCTTAAAGCTGGAACCACAGATAAACGCTTCAAATTTTTACTTCAATAAAACTAAAGGATTCTACTGTTTGAGGGACCACGGGAGAGAACGGTGTTTACACGATTCTAAAGGCAGGGCTCACCCTCACGTGGCGCCTGCCATCCTCCAAAAACTCTACCAGTTCTTTCAGGAGCCCAACAAGAAGTTCTTTGAGCTCGTGGGTCGAACATTCAACTGGAAATGAACGTTTAAACGCGTGTCGGCCGTTTGGTGTAGAGTTGCTGGAGGATAATCTCTATGAGCTGTCTTTCTGACTAATAATGTAGATGAAGAAATATTGTAAGTACAATGTAAGTTTAAACTAAATCTATTTTTATACGAGAGCATTTGTTACAGGATGTGATGGAGTCAGATATCAGGGCAGAAAACAGTTCATGACATGCTCTGTTAATGCATCTCTTGGTTTTTTTACTCTTCATTGTCAAACATAATGGATTCTTTCTTTAATGGAGTCTCGCTGCTGTTCAGCTCGACTGATCGAAGCAGATGACTTATTATGACATTGATGATGACATTCAGACTATGCCAGTTAATGTGTTACATAAAGATAAGTACCAGACCGTTTCATGTTGTCATACATTCATGTTTAGCTTCATATGACATGATTAACTCCTAACTGCGTTTAGAGTTCTGATGGATGGATGGAAGACCTTTACCCGCTGCTATGTTTTTCTCAGTCACTTTCAGCCGCACTGAATATCTATGTGTTCTTTTTGTTACTCAAATGTTAACCAGTTATATACATGCTTTTGTGACGTACTGTAAATTTGTTTGTTTTTTTTCAAAAAAGTGCAGAATTAATACCATAATAAAGATGTATTTTATTTTTATCATGGCTGATATTTTCTTTCAGGTTTTTCTATTTTTACTCATACATTCGGTGCATCTCTGATGTGCATGTAAACATACTAAGATTTAGAACATGCTCTCGTGCTCTTGGGGAGATTCTTCCCGACATAATTTCATTCTGTATAATTCTCATCCGGCTCCAACCATTAATACTTTCTTTAATTGTCAGGGTGGGCGAGTAAAGTCTCGTATCGCAGATTTAAGCAAACAGAAAGCTATGAGAAATCAGAAGAACTTGTTTATGCCCAAGGGTCCAATCATCTTCCTCTGTTTTTGTAGAGAGGCAAGGGATTATTTGTTCAAATCTTAGTGCTATACTTTGAAAACATCAGCAGCACCGGCTCAAAGACATTAAGCTCCAAAAAAAAAACCTACAGTAGCTATTTCATATTTGAATATGGCCTAGATTTACTCAGAGGCTTAGTGAGTCTGCAGACACGATGTTAACCTCATTGCCCCATGCAGACCGAAGCAATATTTCCTTCCTTTGTATCACTTATTCTTTTTGCCCTCAGAGAGCAGGAACGTTATGCCCTATGATCTGCTTGCAGTTGCTGAGTAAGATTATCAGCGGTTTCCGCAGGACAGGTTTGACTGCTCACGTAGGGGTAGATGAATAATATACAGAGTATGTGAAGGTGTGGTGATTCTGATCTCTGCTCTTATCAGACAGCTGCTTGCGTCATTCGGTATGTGCAGTGATAACACGGAACTGGCTTGTTCCGCTATTAATGTTGCTTTGAACGTCTCAGGTCTCCAGATGGTCCTTTAGACATGTCACATCTAGAGAAACTCACAGGAATCTTTTTTTTATTTATTTATTTATTTATTTATTTTTACTCACAATCTAGAATACAGCAGGTAGGTAGAGTGTCAATGTAATCTTACTCTGGGTCAAACAAAGACTGATGAGATTTTCCTGATAAACCTGTTTCACACATTGCAAAATCACTTTCTTAAGAACAAGAGACAAAAAAGCAACACTTGGAAATAATGTAAAGCTGAAGCACCAGTGCTGGAAGTTGACCACATACGTTTTCTCATGCAGTATCCTGTAATTAACTATTTGTACTTGAGTATTTCCATTTTCTGCAAGTTCATAATACTTTTTATATAAAAGTCAATATGTAAGTAGCAAATTTCTATTGCTGTTAAATTTCTCAGATGGTTTAATTTAACTGTTAGGGGCAAAAAAAATCTAAAATTAAGTTGTTGAAAATAGCAGAACTTAGATTTTTCTGCTTTCCTCTCCAATGAAACATCACATGCACCCATTAGAGGCGGCCTGACCTTCTGGTTGGGAACCTCTGGACTTAACAAACTGTATATAAAGTAGATAAGATCAGCTCCACCTAGAGCAGCTGCTGAAATTGCTGCTGATGCGTTGCTGATTCAGTATTAGCAGTCTAAGCAGAGATTCAGACTGAAAATAGCCTCGCGTTAAAACAATGCAGACGACTTCATTGGTGCGTGTCCACATGACCTTTCTTTGTAACAAGTACTTTTACTTGTGATACTTTAATTATACTTTTTTTTTCACTTAAGCAATATGGAGTACTTTCACAAATAAGCAACGTAAAAAAAAAAAAAGGTCTGAATACTTCTGTCTCTTCTTCGTTGTTGGGCAGGGAGTGCACAGCCAGAGTTTAGAGCTGTCATGTTCCAGTAGCTGCCTGCTGTGGCTGGAGAGAACAATGATGAAGGTGAAAGTCAGGTGGTATTTCTTCCCCATCACATTACATATTTTATCCCTTGTTGGGGGGAAAAGACACACTTTAAAATAATCTGAAACTAAAGTTCAAGGTAGTGCCCTTCTCCTGAAAACATTTCAGCACATCCTCACTCTGCTGCCAGTGTCCCTGTCATGTCTTCTCTCTCTCTCTGCTCTCTTTACACACTAGCCAACATCAGCGTAGCATCTATTAAGAGTTCATAAACGCCCCATTAGTCTTGTCAGCTGTGAAGCCCTCTAAATTTTTACAGTCACAGATTTCTCTTAACATAACTTAATTAATCTCAGCCATATAATTAATTTGCCTGCTCACCCCACTTGCACTAAGAGCAGTAAACTGCAACTACAGCCAGGATTAATGGCCTTGGTCTCCTCCCAGCGCCTCCCCCTCCTCCCTCCTCCCTCCACCTCAGTTGTGACCCTCCTTTCAGTGGAACTCTTTGGTCCAAGTTGGAGCCAGCCTGTAACCCCCCCACTTTCCCCCCTCCCCTGCTGCCAGCCCACACTAGTTGTTCCTGAAGGACCCTGTTTCCCTTCAAATCACAATCAGCCAATCTCAGGGTTTTTCAAAGGATGATGTGATCCGATGGAGCAAAGCTCCTTCTGCAGTCACCAGGGCTGCAGCTCACTTAAATTGGAATAGATTGTTTGTCCACTCAATGTGTGAAGCCCAGCAGAAATAACACATGCACCCACTCGGATTCTCTCTCTCCTCCATATGGGAAGGCGTGCAAGCAAACTTACATACACACAAGCAAATGAACTGAGTCACATTCAAATTTCCTTTAGAGACACAGGAAGGGATATTCAAAAATAAAAGATGTTCGACAGGTTCTTTAACAATTGTATTTCCTCATTATTACGTCTACTGCATGACTCTTTTATCCTGCTTCTCAGGTCCTTCCAAATTAATCTTCTCATCCCAAATATGTGTAAATATAATATTTAAATATGTAGGCAAATTATTAGTATTTTGCATGTAGTGTACAAAAGGAGCAGGGATACATATTTCAATTTACTGGTTTACAAACGGTCAGAATTTCTCTTATTCTTTTTTCATCAATCATTGAACTGAGAATCTTTAGGGTCATAAGAGTTTTTAGAGACTTTGGAAATGCCTACTTAACAGCATTACATTTTGTCAGAGAAAAAAATAAAAAACACCCACTTGGAAACTACTTGTTAGCCCAAATTGATGAGAACCGAGATCAAAAAAGGAAGAAAAGGAAGATATGTTGAATATGATATGTTGATATGTTCGACATATATGTCTATGTTGCATATTTGTTTGGATTTTTTCATACAAATTGTTCTTTCGTTCTATAGTTCAAAATCATCTGTGTCCTTACACGCGTTTTCTCAACTATGACTGTTGCTTTATTGCAGGTCTGCTCACTGCACACTGACGGACATTCTAATGTGTCATCCATGTAAGTTGAATCACTGAAAATAACAGATCCCACCGTGGCACTGCAGGAAGATTCTATTCAGCATTGACAAGTACTCCCGACCTGAGATAACGCTTTATCTTCCTGACACAGGCAACCTTGAATCCAGGCAAATGAAAGGTATTCTCATAAACCTATACATCTTATCAGAGGCGACAAGCATCTTTGATTAAAACGCGACACAGACAAAAGTGAATTGAATAATCTACTATTGAATCAAAGCATTAGTTTGTAGGTTTCTGTCACCTTAAGTCAGTACTAAAAGGCAAACCGACCATATTTGAATTGAACGTGGTTTTGAGGAGCTTTTCTCCTTTTCACCATTAAGAGGTGTATTCATGACAACATTGAAAAGGCCTTTGACTCTGAATTAAGGTGTGTTTGATAATGGAATGAAAGAGACACACATTTACATTTACTGTGTGTTTCACATGTCTGAGAGGTAGCTGAAAAACAAAATATTCAGATAATTGTGACCCTACAGTGTTTCTGTTTATGCTCTATTTATTGTGCTGTGTTGCACTCACAAGGACAAGGGGTCCTTGTCCCTCTGAGCTATTGTTCCCACGACTGTCAAGCTCTTCTATTCACAACACAAAGATGGAAGATTTTACACTTGAATTTATTTATTTCAAGTGGCTATTTTTACCTCGGCCAGGGAGGTTATGGTTTCATTACCGTTTGTCTGCTTTTTATTATGACCATGCGACTAATTCCCATGAAACTTGGTGGCGGGATGGGGCATGGGTCAGGCAAGAACCTATCAAATTTAAGCTGGATATGGAGAGAGAAATTTCAGCTATTTTTTGTTTTTTACTTTCATTGGTATTTTTTCAATGCTTTCCCTGACCATGCAAAAACTACTGGACCAATTTCCATGAAACTTTGTGGATGAGTGGGGCATGGATCAGGCAAACATGAGTAGGACTGTTTGCTGTCGATGGAGACATGGACTCTATGAGTTCCATTGTAGTTTCCTTGATTTCAAACAAATGTAGATAAAGGTAAGTTACTCCTTTTTTAGCTGGCAACCTTATTTTTTATTTCAACTGTAATTATTATCAACTGTTTGCTAATTAAAGCTAATGTCATCTCCATGGATAGGAAGCAAACACCCTCAACCTGACCTTTTAATGTTTGCAATTAACTTTTTTTTAAATTTTCTATAATCTTTTTTTGGAAAGAATCTCACACGCTGTCCAGCACTTTTACTCTATGCAAAGTTCACATGAAAAGATTCTTTGTTGTTTTCTAGGACATTCAAAAGGTCCAATGACTCTTGACTATACTCTGGACTATAATGAGGACCACTTAGTAAGCCTGTTGCCATGGTTGTAAATGGTAGCTTTCAACCTTTGCATGCATTATAGTAATTAGTTACAATAATTTTAGCGGCAGAGTTTCCACTGTAAAACCTGTGTAACCTGATATTGAAAAAAACAACAACAATACCTCTATGGCTTGAAACACATGGACAAAAGCATGTTTTGCAAGCACTTTTAGACTTTTGATTTTGCCAGCTGATTCTGACAGCCGTAGCCAGCTAGCTAATTAAACTTAAGTTAATTCCAATTAACTCGCACTGACTTTTTAATGTTTCCAGTGTACTTGTCAAAGAAGTCTTACATTTTCACTCGATGGTTGCATATGATGCTACAAAGACTGAGGCTGAAGCTATATGTCAAAAGCAAAACGTTGACATCTTCACCATGATCTGTGTAAAGACAAAAAGAAAGATCTTATCTTACAGCGTAGGGCTCGTATTAGAATGATGAAAGAAAAAGTCTACGACAACAGTGTTTTTTATATGGAGAGAAATTAGTTTGAAAAGGGTACTACATGAAAAACTAGAAGCACTCAGAAACCATATACCTCCAAAAAAATGTGGCTTTACCTGTGATTGAGCTTCTTCCTCATTCCTTTTCTACCCATTCAGAGCTAATGGAATGTGAATACACATGCCATTAGTGAAAAGGCAAAAGGAGGGAGAGCACGAGCAGTACTTTATGATGTATGTGCACATATTCATGTCTACATGTGCTGTTGCTGTGCAAGCCAGTCATCGCTGTGCTCTGCTATCAGTCATTTCCTGGCACGGTCTCCTCTGGCAGAGAAATAAGCCTGCATGGCCAATGATAACTCCCACTGCTAACAGACACCTCTGCATGGGTGAAGCATGACTGCGCCCATAGATATCCCTCATTCCCTCTGTGTGTGTGCGCGCGCAAGCCAAAGTGTGTGGAGCATGCATGCTGCTTTCATGACTAGCTTTCTGTTTTTTAAAAGGCACACATGAAACCTGCAAAGGTCCATGCAAGGACATGTGTGTATGGGATTATGTGCATGTGTGTCCGTCCAAGGGGAGCAGTGGAACATGTGGACTTTGATACTGAGCATTTCAAACAATAGGCTACAGAACCAGACACTCCCGAAAGAGTGAAACCCCTAAAATAGCTCTAAATGAGGTCTTTAACTGGGAATGTTTTGTTTTTTGTTTTTTTTAATGGTTCCATTTGAGCTTGACGTCACCATTGATTTTACTTGGACGACTCTGATGCTCAAGTTATATTGCAGTATTACTCTTCATGGAAGAATACGTCATCTCTCCAGCCGAAAAGACACGAACAGGCTGTTAGCTCTCTCGACACGCAACAAATATTCTCTGTGTGCAGGCTGCATATGGTTCAAATTAAAGCTACAAGACATGCAAAAAATCACTCAAGTATCACATTACAACATAACTGAATTCTTTTGAGTGTGTTGTAAGTAGAGCTGCTGCATATTGAAACCATGTGTTGGCTTGTCCTTTGGTAGTAGTGTCATGCTGCTGAATACACACCAGTTCCAGGTCAATGAAAAACAAAACACATATTAATTATATTCTGATTAAATCTCTGGGTGTTTCTGACAGAGATGGAGTCAGAGGGATGACCAGGGATGCCAAAGGTCTCCCCTGCAATGTGATTGAGCCCCCCTGCCAAACACAATCACCATTGCAAAGTGATGCAAAACAACTACACCAAGATATAAAATGAATACAGACACATAACATCCACAAAATAATGCATAACAGATACAAAGAGGCCTAAAAAGACCACAAGATGAATTAAAATGACAGCTAGTCTGGGTATATTTCTTGTGTGTAGAAGGTGTTGGGGGGGGGGTCTTCTAGATGTCTGTGTCACAGGGCTATTGATGCATAATAATGCATAATAATGTCAAATAATCCACAGCTGCAAGATATTTTCAGTAACAAACTGCAGCGAGAATACTAAATATTGTAACTATAAATAATGTACAGTTTATTTTTGCCAGGAACCAGAGCTCTAAATGTGAGTCGTAGCACTTTTTCAACATGTTTTTCAAATGTGACCCCCTTCTTTGAGTTCGGGGACCAGTCCTGTGTTCCAAATTCAAAAGCCTGGATGATTACGCTGAACTTTAGAGGAAAATTACAAAAATATGAAAAATGAATTAAAGACTGAATAAAGACACTTCAAATAATATTGCTCCTCGTGATCTTTTCATAAAACTCCAGTTACACCTATCACAGGAACTGCACTCTTCCAAGCCAAACCACACTGTTTGCCATGAAGTTGTTTTTTCTTAAGCATTGCACAAACGTATCTCATATTCCCAAATGTCAACCCAAGAAAATAGAAAACAGGTGGTAAGTGTGCTTGCTGCGTAAAAGAAAAATTACATTCAATCACTGTGCCAAGGGAGGGAAATTTCCATCTGCCTTGTGCCAAGTTCTGCAAATAAAGAGAGGAAAATCAATTGGCAGTTTCATGATTGACCAAATCCCTTCACCCATGAGTCTTGAAATCCAATGATGTGCACATCTGATGTATTGCTTCTTATGTGGACAATGGTAATGCAATATTTTCACTAATTGAAACATGGTCATTTCATTTCACGTCCCTTTTTATTCTGTGCAGCAGTTTGTTTTTCTTCTGTTTTGTGACCAGCTGAGAAATCTTTGCCATAAACACATTTCTGTTTCATTATGTTTGTGACATTTTGTTGGTTTTGTACCTGTAGAAACTTACAGTGACACATCAAAGTAAAACATATTCTAAAGAATTTGTAGCATCTTTTAGGAATCTTTTCTTAACAAACAAACAAATTTTGACATGGCAAAGCTCTTTAACCACACTGCTGTTTGGGCGTTTCAGGTTGCAAAGAGCTTTATTGCAACACCAACCTCTTCTGCTGAAGTATTACGACAATTGCAAACATTCTATTTAAGTTTTGAATGTCAAATGTTGTCTAATGGTGCTGAATAATACGTTTGTGACCTAAGGTAGAAAGATGATGAGTAATTCAGCTTTCCATGCACGTGCAGTTCAAGTCTTAGCGTGGTTTTGCAAAAGTTTGGAGTTAATATCATGTATCATACAATCCCACTTCAAAAATCCAAACTATTATCTGGTCCACAATGATAAAATCAACGCAAAAGTAAAAGTCCTGCTTAAATTCTGCTTCCACTAAAGTGCAGCATGTAGATATATCTTATTGGAATATTATTATAAATTCTTTAACATGAGAGCAGGGTTTAAAGGATAGAGAAAGGACTACAAAAAAAACTTTGTACTGGAGGACAAATAGCTCAAAATTGAATGGTACTGGAAAACAAAATAAACACATCTCAAATAAAATACATCTCTAACACGTCTGAGTCATTAAACTCCTGTGTTGCTCATGTTCAGGCCTGACTTCCAGATTTCTCACCACAGCAGTAAAGAAACACTGACATCATCTTTACTATGCCTTTTTATACATCAGGGATTTTGATCTGGCCTGCTTGTCCTTGAAAATTGGAATCGCAAATCAAGCAGACTGATTTAATCGGATATTTTCATCTGACAACCTTGGTTACAGAACGTAAATGCAGCATGTCAACAGCATGAATGCAAAATGTCTCTCAGAGCCAGAGACACATACGCAGCATCTGTGCAGGATCTTCCACATCACAGAATCTCTCGATTTCCTACATTCCCTCTGAAGTCGGAGGAGAAATACACAACATCCTTCAATCTTCCAGATCAAACGCACTAACCAACAATCCTGAGCAGCATCCCAGTTTCTATCACATCTGTCAACGTTTTCAGGTGCTCCGCCGCCGTTTAGTTCCCCAACAAGAACAAGTTTGAAGATTAAAAGTCCCCCAGAGAGAAGTGAGAGGAGAAAAGGGGGGGGGAGGTCATTGATCTGGTTGTATAATACTGTGCAGTTTGCCATAGGTCAATGCAGTTCCATCAGCTTTTTTTTACCCTTTGGTCAATATCCATCTCAAGAGGCTGCAGACATTGTCTTCCCTCAGCCTTCAGCCACTTGTATTCATCTTCAGCCGACCGCTGTCGGTGTGAAAACAGAATCAGATTGGAACAAGAATGGTTAAAGGAAGAGGAGACTCTTTGCAAGCATGGCATGCAACAGATAAATAGAACAGCAGTGGGGTTTTTTTTCTGGTTTATAACTGGTCTCTAGAGTGGAACCCTAATCTAATGACTTTCATGGTGAAATATTTACACATTTAAGGCAAGGTTACGCATCACCCTGATGATTTTGACTGCAAAAAGAATAAGCACAAAAAAAATAAAGCCTTTTTTCCAATATTGACACTTTAAAACTGTGGAGGATGTTGTTGCTGCTCCCTCTAGTGGTTTCTTAACTCCCCTTGGACTCAAAGGAGAGAATATAAGGACATCTATCTATCTATCTATCTATCTATCTATCTATCTATCTATCTATATACATACTGATTGATCAAGATGTGAAAAAGAAAATGTTGATGTTATAGTGAAATTAAGTTAATTTTATTTCTATGTTTATATTTATTTTACTTTATTTACCATTGAGCAACTCCTTTACTTATCATTGGGTTGTGTGATCTATAAAAAGGCATTATATTTTTTTTTCAATTTTATGTTTTATTTGTAAAGTCTTAGGCTACAAAGTAACTTCTAACTGTGACTGTTATTTAAATGGAATGGAATAAAAACCACAGACTTACCTTCCCAGCTGTAGCCTACTTGAGTAAAAGTATAGGTAATTCATAGCGATCCAGTCTTGCCAATCTGTCACAACTGAGGGCAAAAAAATAAAAAATAAAATCCAGCTTTTTGTTTATTGGATAATGAAGATGTTACAGAGTTTAATGTGAGCCATTGGGATTTGATTCAACTGTCCAGACTCCATTTTGAAGTTGGTTCTCATAGTTCAACTCGGGATTTAATGAGACTGCTTTGCATATTTCCTTGGCAACTGCCTTTCTATCATTAGGCCACTGTTCAGAATTTCCTTAATAGTAGTTTCATTCCGATCCAGACATTTCGTATGGAAATGTGACTCCTCCCTGCTTTGACAAAATGAGGCTCTCAGCAGGAAGGATTTTGTTTCTAACTCAAAAACAAGACCCAAATTAACATATCAAGGGGCTTGAAGAAATTATTCTAAACATCTTCCCAGTGGACATCTGACAATAGATGTCTGGTTGTATTGGAGTGATGTTTGAGCCATTTGAATTTCTCTGGCTGTAATATTTCCCTGCTTTTTTTCATGCTCTTGTTAAGTAATATTGAGCCATCTATTTTTGGTACTAACTGTATTTGTCTGTCTTCAAGATTTCCATATAGAAACAAAAGAAAACTCCAAACAAAACCACATCCTCAGATTTGAGAGCCCTGTCATGGATTGCCTGTTAAGATATTTACGTCTCTGCGGGCTGAACTGAAGTCACACTAACAAATGTTCAGAAAAGTCACCTCGGTGCCATATTTCCAATGATGTCAAATGAGCTCAGTGTGGCTTTTCTGATTTTATTTGAGAAATAGATGACAAGTGGCGCTGATGATGGTGCGTGATAGCAGTGTGCGAGGCTCTAGAGGGTGCATTAGCCACTGCCGGGCGTCTGAGAGGGTGAGGGGAAGTGGGAGAGGGGCTTAATGTCTGTCTACTTCTATTTCCCTCTTAATTTCACACCCTGTTGGGTCAGCCTATTGACTGACTGCTTATGGTGATACTGGCGGTCCACCAGCACTGCAGAGGAGGTAGTGCTTAGACCTCCTCCTCACTTCTCTATTTCACCATGTAGAACCTCCATTTATTTAATAAGCTGATGCAAGGCCCATTCTCACCCATCCGTGTGTATTTCTAACCTGACTGCTACACTGGGGTGTGTGTATGGTGCACTTATCAGGTTGTAGCTGTGGGCATTCCCACATGACTTAGTGCACACTATACATCTTTGTGTGAGATGAGAGGAGAGTGATTCTACATGCACTCTGAAGCCTCTTAGCACCTTTGTGTCCCATGTGTGCTCAGCCTTGAGATCGATATTCCTTTACTCTTTTTTTTTTTGCCTTTACTCTTTTTTTCCTTAACTCTTTTTTTCCCCCCTGAAGTTCTCAAACTTTTTAGATTTTACACAGAAAGCCAATAGTGGAGAGAAACATTTTCCCTCAAGGCCCATCCATGGTGGGGAGGAGAGAAACACAGCGTGACCACAAATGACAGCAAAACCGTATACGGACTTTAACACTGAGCTGAAGCAAATTTACATAAATTGGGTAAATATTATAAGATATCTCTAATATTTCTTTCAGGGAGGTGGGGAGGATAATTTATCATTTAATCATTATAATGATCATTATGAATAATAATCAGGGTATCAATATTTGAAGGAGTGCTGAGATGTATTTTAGGTATTCATGAGTGCTTCTAAAAAGAGCCTAAATTCACCAATGTCTGTAAGTACAAATAATTGACAATGTGTTGATAAAAAATTTAGCAAAACTGGCAGATCCAAATCAAAGTGAGCCCCTGCAGTGGTCTGCTTTGTATATTTTAAGGCAGTGAAAGGATACAGATACATGTTAACTCCAAGTCAGTTACATAAAACAAGAGTGATCGGAGAGCGCAAACCTCCACCAAGGCCCAACAATCCTCCACATAAGTGTTATTCCAGCAGTACCAGTCCCATCTCTCAGTTTCTGGTAAAACAGCCATATCTCACAATGTTTAAAAGAATCCTTTCAAAAAAATCCCCAGAGGTGGTAATGAATCAACGTGTGTATAAAGCCAGTGAGGCGGTTAGACAGGACGGGGTGTGTTTGGACGATTTATTATGTGTATGACCAACAACTGGAATATTTAAAAAGCAGGTTAGCAGCAAACTCAAAGAAGAAGAAAAGCAACCCAAAAAAAAGTCCAGGAGCTCCCTGACCTCAGATCAGAGGATAAGATCAACCGCCATGTAAGAACAAAAGTAAATAATTGCTCTTGTCATGTTATTCTGTTGTTTACAAAGTGCTGCGTGATGCTGGCATGCCATCTAAAATCACATTCTGGTCTCTCCAAGGTTCTGATCCTGCTGAAAGCAGCTCAGTGCCTCTCTCTCTCTCGTGTTTCTCCCTCGGCCACAGTAGTAGAAAGATCTAGTCTAAATAAACAGACGAATTGTTCCGCATGGTGTTCTTTTTTTTGCTGCATAGCAGTAAAATAAAATATCCCTTCATCTGAACTCTCTCACTCTTTTTCCTTTTCTCTCTCTCTCTCAAAGAAACAATGTGTTTAAAGAGAGAGAGAGAGAGAGAGAGAGAGAGAGAGGGAATGAGGAGGTAGAAAGTGGACGTCTACATGCAATATATGTTTCTAAGGTATTCTGTAAGTTATAAATAATTTATTTGTAACTGTGCTTTGTCACTAAAGCTAACCCAAACCCATAAATCAAAAGAATTCCAGAAATGAGGAGGAAGGTGATCTAATTACGTCGGTTTTGGGAAGGGTTGCAAAGCTTTTTTTCTAAGCCTCTAGGACTCCACAGATCCACAGTGGGACCCATTTTCTCCAAATGGAGAAGACTTGGAATAATAGTAGTGAAACTTAACAGAAATGGCCAACCTTCCAAAATCCTTCCAAGAGCAAGGCAAAGGCTCCTTCAGGAAGACACAAAAAATCCAAAGAAACAGCTAAAGAACTGCAGGCCTATAAATACAAGAAACCAGGAGAGGGTCCAATGAGAAATGTAGTTCACCAAACAGTTTCACACAAATTTAAATGGTGCTTTACTATTTTTTTTATGCAAACTGGGGCTTTCATGATTTGTAAACTGATGTTTTAAATTGAGAAATGTCATATATTTTATTAATGCTACAAATCAAATTGGATCAAAAAGTATTTTTTAGTAACACCATGTCAGGGGGAGTCTCAAAAAGCCCACACACAAATGCAGAGAAGTACACAAACAAGTCTGTATATAAATGGAACAAAATCCAAATATGTTTTCCAAATTGTTCAAGTTTTGCCCATTAAAGAAATATTTACATGGAGAAACTCATTTATATGTAAATCCCCAAAAATATGTATGAATGCTTCTGTGTGCATTCATTAGTAATGAGACTGATCTGACCGTTTAATTCTCATACTGGTAACTAAAAGCCTCCAGTAGTAATTCAGACACCATTGTAATTGTAAACTGTCTATGTGCTGTGTGAGAATGGAAAGTTAAACAACCTTATTAACAGTCATTAAGGGCCGTGGATGTCCTTATAGGACAATGATGTAAACAAATCTTCTCCATGTGGCAACCTCTGGGGCTGGAAAATGAAGTCAGCATAAAACAAAACACTGCAGTTCCTCAAATAAGTGCTTGAGGCTGGACCCAAAAGAGAGTCAGTTCCTATAGACCCATATTATTATTATCGGGCTCAGTTTGTTTGTTTGTCTGTCTGTTAGCAGGAATACACAAAAACTACCTGACAGATTTTCCTGAAGCTTCGAGCACAGGTTGGGCATGTGGCAGGGAAGAACCCAATCAATTCCAGAATGGATCCAGATCAAGGAGCAGATCCATGATTTTTTTCTTTTTTCTTTAACATTGCAAGATATGCCTTTTTTGACCATTTCTGCGTCACATAAACTACCTGATGGATTTTGATTAAACTTGGTAGACGGTTTGGGCATGTAGCAAGAAAGAACCCATTAAATCTTGGAGTCGATCCGGATAAAGGGGTGGAGTCAGGAATTTTTTCTATGTTTTTTGAACATTACTATAAGGTTTTTTGACCATTTTTGCTAATTACCATCAAATTACTTGATGGATTTGAAATCGTCTATCCAGATAGTGGGGTAGATCCAGGTATTTATTTATTTTTTTAAATGTATTTATTTATTTATTTATTTATTTCCTATAACATTGCAGGATGTTTTAACATTTCCCCTTATTACATAAACTACTAAACCAATTTCCTAAATGTTTTAATCAGATGTGTAGGATTGTTCCCCTGAGGTATATACTCTGAGTGCCATTGGTTGCTCATAAAATACCCAACATTACATCAAAAGTAAACATGTTTAAATTGATTTTGGTCTGTTTTGCTCATCGCCCCATTCATAATAAATGCATTTTTCTCATTCAAGTTATTTAAGGCTTAAAGTTCTGACTTCTGCTTGAAGTGAGTTTTTTTTTTTTGTGATTCAAACACTGGTTTCCTTTTATACCGTGAAGCTTATCTCCTTCAATCTGCAAACTAATCTTTGCTCAAATCACACCAGAGTAACACAATTCTTGGGAGGAAGATTCAATAAAACACCACAGACAGTAAATCAGGTCTGTCTGCAATGGAACGGCGACGTCTAGTGAAATTGGTCTTCTTTTCTAGGTCACAGGAATGAATAAGGTAAATCACCAACTTGTAATCTGGCTGCTGTCACCTTGACTAAAGGACCTTATCAGCAGTGACAGTACCGGAGCCATTTTGTTTGCAGGGTGTAAATAATGTTACACTGGTTATGAAGCAAGATAAGGTGTTTCATGAAATGTGAGCCACCTTAACTGATTTTGACAAGTGGCTGATATTCCTGGGAGTTGATTTGGTTTGAGGTGGGAGAAAATCGAAAATCAGATACAGGAATAGGTATAGAAGCTCAGATGTCAGCGCAAAATGGGGCTGTGCTTTTTCCCTATGATGCAGAGGGTATCATCACTATTTTGTGATGGATGTGTGAAAAAACGGGAGGAACAGGAACAGTGTATTTATTTATATACAGGGTGTTACTTGTTTCTCACACTTAATTTAGCAAGAATGCTTTCTGCAGAGAAAGACAAAGAGTAAAAAGAAGCGGAGTAGATTTCACATGTTTGGAGGTAGAGTTCCCTATGGCAGCACATTCCCAGCATTTGTTCACTCTCCTCTCCTCAGTGTAGACCCCTGGTGTTACAGGATCTGTAAAGGAAGCTTCAAGCAAAAGGCTTCTTTAACAGGAAAGAGAGCCATGTCTGGTCCTGTGATTTGTTATTCAGTGAACTGCATCTCTGGAGAAATGGATTTACTGGAGTGCCCTCTGAAGAGAGATGAGGGTCAGCCCCTACCTTGGAGATGCCATTTGCGGCTCGATTCAATTGTTAATGTGCAGCTTTGAGAAAAGCAGGCAGAAAAACATTCAAACCGCTTAGAGTTCCGGTGATGAAGAAAGATGAAAAAATGGCGGAGGGATTAGGGGGGCAGGAGAAGTCGGTCCTGTGGTTTCTTTCTCTCGCAGCACTGCTTCTCAACTTCTTACATTCTGCTACAACTTTCTGCTGCTTAGGGGAAAAATATTACAAGTGTGGAAACTGTCGACCTCACATTCCTGTTCGCTCGTATAGCTCAGAGGAAAATCTCCCCTTTGACCCTGAGAATGTGTGAGACCTCACACTGAGAGTGAAGGCACGACAAGTTTGGGTTTACACCTGGCAGTACTCCACCAGTATGTGTTGTAAATACCCTCAGTTGTATGTTACTGCACAGTAGTACATACAGTCTGAGTTAATATGCGTATTTGCATGTTGGATAAGAAGGTTGATATTCGTAATCTCTACAATATGAAACTGCAGTCATCAGCTGATTAGCTTTAACGTCTTATCATAAGTTTAGTTATCTTATCATAATAGCAATAGCTAGCCTGGCTCGTCCAAAAGTTGGGGTTAGCTCACTAATGGCTGTATCAGGAAGTATCCACTTCCAGACAAGAAATAAGCATTGTTACTTTATCATTTTATCATTACTTTGAGTTTTGTAAAGATTAAACAAACAATGCACATTATTTAATCTGCACAAACACTGACACAGTCAAGCTTTTGAAGGTAACAAGTAACTTGAAATGCTTTGTCCTTTCTGACAGCTAATGTTAACGCCAACACTGCTAGTAGTCCGCCTCTGTTTGTGATAGTATATAGGCCTACTTGGACTCGAAGGCTAATCCCTTCCTCTACCTGGACCTGGCAGCGAGTGCTTTTTAATTGAACGAATATGACTTCTGTGCCTTTCCCTGTATCATTATTTGCTAAACAGAGGCTACAGCAAATCATGTGCATTCGTATCTCAGACAAGCTTTAATGTGATTAAAATTGAGCTTTAAAAGTGTGGCTTTGCGGGGTTTTTTATAGCTTTAGCAGCTATTTTCTATGCATATATGAGAGCGATATCAATCTTCCCATATGATTCTCATATAGAAAGCAACTCAGATTGTTTTTCAAGATGTTGAACTCTTCCTTTAAGAAAAAAATCTCTGTCATAAACAGGAATAAACAAGAGTAAGAGCACGCTGGTGTCTCAGTTTGATGTAATAATTTCATCGCCTTGCTCAGAGCTGCTCCGACTATGTAGGACAGGGTTTTCAATGGAGAACTTATGCAGTTAGTTTAAAATGTCAGAGAAAAAAAAGCCATTCTAGCATTGCTGTAGTTTTTAATATTATTGCTGCACTGTTGCTGCACTTTTTCTTCAGACCCAAGAGGAACAGTTTGGAAAATCATAAAATATTAATCCAGGAGAGATGGAAGACGCAGGAAGTTAAAAGTTCTGAAATCACATGAATGAGTTGCTATTTTCAGGTACATCAAAGATACATATATATATATCAGTTTAATTTTAGCATTTTTACATTCACCAAGAGAAATGCAAAATATGCAGTAGTGGTTCTGTTATGAGATGTGACATAGATCTCTTTTGAAGAGACTGTATCTTTGCTGCTTATTTAGCATCTCCTAAACCTCCATTTCAGTTTTCATGCATAACTTTTCTCTTCCTCTCTTTACTGAAGTAATTTCCTCTGGGAAAAGCCGGCTTGAAGCTATATATCCTGATCGATCTTATTGTTTTCTTATCCTCGGTGAAAGAAAGTTGCATCTGTACAGTATGTGACCAAAATAGCTGAAGATACATTAGTAAAGCTACAAGTCGGTAAACCTTTGACTATTTACATTTCCTGCGACAGGTCCTAATGCTCCTTACCACATATTCTGGTGAAGCCGCTCCATCATATTATTAAATATCAATGTATTGTTTTCAGGATTTTACATTTAAGGGAAGCTCCAATGCTTTGGAGACAATGTTTTCCTACAATAGAGATTCCACAGATCACAGTAAGGAAGAGCATCTGTTTGATTCACTGTTTCTAAGTGAACCTCTTTGGCATAAAATAAAACACCTTCACACATTGCACTATTTTAATTAAGACGTGTGGTCAGTGAATTGACCATCCGCAGCTTTTAAATGAGATATTGTACCACAAGAGGCTTCAGTAAACAAAGTAACCTTTCCAATTTAGAAGCAGCAGACCTGAAATACCAGGCCTGCTTCAAAATTGATAAATTCTGTGTGTGTGTGTGTGTGTGTTACTCAGGGGAAGGAAAGCCTCATCTGGTCACAGCTGACAAGTTCAAAGATGGTCTCTATACTTATAGGTGAAGGAGCTGCTCCATTTCAAAAACAGCTTTTACACACTTTTGTACATAAAACACAAAAAATTTAATTTTTTTTGCTACTTAATCACCTGTGATCATCAATATGTTATCATCACATGTCAATAGAAATACAGAAAAAGAATTTTTGAATCATTTAACAACATGTTTTACTTAATCCTCCTTGCATGAATGTGTATTCAACAAAATGTCTGCAGGTTTTACAGCTGTTCAAACTGCAAAAATCCTTCAGTTATATTTTCCTATCTTGACTATACCATATCTTGTAATACCCTCTTTATAAATACTGAATAAGACAATCATACCCAATATCTAAAAATATAATATAAAACCAGTGTAATGACATATGTGTGATTACTGGCACCACCAAGTGGTGACTGTAAAAAAAAAATTGTATTTACTTTATGAGGAGTCAGTGAAGTTGACACAACCATTATTACTCTAATAAATAATGTAACTTAAATATGCAGTAGTTCATCTTGAGCTGACAATAACCTCCAGATTCATGGAACCCATATACACAACTCAGACACTTAGATTTAGTTTTCATAGCAGGGTTTGGGAGATATTTGGAACAGTATCTTGACAAGGCATCTAGAATAAATATGGTATCATATTTCCCCTCCGACTGAGCTACAACAACCCACAAACCAAAATATACCAAGAAAAAGCACAAATAAATGTAGCTTAACAAGCAGGATGAATGCTTTTGATTTCAACACATTATCAACTTCCACCACACGCTATGAGAAAAACCACAGGTCAGATTATTAAATACAACTGCTGTCATACTGTTGTGTGAAAATGGCAGGATTTTAACTACATAAAGACAAACTTAATAAAACAAATGCTACAGGAAATGGTTGTTGGTCACAGTTTATAAGACACACAAATTCAGGATATCAAATGTTTAAATATCCTTTGAGGAGAAGTTATTGCCGTTAGTTGGTTAATGAATACTTATTCTAACGGTTATATTCTATATTATGTTACTATAAGGAATTATTCTGATTAACATGCTTGTCCACTGCCTACTTCTTTACCATAGACCTCCATTGTTGTCCTAAAAACACATCAGTGAGTTACACTCTTGTGTGGGGTGACATGTTTCTTTCTAACAATAAACACATGCACTGCGGATCATTCTGAGTCAAAAACATCTCGGTTAATTGTGTTTTTATATCAGTATATGCTATAATGCATGGTATATTATACATTATATTAAAGCATACTCAAAGTTCTGTGCACCGTGGGAACATTAACAATGTATCGTGGCCCCCTCTAGACGTTCCTATGCATCCCCAGTAAAAAAATTCATATAATACCACCCCTGCACTTGATGGTTTTCATACTCCAGCTGGGATCAAGTCATTATAGTCATTGCACAGTCAATTAACTTCCATTCTCTGCCCCGCCATGTCCTTTAAACCACTTGAACCTCATGATCAGGGCATAACGCTTCGAGATCCATGGATTATATGAATGGAGTGGCTGTCGGACTGAGAGACTGTAGGCAATGAGGATGAAATAGGCTCCACCTGCTTGAGTTAATGGGGATGGATTGTGTCCGAGGTGATATAGAGCCATATTTACTGGAGGCCACAGCCAGGGCAAGGACCTGAGCTGTGAGCCATCGGAACTGCAGCGGCACAAGGAGACTGATGCCTGCTCTCCCAACAGGCTATTACACATGTGACCGGACCAGAGGTGGCCAGGAAAATAAGGACCAGGATTCAATGGTCTAGAGGTTGCAGTAATTAGACTTGACCATGCTGCTGCTCATCCATTATTCCTGGTCCCAATGTTGCTCATTCAGAAGAGCTAAAGCAAGGCCTTGCTCCCACTTAGTGTGTGTGTGTGTGTGTGTGTGTGTGTGTGTGTGTGTGTGTGTGTGTGTGTGTGTGTGTGTGTGTGTGTGTGTGTAGGTGTGTGTGTGTGTGTGTATCTGCATGCATACAATTTATAAATAACAATAATTAAAAGCCTATTGCCTCATAGAAGATCCCATAGACGGTTAGCCCCCTAACTAACCACTGTAATTGGACCAGAGGACTTGTATTTACTTTGATTTGTATTCACCTCATGACATTTGAGGAACATTATGTTGTTGTTTAATACAGTAATAATGGATCTGTGGTGCATTTTTGTGGTAAATAGACAGTGTTTTTTAGCCTTTGCCTTATGATTAAGCTCTCTCTTCATCATGATGGTGTGATACAACGCCTGCATTATTGCTGATGCCATACCATACCGCCCGTCCATGTAACGATCCATTTTCCCATCACTTGCGACCCAAAGATACTTAAATCCCTTCGCTTGAAGCAACAACTCATCCCCAACCCAGAGGAAGCAGTCCACTGTTTTCCGGTAGAGAACCATAGCCTAAAATTTGGGGGTACAGACTCTGAATCTCGTGCTAGCTGCTTCACACTCGACGGCAAACCACTCCAGTGCAAGATGAGGATTACGGACTGAAGAAACCAGCAGAACCGCATCATATGCAAAGAGAAGAGTTCTACAAACCAGACACTCTCCTCACCTCAATGTGCCTTACTTGCTAATAATTAATAACTAATAGAATACATCACGAAAAGGCTAATGTGTTGCTATTAAATAAAATACCAGAAATGACAGCTAGGAGAAAAACAAGTATTTAATACTTTAAATGTAAAATCAAACCGTGTTTCTAAAAAAAGAACAGAAGAAAAAAACAAAATGAGAAGCAGACAAATGTCTCATGTCCTATGAACATGATCCAAAAATCTGCAAATGCTTGTTAATTTTTCAGTGTATTTATAAGAGGGGAACATTGTGTTTACTTGTTTTAACAGAAAACATGCTTATGGCATCAATGCTTCTCACAACAGGCAGTTGGCACATACATGAGAGCTGTAGCGGCCAATGACAGCCCTCTACAGCCACCAGCAGACGCTCAGTGTTGTTGCAGGTTATGATCTGCATAAAGTGTACTTTATGCAGATCATACTTTTTAAAAAAATCAAATACTTGCAGAACTGAAAACAGTCCCATCAGATTCAGCTGTCTGGTTGGTGCTAAATCATAAAATGATAGCATGCTAACATACAAGCATGACAAACCTGCTTAACATAAGCGTCTGGGTATGTTAGCACGCTAATTCTCGCATTTAATTCAAACCACTACTTAAGCCTCATGGAGCTGCTAGCATAGCTGTAGACTCATATAATCTTGTAATATATGTAACTAACCAACATTTGAATCCCATCTCCAGTCTGTATGAGCCTTTACTGGACCCACATGTGGCTTTTTATGTAAACCTACAAATGTAAACCACTCCACATTAGCATTTCTAGGTTGTATTATTGGCCTGAATCGGCCTCAATAAGATGCTGGGCTGCTGATGATTCGAATGTTCATTAACACTGGCTGCTCTCACTCAAGACACACATCTTCCTGAGACTCCACTCCACAGCAGGAGTGACTTGGATAAATAAGGAATAATCAAGGAATCATTCTGGCTGCGAGTTGACCTGAATATGGGGCTCCTTGCTGTCATTGAGGCTCGGCCGACACACTGCTGCCATTATAACAGATGGAGCAGTGCATGGACAGGACTGAGAGAGAGAGACATACAGTACAGTCACACTATTGCATCGGGGGGAAAGAGCACGCAACCCTCTGTATGAACGCAGCCAAAAAAGTGTGGCTGGGTTCATACAGAGGCTTGTTTTAGTGCAACTTCTGCATCAACCCACAGTCTATATGTGGAGCAGCATCAGCACAAACAATCTGAATTATAGTTTTCATAAATCTATGAATAAGGGAGGAGGCAGTTGTGGTTTATTGCGGAGGACTGGTTTTTAAAAATACCTCAGCCTCATCCAAGCATCCACACTCACGACTTAGTTTCTATGCATCCGACATAAAAGACATGAGAAAAACTGAGCAGATGACAGAAACAAAGTCCAATTATGTTGTAGGGGGGGAGAATAATCTACTTCTTAATGTGACTCTTCAAACGGCAGCACACAAACCAGTCCAAAAGGGTTTTTACAATGACTAATAGTTTTACAGTGAATCAAATGGCATTTGGGATGTTCTTCAAAGTCTGAAACTGTTATTTTGTTACTGAACATCAACTATATTCTTCTTGTGTCAATAAAAAAAAAAAAAAATTCTCTTTCTTTACACCTCTTCTTGTCACAAACTTAATTTCAAGCTAATGGTCCATGGCTCTTCACAAAGATGACAAAGCCATGACACAGACGTCCTACAATAATCATAATATTTCATGTACATGTATTTCATGTACAGGACATTTGTTTTCTAGTCAGCTTCCGTTGTGAGCCACCTCCGGCCTTTGTCCATCAATCATCTCGTGACCTTCAGCACGGTG
The DNA here is from genome assembly GCA_037577475.1 of Chaunax sp. Z400. NCBI lineage: Eukaryota > Metazoa > Chordata > Actinopteri > Lophiiformes > Chaunacidae > Chaunax > Chaunax sp. Z400. The sequence continues at coordinate 17,136,582 of CM075189.1, forward strand.
CCCTGTCGGTAGCCCGGGGCACGGGGAGAGTGACTAATGCCGTCTCAGTCGCCTCATCCCCGCACCAAAGGCCCCTAATATCCATCCAGTATTATCCGACCCCGGCGTCTACAGATTTCTATCACTGCTCCCAGCGTTAATTATTCACGCTGCCGAATCACACTCTCACCAGAGAGATAGCCAGACTGCCTGCCCTCTCCCTCTCTCTGATCTTATCTATCTGGCTGTATGACACTATCTCGTCCTTACTGTAGATTAGGAAGCACAACAGATGGGCTTGCAGGGGACAAAATGTGAGTAAATTATAAAGTCTGCAACTAAGTTTAAGGCTAGAGTTAGTGTGGTGTCATCTGCGAACTTTGATTTGAAGTTTCGGAAGAGCACTTCATGCAACGATTGGCCGTGTGTGCAGAGAGGGCATGTGGTTTAAACCTCTCTACCAAGTTCTCTTTTTCATTCTCTGTTACTTAGATCACATTAAGTAGTGTGAAAAGAAACAAAACACTCCTGCTTTGAACAGGCTGGGTAAACGAGGTTTCAGTTTAGCATGTTAGCATGCTACCATTTGGTATTTTAGCACCACAATAGCACAGCTGAGGCTGATGGGAAGGTTTTTAGTTTTGCAGACGTTTGATCCTATGTGGTAAATCAAATTATAGGAAAAAATTAAATGAAATTTTGACCCAATGATGATTATAGGATCATCATAAGTCAGGGAATCAGCAAAGTCTTTATGATTCATCCTCAGGGAGCCATGATTGTTTGGTTAATACCGCGTCGATCCTTTGAATAGTCAGTCTGGATCAAAGGCTGACGTTGCCATCTATACAGCTCATCAAATACTTAACTCCTTTCCTCCAGAGTTTGAGGCATAAGTTCTATGTGGATCTGGTGAGACAAAAATGCTCAGTCCTTAAAGAACCATAGTTAAACGGTTGGTCCCTCCCAGCAGTCACAAAGTCTCTGCCAATGTGAAGAAAAAAAAAATTTAATAGACAATTTGTGAAATATACAAGTAATTCTTTCATAGGAAACGTGAGCACACAGTTACCATCACTTTGTGGTTATTCTGCGTAGAGGAGAGCTTCCTGATTCTGACTACCTCTGCAGCTGTTCAGTGATCTTGTACTTGATGTGGTTCATCATTGTAATCACACATCCTTCCTGTGGAGCTGGGAATTCAACGTCATGACTTTAACTTCAATCCTGAAATTTCATTCACGGTCATCCTCACATGCATTCACCTCACCCACATTCAACCTCTGTGTCCCCCCCCCCACCCCCAGGCTGGGACTGTGGATCTTATTTCTTAGTGACAGGTCCAGCACAGGAGGGGAGGATGGCACTTTTTTTGGGGGGGGGGCTGCCGGGAGGAGGAGGGTGTGGGGGATGGGGGCAGGATGAGCTGCCAGATTGACAGGCCTATGGGTTTGTCACTGGGGGCCAAGGTGTAGAGATGTTCAGGGAGTTGGAGTTTGCAGCTCAAAAGATAAGCATCAGTGAGAATATGAGATGCTAGATGGTAATCTTCCACAGGAAGTCAGGCTATACCATTGCAGAAGAAACCACAGGAGAGAGGCTGACCTTGTGTGCTTGTGCTCAGCTGCATCACTTTTGAGAAGAGGCCAGACCTCCAACTCACTGCACACAGCAAAATACTCTGATGTTTGTCGGCCTACTGCTCTGCTTTTGTGTGTGTGTGTGTTTTTCTTAAGGCAAGTCAGGCATAGCGGTTGAGCTTATCAAGTGATCTAAATCCATTTAATGAACCTTTTTTTTTGTTTGTTTTGTTTTCATCACAGCCTTATGGCAGAAGGAATAACCAAAAAATTTTAACTCGATATCCTTTGGGAACTTTTGTACAACAATTATCTTAATTATACACAATATCTGTGTTTTAAATCATAGTTGAACTGAAACATACAGCTGTGTGCTGCGTCTTTCATTTCAAGCATAGTCATTTGACACTTTGGACCCTTTTCTAATGTGTAACGTATTGATCAAAGCAGCTTTTCTTTTTTTTATGACTTAATTTTATGACTTTTCATACATTTTACATACAGTACATTACCTCCAAAAAAAAACCCAAAAGACAACAACAAAAATTTAAAAAAATACAACAAATAAAAAAAAAAACAGCAAAGCCTGGGACACAACCTCATTACAACAACCTGCGAGAATTTTTAAGGACAAATACAGTTTAACACAACTCTAGCGCTGCTATCAATTATTTTGGTAATGACAGCTTACAAAGTTAATTGCTGAGAGATTGGCACACGGCAACATCGCTAAAAATAAATTTGATGGGTCAAAAGGCACACAGCTTGAAAACAAACCCAGTTAGTCATAATCATTTGGAAGAGAAGCAAAATTATTACTTCAACCATCTGTTGTTTGAACATCCTTCACAGTTTATGGACTTTTTTCCTTCACATCGACCTACAGTACTTGTAGAAAAATATAATGTGCCAATGCTCCCTTTATTCACATGGTGGTGTTTATATTGACAGCAAATCACTATGTATGACAGTCTAAATTTCTGCAGAGAATGAATGATGAGAGATAGTACCAATGTTTAAAAAAAAATAGGGAAAATCATTTTGATGATTAAAGTGAAAAGGTAATTGAATATGTGCACTAGATTTTAAATATGGTGCGAACAGGCCGCTGAATAAAAAATACAGCATTTGATCCTTTAGCCAACAGTCCGGCCATTCATTTTAAATAATTCAAGATGAATTTATTATAGCAGCTGACTGTTGTAGCGGTACCTGCATCAAAAGGCCTCACACTGTAAGGAATGGTGCTAGCATTAGCCTGCTATTCCCAGCCTGCATTACGGCTGGTTGTGTAGAATTTCTTTGTGCCCTTTTGGAATCAGACCAACATTACTGTGAGGTTACTGTCGTTACTTAGACCTGCTGTGGACAGAGAATAGAGAGGAGCAGGGACCAGGGGCAGGTGAGCATCATGTAGTAACTGAGTAATGCAGTTTATTCAGGGCCATTATGAATGTCACAGTGAACCTGATATGGAGACACACAGTATACACACAGCTTATGAGACATGTTCAAGAAACGGTTAGGGTACAATAAAGAATCAAATAGTTATGTAATGAGTGTGTAATGTGTAATGAGGGATTTTTTTGCAATTATAAAAATAAAATCACTTTTAACCTCCAATTAATGATGATATCTTATTGTTAACCCAGTATGAGTTTTGTACATGTGTTTTTTGTGGTCTTATTGTTTTTTAATTGTAAGCTTAGTGTGTGTGTGGTTTTTTTTTATTGTGTAGTCATATTATTTAAGGACTGACTCTGTTATTTTTAAATGTGCTTATAAATAAAGTTGAGTTGAGTTGAGTAACCTACCTGTTAATCAGTATGTATGATGATCATGTTTGTTGCCCCACTGAAATGATTTTTAACATAAATTCTGAGATTTCAGCATTATATTTGTAGCATGCTGGTTATCATGACTGATAGAACTAATGGCTGAAACCATATGAAGTAAAAGCCAAGTTTTAGTAGACTAGTTTGGCTTTAACTGTGTAATCACTGGAACTAATGCTAATATTTTCTCTTAAAGTTGAAAGTAACCATAAGTGAATATGGTGAGTGTTATTGTTGCGTAATATTGTTTGAGGTCCCAGTTTTATGATGGTTAGAGAAGGAGACTTTTAAGTAGAACATCAACCAAATAATAAAGTTGTAAATAATATCCCTATCTCATACTGTCAGTGTGTATTGTTTTCAGGCTAATGCTAAAATATGATTTTAAAGATATTTCTGCTTCATTTGAATTATCATATTTGGCTGATGTTTTTACCAGCATAGCCGTCATGCTGATAAACATTTATTCACCCAAGAAATGAAGGGACGACTAAAAGGTTTGATTTTATATATATATATATATATATATATATATATATATATATATATATATATATATATATATATATAGAGAGAGAGAGAGAGAGAGAGAGAGAGAGAGAGAGAGAGAGAGAGAGAGAGAGAGAGTATTTATACTATAAAATGGAAATATCACACTAAAACATAATAATTTAAAATGTTAAGCTTGAATAAAATCTTGTCACAATTTAGGATTTGAGTTTACCTTCTAGTTTGATATAAAAACGAGGCCAGATGATGATCTAGTAAAAAAAAAAAAATACACGTCACCTTGCCTCCTTTTGTACTTGGCAGAGCAGATGTTGAAATGTCACCATGTTCCTGCTGAAATTACAAAATACCCGTAGCATTGGCAGATTCATTTGATCCCGATTCACTGAGCAAATGGTCTGAGACAGCTTTTCAGATGTAGTCCAGGAACTTGCATGTTTAAATTACACAATGCTGTTGTATGAAATTAGTCTCAAACTTGCAAATGGCAAGTTGTCAAAGCTGCAAAATGTTTTGTGCAGATTCTGACATGAGGACTTATGAAATCAGAGCACTGATGCACAAAAAGAAGCCCTCAAAAGCAACACTGTCTAAAGCAACGCTGAAGACCTTAAGGTTATAGGCCAGTTATCAACCACACAGGAAATCACTTAAGCGTCTTAACTCTGACAGTCAGTCTCGAAGCAGCCCAGGTGTTCTTGTGTGTCTATAGGAGGGAAAGAAAAACTGCAGACTATCTATGTCTGTAACCAAACACATGCAACCAAATAGGCAGAAATTGCTGGATGCCCACTGATGCAGGTGTGCTTGTTGTACAAGTCTTCTGAAAAGGTAAGAAACAGCTGAACTGTTCAACTTTAAACTGCTGCTGAGGCTGTAGAAAAGGCTGCTGTAAAAAAATAGATGCAAATAATGACAAGAATATAAATAGAAAGAAGAGAAAACATTTGAAATGCAGTATTTTCTGCCAGAGTTGAGAATCAGGCTTTAAGTAATGTAATGATGTCATCTCATCTTATATGGAATTTGTGGGGCCTCATTAGGTGGACACATTTAGCCAAAATGCTATAAATTAGGTTCATTTTGGAGCAAAAAAGCACAAAACTCATCTTTATAGTTACATGTATACTTCACACCTCTCCTGTTTTCATGTATTTGCTAGTATGATGAAGGCTTAACTAAGTTACATCTGAAATTTAAATAAACAGAGCCAATTTAATACAAAAAATTTGGAGCTTGATTTTAAAAGAACTGGGTAATTAATTTATTCATTTATTTATTCTCTGTCACAGTTGATATTTTCTTGCTGCGAGGCCAGGTCACAAATCCTTTAGCAGATTGACCACAAATTCTTTGCGCTCAATTTCCAAGTTTATTTTCAAGACTAACTGCTCACACTCAGATGCTCGCTCCAAATATCTAATCTCCTTCCTCTTCATATATGTCTCATCCGACACCACTTTTCATGGCCCAGTAAGCTCTGAAAAGTAAACAGACAGCCCCGTAAAGTGTTTGACCACAGTGCCAAATCCAATACGGAGTTTTATTCTCCCTTGGGACTGTCAGTAGCCTGTAATGTCTCCTGGCAATTCATGGGCCTCACTTAAATGTCCTTGCTTCTATTTTGCTTGGTCGTTCTTCCTGCTTCCTGTCTGTTTTTCTTTACAGGCAAAGGAATTCGAAAATAAAAAAGTAGTCAAAGAATGATTCATTGGCCCTGACCCTGTATTTCTCTTCCTCTTCCTGCCTCTTTGTCTGGAATCAGGATTTTGAAAGTGATATTAAGTTTTAAGAAACTCAAATGTTATACAAATGGAGGATGTGAGACAAAGACCCATATATCAGTTACAGTGTAGAGAGAGCTAATGGTTAACCCTAGCCGTTCTCTTTTTACCATTCAGTTGCTTCATTGTCAGACTTGATTTCACCCCATTTGATGTGGAACCTACCAAAAATATGAATGTGTCCTAAAAAATGTGATATTCTGTGGACTCCTAAGTCTAGCTCTTTTATTTCCAACAACATACCACTTCAATTGATCCCTGAATTAAAATGATTTAAAAACATTTTTTGTACTTTCACACAACTCTGGAAGCTAATTTCACTGTTTGTTTGTTTTTGTTTTTTTTACGATTTTCACATTTCAAAGCCAAATTTGCCATTTTTTTGGATCTGCAGGCATCGATTCATGAAGACTATTGATCGCTAATTATTATTTTCTTGCATGAAGTCACTCAACACTTGAGTAATATTGGTAGATTTAAAGATGAAAGAACAAAATCCAAAAATACAATGATACTCTGTATTACATTAGAACACCAGGATCTCAGGTCTAAACAAAAGTGCCAGTTGTTTACTCATTAAAAAAAAATTTTTTTAAAGGCTGGGGCATTCAAACACAAACACAACTCTTTTGAAACTCAGACCAAACTGTAAAATTATTTCATTATTATTAAATCAATATAAAGATTCTATTACAGTATATTTTTAGTGTAATGTTTAGCTCTAATGACAACATTTCTTTGCAGGCTACATGTTGAAAATGAGCACTGCAGGGCAGGTAGAAAGGGACTCAGCAGGCACTAACATGCACATTCACATTCACTTGCATGCACATGCAGCCAGCTGGGAAACCCAAAACTAAGACCATAACAGAAAATGACAAACCTCTCCTTTTATCATGATATTTGGATGTTCTTCACCTCTGCTATGTATGTTTTATAATGCAAGTCTATTATTATTAGCACTACAACTGGTAATAGTAATAATAGGCTAATATTAAAATGACTTAATTTTATGCAAAGTAGTAAAAGCAAAAGCTTTATATCAAGTTCAATTATTAAATGTGGGTAGAAAGTGATAATAAATGAAAAGTCATATATACTGTATGGCTAACTGAGCCTCAGAGATTAGTCAGTCATTCTAATAGAATTAGGTTTATGTTTCTATAAAAGTGAAACTGCTTCCCAGTGATCAGTCAACTGTGACACCATAATATACTGTAGCCTACTAATATAATACTTCTGATGAGAGGTCTTCATGTAAGCACAGGTTGGCTGGTGTCGGGGTGAAAGAGAAACTGTCATATAGACAACAACAAAAAAAGACCTGCCCACACATCTTCTAAGTCTATTATGTTACTTGTTACCTTAAACAACATCTTGCTTCCAGGACACTGCACCAGCAGGGGAAGAGAACTATACTGAAAACGTGTTGAGGATGGAGAAAGATGGAGAAGGAAAATCCAGATCACTGCCCAAATAATTATACTCTGCCAGTTGTGTCCTTCCCAAGTGCTTATGCCAAAATAAAATAATATATAATAAATCATGAATTATAATAAAAATGTATTTCACAATAAATTCAGATACAGTTTCTTTCCAACAAATGTGAAAAAGTCAAATAAAAAAACCTAGGAGCCCAGTGAGAACAGCTCTGTTTTAGATGCATGTAAAAACTCATTTTTCTGCAGGTTGAACTGTAGAGGAAGAAAAGTCCGAGGACATGATTGTGCTGGGAGGCCACATTCTTTAGCAGAAAAGCAAACTAATGATGTTTTTCCTTTTTGTTTCACTCCCTCGTTAGCTTTGGAGAGAGGGAACGGCCATGAGTCTGCTGTGATAATGGTGAGTTATGGTGTCCGTATCCCTGATGGTTCCACATGAATGTTCCCAGGAGAAACCGTTGGAGTTTGCAGCCCCCTGTGTAATTACCTTTCAGCACGGAGATGAGTAAAGAGTGAGATTCTGCTTTGTCACAGCAATAACAACACAGAGCTGACCTGGACTACTTTCTTGTTTGTACTCTGATTTACAACAGTTAAGTTAAACAGTTAAATCATGAAACATACTTCAATTTACTTTGTTTTATTAATGAATACAACAATCACTTAAATTCACTAAAGCTAATCAGGTTCCTAATATTTTAAATACCATTTGAATATATTTATTTTAGGTTAAAAGTACAGTAATTAAAACTGTTTTTTTTCCCCAGTAGTTTAATTGTCTTTAATATTATATTGTCTATGCACTGCACATGCAGCTCACCCGTTGAAATAGAATAAATGACATCATTGATATACTCTTAACAGACTGTGTTCATTACCCACAATTACAATAAGATGCTTTTTGTTTTTATTTTTATTTTATTTTATTTTTTAAATCTGTCTGCATGAATATTTATGGTTTATGCCAGAATTGGTAAAAAACATTATTTTTAAATTATATGCAGTTTGATCTTGCAGCAGATAAGTGTTATTTCTGTGCGTGTGAGTGTGTTTATTCATTTATATTATATTATATTATATTTATATATATAGTATATTTTCTATACATTGTTGGACTTGTCCAGGGTGAACCCCGCCTCACGCCCAAAGTCAGCTGGGATAGGCTCCAGCCCCCCCATGACCCTACACAGGAAAAGTGGTTACAGAAAATGAATGAATGAATGTATTCATTGCAAAGTGTTACCAATTATTCAGAGAGAATGGTGCAAAATATGTGATATGATTGTAAATAAAGTTCAGAGTCTTGCATTGTAAGAGGTGGTTGAAAAATAAGCTACCTGGTAGACGTGAGCAGTTTGGCATCATGATTCTGACTTGACTAAAACAATGCATAACCTGTACACATATACAGGGTAACATGTGGTTACTGTATGATCCACTGGCTTTAAAAATAACTCTCCGGCTTCATCAGTACCCATAAAAACACGGAGGCTTTCCAAAAGAGATATTTCTGCCTTTGGTAAAACATGTGGTGAAGCATACAGTAAATGCCTGATGGTGGTATTGTAACTCTCAGAGAATAAGATGAATTTACTGTTTGGAAAAGCCAGTCTGGACCCTCCTCTTCATTATGAAATAATAATTTCTGATGTGGAATGAGAACAGCTGCTTTGATTGGTCATGATTGATGCTCCCACTGAAAATGTATTCATCCTAATTTTGCTCTTTTTTCCACCTTTGCCACAGGCGTGCTAAAATACTCAGCACTTTGCATCATGTGCCAACAGACAGTTTTCATTAATGACAATGCAAACAGTGTCACAGACTGTCACTTTGTCTGTATATGCCTGATTTAAATGTGTCAGTGGCCGTGTGACTGTAAAGAGAGTGAAGCTTTAAAAGGGAAATCCCTCTGAGACCAGCAGTGGGTTATGTTGCAACAACTCACAGTAGCTTCCTGTGCTGATCAGTGTGGCATATATGCATATACTATATATCACTCAGAATATATGCTGGAGGACATAATGAGCTGGAAGCAGCAAGACTCAAAAGTAATTGTAGGCGTTAGTCCTGTAATTTCATGTTTTTAAGACAAATGAGTATCAACAGCCATATTTCTTATCTTAAATCTTCTTCTTTTTTTGCCCTCTCACTTTGCTTTTAATTTGTATGAGCTAAGTGTTGAGCTCAGATATGAAGATTTAGGATTCAGGATGCATGTTGCATTCTATAAATGTTGTGTAATGATTTTGATCGTGTCACAGACACAGGATCACTATTATGCAGCTTTCAAAAAGTCCCAGGTGCATGAAATCTGTCTATTGTCCATTTAGTGCCTCCAACTTGAGAATACAATTTTACAACTCTCCACAGGATCGCAACAGTACAGACAGGAACAGAAATCAAAGATGCAGTAGCTACAACAGCGTCATGGAGCCTGAGTATGACGTGGTGGAGGAGGACGTGCCAAAAGTGGACATACTTCCTGCAAAGCCCTTAAGTGATGAGAGAGAGTATGCAGGTAGAGACATTTTTTTGTATATTTATGTTGATAAAGCTCTTAATTCACGTTGTTTTCATCTTTCTTTTCATTTCCTGTTTAGGTTACATTCATTTTCGTGTGGGTTTTAGTTTAATTCAGTCCTTAAAAATGTCTAGTTTATGTTTACTTTTGTTTAGGTTTTCTTTTAATTAGGGTAAAATTGATCTATACTGAGTTTTTGTTCAAAGATGCATTATTTTACATTTCTCCAACACATATTTGCACACCATGCCTTGTTGACAGCTAAGCTGCTCTGTGGGCCGGGACCCAATCTGAGTAATTCTATCTATCTGTAGGTGTGACTCTGACCTTTTATGTTCTGTCTGCCATAAACATATAAAAAAAATTGCAGCCTACACATGAAAGCTCTGGACTGAAATGACCCACACAACTTATCCCAAATTTATCCAAACTTGCACATAATTAGAATGAAAACTGAATGCAGATACATAAAAAAAAATAAAAAAAACAGTAGCTTCACCACAAGCTGTGGTGAGAATGAAAGCTGCGTGGCTCTGAGAGCGAGAGCTGATGCTGAGTGACTGGGTCTCCAGGGCCATCTGTTGGCTCAGCCACACCGCGGGAGATCACAATTATCCAAGAACCAAACTGGGAGAAGGGGAGGCATGTCGTGTGAATAGACTCCCTTTACCCTCCTGCATGGATGTGGCCCACACAGCCAGGGGCCTCACAGCTGCACGTCTACAACTTTATACAGATTATGTCTTTAAATTGTGTCGTGTTCTCCCTCTGTAATCAATACAGTCTGATGCTGCAGTGTGCTACTGGGACTGGCGACAAGATACAAACTCAAAGAGCGTTTAAACTAATACTGGAGCCAGTGAAACTACTATCATTACTGTCACTGATAAGACTGTGGGCATCACAACTTCTTTTGCTTTCAAGACAGGGATCTTCCAAGGTCACCATGGGCTCCGAGCCTTTCATCCGTCTCCACTGTAAGGTTTCTGTTTCCTTTAAATGGATGTAGCTGAACTACTGTAAATGTCTGCTTGTACTTTTATCTGCTGTGTTCTGCCCTCCACTCTATTAGGGTAACTCCAACATCATCCCCGGAAAAATCCCTCTCACTTTAGGTAAAGTGACAAATTGCTGTTGTGGTAATGACATTCTGTGCGGAAGCAGGCAAGGAAGAAATAAAATACATTCAGGGGATTTAAAAGTGCACTACTTATATTTTTGGTCCAGTCCGAGCAAAGCATATCTCTACTTTAAATTTGGTTGTACATCTATATACAGGGCATTTGTTGTGTTAATTCTCAGTATATAAGTTTTGGTCCCGCTTGGCTACTTTTTGTGAGTTGTCTTGAGGCTGACAACACAATTTTTAGTGAAATTGCCTTCACTCAACTAATCCCAAATGACCAGTCCCTTGTTTTCTACAGTGCTGTGTTACCCGATAGTGTCTAATAATGGCCACTGTCAGCAAACTTTAGATACATATTTCTGTGTAAATCCATCACTGAATCAGTTCACAGATTTAATGACTCCTCTGTGTTTGGCCACAGGCAGCTGCTCCACATAAGTTAGATATAGGGTCACTTAACCTGCTTTATTGCAGATTGAGATTAAATTAAGTCTTTTTGGAATGTGAAAGGGTCGCTCATGGTGGGCCACTGAGTACAATGAGAATTATCACCCAATTCTGCAGAGCATTGTAGTGTCTTTTAGCTTGTTTTATTGGTTTTATAGCACATTAACTGCAGGGTCTCGTAGCTGTTTTCAGAAAAAAAAATCCCCTGTGCATTGAAAGATGTAGACAAGTTAGAAGCTAGGGAGTTAATGCAAAGCATCTGTGTCTGCACACTTCTTGAAAATCACATTTAATGCTTTGTAAGACCTTCTTAAGACCTCAAAGAAAGCTGAATAGCCTTTTCATATCAACCCACATCTCACTTTCTGGACTACAGCACCAGCTTATAAACGCTGATACTGTTCATGCCTCATCATAACATAGTCCAAAGTTTAGTCCAAAAATCAAACGCAGTCCTAACATGTGCAGAACACTTAAAGTTTTAAACCGACAACATGATGTTTGTCATGTAAGGTCAGAAAAAATGGTGAGTCGTGACAAAGTACAAGGCTGGTCATGAAAGACGTCCTCGAGTTGTAGAGTTTGCTTTACCTTAGCATCATCTGTAAATGATATGCTTACTTCATGAATCATTTACTAAAAAGAAGAAAAAAAAGTAATAGTGGTGTCTTGTGCAGAATGAGCCAGACATACAGAGTGTTAATGCTGTGGGCCACTTTGATTCCTGACGGGTTTTGGCATTATCTTAAAAGTTAATACCTTTCATAATACAAAATAAATTTTTTTGGGGTCAATGAATAACAGTCATTTGTTCCTGGAGACCAAGCAAGAGCTAAAAGGCACGTGGATAGATTAACATTTGCGAGGTGGCCCTGAAACACTCTTTTCCAAATGATTGCTTGTGTTAGAAGCTGTTAGCAGTCGTTTTCTATCATGTTACCCAGAACCATTTATAAGCCGGTGACATATTACTGTAAGTTGATATTTGGATCTGACTGACTGCTTTGAGGAGTAACACAACACTGAAAATCTAAGATGCTATAATGAATATATGAAAATCACCAAAACCGGAAAATTTAAACAAAATTAAAAATTAAAATTTTTTTTAATTTTTAAATGTAATTTACCAATAAGTATAAGAATTTTCAGAATCAAGAAATTGTACTTCAGTAAATGTACACTTTTCTGCATTCTGCCTATTTTTCAAACACAGGACCTGCTATAAACAGAGACATGAAACCAGGCAGAAGAAAGACCAGACTAGGTAAGACAAATTTGAGAATGAACTTTACTCACCTTCACCACCCTGTCCTCAGAATCATCTCCAAACATTTACACGTTGATCTTACAGATAACAGGTCCACACCTCATCAGCCGGAGGAACAGGTAAATAACAGTGATATAAAACTCGGTGTAATGCTCATTTTGTTTATGTTGATTGTGATTCAAAAAATAAATGATTACATTTCTCTCTTTGTAATATTCCAGCACTCATACAGGTAATTTGCTCGACTATTACTAGTCATTCATGGTTGGTTTTAAATAATTAGGAATGGACTTAAAGCCTGTGCTTCTCCAGGTGCTCTCCATCACCTCCACCACTGACCTTGGAGTTAGAGAACCACTTGCCTGGGCTGACTGGGCTGACTCTGCATGAACCATGCAGCAAAGAGTGAGTGCTGTTGGCAAGTAGACAGACCATCACTTGTCCCAGTGAGCCTCTGTGGCTGTTGTTGTTTTACTTTGCTACAATTAAACCTGATCTTCTGTGACTCTTCTCTGTGTGAATGGTGATAGAAAAAGTGAAGCCCTCATGCAGTTTGCACAGTGTAGTGGTGGCGCCATCTGTTGGGTAGAAACACAACGACAGGAAAGTGTTAAACCATGTTGTGACGTTTGTGTAAATAATTTCCCTTTTTTTTAATTTCAGCGGACAGAGAGCGACTATAAAAGTGAGTACATTGAACATTATTTTAACCATATTATTATTATTATTATTATTACCATTGTTGTTATTATTATTATTATTATTATTAATGTACTTTACTTGAGTATTTACATTTTCTAAAACTTAATACTCCTATTTTGGAGGCATATGTTGTACTTAATTCTACATTCTTTGTCAGTTTTAGTTACTATTGAATTTCCAGTCATATTATTGACACAAAATATGTATCAATTATGATGTAATACTATATGTTAAGCTATCCACAAGTCAATAAAGTGATTAAATTATCTCAGCATTTACCATCTGTCGGATTAAAGTGGTATACATGTGAATGCATCACTAACAAGAGCTTTCTGAGACTACACACTTTGCCAAGGGTGAGCATGACCTCCAAAGGGTCCCCTCCCCTCTCAAGATAAATTCCTACTTGTGTGTTTGGATTCTTTCACCATGAAGATATACAACTAGAACTTGGATCCGTTCCTAACCTTTGTCATAGGGAACAGCTGTTCCAGAAGAGTCAGCATTTCCTGTTCGGCTGGTCAGATTCTTCCCAAAGTTTAATTACACGTTCTCATCCCCGATGCCTTCCCCTCATGCAAATATACATCATAACCTCAGGGTTATCGCAATGATAAAGAAAATGAATACACTCCTGAATCACTTCCTCGTATTCTTATGTACTCCATTTCATTAACTTATATTAACTTCTTATAGTGTCTCCTCCTGTAGCCCTGAAATAACAGTTATCCTCTTGCTGCCATGTGAAAATCCTTTCTTTAAAACCCATGATCAATCAGCATCATATCATTTTTTTTTATTGTACGTTATATTATTTTCTGCACAATTAAACATGTAACCTGAAGAAAGAACCCCTTAAGTTATATGCTCCATTGTTTTTTAACTAAGCATCTCTTTAATACATTTAACAGGCAGGATTCAGTCCACACACCAAAAGTAAGAGCTAAAAAACCTTAACGTAGCATTAAAACGCCTTGATAGTTTTAGTAACATTGAGTGTGTTTTTAGGTCTACAGAGTGCTGAAAGTTGCTCAGCTCCATATAACAAACAGAGACATTCGTTGGATTTGGAGACACGTGATACAGAACAAAGGTGTGACTTTCATTTCTCCATCTTTTTGCAGGATAATCATGTGATGTCATGTCATCTTTGAGTTAAATGTGCTCTTTCTTCCTTTATTTAGGTCACAACAAAGTCCAGGTAAGTAACGCTGTAGATCAGCATCCTTAAACAGTTATTGATTAAGACAGTCAACATGAACTTCTACCTATAGAAAGGGTGCCATCCAAACCTCACCACAAGTGGCCTCAAACTGCAGACAACTTTGACCCACAGCACTGTGTCCCAATGGAAAAACCTCAACAGGTATACTTGTTGTGCTACTGAATGAAGCAAAAATGGTATAGGTGTACAACATTTGTTGACTGAATGATATTTGGCAGACCTGCTGTGAAGACGAATGGTATGTTGGGGCTTGCAATCGAGCATATGCTGAGCACGCCTTACATTTGGTGAACAAGGTATAGCCTGCTGTATCTCCAATAATATGAAATTAATTTTTTTTAAATGATCTGAATACTGTCTGAAGCTAAACCGGTCTTCTTTTGTTACATTAACCGTATCAGGACGGGGCATTTCTGGTACGAGACTGCTCCACCAACACCAGCAGTGAACCTTTAGTACTGGCGGTGTATCATGACAAGAAGGTGTACAATGTAAAGATTCGGTTTGACGAACACACCAACAAGTACATCCTGGGAACAAGACAAAGTTCAGATGATGTGAGTGGACAAACTAATGAAGCACTGTCTTCGGCATTACATTTACTGCAGCTCACATCTTATTTCTCCTCAGATGTTTGACTCTGTGGCAGATATCATCAAGTTCCACTCCATTTTCCCAATCATACTCATCAGTGGGAGATATATGCCTGGAAGCAGAGCCCCAGAAAACTGTGTGCTGACATGTCCAGTAACGAGAAGGGATGTCGATCAGCTTCTGCAATAACACATGCACTTTCTATTGCTATTTCTGTTTATTTCTGTGCAGGAAGCAGGTGATATGTCCCCATATATGGGTCCTCTATCTTCTAACACTAAAATGCTAAATGAAGATATGTCCAGTGAAGTTACATAGTGATGATGAGACATGGAATTTCTCTTTCTTTCCCCATATGTCGAGGAT
This sequence comes from Chaunax sp. Z400, assembly GCA_037577475.1. Taxonomy (NCBI): domain Eukaryota; kingdom Metazoa; phylum Chordata; class Actinopteri; order Lophiiformes; family Chaunacidae; genus Chaunax; species Chaunax sp. Z400. Next base: position 17,151,963 of record CM075189.1, read on the forward strand.
GTATAAGGGAAAATAGAATTTGCAGTCACAGATGCTAGTGACCATAGTGTAACACCAGAGAAGACACACATTTGGGAAATTGTAATTATTACATTCACCAAACATTTAAGACCTGGGGGCCAGTGGTTGATTTGTTTTTTAATAATACATGAAACGGTTCTGTCACCATGTTTTCTTTGAAATGGGATGGTTTTATTGCATCAAATAAGGTTTTTTTTTGTCCTTTACTTGTAGTCTTATTTGTCGCCGTTACATTGGGACAAAAGGTGGTTGGACCAATAGGATTACAGTGAAAGATTGCCTAGCCAAACCTAATGGTGGAAAATTCTGGAACAAGTGAAAAAGGGAAAAGGTTACCCTCAATAGGAGGTAACAAATCAGGGGATATACTGTATATCTATTCTTTTACTTCAACTTTCAATGTCTGCTTCAGGAACCAGCCTCGGTTTACTGTATTTTGCTGTAATTTGTAGTAAATCACACTTGACTCAACTTTGTCTCAGAGCTTTATTTTTATTATGTAAGTATTTATTTATTTATTTTATTATTATTAGTTGATTGTGTCATAGAAAAGTAAGTGTTATGGAAGACTTGAAGACACATCAACCCATCTGTAGAGTTGAACCGGTTGAGTCAGGTGAATCCCATCTGGCTTGTGACGTCCTTTTACGTCACTATATGTACCCTGCAGCATCTATTAGAGTTCATTGTAAGCATGTTAGGGAAAACGTGACTGTTTATACAAATAGTGAAAGTGTTTTATGATGACATCTTAAAGTGATGTCTTCATGTTGCCTTTTTTTAATGAACTAACAGTCCAAAACACAAATATAATCACTTTACATTGATAGGAAACCAAAGAAGCAACAGCACCCAAACCTATTTCCATTCTCTCAGATTTCCCCTTGGCAGCACAGTTACGCATGCCAAGACATGCCAAGAACTTAATCATGTTCCTGAAGTAACAATATTAATCACGCTTACGCCCTGACTTCTACCTTCTTCTACCAAACCAACCTGTTATATAGCTTTGAATCAATTCCCTAAAGGTTTTTTTCTGTAATATGAAGAACTACACTTATCTTTTGTTATTGTATTTATTGTATGCATTGTATTATTTATTGTTTTTATTGTATTATACACTCAATGGATTTAAAATTGCACCATTGGTCCAATTTGAGAAAACCTTACTTTTTAACCCTTCTGTTGTGTTCTGGTCCGAAGTGTTCTCTCTAAAACATGTAGTTAATTAGGTTCTATGACTGTGTTAACACATGGCATCTGAACACACAAAATACATTTTGATCATTTTTATTAAATGTTGGATGTTTTATTGAACTTGTGTACAGCCTTGGTGTTACTGGTCAAAAATGACCGGTATTGGAAATGATGGGTAAGACTACAATTAGTGTATAATAGTATATAATAGAGTATATATAATAACGATAGTTAGTATATAATAGAGTTCAAGCACATTCCCACACTCCCTTTTCCACACCCCCACATGCAGGTCTCTTTGAACAGACACACACATACCTCACGCCCCTTTTTGGCTTCCATGGCAACCCCCATAGGTCACATCTGCACTACTTTAAAATTGTTGTCTTTTGTTTGATTTTCTATATGCTATTCTTAACCTTTTTTTCTCTCTAAATTTTAATGACTTGATTTAAAATTTACTGATTACTTTGTATTTTATTTCTACTCTCATTTTGACTTATTACTATTATCATCCCTGATTTTAATGCTTTTCTACTTCATTATTATCAAGTTTACATTTATATTCTATTCCTCTCTTTATTTCCTTCTGTTCTTTCTGGACTTGTCCCGAGTGTACTCCACCTCTCACCCAATGTCAGCTGGGATAGGCTCCAGGCCCCCCTAAGAGCCTGCACGGGATAAGTGGTTACAAGAAGTGGATGGACCTCCTGTTATTTTTAGCACTTTGTGCATGTGAATCCTTTGTTGTATAGCACTTTGTGCTACATTTATTGTATGAAAGGTGCTATACAAATAAAGTTTATTATCCTGTTATATGTTTACAGTATGAGAAATGTTGTAGAATTTACTTGCAATGATCATGAGCTCTTCATGTAATGCAATACTGTTGAACAAAAGGGAAAATGACGTACAAGTTATAATTTAGTGTTTTAATAGAAAAAAGAGGAGATACACAATTATTATAAAAGCATGAAACACAATAATGACCACTGAGTATGAAGAAAACTAAAAGCAGTTTTAACTGGAACATGACTCTCTCACACGAGAGAAAGAAAAGCAAGGCAAACATTCAGATGAAACTGTCACATCAGTCAACGCCTTTAGAATAATTGTACATAGACTGTCTGACAGCTTGCTGTTAGGAAGGTAAGAGCACAACATAACTGCGATTGAAGAAGAGACTGAAGAATGTCAACCATTCTCTACAGAGTATTAACACCAGTCATCACGATTTTTATTTATAGGTATATACACAATAAAATCTGTGGGAGAATAAAGCATATATACAGAATAAAAACTGTGGGCAACCAAAACCTATATCATCATAGGTCTAGCACCTCATACAACAAGTTTACATTATTGACAAGAACACACAGGTGTTGAAATGCTGCCATAAGAAGAGAAAACAGATCTGAAATGCATTTTGATAGAAGAGTGTTTATGTTGTTTAAATGTTTTTTTAAATTTTTCTTTTTATCCAAGTTTTAACATATTTTCAAGGGCCCCAGAATCACTCCCGAGTATGTACATGATGGTGAGATCAAATCCAAAAAAAAGTGTGTGACTTTCTAATATAGTCATTAACAAGTCTGGGCTGCTTTTATTCAGTCCATTTTGCAACACTGTTTAAAAACAAAACCCTAACTTGGTAAAAATCGTGTAAAAAAGTTTAAGTTTAATATCCATCTACATGAGGGACGATCAGGAATACTCTAAATTTCAGGGTACAGTTTTACCCTGGCAGAAACCGTAAACCAAAATCAGTGTATTCAGGCAATCCTCGTCAACTGGTGAAGTTAAAAACATTCAAGTTCACAGACAAGAATGTCCAGTTAAGTGGGAAACACTGGTAGGAAATTGGGGCACATTCCATAATACCCAAGTCCAGTTTATTTCACACAACACAGTACATGAAGAGCAACTGGCAACCATCACTTTAATTTTTCTTTAACACCCAGAGATATGCTACATGCCCACACTGACTACAAACAGTGGTGTGTATGCCTGGTTCCCACTATTTACACCTCGGAGGAGTCTTCCTTCTTGAGGTCATTTGACAAATTTACCAGTGACTAATGACCATTTGGTAAATACAACATTGTCGCGCAACATTTCTCAAAGGTTGAAAAGAGTGCCTGAATCCACCACTACACTGATGCAACAACAGGTGAAACAGAAACAGGTGCTGCACAAATGACAGAGGTTGTGATATCTATGAAAGCAACATTTCTCAGGCTAAATTTGGAGCTTTTTGAAATGGGACAGGCTTTGTTGACCATTGATAAGGTTATTCATGTTGACTTTTTGGATGCAGGTCCTGAATTGGGATGCAGAATTGTTGACTATATTAATAACAAATTTTATTTATAAAGCGTTTTTCAAAATACTCAAAGACGTATACATGTAGCCATCATCGCAGCAAAAGTGGGATTCTGTCAAAGCAGCAAAACATCCTATTTATTTTTAAGTGCTCTGGGTCCATATATGCCATCTGGAACTTGACAAAATTGGAAGCTTGTTTTCTTTGCCCTGGACCTAAATAAAAGTGGGGATTAAGCCTTAAATAAGACATTTATTTATGATGTATTTTTTAATCTAAATGTTGCATATGAAGTTTGAAACAAAGTAAAGGATCTTATGTGAATATCGTCACAACCTAAATATTTCATCGAGGACGCACAATATGGATTTTCTTTTCTGCTGATAAAGTTAACAAATTCTAAAACACTTCATGTGGCCAATGGCAAGATCACCAATAATTTATCATTTGTGCATTCTAAATAAACTCCTACGGGGTATTTTATGCATAACTTGGGGTAAGAAATGTTAAGATGCAGTGAGCAAAGATGGATTATTTAATATTCCATAGCTATAATAAGATTTGTTGGAAAACTCATTTCATCCCGTTTGAATCTTTGCACAAATGTTTAGGACATTGGAATCATGTCATCTCCCTCTGAAACGACAAAAAAAAATGCCCACACCAGCAACATGTTTGGCTCTCTAGTCTACACTGTGCGGCTGTACCAAGGTGCAGAGGTTTGACATGAGTGCGGCAGCTGCGTGCCCTGCTTGTTCTTCTCCTTCTTCTGTACATCTTTGCGTTTATCGGTGGATCACAAACCGATTTTAAAGGTGCATTCCACCTACCACATACTGTGTAGGAGTGGGTAGATGCCGCTGCGCACTAATAGCTGATAATATAAATGCCAATAATGCATCAACCTAAAATATATTGTGCATCCCTGGATTTGATCATTACTCAAAACCCACCATCGATTTTTTTTTCACCAAAAGCGGGAACAGTGCATGTTGGATATCTTCATGGTATTGCTTATGTTAAGAGTGAGTTAGCACACAAAGATTTAATCATTCCTGGTATACTGCACCAAATACAGGTCGTATCTTAGAGGGGCCAGATTAAAAGTAAACACTTATTGATGCAATCAAAAAATAAATACAGTCGGTTATCCTTTTTAACTAAACAGCAGCATGCATGTATGCTTTAAATCTGACAGATCTACTGCTCTCTCAAACTTCTGAAACAATACTTCTGTGTATTGAGGGCTGCAATCTATACAGCAAATGGTCCGTGTTCCAGGACTCAAAGCATCCTAACTGCATTGCATTTAAATATTCCATATCCCATATCTATGTATATTAACATCTGTATAACAGAATGGTCAGTGATACTAATCTCCCATGAAGAAAATAACTGGCCAAATATTTTGTCATTTTTCTTTAAGTCAAAATAATCCCATTGTAATACTAGTTCTCTCCTCATGAATGTACACTTCTGTCTATTATTAAGTTGTTTGATAAATTCACGGAAAGACTCCGACAGTGCATCCCATCACCTCATACTTCTGCCCCATCACTTTACTCAGCCTCATTTTTAAGATTTGGCACTTTGGAACCACCTGAGGGGCTTCAGTGTCAGCTAAGGTGTCTGTTCTCACTTCCTGAACGGACGTCCGGGGCTTTGGATGGTTGAGCACCACCACAGGCTGGTTGGGGCCTGGTCGTTTCACCAGCTGGTCCTTCTTCAGCGGCATTGGGTAAATAACTGTGCAATCGCTTAAACTGCCCATAGGTACCTGAGTCTTATATTTGGATATTCTAAGTTTGAGTCCCTTTTTGTTTTTTTTCCACACACCTACTTGTACCCTTTTCAGAGAGACTGTTAGGAACTTTGAGGAGACGTCATTCTCACTTTTTTCCATTAGCTGCAGAGGGTCGTCTGAGGTCCCAGATACGTCTACATGTTCAGCAGTTTCAGAAACAGGTTCCTCATCTTTTGACAATTTTAAATCAGCGATGCGACTACATTTGTTTTCATCATTTACCGAGGCCCTATTTTTTTCCTCCTTGACATGGGTATGGCTGTGGGTCAGTGCAGGAAGGTGCTGAATACCTTTACAATCCTCCTCTACCTTTACAGGCTCACAGGTCCGCTCCGTCAATGAAAGGTTGCGGGTGAAGGATCCATCTTTTGGGGCCACCATAGCACAGGACCCTGATGTTGGCATCTCCTTCACCTGCCCCGTGCTGTATTTTATCTTGATTTGATCCTGCTTTGAACTAACAGAACTATTACTTTTATCCATTACTATGCCACGCAGAGCCATTACCAAGGGTTGAATGGAGCCTTGCACATCTTCAGGCTGTTGACTTAATGAAAACACTGAAGAGATGACTGGGAAACCTTCAGGCTCTGACATGTCTCCCTCTCTGGTTCTGTCATTGGATCTGACTTCCTGGTTCCAAACTGAGATCTTTGAATTTGTGCAATTTGAAAGCACAGGTGTTTTGAACGGTGGGGGCTCATTTAGAGTCCTGGGCATTGAAAAAGACGGACTTGCAACATTATTCTTACCGAGTGAAATCGATGGAGTTCTCACTTGGCCAGCAGCAGGTAAGGGAACACTGGAGGAAGCAGCGTTGCTCTTGTGGCGGATCTCGCCGGGTTCCAGCTTCACAGCCACCGACGAGGATGCTGCTTCACGAGGAATGCTTTTTATGTCACTTACCCTTATTGGGATACTTTTGGAAAGCTCTGGAATAGAATTCTTTCTCTCATCCATTGCTCTCTGAGTAACACAAACTCCAATGTTTTCTGGATGCAGGGTGCTAGTCAACTTGGTGGCAACCCTGGTGGCAGTAACAGTGGGTGGAGCAGCAATATGGTTCACAGGTTCTCTCTGTGTAACTCTGATCCCACTATTACCCTCTCTTACAAGATTAAGGCTTTTGGGAACCTTGTTTGGTATGACTGTGTGACATTCCAAGTTGATTATTTCTTGCGATGTTCTTTTCAATAAACTTTTGTCTTTGCTGATTTTATTGGGGACGTTTTTGGAAACCTTGACTGGGACAACAGCAGGACGCTCCACATTAACTGTCTTTGTATCGAACTGTGTCCTGTTAATTGCACACATCCCCATACTTGTAGACTTCATTGTGTTTGGATTGTTTAATGTGGATGATAGCTGCTTTCCCGGTACTATGTTTTGAGAGACTGTGGTCCTTGCATCTTTAATCACAGACCCATTTTCTTGTTGAGAGACTAGTCTCAGCTTTAACTCCTTTGTCCCATTGACAGTTTTCACCTCAACAAGTTCAACCAAACAGCCAGCAGGAATTGAAACTTCCTCCGGAAGAGAGACTGTTAGAGCTCTGTTGTGTTGAATCAATCCATTCAAAGGGGACGAAAGTTCTCCATTACCTTTACTGACATTTGATACATTTGTGTCCAGTGTTTTCCCCCTCTGTTCATCTTTAGCCAGTCTGAATGCAGGTGCACTCGAGGTGGGTACCGACACCCGAACAAGTGGTCGAAGTGCTGATGGATCAGCAGCGGGAGCATTAGGTAAGGCACTGGAGACAGGAACATGTGATATTTTTGCATCACCAGCCTTAGCAGGTCCATAACTAACGGCCTTACCATGCAAACGCTCAATGTGCTTCACAAGGCACAGCCTCCTCATATAGCCTTGTCCACAGTGAGGACATTTGAATCGATACTTTGCAGTGTGTTGCTTCAGGTGAGTGTTTAACTCCGCCTCACTGAATGAGATGTTGTTACAATAAAAACAATAAAACCTTGTCCCCATATGCTCAAGCATATGCTTCTTGAACACTGCAGCATCTGTAGAAGCATATCCACATTTCTCACAATGCATCACGTTTGAAGCGCTCGATACATGATCCACAGCCGGATGTCCACCGTTCACCGACGATGGCATGCTTTGATAGCTGACAGGCTTCATGTTGAACGCTGAGGTCCACTGGTCATTGAGAGGCAGGTCTCACAAATTCAAAAGCTGCAGTTCTTCAAAGGAGTAGACCTCCATTCCCAGCTGATGTCCAGGATTCATTCCCTGAAGGACAGGAAGTCTGATGTACCCAGGAACTGAGAAATGGGAAGTTTTCCTCCTATGAAAAACACAGGAGAAGAAATGCTTAGTGATGTCAGTGGATGAACCTTACATGGTACGGTGCTGACATTCAGACAAGGCCCTAAAGCCCCTCCCCCTCACACTGAGATCATGCAGTATTTTCTATGCCTGTAGATGTTTCTTTTCAGTTCAGGGATTGTAGGTATCCCTAAAAACACCACGCGTCAAACTACACATAGTGTAGTCATTTCTAGTCACACCCTCCTACTGCTCTCCCGGGCTATCTTCCTTTGAACACTAGAAAAAGGCCTTATCTAACCACAACAAGGGATTCACAAAGACGATGTCCCGCATTTGAAGTGTTTATGTTTTCACCAGAGTCAAATCATATACACGTACCTTGTAGGAGTGATTATTTGCAGCGTTGTTGGTAAATTGTTTGTTTTCGAGTGAATAAATCCTGTCATTGGACGTGATACTGACGCTTGTATTCGCGGCCAACCCAGCCACTTTGATTTAGCTTGGCGTTAGCTCAATGTAACTAGCCATAAAGATTCCGGAAAAGGAAGGCTTCTGCCTTCAAAATAAGAGTGTAGTATAAAAATCATAACACTAATAACTTATTACAGTATTATTTTCTCAGCAAACGAATTTAATAGCAATTGTTTTTACGTGTTTGCACCTGGCATTGCACAGTTTATATTTAAAAATTGGCGGACAAATATGTAAAAGACACAACAACAAAATCAGAAGTAAATATGACAGTACCTTACAGTGACGTAAAGTTATAAGCATAATTAAGGAAAGAAAAAAAGAGATGCATCAATTCGGGCACACTAGTCAGTGCACTTTGGATAATTGGTGATCTTTCAAATGGAATGTGTGCGTGTTTTAACATGCAGGGACCCGTACAACATTGCATTGCATTAAACTTGATATAAAAATAATCACTATAACTCAGAGGATGCACGACGGAATGTTTGGGCCAAATTTATGTAAAAAAAAATAGAGATTTTGAGAAAGACAAAATATTACGAGAATTAACTCGTAATATTACAAGAAAAACGTAATTTAAAAAAAATCATAATATGAGAATAAATTCCTAATTTCAAGAGAAAATGTAGTATTACGAGAATAAAGTCATAATAATAATACGGTGAGAATGCTCGTAACGTTGTTATAATTTTAGACTATGCATCAGAGGGGAAATGGATGAGTATCGCCAGTGTCAAAGTGAAGGAACGTGGAGCATCGTGTCAAGCTATACTTTAGCATAGGTTTCACAAATAATAATAAAATCTTTTGAGGAGGAGGAGGTGGCTGGTAGTGGCAGCTGCAGGGCTATTGTTGGTTGTGTCGTGCTATTGTGACTTTATTCTCGTAATATTACTTTTTCTCTCCTAAAATTGCGACTTTATTCTTGTAATGTTCTGACCAAGTCAGAAGGTGGCGGTAATGTGCCTAAAAAAACTGTTTGCCAAGAAGAAAGAAGAAGAAGAAAAAAAAGAAGAAGAAGAAAAAGACAGCTACGAACTGAATGTAGCGTAATTGTAATTCTCCAATGATTACTACAGCACCGTCCGATATGTCATTTGACTATTTAAACTATAATGCCAAAAAAAAACGTAGCGCTTTTTGACACTTATGTTATTCAAGCCCTCAAACGACAGCTTCCACCACTGCAGTACTTAGAACTCGTCTGTGCAGTTTTGTCACCGCCAATGGTAACATTTGCACTTGTTTTAGAGGCCGAAAGCAGCCGGTTCATCGAATAAGTTGGTATTAATGATCAGGATTTAAATGGGTTTGTCCAATGACAAGGGAAGCGGTTTAAAGTTTTTGTAATTCACGTAATTATGAAGGCCTTCACCACCTGAGAGAAACCACAGATAGGCAACGGCACGCCGGAGACGTCTGATTCAAATGTCCCAAAACAAATAGAAACATGTTCAGAATCTGCAGACTGCTTCCTCCCGTGTCACTGGCATTACCAAAGTGAGTAATTCTTGATTGACCTTCCTATCATTCTTAATCTAGAGGACTCACTACTCAGATTCATCTATTACTGTAGAATTGAATTATTATGTATGATATTCAATCGAATTGTTGTAGCTCTGATTTGCACCTATTATTGTAACCCTCATGCTGTGTCTGATGTGTGGATCACCATGACTATTGCGTAAACACTTTCTGGGATTTGCAGACCATTGTTACAATTCATAATGACACAGCAGTGGCTTTCACTTGACCCTCCCATTCCGCGTTTGCCTCACTTTACGCACGTAGTTTACGCCTGCGAGTTTCCTGGTTATGGCTATATTAATCCATCCAAGCCGGATGCAAGGTCTCCACTGGTTTAGCCACAGAACACAACTTTTTTCGTTTTTCCGCAGACACTGCGTCAACCACCGAAACATGGCCTCAGACAGGAGGGCAACAGAGATAACTCGGTTCGACTTTTTGGTGATCGGTGGCGGGTCTGGGGGTCTAGCCAGCGCTCGGAGGGCGTCCGAGCTCGGAGCGTCCACCGCTGTGATCGAGAGTCACAAACTCGGAGGTACCTGCGTGAGTAAAAAAAATAAAAGAACAATGTCATCCTTTCCGACTACTGTACTCTGCAACTTTCACATACATGTGGGTTCCCAGGCTCGCTGCGAAGCCTCCGGGCTCCCTTTATGGACGTTTTTGTTAACAACATTGTGGGAAGTGGAAAGCGTCCCAGCCCCCGCCCCAGCCCAGTCCCCTTTACCTTTGAAATGACTCTAACTTGATACCCACTGTGTTAAAAAACGCAGTCTCAACACTGTAAGATGTACATCAGTATGTACATCAGTATCACACACTGTACATCTGTAACATCACATATTGTGCACACTTAGGAGCGCACCCACTTCTTCTTTCAGAGGCCCAAATGCTGACGGAAATTACCAAATGGGCTATTTCAAGAGAAAACCATTTTCTGATTGTTCAAGATTTAGTGACAATGCCATTGATGGAGTTATGCATTCTCTGAGTGCTTTCTAGCATTTTGTATGTGTGCACATCATTGTGTTCAACCCCTACATTGGTTGATCTAACAGACGGGAAGTTAATGAGAGGAGACCAGAGGAGATGTTCCTGGAGATTCGTCCACTTAAGCCACAAGCTGGTTGCAGGAAGAGCTTCATGATTTGTCTGATTCATTTCCTAAATTGGTGATAAATGAGGAAATAAACTAATATAATGTAATTTTTTACAACATCAAGCAATAGTCAAATCAACAAAACCCAATTCATGCACTTTCTTTGCTATTGGCTATATGTGCTGTGCAGGTTTTTCTTTTGTAATCAATGTGTGTATTGACACTAATATAAAGAGCTTATAATGAAGTAATCTTCTCTGTAATAATGTTTTTCAGGTCAATGTTGGCTGTGTCCCTAAGAAGGTACAATTTCCTCTGCCTTCTTGTTGTAATAGGAAGAGTTTTAACTCTGGGATGTAACAATTAATTCACATGCATCAAAAATTCACTAGATGTCAAATCAATGCCTTTTCTTTTTTTACAGGTGATGTGGAATGCTGCAGTCCATGCCGAGTATCTTCATGATCACAGTGATTACGGCTTTGATGCTGAAAATGTTCATTTCAGTTGGGAGTAAGTTTCAGTATCTTTTGGTGTCTTCTTCCCCTTTTTTGTGCAAATACTATGAGCTCTTTTTTTACAACCGTTTTGGTTGTTCCTGGTACAGATCAGTGTCCCTTTCATAGCACAGCTTCTCAATCTGTGTTGTCGTCTGTTGCATAACTTCAGCTGACTTCTCTATCTTTGTGCACAACATAGTTAAGTCAAGGTGATTGTTAAAGATAAGCCTCTGGAAGGAGTGGCCACCAGGAACATTAGGTCAGGCATGAAAAACACTAACGTACAACGTTACCACAAACAGTGGTATTTCATGCCACTGTTTGTTTTGTTTGTCTATCTGTTATCAGGATTACTGCAAAAGTTCTGAACAGATTTTTATTGAAATTGTTTGCAGTGGTAGGTTACGGCCCAAGGAACAATCCATTAGGTTTTGTTAGTGATCCAGATCATCATCTGGGTGATGATCCTTAGGCTCCATCTCTCACCGTCTCCACTGTTGAATCTGTTGAACTCAGCTTAGCTAACCAACCTTGTGAAGTTGCAGGTTACAGGACCGTAATGGCAGCATGAAAAATATGCTTTGCTTCTTTCTTTCTTTTTTCTTTCGTGTTTTTACATTTCTGCTGCTTTTTATGTAATTGTTGATTAGAATCTGAATTTGCTTCGTGTCCACTTTTATGCCAGAGTTTGTGTTCGAGAGTAAAAAGTAAAGTATGATTAAAAATGATCATGTCTTATCTTTTATCATATCCTGTGTTTGCAGAACTCTCAAGGCCAAAAGGGATGCTTATGTCAGCCACCTAAATCGTATTTATCGCAACAATCTTGACAAAGTAAGTTTGTCTTCATTTTTTTTCACTTTATCTGTTGTTTGTCCCCAACATAAATCTGTATGTTTATCTGTGAAATCATTTCTAAGCATCCTGAAAAGAATATTTTGACTTGTGTTTATATTGCTTTTGAAAGAGGACACAGTCATTTGAGGGGAAATGATGATGTCTGCTTCACTTCAGGCTAAAATCCAAATGATTCCCGGTCAAGCTCGGTTTACAAATTACCCTGAACCTACTGTGGAGGTCAATGGACAAAAGTATACGGCGCCTCATATCCTCATTGCCACTGGAGGGCAACCTTCTGTTTTGAGTGATGCCGAAGTACCAGGTAAGCCGTACTGTTATGTAGAAATGGTGATCAGCTTTGTATTTAGCACTGTTTTACATGAGCAATTTCTTTACTTTTAATAAAACTGCTCAATTTTGCAAGATATTGTGTTTATTGATCATTTCAGGGGCAAGTCTGGGCATTACCAGTGATGGGTTTTTTGAACTTAAAACCCTGCCAAAGTAAGCTTGTAATATATTATATTAAGTCTTCATACGATGTTTAAAATGTGTCTATAATAAAAAGTTTTCTTCTCCCACTAGGCGCAGTGTGGTTGTGGGTGCTGGTTATATTGCAGTGGAGATGGCGGGCATCCTCTCCGCCCTGGGGTCCAAAACGTCCCTCATCATGCGACAAACAGGTGTAAGAATCACAACATCAATAGTAATTTATCATTTTAAGGAAGTAGTATGCAGCCATGCAATAATGGAAATAGATGTATCCCCACGTACACTTGTATTCTCTCTGTAGGTTTTGAGGAACTTCGACAGCTTCATAAGCACAAACTGCACCAAAGAACTGCAAAACTCTGGTGTGGATCTGTGGAAGAATTCTCAGGTGAAGTCTGTGCGTAAAACAGACGGAGGACTGGAGGTTACAATCGCCACCAAAGACCCAGAGAAGAAGAACGACGAGGAGAAGATTGGAACCATCCAGGAAGTGGACTGCCTTCTGTGGGCCATTGGCAGGCAGCCCAACACCTCTGGACTGAACATTAGCGAGATGGTAACAGTCTATGTTCCTGGAAGGTCTCCCTATGATGTTACTGTACACTGGATGCAGAAATGTGCACTAATCATGACATCTATGATAAGTGGAAAAATAGGTAGATGGATAAAACAATTGAAGATCTTAATTGTCCTTATTGAGGCAATTTATTATACATTTGGAAGGATTACAAAATACATGAAATATCCATCAATAAAATATAATAACAGTGAATTTAAGGCAGATGATTATTTTTTGGTTCTGTGTAGCATCCCCAGCCACCCACTACAGATAAGTTTTATGTCTTAATCATACACAAATCATTCAAATCAAATAGTTTTAAAAACTTAACCCACTATTAGATGGAAATGTTCGTAGGTTAACATCTTCATGTGAAAATATTCCAAAATAAACCAGACACAGAATTAGCCTATATCACTGATTAATCTGGGAAAAAGACAACCAGACAGCTGTCACTTAACAGTCTTTGTGTTATTTGTTGCAGGTGTAGAAGTGCTGGAACATGTGCAATACTTGTTGGCTCAGGGTTATCAGACAAATTACTAAAGTATTAAAGCAGCTACTTAAGGTAGAACAACATAGCTTAGGGAAGTGGGTCATCAATTGAAAATGATTAAAAAAACATTTAACAAGTCTGCACCTGATCGTTGCCACACACTCTGGTTTCTCTTTATATTGTCTAACCTGTAAGGTGACAAAATATGAATGATATATCAAAGCAGCAGCTCAACAGGTGGAGAACCACTAACTTGCGTTCTGAATGTATCACACTTAAGTCTCCATCCCAGTGGTCTTCATCCACGGTCTGAGAAAGTTTGCAGAGATTGGTCATAGTTGGCACATATCCATGCTAACACAATCACTCTTTTCACCAAGTCCTTTGTTTGCATTTAAGGCTCCGATCCTCCCCAGTAGGATGAGTCACTGTTATTTCTTGCTGTAGACAGAAACACAAGTTTCCCACTCGGTCGCTTGCTCCTTTATTTGAAGTCTGTAATACAAGTGCACACTGTCAACAGCTTGTGATTGATAAACATGCACTTTCCTCGTATCTTCGTGCATCCCAACAGAGCTCTAAAGCTTGTCACAGTAATTCAGATGCCTCTAAGGAAATAGGAGAACCACTTAACACCTAAAATGTGATCCTTTAGCTAATTGATAACACTTCTCTCTCTGTTTGCAGACTGTGGATACAGACGAGAGAGGCCACATCATTGTGGATGAGTATCAGAACACCAGCCGAGCAGGGATCTACGCTGTAGGAGATGTTTGCGGCAAAGCTCTTCTCACACCTGGTACGAAAGTTGCACTATTAACTGAAATCATTCTATGGATGTTGCTTAAAAACTATATAGTCATGTTTAGGTTGCAACTGCAATGTTTTGCTACAACATTTATTGTTATTCAGAATTGCGTTCTGTTATGTTGCGTGTTGGGGCAGTTGCCATTGCTGCAGGCAGGAAGCTGGCACACAGACTGTTTGAGGGCAAGAAGGACTCCAAGTTGGACTACTCCTCTATCCCGACAGTGGTGTTCAGCCACCCACCAATCGGAACAGTGGGCCTCACTGAAGGTGAGTGATAGCTTCATAATCACGTTAAAATTGAATAAATGATTGATTTTGCCTTTATGTGCTTGTATGTCCAATGTTGCCTTTTTAGAATTTGAAGAATTAACATGATGATATTCTACATCCCGTAATTTACACTGGATGAAAGTGGCAGCTAATGTAAAGGCTGTATTAATTGCAGTGTCACTCAGCTGGACTGTAATTCAAATTCTCAACCTTTTGTGTTTGTCACAGAGGAGGCCATTAAATCTTGGGGAAAGGAAAAAGTTAAGATCTACAAGACATCCTTCACTCCTATGTATCACGCCCTCACAAGAAGGAAGAGTCAGTGCATCATGAAGCTAGTGTGTGTAGGCAAGGAGGAGAAGGTAGGAGACATCTTTTCTAAAGATAACAGGTGAAAAACTTTATAGATCAGAAATTATGCAAAGATTTAATTTCTGTATTTTGTCCTCAGGTGGTGGGTCTGCACATGCAGGGCCTTGGCTGTGATGAGATGCTGCAGGGCTTCGGTGTGGCCATCAAAATGGGTGCTACCAAAGCAGACTTTGACAATACCGTTGCCATTCACCCGACCTCATCTGAGGAGTTTGTCACAATGCGTTAATGCAAACACAACCACCACCACTTCAACTTGCTTTATGAAACTACAAACTTTGTTGCTTTAAATGAGAAAATCATTGTGTATGCATTGGTATTTTGTGCAATTTGGTGCTCTCCACAGTTTCTGATTGCAACACCACTGTTGTAAATGCAAATTCCAGATTTGTCTAACAATTTGTAACATCGCCCGGCTCTGGTCCTGGCAAGTGGCTGAGAAAGAGAAGGCATTCACCCAATTACAAGTGGGTATATATCAAAATCATTTAGAAGCAGTTACATAATGTTTTCTTAAGTGAACTTATTTGTGCACATTGTTTTGATTTTTCTGAAATAAATGGACCAAGACAGAGTTATGGACTTCTCAAACTGCACTGTGGATCTTGATTATAGATTGAATGTTCTCGATTCCATTTAAATGATTGTGAAACATAAGTGAGGGATCTGCAGGTGATGTTGCAAAGTGATTACATTTGAAGTCAAAAGACCTCTCCCCTAGTGTTTGTTTGATTTGTCAGTCATTTGTCTGCTGCATATAAAACACTGCTGCTTCTTAAGGTACATATTTACTTTACAGCAAAGTAATTGCATTACCAATGTATTTTTCAATAGAATCAATAAATCTGCAGTTTTTTTCTTAAGTGGTGTGATTCCTCCATTATGTGACTCTGTTTTAACACAGTTCTGCACTTGTGCCCTTCCCTGACTTTGTTTACAATTGACATAATTGGGCAATGAATGAAATACTTATCACACAGACAGATGGGGCTGTATTCCTGCTCATACGTGAGAAATCTTAAGTCAAGTTAAAAAAAAAGTGTGATAACGTTGCAATTGCATATTTGTTTTGTGTCTCTCCTGTGGCTCTGTAATAACATTTGCCCTCAACTGTGTATGGTTTGCAGTAAACAGTAGTATGAGGAAGAAAACAACATAAAATGACCTTGATTGCGCGGCGTTTTAATGAATATCGCGATACAATTTGACATAATACGGAAACCGATCATGCTCTCACGAGAAGACCGCTAACGTCACCTGTATGTCAAAGGTCACGTGTGTATACAGCCTAGGTTTTTTATGAGGACGACGAAGTCACTCTCCGCCCTACTCTGCCTCCGATTGGCTTAGCCTGATATACTTACGAAGACGCTGACCAATCGTTCTCTCTACTCGTAAACTGACAATTGACGGCAACGAGCACTAGCCAATGAGAAGCAGCGTAGGGTGGGCCATGACTTTGCCGTCATTGGACAAACATTAGCATGTCGTACACTGTAAGTCCATTGCTATGAGACAATCTGTTTATCCATAGGTCCCCAAAATGGATACACTTTACGCAGAACAGACATCACCATACTAAGGTATTGGATTTTTATAATAGCCTTATCTGTACGCACTAGTTTGTTGCTGTTGTTATTGAGTTAATTAAAACGATACACAGCACTTCTTATAGCGGATAACGATGTTAGCTTACTGCTAGCTAGTTAGGTTAGCCAAGTTTATGGCTCCAGAGCCGCCGCCGCAGGGTCGGAGTTGCTGTGGTAGAGTTTTAACGTTAGCCGACAAAGGCATTAGTGATTAGCCAAGTGATTATCGTTGACTGCTATTTTCAGTGAAACACAATTGTCAGGTGTGTTACCAATTTTGTTTGTAGCCATGATAGCGTTACCACTTGATGAAACAGTCTTGTGAGGCGGTGTTTTTGCGTTAATCTCTCTGAATTGGGTTAGAGATTGTGAGAGCGCTATCTGTGACTGCGTAGAAAGTTCCCGCACTACCATTCCGAGCCCTGGTACAGCGAGGATGTTCCCTAGCCTGGTCCACAGACCATGGCATGTCTTCTGCAGGGTTTCCTTACAGCGCAAGGCGCCCATGTCACAACGGTCCCCGAGGTTCCCCCAGCTGTGTTACGGTGAGGAGTCTCGACGTGTTGTCAGGCGTTTGCCACAGCTTTACAAGTTACCTTTCTAACGACTCTGCCATATGTTGAACTTTAGTGTTAGTTTGCCATGCTTTAACTGAGAACAGAAGTAACAAACAATTGTCATACATTTTGTTGCATAGGTTGCCAAAGTGGAGGAATACATAGCTTGTGGTTCAGCCTTCCAGAATGCCGTGTTGCTTCTGGAGGGCTGGGCAAGGTGCAGTACTACTCTACGTCTGGCAGCAGTAAAGATGGTTCTTCAAAATCAGCATCAGGTGATGCTCCATCAGCAAAGGACGTTTTGTCTGCTGCTACTAAAGCTACCCCAGCTTCATCAGGTGACCAACTGGTGTTTGATGTCTGACCATTCTTTGCATTTTGTGTGGAATTGTAGTGTTCACCACTGTCCCTGCTGAAACTGTTGTGTTATCACATTCCCTATCAACACAAGTGCCTGGAAATATCTCTTGTAAAGTGAGGTGTTGAGGACTATTCTGTCTCTTTGAAGTATTTTGGTTGGGGGACACTTCTCTGATTAAATGTTCTTGTTCTCATAGGCTCAACACCACTGGGTCTAACTAAAGCTGAGACGATTCAAGTGAAAGGTAATGGACAACATTTGTGCATACTTCATTTGAAAATTGATTTGAATTGTACTTAACATTATGTTTTTGGTATCTTCAAAGTATGGGTGTGATTTGGTGGCTTGCACAAGAGCGAGTGCCAATGGATGCAGATGAAAACCTTGTATCATAATTTCCCTCTGTTGTCGTGTAGTCCGGGCGGTTCTGAAGAAAAGGGAATATGGACTTAAGTACACTCAGAACAACTTTATCACTGCAGTCAGAGCCATGAATGAGTTCTGCCTCAAACCAAGGTAACTTCTGTTCCCCAAAGTAACTGAGTCATTCTTGTTTTATTCGATATACGGCAACATTATGCCATCAATAGAAAGCTTTATTAGTGGTATTGAATGTTTTATCCATCTGTTCACTGTATCTGTGTTGAGCACTAGCGGAAATGCTTGCTCACCATGACCACACAAATTCCTTTTGAGATAATAAGTAAACATGCTGCTGTTATTAGCACATATTAGACTGCTTCACATCATTGAACACAGGTCTTCCTCAATCTTCTTCTCACCCCCCTTCCCTCCCATGATGATAGCGATCTGGAACAGCTTCGAAAGATCAGGAGACGCAGCCCTCACGACGACACAGAGGCTTTCACTGTCTTTTTGCGGTCAGACGTGGAGGCCAAGTTAGTTCAGCACCTTTTTTGCTTTACACCTCAATACATGTTACGAATACAACACGATATATACGCCATAAAATGTGTTGCTCATACCTACCTGTTGTCACCGAAATATTTCTAGCAATTGTTGATTCGTGTATTTCTGTCTGTGTTTATTAGAGCTATAGACGTATGGGGAAGTCATGAGGCTCTGGCCCGAGAGAGAAATCTCAGGAAAGAGGTGGAGAGAGAGTACCAAGAGAGTAGGTTTATATTTTTCCCCAGTACATCTTTGTGAACATGTAATAATACTTAAATTCAAGCAAATGTTCAATATTTAGGAAAATACGAGTTTATGGTTTGTTTGTTTTTTAACTTTCTGTCAGAGAGTTTGATGAGAAGATCTATGCCACTTTCTCTATTAGATACAAATCTATAGCCAGTACTCTGTTAGCTTAGCTTAGCACAAAGACTGGAAATATGGGGGAATTGGCTAGTTTGACTGTCAAACATGAACAAAATATTGTACCTCTTCCAGCATTTCAAGTTTAACTTTTGAAAACAAGTGTCCCTTGGCTCTGCGTGGTGCTGATCCTCCCATAGAACTGTCTGCCAGAAAGCACATCATCCTGTTCACAAAAATGTCAAACTATCCATTTTGATTTTATAAACCTAAGTCACATTCTGACAGTAGTAGAATCTTTATGTTTATTACTCACCTGTTTGGTTCACAAATATCGACATATATTTTGATTTGTCTCATTTGATGCCCTCCAGATATTTTTAGGAATCAACAGTTGTTGAAGGAATACAAAGACTTTTGGGGAAACACTAAGGTGAGCAATTTTTCATTTGATCATATGTTTGAGTCTCTGAATATGTTTTCTACGTGAAAGAGGGAGAAATGTGGACAATTCCTGTCACCATGCCAGCTTGTCTTGATAATCATTGTCCCTGTTACAGAGGTCACTGCATCTATATGACAATATCATTATCTGTTGTCATTCATGCAGTCCCCAGTTATTACTGTAGTGTGTGGAGGGTATTTCAGTGACTTAACTGTTGTGCACCTCTCTGGTATGCCATGGTATATTCCATACTCCACCTGTCAGCAGGGCAGGAAACTCCCAACCATGTGCATCTTTTATCAAAGGTCAACTCCTTCATAACTTGAATTAACCATGAGGACAACGACTGTATTTTTGTTTTTTTAAGTTAACTTGGACACGTTGCACATATATTCCAAACACTGTGTGACTTTCAAATTCCCTTTTCTTTTTCTTTTAAAAAAAAAAAAGCCTCGATCAGGCAAGAGGACAACATTTCTACAAGGGCCAGGGAAAGTGGTCATGGTCGCTATTTGCATGTAAGTTTCCATTCCCTCACCAGTCTTCATTTTGAATGGTGAAGTCTGTCTCTACTCACTGACTTTACAGAGCTGTCGCACACACAGTGGGAGGTATCAGATCAGAGGACACAGTGAGTCCGTTCTCTGCAGGGTCAATATGTACAGTATGTAGTGAGTATATCTTTTGAGGAAACTGAACTGAACTGGATGAAAACCTTTTTTTTTTGCAAAACAGATACTGACTACATGTGGTCAGAAGCACCACTGCCTCTTGAGTTCTAATGTTCTGCAGAAATACTCGGCACTCAAAAGAGTTTTCATCCTGTGAAAATCAGTATTGGGAACTGCATGGGACCTTGTCTCACATGAGGTCCTTTGGCCTATTGGATTAGGATGATTGTGTTAGAGGACATGTGCATTCACATGAACAGCAAAATGTTTCCTTCACTGCATATGCACAAAAAAAAAAAAAAAAAACTCACGTGACTTAATTAGTCATGTGTTCAGTATAAGAGAGATCCACTCTGGGTGTAAAGTCTTCAAGACCAGCGAAGCAGAAAAACTGAAATACTGTACATTCACGGGATTTTAAAAATGCACTACTCCGTTTATTTGAAAATTTGCTGTTCTGTCGAGCCAGGGAGGAGTGGCCAAACCCGCTGCTAAATCTTACTCATTGAAAGTGATAATTAATGTATCCACCCCGTGATTCAATTCCACTCCAAATGTGCACTCCAAATGTGCAAATGTCCATTCCTCCACCCTTCCACCATATTTCATGAAAATTGGGCCAGTAATTTCTCCGCAATCCTGTCGACAAACAGACGAACAAAAGCACAACATTCTTGGTGCAGGTGGGGGAAAAAAAAAATTTAATTCATCTGTCACTTACACATGTCTCTCTACACCAGAAACAATGCACATATAGCACAATATATAGCAGAGAGGAATGACCAGAAGAATAGCTATGGCTCAAACATATTTCAGCCTAGGTGGTCTAAAGGGTTTTAATGGACAGGCTTAGAGGAACCCTATACCTACACAATCCTGTCTGCTTAACGGGAGGGACTATTATCAGGATGGAGAGCATGAGCTGGATCTGAGATTAAGGGCCAAAAAGGCCTGTCTGATTATGATTCGTTGACAAATAGCATGAAGACTGGAGCTTTAGCAGACTCCCATGATCCTAAATGCTGTCTGTATAAGTGTGATCTGGGCCTTTTGACTGTGCTGTCAGATTACCAAATAATGCAGAGATACCATCACAGTGGAGTTTGTCCTCTACTGCATGAATAGATGTCTCATTGAGCTAACTATGTTTTTATCTCCAGTACAAGCTAACATATAAATCTGTAGACCACCTTGGTCTGCTATTGTTAGCCATTAAATTATGCTTTAAATAATACAAATTTTTAATTTCCCTAAGAGTGCATTGTCTATTTGTTTTCTTTGTCGCCAGCAATGGACTGAATTTCTTCTTCAAGCTCCTGGCGTGGGTCTACACCGGATCAGCAAGCATGTTCTCGGAAGCCATCCACTCTCTGGCCGACACCTGCAACCAGGCTCTGCTCGCCTTGGGGATCAGCCAATCGATCCGCAATCCTGATGCCGGGCATCCGTAAGCAACCACACCGTATGATACTGAGATGATGAGAGGATGTGAGCACGAAATGAATTGGTCATTATAACATCGAAGACTAGATTTCATCCTGCAGAGCACCATTTATTTCAATGTGCTCCTTGACAGATTAATCACAGCCCAAACAGGTCAGGGTGTTAATAAGAGGTGGACTTGCTACATTGAACCGTTTAAATGTTGAACTCATTGTTACGCATGAATGATTTCATTATTCACAAATTAGTATGTAGCACTAATAAATTAAGAGTCTAGCCACAATTGTAGACAAAAAAAATTAATATTGTACTCATTGCAAACTCACATTTTTTAAACTATTATGTTAAATTATAATGAATATGCTGTAACCCTGATCAGTTACAGTGACATTGATAATAGAATCATAAACCACATACTATTTGATGCTGTAAGAAATAATGGCTTAAGTAGATCTGTTTTCCGTGATGGCTACCAATACAAGCCTGCCAAAGTAACCATTCATTCTTTGCAAACAGCATTGGTGCCAAGGATAAATGTACAGAATGCATCCTTTGCAAAACTATCAGCCCGTCCTGTTTTTGTTTTTTTTTCTGCCCTGATCGAGACCCTGCATCTTTTTCAGGTATGGCTTCTCCAACATGCGCTACATTGCATCCCTCATCAGCGGAGTGGGCATTTTCATGATGGGAGCAGGCCTCTCCTGGTACCATGGCATCATGGGATTGCTGCACCCAGAACCCATTGAGTCTTTGTTATGGGTGAGCATCTGTGTTGCCTCTCGTCTGTGATACCATGTGCATATTTAGGATATTTGAGGCCTCACCATGTGATGTTCCTATGTTGCAGGCTTACTGTATTTTGGCAGGCTCCCTGGTGTCTGAAGGAGGTAGGTTATAAAAATACAGATGGAGTTCATTGATTATGTTTTCACGAGTGCTTTGCCTTTCGTACTGAAACATTTGTCTCTTTTCCTTTCTCAGCCACGTTACTCGTTGCCGTCAATGAGATAAAGAAGAGCGCCCGGCAGACCGGAATTTCTTTTTATGAATATGGTCGGTACAGTTGAAATCTTTATGTCATTAACTGATGTAAATTCTCTGTGCCTTGGAAGTTATTTTACACCTGGAATAACACTGAATCTGTAATGTAAAGTAAAACTACAGGTAAAATGTCTAAAGACGGAATATACAGTAATAAGTCTGATTGAATACTCCCAAAATGGTGTCATGTAGATGCATATCGCTTGTAAAGTCTAGTTTTAAATTTGGCCTTTCGTTGTTTTGTGTGTGCAGTGATACAGATTCGAGACCCCAGTACTAACGTGGTTCTTCTGGAGGATACTGCTGCTGTATTAGGAGTCATCTTGGCTGCTGGCTGCATGGGGCTCACCTCACTCACAGGTAAACAAAGACACATGTAGACATTCCTCGCCTCACCTCCTCCTTCCTTCCATCCTCATCGGTTGCTTGCCTGTAAGGCTTGGTATGAAAATACTTAACACTTTCCCAAAATCCATAAGAAACAATAAAAGATACGGAAAAGTTTGAATTAAACCCTAAAAGTAGCACACAAAAAATCCTTAAGACATGCGGGCGTTCTATAAGAGTTGACCTGTATGTGTAGATCACATTTTCATGACGTCTACTTCCTGAATGACATTTGCAGACTAGATAGTGGACATTTACGTGAAATACAGCAAGTTAGTTCTGCATGCAAGAGAATGCTCTTGCTGATATGATAATTTGACGTTAGCAGCTTTTTGCACTTACAACATCATGTCACAGTCATCGCTGTTGAATTGGGTGCCGCCTACATTCCACAATACAAGTATTAGTAATATCAATGTGAAATGTCATTCATGAAAGCAGATATGCCTGCACCTTAAGAGACCCGACACAAATGGTGATGGCAAGAAAGTCTGATGGTGCATATGATCACAACTAATAAAACGTAAGAAAATAAAAGGCCACATTTGTGGAATTGAGACGTCCTTTAAGATGTGCATGCTGAGATCGATTTTCAGGTCACAGACAGAGGAGATGGGGACACACAAAATCAAAAAAATAAGAAGAGGCCATTGTTCACAAGCTCCCAAACAACATTTACAGGGAAAACAATCAGTTTCTCTCTATTCTGTTGTCCTAAATCATGCAATTAATGAGCAACATTTTTGTTTCTCTTCCTCTGTACTGATTTATTATCCTATTAATGTGCTGAGTCACTCTTAGGATAATCTCTCTCTGTTGTGTTTTTGTCCTTTGGCCTCTAATTTCAGTGTTTGCAAACACCCCGATTTACACGGTTTTACAGTTTCTTTTTTTTAACTTCTTATTCTCTGTCCCCCTGTGCCTGTGTTTTTCCAGGTAACCCATGCTATGACAGTCTGGGTTCTCTTGGTGTGGGCACGTTGCTGGGCACCGTCTCAGCCTTCCTCATCTACAGTAACACAGAGGCCCTGCTGGGACGCTCCATACAGGCCGAACGGGTACAGAAGCTTACAGAGTTCCTGGAGAATGACCCTGCTGTAAGGTAAGCCAATGAGCAAGAGACGCTCTGGTGCACACAAACTCACCTCCACGGCTGTAAAACATGAACCAGGTCGTCATGTCAGGTCTGGAATCTGTCATTTGAATCTCAGATCGCAACTCCACACACCACGAAGTGAGCCAAGCAACATGGTCTAACAAGTTTACAAATGTTAATGGACGACATTCAGGCACATTCCTTCACGCTACATTACAAATGCATTGTGTGATAGTGGAAGCTCACTGTAGTATCCAGCATTCCTACCTGCCTAACCTGAAGTCTTCCTGACATGTTTTTATGAGCAGAGCCATCCACGACGTGAAGGCCACTGATATTGGACTGAGTAAAGTGCGTTTCAAAGCCGAGGTTGACTTTGATGGCAGAGTGGTGACACGGTCTTACCTGGAAAAACAAGACATTGACCAAATACTCAACGTAAGTTCATCGCTACTGTAAATTTTGACCATTCTCTTATTTTTATTTTTGCGATGTACCGTTAGGCAATAAGCATTTCAACTGAATTATGAGTCTTTCTGATTGCGTGTGCCAACAAGTTGCAGCCAAGGACGGATACATGGAACAAATCTAAAATCAGATCAATTTAAAATACATTTTTCATCCTTTAAAAGACATGTATTTTCTTGCTCACGGCACACTGCAGCTAACACAGTGACGTTTATTAACAGAAAGTGTCATGTATGGACATTTTAGCTGCATTCATGTCACATTGGGGGGAAAAAAGCATTGTTTTAGGTTGAAATATATGTCACTCATTTGAGCGCCATGTATGGCTATTATGTAGAATATACAGTACAATCAAAATGACCCACAGCAGGTTTTGTATGTAAGAATTCTGTACTGTTATCGACGACATACAGCAGGTCACAATAGGTAGTATCCAGGTTATCTGAGGATTTTAATCTGTTGCCTCCTGATTGAGCTTCAGTCCAGAAATTATTTGCAACAGGAATCTGGACAGATCCGGAACCTGATATCTATCATTTGAATTCAGCAACAACAACACCACAAACCAAACTTTGCTTTTGTTCTATCCAACAGGCACCCATATTCCTGAGCTGTATCTTTACTGAAATGGTCAAAGGTGTGCTTTTTGTTTCTGCAGGACATTCAGCAGGTGAAGACCCCCGAGGAGCTGGAGACCTTCATGCTCAAACACGGGGAGAACATCATCGACACCCTGGGGGCAGAAGTGGACCGCTTGGAGAAAGAACTAAAGGTACTAAAACATGACATTTGTCCAACTCTTACTGTTGCTACAATATACCTTGGAGCTGCCTTTTTTCTTTTCTTTTTTTACAATTTCAACATGAATTTCTAACAGTAGAATTTATCTACAGCGCAAATGCATTTTTTAAACTTACAGACAGATTTGTATGTAACCACGTTTTGTTCCTCCGTAGCAACGTAACCCAGAGGTTCGTCATGTAGACTTGGAGATACTATAATACCTAATGGGGCTCTGCTGAGGGAACATCCTGCAAGAAGAAGAAACCACAAGAGGAAAACATGAAAACCTACCTCTGCGATCTGCCTCCCATCATGACTCCCATCAAACTTCCATCTCTGCACTAGTCATCCAGTCCCGTCAAGTCTTACTGTAGAATAATCCACAACCATATACGGAGACAAGTTTGTGCTTTCTTTGTGTTGATCGAGCCACTGTCCCCTTCAGGTCTGTGGTTTCTGGCTCAAGACTAAAGACTGACACTAGTCTCCTTGAATTTGAAGAGAAATTGAGATTTCTTTTGCAGTTCACACACAGGTGTGATAGTTATGTGGTTGTTGGCTTGAAGTCACATTCCTCCATGAGTGTGTTCGCATTGGGTTGAAATCATGACTCGCTTCAAAAACAAAATCACAAACAGGACCAGTATCATTTTCTAGACCTGTACTTCTTTAATGTTACGCTTTAGCCACAGTGATTGTGTTTCCTTCTTTACTACAGATGAAACCCCTAGAGCTACATATTCATAGGAGACTTATTTATTTGCTAGACATGATTTTTCTTTTTTTTATGCAAAACTAAGGAACTGAAGGTGGCACAATGCACAAGGTTCTCTTTTGAAGACATGATTTATGAGTAGATTGTATTGCAATTACAGAAAATTATGCAACTTAAAACAGTGTAAGACTTTTCATTTGTTTTGTATGATAGCTTTGAAGAGTGAACAGGTGTTAACTTCTATTCAATGCAGTAGCATTTGGAACTGCTAGCTATTGAACATGGTAATCTTTACGCACGCCAGGAAATGATATTATAGGTAATGCATCTATACAATTTCTGACTTTCTCAGCTCCAACCTCCAGACTTTGATGTCCTCAAATTTGAGGTTCACCAGATGAGTGATTGTACTGTTCCAAAGATGAAGCACTGTAGGGCTGCAAATGTCTTTGCCCCTATTCCACCAAGTAGAAGGAAATGGTCCAGAGTGAAATAATGGACCAGCCCTAGATTGATTTGATCAAGTGTCAACAATTGAGGATGTCACCCTGTACAGTATATGTACCAAACTATCTAGTGAATAATTTCATTCTTTAGAAATTACTCAGATTTTCTTCTGATTAATCTCTAATAAATAAAAAATACAGTGACTGTGCATTTGCTGTTCATTCTGCATTCATCACCACAGCTGCACTGTTGGACACATCTGCCCAAAGCTTTGTATTCCACCTCAGAAGGTGGGTCGGAGTCATTTCAGCTTTATTGTGTTGAAGGTGTCCATAGTGTAATATTTTCTTCTTAGTTATAACAAAGTTGGCACTTGCTGAAGGTGTTGGAATAAATCTGAAATTATTTATTAAATTCTTTTGTTGTCCTCTTCTGTCATGTGGTTGGATTCCTCTTTTCTCAGTGTGTAGTCATTAAGATGGGGGGGGGGAGGATTTACTGTCAGACTATCAACTTCAACCTGAGCGCCGAGCTTCCTACCTGGATAGTAACCCGATGAATGGCCCTTGTAGGTTTTGTGTAAAGTTTAATTGCTGCATTGAATATGTGGTCATGCCTGAATGCATCTATATCTATAACGAGCCAATGGTGTTTAGGTTGGAGGCCTGTTTCCTTCTCGAAGCTCAGATGGTTGACTGGAATGTAAACCTATGTCCATTAGATGCTGCAGTTGTAGGACTGAGAGAAGGGGGGCACTAGACTCTACGCTGACGTCAATAAAAATAGTCATTTCCAACCAGTCTGTGCATCGACCGACCATCCAAAACATTACGCACGGCATCGCGGCTGGATCTCTCTAAACTACTCGACTGAAATAATTTTTCACCGACCCCGGAGAGAGGAGACAATGCGGACAAACTCCATTGCAGGTTTTTGACCGTTGAATGTTGTCTTTAACATTTTGGGTGTTGCGCACATATCAGTGTCATGTCTCGTATCATTCCCAAGTCAGTTGTGCCACTGCCCATCGTGTGTCCTCTCATGTCTCCTCTTCTCAGAATGAAATGCTCGCTTGTGCACGTTGGTCGAGGATAATAAAAAAAAAAAAGATCCTCGGTCTGATTTGGCTCATATTTTGAAGGAAACATGCGTCGATACGCGCCTGTCACCAAACATTCAGTCATTCCTCTGCCTTCTGCACATCACATCATTCCTATCACCGTCATTGATTGGTTTATTTTTTTTTTTATATGAGGCTTTAAATTTGAGCTTTTTGTCACCATGTTTGATGTATCCCATTTTTTTCTCCATTATGTTCTAGCAGCCCACAGATGGGGGCGCAGTAAAGCTGCACAGTTGGGGTCTCAGGTTTTCATGCAACCTCCCCTCCATCACCACAAGCCTGTGGTTACAAAATCTCAAACCCCGTTTCTCCTCTTTGTGGAATTGGATTAAAGAAACGAGATTTTGTGCAGCAGTGTAATCACCTCCCATTGTCCGTGCAGAGAACTCGACCGCGTTCATCCTTTTTTTCTTTACGCACCGTTTGTATGTATTTTTTTTTCTTTCCTAAATAATCGATTTGGTTGCTGTTTCAGGTGCAGGAGCACCTCGAAGTGTGAAGGCAGGAAAAGTCGTCATGGCGGATCATCATCATCGTCACCCTGCTCTACGCTTTTAGCCTCTTTACAGTGCTGCCTTGTCTATTCATGTTCAAGCAGCATTGTACAGGGCTATGACAGCATAGAGAGCTGAGCTGCTAGGGCGCTGCGTTTCTCTGACCCTTCGGATGGCAGCCAATAAATGACATCATCAGTTAAAAACAAAACAGCGAGGGTTGAATGGGATCTCATCGATTGTTGGTCATAGGCTTGTCTTTGAATTCTCTTAAACAAAAATGCATTACTTTCTTTTAAAGTCAAAGAAAACTGGAACTGGTTGTCATTGGGTTGAATTATTCAATGCAAACCTAAATCCATCTGCAGCCAATGCATTATTGAACCAATTAGTAACATTACATTGTGGATCAACCTATTTGTGCATCTCCTGCATTAACCGGAAACACAAAGCTGATCATCCTAAAAGGATGATTGTGATTAAAAGGAAAAAGAAAAAATGAGATGACATCGTTTAACAAAACTCTCTGTTGTTTTGAAGGTATTTCCAGAATCCTTTAAGACTCTAAGAATATTTGTTAGTTTGCTGCACAATAAAATAGTTTTTTTAGCAATTTATTGAGTTGCCATCATGAGAGACACACACTGGGCTACTTTTTTCATTATTTAGGGAATATGTTTGCACCCCGTGTATGTTTTTAGAATAGGGCTGCAACCAAAGATTATTTGCATTAAGCCCATCAGTTAATCCAACTTTTTTTTTTCTCTATTAATTGTTTGGTCTATAAAATCAACAACTTCTCACAACTCCAATTTCCTAAAGCCAGTACTGCATCTTCAAATGTCTTGTTTTGTTCAACCAACAATCCAGAATCTTAATTCAGTTTACTGTCACAATGAAAAGAATCAGCAAATCCTCATGATTCAGGAGCTGAAACTGGGGAATTGTGGGTATTTTCTTGATGAATGTTTTAAATTATTGATTGACTGTAAAAAAAATAAATAGTTGAGTGTTTTTCTGTGAATCGATTAATCATTGATATTTATAGGCCTACTATTAAAGATATTGAAATTTGTTAGCTTCCTTTTATTTATTTGAATTAAATTGTGTTTGCTGTACTTTCCCATATACACTCAAAAACTAATTCAGCCTAATGCCACAGTCTATACTTATTGCTCAATGTTATAATGTCAAACTAGGATTTGTCTCACATTTTTAAGTGTCATAAAAATTTGATGAGATGTTTGGTACTCCATTGTGACCAAAGGTCCAGTTTCGTGCCCTCAACTTGACCCGACCTGTTGTGTGTCTCTGTCATCCTTTATTCTGTCTGATTATGGGATTAGTAGTTGGAGCATTGTCTGAGAAGGGACCGCCTCATTAATTCAATAACAAGCTTATGTTTAAGATTAAACTAGTTCATGACATGTTTACATACCCAGGCTGAAACCATTGGATGATAATTTTACAATTCATATTTGCTTTGGATCACAAAAACATACAAATGACAGAGATTTATCAACAATCCAGCAACACCAGATCCACAAATTCACATATTTTATTACAAATGACTTTTTCTTACTAACAATGGCGATGGAAGAAGAGTCCCGCTTTCATTTCACTGCCTGCGTTGCAGTCCAGTTGAAGCTCCTCTGTAAGTTTCCAGAGAAGGAAGAAAGGGTGTAGGGTCAGGCACTTAAACATCCTCACTGGCTGCAGCTCACACATGGCTGCAGGCCGTTCTCATTGCAGGAAGTGCACTTGAGGGCTTTGAAGGAATCCGTGAAGCAGTTGCGAAACACGGACATCTTGCTGCCATGGCACATTGGACACGGGATAAAAGCAAAGTCCCCGCAGGTCTGGCACATCTGGGGATGCTGTACCCTCTAGAAAAATAAATATATTTTATTTCTCTTCCTATGGCCCAAATTTATAGAGATGCAAGGTTTTAAATAAGATGATTTAGCAATATGAGTAAAAATAACTCACTTTAAATTTTAAAGTAATAGTCTGACATTTCAACTGAAAATAGGTAAAAAAAAAAAATCAGCTCATTCCAAAGGTTGAAAAAACACCCAGCAGAACACTTTAAGCTCATTATTAACATATTATGTTGTGTTTGTTTAATCTGTACAAAAAAGTTGTCAAAATGACAAGCTGTGGTTTTACTGGGAGTAATGCGACGGTCTATTTCTTGGCTGAGCTCAGAGACTTCATGGAAACTTGTCGTCACTCCCGAGCTACCAGCAGAGACTCCAGAACGCCACTGCCAAATCCAGTTAATAGCCATGCACATGTGCTGTGTTTACTTCATATCATTAAGAACCTGATTCGGAGCAACTTTGCCAGAAAAATTGCTCGCTGGAAAAAATCTCATGCAAACGCTCAAACAAATGATTTAGACATTTTAAAAGTATCTAAACGGTTTGTTGGTATCTGGTTTGACTTGTTAACAAACTCCTGCTTAACTACCAGTTTCACAAAAGAAGCTAATTTAGGCCAATTGAAACATGTGACTGCAAAGCTAGCAGTGAGGTTCACCATTCTGAACACTCAACTTGGAGTAACCAGAGTTTTTCCTGTTTTTTCCCAGTGACATTGCATAAATATGGCACTAAAAACACAATTTGTTGATTTTACGTTAGTTTTTGATCATAATAAACAAATGAGATATAAGGTATTAATAGGAGACGTTTTGTCATGCTGGTAGGCAGATTTTTTAACCTCTGTTTTCAGCCTTAATCTTTAGCTTCAGTGACCTGTAGCTGTTCCAGACAGTTCTGGACACTTCATAGCCTGCAGTGGCTTAAATATCATCACACTCTATTTGCTTATGACGACGTTTGTTGGGTCTGAACTCCAAATTACAACCAAGACCAGCGTGACAAAGGTTGTTGCAAATCTTTCTTTTCTTTTTTTTTTTAACCACAGAATGATGTGAGTTGTGTTGATGTGTTTGAACAAATGTGTTGGAAGCGGACTCAACAACAAGCCCTCCATTATCGGTCACTAATTGATGTGCCTGCGTCTATTCCAGTGCAGCTTTCTCATGTTTTATTGATGACATGATGGAGGGGAAATGACTCCTCCTGTTTGCACAATGTTCATCTCAATGACTTTGGACGGCCACAAAGCATTCATTTATTATGGTTTTATAATTAGCTTTTGATTTATTATTGAATGTAGCACAAAGTCTAAAACATTGTTCAGTAAATCTAATAGGAAACACTTGAATTATTAAGCATGTCAAATCAAGTGGTTGATTCACAGCAAAATCACACATTTTCCCCCATTCAATTATTTATAATGTGATCTTCAAGGCAAACAGTGAAAACCAACCTCAATTCTTGTCAGAAGATCTTGAAGCTCTCCTGATTCATTCATGCCTAGTATTTTCTCTGCACCCTGCAGAACAAATTCAACACCACAACTCAGTATTAATTAATTCCCTGTGGATTTACAGGATCTCCAGATATCATTATAGGAAAGAGTGATAACATACCCCGAGGTAGTGTCCATCGATGAACACCACCGGTAATGAAGGAGGTTCTCCCACACGTTTGCACCGCTCCTCCAAATCCTTCCCGTACTCGCAGTCCAGGGCGATGTTCTTCTCCACAAACTTCACCCTGTGGTTCTGGAAGATCTTCCGGACCAGCTCGCAGCGCTCAAAGGTTGTCCTCACCACGCGGAAACTTGTCGTGTATATCACTATCCGCCCAAATTCAAGAGATAACTCCATCTAAAGAGAGTAAAAATCCCTGATGTAGTTATATGATGATGTTTTTGTGTGTTTATTTTCAGTTCAGTAGTTTTTGTGCAATCAGGGGCAATGTCAAAAAACACCTAATCTCACAATGTTAAAGTAAGTGGAAAATGTTTTTCCTGGATCTGCAACAAAGATCAACGGTTTCTTTGCTGACCACGAGTTTTGTGGACATATTATTCGTCAAGTAGTTTTTTTTTGTGCATATTTCTGCTAACAAACCAACAAGCAAACAAACAAACACAGGTGGAAACATAACCTCCATGGTGGAGGTGATCATTAATTAATGAAATAATACAAAGGTTGTTTTTATTAACATTGGAAATCCAAGTGGGGAAAGTTTGCAGGGAGTGGTGCTGGAATGGGCTCCAGAACCAGAGCTGGGTTGACGAGGCTTCATCGTATGGAAGTTGGCACAGTTGAATCATAATTTAACACACATACCATTGTGCTGGCTCTCTGTATATACTGTAGGTTACACTTATCTGATTCATACAAATGAACCAAAACATGGGGATGAATTGCAGTAAGAGTAGATTTTTTTTATAGTTCTTATTAGATTAAATTCATCGAGTTAAATATTTTGTCAAATTCATGTAACAGTTGTTTATCAGTGTATCAGCAATGTCCACCAGAATTTGGGTGAATTTTCCTTTAAAAAAAAAAATCATCAATAGTTTATGAGTTATCAGGTAAAATATGATTTTCCATAATGGCGGATCCAGATAGGTTTTTTTTTGTCTAGATATAAATTCTTGTCTTTCACAGATAATTGAAATCCATCTGAATGATTCTGAACCTGCATTATTTCAGCTCCATATTGGTGGCATTGCCATGTCTCTAGCCCTCTCTGTTACTGTACTGTGACTAAATACATATTGACCCCCTCCAAATATATATTTCAATCTCCCAGACCCAGATTAGGATTCGGATTATGATCTTAATCTGGATCCAATTGTGCATAGCAATGGAACATCATAAATCCGTTCTTCTTTGGCCCAATTAAAGATACGCCTACATAAAATTTAATTAAAATCTGACAACTTTTCAAGATATCTTGCAGACAAAAAACAAAACAAACATGCGTGATCACATAAAACTCCTCAAACTCTTGTTGGTGGAGGTAAAAACATCCATTCTGATTTCATGGTAACTTTAAGTAACTTTTGTCTCAGTCACACTGGGATCTTGAAATGGTTTATATACACTGTTAGAATTGTGAGGCTTTATGCTTTGCTGTTATGTCCATGTTTCCTGTTATATTTATCAAGGTGAATGCCATCTCAAATCTTGGCTGACTGTGTTTATAGACTTTGGTTTACAATCCCTTTATTCGAAAGTGGTACCAAATATTTTATCCATTTTACAACTATTATTTGTTTACCTTTCAAGAGGCACATATTTGTATATGCTTAAATCTACCAAAGAGGTTTTGTTTTCACCTGTGTCCACTGGTTGGTTGTTTGGTTAGTTTTCTGTATGATTAGGCAACTATAGACTATTCCATGAAACTTGGTAGAAAGGATGAGGCATGGACCACATAAAGGGATGGATCCAGCTTTTTGTCCCTCACTTTTTTAACATTGTTAGATAGGTTGTTTTTTTGTTTGTTTTTTATTTATTTATTTTTTTACATTTGAGGGCATGAGTCAGGCAAGCAAAAAAAAAATGTGTAGGATTGTTTGGCCGTGTCCAGAGTGCTTTAAATGTGCTCATTTTCCATACAGCCTTTTGTTACCATTTAATTTAGTGGAATGTGGAAATGAATTTATATTATGTAGACACCTGCAAATGACTTGAGGTACTGTGGGATGTACATCAAAATTAAATTGAACATTTTTTTTTTTTTTATTGAATGCTATAGCAGGTGAAAGTATAGTATCTCATTTAATGTGATGAGAAGCTTTATCTCACCTGCACTGATAATGTTTGCTCACCTAGGGCCTGATACCAATTTGCAGGGAAATTCAGTTTCTTCAATATGACCTCATGTATTGACTTTCCATCACCAATACAGGCCAAGAGTTACCTCAGAATAACAAACACTTCTTCTTCGTGAAGGGATACTAGAAAGCAAAGTACCCAGAATTCATTAACCTGATTGGTCTCTCTTGAAACACTTAACGAAATGCATCATTAATCTTTAATTGCTTTGTGACCTTGTCTTCTATTGTGAGCTTTTATCCCCATCATGCACCTACATGTAGCTCCTACCTGTAACTATACTTGAGGACAATAGTGATGGGAACAGGTGTTAGCAATAGGCTAATGGGAAATCATGAAGCAGACTCTGTTATTAAAGAATAACATAAGGTGTACTTACACTGTTGGATTGGGGAAGGTTTTCAAACAGTGTCTGACCTGCGCTGACTTTGTGCTTGACCCCTCTCACCGTCCCATTTTTACTGAGTATATTGACCCTCTTGGTGGTGAACATCCAGTCCTTGGTGGCCCCTGCATACATGAGCAGTTCATCAGGCTCACACTGACAGTCATTCAGCTCAGAGCCCAAGTATCCATACAGGTGTCCCTGTACGTCTCCACTTGTAGAGGGAGTGCTGGCCCGTTCGGCGTCAGAGCTGCTGGTGCAGTCTGAATCCAGTGAGTCAGAAGGCCCCTCATCCTTGAACATCTCCTTCAGCACCCGGCCGCTGTTCCCCGAAGCCACGCGGAACCTCACCCGCTTCTGTGGCTTCTCCTGTCCTGCCGTCATCATTGCCTCCTCCATTGCAAGCCCTCTGCCACATTACATGGTCCACAACACTGCAGTGTAACACCTTGTGTCTCATTCGCAGGTAGACATGCAGCTCAGACACACCGTTTGCCTCCCATGGATTATTGCCACGTTTAATCCTCGCCGTTAGAATCGGACCTAAAAATGACTGAGAGCCTGTAAGCTGTCCTACAGTCGGACTCACACTGCTAGTAAATAATACATGCATCCCTACCATGGCAACCTAGCAAGCTAAGCGCAAGTAAAATGATAGTTGTCTTTAAATTATTTATCACATTTTACACAATTTTCACCAAAGCATTAAAAGACAGCAGCCTTTTAATGGCCTGAGTTCATGTGCTTTAATCAAACAGACAGACATTTCTGATGATGATGAATCCAGCGTTGTGAAGCAAAAAAAAGAAAAAAAAACTTCTGCATTTCAGGATTCATTGAAGTTATATTCTTACTTTTACATACATATGAGGAATTCATTCATACCACGAATAATCATTAAATTGTAAGACTTTTTTGTTACGCCCAACGTGGGAGTGCAAGTTCTCACTGGGCGTCCCCACAGAGCACAAGTGACCATATAGCATATCACAGTGACAGAAGACCGTGTCCACGGAGACATTATATTGTGTCACAGGTGACGAAGCAGCTCCCTGGAGATGTGACACATCATCTTATAGCAGTGACAGCTGCACTCAGTTCGAGTGCTGCAGTCTGGACCCTGAGGTGAGAGCTACACACACACACACACACACACACACACACACACACACACACACGCAGCATGTCATCCCCTGTTTGCGTCACATGGAGCTGGTCATTAGAGAACATTCATCTGAGAAAGTATAATGGGTCACAGTAAGATTTAATGACATGTTGGGGCCGTAGCCGTGTCATGACTCAGACTTTGGCTCCAAGTCTTATTGATCCAAAGTGATCCGAACTCTCCTTTAAACTTGTAAAAGCTTGTTGCTGCTGAATTTAATTCAATTCAGTTTCAATTCAATTCAATTCATATAGCGCCACATCACAACAAAAGATATTTAATGGCACTTTTCAAAAGAACAATTCTATACGATACCCTTTATTTGACAGAGACCCAACAATTCCTCCATGAGTAAGCGCCTGGTGAGAGTGGCCATGCTATTACATGCCATTATGGTGTCTAGACTTTGAAATTACTGCTTGAGGAGATGAGGGGGCTTAATTAGATTTATTTTTCTTTATTTTTTTTTTAAAATTACTGAGCTTTTCTTATTATTAGTTCTAACTCCTGCCTTCAAAGGCCCTTATTTTCTCAATCAGCGTCTTACTCTGAAGGATGGGGGACCTTCAAGAACACCCAGTTTTGGTTATTTGATATGAAACTTTAGTCAGTGCTGTTTTCTCTGAGCTCTTCTTACTGGTCTGAAGTGAGGAGGGAAAAGGTGATGTCATGCGTTCCTGTGCACCAGACAGGATTAAGAAGTATTTGCCTCAAAATTGATGGCAGTTTGCTTGTTTTCCAGATCACTGTAAGTCCGTCAGGGGTCTTCTTGCACTTTCTGTTTACGTACCCACAAAAATGCCTGTCTTGCATCTTTGAGGTTTCTTAAACACATTGAATGGATTTACCTCCTCAGAAACTATATGCAAAGCCTTTTTTATTCACCCGGGTCTTAAATCTTTGTACATTTGATCACACCTCTCATTTTCACCGCCTTTGTTTCAGCACCTCTGTCTTTCATGACGCATTGAGCCTCTTGTGGAGCATGAAATAGTGTGAAACAACCGGCTTTAATTTTTATAGCACCACCTGCATGCTCATGTACAACCATGTGCACATGCATGAGAACAAACAAAACAGAGATCCCCTCAAAAATATTGCATCAACAGTGAAATTATAGGATGTCTTTAAAATCTGATCGAACCACACAATGCTGATGAAGCAGAATAACTTAATTTTTAAGTTTTCAAATCTTAATAAATAAGGATGTAAATACGGTTTCTTGGAGGGTAGATTTCTATACTTTTTAAACTCTACTTTTTAATTAGACTTTTTTTTCTTAATGTTAATATTTTAGTCTTATTCACTAATTTCTCAAAACTTTGTAAAATCAGCAAATCAACTCGAAAAGGCAGTTTTTGACACTGATAACACCAAACCTGGAAAGTTCTATATAAAGGAAATAAGTGGAGTTAAAATTTTTGGTTCAAAACATGTAATTTCTCCTTTCCCTTTTATGTAATTTTTTTAAAAATTAAACTTTATTGATAATGGTTTAATTTGACTGTTTGATGCAGTGGATGGTTTTAAGTGTGACTTGAATTGGCACTGCTTCTGCTTTGCCATCAGATGAGAGTTGAATTCTGAGGGAAATAATATCCAAAATTAACAATACAGAATATTAATACTACACAGAGTTTCACCCCCCCCCCCAAAAAAAAACTCAAACAAAAACAAAAACAAACAAAAAATCAAACAAACATATGATATGATATTATTATCTTATATGATCTTATATGATATGTTTTATATATTATATTATATTTTATTATATTATATTATAGAGTCTTGGTGCTACATTGTGATTTTGGCAGCCAGTGGCCTAAAGCTGCTTATGTTACTCTGCCTGCCAGTTTAACATATTAATTATGATCTTTACATATCATTTCAATTTTAATGAGTTTTTTTTATATCACGGAGGAGAAGATTCTCAAACATCCCCCTACACACCATAACTTTCAGTCACAGATATGAAGCTCTTAAGCTGATCTATCTTAGAAAAAAGACTTCAGAATGGAAACAGTGGCATTATGAATGTAGATTAAAAAACATGACAACAACTCACCATGTTGTTCAATCTCCTGTAAAGACATGCTTATCTAGGGTTCATTCAAACACAGCCACGCCATGTTGAGTCAAGCAGCCATTTTATCTCACTTCAGCACATTTAGATAAGAGATCACTTTACAAGTAAAGAGTGAATAGTTCAACCTGAAGAGCTCATCTCTGAGCCCTCTCTCATTAGTGGTTCTAATGTAGCCACACAACCTTCTCCTCTGCTATTAAAAAAGCAATTTGACATTCATGCTCTTTAATTTCACTGTTGTTTTTCATCTCCGATGAAAAAGTCAAACCGTGCAGGGTGATAGATGGGTTTAATTTTGTTCAGAATAAATAAACAGATGAATTCATAGATTAGCAGCTTTAATTTCATGTCAACTTCATTATATGGCTGAGTTGCAGGACATTCTTGATTTTTAATAACACGGACTGATCTCCATATGAAAAGATCGAGAGAAAAATGTATTTAAAATAATGTCTGGTCTCTTGCATCTTCAAATACGTCTTTATGCAAGTTTGACTTTATCTACGTGTCTCAAGCCACATCACCCTCCCTGACTACAGATCTACGTCCACAAGAGGGCAGAACGAAGTAAGTACAGCCAGACCTAAATGTCATGCTGCCCAATTATTCCCTTAAGAGCTGCAGGCAACAAAAAGAGAACGTATAACGTAAGGCCTGATGGCTGCATCCACCATCTTGGTTTGATCAGTCTTCAGAGAATGATTTAATGATAAAATCATTGACACAGTCATTTAGGAAGAAACAGGATTTATGCATCCTAAAGAGATTGTGGTAATGTATAGGCTATTGGTTTACAAACTGAACTTGAGGGAATGCAGCCACATGTGCGCTGAATCCATTTCTTTTGTTTAATTTTGAGAATCAAAGCCATCCCTGATCTTCATTTTTACAATTTAGGTGCTGTCTCATTGCTGTGTTGAGTATAAAAGACAAATTCAAACTCTTAAGGAGATCTCAGTCGCTTTCTGCATTTCCATTTCTCCAAATTAATTTAATTTGCTTGTGTCCAAATGGTTCTGAGACCTGTAGAACTATTTGAAAATGCAGAAACTATGACACACAAATATCCCATGATTTAAAATGGGTTTTGCTACAGTATGCACAAACACAATCAACACAGCTGTGCTCTGCGCTACATGCTAATGCCAGCCATCACACAAGTTCATAAAGATACTAAAATGCTGATGTTTGACATACAGTAATATTGTGTTACAATGTTCATAAACTTAGTTTAACAGGTTACTCTGCAAATATTTACCAGTTACCACAGGTATAGTGCTGCCGGTGCACATGATTATCTTTGATGCCCCAAGATATAGCTGTGATCTGGATATCACTAATTACTAGTACTTACATAACCTTCAAAACAAGCCACAAACCAGAAGTGTGGGCACATCATAGGTGTTTAAACAGGTAGCAGCACTACACATCTGCTAGCACGGAACACAAGGTACCTCTGAGGCTGATAGGAATTCCATTATTTGAATTCAAATCTGATGATGGTGCTTCAAGAAAGATTAAGTTCTCACCAAAGTTATCTTAATTAAAGCCATATTAGGTCACCCTGATGAAGATGAAAATAAATTGATGAAAACAATCATGATCACAATCATCATCTGTTTTTATTTGAGTTTGAGTTTGACAGTGGTAGAAATTTGGATGGCTTGTTGAATGAGTCGCTGTTCAGACTGTATACGCAATAAAAACCAACACACACAGTCATAATCGAAGAGGCAGGCCTCTTGTCACTGTTGCTTAGCAACCGTAGGAGCTACGAGCCAAATCCCCGTGGTGGCGAGCTGATGTTGAATTAGGCAGAGTGAGGGGGGGGAGAAAGGAAATCTTTGGGAGAGATGTGTCTCTTTTAGGCACAAGAGGAGGCGTTGGTGTTCCGCTGTGCGTTTCTGATTCTTGGATGTGTTTTTTTGTCACGAATATACCTAAATCTTAAGTTGCTGAATCTTTCTGTTCAAAGAGATGTGAACACAGATATGCCTACGTTGTTAAATTTGCTGGCAACTGCTGCACTGATTGTGCACAAAGCCAACACGCTGATTCAGGGTTTCAGACGCAGAAGCATTATCTCATCATCACATCATCGCCTAAGTCAAGAACAGTAAATGCATTCAATAATAAAGCGGATGTGCATCAATATAGCAGCAGAATCTCCTGTGTCACTCATACTGAAGAGGGTAATATCACATGAAAATATGCAAGGAGTTTGGTAGCAATAACTATAGAACATCTCTGCAGATCATGGTTAAAAAATACTGCCAGTGCAACATACACACCGGACAATTATAGTGTATTTGTAACACTGCAGTTCTCTCAGGAAACTGCAGTGGTGCTGCTGCTATATAAATGCTGTCTACAGTGTGATTTGCATTTCAACTGCAGTGACACTGAGAGCACGCTTTGATTTATTGAATATACAGCAGCCAGGCACAGCAGACATGCTTTTGTTCCAGGTTTCTTTGTATTTGCTTGCTTCTTTTTTCATGTTTCTTATTTGTCAACTGAGGGTCCAGATTAGAGCATATTATTGACAGATGAGTGACACACTGATGAGGCATAAAAATTCAACTTAAAGATAGAGTGAGTCTAGATGAGATCTTCTGCAGAGCTTTTCTCTAGCGAATAATCAGATGATAATTAATAACTACCTGTTCATGTTCATGAGTTTTCCCAAGACTTGAGACACTTTTTGATGGACAGGACTGACCATTTTGCTAATTCATCTCTGTGTTGCTAGTAGTAAGAGAAAAAATTGTGTAATATCAATATTTCCTCTTTATAACAGATGATGTTGGAGTCTACGGCCTCATGGCCTGTCAAAGTGTCCATGTACGTGAAATTGAGCTTTTTAATGCTTGCAGCAATTGTATCTCATCAGCAGTGGCTCAAAGTGAGGTTGCTGGAATTAGACATTTTTGTAGCTCCACCTTAAACTGGTGATTCCTCCATTCCTGATTTCCCAGGATAGTCCACCAGTGGCCAGCCTTTGTGCTAAACAGTTGGTGAAACATGTCCAGTCCCTGTGTTTCTCACATTATAAAGATGAGCTATACACAATACAAATACCAGGACTCCCTGGAAGAAGAGATCTTATATCTCAATGGGTCCATCCTGGCTAAATAAAGGATACATAAATAAATAAATAGAATATACTGATATTGATCTTCTCTCTGTGACTCTGAATTGGATTCTGAAGCACTGCAGTATTCTTTCAGAGGTTAGTGGTTAAATGGCAACATGCCAACCCATTTAATAAAGACCTTAAAATCAAAAGAAATGAAGAAAGATATCCAGCAACAAACTGAGGATAGTGCACAATTTGCTAATACAGACTTATTTTCATTTAGGCCTATGCATCAGTCTGGTGTCTCAGTGAGTCCTATTTATCCTCTTTCTGTACTGTGTGGATGTATTTTGAGTCACTGGTGTCTTTCTGTTTATCTAGAAAGGTCTAGTGTATATTAAATGCTAAAAACAAGACAGTACAAAACTTAAAACACATAGCAAAAATAAAATGAAACAATTTATTGGCAAAAGTAATTATTGGTACATGAAGGCATAGAAAATGTGCTCCTTTTCCTTTCTAAATCCCTTGTACATATCTGATAAAATGTACATGAATATGAATATAATTTGCATTCTAGGTTTTTCATTATTTGTACCAATTAGCATGGCTTGCACCATAACTCAGCATAATATTATTGTAATAGTAATGCAGAGGGCTTTCAAAGTATGATTTTAGTAGCCTATAAATGTTAAGTAATGTAACAATATACTGTCACTAGGTTGTGGAATATACATTACATACCGATTATACATTGTCATATAAATGTACTGTGTTTCCTTTACATATTTAAAAAAGAACTGCATTCCTATACATAGAGAAATAACATTAATTACAAACAAAACATTGAAAATGAAAAACAAATGGCTCTTTTATATGTATATGTACAGTACCAGTCAAAAATGTGGACACAGTTTCCCACTCAAGTGGATGGGAAGGTATGTCCAAACTATTGACTGGTACTGTACATGTACAGAAAGAAAATGTACGAAGTGGAATGTGGTGCAAAGTAGAGTCTATTTGGAGACCTTCCATGTATGCAAATTATGCAAAAACATGTAACATTTTACTTTAACCAGAAATCAAAATATATTAGGATTCTTTATTTGGTGGATGTTGTCATTTGCTTACAATACAATCGCTATTAATACATTGGTAACTGTATTCTAAACAAAAACAAGACTCAATTGTGATGAGCCAACTCCCACCCAGTGTACTATTGTCTTCAACCTGTGAATATCTACTGCAGAGGGGGGAAGCGTCCACACTAACAATCAATTTGTTGCCCATTTTTATAAAAACGTATCTGTGTCTCAAGTATTATAGACCCGGTAGATCAAACTTTATTTTTCTGCATCCTTGGGATACATTTTTAAATTAAATTTCCATTTCTTAGCTACGGTGAAATTAGTTTTTGTGTTCACTGAACCCCCTCCCGCTGCCGAATTTGGTACGGTCCATGATGTGAAGCTGCGCCGTCCTCCTCACGTCAGATTCTGGTAAGTCAGTGTCCACTATTAGCGTCTCTCGGCTTTGTAATCCCCCGTGTGAAGCGGGATGCAGGGGGTTCCATGAAGTCGTGGGCTGCTGGCCATGTCTCTGTCGCCACCAGGAAATGAATGTCATTTCTACCTCGTCCGTATTTTTCATTAGCAGTAAACACGCAGCATCAGTGTCCGCATGAGAGAGGCTCCTCTGTTGAAATTTAGCTGTTCTTTTTGAAATTATTTGAGGGTTGAGGAGAAGGCGCAGCCACAGGGAGCATAATTAACAAGCCTCGGCCGCTTGACAGGTGCCGTCGCCCGGCTGTGCGTGGAGAGATGCCCCCCGTCCAGAGAACGATGTCGGATCTTCGTAGCCGGGCGGAGGGTATGTAAAGACAATTTCACTTCATTGTATGTCTTTGAGAAATGCTAGGGAATCACGTCTACGGCTATTTCCTTGTTAATGCTAGAGGGCCGGCTGGGAGCTCTCTGGAAGTAACGTTAGAGTACAGTAACTTGGTAGCAGAAGCTGTGATTAGCTGTACACCAAAAGGAGTAAACGATGCCCCGGGAGACTTAAGAGTTTTTAAAGGAGTCTCTAGACGATATATCACCTATTTCAATAAAGTTATCCCAAAATAGAAAATCTGCTCCTATCCCCATATCTGCGGATAGTTAAATATTTGTCTGCAGTCCGCATAGAGCATCTGAAAGTGAAACTATTGTCGTGTGCACAGTCTGCCCCCCACAAACCTCTCTACCACCCGTCCAGACTGCAACACCCCCAGCGACAGCATGTCCTGCCCACCTTAAAGGTACCATCACGTCAGAGATCAGGCCAGGGATTTCAAGTTGACATTTAGTGACGGTAGCCGCAAGATTTTAAGAGCAATAGAAAGTTGTCCAGCAAATTGCATCTACAGTCAAGCAGGTTTGAATGATTACAGCCATTGTGATTCCCCCACTCCTTCACTGCACCAGTAACTTTCCACTGCACCTCGGTTGTGTTTGCCAGGGGAAGCAGAATGCATACACCTACACATTAGTTAAATGGTTTGGATGCTCATGAGGGGATCTCTGGGTTACTCCAGGCCTCCAAAGTCTGCTTTCTAGATTGGTGTGTCAGGCTTATTACTGGCTGCAGATGTACAAGTCCTGCAGGGTTTATGAAGCCCTCAAATTCCTCCCATCACTTATTTGTCACTGACCCTGACCTATGCCCTCTCTGGACAGGGACATATCTG
This sequence comes from Chaunax sp. Z400, assembly GCA_037577475.1. Taxonomy (NCBI): domain Eukaryota; kingdom Metazoa; phylum Chordata; class Actinopteri; order Lophiiformes; family Chaunacidae; genus Chaunax; species Chaunax sp. Z400. The sequence continues at coordinate 17,195,090 of CM075189.1, forward strand.
TGGGGATCAATAATGTAGTTTACTGTTATTATTTATAGTACTTACTGTAAATAATTTGTGTTCCTCTTGTGGTGGTTGGATTTGAGATTGCTTAGGTTTGATTCATAAGTGTAGGCTCAGACCAATATAAGTGATTGCTGTTGAGTATATTTTTGGCTCCTAAAGCAGTCTGGCCTCTTGGAACTCGTTTTTATTTTTTCTAGACAAGCCGTTCAGCCAACAAAATGTGGGGGCGTATGGGCAAATTAATGTGCACACCCAATAGCATCTTTCATTAAAGATATTGATGAAATACATGCATACATTAGCTAAATTAGATGGCACACTGTGCATCAGGGCGACATCTGATTTACCTGTAGCAATGCAGTCTGAGGGTGTGAGACAGATTGATTGCAGAGTATGTTCAGACAGGAAATATTCCCCAAAATGGGGCCTTCATCCAAGCGGCGAGGACTGTGATGTATATTTTAAAGAGACATGTGACTAAATTTTAAAAATTTAGTATTTTTGAACACGAAGGACTGTCTGAAGGCTGCAGCAGAGGAGCAAAAAAACTTTTTCTCCTTATTCACCATGCTGCTAGCTATAACACATGTTGCATTATTTACAATGCGTCACCCAAGGAAGAGCCACATTAGCCGTTTTGTCCGGCCATCATCTAATTTGCTACATCCCTCTACCGGTCTGTTCACGCGGCACATATCTGCCAGTCCATGAGGTCATGTTTGGAAGCAAAGATAAGATGACATTAAATACTGTGAAGACTCCTGAGAAGCAGATTGTGGACCCCCGCAAGGCTGATCGCCATCTGAAATCGTCTGATTGTCCACCCCCATACCACCCTGTGATACCCTCCAGTTGTGGTGCATTAACATATGTATTAGCCAGCTTGTCCAATTCAAATGCATATGCATATATTTTTTAATTATTTAACCCAAAATTCACTTCTTCACATTCAATGTGATGATTCTCAGCCAGTTCTGAATAGAAGTTGAATATGAAATGACTGAAGGGAGCTGTTTTTTTAATAAATTTTTTGTATTTGCAAATACTTGATGTTAATTGTTGCTGTCAGCATTTTACAGAAATATCTTCAATGATTTACCAGCTATAGACAAAAAAGAAAAGACATCAGATGCAGCCATCATATTTAATCACCAAATGGGAAAAGTAGAGGTGATATTGCAGCAGAATTAATAATATTGGTTTTAGTATTTCCCTTCAATGAACAATAGTTCTCTTCAGATTTCTGTGGACTTAAATATTGAGCATCTCTAACCTAACATATGTTACAAATTGTGAACTGTGACCATACCTACATATACTATTGGTTTTCTCAACAGTTGGCCTTTATATGAGCATTTTTGTATTATTCCAATCATTCAGTTTAGTGACCGAACAAATTACACATTGGTAAAATTATCTTTCTAATTTGTGGCTGTAGGATAGATGGTTATGAATGATTAGTCATTTTGAATTGAAAGAAAAACAGATCCAGGTTTTGCCTGGATTTCAAACATAAAAATAGACGCAAGTTTGCCACTAAAACTAATGTCTGCACTGTTTAATTGACCTTCCCCTGACATGCATTATTTTGTTTACTTGAATGGTGTGAACAGGATGGATCTCACACCATTTCACATCATCTTGTTGTAACTGATTGTGTTTGGTGGTAGTTTTGTGACTTGGTTTTAAAATGCCAACCGAGAGCTGGTCATTTTAAAGCAAATCCTTATTCATCAAAGGAGTTATGCCACTGATGGCCCACGTTTTGTACTGCAAGAAATGTAAATATTTAAATAATACAGATTCCATAAAAAAACAAAAAACCTTGACCAATGGAGCTGTTGCAGTCACAAAGAGTTAACCGATGAATTATGCAGCATCTATTGCTGTCAACCCCCAACAACCACACACTTCCTTTTTAGGTCACAAAGAGCAAGGATTTGTTGTTTTTCACTTCACCGCACTAAATGTCCATATCATTCCCGTACTTCGGTGAAAACTAGCATCATGTTTCATTTGCAAGCATCCTTTTGGCGCTGATTTCTGTTGGATCGCCTCCTCTACCGTCAGGTTGAAGGAGGTGATTGAATCAGGAAGTCATGCTGGCTTGATGACACATGCTGATGCTCCGATATCAACATTTCCAGCCTCATGGCTCCATATCTAGTTAACCGTGCATCTGTTCTGCAGCATCTCTTTTGGCTGCTTTTATGAGCGCCTAAGCACTCTCCCCTTCCCTTCATCTCACCCTTTATTTTTTAATCACCACAGTGCATCAGGCAGGCTTCCATCTAGAAAGGGCAGCCTTCTGCCAGGCTTACCACCTAATCCATCAGCGGCCTGTCCGTCAGCTCTCTATGCTGCACACTCCCCAGTCTTGCCCACCACGTGCCGCTCCACTCCTTGTCACTCTTCCCCTGCCGAGCTGAAAAACATCTGATACCACTGCCAGACATTGCGTGCATGCGTGTCCAAAATAACCTCATCTAGGACACTGAGGGTACCGGTGTTGAGTGTGTTTTATGTGTGAGCCTTCGATGACAACCGGGCACCTTGATCTCTTCAGTACAAATTTCAAAGAGTCGGCAAGGTGCTTAATGCCTGCTTCCACTGTCTGGATGGAACACCTGATTGATGGTAGCCACACAAGTTAAGGCTAGACAGATGGCAAGAAGCATCCTTTCTGCTGTCTAGCCTGTATGCTTATCTGCAGACAGACCAAATCCCCTCTCAGAATTGACACTAGAGGTGAAGATAGGCAGGAAAGCCTGTCTTGTGAGGTTGAATCTATCAAAAGACCAAATATGTGTCTTGTCGCATCAGCTGATGCACAACATAGGTGCTCTTAAGCATCTCATTACTCACAGACTAGTTTTGATTGACACAAACATTTCGCTTCTCCTTTAAGTATTACATGTCTACCTTTCTGTCCTTCTCAAGGTTGTTTTATGTGTAAGCGAAGCAGGATTTTCCCCAGTAGCATTTCAATAACATCAGCTAAGCCCCAGTCTGTCGGAATAGTGGTTACAGCGTGAGGAGGGAGACTGAAAGGGGGGTAGACTACTCCCTTCTGAAGGGAATGAGAGCTTCCCATGTGCCTGGGGGATCACTGGCTGATAATAATGTGGCACAAAAGCCCAACACGGCACTAAATCCCCTGTCTGGGGCCACTGGTGTGTCGTATTCAAGTCCCCTTGGTCCTCTTTACTCTATGTGCCGGCATGGGACATCCTCACTCTTCTGATTTCCACTTAATGCGCTGCCTCCATCACTAACCTGCAGGTACTCTAATATGAGTTTCTCCAGATACTCAATCAATTCCCTCGTCTCAATGATTGCCATCTGCCTGCAAAGCAAACGGGATGAGCCTGGCCATTTTGAGGAAGGAGAGATGCGGAAATGCTCACGTGTTTGTGTCCACACTGAGATGAATGTACAGACAAAGAACCTGCTCTAATGTTTGCTCCTGCTAGCTATTGACGTGGGACTAGGAATATCCATAAACTGATGAGTGAGAACTTCAATCGATTAGGTGATCAAAAGAAAATTAGTCACCAACAGGATTGGGCAATGTTTGCTGAATTTCCACATGATGTCCTCAGTAAACCGTTGCAATGGACGATGATGATATCGACCCTCAAAGTGAGGAGTAACGAAGATTGTCCCGTTGCAGAAAAGCCACCTTGCTCAAGCGAGGTGGTGGTGCTGGTGAGCAAAAGTCTTGCTCCTGGCCTGGTTGTGTTTTTGCATTTGATGCACACATGCATGAACTGCATGAAGCGTCAAGCTTCATGCAGTTCATGTTTTAGGAGACTGTCAAAGTGATTGTGTCACAGTAGGATGACAAGGTCAGATGGAAAGGTGTCAGCAAGACACTCCTCACAGAAGTGACGCAGTCAATGGTTGGGGAGATTAATCTCTTGCTGCCCTTTACCCCTAAGATCTTGAGAGTTTTATGACCCCATTCCTGTCCTACCTTTTGTCCAACTCAGCCTGATTCTCATTCATTCTTTTGAAAACGCGCATTAAAGACTTCCACATTTCACAGCAGGATAGTCACTGTCTTAAAATGTGTTTGCAGAGCACCCTTCTTAAGATCACTGTCTTTATAGAAAGTACCGTATGCAATAAAAGCAGTGGTGTAAATGACTCTGCTGTTAATAGATTGTCTGAACACACTAATGCTGTTGAAGACTGAGGGCATCCATATTGTTATTCCATCTGCAGAGCTCCATAAAGGGTTTATGTGCGTGTTGTGTTGTGCATGTGTTACTTACATTGCAGCGGTGGATGATGGAGGTGCGAATTTTGCCTGTTAAGCACATTACTGAAGCCTCACATCAGGTCAGTGAGCATCGCTGAAACACTGTGATGGATTAATTGTCATTGCTTAGCCATTTGAATATTACAGCTATTTTTAGAGACCATATGAGTGAAATTAGTCCGACTGCCCTTATTAGGATTTTGCCCTCATTTCAGGCTTGAGTTGTGAACTTTAATATCGATTATTTGTCTTCATGGTTATTTAGATTTTCCTACTCAATGCAGCTGCACGTCGCACATTCATACGGACCTATGCACTGTATGTAGGCTTGTCAATCTAAGTATAGCTGATGGAATTTAAATAAGTCTGACAGCAGAATATCACAGCCAGTGGCAGAAAGGCTGACACTCCGTGAAAAAAATACTGAATCACGCCTGTAGTTAAGATATGTTAAAACTTAGGCAACTTGGAGAGAGAGAGGATAATCACATTTTTAATGTAATAAATTTGAAAGTTAACGGACCCTGTTCTATAAAACAATAGATTTGTGATGGACAACATTCAGTGATTTCAGTCAGACGTCACTAGATCTAGCTCTACAGGCAGAATGGGGACCAGCTGATGTAAGAGAAATGCTTGGAAGTATGTCAACAAAATGAATTAGTTATGTTTGTTCAACTTGCGTGTCGTAGAACGCAGTCATCTCTCATCACCTCATTAGGTTACAGTGTTAACATATCCTGCTGTGATGTGTCATCTATAGCGCCACTTTGACATGATTGATTTATGATATGACATTTATGTCATATCTCAACTATTCTAGTTGACCGTACACCACTGTGTAAAATGTGATGGTTATCATACCATGAACATTCGCTCATTACCGGTTTTCTAAAAAAAAAAAGATGAACGGAGAATCTCCACTCCTCCTCGGCTGCCTGTCAGACAGTGCGACAGGAGGCACTGCCACACATGCAGCAGTGGAAATGAATGAGCGAATCCAGACAGATATCACTGATCTCCTTCCCCCAAGAAAGTAAAACCAGAAGCTTGTGACTACTTTGGAATTCCCAGAACCCGACAAGGATTTATCGTCGAGGACGGATAACCAGTTTGTAAAAAAAAATGTGCGTGCAAAGTGTGCGTTAAAGGAGGAAACACATCCAAGTTCACCATCTCTTCCCTTTTGCCATTCATAAATTGGCACACAGTGGAAAGGTTTCTCTCAATGCAGATCCCTCGCTAAGCCAAGCCAAGCCAAGCCAAGCCCTGTGATGTCACAGCAAGCCCCCAGCTCCCTATGTTGTTCCTGGACTGTCCGTCCCACTGTAGTCTGCTTGAGCCTATGGGAAGCCAGACGGAGCCGAGTGGAGGGGGGATTAATTCGGCAGCTGCCCTGTTGTTGTTGCAAGTGCTGGTTACAGCACTGTGATCTGATAAGCGACTTACACATACAGTATTACTCTTGCTTAGATTGAGGCAGTATCTATATCTCCCTCAACCCCCGCCATCACCCAAGCCCATTCAGAAATAGTTGGATATCAGAGGGGGGGGCGCTTTCGTAATCTCTGGTACTTTGATTGCCTTGAATAGATTGCGGCTGCTCTGTCTGCTGAAATATTTATCTGGGGATAAATAAATCTCGTGCAGATGTTTCCTTGGTGGCGATGAACACATGATGGATTGAGAGATTGAGAAATCCTGAAGCCCAGGGATTTGGAACAAATGTGACCCTTGACGCTACGTTGAGGTGAACAGTGTTCGCACTGTCGACGCCGAGCTCCATATCACGCGTCATGTTTCCGTCTTACTTCCTTTTAGGTTCTCGTTATGCGGTGGTGTGTCGGTGGGAAACGCTTCCACTGGAGCCAATTCACATGTCACTCCTCTTCACAAAGCCTCCTGACTGTTGTTTGGCTGCCACTCAGTGGCCCGAAGCTGCCTGCCCCACCCACCCATGGTATTATTGAATGATTCGTGTGGGGAGCCTATAGTTGTGGACAGGTCACGTGTCTCCTCATCCACACTTTATTGAACAGCCTGCCGCTCTCTCAAGCTCATTAGTGCTTCTTCAGTATATCTCAACGGTTAGACTGGACCCTGCCTGGACTCATTTACGGAAAGCCTTTATTTATTTATTTATTTTCTTCTTTATATTTTCTTTGCCGCGAGATGGATATTATACCCTCAGGGATCAAGTCATGGACCTTTTTGTGAAGAATCCTAAGGCTTAGTCATGGAGCTGGCTGAAGCATCACAATGCGATCATAGTCCTAGTAGGTGCCAACCAAAAGGTGTTGTAAAAATGCAGTCAGCAGTGTGATAAAAGCTTTATTTGAGATCAGAAGATAAGATAAGGTCGCTAACAATATCTCAACTTCCACAACGGTTGATCCTCTTATTTAAAAGACTTAAAAGGCATCAGTGCTGTTACTATTTCTGACAATAGGAAAGCAATGTACTGACGGTGTTGTTGTGAGGGATGTGTTTTGAAGTTGATATTGGTCAGCGTTCTATGTGCCAGTCGTTTGTCGCGTTCATTAATATATAACCGTGAATGGTGCTGGTCATATGCTTGATTACATCAGGTCATTATTGTTCCCGACATGGCCTCCATCAAATGTGTTTGATCTTGCTAATACTGACAGTCATGGCAGCAATAATCTTCCAGCCCAACCACTTCTGCATGACCTGAGGTAATCCTGAACCAACCAGATCATCATAAATTTGCAAGAATGGTATGGCCTTAAACAGGTTTTTTTTTAAATTTTATTTTAAAAAAAAAAATCTACAAACATTATATCCTGTCAGTATTGAGGCACAGTGAGTTATTGTTTAAATTCCATAGTAATTGTCATTTCTCCCAAATTCCAGTATGTATTGTGTAAAAATTAGAACTAGAAAAAAAAAATATATATATATATATAACAAACATCTATCAGGTCTCCATGCAGAATGAGTGTCTCTATTACATGGAAACAATTACAGTCCGGGGAAGGCCGACATGCCTTTTCCAGTTCCAAGTCATACTATACTGGTGCCCAGTTGTTTCCAATTGGGCACCCTTTCTAAAATAGGTGCCACCTTGTGACTATTGTTTCACTCGTCTATCTATTGGCTTGACAGAAGCAATAATCCCGACATATTGCCTTCGTCCAAACTCTTTTACAACACGTGATGGCATTGATCCTTCCCCCAGAGGTTTCCCCTCCAGAGCAGCATGCTCCTGTTCTTTACTCCCCCCCCCGAGCTTTATTTGGCTCTTTGTTACTGTTTCCTCTCTTCTTTTTCCATGCCTCTCATATATTTTTTATACAGCCAGCTAGTATGGTTATGGTTTGGCGCCATGAATAGATAAAAGTTGTTCTTACGAAGCCCAATAAAAGATTAAGCTCAAAGATTTATATTGGCAGTGAGTATCATCTGAGTGCTCCATTCTTGCTCTCTTTATTGATGTCAGGGTATTTGAGCAATGGCGTGCCTGCACTTAATTAGATTTGTGCTGAGAAAATGCACAGTATCCATCAGGGAATATTAAGAGCATTTCCCACTGAGGTATCTGTACTAATGACTGAGCACATTATCCATACACTGTGGTAGAAACAAATGAAATGAGAGGGATATGGGGTGGAGTTTGTTAATGTGTATAGAAGAGAGGTTGGTTAAGGCTATTTTAGTGATGGAACCTCCACCACCTCACACCCCCAACCTCTTGGACTGTAGCGTTAGCCTGCCAGGGTTGGCCTAATGTGCAACTTTTAGAATCTGGACATCAGGTAGTTCTTGAAGACTTGAGAAGCATATCTCTTAATTCACTTGTTGTAAGACTTAATTGAATACGCTCCCAATGATATATTTGCATAAGAAAGTCTAATTCTGCCACATTCAAAATAGTCCCCAATTACAGGTTTTTAGTGGAGCTGATATATATATATATATATAGATATATATATATATCTATATATATATCTATATCTATATATATATCTATATATATATATATATCTATATATATAGATATATCTATATATATAGATATATATATCTATATATAGATATATATATATAGATATATATAGATCTAGATCTAGATCTATCTATCTATGTTGTGTCAAAGCTGCTGAACAGAGCGACAGGCCTATAAGCTGTAACAGTATCAGCTGCAACTGGTGCATTGCAGCACCTGGCCTACTCCAGCACACAGGGTCCTGTTCTGAGGGCTCGTTGAGAAGAAAGAGACACATCAATCACAGGCTGCTCAACCAACTCCCCTGGCCTGCTGTATCCCTTACGCTGCATTCATTAGCTATGCCAGTCCCTTTCATTGTAGACGCTGTTTCCATGGTCACCCGAGACTTTTTTTTTATTTTTTTTTATTTGCATGACAATAATTTTGCTAAAAAAAACCAGAAATAATTCCCCCTTGCGTTAATTTAACAAGGGATGGGCATTTGATTTTTGAATATTCTAATAGTCATTAAATAATTTTTTTTAAAGAAATCGATTAGTATACACGATTATTATTTTGTCATAAAACTTGTTTTTACCTGCGCTTAGTAGTAATTTAGTACCACCACCAGAAGATGGCGGTTATACACCTACAGGCTGTTTGCAACCGCTATTAACAGAAGAAGAAGAAAGCAACATTACTGTACCACAAGGCAGACGACAGAAACATAATATGGCAGTCAAAAAGTCTGGTGTGGAACCTTAAAAAAAAAAAATTTAAAAAACAAACAAAAGGAAAATAAGCTGCAGCACCAACTCTGCTCACAAGTCAAAACAAAGCACCAGCAGAAGAAGGTCAACAGGTAGTCGAATAGTGCTGTGAGATTATCGATTAGTATTTTTGCTTGAAATGGTCATCCCTAAATGTAATGCTATAAAAATGATACCCATGCACACGGGTCCTTCAAAAAAGATTGTATACTTTGCAGTATGCATGCCTGGCCAGTAGTTGGTGATATAATAAGAATAACACCACTTGCCTGAATGCTAAATGCATTTTCAACCGTTCTTGCAGATCCGTGTGCACGAGGATCGTTTCCAAAATGTTGTCGTGTGAACGTTTCTAAAATGCAGAGGAAAAAGACTGTGATTTTTCTCTCATGATTTTTGGAGAAATAACTTTTGGGCGTGTGTATGCCTTTATCAGAGACTGTGCAGTAGATGAATGACTGGAAACAAGGAGAAAGGGGGACTGACATGCAGCCAGCGTCCCCGGCCGTATACTTCAACCTCTGACACTGCATTTCTTGGCAGGCGTCTTGACCCTAAGGCCACCAGGGGGCACCACGGAGAATCACTCAGAATATTAATGTAATATTTGTGGTGTTACTTACTGATATTTCTGAATTACTTTTTGAATTGACTGCGTTGTATTGGTCCAATCATGTGATAATCACAGACACCATGGTAGGAAGTTCCCCTACTTAAATATTAGGCAACACTCTTAGGTCTACTTTTGCTCGCTGGAGCCCCCCACCCCCCCACCCCACCCTTTTGCCACCTTGCTAATCCAACAAACCACCTATGCTGATCTGACGTCTCGCACGACAGGAGTGGAACAGCCAACCCATGTTTACCCCGGTGACTAAATACCCACAGGGGGGGTCAGTTATTTTTAGCCCAAGGGCACATGCTTGGGAGAGAACCTATCAGTAGATGATGGGAGGACACATGGCAGTCACTCCTTGGTGTAATCCTCTATGCTAAGCCAAGTGGATCATTAGAATAACAGGAGCTGTAATTTAAGAGTCGGGGTTTGTGTAACACGAGTGAGGAAGAGAAGGTGAGGATATAATCGGAGAAAGTTACAAGTGTTGCTGTGTGAAAACTGTGTCAGCCTTCCTCTTTGTTTCCTCTTAATTTGACATGACATGAAAAAAATAGTGATGGAAGGGGGGGGGGGGGGGGGGGGAGCAGCAACTGGTGCATATCTAGTGCACGGAGTCTGGTTACAGTACCTCATGACGCTGCGTTATGTTGATGTTGCTGTAGATCAACTTCCGTCACTCATGCCCCCTTCCCTCCTTCCCTCCTTGCCCCAGGATGGCTCTTCTTTCCATTTTTAAATTCCACTGTTTATCTTTAGTTGTGGAAACTATGCTACACCTCCCCTGACCTCATGACACTACTACCACTGCGTGCAAGGGAAACACCATCCAGCAGCCGCTGCATCACATGCCTGCAACTTGAACGTCGAGGAATTCTGTTGATTTATGAATTTAGATGTAGTGATCTCTTGGCAGCGCTGAAAGGAAGAGGGGTTCACTAAGGTAAGGGCTTTCAATTAAAACATTAGGATAGGGAAACGTGAGCATTTCTCACAGCTTATATACTGTGCAGGGTCGCAGGTGGGGCTGGAGCCTATCCCAGCTGACACTGGGCGAGAGGGGTATGGGCTACTGGCAGACAAGTCGCCAGTTCATCACAGGGCCAACACATAGAAAGAAAAACAGCTGTTCACATTCACACCTACAGTACAGGCAATTTATAGTCCCCAGGTTTTTTTTTTGGGACTGTGAGAGGAAGCCAGGGTACCTGAAGGGAACCCACGCAGACACGGGGAGAACATGCAAACTCCACACAGAAAAGGTGGATTTGAACCCAGGACCTTCTTGCTGCGAGGCAACAATGCTACCCACTATGCCACCGTGCCGTCCTAAGGCTGAACAAATGACCTGGGAATATCACCAGGGCTTATTGCCTTTGTTGGCATCTACTGTACGTTTAAGGCCTAATGCTTGTCAGGTAATACTGCCTGAAGTGGCTCCATGGTGTCAGTACTGTGCATTATGTACTGTAATATGTAACGTTGAAACATGTACTCTTTACCAGTATCCACTCCAGTCCTTTTGTACATCTCTGCAAGTCTCTGTTCACTCCAGAGATTCTTTGGTGTGTTTTTTTCCCCTATTTTCCATCCTGCACTGCAGTAAGCAGCTATAGAGGCTTGAGATATTCCTGCAACATCCCTAGACATCCTTTTTTTTTTTTTCATGACACAGCACTTGTCTTCTGCATGAAAGGAAACAGGACATGGTGTCCAAAATCTGAATATGATGTTTTAGACTTTGTCTCAAGAGGTAAAGTAAGACACAGAAATGCATCTAGCTGAAAAAGTAAAAAATATTTGTGTGGATTTAAAAAGAATTTAAAAAAAAAGGGAAAATGCCTGCCTAAGCATATCTGCAGCCAATGATGTATTGATTTTGCCAACATAGCTCCATCCCACTTGGTTGAACCTGGTGGGAGCAGAGCAGTGCTGCATCTTCTAGAGATGAGAGAAAAAGAGTGTTGTCCATCCAAAAAGAGGTTTCATTCTTTATCATTAGCAGTGAATGTCGACTTCTCTCTGTTAAACATTGAGTCTTTTCTTTCAATTGTCAGAGTAAGGCGTCCATTTGGTTTAGACTTAAATAAAGTTGGACTGGATTAAGCACATATTTTTTTTTAGCAGCACATCGACTGATGCATGGGAAAACAAATAACGAGCATGTACGGTTTGTTATTCCTTATCTGTCACCGCATCGCTGACGCTGATCCAGAAACAGCCAGCAGGATGTCACAATTGTCACAATTCCTATGATCAGAATGTATCTACAGACAGTTTGAAGAATATGAGGATTGTTGCTCCCCTGCATAGATGTAGGTTACTCTGCATGAGTCAGACTGTCGACATACAACAGGCAATTCCCTGTATTGTTATATAAGGTCTATTCTGCAAGTTGGCATTTTGCTGTGGACGTGGTAATAAGAGATGTACTAAACATGTTTTCTGTATTAATAATTTTAGAATATACTGCTTTCAGATTATTAGTATTGTATCATACAGATAATGACAAATGACTCATCGATGTGTTGTGTAGACTGCAGTTATTGTAGCCTACTGAGTACATTATGCACTCCATCATTGACCGTATCTAATGTACAGTAATGCTTTGTAATGTAATTGATAGCACTTTCCAGTAATGGGAAATTAGCATAAATATTGCTAGATAGAAAAACAAAATACTTTTGAATATAAGACTTATGTCAACTGCAGTCTCTACAGTGTTGAAATGAAGGATTTCCTGTTTAGAGACTCCAAGGTCTCCTCACAGGATTTAGAATTTTTTTTTTTTTTACATGCACCAACTTCACACTTAAAAACACCTTTTTATGTTAATTGTTTTGTATCTCATATAATATCTTTTTTCTTATGCCGCAGGTTATGAGAAGACAGAGGACACTTCGGAAAAAACATCCTTAGCTGACCAAGAAGATGCCCGACTGATACACCTCAACCAGCCACAGTTCACAAAGTTTTGCAACAATCGGGTCAGGTAAGGAGTCGTCGTATTTATGGCAATGCAGTGAATCTGATGAGAAATATTTATGTACAGTATGTGGACAATTTGAAAGTTGAGATGGTTTGGTCAGGAGCTACATGATGTCATCAGCAACACAATACATTAAAAGCTACCTCAAGAGGTGAAGAAGCTTGTCCTATTTCACTTAAAATGAATTTTTATCCTAGCTAGTTTCACACTTGGAAGCTGACCAAGACAGCACCCTCAGTATTATGATATTGTACCTAAAAGATTCGTATAACCAGCTGTGCCTTAGTCCAGATATACCATACAAGCCCTTTTTAGTCGTTCTTGGAGGAGTGCAGTGCATTTAGCATTAAAGGTCAGGCTTGTTGGGTCAGGCCATCCTCTGTCAAGGAATATTACTGTTAGCATTCCTGCCGCATGAGCAGCCTGAGCTATGTATGTGCTTACACAGACACAACCATAAACCGAACAGGGATGATAAATTAAAAAGCAAAGTGTGCTTATGGTTATGCCATTTTTAAGGTCAGCTTCATGTTTTGGTCCCCCCCCAAAAAAAAAACCTCTACCTCTAATTTGTTTCTTTCTATTATTGAACTTCCAAGAGCATGGATGCGGATTCGACCTCATTTTAGTTGCTTTCTCAAGCATTTTTAAGTGAGCTTGTTCATTTTCGAGTTTCACTTTTAGTTTGGTTAATAATTATTATTAATAAACCCACATCAAATTTGCATTATTGACTTGTTTGAAATATCAGGATGAATGGTATCGTATCAGAATGATGTAATATGGCCTATTTTACATTATTATTAAAGACCTATAAGTTGCGGTGAATACAATTTTAATGACCTCACAGGAAGTCATTATTTCACTGGGTGGTCTGCCTTTACTGAGAAAAAAATAAATAATGCATTCGTCCCCTGCAGAGGATGCTGTTAACAAGAAAGGGCCAATAAAGATATCAATAATTAATCATAGTTATGGACTCCCCAAATCTGACTGATGTGAATATTGTAGTATGACTATAGCTGTCTCCCAATACAATCAGATTCAAAAGCTTTTATGGCTGACATTCAATTTAATATTGATAATGCATATATTTTAGTTTCATTAATATATAAAGGAAGAGAAGAATGTGCGAGTCTTTGAATGCTTAAAGTACCGCTTTTACATATGCAGATGACTTGTTGTTGTTTTTTTAGTTCTTCTTTGTCCTTAGAGTTTTGAAAATCCAAACGTCTTCAGACATTGGCCTCAAGCCTCGGAGAACATTACGGCTCTGGCTGCTCAAAAGATCTATCGATATTCAAGAGGACTGGTTGCTGTCTGAAAGTGACCTGTGGAGACATTTAGGCGAGCAGGGTCTGAGATAAATGAATCTAATCTTAGCGGCAGACGGGAAGACCTCACGTAGCTTTCACCCGTTCCCATTCTCCCTTTGCAGCATCACTGCTCTCACTGCTATGCTTGAGAATTGTTGTGGACTGTTTATTCAGCTAAGCTGATTTGCTGGCAGATCTGGTTGTAGTGTAAAGTTAGTCACTCACATGTTGACAGCTTATCCTGTTGCAAACAGGAGTGGCTCTACAAACCATGTTACTTTGATGTATGCGAATATTGCATGTTGTGTGCGGTAAATTAGAGACAACTTTGCACATTGACTCCTCATGAAATTAGTATAATTACCTGAGTAGCTTAATTTTTGTCTTAATCATCTAACTACATGACCTACACATTTGACTGAATAGTATTCATACATCATTCTACAATCACTTATTCCTGTTTTTTTTTTTTTTCATTAGGAACAAATTTGAGCTTTTGATTTTATGGCACACTGTAATTTAATGTTACACTGTGCACATGGCAGACACTACATTCACAGTTAAATGGTTTGATGCAGTACTACTTGTTGCAACGCTACAGTTACCTTGAGAGAACACTAAACAGGAGGTCATTCATCTGTAAAGGTTTGCCGGTCCAACGAGTTTTTCGACTTTCTGCAAGTTCATGCATTCTGGTTTGTTTGCACACAAAATGAGTTGGACACGCAGAAACCTGTGTTATCATCCTTTATGCCAACTCAGATATTATTTAACCACCTGTCCAGCCATACAGAGATCTGTGCATAGTCTGTGTTGTTGTATAAGCCTTGGTGCTTTACTGACAGACCTGGCTGATTTGACATCTTTTGTGGATATATGTTAATAACACCTACTGGTATTCAGCGGACACTGGTTGACCAGTGTAAGACGCTTGATGCAATCCTTTAATTTTATTATTATAACAGGCTAAGCCTTTTAAAACTTCTGTAACAGGTGATAAGAAAGAAATTGGCTGTAAATGCTCTACTCTGGCCTCCCAAAGCTGAACAAGAGTTAAACTTTAAGTCATTTTTTCCCCCCTGATGCTGTTTGTTTACAATGGAGCAAATTGAGAAATGCTCTTAGCATTAATGGCAACTTAAATGTATTTTGTAACATGACTCTCTGAATCTCCAGCTCCAGATCTCCAGCTCTCTTGTTTCTGCAGGTGACCCAGAGATTAACAGAGACATAACAGTAGACGCAAGACTAGACTTTGCTGAATGAAACAAAGCTGGTCCTTTCTAGACCCTTGTTCTGACAAGGCTCTTCATCAGACTCCTCTGTGAGGATGGTATTACATTGTACTGCTGTCAGAACAATGCCTCGCTCTCACTCGCTTGCCTTCATTGTGTCGCTCTCATTCGCCATGAGCCGCTTCACTGTACCAGGCAGCTTTCTGCACTCTCGTTTTCCCCGTAGCGTTTCATTGAGCTCGTGGTCATGCTACAAGTGAAAAACGCTGAAAATGTTCTTGTCAGATATGAGTCATTCTAAACGGGAATAAAACGGTGATATCACCAATGTTAAGCTCCATATGCTTAGCCTCCTTTAGATGAGTTGGAGGCTATTCTCCCTTATAATCTGCTTGTATGTTTGTGTGCATGAGTAGAGCATTGCCAGTGGCTCGGCATACATCATGCCATATATGTTGTCTCAAATGGCTGTTTGGACCGGCCCTTTAATGCAGCTGGAAGTCAGCCTGCTGGAAGTTTGACTCTCGGGCCTTTTTGGCTCCGCCAAGCTTCGATATACCACCGTCACACTCAACCCACCACCCACACCCTTCCACCCTCACTGCAGCATATAGGCAACATATCTCACATCAGCCAGGAGCTTTTTTAAACCCTCTGCCAGCTTCCTTCTTCCTCCTAATTTATGATCATTGAGTCCACTGGTCTCTGCTGCTGCTACAGACAATGACTTTCTCGGATGAATTAGATCAGTGGCTTAATTCAAACACATTTGTACATTAAGCGTGGTCAGTATCTGAACCAGTGATTTTCAGAGCAATGTTTGGATGTATTTTGACTGTTAATAACATAAAAAAATGACTGCTCAGATTTTGAGACCTAACCATTTGTTTCTCTCCCCCCTCTCTCTTGCTTCTTCCACCACCTGACCCATTCATCCCGCTCGATTCGGTCTTCAGCACAGCCAAATACAATGTGCTCACCTTCCTCCCCCGGTTCCTCTACTCGCAGTTCAGAAGGGCGGCCAATGCCTTCTTTCTCTTCATTGCACTCTTGCAGGTAAGATGATGTGGCATTGCTGTGGTTTCTGTGACACCGAGTTAAGCACAAATATAAATGGCAAACATGGGGGAAAAAAAATCACTGCTCTTCTCTGCTTCACTTTCTTTGTTCCCAGAAAAAATTGTGTAACATTTGGTGTTTTTTTTTTTTTGAGGATTTCACAACTTTCCCAGTCATTTGTTGCTCCTGTCCCAACTTGGTTCAAATTCAGAATATGCATGTATTTACAAGAATCAATGAAGTTGATGAAGTAAAACATTAAATATCCTGTCATTGTCTTTGAACCTTTTTTTTAACTGACTATATGTCAAAAAGGGCCACAAAATATTCTCTCATATAAATGTTTTACAGCGTCCCAACACACAGATAGGAGCGCTCTCTCTCTCTCTCTCTCTCTCTCTCTCTCTCTCTCTCTCTCTCTCTCTCTCTCTCTCTCTCTCTCTCTCTCTCTCTCTCTCTCTCTCTCTCTCTCTCTCTCTCTCTCACACACACACAAACACACACAATACTTTATATAGACTGATAATGAATAATACATGTATACTGTGTGCATGCTTTAAAAGGAAACTAGATTTCCCTGTGGGCTCAACACACTTATACTGTATATTACATGCATGTATTTTGGTTGTTGACTGTACCCTTACCATTACACTGTAGTAAAAGTAGAACATTAGGGGTGATGTGAAATCCAAAGTATTAAACCTGTTAAAGAAACAAGTTTCTCCTGGGCAGGGATTCAATACGATTATCGGTTTTGATACCAACAGATCTTAGCTGTCGCTGTTTTTATTGGTAAATAGAAGCAAAACAAATGCGTTACTGCCCTGATGAAGTTTTCCTGTATACTGTTTAAGAACACTTGCAGCCCCAACCACCGCTCATTATTTGTTGATTCAAAGGAGTCCAAATCCACCTCTCTGGTGTTCAAAGCCTTGCAGAAATGAATGAAATAATCGGAGAAGGAATTCTGTAAAGAACTCAGGTTCCGCCTTTACCTATACATTTACTGTACGCTGGCAGACCAGCCTTTGTTCAGAGCGCTTTGAGGATGGGAAAGAGCTCTATCCAGTGACCTTGACTTGGCTAATTTGAAAAGCAGCCAGTGTGAATCTTCATTACCTGCCTTGTCGATGCTGCGACCTTGAATAAAACATCTATGCAGATGAGGCAGATGAGAGATCTGTTTCATTTAAGTTTCCTTTGAGCAGTCCAACAGCCCATGTTTGGCTTTAATTACACTGGTGTTTGTTAATTTTGAAACACTTAAAATAGTTAGATAATTAAACATTCAGTGGTAAGGAGAACATCATAATAGAACTCAGTCATTTGTCCTGGGTATATACAGTAAGTTTCATAGGTTTAGTGCAAGGCTTATAAAATATAAACCAGCAACTGTGCGTTCTTTTCTGTATAATATATGCATGATTTTCACTATGAAAGCATGTCAAACTTGCAAATGAGCTGCAACGACCATGCGATTACTTCAGGTATTAGATAGTTGTCATAGAATTTTCACAATAACAGATTATTTTTGGGACAATATAATGTCCCCAAAATAATTGCAATAAATTGTTATTTTATGACCACTTTATGCCACTGATATAGTAATAATATTCGGCTTAAGCCAAGCACTCTGCTGAGAAGAGAAGTCAGGGACACACAATGTACTTTTAAAGAGCATGAGCATCAACAGATTAAAAAAAAACCTTCGCTGTGTCCACATCATAATGTGACAGGCAAGCTACAGCCAAACTCCACCTCCTTCCGGCACACTGCAGTTTCACTGGCTGTGCCACATAGAGACACACACAGAGTAAGTTATTAATAATGGTTTATGTGTGAGAAAAAGAAGACAGAGAGTAGCAGAATCAGCACCTTGGAAAATGGTGCTGCTCTCAGTGTTGTTCCAGTCATCAGTCCTGAGAATTGTGGTCACATAATGCATAAAGTTGGTGGTTTGTAGGTTGGGTCAGCTTTGGCTGGTTGATAAATGCACATTTTTAGTGGGTTTTGAGGTGCGGATTCACTATATAATGATGATAATATAATAATAATAAGTAATAATATAATAATGGGTTGGGCAGGTGCCTCAAATAATAAAAAATCCTAAATTGCACATTACTACTGTTCAGGGACCACAGGGAGAAACTAAAGCTTGTGATTCTCCTCTTTTCTCTGCTTTAACACTGTTTGCATTCATTCATCAGCTCATTTCTTCCTCACTCTATTAAATACCCTCATCCGAGTCGTGTTGCAGTCACATGGTACAACTCGACTGCACACATACAGCATATTGTGCATATCTTTTTAATATAAAAACCAGTTCCTATATTTGATTTCAATCTTTTTTTATAGCTGCAACTCAAAATGTTTCTGCACTAAACCTGAAAGTCCGATTTGAAGACCATTTAGAATTATTCTTGCAAGCTTTCTGGTCAGAATTAGGCAGTCATCTGGAAAAAAAAAACCTATTAGCCTTGAGTAGCACATTGTTCATGACTTCTCCTGTTTCACTGTTCCTGTTCGAGTCCTGCCCATGGTTTCTCTGACAAAGGGAGCTGATGGGAGAACAGAAACAGCGTAGCCTTTTTTTGTTTATTGGACTTAGGATTGGATCTGAAAATAAGCTTAGCAGCTGTGACCACGTTGTGTTGTGTTAGAGCAAACCCTGCTGTTTATCCTGGCATCACGTTGGCTCAAACGGTGGTGACACCCTTATGTAAATTAACACGCATGTAAATATAAAGTACAGTATCAAGGACAGAAAATATTATTGTCCATGTGTTGTATGATAAGTTGATAACATAATCATCGTGACAGGCTTATTTCATTTATTTGTTTATTTTATTTAACCTTTATTTAACCAGGAAAACTTAGCAAAGTTAACTTGGCAAGTTGGCGATTTTAAGACACAGGCTGTTTAGAGCCTCTGTTTACATTTTTTTTTAGCCATGACAGTAAATTGTACATTTGGTTTCTACAATATTCTTATTTTCTGAAAAAACAAAAAAACAACCCATTAGCCAAGATTTGACTAAAATGTCTTTCCTGTATCTTTCAGCAAATCCCAGATGTGTCTCCCACTGGTCGCTGGACCACACTGGTGCCGCTGCTCTTCATCCTGGTGGTGGCTGCTGTCAAGGAAATCATTGAGGATCTGGTAAGACAAACATCTGAAATAATAATAATAATGATATGTCTTGGAGTTTGAAAAACCACCAAACCTTTTCCAGCCACTGGTAGCATTCCTTGATGTCAGCCGCTCCTTCCCTCTGCTGATGATACATCCCATGGAGTGGCTCACTCTTGATATTTCCTCTCTCTCCATCACCCTCTTGTCTTCTGCTGCCTGAGGCACTCTCTTAGCAGTTCACCCCAGGGGGCCATCTTCCTGATGTATTCATGGATGTTCCTTGTTTCATGCTGGATTGTGGCTCTGACACTCGGTAATCATTGCTTTCTTTGCTCAGGTCTCAGGGTGCGGGTTTCGAGTGCTATAGACTATCTGTGCAACAATAGAGGGCATCACCTTGGTATATGCCGCACTTGATGATTATGTGTGGGATTGCCTTGGAGTTTTCCATAGCGGCATTGAGTTCTTCACTCCAGTATCCATGTGTGGGACAGTGAGTATAGTAGGCTTTCCTGTCGTCAATCCAAGCAGTGCTCAGGTTGGTCTAGTCTTAGAGTCTTGAGTCTCTCGACCAGTAGCTGGTGCTTTGACCCAGAGTGTTGATTCTGATGCGCTTCCAAGCTCTGCTCTTGTATTGACTGACTGTATTGACTGCCTACTCAATTTGTCTGCTATGATGCCTTGACGGAGTTTCCAGTTTTTCATTTTTAGAGAAGCAGGTTATCGGCAGGTAGTTTGAAAGTGTTGTTTCCTCGTGTGGATCTGTTGTTCCTGTTGCTGTTGTTGTGGTCTGCTCTTAGCCGGTTGTGCTTCCTCTTTCTTTCGTATATTCTTCCAGTATTGCTCAGTCTCATCTCTGGGTGGGTCTGTCCATGTGCTGTTATTCCATTTCACTCTGGATCAGTCAGGCCATTTATTCTTCTGGCCTCTGGTTCTCTTCAGCCTTTCAACCAGAACTGGGAGACTTTTTCAATCTTGAGAGCTTCACTTCTGGACATCTTGATTGACTTATTTGTCACCCAGGACCTCTCTCATAACACCCCTCGGCACCTCTATTGGCCGGCTAACCTTTGGTTATGCTTATTTGATCTTGGCTTCCTACCTTCTCTCTCTCCCAGGGGAACACTCTCTGTATGTGACACTGTTGATCTCTTACCCAAGTATCTCCAGGATTGCTGTAGCAGTGGCTTATATGACTTCCTCTCTTCCAATGGGACTTTGGGTGACTGTGGTTGCAGCTGTCATGACTGGTGGTTGGGTTTCGTCTAGTCTTTTTTTACCCTGCCCTTCTTTATTGGTGTCAGCTCAGTCTCGCAATGCTGGTCAGGAGTGTTCCCATTGTGTTGGAGGCTCTCCTTTTCCAGCTATGATGTTAGAGCTTCCCACTACTGATATTAGAGCTCTGTGCTACCAGCTGGTTCCTGGTCAATGTGGATGTTGGTCTTCTGTTTATCCATAATTTCCACATTCATTGCATGCAACCGCTCTCTTTGGCCCTGCTCTTATTGTAGCATTCCATCAGTACAGTACTCTGTCTTTGTCCATGAGTCTTGTTCCAGTGCCCCACTTTTCATCAGCGTGTCCTTGTCCCGTAACATCTGTCGAGGGCCTTGGTAATTTGGCTGTGTTCGTATTTTCTTGCATTTGCCTGTGCAAAATAAGTCATTTTTATCTATGTATTCCATTATACTGCACAACTAAATGCAGTCAACAGAACCCATCAAAAGGTAATTGTCTGAATACATGTAATACTGAAAGTAAAATCAAATTCTCTGGAAATTTTACTCACCTTTATGGTGAAGTTAGGTCAGTTGTTGAATTGATGTACGTTAATGTGAAGAGACTTTCCCATAGAGACCTTCTGTTTGACGTGCAGCATGCCTTCTGTGTGCTAAACCTTTCCTTGTCGAGCAGAGAGGAGATATTGATGTTTATATGACCGAAGCAGGTTACTCCAAACGTAAAGACACACGATCAGATATAGATATGTATAATTTCCGAGGTGCACCTACTTGCACCCAAAGTACTCATTGAGTCGATTAACCTAGATACTGAATGCTCATGCACACAGGCAGTTAGTTCTAACAAAACAAAACAAAACAACTGTCTGCCCACGAGCAAGTGAACCGTTGAAGGGATGTTTGAAAAAAGTTATTTTGTGTTTTGTTTTGGTTGCATCCTTTTATTGTACGAATTCTCATTCGCTAGGAACGGCTCCGAAACAAGTTGACTTTGTGTTCCCAAGTAAACAACTCGAGTCCATCTGAACTATGTGAGGGAATGTTGCATTCTACTGTATTGCAGTGACCCTGCAATGTGATCCTCTATGCAGGTCCCAGTGGACAGATACTGTTAGCTTCTGACTCGTGCCAAAGAGACCAACACAGCATTTTTCCCCTTGCCCTGTTGTAAAAAACATGGGAATGGATTGGTGATGACTCCGGCTTTATTGCTGAAGGTCACCTGCACACACACACACACACACACACACGTCTGTTCCCTGTACTGCACTGTCCCTCACAAGTTGACCTGAGAGAGCAACATCGACCCCTAACTTCATAAATCATGCACTATGGGTACACCCTGTGCAGCTATCTTCCTTGTTGCTGCAGAGTCAGACTCTTTTGTTCTGAGTTGTTCCACTATATCTTTCATATTCAATGTAAAATGGTGAATCACAAACCCCAGAATATTTCTTTTACTCACTAACACTGCTCCTTATGACTCTCGAGTCTGAAAACTGCAGCTGTGTGGCTGAACCCCCTTCGCTGCTGCTCACCGTCTCCTCAGGTTTTATGCTGCAGCAACATTAGCAGGTTAATCAAGGTTGCTTTGCAGATGCTCTACCCTTTCATCTTTCCCCTCTATGGCTGACGTCTATAGAGACCTGAGAATGCAGTATTTATGCATAGCCTCTACACTACCCACCTCCCACTGCACCGTGATTACATACATCATCTTAATACAGTGCCTTTCCATTTTCTACATGTCCATCAGTACCACATGGAGAGAGGGAATCACATCAAGTATGAGAGAGGCGAGAGGCAGGAAAAATTGTGGAGTAACGGAAATTAAAAAAAAGTTTCTCTCCTACTACAGGTCTTTGAATTTGGGGGGGGGTCTGGACATAAGCAGAAATGGGAGTGAGGATGAATGAAATTAGCTGACAGCCATTGCAGAGAGGATGATGAATGAGCTTTGTAAAGGTCTCTCTAGCAAGATTTTTCTGGATATATTTTAGCTGATAAAGCCATATGTCACAACCAGCTCATTCATTAAACACAACAGCATGTTGTAGAGCTGTAAGAAAAAAAACAGATGTTATTCAACGGATGCCTGAAAAGAACCTGCTTAGAGGATGACAAGAGAGGAAAAGAGTGAAAGGATAAGACACAGACATGATGGAAATCAGAGATGGGGAATAAAAACAAAGCCTTCGGAGCAGATTCAGTTTTATTTCATGTCTCAAAATGCTTTTTTATTGAGAGATTATATGATACAGGCTTTAATTGGCATCAGTGAGCAGATTTCAAGACTGTAATGTTTCTTGCTTGATTCTGCGGTTCATCAGAGAAGTCTGGAGAGTGACCACCTCTCCTCTATTACCAGCTATGGATTGATGCAACCCAGTTTACCCATAGCTGCTCTGGTTTCTCCGTGAGCAGCCTTAAAAACAAATAAAAAAAGAAAAGGATAAAAATAAAAATAATTTAAAAAAATGATTTCATAAGATCTACAGAGCAGTGTGCCAAATAAGCTTGAAACTGAATTTGACTAAATTAGAATGGATTGAAAGTAAACAGATAATTAGCAGATCTGTATGATATGATATATGATATTGATCTTATCTAATCATCTCCATCGGAAGATGAAGTTTGTTCCATTGTCATGGAAATTCAGATGTTCAAATTTAAATTTTTAGCACAAATTTAAAGTTCTTCTCATCCACATTGGCATATGGGCTAAAGTGTCATGGCACCAAGTACAATCTGTGCACCGGTCGTTGTTAATTTCCTATCAGATTATCACGTTTGAATCAATCTTATCTTCATCGGGCACAAACGGCATCAACAAACGTGACATCTCACAATGATGGAAATCTACAACAGGTGACCAAACTTCATCACTGTTTATTCTATTGTTTATAATTCCAATTTTTGAAGTGATCAATGATCACTTCATTATTTTCTGAAGATTGCCTGGGGTTACAGCCAATGTGCCTTTCTGCTTTAGTTTGGCCACCGGTTGTAGATTTTGAGATGTAGACATACATTTCTAACACTCTTTGTGCCTGTCAAAGATCAGATATATCAAATCATTTTACTGCAACAGCAAATAAAACAACGAAATTGTGGGAACAAGCACTTGTGTGCAGATTCTACTTTTTGCCATATTTGCTTCAGTCCCTGGATATTGAGACTTTTTTTCAGGTTACAGATGGGTAGTTATGCATCAGCATTACTGTTCGGGTGCTTCTTCCTGTGTAAAAAAAAAACCCAAACCCAGACATACCCCTTATTATGAGTGTGTGCATGGGGAAGGTTGTGTAGTCCCGGTGAGAATATTCAGTTAGTGCAGACAGAGCATTTCCAATCATTCAGATTGTAAATGCAGCCTTTGATATCCCTTTCTTCTCGCTCTCTCACTGTAGTAAGTCTTGCCTTACAGTGTCTATTTCCTTCTATAAAATCTGAGACGTTGAGGATCTCATAATCCAAGATAGTTGTTTGTTTGTATATAGTATGGCAATGATTTCACACTCTCTGTTCTCTCATTATTCACTTTTTCTTCTTACTTTTTTAATTGATGTAAATTAGAGGATGAACTGCATGCTGTATGGTGTAATGTATTTTTTTTCTTCTGTTTTGTCCTTACAGAAACGTCACAATGCAGACGGTGTTGTCAACAAAAAGGAATGTCAAGGTAATGAAACCCCTGTCTTTATCAGGTTTTTTGAATAGGAAAGGCATGTTTGGAGGACATATTTCTCTATTTATCAAGTAAGGCTTATGAAAAACCTAATTATCTGCATTGTAATATTGCTGAAAACAGCTCTGACTTCGGCTCTTACTCTTTTGTTTGTCTCGTTTACTTCCTCTTTCTGTCCTACTCTAACTTCCCCCTCATCGCTCTCATTACTCACCACAGTATTGAGGAATGGTGCCTGGGAGATTGTGCACTGGGAGAAGGTATGTACCCACAACGTGTCACCACTGGTCATTTTTTTGCAGTTCACAGTTTTAAAAAAAATTTATAGCTGAAAGCAGATCAATCATTCTACCGGTTTTAAAATTTAATGTGCTGCTGTCAGTAGGAGAAATCTCACATCTAAACATATGTGCACACGCACACACACGCACACACACACACACACACACACACACACACACACACACACACACACACACACACACACACACACACACATCCTCTGACCCCTCTAGTATCCAGCCACTAATTAATGTAGCGTTTCCATGAAGACGGTCATTAGAAGTCAAGGCTGGAGGACAAAGAAGCTTCCTTTTTTATTGCTGTGGCTGGAACAATTTGCTTAAAAGCAGAGGATGTGTGGGGGAAAAAAAAAACACCAGACAGTGCAGAAATGACATAGATCTGTTTGATAATGGGTAACACTGCCTCATCTATTAGATGGTGCATTCAGCATGTCGCAGTGTAATATAAGCTGAATCTTTCTTTCTGCTCTCGGGGATATTAGGGAGAGAAGAAATAAGAATTGATTCATTATTACATATATCATTTTTGTTGATTTGTTCCTGAGAACTCAGTCAGCAGCAGGAGATGTAGTGTAAATATGATGGGCTGATAATTTCTTATTATTAGAGCAATAGAAATCTAACATATTAGAGTAAATGAGTCATTTTGAACACCATCTCTGCGTCGGATTAATGTGTTAGCACAGGATGACAGTAACTAAGATATTTACTGACGAAAATATTTGATTCCTACATTGACTTGTTTCCTGCAGGGACAAAAAAGTGGTCCTTGCTGGCATGCGGATGTCCCAAAAATCCTCTCTAAAAAGGCTGGCCTTAAATTATTGATACTTTTTTACATCTTCCTCTTGCATATTGTAAAAGCGGCTTCACTCCCAAATTTCTGTTTGGCCTCCAAGCTCCTGTAACTAGCAACTCTTTCAAGGCTGCTTGTATAAGGTGAACATCATTACTTACTTTTTGCAAAGTATCTAGATCTGTGTCTCCATGGTTTTAGGAGCAAAATTGTTTTATTAGGGTTTCTTCATTTTATGTAAGCCTATAGCTAATTATTAACCCTTGTTTCTTCATAATCTAGTCCTTCTGCACTCACAAGTTAATTGTTATTTGTGTAACATGATAAACTTAAGTCCTGCCTACCTAAACCAATTAAGTTTGTTCATCTTTTTTATAGCGAAATTATAATGGACTTCTTTTTAATTATTTAATTATGTGTTAATTAGCATTTGATTGCTGCTTTAAAAATGTTGTCATTGATCAGAATTCTTTGAAATTTCATTTACATCAGTCACTAACAATAAAGACATTAGATTAGGAAGGAATGTAACCTGAAAGTCATCACTCATTTTATCCTTTACCTGTTTTTATGATTGGAGAGGTTGATGAATACTTTTTTTCTTTTCTTCTGAAGTTCAGCAGTAAAGGAGAGAAGACTCCAGCTGTTTCTTCACTGTGTCTTTTTATCTGTACAGTTCAATTCTGTGCTCACTGCTTTTCATGTACTTGCCTCTTTTTTCTCACCAGCTGTGAATTTTTACTTCTGATGTAGATCTCATGTCCCGTGTTTCTGTTGTTTTGTAGGGCGTGCACAGCAGTAATCGTTTTATTTTCACAGGTTGAGGTGGGCGATATTATTAGAGTAAATGGCAGTGATTTCGTTCCTGCGGATGCTGTCATTTTATCATCCAGGTAGAGGAATCCAACCTGTGGGACTGTGGGAACATCTCCCCTCTGCCTTCTGTCTCCTACCTCTCCCTAAAGAAGTGATGGTTCCCTAATACTCTTTACATATTGTCAAAGTATGTTTTTATTTGACTAATACATAGCTTTAACTGTCCCGTGAAGGGACTAAAGGGATGTGATGCTATGTATCATGATTTGACAACCATCATTTCTTTAGGTGGGAGAGCAGTAATGTGATTTTGGACTAGATATGATAACCCATGTCAACATAATCCTACCTACCTCCTTCACCTTTTCAAAAAACCATTTGGACCTGGGGCGTAAATAGATGATGCATTCCTCTTTTTAGATTTTCAGTTCAAATTTATCACAAATCTTATTTATTATTCTTGTTCTGAATAATTTAATTTTTTTTTTTAACAATTTCGTAATTCTGAGTGATTTGGTCATATTTACTATATAATGTTTTGCTGAATGGTTTTATGAATAGGAGAACAGATGACCAACCATACCCTCTGACCATACAGGACTGATCATTGTGCTCTTTTCATCTCCCTGATACTGAAACAGTTGTCTCTCTCCCTTTTTGTTTTTACTCTTTTTGTTTCCATCCTCTCCATCCCTCTTTTTTTTCTCCCCAACCCCATCTTCTCCTTTCCTGACCCCTGTTCGAACAACTGCCACGCTTTCTCTCTCTCTCGCCCCCTGCTGCTGTGTGGTTGGTAAAATCAGGTGACTGTTGGGGAAGTAGTCAGAGCTGCAAATGGGGATCACCTCCCGGCTGACCTCGTCATACTGTCTTCCAGGTCAGGAAACCTGCAACATTACCAACAAAACAGCGGTGGCAGAGATAGGGGCTGTGTATATTGACACAAATGAAAGATATTTGATTTTCCACTCATATTCTGGCAACAAACAGATATTAAAGGGCCAAAGTCAGTCAACATCATGTCCCTTTCCTTTTTTCCCCCAACGCGTCCTCTATATTGTGGTTTGGCAGCCACAATATAGTCATTTTATTACGCTGTATTTCTTTTACAGTGTAACAAATACAGTAGACCCTTTTCAGTGTTTGACTCAAAACCCCACCAGAGCAAATGGGGACCTCTAGTATCGCAGAACAGGAGCAACTGCTCCTTCTTTAAGATAGTGTTTTTGGGGCGGGTGAACATATTATTCCATATTATTGTCCTTGCATGGCTTGCATGAGACCCTGAATGCAACACTTGGATAAAATGTGACGATTTGCATGCATTCACATTCCAAGATGTGATGTTGAAACGCATCTTGGAATTATGATTCTACCATCTTTCCATAACATGCTACTGCCATTTTAAGTGTAGTTCAGCAATGCACAGTTATTATTTAAGCAGTATTTAGCTTTTTAAAAAAAAATTGCACCAAGTGTTAAAATTCACTTCCTGGCCTTCACAGCAGACTTCTGCTCATTTGATGGCCAATAGCAGCACATTGATTGTGGTTGGGCTTCAGTGTCCAGATTTCTTTTTGATTTCCCCCCTCACCCTTTCTGTGCTTGGACCAGCCTTTGGTATGAATAGATCACTCTATTAAAAGAGTAGCTAACTGGGAACCCAGCTCACCATAAGCACCAGCATGCCCTAACTGTCTGTCCCTGTGCCCAGAGTCTGTCAGAGGCCCATTTGTCTGCTCTGTTTGTTGTGCTCGGCATGCCTGCTTCCCTTTGTTGTCCTACTCTGGTGTTTCCTCTCTCTGTCCTCTCTCTGTCCCTGTGTATTTTAGCTTTAGACTTTTAAATTCTGAGGAAACGGCAACCAAAGATGTTGTACCTCAGATTATTACCATACATTAAATTGGTAAATTCCTCTGAGTGAAATGATGAACTAGTTTTAGGCTGGCATCTTGCACTCTGCTAGTCTTACAGTATTCAATTGTTGTTTTGTAGATCCTTTTTAAATCTGATTTATTTGATAAATAATTGAGACTTACATTGATATTGAGTTATAATCATTTTCTTATTTGTATACAATATATAAATTTATAATCATAAAATAATAAACAGCTAAGGTTAGATGATATGGTAATATATGATTGAATAGCAATTTATGACTACTCCATGTGTTTATATTATCTTCCTTTCAAAACAGTGAACCGCAGGGAATGTGCTACATCGAAACATCTAATTTGGATGGAGAAACAAACCTCAAAATCAGACAGGTGATTGTCTTGTTTAAAAATCATTTCTGTATACAAATTACCATCCAAGCAACGAGAACTAATATTCTGCAAGTTTGCAGGACAAATGGATGAGAAATAATAACACGGCCATAATGCTGCTCTGACAAAATCAACAGGGTCTCCAAGTGACTGCAGACATAAAGGACATTGACAGCCTGATGCGTCTCTCTGGGCGGATGGAGTGCGAGAGTCCAAACCGCCATCTGTATGAGTTTGTTGGGAACATCCGCCTGGGTAGACACAGGTGGGCCCAGTTGCAGAATTATGGTACATTCCTGGCGCCTCTTACTACCTCTGTGGCCAACTAGCTGTGAGCAGAGCCAGTATCAGTGCATTATGAGGATTTATGGATGATTCAAACTTTCTGCTAAATAAATTTAAAGCATCTGCTTCTTTTTTATTTAATGACATGTTTGTTTGAAGGCTTTTTTCATTCTGAGGAAAATGCTTCATATGCTGTATGCCTACTTTTAGAGATTTATGGATCGAGTCCAGGAGTTTCAGAGCTTTACTTGGCCTCTGGTGGGTTTATAGTTGGATGAGCAATATTTTAATATTGATGGAAAGTAAAAACTTTTCTCCATTATTCGGTTTCCCTTAAGACATCAAATCCTATAGGATTACATGGATATTATTTCAAACAGTTGTTAATATAACTTTTTTAAGGTCCAAGCTGTACAATCGTCATTCCAAAAAATAACTTTTTTTTGATATAAACTCAATTAATAACAGTCCAAAGAAATCTCTACCTCATCAACTTCATTTTTTTTGTTTTGTTTGTAAATATATGCTTGATCTGAATTTAATGCCAGCAAGACATGTAAAACAATTAACGTCAGGGGCAACGAAAAGATTGGGAAAGTTGTGAAATGTTCAAAAAACATTCTACAGGTAAACGGGTTAACCAGTAACAGGTGATCATGATTTAATATGAAATTGTGATACCTGCAAGGTAATAATGCATGCAAATGCATTCTGTTTTTATTAACATTTTATTTGCAGCCACAAACTTTTTTGGAATGATGGTTGTACAGTTGACTTAAAATTTAGATATAGATAGAAAATGTATTAGAAATGAAGGTTGCTGGCTGTTTATAAATATTATTGATATGAAGAAGTCTTTCACAGCATTACAAAATACTAATTACCTAGTTTGTCATAATCTAATGTCTGTTCTACAGGATTGATCACTTCGTTTTGTAATATTGGTTATTGGCATGTTAATCAATAAGGAATCAGAAAGGTTTTTGTCAATTCAGTGACTCTATGTAAGGTCAACACTGATCTAGAGGTCGACACTGGAAAGCCTGTAATTACAAGTGAAAAAAAGAAATAATTTGGTAGTAAGACAAGGTAATAGATTATTTAATATGTCAGCTGTGACCGTCAACAACGTTATAACAAATACAAATTTGTTCATCCTGTTAGAGGCCCTGATAGCCTGTTATTCTGTAGGGAAGCTCTGAATAAACAAGGCATGGCAGTGATGTTTCTCTCTACAGTACAATACCACTGGGCCCAGATCAGATCTTACTAAGAGGAGCCCAGCTGAGGAACACTCAGTGGGTGCACGGTGTGGTGGTCTACACCGGACATGACACAAAGCTCATGCAGGTAAAACATATTGGGATAGTATTAGCTTTTGTTTCCAGAGCGCGGAAAGAGAATATCACCACTGGCCGTACTTCTTCATCTGCTGTCTTGTCATGTGTTGCTCAGAACTCCACTCGGCCTCCTCTGAAGCTGTCCAACGTGGAGCGCATCACCAACTTTCAGATCCTTGTGCTGTTTGGCTGCCTGCTGGCCATCTCTCTTGTCTGCTCCATCGGTCAAACCATCTGGAAGTACCAGTTCGGCAATGATGCCTGGTACATGGATCTCAACTGTAAGAGCCCCAGCAGCCCTCACCGCACCTCTCATTCTACACATTTTGTCTCACTTCTCCATATCGGCTTATTTCTCGGTCATTTTTAAGTTCCTAAATGCTGGTATGTGTTGTGTCATTTTTACGTTGGCTCAGTTAAACTATGTTTCGCATTACAAGTGAAATATGTGGTAATGTGGGAATAAGTGAATTCCCTGTTAACTGAGAAAACACAGCTGTGACATGCATTGATGTGTTGTGAATGAGTGTGAGTGAAAAAGAAATGGTTGAATATCACTGCGCTGCTGTAATTTTTTGTTCCTTTCTAATGTTCTGTTTGATTTTGTTGTTTTCTTTGTTGTCGTTTTTTTAACAGCTCCAGGTAACAACCATTTAAAAGCCTTGGCCATCCGTGAATGACTCTCCCTTACTAACCCCTTACTGAAGCTCTGCCTTTGCTAAGCAAATGAAGCCCCCTACCCTCGCCCCCTATATGGTTGCCCTACTTTGTATGGGCCCATGCCATGGACAAGCACATACCAGGGATCCAACAATAGGTTTTTCCCCTCCAGCTCTCTTATACCTTCGTCTAGTTATTTTCAGTGCCTGATGCAAACTGTGTCTCACTTTTCCTCCATTGTTTCGTGCCACGTTAAACGCTTTGCAGTCTCCAAGCTTCAGACCCTCATCTCATTTTTTTTTTCTCCCTAAATTCTTTTTGAGAAAAGAATAGCAGCATTTCCTTCAGACTCCCAGGGAGGTGGTGATGTACTCAGGACGTTTTTCATAGCAGGAGGCTTATATGTGTTTATTGCTTGAGCACAACATGTGGTGCAACCCAAGGGGCGAGAGCTGACATTTTCTAAATGCATCCGCCGCCGTCTTATCCTGTGTGGATTTCTCAAGGAGCAGACAGGGAGGGGGAGGGAGGAGGAGAGGTAAAAACCTAGAACATGTATTCAGAGTATGACTCTATTTTTAGTTTCTATCACTGAAATTAATGCAACTTAAAAATATGGCCTGCTCAGTTTCTGTGGCAGTCGGTCTGTTATGATGAAGCTCTGAACCTGGTATGCAAAGTGATTATTGTGACACTTTAGCCATTATTCTGTACCCTGATAGGCCTGTAGGAGAGGTTGTGCCCTGGTCAATTCAATCTTGCATTATGACTTACATTGTCCCTTTTCATAAGATGTTGCATTGGCTTCCATTGGTCTCCTTACGGTTTCAATATCGTCCACACCGGCATTAAAACCCACTTCTAAAAGATGCTGTATCACGCTAATAAGGGGAGTGTAAGTTATAAAGCAGGTGTCCATCTTGAGACTGATTGTACCTCCATAAGGAGTTGTTGAGACTCTGTCCAAAGCATATTATCCAACCTGTGACAAAAGAGAGAGGTGGGGTGTCAAATCTTAAACACCCCATTTATTTAGATCACTTTGTTTTCATGAAGTTTTTTTTTTTTTTTCAATTTCATTCATTTACCAACAAGTGGAAGTCAAATGCAGACAGGAACAAAAGAGTCGATGGTAGCCCTCCATCTATCACACAGAAGCCTATTATGACTCTGGCCTGATGTAGAATGCAGATATAGATCATCCCAGTATTAAATGGTGAGCAGAAATTAATGGTTACTTGTTACATATTTACATGCCACCTGCTCCTGTTTTCGTATGTACTGCAGCTGTACGTCTATCACCATAGCATTGGATGTATGCTGCTGATGTTTTAACTGACCCCACTTCTGCTTTTAGCATGATATTGAAGAAGGCGGTCTTCTCACCCAAGTAATGAAGTAATGAAACTCAATTTCCTGTTAATTATTAAAAGATATTTGCAAGTTCACTTGCTTGATAAAACATAATTATTGAACACTATTATATCACAGTGAAATATACTTAGACGTATTTAATGTAGGACAATAGGTGAACTTTTACACTTATGTGACTTGTGCATGTTCTGGTTTGATTTGTTTAATGGCTCTATTGATCCAACACAGCACTACTCTCTGATGTGATAGTAGACATTGTGCATAACGTCACATAACAAGCTGGCAAACTAAAAAAATGAGTGAAATGACATGATGCAGTGACCATCATTAACGTCCAAACTTTTTTGCTGGCATAATTCACCCCCCTCTTTTTCACTCCTTGTTGGTTGAGAATGTGCTATGGACTGAATTCTCCCTCCTTTGTCTTGAGAGCATCCAATACGTTTGTCTTCCTCCCCACTTCTGAAAAAGTATTCACTCATATACGTGTTGTTGTAGCAGTAGCTTCCATTCTACCCCTTTCTTTGTGCCATCCAGTTTTTTGTTTTGCAATCGTTCTGTCGTGGAGAAGGGCTGCCCCTCTCAACCGCAATACTAAGATCAAGGCTTGGGTTTAGGAATGTAACATTAACACCTCTTGCAAGCTTGGGAAAGGTAAATCACATCCCTCCTTTTTTTTAATGTTGGTGTCAGTGGGGTTACATGTGGAGTATTGCAAATTGTCTGGGCCATTTGGGGAGACCAGCATCATTTTGCATAGTGCTTTTTGAAATTCATTGCCTGGATCATGCTGGATGCCAAGGCTGCTGCTGTGACACTAATGACATTTGAGAGACTCCAGTCCCTGTTCGCTAGCTTGAATCTTAGGGACA
The DNA here is from genome assembly GCA_037577475.1 of Chaunax sp. Z400. Lineage (NCBI taxonomy): Eukaryota > Metazoa > Chordata > Actinopteri > Lophiiformes > Chaunacidae > Chaunax > Chaunax sp. Z400. The sequence continues at coordinate 17,228,071 of CM075189.1, forward strand.
TTAAATTGGACAGCTAATCGTTGAGTTGGAAGAGTATGAGGTTGGGTGGAAGAAATAGTTAATTCCAGCTAATGCACGGCGTTAGCCCAAAACAGTCTCTGAATTGGGATAATGTTGATCATTGGCTGGAAGTAGCTTTGGGCATTTTCATTGAACTAATTCACTTTTATGTACCAGCACTGATCAGTCTTCTGTGTATCAATGTCCAACACCCGTCCCCTGATAGATGGCGGGGCAGCTAACTTTGGCCTCAACTTCCTCACCTTTATCATCCTGTTCAACAACCTGATCCCCATCAGTCTCCTGGTTACGCTGGAGGTCATCAAGTTCATCCAAGCCTTTTTCATCAACTGGGTGAGTTGAAGCTACAGTCTGCATTTCACTGAACTAAACTCCAAATATGGTGATCGATGCACCATTTCTTTGGCATGTGTAAAATAAGTGGAAAATGACTTTTAAATGTTGAGATATTTTACATGCAGTACCAGTCAAACGTTTGGAGACTGTGTCCCAATCCAGACCGAAATTGAAAGTGAAACGTCCTACATTTCCAAATGCAGCATCATTTAATATTAGGAAGAAACTTTAAATGATGTGCACATAACATGGGTAGCATCATGCATCATCTGTTAGCATGACAGACCACCCCAGATCTGAATCCGGTCACTTTATGCATTAAATTTTAAACAAACATCCCAGCAAGGAATTTTTGTCAACATCACAGGACCTGGTTCTGTGTTTAATTGAGGTGAAGTGGGTTTGTGTTTTTACTTCTCACCACTGTTGTGAAGTTTAATTTCCGTTCCCTAAAGTTCTCTGTGATTGGTTTCAGGACACAGACATGCTGTATGAGCCCACAAACACACCTGCCATGGCTCGCACCTCCAATCTAAATGAAGAATTAGGCCAGGTAAACGGTTCAAATATCACTTTATATTATGCTAACACTTCTAGATTTAGCTCTCCTGTAGAATGAAATGTGAACCCATGAAGTAAGCGATTCTCTCTTCCTCTACCCATACAGGTGAAGTATATTTTCTCTGACAAGACGGGGACCCTGACCTGCAACGTGATGCAGTTCAAGAAGTGCACCGTCGCTGGTGTTGCCTATGGGTACATTTCCTTTTTCTCATCTCTTTATTTTCCCTGCTCCTCCTTTGCATCCTCTACTGTTGCCTGCCCCATAACCATTGTTAAATGTCGAATATGCATCGCAGTACATCTAGCGTTTCCCTCTCCTCCCTCGACCTTTTACTAGCAGCCCCTCTCAACTTGAAGTATAAATAAAGGCAGACAAACATTTGCCAGCAAAGGAACTTTACTCTCTCCTTTACAGGCTTGCGTCCATCATTTGTCATGTTGGTGTTTTGGAATGCTGGCTAAACATTTTGTTGTCAGAGGTTGTAAAATGTCTTGACAGGAGTTAGAAACAAGACTATTGATAACTAACCTTATCCTGTTGCAAATAAGCATTTAGCCAAAATTCTCAGTCCATTTAAATGAACTTTTTCCCTCAGCTCCTCTGACATAAAAGCGTGTTCTTTTACACTTTAACTATGATTAAACCAGGCCTTAATGTTTTTCTTCCCCTGAATATACTCATTTAATTTTAGTGGATAGATAATTAGCCTTGGTTTATGAAAAACAAGTGGTAGAAAAGAATAGCTTTCCAAAAAAATATAGCAAGAGGCATGACAGTTCATGATTAATTCCACTTGGGTTCAATTATTTATTCAAAAATGATTGATGAAGTTCTGGCTGAAGGACGAATCAGAGTATTTTATCTCGAGTTCCGTACCACAGTTCTCGTTACGCCATGACAGCTAGTCCAGTGAGAACACCGACAGCTTATCCTCGTCACATTAAATAATGATGAAGTACATGTCGATGATATGATACCTCCAAGCTCATTTTTCTTTCTTTTTTTTTTAAACAATTACTGGTGATTAAAGGCAGCGATGTAATTTTTAGTATTAAGTTTTTGGAGCTGCAGAATCTCTTTTCCTTCTGGATGATATGATCAATGTGTCTGTCCGTTCAACCGTTTGTCCGTCTGTGTGTAATCATTCAATGTCCAAGTCAAAACTCAAAAATGTTTAATAGATCTCAAGCAGGATTTATACACACGTTTCCCATGTACTGAAGATGTGCCTCTTGATATCTTGGGATTTATTTTATGATTATTATAATTTTTTTTTAACACCCTTATCTGAGACAAAGTTCAAAGCATTATGGGTTTTGTGGTATTTTGAAAAACTAGAAAATACTGGTTTTCTTTGTGAAGCATAGTATATCAGAAGCCACTCATGTTTTGTCATGACCTAACACTGACGTGGTGCCTTTTGCTATTTAGAATTTCTGTTGCATTGTGTTGTATTTTCATGTTGTGTGCTGCTCACACTTATATGTTAATCCCATTTATAAATTAGAACGCACAGTATCATCAGGAAAATGATCTATGGGGTAAAGTAGTTTGTTCCTGCGACTGTTCCTTGTAAGACTTTGTCTGGGCTGGAGGGATATGCCATCTTCTGATGGCTCTTTTTTTTTTTTTTTTTTTTTTTTTTTTACCATTTATTTAATTGGGTCAAGCCTGTTGGTCTTATGAGACAGACACTCCTCCCTGCAAAGATTGAAGTCAGGCAGCAGTGTCTCTCTCCTTCATTCCTTCTTTCCCACTTCAAGAAGAGATGTTTTCCTTGGATTCTCTGAAACGAGGACTTCCTCTAATCTAACTGATAAATATAGATGAGTGTTCCATCTGAGGAAAGAAAAAGTTCCTTATGAGGCAAGGCTGTTTTTTGACGATGCTCTTCTTCTTCTTCATCTTCATTCCCGACATAAGAGTTGAAAAAGTTGGATTCAAAAACTGCCTATATTAAAGGTCATTGTTCTGTGTTTATAATGCAGCCTGCAATAACAGTGTTAACTATAACAGTAATCCATTAAATCCTACCTGGATTACTCTTCCTCTGTAGAATAAATCATCACATTATTTCCTTTAATTTAAAGCCAAATTGGACAAATGACTTCTTTGAGTGTTGAAGTGACTCTGTACGCATGTATCTATTGTTGACGTCACTATTTCTCAAAATGTGTCTGTTCTAGAGCATGCATGTTTTTCCATGTATGTGCAGGATGTTTATCGTACTGCTGTCTTTCTAGATCAGAAACACTTTAACACCAATCAGTTGGAGTCTGATAACTTGTACTTCCTTTCCATCCTTATCATATGTGCATGATTAAAAGGTTGTTGTTGAAATATTGATGAAAGTAACTCCAAGGCAGGTATTGTCTCATTCAACTTTAAATTCTCTGTCAATAACATAGCCCTGGAATTAAGATTTCATAGTATCTGACACAACTCGTAGGGGAAAACGTATATTTTTGTAAAAACAAACAAACATGAAAACAAGGATGAAGTATTCCATATTTTAATACAAATGAATGAACCAGCACATGCATAGTACATAACACAGTGTGTGGCATGACTTGTAATTTGGTGCCGGCACAGGCACAAAGCTCCCCCGACACTGCTGCCTGCGTGTGTTCCTCACCACAAATTAAGCAGTGCTGTAATTAATAAAGCCAACCTCAAGGGTGTAGACGTTAATTAATTCCACTGGATTTGAGTCCAAATCTCAAGGAGAGATACGGTTTAGGTTAGAAAGGCTACCAGAATCCTCCTGACTGTTATTCATTTGGTGCGCAGTGATAGAAACAATATGTTTTGATTTTCTTTTTTCGTATTTCAGTCAAGTGATTTGTCATTTTAAAATGTAACCCCGTGCATATTTGCGATGGATACAGTTGTTGCATATGCCTAATAGAGTACATCCAGTACTTTGTGTGGTTGGCTCCACTCCTTCCAGTTAACAAAACCCTGCATTGCAGTTAGTCTGCCAGAGCAGAGCTGTCAAAATGATTTGGCGCCTCATCATAGAGCAGTGTGCTCTCTGTCCACATTTGGTTTCAAAACATTGCCGTTTTCAGTGCTACATCCATTAACGGTCTTTGAAAAGATACACAGACTCCTCACATACACGTTCGCAGCTGTAGCTGCAAAGTTCCTGCTGTTGCCTGATGAGGAACGAGAGAGGAGGATTTATCTTAGGATAAAATGATGATTCCCAAACACATGTTCCCACGGTTTGCTTCTGGCTTTATCCGTTCTGATTTTTTTTCTTCCGCCCCCCTCTAATTTTTTTTTTTTTAAATTACAAAAACACTTTTGGCAAAACAACTTCAGTAGAAAAGCTTTAATGTGTTACCACTCCAGTTATGTTTGACTACTATTCAGTATCAAAGTGTTTTAGTATGTTTTGTAAGTGCGTTTTGTAAGTGTTAAACTTACATTTGGGCAGAGCCAGGATAGCTGTTTCTCTATCTTCCCAGTCTTTGTGCTAAGCTAAGCTAGCCGGCTGCTGGTATTATCTTCATATCCAGGGTACAGCACCATGTATAAATGATTAGAGGGCCTGCTGTAATTACTGTTGTCAATCTAACCCCTGCACCCCCAGCTACAGTCCTTCCTGGCATCTTACCCATCATACTCTAAACAATCCACTCCTGGCTTTTGCACGTTCAAAGAACCAATAAAAAATAGACTATGTCAACGAGATAATTTCTTTTCCTACAGTCACGTCCCTGAGGCTGAGGAGGGTAGTTTTGCAGAGGAAGACTGGTAAGATGAACGGTGTGAAATGGTTGATTTGTTGTTGTTGTTTTTTTCCGCTCTTGGCTTCTGTGATGTATTAGTGCTGCCTTGCCTTGAACACAATACCTCAATGTATGTTTTTCATTCCCCTTGTTCAGCACACTTGTTGTATGTGACTGACTCTTAAAACACGGTGTATATCCGTCGATGTGAAGGAATGGCTTTAAACGATTGTTCTAGTGTATGCTACGAGTATTCTATTAGAACTATTATTAAATTCATTGCATTTAGTGGCTTCCTAACAGCCACTTGTGCATTCAGCAGGTCTGTTTTCCAAGCCTTCCAGCATTCACTGTTTGTTGTGTTGAGTCAGAAGCTGCGCAGCACATTCTCCATATCAAACTAAAGCAAGAGATGTTAGCTACACCCCAACACTCGCTCTCTCTCTCTCTCTCTCTCTCTCTCTCTCTCTCTCTCTCTCTCTCTCTCTCTCTCTCTCTCTCTCTCTCTCGCTCTCTCTCTCTCTCTCTCGCATACACCCACAGTCACACAGTCCTACTTCTGACATCCATCTGCTACAGTGTTGAGATCTGCAGTAACAGCATGGGCGTGTCTCATTCATTTTGCATGGGGGATTGGAGTCTGTTTGTTCATACCTGTTATTAGCAAAGTGTTGAGTCTTGCTGCTTTACAGGAAGTTGCCAGCTTCCATGAAAGCATGTCTCTTTTTCCTGTTTTTTTGTTTTTTTTTCTCTCTCATTGCAAGAACTGAGTTAGAGGCTTTGTTAATACACAAAATTAGTCAGTGATGTAGGGTCAAGGAAAACAAATCATGTGTTTTGTGTGTTGCTGATAAAAGAATCTAATTTAAAATGAGGTTAATTGCAGTCACAAGTATGTTATAAATGTATTATTTCCTCCCCCTAACAGTCAGGAAGCAGGGCAGCATAGTGTGTCACAGGTTGTTTTTTTTATTAGGGACCAGTCCCCGGCTATTGACTGTGAACAGCTCGCACCCATGTTACCATAGTGACAGGACCTCTGTGTGCTGGCAGATAATCAATAGTTGACCATCCTCCACACGCCCAGCCCTGTGCCTCAGAATTTCATCAAGACAGTCGACGTGGCGAACTACACGAGCGCTCCAGTAGAGAAGGGCTCAGGACTGCCTTCCCTGTTAGAAACAGTAATAATGAGGCCAAAGATTGTCCGACAAAAATACTGTAGCATTTTCAGTCTTGGTGTAAGATGCTAGAGAGGAAGAAAATAAGTTTTACAGTATATTTTACAAGACTTAAAGCTTTTCTGTTCAAAGCATCTGTCCACCTTAATATGTGTTTGCAGTATATATGTGAAGTGTTTAGAAAAGCACTTCTTCCTGCTATGATTTAATAAGGCCTCTAAGTGTGATAAATTTCCCTATGCTCCGGTGCATCTACAAACGTGTGACACAGTATTGACTCCAGCCCTGCTGTTTAATTAATTGTTGTGTTTTTCCTATATTTTCCATCCTCCAAAACCTCTATTTAAAGTGCATTAGATGGGAGCATTACTGGCCGGCTGGCTCTTGAGGATCCGAACAGTATATCCTGTGAGATCAGACAGACTTATGGTTGCTAATGGCAGGGCTCAGTAACATTTCTATCAAGCCCCCACTGCCATAGACAAAGCTGCTGTCTATGTGATCTATAGGACTCGGATTAATCACGGAATCATGGATCGATTCCCATTGGACAGCCAGACAGCGACTGTAGCTACACACAAAAATCACTTCCCTGAGCTATATATGAATCCAAAGTTTTGTTTTTCCATTTCACTACAACTTCTTGTATCTGTTGCTTTATTCCTAATGGACTACAAGTTAGTAAATTATTTTGCATCTTTTCAGTAACGAAAGCATTTCTGTTGTGAGTACGAGAGACTAATTGTATTTCCTGTAATTTATCAGGCTTTAGCTTCTATTAGTGTCTGAATAATATAGTGTCATTATTTAGCTGCCAGAAATTCTGGCCAGCGTGCTGCGTCTGTGTTAGCGGCTCCTGTTGCATTGTTTAATTTCTAAATCAAGCGTTCATAATTTATGGACATGGCTGAAGTGAATATAATATATGAAGGGGGGAATTAATCAAAGAATGAGTGTGTATTCTTTGTGCATTGTGAAATGATAATGTCCCGTATCAGGGCATAGCTTTCTCAAAGGGTGATCTGCTTCTGCAAGCATGGACAGAATCTAACAGTCACACTGTACATCACAACACTGACTACCAGAGGACCTGCATTTGCATTCTGTCTTCACTGCGGTTGATAGTTATTCAAACAATATCAATATTCTTGGCAAATAGCACTGGCTGTATCATTACCGGTTTGAGATTTGTTTTGTCATGCCGCTCTCGACTTACATTTGTTTATTTTTAGGCCTAAAATGATTATTGATGATTATGATAATTAGAGAATTATTTGAAAAAGTTGTGCTTATTCTAGTCTACTGTCACAACAACAGGTGCCATCAAAACATTTCAGTGCGTTCTGGTGTTTTCAATTTCTCCATTGTCTTCTTTCCAGGCACAGCTCACACTCTTCTGAAGAGGCAGGATTTAATGACCTGAGCTTATTGGAAAACCTCCAGAGTAATCATGTAAGTAGTGTCAGGGTTTCCTGCCACATGTCTCCGCAATGGGGAGGGTAAAATTAAAAAAGAATCTAATAGTGTGTAGTTGTGTAGTGGCTCTCTAACCATTTTAAGTGGACCTTGCTGACCTAACGTTGGCTTGTATGCTTTGTATTAAAAATGGTGGAACGGCTGTGTCGTTTCATGGCAGCCATCATGTTTTTTGGTTATTTTTTTCTGGATTAAGAAATCATGTTTTTACGGACAATTTGACCGGATTCTCAGTACGGAGGATCTGCAATCAGTTCTTATACTCAACATTGTAAACACAACAACCTAACTGGCTTATTCTGATTGGATGAGGACGTATGTGTACTTATCCGCTGTGGGGGATCTGTACTGCTGTACAGTGATCATGTTCATGTGAACTTCTTAATCTGATGGCACAAAACGTATGTATGAAAAACTGATTAAAAAAAAAAAATCCAGTACATTTTTGACCTGTTACAGGACTGCAGAGGGAGCAGTAAGAGCCACCTGTAGTAATGAAATAAGTGAAAACTGTGATTGATCGGCTGTTTGGGTTCCTCAGCTGCCGAACAGCGGGATCGTAGCGCCGCCCATGCAGGGAGAGAAGTGATCCCACTGTGATGTTTGTTAAGAATCCCTCCACTCATTCGGTTTGTTTAGCGTCTTATTTACAGTAGTTTCACAGTGATAGCCCCTCGCCCACCGCTAATTATCATGCAGACAAATAAGGAAATCTACAAGAGAAATATTGAGCTTGTTGCAGTTATCTCCAGCCTCCAAGATATCAGTCCGAACGCCAATAATAATGCTACTTGCATCTTCTTACTTCCGACTATCTGAAGGAGCAGGCTAGAGGAGAGTGGAATTAACAGTGTTGATACACATAAACACCCCCTCAGGTGCTTTTCATGTTCTCTTGACTCAGTGGACTTGTTCTCCACCGGCAGACTTCCATCAGCCTTAATCTGTGTTTGTTTGCTTGCTGGCTTGTCCGGTCTCTCTGCTTTGTCTCCTCTTGACCCCTTTACCTTTCCCCCCACATTGGCCATGTCTAAAGGGATGAGTGTCAGTCACTGGTTGCCTTGACACAGATTACCCAGGAGTCAGTAGGGGTGATAGCTGGCAGCGCAGTATTAACTTTCCAGAGTAAAAAAAAAAAAAAATCTGTCAGCACCTCAAAAGCTCAGTACACTTCTGAAAAACACGAGCTCAGAGCAGTAACTCTGTGTAACCCTCATCATAGGTTTGCCAAGCTACCAGCAGACACTCCCAAAATGTCAAACTACACGCCTAACACTATGCTTTCCTGTAGATGAAACAAAAACCTAATTAAACCCTCAAGCAGCTCCTTGAGGAAGTGAGGACTGGCCGGATGTCCTCACCGTCAGGGTCTTAACTCAACTGGTCGAAATATAAGGAACACAAACACACAAATACATGCACACACACACACACACACACACTGGGATGTCCTTCAGAGGATACCTGTCAACCCAGACCAGATTAGCCTGCTGCTGGGAGGCAGAGGGGGCTCCTACAGCCACCTGGACTCTAATAGACTGTGTTTTTTCATTTGCAAGAGACCATTTGATTTGCCCTTCACCCTCCATTCATTTGCTCCTTTGTTCCCTGTTAGAGCTCTCTCATCAGACTTCCCATTCCCAACCGAAAGAACAAATTTGATAATGCTGCTTTTGTTCGTGTGTGTGTGTGTGTACACAGCTTTATGGTGGAGAAGAGAAGAGCAGATGTCTTTGAGCAGCCAACAATGCATATGGTGGCTCACATTTGTTGCTTCTACTGTAGATTTCATCCTCGGCTTTATTTCTCATCGGTCGCTCCTAAAGCTGCTGAACAAGTAATGTGATCTTCCTCTGCTAGTGGTCTTATTTTAATGAATCATTAGCAGCCTGATATGAGTTTGCAGTGTGATTGGGGCCTGCTGTAGCCCTGCAGGTAGCTGATATGTGTCTCACTCACTTGGAGCTTGTGGTTCCTGCAGATGCCTGTCTGAAACTACCCTTTGGCTACTTTTCCCCATGTCTTTTCCCCTCATTAATATTAAATGGCCTCAGTATATAGATAAGGCTTTTTTTTCAGTGATTGAAGCACGTTTTTGCTGCATACACATGAATGAGTGAATGACCATTAGCTGCTGTTACACTGGCTTTAGTCATCAGTCTGGCCTGAACCTGACTGGTGAATATATGTTTCACTCATGAAAAAGCCTGAGGGTGAACTACAACATGGCTACAGACTCGCAGTTTTGGACAACATTTTGCTTAAGGACAGTAAGAATTAGTTTTTCCAAGGATCTCCATGGTGACATTCACTCCCATCTGTTTGTCAAACTCTCTGTCATCTCTGTCATTGTTTTGTTGTGACTTTACCAAAGAACATAGTAAGTCAAAGTGCCCTTTCCACTTTCTGTAGCCTACAGCTGCTGTCATCCAGGAATTCATGACCATGATGGCAATCTGTCACACTGCAGTCCCTGAGTGTGCAGAGGGAAAAATCACCTACCAGGCTGCATCCCCAGGTAAATCGCACCTTCATGAACACAACTTGTGGACGCCCCTGGATATACAGTATCCTGACCTGGTATCACCGCAGTGTATGATGTGTGGGTATGCACATTTACATTTCTTTCTCTCTAAATCCATTATCGGAAGGGAGTTTAATTTGCTAACTCACATATTCAAGTTTAGCATACTGCACATTCTCCACATGTGTGCAGGGGACATGGCATTGATGTAATATGCAATGATAGCATCAGTCTTGACCTAGATTATTCTGCATGTTCAACCATTATAGTAAACGTTACAGTTGAAATGGTCATAGCCGCTAGTCCAGCGCTAACTATTCCACAAATAAGTTATTTCTGTAATACCCAAGTTCATTGTACATGTATTAAGCACTATAATCATTTTAGGACCCCCACCCTGCACTAACTGATGACCTAGTGTGAGCTTCATATTCATCATAGCATTAAAGAAAGTCCTCCTTAAACACATGCATGCACACACACAACATACACACATGAACAGCAGCTACAAAAACAGAAAAAAAATTACCAGGTCCCAAATTTAAATACATTTTTTTGTTGAGAATACCACAAAATCACTGCAATTAGAAGAGGTGGAAAAAAATGTTGCCCTTGTATTTTACAGTGAGTGCAGATAAAAGTCTTGGTGGTTTACTCAAATCAGCAATAAGTTTCCTACAAATTAAAGGACCATCATATTCAACTCTGAAGATGCAACTATGTCGAAAGGCACACATTTGTGATCCAAATGAAGAAAAATAAGCCGTCCTTTTTTCTGTCAAATTGATTTACAGTCCTTTCCTCACAGTATATGTACAAACACCACTGTAGACTTCAACTAAATGAGTGTTTGCTGCTGTTGATGACTTTTTTTTTTTTTGCCTGATCACTTATAACAATCTGTCTTGCGCAGCTTTGGGTTTTGAAGCAGAACAATCAAATCCTTGAGCAAGATACTGAACCCCAATTTGCTCCCCGGGCGCCGTATTGTAATGGCAGCCCAACTGCTCCTCAGGGATGGGTCAAATGCAGAGAAAGAATTTCCCCCTGTGGGATTAAGTATCTCAAAGAAAAGGATGGTTACAAGCAGAGAGCTTTTTCTCCACATGCAGCATCCCCATGCAAGCTGCAGCATCAGCTATATCACGGCTTTCATTGTGAAAATGTATGAACTAGTGTTCTATACTGTATTTGAACATGGTTCTCATCATTCAGGTTATCTTCAAACAGCACTGTGTCTGCCAGCCGTCCGTGCATTACTGTTTTTTTTTGTGTGTTTATCTTTCACATCGCTTTCAAGATGAAGGAGCTCTGGTGAGAGCAGCACAAAACCTTGGCTTCGTGTTTTCTGGTAGAACCCCAGACAGCGTGATCATTGAAATGGTAAGTGGGGCAAGACGAGTTTCATGAAAGGCATTCAAGGCTGTTGTATGGATGTATTCACTCCATGTTTAACATGGGTATCATGATTCTATGGTCCAATGCTTACCAATAGGCCATTACTTTTCCCCTACAGTGGGAGTTTTTGACTTAAAAAAAATCTAATTTATTGAATGAATAGTTCATCTTGCCACATATGCTTAATTGGTTATAAAATGGCAAAAATTCAATTTTTTTGATCGTGAGCAATTTCCAGGAAACCAGTGGAGACACCAGAAAGTTACCATACCTAACCAATAAAAAATCTGGCACATATCCTGCCATAAAACAGTGGATGGTTATATTTACTTTTTGCATGCTTGCACAGATTAAACAACTTAGATATGTATATATTGGCTATGTTTCTATCCTGGCCTAATTCAGCTTGTGTCCCCTCCGAAGCAACAGTCACCCATTCTGTTGTTCCTGTAATTGGGTAACCTGATGATTGCACTCAAAAGATTGTGGCAAATAAGGCCAGAACAATTTCCATTATTTTCTTCTGCTGAGAACATCTTGTCTCCAAGATGTTTGCACAATTTCTTAACCTTTATTAGGCCTTTTCAAGCTTTTGGCATAATTTTAATCACTCTGTCTTGTACCTAGCTGTCTGTACAATTAAGGAAGTTAATTGAATTTTACCTTGTTACTCTCCCTCCATCAGCTTAGTGCAAAGCCATTGATGAATGCATTTAAAGTGCAATTAAGAATAATTTGAGTCGGGTGCCAGAGTTGACTTGTGCTACTTAAGATAAGTTGTCTCAGAAGAACACCGGGGTTGAGATGTGCCCTTTTAGACTGTTAACATGTATGTCTCTTTGGATTTAGCTTGGAACAGAAGAGAAGTACGAACTACTACATGTGCTAGAATTTACAAGGTAAAGTGCATTATTTCTTTCATTAGTTGTTATGTGTACAACTGCCATATATTGTAATCTCTGTACAGGCCGTGGGTTGACACACATTTTTTTATTTGCTGTGTGAATCTCAAAAGAGTTATATGATCAGACTTGATCATCTTCCTTTTGCCTGTAAGATGTGAGCTGATTAATTGCGTTACCTAGGTGTGAATTCTTGTTCTCTTGAATTTCAGCAGATGCATACTAGCTCAAACAGTCCTCGGTAATTTGCTGTAACACCTTGTAATGTCTCTCGCTTTCTTTCTCTCTTATCCCACATTCTCTCTCTCTCTTGCCTTTTCTGTCACAGCACAAGGAAGAGGATGTCAGTCATCATGCGTACCCCATCTGGGAAGATTCGCCTCTACTGCAAAGGAGCCGTGAGTGTCTCTCTCCATGGCAACACATGACAGCAAATCATCGTCTACACCAGACGCACGAGTTTCGAACGCTCCCCTCCCCTTGTCACCTCTCCTTCTTGTCAGGAAATCTTTGCAATGAGCAGCAGCTCTAAAGCCAGATCACAGTATTTCACACGTGTGTCTCTGCGAAAATAAGGGATATACAAACATTATATGTCACGAGAAATGATCTAGAGCTGTGCTGGCTGGATGCGACAAAATAAAATCATATTTTTGTTGCAATTTAATGATTAGACAACGGGTTATCTTATACTTTGCTATGAGCATCTAATAAAATCTCGTCTGATGTCGTTCTCTCGGTCATTACCCAGAGCTCGTGACCATAGGTGAGGGTAGGAGCGTAGATTGACAGGTAAATGGAGAGCTTTGACTCGTAGCTTAGCTCCCTTTTCACCACAACAGACTGATACAGTGTCGGCATCACCGCAGACGCTGCCCCGCCCCGTCTATCAATCTCCTGCTCCATTCTTACCTCACTTGTGAACAAGACCCTGAGATACTTGAACTCCTCCACTTGGGGCAGCAACTCATCCCTGACCTGGAGCGAGCAATCCACCCTTTTCCGACTGAAAACCATGGCTTTAGATGTGGAGGTGCTGATTCTCATTCCAGCTGCTTCACACTCAGCTGCAAACTGTCCCAGTGACAGCCGGTGGTCACAGCATGATGAAGCTAACAGGACCACATCATCCGCAAAAAGCAGAGAAGCGATCCGGAGTCCCCCAAACAGGACACCCTAATTGGAATGCTAAGAGCATAATGAACTTTTCCCAGGCTTTTTGAAGCGTAAGGTTGGGAACTGTTTTACATAGTTAGGGTTCATCCACTGAGTCTTGTTATATAAGTACATTATAAAGACTAGTATATGAAACAAATGCATAATTTTCCTGTTTTTCTCTTTGCAGGTTTAGTGCTCATGGTTTATTTAATCATCCTATGTTTTATTGTCCCTCTAACAAGATGTTCAGTGTGTCCGTCTATCCGTAATGTTGTCCCATTAACTATACATACTAGCCCCACTAAACCCCTTTGCCTTTTGATTTTTGATTGATTTTTAAGGTGCATCTGAAGGTGGTCGTCTTGTTCAGAGCGCGCTATATCTCGCAAACTATACGTTCTACTGTAGCTTCACTGATCTTAACACATTTATTAAACCATGATATATATAGTTGAGCCTTTTAATATTCTGAATCTTGCACAAATTTTTTTTTTGTGTTTTCTCTGGAAATTTGATTTGAAGGTGACTCTGAAGGTTGGTCATCTTCTCCATGACATGTAACTGTGTTTTTAATTGGATAATTATGTCAGTACAAAAAAAAGCTAGAGGGTCATTAAGCTAAGCAGGGTGCAGCAGAAACGGCTGGATCCAACCTGAGATGAAGCCATTTGCCCAGAAGGCCAAGTCCAGGATGTGACTTTATTTCCTCGCTGGGTTTCAGTATCCAATGAGTGTTTTGTTTCTCTTCAGGATACGGTGATCTATGACCGTCTGGCAGACAGCTCTAAGTACAAAGAGATCACATTGAAACACCTGGAACAGTTTGCCACTGAGGGTGAGTGGATAAACATCGCCCCCTGTCTGCTAAAAGTAAAACATCTTTTATGATGCTACCAATGTACTGAATATGCTCCCCTCATTTCTTTATTATTGCTACCTCTTGATCTTAGAAGTACTTTTCTCTTCCTTATACTATGAAATGTCCTCATAGATTATCTGATTAACAGTAAATCCTAATAAGAATACGCAGAAGGATTATTAACCTACAGCAGTGGAGCTGAATTGGACTGCTTCAGAGCCTCTGCTTTTTGATTTTTATTCATACTGCCCCCTTGTGAGACATAAAGGGTGCAGCACAGATTGTGAAAATCATCCATCGCTGTAGTTTTCAGAGGACTAAATAAAATATAACTTCCTTTACCTTTCTGCAATAACTAATTACTTGATCTTTCTTACATCTTTTTTGCTTTGAATAAGAATCAAAACAATGGTCTTATTAAAGTCCGATATTTGGATTTACAACATATTTATGTAAAGATGAAATGCAATTTCAACACAATCACTGAATTTAACCTGCTTGGAAGCACCTGTATGGGTGGGTTTGCTTTATTACTATCAGTGTTATGTTAGATTCTGGGGAAAGGAATTATATCCTGTCATGTTTTTTCTTTTCCTTTGTTGTTTTGTAGTTTGTATGACAGAGAAGCACCTCACTGAGTAACAACAACAACAACAACAAAACCTAAAAGAACTACAAATTACTCATGGTGTTTGTAAATGACAAATTGCTATCTGTTTTTTCCCCATCAGATTTTGATAAAGCACAATTGAATTAATATATAAAACATAATAAATATGCTCAAGATAGTAAAACCTACATCTAGCCAAATAATAGCAAACTGTAAGACATAGTAATTAGCTACTATCCGATGTGTTGTGTTCAACATGGCTCCCAGTTATTTCAAAATGTCTACATAGAAAAGCTTAAGAAGTAATTTAATGATTGGAGTTCTCACTTCTCATTCATTAGTGTTCCGCCTCCTATACAGAGAGGATCTGAGAGAGCTTCATCTAGTCAACAAACGAGGGCTCTAAAATGGGGAATGGTTAGAAGTCATGACATCTGACCCACGTGTTTTCCTCTTCCAGGGCTGCGCACTCTGTGCTTTGCAGTGGCGGATGTCAGTGAGTCATCCTATCAACACTGGCTGGAGATCCACCACAGAGCCTCCACCTCCCTCCAGAACAGAGCCCTAAAACTGGAGGAGAGCTACGAACTGATAGAGAAGGTGAAATGTATTTACAGTATTCCCTGAACTTTGCCTTGTAGGCGTGACAGCAAACATCTCATCACCTCCGCCAAGGGTGTGTTTTCACCTGCCGTTTGTTTGTATGGTAGTTGAAAACCATGAAACTGGGTGGAAGGGGTGGAGCATGTGTCAAAGACGAAACCATCACATTTTGGAGTGGATACGAATAAAGATGCAGATCCATAATTTTTTTTTTCACCTCCTTTAACATTGTGAGATAGCACCCTTGGAATAGATCTGGATAAAGGCGTGGATCCTTGTTTTTTCTTTAACTTTGCCAGAACTCTAAGAGCAGCCACCTTTATGGCAGGCATGTCTTCTTGGCATTTGGATTAGGGCTTAATTGAATTTAAAGGGTCTGTTGGGCCTTGGCAGAGAGGTATGTGCTCTACTGAGTGCCCTTCTAATTATGCAATGCAGTGAGTTTTGCAAGTGAGAGCCAATTTTCTTTATTTTATTACAGGATGCATTTGCTTAATGTAAGAGGTTTTATGGAAAACCGTTTCTTACGGAACATTTTTGATAAGACTTCTGTGCACTTCAGACTGGGCACAGACTCAAGGCCCCCTGTGGAACCAGTGAGAGTCGTGCACTCAGACCAGGAAATGTGAATAAGTTCTAAATTGTGTGTTTGTGTGAGAGATTCAGGGTTTCACCAGCAGTTAGAATTGGTTTCCTGTGAGGTGGGTCTATGTGGAAGTGCTAGTCAAACACAGGAAGCCACGGTCATAAATCAACCACTTGGCATGTTCTTCATGGCTGCTCCTGGCTGCCCAAAACAAATGAAGGCAATCAATCATGGAATAAACATAAAAGCTTTCAGCGAGGAAAATGTAATGTGCATTGCTTAATGGGCAGAGCGTGGCACTGATGCTGCCAGGGTTTGGGATTCATTGCACCTCGGGGCCACCCATTTTTTAGAAATGCTGTAACGCCACATGGGGGCACAATGGAGTCACAGTGAAATTTAAAAGAAAGAGACATTACACCACTATATAAACTCAATGAAGTTACTCCTTAATGGCTGCTCAGCTGTGATTATTTAACTGTAGGGAAGTAAATTCCATATTGTTCCACTTTGATTGGAACTGCTTAATAATACACTTAATAATTTAACTTTATTCCTTTGTTAAGGCTTCAGATGACTCAACAATACAATCATTTACAGTAATGTGCTTTAGAAAATAGTTAAATAGTTGGTAAAATCGTATTCCTTTGAGTGACCTTTAACCTTTTATTAATCTGTACATGTCAAGTAAACTGCTCCAGTCTCTCAAGGAAATGTTTCTCATTAACTTTACTGATTGGTTAAAGCTTAAGTTATTATTTCTGGACTACTTGCTCTTCAGCTCAACCAATTACCAGTAAGTGGACAGGATTTTCCAGGAAGACCATCAGGAGGCCAGTGTTAAATGCAACATACACAAACATCTAGTGTTCTGCACTGCTGCCAGTTTGCTAAGTTATAACTTTTTTTTTTTGTCCTGCACATCAGGAGCACAAAGTATTAAGTCAGGTGTCGTCAGAGATGTCATCGTCTGGCCTAGTGGCTGGTTGTTATAGTCCCACCCTTTCTTGGGGGTTTGAATCCTGATCCTGTGTCATAATACACAAAGGGGGGCCAATTACCAACATCCACAAGAACATCATTAAAGCAAATGGGGGCTCATCAGGTATAGTCCTGTTCCTCCTCAGACACAGTTTTCCATCCTGTGTGGTTCCAAATGATCAGAGAGAACACAGCTACGGATGTTCAGGCAACAGGGCTCAGGTCACGACTTCAAGGGCTTCCTCTGCTGCTGACGTCTGTCTCCCATCTACCCCTGGGGCTTGTCAAATCTTTGACCCTGTTGTGCCCCCCCCCCCCCTATGTGAGCCCACAAACCAGCCCGACAGAGCCACCTAGTTTCCTGGGAAAAAACGGACGGGATTTTGTGGCTGTGCTTGTGTGGGAGAGGTGTGGTGTCTGTAGATGCGCACAAACACAGGCATAGCAGCATATCCAACACCAATAAAAGCCAGTAGCAATTTTTGTGGTGATAAACAAGAGCAGCTGACGAAAACACAAAACCAAACCAGCTCACATGTTTCTCTGACACATGATGCTTTGAAGGGCTTCCTCTAATGTAATCGCAACTTACTTTTACTTATTCTTTTCCTCATTTCTCCTCTAGAACCTGCAGCTGCTGGGGGCCACAGCCATAGAGGACAAACTCCAAGATAAGGTGCCAGAGACCATTGAGACTCTGATGAAAGCAGACATCAAGATCTGGATCCTGACAGGGGACAAACAGGAAACGGCTATTAATATTGGTAAGACGCAGGGACCGTAAGACGGCTTTGCCTCTGACGTGTGTCAAAACTGTTGTTTTGTTTCATCACTAAAATAATGATACAACCAGTAGAAGCAGCGTCTTACAGCTACTGCAGTCGGTCCTGTGGTCATTCTTCAGCCAGCAAGACAAACAAGCGCTTACATACCGGACTCCCCCAGAGGTTTTAGCCTTGCAGATGTTATCAGACAGGTGAATGACCAACACTGGTCCACCAGTTCCATTTCAGTTTCCTTAATTGGCCCCGGAATTACAGCTCTTTAGATGTGGCCAAACACTACAGACGGATCAGCTTTGAATACAGCCAAGGTTTAAACAGAAAAATAGATATGAAAAGAGCCTCCGTTTGTGGCTTTACCTACCACTGAGGCCTGACTGAATCAGCCCTTTGTGACCGCTGTGCCCAGATGTGAGGGAGCTCTGCCGAAGCACACGCTCCCTCGAAGTATTTTTACAGGTCCGCTGCTTGACTAAATCAATCTGTAAAATCTCTGCTCAATATTGACTTTGTTTTTTACTATTTTCCTCGCCGAAAGATGATCCCCCATTGCCAGGGTTAACGGTGCACCTTTTGCCACATTTCATTTAGATTTTTCTACTTCCCAAGGAGTTTACTTTGGCATATTTTCACATATTTCTCATATTGAAGCACGGTAGAACCATTTGATATGAAGCCGTAACGACTGTCATTGTTTTCAGTTTGTTCCTAATCCTCAACCATCATGACATAAGGTACAGCGGAGGAAGGAGCAGTGTTTGCTCTGGGATGTGTTTCTAGTGCTGTGAGCAGTTTATGGAAGGGAATTTGAATGTACACGATGCTTAGGAAAGGTCAGGGTCGCAATTCAATGAAATGAAAGTGCACGCTCTGCAGATTGTTCGTGAGCACTACTTACTTCGCTGAAGATGCCACATATTACAAGCGCATAAATAGTCCTGTATTCAGTGCATCATCCCCTGAAGCAGAGAGACATGAGAGAGTGAAAACAACCCTGTGTCTGCCTACAAATATATGAACCCCAATGATACCTACCCTCCCAGCTACCATCTCATTTATTTCATGTCCCCCTTCTTCCTACGCCCCAAAATCCTAGTTGCACTACAGATTACCCTCTGTAGGTTAACATCGGATCTTTACAGTAATTGTTGCTCACTTTGCAACATTTGAGATGACCCTGATTTGTGTGTCCCTGTTCCACATTCCTCAAGTCCTGTGGGAGCAGTGTTGAGTTCCGCCTGAGACGGAGAAAGGCCAGGAATTCAACTTTCTTTGGTGAAATAAAAAAGGGCAGTTTGGCCGCAGTCAAATGAGCTGAAGGTAAACACATTAAGCGGAAGGCCTGTGGCTAGAATTGACGAGGGGGAAGGGAGTATAGATGTTGTGTTTAGATGGGGAGACATTTTCCTCACATTGGCAAATTTTTGGATTTTTGCACCTTTGCACTTAAGAAAACAATCTGCCAGACCCAGACCCCAACCCTGTTTGGGTTTGACTCTGGAGGTGAAACCCTCTCATTTCCTCATGCAACACCCCACCCCACCTCCAACTCCTGTGTGTACTATTGTACAACTGTTTGACTGTGACTGCGTGTTTTGTGTGTTTTTAGTGCATAATCTTATCTCAGTTTCACTCACTCGGAAGAAACTAAAATCTCTTTCTAGACAGAAACAAAGTGTTGAAGCCCACAAATACTCCTGTTTCTATACTTCAGATGGCAGCCTCCTCACACAGCTGTAGTTTTAAACTGAAAGCTTCGGTCCCGATTTGTGAAACATTTATGTTTTCCCCAACCGGAAGCCGCCTCTACCGTCTCGCTGGTGACCCTGAGCATCTGTCCGGGCCAAGAGCTGCAGGGTTTGCTCCCCAGAGAACAATGTTCAATAACCTGTAGTTGTAACTCCTTATTAAAGAGGAAACTGACAAACCTTTAAATATATTGCTTCATAATGTAGTGTCCCCCCTTTTTTAAAAATTTTGTGTACTGCTTTTTTATTTTTTGTTTTATCCCCAGGAGATAAGTTGTCAAGCTAAAAGGGGTCATTAAACTACAATTTGACGTTTGATGTATCAATTGAGTGGTAATTTAATTCATGTAAAGTCATTCCTGCCTGCCTACATCCTTATTTTCCGGTCTTTTCAAGTCTAATATATTTACTCTATAAAACACATAATTAAATATTTGTTTTTCTTTCTTCATGTAGGACATTCCTGCAAACTCCTAACCAAGAACATGGGCATGCTTGTGATCAATGAAGACACTCTTGATGTGAGTATTTTAGCTTCTTGCTTCCTCTCAAGATTGCCAGACTTCCTTGCATACAGAACTAAAAACCTCACCAAAGCACATTTTATTAAGATGTTTAGTTCTTTTACACATAACACATCTTTTCTTGGATCATTTTATTCAACTTAAGTAAGAGATAACGCCTGATGAGTCCATAATCACACATTATTGGGCACTCTGCAGCCAATCAGAATCAAAGTTATCTAATTATCATCTGCTTCATGCTGCATCTTCTGGGTTTTCAGCTCAGCACCTGTTTAATATGCAGTATTTTTACAGGCCCACATTGAAAACTCTTTCCATTTTGTCTTAAACGATTAAAACAATTACTTACAAATATTTGTTTACTGATCTTGAGGGCAGAAATATAACATCATGAGGACATCGTTGAGTGTAATTATCCCCCGATCTCATCACCCAATCCTCGTAAAGCAATTTAAAAATTGAACAGGAAGCCTTCCACAAAAAACAACCACCACACATCCCAAGTCAGCCTTTAACATGTTTAAGAGACCCTGCAGAGAAGTCCATTGACCCCCGGCAGGAGAGCCTTGTCTGTTGTTTCTGAGACTGAAAAGGGTCCCTGCACTTCCAGCAGGAGAAAGCTAAACCGAGGAGCCACAGATGGAAGAGAAACTAGGACTGGGTTTCGCTTGTTGGTCTAGAAGGGGGTGTCTGGGTTCGGAGGAGGTGGATGAAAGTGGGGGAAAGCAGCAGAGGAGTGTTTTGGGGGCGATGACGGACGGCCTTCACTCTGTCAGCCAGTCGTTCAGCGTGATAAATGAAGTTGAGGTAGAAATTCGGGGTCGGTGCATTCATAAAGCACACGGGCCGGCACTTTGAAATGTCAACTCCGATTCTCCTGTGGTTGAGCAGATGCTTACATAAGGCAGTTTGTTAAAACACAACGGGAGAAACCTCTCCACCAAGACTGAGGAGGCACAGAGAACACGGGGCCTGGCAACAGGGCTGGTAATTCTGAGTGCTCTGGTGCTGCAAAAGGGAATAATTGGAGCATGCTGTGCTGCTATGTTCAGAAATGGTTAACAAAGAGGACAAAGTTGTAGACATCCTCTCTAGTAAATCATAAACTGAGATCCTAAAGTGAAACTTGTTTTCCAGTCGGCATGTTTAATCATTTGGAGAGCGGACGGCGCTAATTGAGAATGATTATATTAGTCTTTTTTCAAGTCATCATAGGTAGATGGGGCTTATTATAATCATTTTATCATAAAATATATTATTTTTCTGTATTTTATTATTATAAAATGATGAAAACTGATTAAATGTGTTTTTATGGTATTCGTAGAAACAACCATGTTAAACAGTTCTTGCTTAGGAGTTCTTTCAGTGAGACACGTATCATCACACTAAGCTGGAGCATCCCCTTTTTTTCGAGTGTCTCCAAAAGTAAGATAGATGATGACATTACTTCTAAACAAATGTCCAGATTCCACATCATGAATGTCACGTCCTGTTTTCTATATCATTCAAAGGGCCTATATCAACAATGGAGCTCAGTCCTTATGGAAAGCTCTTGTGGATTTCTGAATGGACACCACATACACATTCCAAAACCAAACACTAGCCAGTCAGATCAGGCTAAACTGTTCATTACAGCCATAACAAAGAGGCTTTAGGAGGAGACATATTGCATTAGTGCTAAAATTCCTCAGTGGAAATTAGGGGGGAAATGGCCTCCCTACTTGAGGAAATGGCCAACTTTGCTTATCACACTGTGATGAATAGATTGTGCCCTAAACAGAGTGATTTTTTTCTCTTATACATATGGAATTCTGGCTTAAACAAAGCACACACACACACACACACACACACATAAACTGAACCCTCTTGAGATGTCATCTGAAATCACTCTCTTCCTGCGATGTAGAGGCTGTCTTTGTTGGCCCTGTGCTGCAATATAGATATCAAAACCTGTCCATTCTGACCCATGCTTCTCTCCCCCTCGCTCACAAACACACTCAAGCCTGCCCACTGCTCACCATCTCGTGCTGTTTTACAGACCCCTTAAGGGGATGGTTAAGTCCTGGCAGCTGCGTTCTGCTTCTATCCTCTTTGCTCAGTTTCTCTCCTCTGTTAATCCATCATCTCTTTCTGTGCATGTCTGTCACTGTCCCTTCTCTCACTTTGTGTGAAACGTTAAGCCCCTTTCTCCAAATATTTCTTTTTGAGATGGGGTTACAGAGTTGTGTTATGCCAAGCACCGTTGCATGGTCCCCTTGGTACGATCCGACTGCTTTGACATATCTGACCTTGACATCAGGCCGGACCCCTGCCTCTCTCACGGCTGCTAATGGCCACCACCTCTTAATGATCACCACTGTTTGAGCATCTGCTTGGCCTATTAGGGTTGATACCTTGCATTGTATCATTGCTTTCTATCTATATCCATTTAAGTTTCGCTTATTTTTCCTGTACATTTTTTAGAAAAGTGCCATTAAGGATATTATTTTATTGCAAGAAATGCTCCTGTTACAACCCTGGAAATATTTGAAGTTCAAAAATATTTGTTGCTTTAAAAAAAAGAAATATTAAATACATGTCATACCGTCCCTCAGACAGTAGTTACAAACAGAAATGTGCTGTATTTATTAATGGTTTCACCATCTGTGGGAAAGATGGTTGAATCATTAACACAACGATGATCTCACCACTTTATTCATCCAGTCCACATGCCCCTCTACCAGGGCAGCTAATCCTCTTGTCTGTCTCATATTTGTGACTTTTCATCACCACCCATCATCATAACTGTATATACCGTATAAGCACACATGATCCATTTTCAGAACTTGTCTATATCATCACCTCACGCCGCCAGGATCTGTGCGTAATAAGCACGGGAAACATAATAAATAACTTGACTATTAAGAGCAGCTGCTGTGCAGCAGTTTGGGATTAGCAAGAAGAGTGGACAGACCTGTGTCATCTCTTTAACACTGATATGTGGTGGATGTGGAGTGGAAAGAAATATCTCAATATCAACGACTGTTGTGTCTTTGGTGTTGCACTGCATGTTGTGGTCACAATATTGTAATGAACATATGGTGTTTCATTGTTAAATCTTTAAAATGCATTATACAAGTAGAGAGGAAGACATTTCTTGCAGGTCCTATTGTGGTAGATGAAAATCTTAAATATTGTAGTAGGGGGGGATCTGTGGTTCAGTATCATTCCATTTGTCCATTTATCATAACCCTTTGATTAAAAGAGAGAACCATTTTAGCCATTTCTTTTTCCCTGAAATGTCTTATTTCCCCCCAAAACAATTCCAAACCCAGACACTTCTTTGGAACTGAGGACAAAGATTCCAAAGGAGTTGTGGTGAAATAGTAGAGGAAATAAAGTGATTTAAAGTGCAGTTGTTTCTAATAAAGCACAAGATATATTGTCATACTTTTTAGAAAAAATATTTTCTTACCCTCCATCATTTTATCTAAGCTCACCACTAAAGGCTTGAAATTATGCTGACTCATTACAATAATCTGCTAACCTTCACGACATGTGTTCTACCACTCAGAGAACAAGGGAAACACTCAGCCACCACTGCGGGATGCTGGGAGATGCCCTATACAAGGAAAACGATTTTGCTCTCATTATTGATGGGAAGACCCTCAAATACGCCCTCACATTCGGAGTGCGACAGTATTTCCTGGACCTCGCTCTGTCCTGTAAAGCTGTCATATGCTGCAGGTAAGATTTACACCTAAGACAATAAAATAAACCTGAGACAATAAATTCCACAGACCAAAGTGAAATAATAAAGACAGTGTTCTTATCTCAACGACATTTATGTACTAAATCTGGTTCCACTTGAAATGAGTAGTTGGAATAAGTTAAATGTCAGCATATAATACTGTACACTACTCACAAAGGGACGTCATTTTCCTTTATCCACCTTAATGCTGCCGATAAGAAAGTGGCCAAATATGTATGTAGAAATGGAAAATTGCTAAATTTTCCACATTTTTACTGAAATCACTCATTTCACAAGAACTGAATCGATTTGTAATCTGTTGTTCCTCAAAACAAGATACAGACACTGTTATATAGGCTCTACTAACAGTACAAAGTTGACCTTGTTATAGAATCTCTTTAATGCTGCCAAAGAGAAATCGTATGGCTGTGACCATTATAAGAAAGAAGGCATAGTGAGACGTCCATATAGGGCTGTATTTAATGATCTATTGATTGATCCTTTTGTCTATACAGGGTAATCAAATAAACATCACAAAATCTCAGCACATACTGGTGTCATAGAATTTGCCTGTTTTGTCAGACCAATAACCTAAAACCTTTTTAATCGTATATGAAACAGAGAATAACATCAAGTCCTCCCTAAATGAGAAGCTGAAGGTAACCAGTGTTGGGCATTTTTACTTAAAAATACTTGGAACTAAAATGAAAACTCTATGGTTGAACTACAAAGTAGTGTTTCAGCTCAAAGAGTGATTTTATGTCAGTATTCTAAAAAGTGTTATAAATTTAAATGGCAACTTTTCAACATTATGTAGGTACAGTGTTGACCTACCCAGACCACATAAATAATAGGAAGTACTTAAGTACTTAAGCGACCATGGCGGGGTCCGAGCCCAGAAGTCAGCACCATGTTTTCAAAACAACAGCAAACCTTGTGACTCAGTGCATTACGTCAAAATGTTATTTATTTTCCCCCCCGCCTCTACCTGCCTTTGCCGTGTGCATACTCTGTGGGCACCAAGAGACACCGGGAGATGAATGAGGCCTCTTAAACCACAGAGAACATAAACATTAACAGTTTCACAGCTTAAAACAGACATGCAGTTTATGACATCATCTCTGGAGACTCTGTACTGTACGCTACCCCCAATCCTCTGGTGCACCAAGAGGAAGCGCCTGTGTGAGAGGCTACAGACTTTCCTGTCAGTGAGGCTATAAAGTCAAGTTTGAAGACTTGTAAAAGAGTTAAAAGATGCTGCCTGACCATCGCCTGGTGATTGTCTTGTAAAAAAAACACTTACATTGCTACTGTTGGTGCATTGCATATACATAAATACCCTCATTGAAATGTCCATGTTTTATTGTATCGTCCCGACAGGATCATTGTCACTCGCGCTGACAGCTGGAATCAAGTAAAAGATGTATTTTCAGAATTTACCAGATTGTCCAACCTCCTCGCTGACTTTTTTCCAAGCCTTTTCTTTTCCATTGGATCTCAGTAGTCAAAAAAGTTAATGTCGTACAACTCCTGGTTTCCATATACAGCTATGTTCGACTGAATTCCGGATTCGTGACGTCTGGAGAATATCAATGCTGATAGGCTTTCGCGACACAGCATGACGCAAATTTATCACCAAGTTGAAAAATGTTCATGTCGTGCAAAGACGCAACTTACGAACATTTTGCATCTTTGTTGTCATGCCATGTGCATCGCCCAGCGCAAATTCTCATCTGCTCCTCCTACTGATCACCTGTGGATAATCAAGGAGTTTGAATTGATTGTAATAATACCTGTGCGATCCTACTTTTAAATACTTAGTATTGTGGCAAAAGACAAAGGAAACATTCCATGCAACTTAACCATATGGTGATTGAGAAGTACAAGTCAAGGTGATGAATGTAAGAAAATATCAAAGTCTCCGAACATCAACTGGAGTATCCATTTAGAAATGGAAAGGGTACAGTACAGCCGTCAGTCTGCCTAGAATAGGATGTCCTATTGGAGGCCACCAAGAGACCAATGACAACTTAAAGGAGTTAAAAGTTTCAAAGGCTAGGGATGGCATTGCATGCATGAAGCCACATTAAATGTGCCTGATTCAATAGAAAGACAAAGACCTGAAAACTTAAGGGGTGGATACTTTTTATAGGAACTGTAGACACAGATGTGGTTCCTCCTGTAGGCATTGTGTCACTTGCAGCCGCTTTACCTGACAGGAGCGTGCCCATGAAAATCTCGCCTTCCTTCACACATTGTCCAACCAGCAGGAGTTGGCTAGAGCTGCCACAGAGACACAAGCCTTTTTTGGCTTCTCTTAATCAAAGAAAGAAATCAAATCAGTCAAATCCAATTGAAGCAATGCTACTGTGGATTAAATGTAGTCTTTTCATGTACTTTTTCCCTTTGCCACCTGGTCCCTGTTTCTTTCTAACTCTTAAAGAAATAGCATGCAAAAAAAAACAACCCTCCAGTGTTTATTTTTAGGGAGTTCACACAGTTCGGCATACCTCAACCTACCTCTATCCAAAGATAATGAAGAGCTTTGGGTTTGCCAAGTACTGATATCAAGAATCAATATTGTTTTATGCACATCACAATTACACAGAAGAACAATATGCAAGTGCACATTTCTGATGCGTATGCAAAGTCTCATATCTGCTCTTCATTATAACGTACGTCTGGCCTTGTCCTTTGAACTCCAAACTGTATGACATACTGTTGGAGGGCAATTTTTTTTCTTCACAATTACTTATTAACACAAATCAGTTTTTAGTTGAGTTTTATTGTGTAATATTCCATTTGCTGCTGCTTTCTTTTAGAGTATCTCCTCTTCAGAAGTCAGAGGTGGTGGAGATGGTAAAGAAACAGGTGAAGGTGATCACGCTGGCCATTGGCGATGGTGCCAACGACGTGGGAATGATCCAGACAGCTCATGTTGGTGTGGGCATCTCGGGCAACGAGGGTCTGCAGGCAGCAAACTCCTCTGACTACTCTATTGCCCAGGTGAGCACAATGGCAAAACATACTGATTGAAGTATGTTGCTTCGTCATTAGTAGAAGTTTGGAGACGTAAGTATCGAAAGTGGAAACGTCACCAGTTAGAGTGTGAAATGTGAAATTGTGACATTGATATTCATGCCCATATCTATCTTCTAAAAGTCAGATTCCATTCCACAAATTGTCCTGTCCTTGTCTCCTCAAGTGTGAAATGTGTAATGGATAGCTTGGCCGATTGTTCTGAGTAACAATAGGTCATATGTCTGCTAGGGTATTAGCTTATACAGTGAAGAAGCAACACCTGTAGAACAGGCATCTGATGACACCCAGCTGTCAACTTAACCAAACAGAAACGGATCCCGGCAAAATGCTACTTAAATACATTCTTATATCCCGGTAACCAGAATGTCTGAAACTCTGCATTGACATAGGATACCCATAAGCAACAAAAGCCATAGAGGTCCTGTATCATGCCTCTGTTTCCACACAGCACGCCGCTCAGTACATCATGTTTCTATTACAGCCACAGGGCCCGTGAGTATGGGAAAGCTTTACATGACTAAAACACAGTACACCCTCTGTGCCTCTGTATACATTCACCCATTCAAAATTGCCATTACCTGTAAAAGCATATGTCTTTCAAAGGACAGGTGACCTCCTATAATCCATTTAGGTTGTATCCCACCAACAAATGTAATTACACCACCAGACTTCGAGTGGTGTTCCCGAATATTGGCAAATAGTGCACTAACTGTAATTTGCAGCCTGCAACCTGAAATCAATCCTTGGAAGTTGAGTGACTTGTTTTTTTTGTATTCCCGTTAATGATTTGTGTTAACGTTCTAGAGCATCAGACGAGCTCCTTGCTGCTGTAGATTATTAGCCAGTAACATTTAATATTGAAAAGCTCAGCATTATCTGTGCACAGAGTGAAGAGGCTTTGGGCTGAGGCACCTCTGCTCTCTGTCTGTCATCAGCTCAGGTCTGCGTTAACTGATGTTTGATCCGACCATTCAAGGGGTCAGACAAACCGGGGGCTGCCACGGTGCTGTCATTTCACCAAAGACTACTGTGGTAATGTTGAAAGACAAGAAGACCTTCAAATGAACAATAGTGTGTTTGCCCAAAAACATGAGTTCAAATCTAGTCCTGCTACTTCCTCGTCTGGTTTATGAGCCATTCTAAGAGATTGTCCTTTTTTCAGATAAGTGGATACAGTATAGTGCTTTGTTTTTTTGTCATCTCCTTGTAACTAAGATGAAACTCTTCCCTCCGAGGTTTGCTGTAGTGTAATCACATGTAGCAGCCAAAAACAGCATTGAAATTGTTCGATTCAGTGTAGGCCCCAAATGGTGGGATAATTTAACTATTATGCTGATCCCCTGGAGACCAATGCCCCCACATGAACGCCGCCTTCAACATTAAATGCTTGCTCTTAGAATCGTTAACTTGAAATTCCTGCCATGTGTTAATGAAAGCTTTGTCTACGATGCCTCATCGGTCCTCTCTGCAGGGTAATGACGAAACACTGCGGCTTTCTTTAATCTTGAAGTCCCTGCCGTAACTGATTTAGTGTTCCAGCACTGATCACTGATTATGTGGAACCATTAGACGGTGTGCAAGTACTGTACACAGACCTTTGCTATTCATTCATTCTTGTCGTTTCTATCCATTTACTCCCACACAGTTCAAATACTTGAAGAATCTGCTCCTTGTCCATGGAGCCTGGAATTACAACCGTGTGGCCAAGTGTATCCTGTACTGCTTCTACAAGAATATTGTCCTCTACATCATTGAGGTACGTTTTACATAGTAGCTCCCAAAATTCCTTTTCATGCAATTAAGCAGATGTGAATGCAAAGCATTGAGATTTTGATGATTTGGAAAAGGTAAAGACTGCTTGTCAGAGTTTCCATGTTTGTATTTCCTTTGACTGGCCTTTCACTTTACCTGACAGTTTGTATGGCTTCTGGGTGATTTTGAAAAACTTGGACTTAATATCCTCAACAAAAAAAAAACAGGCCCGCACACACATGCTTGGTAATGAAGGAAAAACTAGATGTAATGAACTGGTAGTGCCTTTAAATTCTCACTAGTTAATAGATCCTTAGAATATGTAATGTACATGATATACAGTATACATACAGTTCATCTGAATGATCATGCACAATGATTGTTTACAAGTGGGTATAAACAAACTGATGCAATATTATTACAATGCCTTTATTTTGGTCTTGTTCATAAACACATCTCTGATCTCCAACTTATTTAAAATGCAGCTACAAGACTTTTACTTGACTCCAAAAAAACAAGAGCACATTACTCCCATCATTTCCCCTCTTCACTGATTGCCTGAAAGTTTTTAGAATTGACTTTAAGATTTTATTGCTAACTTTTGAATATATATTTATATATTTTATATATATATATATTCTCAACTCTTTCCCTCCTTTTGATTCTTAAGTCCCGAATTGTAACAAAAGGTGATCAAGTTTTTTTCCAATAAGGGCCCCTCTGTTATGGAAATCTCTACCTCAGGATCTCAGACCAGCAGCTTGAGTCGCCTGTTTTAAATCTCATTTGACAACATAATTTTATTTTTTTTAAATTAAAAAACAGTTCTATAGTGTAAATTATATATATGTAGAGTCTCATTCATCCAGGTCATGGTAACCCTTGAAAGTTGAATATGAAACAACTGGACTTCTATTTATTTTCCTAAATAGACATCTATATAATTGTTTTATAACTACATATGAAATACACTCTAACTATTGTTGTTGTTGTTATTCATCACAGCCTTTTCTCAGTATCAGTGTGTGATAGTATTTACTATAAGTATTCTGAAACGAAAAGTATCTCCCTGTTGTATTAAATGGTTTTCTGTTGCTTCACAAAATCCTCACGATTTGTCAGATTTGCCAGTTAATATTCATTAAGACTTGAATACTGTGAACATTGACATCTCTATAGGATAATTTCATCAATATAAAATGAAGACAAAAATATGAAAACATCCATTTTCTCTCAGTCCTTTGATTATTAAAGTTTTACTGTACTTTGGATGGAAAATGAGGAGGTAATCAATGCTGATCATAGCCATGCAGCTCGACTCCTGGTATATCAGTGCTGGTTGGGAATGTTTGCACATCGGCCCGTTGGTGTGCAGTATAGGTATGATGGCATTTGACAGACACCAGGCCCACTTCTGATTGCAGATTCAGAGCTACAACCAAGAATGACCAGACAGGTTAAGTGCTTCCTATCAGCAGCAGCTTTATCATTGGGGGTGCTCAGATGTTTTGATCTACTGCTCATGCACTTGTCTGACGCCGAGCAGCAAGTTAAGCTTAACCTCCTCTCAGAAAACATCTAAATCCGAAGTTACTGCTGACTGTTTGATCACACTCTCACACTTGTCACTCATCTCAAATGCTTCCATGAATGTTCAAACCCAGAGAAAGCATAATTTTATTCAAGTTCCATTATATTAGATTGAGTGAGGGGAAAAGGTCAACACACATGGCTGAACGTAAAGTCGATAAGATTTTAAAACCTCATCTGCAAACATTTCTGCCTGAGTCAAGTCAAATAGATTTTCCTTGTCAATAGTTATTGTTTTAAAGGGAGGAAAAAACTCACTAACGTCTTTTGTTTTGTTTTTTTAGAGACACCTAGGAACAGAAACTACATTCTGTGCCTTTGACTTGCAAATTTGATACCATTGGCATCAAATTTGTAGAATAAAATGAGCTCTTATTGCAAACTGAATGTGTATTTCTCCATTGCTTAGTCTAATTGGGTTGGAACTTTATGCTCCCCCTTGGCTTTACCAAACCGTATGAATAAAAAATGAAAACAAGGCAAATATGAACAGGTATCAACAGACTTATTCAGCCTTTGCACTGTGAAAAGAGGACAGTTTGGAGACTGGTCCCTGGCTCTACGGCACGGTGGCCAAAAAAAGGATCAGCCACATGCTTTTAAAATAACGTCACCACATAAACTATCATTGAAATGTGAGCACTTTAAAATTCTTTCTTCGTCATCCTCTTTCTGTGACATTTGACCTCTGATTCCCTATTTCATCCTCGTTCTAGTTTATATACCATGGAGAATCAGTAGACTACCTTTTACATTCCAGCATGTCTGCTTCTGGCTTATTGGGACCTGAAGCAAAAGTGGACAGTCAGTGTCTTTCCAGGCTATAAATGTAACTACTGAAAATACCGTTATAAATGCAGACTTGAAATAAAATTCAGTTTTATCTATATTCAAAACAATTCAAACCTGTGTTTTATTCTCATTTCTGCTCTTTATTTGAATTCTAAATGGAACTTTATGACACAATCACTTCCAAACATGATCAAAATCCTTCTTAACATTTATCCATTTTTTGTGTGTGTGTATGTGTCGGACTAAAGCTCCTCTTTGAAACATACCAGGTCCCCTTTCAAAGCAGGTCTTTTCCTGCAGCTGGGACATAACATATATAGTTCTATCTACAGGCCGAGATTCCCTCCAGCACACCTTTTGTTCCTCTCCGAAAACGTAACTCCCCCATGCTACACTCCTTCAAGGGATTCAAGCAGATAATAGGACATTTCTTCACTCTTTGGCTGCTTCAGTATTTCAAATGTTCGTGTTTTGTAAGACCCTGACATCTAACACATAAGCAACCCCAGGGTATGGGCAAAAGCTGCATTTGTTGCGCTAACAGGTTTACTTTTGTGCTCGCATGTTTTTCTCGTCGACTCCCAGGCTTCCTTGCAAGGAGAGAATCAAGGAAGTTGACGGGAATTTTAACTTTTTTGTTCACAGCGCCATTGTCTGATACAGTCTGTGTTACAATCTGAATACCAGGACCGGGAGACTCTGTGTTTAAGCCTCTTTTCGTCTCCATCTCTTTCCAATGGCTCTTTGGTTCTTTTTAAGAGACAGAAGAGTAGGAGGGTGAAGGCTTCTGCGGCTATTGTGGAAGACATGAATGTGAGCGCAATTTAGTCTAAGGCTCTTGGAACAGTTGTGTGATCATTCAAGATTTTCTGTGACTCACTGAGGGTTAATTGTGAGTCAGAAACTAAGACTGTCACTCCAGTGGATGATTGATTGACAGCAGGAACTGCTTGTCTTTCTGCATGCTATTGATAATGGTTGGTATTTGTTTTCCTAATCAGTTAAAGAACAGTCGAGTATGGTCACAATTGAAACATGAATGTATATTTAAACTAAAAAAAGAGGAAGTTGTAATGACTCAAATATTTTTGACACAATGTAGCCCAGCGATTAATGAACTTTGAGCAAGAATTTATCACTTCTATTTGTTACAAATGACTAAAAACTGGAGTGAAAACAGTTGAATAAAGCCACATTCAAGCTAAGACCCCTTTCCAAACGAAGCCATAGTAACTCTATTCAAATGGCTGATCCAGCTGGCCACTCATGTTTGATTGACACATTTCCAGGGTGCTACAGAGGGGGCTGATGGACAAGTGGCGTTTATGAGGCAATTACATGAAAGCTCATTCAGTACGGCTCAGTGTGGTCAGACGCCTTGGAGTTGCAGAGTAAAACATGCCGGCCGCTGTGCGTTGAATGAAACCACAGAGGCCGTATCTGGCATTGTGAGACGGCTTGTGTTTTTGTAGCTCCACATATTTTTCAGCACATTTAGTGGCTCCCTCTTTATGTCCCTCTGTATTCTTTCCTTGCTTTGTGTATGAATTCCTTACCAATTCAGCAATACGGAGCTTAAGAGTATCAGGACCCACATTGTTTGGGGGAAAATGTCATACAACCCCCAACTCTCCAAGCCATAGCCACTTTTAGACAAGGCCGCAGCCGAGGAGCCTTGGAATCAATGATTTCTGATTCGCTGATGAATATGCAAGAAGTCTTCTTATCAGCTAGCTGCTGCCCAATCCCCCTTTTCTCCACTCCGGCTTCCCTCCATTACTGTTTTTCATGATGTTCAGTCAGGGAGAGAGGCCAGCCACACCCCTCCGCTGAGTGGCACTCAATGAAGAGAAGAAAAAAAGGGGGGGGAAAAAATCCTGCCTGGTACTTCCCCTAATGAGCAAATCAATGCATCTGTCCCTCAAGAGACGGCAGAGGGAGAAAGAGAGAATCTATTGGGACCCCAATGACCAGGCCAAAACACTCACACAGAAGCATTTACCACATGCTATGAATGGGAGCCTTTTTAAACTTAGCACAACAGCCCAGAGCCTCTCATTGGGCAGAGCTGTAATTAATTCAGCAGTTTGACCTACCCGCTCGCCCCTCGTTACCATTGCTTGAGCCACCGCTAATGTCTGAACCTGCCTCATGGCTTGGGATTCATCTACGCATAACCCATAGCAACAGCATCTGGATGTATTTTCAGCCGGAGAAGACCCAAAACACTTCAAACAACACTTGCTGTGCCAGCAAATGTACTGTACACCTCTTGTGGTTACAAAGCCACATGGTCCTTAATTCTGGTAACATCCCACATCCATTTGAAAACAGGCCCCTCTGGTAAAAGAAACAACATCATGGTAGAGTGCACCTGATGGGGCAGAGGGTGGGATCTGTGTTGGGTGGGTGTGGCAGAAAGGGGAGGTGAGGGTTAGGGTCTGGGTTCACATTCATAAACACAGGCTTCGTCTATAGGAAACCTCCCCCATCCCCCACCCCATCCCAACAAGGGAATGAAGAGAGGGGTGAGTGGTGGGGTGACAGACATTTGTTTTCGTGCATGCTCTTGCGCAATTAAATGGGAAGGGCCAGTTGCAGGTTGGTATTGGTCACGTAGAGAGTGGCAGCAGCGGGTGGGGCACTCAAATGGGCTTTGTCCCAATCTGAGAATTTGCAGCAGTTCATGGCTCCAAAATGAAGTTAAATGAAGCGAGGAAATGCTCGGTTGGCTATGGCCAAAACACAGCACCCCTGATGTTCCCCTGACACAGAGGACTCCAAAGTGTCAAACTGTAACACAGTGAGGAATTATTTATGAGTCAGTGTCAGTATACAAGCAGTTTTTTCTCCAGGACGTGTCAGACAAAACTTCTCCATTTAAAAAT
Source organism: Chaunax sp. Z400 (assembly GCA_037577475.1). NCBI lineage: Eukaryota > Metazoa > Chordata > Actinopteri > Lophiiformes > Chaunacidae > Chaunax > Chaunax sp. Z400. Next base: position 17,261,856 of record CM075189.1, read on the forward strand.
TCATGCATGCCATTTTCTTACTATATACTGCATTTTAAATAGTCTACTTGCACACTAATGTAGTTCATTTAGAAGATCTGGCTTCTGTCCTGATCTTAGAAGCTATGTTTTGTCCTGATAAGTATGACTAATCAAGATGCGGTGATAACCCTCATCTTCACCCGACATATGGTTTGCATTACCCCTGTCTCCATTTCCTCACACAGTATATCAGAGTCTCCATCGTCCAGCCCTGACTCTGCCCTGTAACTTACTAACCCTTTCTGTCACCCACTTGTCTTCAGGTATGTCAAGGAGGAAAATAATGGGCTTGATATATGTTTGGACCTAATCCCGTCATGAATTCAGTTGACAATTTGCATCGTAAATGGGGTATCTCGAGGTCTCGACTTTCCTGTTGCCACTCATTTGTTTCTGATTTGGTCTGTTGTGGCCCCTCGCTTTTCCATATGAAACCTGGCTAAGTTAGACTAATGGCCTGTTGATCACAGGCCAGCACATCGAACAAACCCATGTTAGTTTTAAGATCATTTAGTTGCTGTTTTTTTTTTTTGTTTGTATATTTTTTTTTTATTTACAGGAAACATTGAAACATTTATTTTTCATGCTTTGATATTTTTCTTCTTATAAGAAGCCATTCTCTCTCTCTGTGTGTCTCTCTCTCTCCCTCTCTCTCTCTCTCTCTCTCTCTCTCTGAAGTAGTCTCTTATCGGACAGTGAAGAATGTAGTGTGATTGAAAAAATGGATTGTTAGTCTGTAGACACAGGGAGCCTGTCTCAAATCTGATAATGGTAACCATTTACACTGACTGCCATTAATGGAAACCGCATACTGAAAGGGCAATCAGAAAGTCTGGATAGATTTTGTGTTTTCATCATCTAGTTAGAGTGAAGCCTACACTATACAATTTATGACTAATAAATGATTAAAGTGACAGTAATGGGAAATGTGTGTATTTTGAACATAAAACCATACTTGTCATCTTGGTTGGTCAATAGAAATAAAAATAGAACGTATCAGAAATCAGTACTTTCTGTTCTGTTCTTATTTTTCTGTTTTCACTCTTTCTGTGACTTTGTCTCCTTTAGATCTGGTTCGCATTCGTCAATGGCTTCTCAGGCCAGATCCTGTTTGAACGCTGGTGCATTGGCTTGTACAATGTGGTGAGTGTTAAGAAAATTAACTCTCTAAAGAGCCCACTTTACTTCTTAACCTGTCACTCTCCCACGTAGAACTGATTTGCAGTGGTGCCCCAAAGCTGATCCATGTATTGCGTGACTGTCATCAACATCTTGAACACTTTCTCCTTTATTAATGACCAGTTGTCAAGTCCGAATTCCCTCTACTCTCTAAACTATGTATTGAATATGAAAGAACAACAACTTTGCTTGCCCCGAAGAGTGTAGTTAGCAAGAGCAGCTACATTTGAATGCTAAAAAGAACGGGAAGAATGGAGCAGCCACTGCGCTTGCTCCTGATGTAGGGAGTCCCACAGGGCTCTACAATGGGACCACTCCTAATGAACTCATATTTCATATCTGTCATGAATTAAGGAGAAGAAAATTTTACATCTGCAAGTCTTCTCTTTCATACCATGCCATTAAGCCCATAAGGAGTTGATAGGTAACTTTAAACTGCTTTTCAAACCCGGCTCAATTCAATAAACAAAACTGAATGAGTGAAGTGTCAAGTGAAATTTCCCCACAATCTTGATCAGCTTGAAATGAAAGTAATTTTGGGGATACATGCAATGTTCTTCAAGTGAGAAGAACATTCCCACAACCCTGCATTTAATAATAAACCACCACATTAGAACCAGTGCTGTTCTGTGGGGCGTGAAAAGACTTATCCAAAAACTGGGGGAATTCCTCCAACCCAGTGGGAGTCTGTTGGAGGCAGTGGGCTGAATCCACCCCTTAATGGAGATCTGTTTGGGCCTGGCTTTAAATAAGAAAGGAGTCCAGTGGAGCATGTCCTGTGGCCTGCTGGTCCTGCAGACTGAGGTCTCCAGACTCCCACTCCAGATGGGCCCACAGGGAACTCACACCAACTGACCTGCGGAGCCCCCAGCCACACAATACCATCCTTCCTCTCTCAGCAGCTGTTATACATAGCAACATTACAACACCACTATGAAATTAAACTTGAGCTAGGGTTTAATACCTCCTTCTTAGTCAAGAGCATCACAGATGTTCGCTCGGGATGGGTTTTGCATATGAACAGAATTAGAATAAGATGAAGCAAATTAATCTATAAATATGCAACATATGGAGATGGTGGCAACGATTAAGAAAGGCATCTGCCATAAGTTTTATTATGCACTGCATTCAACTACAGTTTATATACAGTGGTTGAAGTTTTCAAAAGATTAAGAAAGAAATTAAATACAATTTGCGAATGAATCCATTTGAGAATTAGCAGTCCTTTTTTTTTAGATTGAGTGTGTGAGTTACTCTGGTCATATCAACTATAAAATCAGTTAATGTAATAACTCAAAGATGTGCTTATTATGTTTTTCAAGTGTTCGATTTTATCTCACAAACAGGTGATGTGAGATGTGGATGAAATCTCTAAAAATCATGTCCTGTAGACCTTTAAATTAATATTTTGTCACACATGTTCACTTTTCTCGAGGTCAAAAAGGAATTTTAATGCTCAACCATACTTTAGATGGTAGGTGTTGAATTACTTCACATCGCAAATAAAGGAGGTGATCATCTGTGTGGGTTTCATTTGTTGGAAATTGAAATATTCGTGTGAAAAATAATATCTGAATTTATTTTTGATTTACCAGTGATATCTCTCTGTGTGTGTGTGTGTGTGTGTTTTGTGTGTCTTTTTTTCTTATGCAGATATTCACTGCTCTGCCTCCTCTCACTCTGGGAATATTCGAGCGCTCCTGCAGGAAAGAAAACATGCTGAAATACCCAGAACTCTACAAAACCTCCCAGAATGCTATGGGCTTTAACACCAAGGTAACAATATTCTCTATGCATGTTCTTCATGTGCATAATGTCTTCTCAAGGTTGTCCAGAGCTAGTGCAGTATTGCAAACAAATGTCCTTTGACTTGCAAGAAACTAGTACTCGGTTACATATGGCAGATTTCCAAACCTATTCTTTTGCAGGTATTCTGTTGCCATGGCCCAATTTGCTATATACATACTACATCCCACTTAATCACCTCAGGAAGATAATTTTATGTTTAACTTTTAAAAGGAGAGCATACATATGTACCATTTTGGTCATTTTATTCAGCTCCGCTAGTATTTAATGTCACCAAACACCCACAGATTTGTCAATTTTTCATTGTTTAGTCTTAATTGTGCTCCATTGCACAAATGAAAAGGTCAAATGTTCCAGCAACATCACATTAATGACACAAGCCGCTCCTGTCGTGTTGTTCTTTGGGACTGATGCACACAGTGACCTGGCAGCTGCAGTCAGTGGGTCTCCAGTCGTTTCCCTGTTTGGCCTGGCTTGACCTAGTCTGTCTGTCCATTAGCTTTCCCCTGCTGCTAATAAAGATGTCTCCTCCTTTCTCCATGCTGAGCCAAAGCCCTGGACCCTCCTCACAGGCGTGGTGACCTGGTTAGCACGGTATGGAGGTGGATTAAAGACTGATTGGCCATGGTGGTCAGGGGCAGGGAAGGTCAGATGGTTTGGGGGCTGCAGCAGAAAGAGGGACTAGAAAGTGTGCGGTCATTGTGTGACTGCATTTGTTGTGGAAAATTATGCAATTTGTTTAAGTAAGGGAGCTGTTTGTTTTCAGGGCAAGGCTGTCAGACTGATTTCATCCCATTTAGGACCACACTTAGTGTATGAAATAACAGCAGATTTTCTGTTTGACCAAGTAAAGTACATGGTTTATTAGTCAGAGTGAGACTGCTAGTCCCCTTATACGTACTCTGTTTAAGCCAAATTCTCCCTTAAAAAAGGAAACTGATTTTTCTCACCCTGCTGTGTGTTAGATAAGTAATCAGCATAAATTTAGGTGACAACAATTTGGATTATTGATTTTTTTTCCCCTCTCAGCCCAATGTTAAGTAAACTCATATAAGTGTAAACCCTATGTAACTCAAATAAAGGTGAGTCAAACCTCTGTGACATTTGAAAAAAGCAAATGAACTGTTTGTGCATTTACCCTCCACTACATCCCAGATAATAAAATCAACAGGTCTAATGGAAAATATTAATTGCCACATTATATTTAAGAGAACCGACTGTTTGATTCGGCTCCTTCAAGAATATCTCATCTCCACAGCTGAGTCCTGTCCATTCAGCGGGTTGGCGAGCGGAGCCTATCTTATGTTTTGCCGTAAACAGTCAGACTCCTGTGTGGACTGGCAGAAAATTATTGGCAGAATCTACCATAGAGGGGATAAAGTGAACAAATTATTACTTGTTTCGTCAGTCGTATTATTATTGATATAGGCTGCTTACAGTAAATACAGTGATTGCCGGGACTGTAAAACCATAACTTTGTTCCCTTTAATTGAATGAAGGGGATGTATTTGCTCCACTTGCTCCATTTCTCTGGGTTCCATGATCATATGTGATGAGCAATTTGAATTCATCACCCTTGGCTATGGAAAACATTTTGTACTGTTTTTTTTACATTTTATAGGTAACACAAAGTTGCAGATTAATTGATAATAAAAACAACTGTCGGTTGTAGCCCAACTAATATCACATCTCTTTTAATAACTGTCAAAAATCGTACCAAGTCTCTCCCAGAGCTATTATTGCAAAATTGTAAAAATATGACATTATGAATTCACCCATTATTAATAAACACTTCATTATAGGAGTAGTGTAATTGAATCCATTACCTGTTACAGCCTGGATTGTTACATAATGAAAGCTGAACAAATAGAGGTCATCTGTAGGCAAAATGGACACACGATATACAAAATAAGTCCTGTCTGTTATCTATAGATAAATGTAGTTTGTTGTAGTCTTGCCAGTATCCGACATTGTTTTGATTCCTTAAATAATGCAATAGATTAGTCTTCAAACTGCTGATTCAATTGTCCAAAACTTTGGTTGAATTCTGTTGTAGGGTAGACTTTCCCAACATTAACTTAACTGTTACGTGCCAGAAACGGGTCACAAAAGTATGCGTTTGATAGTTAGAAGCAAATGAACCTCAATTTTGTTTAGGCCACATTTTCCAAGACCCATAAATGATGACTCGGCCAGGTCAGCAGGTTGTTTTTGCTGGCTCGTCCACTCTTTTCCCCAGATATTTTTCCTTGCAGCTGGCCCGAGGCGAGGCGAGAAAATCCTGCAGGAATTTGGCCCCTCAAAGCCCGTCTTTTTGCACGCCTGGCTCTTTTGTACACAAAAGATACTGTCTTTGTGAATTAAAGCTGTTTGTGTTGTTGAGGTGAGAGAGGGGAGTGACCGTGGGTGTTAGAAACGTGAGGCGTGGCTTCAAATGTGTCGTCTGTTCACTTTTAATTACATATTCCCAACACTTGAGTCACTCTAATAAACAGCATAAATAAACCTTAATGCGGTCATAGCAATTTCTGCAGTTTACCAGCGTCACCTCTTATACTGCATGCTCTTCTATTGCTTTGGCCCTCCTTCCCTTTTTACTTTCAAACAGAAATGACAGGAAGCGGATGGGCAGCTCTGGAAATATTTGGCTCAATATTAATTGCTGGCATTCATGTTTTGTTTTTTTCTCATTAAATTAAGAGTTCCACAAAGGGCAGAATCATTACAGGACAGAGCGGGCATTCATGTGACGGAGATCCATAGCAACATGCTTGGATACAAGGAAAAGAATGGCTGCAGGGGTGAAAGGGAGGATCCCACTGTGACAAATGATTATGAACATTTATTGATTCCATTAGCATTCATTATTGTGAGTGGGAAACTAGAGCTTTTTGCACCCCCACAGTGTTTGGGAATAGTTGAGGAGGAGGCTGATAGAGAGCTGTGCTTGTCAGTGGGAGGCTAATTGGCATAAACATGCGATTGTAACATCGGTGATGATTCAGTCCACATTTGAGCATATAGATAGAGGAGCAGGGGTCAGTTTATTGGGCTTTGTGTACACAGTGGGTGGGTGAGGTAATCCAGGGAGGGGGTCGGCTGTTGTGGGACTTTGTTTAGTCGATTGAAAAAGGTGAGTAGGTCATGCCATTGAGGCCAAGGTGTATTATATGGCCTGAAGACATTTCCCATCACTGTGCTCTCTCCTGCTTTATTCTCCTGTGCCTTCTTTTTCACTCCTCCTTCTGTCAGAATATTTATAATATTCATACAATGTAAAGCAGTGCTAATAGTTATTCTAAATTAACCCTAACCTGTGCAAATCCTGAGAAATTCTCACTTTTCAGGGTGAATTAGGCATCTTTCATATTTCACCGACAGGTTTGCTGAAGTTGATCAAATGGGTGTTTATTAAGAAAGTGAGCCCTGAGCTTTTTGTCTGCCAAGAGCCGATGATTCAAAAGAGGCCAAAGATTAGAATATGGTTTTTTTTCTGTTTGTAATTTTTTTTCTTCCTCCTTCAGCTGTTAACTCTCTGGGCTTGACGAATTTTCAGCTCTCAGCATCAACACTACCGTCTGGGCCAGCACGGGAGAGGAAAAGGAGGAAAAGGGGGCACGAATGTTATGTTTTTTTGGATAATAGATTTCATGGCTGTTTCATGCTACATTGCCCGTTAGTGTTTTGTTTGGCACTGGCGTTGAATAATGTAAATTTGAAACAAGGTGGTTTTGGAGTGGGAGTATTGACTTAAAAGTCTCATCCAAAGTCTGCGTGCTTACATACACAGACACACACGGTCTGCGGTCCACAACATGATTTTCCTGGCCCTTAATAATAGCCATGAAAACAGTTTAATCTCTGTCAGGCCCGTCAGTCTCCATGTGTGTGTTTCTGTACTCATTTCTGCTTGTTTAGAAACTCCTGACATTTATTTTTACACCAGGTAAAACTCTCACATGAAAGGGCCGAAACCAAATGTAATAAAATAAGAGGAAACGCTCACGCTGGCAGCCCGTATATTAATGCTGCATAATGTTCTTTTCGTTGAGGTGAGGACATGTATTTTACAGTTGCTAATACTGCTTTTTTTTTAAATTTGATTCTGTCACATGTGGTGTGAAAAAATATAAGTTAAAACCTGCCTTTCATTATTCGCACAGACACACACACACACACACACACACACACACACACACACACGCACACACACACACACCCCAGCCTCTCTCTCCCCCATAACACACACAGAGGATATACAACGTGTCTGTCAGCGGGGTGGCCATTCAGCGTGGAGGCCCCGACAAAACCGCCACTTAGCCTAGCGCTGGGCTGGCACAAAGGGCCCAGGTCAGGGGTCACTTGGAAGGCTGGAGCTCACCGCACCCTTTTCTCATGCTTTTTTTTTTCTTCTCTCTGTCTCTCCCTCTCACTCTCTCTTCTTGGAATCTCTCGCCGCCTGCATACCCCCACTCCTCTCTTCTTCCTCCACCCGTCCGTCTCCCCTCTATTTTGCAGGTCTTCTGGGCTCATTGTCTGAACGGGCTCTTCCACTCCGTCATCCTCTTCTGGTTCCCCCTTAAAGCCTTCCAGCATGGTAAGTAGCTCCCAGAGACTCCACCGCAGCTCTTGTTGGATGAAGAGGGAGGACAGTCGAACTCACATACTTTGTCATAATTAGGGCTCTCTTCAACCTTCATGAATTACAAACATGTGTGTGCTCCTCCAAGAGCGACACACACTAACAAGCCTATGTTCACGTTTGCACGACATGCGTGCACACTTGCCGAAATACCTTTTCACACTTATTCTCGCTTTCGTCATTACTTCAGACAATCTCGCATACAAATTTTCCAGGTGTTTGCAGACAATGAAGCTTTTTATCCAAAAAGGCAACCATCATTCTTTTTCTTTTTGCATTTAAATACATTTAAATGCACTTCATAATAATTTTATTTATCCGTAAGTCAGTTGTGCATATTTGTGCACATTAAGATGCAAGGTTTCTGTGTGTGTGTGTGTGCAGAGAGAATGGGGATCTTTGAGTCAGTAAGTCTTGGCTGGCCAGAGCAGAGGACCACACAAGCTTGGGCTTGCTTTCCAAACAAAGGCACCAAGCCCCTTCATTCTGACTGACAGGCTGTCAGCAAAGCCTCAGTGTACATGAACATGTGATCAGACGGAAGTAAAGGGAGCTTTGCTTTCTTTCTTTTTTCTTTCTTTCCTGGCAGTTGCGTACTACTAATATTTTAGCCGTAGCTCCAGGCCAAATTCATGAAGTCAGTTCGGAGCAACATATCTGTTTGATTTGAATTAATTTCTATTTTGATAATTTTAGAAAGTTCCTTGACCTTCTGTTTTAGGAAAAGTCTTCTCAGTCATTTGGATTCTGATTTAATGGTAAAACAACATCCATTCTGTAAGAAAAGAAAGGCTTGTTCTATTGCAAATTTTCCAGAACATTGAATTTTTTCACCATAATTAAGTCACTGATGACTTTACACAAAACTCTACTAAAAGTTGTGAAAGACGGCATTAATTTTCCATCCTCTCTCAAAGGGCAGTAATGGAAGCAACGTTTGACTGCGGTTTTCCGAGTCGCTGAAAATCGGAATGTTTTGATCCAAAGTTCACACTGAGATGTACTTTTAAGTAAAATCCAGTGTGCTCTCTGGTTGTTTACTCCTTGGATCACCTAATGGAATTCTGTATGAAACCTAAGAGCTGAAATCTCCTGTTGTTGATTCCCTCCACAGATACAGTTTTTGGCAACGGAAGAACTCCAGACTATCTCCTCTTAGGCAACATGGTTTACACAGTGAGTGCACCAGTCCTCTTCACAGTCAATGTTTCTGCTGTGCTAAGCGGTTCATGTGTCTTAGTCAAGTCTTATCCAATGTCTGAGAATAAACATCATTTGTACTTTCCTGTGCCTTTCTTTTTATCTGCTGAGCTTTTCCAGTTTTATACAAAACACAAATATATACTCCTGAAAATTCAAATAAGTGTGATGCACCAGCCCTGACAGGCAGAGTCTTGGTTTAATGTTGGTGTGATTTGTGTCTCCTTAGTTTGTCGTCATCACAGTTTGTCTTAAAGCTGGCCTTGAGACCTCATCCTGGACCATGGTAAGTTGATGGCTGTTGCCAGTCTTGACTTAGCTCTTTCCAGTTCCTCCATTTTATATGACCGCCAATATTTGTGTAATATTTTACATCCTGTTCTGATTTCCAAATTTTTTTAAGTAGTTTGTTTCCACTGAGCTTGCAACTGTAAAACCCAGCATAGTTGCATGTATCGTAAATTTAATTCCCTAATTATAAAAATAGCAGCAAACAAGCTTGGAAAATATCTGAAAATGTTGGTCAAAGTACAGTTACAGTAAGGTAAATTGTAGTTAAGCGTAAATCTACGTTAAACCCAAAGGTTAAACAGTTTTGTTTACCTTAATGTCCTCTGATTCTCCACTTACAGTTCAGCCACATTGCAATCTGGGGAAGCATCGGCCTGTGGGTGGTGTTTTTCATTATCTACTCCTCATTGTGGCCCCTCATCCCTCTGGCTCCCGACATGTCAGGAGAGGTAATCATGCACGCTAGCATGTGCTCATACACATACTTACACATCTACTCTCTCTCTCTCTCTCTCTCTCTCTGTCTCTGTCTCACAACAGCTTCCCAAAGAAACTTCTGCTATAACCGTCTATCACTGACAGATCTGCAGTGCCTCATAACTCATTTCAGACAGACGTTGGTTGGAATTTTAAACTTGCCGCACGTCTTTGTAAGGAGAGCCAGAGGGGTATAAACTGTCAGACCTCTGGCTTGTGTTGCATAATGACTTAATTGAGCCAATTAGCCCAGTGTTTGTGTTACATCACCCTCCCTGGGCTCTGAGTATCCACAGGTGACACTGAAACAGTGAAGCAGTCTTAAAGCGAAGCAAAGAGAGGTGAGGATGTATATTTGGTATACATGGTGAAAAAAATTGATCCTACAATTAGTAATTGAGTTTAGAAAGATCTTTAAAATGTTGTTGTTGTTTTTTTTAAAAAGAGGGAGAAATGTGTTTCTTTTAGTTGTGTAGTTTTTTGAGTTATTTACATGCGCATGCTGTCTTTCTGGGTCACCACAGGTGGTTAATGGGAGCCTTTAAAACACAGGTGACGTTTCCCAATGCATTCTGGGGAAGGGAATGAGGCCTCCTTTCATTAGAGAACAAGAACACAGCAGGAGGATATTTCATGTAAAAGTCTGGTGCTACAAGGGAGGCAGTCAAAGAAAACATTTATCCAGGCCTCCTTACACGTGTGTGTGTGTGTCCTGTTTGAGATAAAGTTTCTGGCATTCGGAGATTTAGTGAACATTTGAATTCTAACGTGGTTCAGTCATTAGAGAGTCATTTGATCGTTTCTGGGATTTCATAACTTTGCCCCAGTTTTGGTAATCAGTGGTGATATTAGATGGGTAAAGTCCCAATGCCACAAATATGTGATTCAACTTTGGGAAAGACTTGAATAGGAATATCTCTGAACAGCAGCGTTTAACTCACAATGCTCAGTGCAAACTGTTTCCTATTTTAAAGGAACAATGGTTTATTGATATTTGGCACAAACGTAAATAAGAATATGTTATCCCATTCCAAAATGCAACTAAATACAAAAGATATCCGTGTGCACATTTACATCCAGGTGCATCACCATTATCTATAGAAACAAGGGAGATTGAATGGTTTCCTTGAAGATAAAAGACTCTGTGTGTTTTGGTGACATTGAACATGGAGTCCATTTAATGTTTTTTTAGCTTCGTGTACAATGATGTAAATCAAGTTTGATAATCTGGGAAATGTAGTTTTTGGTGAGGAGTTGGATGAGAACATTAAAACCAGCACCTTTGAAGCTTACTAATTATCAAGTTATATCTCATTTCTTTCATTCACACACGAAGATTGTGTTCAAAAGGGAGGCTTTTGTGGATCATTTGTATCTGATTGTAAGTTTATAGTTAAAAGCATTTTTGGCACCTTAAAGTCCCTGCAGGCTAAGCATTTGTATGTGCATAACAAAATACATTTCACATCTAACTAACTACACATACACAGAAATGTTGAATGTTTTGCATACCTTTGCTTCTTCAGTTGAATGCACACATGCACACACACATGCACACACATGCGCACACACCGGCATCGGGTGTATTATCTTTGCTCTGTCCCCTGTCCGTGAAGTCTGCTGCTTTCATCCACGCCCTGCAGCACTCCACTAAAGACAGTAATGGTGTCCTGTGGGTACTCGGTAACCCTATGCCCCTGCCCCAACTCTGGGATGCCAGTACATCATCATCAAACAGGGACACATCTCTCCGAAACCTGAGAAGGCATCAGAGACACTTGTAACCTCTGACGAGCAGGATTACTCTCAACCCTACTGCAGCGGCACATTTCACCACCACCTCCTCCATGTTGAATCTTACCTTCTTTTTTTTTTTTTTTTTTGCTCCTCACTCTCTCTGTCTTTCCATCTATGTTCTTTTGCTCCTTCTCCTTTACTTGTTGCGTCAGCTTTTTCATCTTTGTCCCCTTTTTAGTCCCCCCCCCCCCCCCCCCTCATTCTACCAGTTGAGAAAAACTGCCTGAGGGCACACAACATAACAGACACCAGAACTCCCTTCTCCTCCTGTTTCTGCTCTCACCGCCTTTAACAGGAGACGCTAAGCAGCGCTCGGCTTCAGTTGAACACATTCATCAACGTCAGGCTAAATATTCTTTGGACGATTGACTAGACAGGTGCAGGATCTGTCCACAAAACATGCTGAAAGAGCTAGAATGCCTTTTCAGAAGTACTCCCAAACTGGTTCATCCCATTTGCACTTCATAAATCTGACACAGATATCAAAAGAAAATGCCAGATTACTCCGTTGAAGCGGTGTAATCTCCCACACTAAGCATCTTAGCTTCACCTCAGGAGATGTCTCATGTAGGCTCTGATACACTGGCCTCTGCTATCATCACAGCTGTCTCCAGTACAGTTTATCCCTCCTCTTTATGCTTATCACACACACCTTTGCCGTTTCCTATTTCTGCTGCGACAGTCGAGCTGCTCTCAACCAGACTCCTGGACTTGTCATCATCACATGGAATTCACACTTGACACGCGTGCATCGGATTCTTACCCCGTTTCAGCTCAGCGATAAGAAACATTTTCTCAGAAAGCAATCATTTGTTCAGAGAGGTTTGTTGATGCATAGCGAGTCAGAAATGTAATCAAGACTCCATGCCAGCCTGTGAGATATTGATGGGATTAAGAGCAGGAATGAAAGAAATTCCTGGAGAAATGATCAAATTATTAGTCACTGTTTGCAGAAATGTTGAGGTCAGACTAAGGGTATTCAAAATGTTATTTTATTTTGCTGTGCAATGAATTGTGAATTGTTCATGATATTAATGATAATTTGATACAATTTGGCAGTCATGTTGCTAAATTGTAAAATTACAATCCCACCCGGGTTTTGTGAATCTCATCCTGAAGCCATAAACTTTAAAAGCCGGCGTCACATGTCCTTTTATTTCTGTGGTTCTTTACTCCATCATGGCGGTGCATCTCCATCTCACATTTTTGCTGATTATTCTTGAGTCTTTTTCAAGATGTGTGTGTGTGTGTTAGTTAGTGTGTGTATGAAACTTAACCACAGACAAGTAAATCATAAACATTAAGAAGTTCAATTATTGGCATTTACAAAATCCCTGAAAGGGCAGGATGATGAATTGTTGTGATTGTGTGCTCCGTTTGCAGGATATGACAGTTTCAGATTCTAATACTGGGATGATGTGCTGAGACATTTGACTTTTACAGACTCTGGGCTGTTGATCAGAATGTTCACAGTTGTGCATGATCTTGTGTTTGAGCTGTGTGATCACTGAAATCTGTGAGTAATTAGGTGTTTTTTATTCTCTCTAACTCTTCAGGTTATGACTGAAACAAATTTCCAGCACCTGTCATCCTCATAGTGATTAAAAATGTTCCTGATTCTTAAACTTTGACAGACCCAGTGAAGGAATCATTGACCCCTGTTCATCACTGCTGTTGACTTAGTCCCTCAGTGGTACTCGTGGAATCTTTCTGTTCCTTCTTTAAGACTCATGAGTGTGTCGTACGGGAGGTTTTGTTAAACTCTTGTACCCAGACCTGTTAGTCCTCCCTCTGCTAATGATTGATAAGCACAGTAATAACTGACCATGGTGTACAGTGAAAGGAAAGGTTTTAATCTGCTGTACACACACTGTAAATCATGTGTGCACACAGTTGTGGCTGTGTGAGACTGCTGCTGAGTTACACATATTTATGTAAGAGGGTTTTTCTTTTTCTTCTGTTTCTTGTCAGTATTTTCTGTCTTTGTCAGGAGGCACACACACAACATTGAGTGAATGAAGGACCCAACTGAGAACGTCTTTGTTTGTTTTCCACACTGACCTCTTTTTGGGATCTTATTGGATTATTTATTTTCTATTGATGACATTTGGTGGAGTTTTTAGATTTGCCATGTCCAAACAAGGCTGACATTTCTGCTCTTTTTATTTGCTTTCTTAATCATTTTTGTTTTTCAAGTCCTTTTTTTTTTGACTGAAAATGTTTTACTGCCCATCTATACTTAAGAAGCCTTGTATTCTTTGGTTGTTTTTAGGATGAAGCCCTACTTGACCAAATATATTTCATCTTCAATTTCCCTCCTGTCTTGAATTCAGCCAGTTTGAGAATTGGAAGGGATCGATGCAGAGCAGAGTAAAGTCTCAGACCGGATTCAACCTAGCCTAGCCCTTTTCCTTTCAGTACCTTGATAAAAGGAATGTAAAATGGAAAGGATCCCGGTGCATTCAGGAAGCTAGTGTTTGAATGTTAGCATCTCTTGGATGTCATACAGGTGGCAGCGTGTCATGAAGGTGTTTTTTCTTCATCTTGCTCGTTAAAACCAGAGTAAACAATAGGCCTATGGGGTAAATATTCAAGTAATGGATTACCTCAGTTTACATTTATTATTACATTGGCAAGATTCAAAGTGCAGGATCAGCAAGTTGCCAGATTCTTCCTGGAAAGGGACACATAAAATTATTTCCTCCATATCCTTTTCAAGGATTTACTTACAAATTGCAAGGATTTAGAGCTTTCAATACAGTAGTATATTTTATGGTCTCTAGTTTTAAATCTTTATCTGAACAGAGCAGATTTTGTGGGCATGAATAATGAAGCCCTGTCCCAAACTCACACAGATACTGTTCCTTTAAGAATAATCCAAGTCTGGTGTTTTGCCCACTCAGCAAATTCACTGGAGTGGTTATTCATCCAGTAATTACGTCTGCAAACAAGAAGTCAAGGAGGCTATGTGATTCCTCATATTTGTTTGTTTGTCTGTTTGTTAGCAAGATGTCTCAAAAAGTTGTCACGGATTTTGGTAAAAGTTTGTTTAGGTGTGAATCTTGGGTTAAATTTGAGTCAGATCCAGGTGTGGATGCAAATTCTAGATCACCTTTTCACTTTCTTCAAGTGAGATGGGACCTTTTTTATTTTTTTTATTTTTACATTTTACCAATTTCTTGTAAAATAACAATAGGCCAATCAAAATAAAAAATACCCAGGCATGGACAACTCATGATATTACATCACAGTGGACAATTGGACCTCCTCACCATCCCTAAGTTCTTACTATTCACAATTTGAAAAGGAGTAGAAATACTAAGAACCATACATCTAACAGCATTTTGTGTGTGTGTGTGTGTGTGTGTGTGTGTGTGTGTGTGTGTGTGGCCATGATGGGGGTCGTTGGCTTGTCAAAACACACCCTTCCATGCCAGCGGACACTACTGTCTGTCCAGCCAGACAAGTTTATTAGTTTGCCCTAAAAAATACAGCCCCTCTCCCCAGACCTCTCTCACCCCATCCAGCTCCCAGGGGTCCCCTGGTATGAGACGTAGCAGGCATCCACCAACACTGCTGGCCCCGCTCGTTGTCATGGAGCCTTTCCAGATGCCTGAAGACAAACATTTGTTGATTGTAACTGGCCGGATTTATTTGGATTGTGAAACTTTGATGTCAGATTAAAGACCTAACAGTGAATTAATGGCGTTTTTTCAGTGTAGTTGTAGTTTTTGTTGCCGTCTTATGATTTATGTCAGTTTTCACATTTGTACTTCAATGTTAATGTTGATATCATCATTTAGATTTTTCTGATTATTGGATCATCTGTCCTTTATATGCATAGCTTGTGGCTCACAGTTATGTACGGTGACATAAATATTGGTCATAGATTAAACATGTGAAAGACTGAGATTTATTTTTCAAGCGTTCTTGACTTTGATTTTATACGCTGAGCATACATCTCTGGTTTATTTTCATAAGACTCTCAAGACAGCTTAAATTACCCCATTAAAACGTGTAATACACTGGATGAAAATGAAAATAATTAAACTGACTTGCAAGGGAAAAAAATTGTGTAAATGTTTCCACCAGGGCAGCATAATTTCCAAAAATTGACGTGAAAATATCCCGTGCTTCACTGCAATTTTCCCTCATCTCGTACATTTACAGCCTCCAGGCGACACAGAAAAGCTCTATTCATCCGTGTCCCATCACAAACTGTAGGAAAAAGCCATTTTTGATTTCCCGTCATTTGGGATTTCCTCTACCCCCGATGTTTTGTCAGACATCAAAGTCAATTTGCAGGTAATGGCGAACAGATTAGCTAATTTGAGCAAACCTGCATGCTTTGATAGCTTTGACACTGATCTGTGTGTGTGTGAGTGTGTGTGTGTATGTGTGTGTGTGTGTGTGTGTATACTAAGGGCCCTGCCTGTGTCACATTACAGGAAGGACACTGTCGAGGGGCCCCAGCAGTTTAAACAAGTGGCACATTACAATGCGAGGAGCGCGAGTTTTCCACTTTGACATGTAATGACAGAAAGTTTCAGTGCAGCGGGCCAAAACAAACATCACACAGAAAGCTGAAAGGTTTCACCCCCATCAAGATGAACCACTGATGAAACACTGCCCTCCGATCTGGACCCAAAACAACCTCCTGTATCAGCCACTGTTTTGTGATTTTTGATGTAAATCATCACTGGCCAGTTTTCTTCTAATGAATTGTATTTTTCTATGACTGAGTGCAGACAAGAAGCTGTTTCTTGAAACGCCCGACTTGTTTTGCCTCTGAATTTGATCGTATCCAAATGTGTTATGCTTTCACTAAGATAAATGAGTCTCATTGACAATCCCGTCTTTCTGTTTTGCAGATTTATTTTGCTCATGAACTCAGTGTGAACATTTGTTACACACTAAATCAGAAAAAAAAACATCAGCTCGTTGTTTATAATTCAGAGTTTGTCAGGCATAACTTCGAGGAGTTATGTGACTGCAAATAAAATCATCTCCGTCTGTGAACTTTTGGTGAACTTGGCCAACAGTAATCATATGATGAAATCTTTTATCAGGACTTTTCAGTGTTTATTTATCTGTATATTATTCTCTCTTGAAGGAGACGGTCATGCAAGTGGCTCTATGAGGCTGTCCTTTGGCCTTTTGGTAACATTGGTATGCTAGCATGCTTACATTGACGGTGCTAACATGCTGATTTTAGCAGGAAATAGGTTCATGATGTATATTATCATAGTATAGCATGTTGGCTTGCGAATATTTGCTAATTAGCTCTAAACACAAAGTCCAGCTGACACTGATGCAGATCTCATTTTAGTGGTATTTGGTTATAAATCAAAGTATTTTACAATAATTAAACATTTGACCTGTTGATGGTAAAAGTTAAGGGCACACCAGGATTATTACAATTCATTACTTGCTTAAAATGGCGTACATAATTAATTATTAATCATTATCAACAGTTTTATTTTTCTGTTGATTAATTAATAATGCAATCTTTGATCAACAAAGAACCACAGAAGTCTGGGTAATTTACAGTAACAACCCCTTTTTCTTTTTTTTTTTACGTTCATGTTATGGCAATAAGTTACACATGTTTCAGTTTTCTGGACATGCTACAGTTTTCAGAAATCTTTTTCTCATGGTTTTTGGATATTATTATCTTTCCTCTCTGGATATTCTCTGCAAACATAATTCATACAAAGTGTAACATGCGAGTATTATATACGCCGATGATTACAGCTCCTACGCTTCATTGACGCCCACTTGCATTGAATGTTGTATCGAATGCATCATTAAAAAGCAGCTCAGATCATGTTCCCGTGTCTCCTGTGATGTACTGACAGGAGCTCTCAACACAGCAAACGGTCAAGCTGTTTTCCTGTGAAAGAGATACCACTGTCGGAACACTTCACAGGTACTTCCTCCTCCCTGAAAGGCTGAGGGATGGAGGAGATCCAAACAAAAACATGGTATCATTTAGTCACGGAGGATTAACCCACTTTAAGCGGGTTGTTTGGACCCATCTCCTCTTTATTTCCACAATCTTAGTGTTTGTTTTGGGCTGCCTTTGTCATGTATGTTTTTTATTATGTGGCACTTCAGAGGATGATAATGGCTGTTCTTTATCAGGTGTTTCTTCTTTTGAGGAGCTCCTCATGTTATCTGATCAGTGTTGAACTCTGCATTGTCTACAGAGACCGCGGAGTAAGTGTATTTGTGTGTGTGTGTGTGTGTGTGTGTGACAGGTGGCCATGATGTTCAGTTCGGGAGTCTTCTGGATGGGCCTGGTCTTCATCCCAATCACCTCACTGGTCTTTGACGTGGCCTACAAAGTGTGAGTCTTCTCTACGCTCTCCTCGCTCATCATCGCTCCAATACACATCAGATGCAGGGAATTCCTCCAGAATCACAAGTATCTCCTGAAAAAATTCCTGGCTCTGAGTAGTTGTACGGACTTCCAAGGAAGTTTAGCTTTTCCATTGTGCGAATACCCCACTGGAAAGACTAGTTACTGGCCTGGGCAAATTGCAAAGCCAGAAGTTTCATTTCCCGATGTACTCAAATAATTTTTAATCGGTCAATGCAATATTTTATTGTCAGTCTTTTAGGGATCTATTACGTTGGCCACTTTAATTTTTTTTATTTTTTTTATTTACAGGGTGAAGAGGGTGTATTTCAAGACTTTGGTGGATGAGGTGCAGGAGCTGGAGGC
The DNA here is from genome assembly GCA_037577475.1 of Chaunax sp. Z400. Lineage (NCBI taxonomy): Eukaryota > Metazoa > Chordata > Actinopteri > Lophiiformes > Chaunacidae > Chaunax > Chaunax sp. Z400. The sequence continues at coordinate 17,279,996 of CM075189.1, forward strand.
TTTATCCAAAGACCCAGGAGCAGTGGTGCATGGAAAGAGGTACAGCTGCGCACCACTTCACCACTCATGTCTTCTTTCCTTAATATTAGATTTACATTTTACATTCATTGTGCTGTTTTGTCCTCAAGTGGACCAAAGCTGGAAAAAAAATCCTTTTCCTAGTCAAAATTAAGCTTTAAGATGGAATTATGTGTAATAATAATAATAACAAGTGTAAATAAAGAACAACAGTTACATTTAGTTACATTTAAGATTTTTTCTTCAACTTGTCAGTTCGGTCATGTTGCTTCTTTTTAGCTGTGATTTACCATTGAACACATTCAAAATGCAGTGTTAATAAAAGCTTACAGTAAGCCAAGAAAAATGCATGAAATCCAGTCGTCCTCACGTCTTGCTTGTCACTGCGGACATGTCCACACTTGCAAACTGGCAAGTAGTTTCCACAATAGCAAATGTTTAAGTAAGAAACCTGCAACTTTGTCTAACAGTTCATGTGACTTTACTCCACTTACTTTACTTCTCTGAAAGCTTTAATGTATCCAACTACATAATAACATGGAAATACCTGAAACCCAAACAAACATGGATGCCTCATGTCACCTCATGTCATGTCAGACAGTCTGCTGTTCAAGGGAATTTAACCCAAACTGAATGGATGTAGTGTTAAATTATAGATATAACCATACAGAGTTGTCTGATGATGGGAATGGTCTCAAGTTGTTAAAATGGGAATCTTTACACTCTCTACCACTCATCCTGTGTGGCAGGAACACCGTCCTACAACTCTATCCCTGTTGTTTTTATTAGTATTAGTAAATCACTGGAGGTTTTAGGCACTTTTTGACCTTATTTGTATACCATTAAAAGTTTTCCTCATTTGACCCCTCACCTTATTGTGTCACTGGTAAGTCCTTCACCACTTGTCACGGTCTAAATTGGCGTCAGTGTTTCTCATAGCTCTCCCTGCCATCAAAGGGAACAGGCTTTACTGGTTGCCGTGGAACTTGATAAGGAGTTGAGGAGCCTTTATGGAAGTTGTGCCCCAGGCAGGTCAGAGTAGGACAGACTGAAACTGATCAATCGAGTTATTAATCCTCTCTCCTAATATTAATTAGATCTAAATTTCCCATCCAGGCTCAGCTTGTTAAATTGGAAGTATTATTATATTTGAAAATTGCTATAAGTATAATTTTTGCCCTTGCCAAATTCCTGCAAAAAAAAAACAACCCTCCAAAATGCAATTGAAGTAAAATTCAAGACATTCCCTTTTAAACACTTATGGTTGTACATTTTCAAGTGATTTTGTGCTCACCGTCATTATAAAAGAATCTTAAAGGTTATGAATCTTATTCTGGCCAAATTGAAGTGAACAGATCATTTGGGCTTTCCTCTTAGCCTCTAAAATATAAACTCACAAAATATCAAGTGTACAGATCGTTCAGAGAGGAGCTGGCATTAACTGGTGGGACTGTAGTTGTATCTAAGCCAAGAGGGCTTCTTGTTTGGTGCTGTTACAGCTGGAAACAGGGAAGGCACCAGGACTCGCCACCAGCTTAAACAGTCCTTAGATATTCTATTAGGGTAAATTCCTAGGATCTGACCCATTAGAAGGAGAGTAGAACCAGTAGTCTTGTACAAGGCTTACCGGGATCTAACACCTTCTATCACAGAATATTGTATTCTTTCAAAGGTTAGTAGAGAAACTGTATGTAGACGCAATAATACTGTAATAAACAGTCCAGATTGACAAATGATGCCTGACAACATAGATATACAAATGGAGACCCACAGAGTTATAGCATATAAATTCATACTGTCTCACTGTATATACAGTATCATTATATGGTCCAATACAATCAGGACTACAGAGTTAGTGCCAATAGAGAGCGTTTTTTTTCTAAATTCTCAAGATCAGCTTCCAGGCAGAATCATCCATAACCTCCCAAAGCCTTAAAAATTCCACAAATACTCCCGATTCCACTGCCAACACCATCCCTATGTGGGAAGAAGAAATCTTTAAATTGCTGCTAAATTGCAGGAGTTTGACTGTAATATCAGTAATCATACCACAAGAGTAGATATCCACCTTTTTCCCTTCCAAATAGTGAATGTCTCATTTTCGAGCAACAGTCCCCCTATATTAAAGCCATTTATTATAAAAACGTATTAGCTTAACCTGGTCTGCTGTGCTCTCGGGGGGCTGAGGCCTGCAGCAGTCATCAACATACAGCAGATCAGTGTGAGATCTCCTGCTGGTTGAAAGTGATCTCCCTGCCTGGCCACTGTCCCAGACCCAGCAGGCTGCGCACACACACACACACACACACACACACACACACACACACACACACACACACACACACACACACACACAAACCCACAAACACACACTCACTGGTATGAAAAAAACATTTTCAGATACAAACACACACATGAATCGCCAATTCCGCAAAAGTGCAAGTAGGAGGGCCCATGTATGCACATAAAAACGTTTATAGAGGACTTGTGTATAAATGCCTTCTGGCTAACATGTTGTTTCAAATATTTCTCTCTCACACACACACACACACACACACACACACACACACACACACACACACACACAGACACACACACACACACACACACACACACACCTTGTTCTTCCCCTGCCTCTCCAGAGTTTTGTCTCCCTACATGGTGTTTGTACCAGCAGGTAGCAGCAGTTGGCAGGTCCATCCACTGTGAGGGTGCTTTGACAGAGGCTTGATGTATGAGTCATTAAATCTGCTCAGCATGATGCTAACACACTGCCTTTTCCTGTGTGTGTAGTTTGACGGAGAGGGCCCAGCTCCTGAAGAACGTCTTCAAGAAGAGCACAGTCAGTTTGTACCGGTCTGACTCCATGCAGCAGAACTTGCTCCGTAAGTTGCGCAATCTTTCTTTCTTTCTTTCTTTCTTTCTTTCCTTCCTTCTTTGCCTCATACCCCAAAACTTCATCTGTCAAGAAAATAAATCTAACATGGTCATATACGAAGCGTCACTACTCCTCCTCTGACACATATGGTATCTCTAAAGCCCCCATGGTATCTTGCCCTTCGGTAAGGCTATGCAGTAAACCTCTGTTCGTCCTAATTCTCTTCATAAATACCCTGCAGTGACCAAATGCAGGAGAACACACATCAGTAACTGTGTCTGCAAGCAGCTCCACCGTGTCAGAAGCTACGCCGTCTTTATATCTAAACAACAAGCTACTTACATGAACCAATGGATGAGTGATTTTCATGATGAGTGCGGAGGGCTGGATATTGAATCTCAAAACTTTTTTTAAACAACAGAGAAGTAAAAATACATGCAATATATGCATATTTGTTCAAATTGTTTTCTTATTCTTTTATTATTACATTTTGCCTGATTTAAATCACAATTTATCTTAATTTTCCAATGTGCTCTATTTTTTTTAGACACATTTCTGTTTTTTTTTATACGGTTGTTTCAAATAAGACGACATCAAACATTAGAATATGTAGAGCATATTAGGCAGGATATAATGTTACATTAGGAGGATGGAATTATTAATATTTTCCCTCCTATCCAGTAATAAGTAAATTTAGCCTCTGGTAAATTACAGGAGCGGATGCACAAACAGGCTTGATGTTATTATTTTTAATGTATTATTTACTGCTTATTATTCATCCATAATTATGTAATAATTACTGGGAGAAAAATCAAGGCTTCACAGACTGAATTAAATTAACTGCCCAGCACAGGTGATCTTGAAATCCTCCCACCTCCCCTAAAGAAATCAATCTTATTCACATAATTCACATACTACTAAACGTGTTTGGTGTTCTGTTCTCTTTTTCTTTCCTTTTTCTTTGTTCTGTTGTGTCCTTTGCCTGATCAGTTTGTGTTTTGTTTGTCTCATAGGTGGGGATGAGACTGTTTCTGTGTGATACCTTTTTAAATTTCATAATTCAAACCTCACCCTCTCTAGCTCCCCGATAGACGCCTCTCTCCCGTCTTTACTTCGTCACTGACTTCCTGTCCTTGCTCTTCTGTGCCTGGTGTGTCGTGAGCTGAGCTCAGTAGAGCAAGATAACGATGAAATGAAATGATGAAATTTCACGCTGTTATTCCCCCACAATGCACTCATCTTAGCGGGGTCCTTTGAACTTCCCCGCTGGCCTCCAGGTACTGACCGAGTCATTTGACACCTGAAGGTGAGTCAGGGTTCAAAGGTCAGAGAGGGAACCCTGTAGAACAGTCTAGGAGGTAGACCTCAGAGCTGTTTTTATACTAGAGATAGAACTTTTCGGGGAGCTGGGATTGTTTGTTTTTTTAAACTCCTTTTAGTGTTTTATTATCATCATATTTATTTTAAAGGTATAGTATGACATTTTGGGAAATAGGATTATTTGCTGTCATGCTGAAAGTAAGTAGAAGTAAGAAGAATTGTTTTTATCAAGATGGTTAGAAGAGGGAGGATTATTGATTAGTGGATGCTTCACTCTGTAGTAAAATCTTCTAGTACTATATGAGAACTACAAACTTGGGTTAGTTACGGTCAGCAGCCTCTTAGCTTAGCCTAGCATAAAGACTGGAGACTTACTCCCGACCAAGTGAGTTTTTATGCTGATTAAATAAATGTAATAACATGTAAGTGAGATTTAGAGATGCCGATGGATTATATCTGGACTGAGAGAGACCGAGTGCTGTTCTCCTTTATGCTAAGCTAAGCTATCCAGCTTCATATTGCCTGCACAGATATGAGAGTGGTACTAATCTTCTCAACTAACTCTCAGCTAGAATGCAAATAAACATAATTCCCAAACTGTTGAACTATTGCTTTAAGTTTGTGTTTTTGTTAATTGTTCAGTTTTTTTTTTAAATATAAGTTTTTACTCTAACCTTATTTTTAAATGCTTCGATCCTGTTTCAGATGGCTATGCCTTCTCTCAAGATGAGAACGGAGTGGTGTCTCAGTCTGAGGTCATCAGAGCTTACGACACCACAAAACAGCGGACCAATGAGTGGTGAGCCGCCGGCCTATCTGGAGCCAACGACGGCCATTCTGATGGCGGCATATTGAAGCTTGATGGGGAGAAGACGAGGTACGAGTGCGTGCCTCCAACACTGACGGGATTTTTGAACGTGATTATAAAATCGACGGGAGACTGATTTTGAATTGTCTTTGTAAACGAGGAAAGAAAAACAAAATGTGTTCACAATCAGCTGTAATTGTGCGTCCGGCAGACATGATGAGCACTGTGCTTTCTTAGTGGTCTGAAGTTCTTCACTGTTCTTGCTCAGTTTGTTAAAGTGAACATCTCCTCACTGTTGAAAATCATTTCAAGCCATTGATTAAAATCATATTCCTGAACACTGTTGTTATAGAACTTAAAACACTGGACAATGATTAGTTGTAGAGGATTTGAACTTGTCAAAGATTGCCAAAGAGCAGTCGTGTGTACAATCTTCTAGGTACTAGTGAATTCGGAAATCTTTAAACCAAATGTAATCACACTCCTGAGTGTATTCCTGCACCAAATGGACCACTTCAGAGCAGACATTTGTAATATTTGAATATTATTTTTGCACTTAATGAAGCATCTATTGTGTAAAGCCTTACATTAACTCATGCCTTTGTACTTGTTCTTTTTTCTGTTTCATTTTTAAAAGTCTGTAGATATCGTGCCTGTTTTTTTTTTGTTTGTTTTTTTCTTTTCCTTTTTATGTCTGTTTTTTAAAGTCGCTTCTCTCAACCTACCATAGTCCTGTTTCCACTGTTTTAACAGCAGAAGCCTTGCTCTTGACAAATAACTGCATTCCACACATCACACCTGTCTCAATAATCACAACAGTGCCTATATCCAACTTTTCCCTTGTAGAAGAAAAAGATAGCCAAGAATAGTTTTGCCAGCCTGCTTAGACCAGTGCTCCACACACACACACACACACACCTGCTGAAGACAAGATCACTGTCTCCCCACCACAATATTGCACTCATACAATGTGAAATCTACAGAGTGCCTTGTGGCACATGTATAAAGTAAGATTTGTTCCTGCAGAGGTGGACGGGAGTCTCTCAGAAGGTCCTGTTGAAGGTCCCAGTGGTGATAGTGTTTCCCTTAAAATGGAGATTTTATCCTTCTAACATAAGTGCCATTAGCTTAAGGGAGAGAGAGAAATATTAGCCAGGAAAACTCCACGACAATATCAAAACGACTTTGTCTCTATAGTTATTTTGTGGATTTGTATTTTTATATTGGAGATGTATGAATTTTGCATTGACTGGCTTTGTAATGAACTGTCTGTAACTTTTTTTTGTTTTTAAACTGGCAGGATAGAACAGATCGAATGAGGGAACCGAGCTTTCTTAAATGTCTTGTTATATTGATATGAATATTGTTACAGCTTCGTTTATTAATAATTGTAATGCCTGTGTGATTGCTTTCTTCTCCCTATGGGAGATCAGATTTCCGATGGTGTGTGTGTGTGAATAATGTCTGTCAGTTTATTGTCTGCATGTGCATGTGTGTGTGTGTGTGTGTGTGTGCGCGCGAGCGTGTGTCATCTCTACTGTGTTTTAGGTCTGTGTATGCATGTCTGTGTCCTCTATGTGAGACTGGGAGCTTCTGGCATTGCAGTCCTCCTAGTGTGAGTCTTTTATGTGTGTGTATGTGTGTGTGTGTGTGTGTGGTGACGCTTGCTCCAGTTGTCCGTCTGCACGACTCCAGGTATAGCTATAGTGTATTACTGTGTGTTGATGCATGGCCCATATAGGAAAGTGTGAGTGTGGTATGACTGTGCGTATGGTTGTGTTTGTGGTCAAACTCGACTGTGGGAGTTTCTGATGCTCCGCGCGCTTCAACAGGAGATTTTACACAAAGCACTCAATGTACCTTTGCAGTAGTGAGTATCTGGTATTTTCTGGTTTCGGTATAGGATTTATTTTCAGTGTATGTCTGTAACCTGTTTTCTTCATGCAGTGTACCTTTGCTTTACTGGAAAGCTCTTTTGTGTTTCTTAGCTTAGTGAACTTTTGATCCTTTCCCCCCCCCCCTCCTGGTCTTAAGTGTTAAAATTGAATTGGTTATCATCTTGTCCAAAAGGTACAAACTACTGAATGTGGAAGGCTTGGGCTGTTGCTTTCTTCTGCGAGAAAAGATAAAACACACGTTGCTGTCTGTGAAAGTCGTGAGCTGCATGAATGGATAACACAAACTGTTCTCTGAAATGTTTACTGTACTGCTTTGATTCTTCCTCAAATATTGATCACTTCACAAAAGAGAAAAAAAGCACCTTTAACTCTTCTTTTCAGTATTTTGTTTCTTTTCCGTCACTTTGTGCAATGATTGTTCTGCATGTTGGGACTGCAAACTACTAAGTGTTGTCTTTTACTGCCATGAAGGACTACTAAAATAAACTTTACAGTCATGGAGGAACAATGTGAACATCATTGCTATTTATTCTGTGCATTTGCAGGTTTGTAATCATAGTGTCATCTTGGGTCAGTGTGGCGACAAACAGGACATGTAAGAGCCTAAACAGGAAAAGGCAGGGAGGAGCATCGCTCTGCATGCAGGACAAACAAATGAAACCAATAGAACCCTTATTCGTCATGGTGGTGGGGTTTAGTTGACTGCCAGGGATCCAAACATATAGTGATGCTCGCGTTTAAACGGACCCAATTTTAATTTCATGTTCATCAGGTTACTTTTACTAAATAAGTCAGGGAGCCATTTTTATTCTTATACTATTGTGGGAAATTAATTTATTCTAACAACAATTTGTTCCCAACAATCTATCAGCAACAATCCATAATTCATATCCAATGTGAGGATGCTATGTTTTATATTTTATTTATAAATTAAACATCTTTGACTTTTGGACTTTTCGTCAAAGACATTTTAAGACGACACCCTGAGCTTAAGGATGTTTTAATATATTTTATATTTATTTTATAAACCAAACAATAAATCAAGATCATCAGATTTATACAGATAATTATAAATATGTTAGTTTTGGCCCTGAAACCACTTGGGGGAAAAAAACAAAAAAACTTGCAACCAAATAAACTTGCATCATTTAATGAAGAAATGAAGTAATTGCAAGCGAAGAGCACCTTGTGTGTCTGTTTACAGTGTTTGATCATTCTTGTTCCATTATTGTGATGTTTCGTATTTTGACATTTGTGATATTCTGCTTTGGGAGTGCAGAAGTTATCATTCCAGTGTGTTCTATGAATATTTAACTCGTTATCACACTACCAGAATACACACTGTAGCGATACTCCCATATACTGGTGATGGACCTGTGATCAGTCAGAATATTTATTTATTAGCTGCATCACAACATCTTGGACTGGATAACATACATGCTTCTTTTCCTGTGTGCGTGAGTAGGAAGTGTGAATCCAATGCAGAAGTACGAAAATGGCCACTAACTAACAAAAACTACTATAAAAAGAGACACTAATGAAACATAAATACATTTTATTTATAGCTAGTTGTAGTAAAAAGGCCGATTGTAAGTGGTTTTGGTTTCCTGAAAAGATTGAAATGCGTTGTTCTTCTCGTCACCACTGTGATATGAATAATTTATGGAGGGTTTTGTTACTAGAAGAATGCGATTTTTCAGAAGCTCAGGACCCAAAAAAATATGAAATTCCAGTGAAACCCATGAGTCAATAAAGTAAAAGCCTTCAGTGTGTGAGGAGTAAAAATCAGGATACCTGCCTTCATGGAGAACTTCGGGAAAGAAGCTGAACATTTTTTTTTTTTTTTAGGCCTAGGAGAAACGTAAAGATGCTAACTTTCTAAAAGATTCAGGAAATGCTATTAAAACTTGTTCACAACTCGGAGGTTTCCTTTTATAAGCGGGGCGTGGAATTTGGGGACTGGAATCCGAACCGACAGCCGCAAGTAAACCTTGACGGCGAATTCAGTCGTATATCTGATCACTGATCAGTTTGTGATATAACAGTCCAGTGATGACAGACTGAAGGGAACCCTGAGTGTAGCAGCAAACGTCCTCAGACTGAACAACAGGTTTCATGAGACACTGATTGCCGAGTCTATTTCACAGTCAGACAACCGGAGAACAGAAAGGTCTTTGTTGAGACTTTGTCATACCTGTTGCTGCAACCTAAACCTCTATTTCTGGGGCGAGTTGTTTTTAACACTGTGACCATACCATGCTCATTGGACACTGACAATGACTGATCTCAGCGCTGCATTCCTTCTGTGAAGTCTGGCGCAAGAATGAGCGACAGGTAGGGAGCTGCTGTGCCGTCCCAGCCGCTCCGGTTTCCTTTATGTATGAGCGATGATGAGGCCTCTTTCAGAGCGCAGGCTTTTTTTGTTTCTGCTCAAATGTCAAAAATGTAGTTTACGAGACGTTTCTTCACATATATCAGTGCACAGAGGGTACTCAAAGACAGCTCTTTATTTGCTCTAAATTGGAAAATCAATATGATCCTGCTATAATGCCTGTACAACATATTTAAAAGTTCACATTTCCTCAAAAAATTTAAATGTCCTCTGTGTATCAGGTCCTCTACTTTTTCGGAGGTCCTTGCGATTGTCAAAAACAAATCATCTCCCCGGTTTCCAGTTGTGTTTCTAAATGATGTACGGCGCTCAAAGTCTCGGGGTGACGGTGCCAGTGCCATGTAGAGTTAACTGTTTTTAAAAAAGTGATAAACGGGCGAGATTTTCATCAGTATTGTAAGCTGTCAACTTTAAAAACAGCCTGTATAAAAAATCAAATGTAGGCCAGTGAGGTCTGGCTCCAATCATAGATAAAAGTGCACAATATGAAAAGCTGTCACTGCCCCTAAACAGGTCTGTCGCTCTGTCCTGTGATGCAGAGGGAGAAACACCTCAGGCTACGTTGCTTTACCACAGATGCTTTGTTGTACTTCATCCCTCGTCCTCCTGAGTCCTGAGTCCTGAATCCACTGAGCCAGCTGAGGCCTTCAATCCAAAACACCAGCTACGTTGCGTCGTGTTTTTTTTTCCTTTTCGACTCAAATCCCACCTTCAAACATTTTTGTAATCCCCCTGTTTCTCCTGCTGGGAGCTCTGTCAGCTCTGTCCGAAGTCAGCGAAGCCTTTGGCTACTGTGAAGACGTCGGGCTGCAGAGGGAAAAAGTACTGCTGCGGCAGGAGGAAACTGGTACTCTGAGAGGGGTGAGGGCCCACGGAGGACTGGTGGAGCTGCAGCTGGGTGTGGGCAGAGGTGTGTTGGACGCCACCTGACATGGGCACTGGTGGGGATGTATAGGGGGGAGGTGGAGGCGGAGGCAGAGTCTGAGGGGTCTGGGTTGGGGTGGAGGCTGACGAGGAGACCGTGGCCGACACGAGGCAGCCGTGCTGCTGCTGCTGCTGCCCCTGACCTCCGAGAGAGAACCTCCGCATGGAGCTGCCGCCTCCTGCCGAGCTGGAGCTGGTGGTGGCTGTGCTGGACTGTCGGGACGGGGCCCGGAGGCTCGGGGGAGCGGTGGTGAGGATCATGGGGATGGTTTCGCCCTGGCAGCTACGCAGGGAGAAGCGAATGGGCTGTTGGGTCGGCTGCTTGGGCCGCAGGCAGGTGCAGCAGTAGACGGCCACCAGAGATCCAACCACGACGAAGGCAACAAAGATGCTTCCCACCATTAGGAATGGCACATAGACGGGTTCTGGAAGGGGAAACGCAGACACGTTAGGATCAGAGGAAGCTCCTCCTTGGGACTGAAAGCTGCAGGTTATTCAAATGTGTCTGCATGTAAGGATCCAACATAAATAGTGCTCAGATTTTCCAGTTTCATTTCCCCCGGAGACACAAAAATAACAGCTGAAAAACTGAATGAATCATAAACACATTTTTTCTAACACTTCACGTTAATCTCTTGCATTTACAAGCCTAATATAAATTCTTAATAGAGTATGACATAGCCTTTTGTACTAGTGAGCAGATATAAAGACAGTTTAATTCTTTAATAATCAGTATTTGCCTTTTCAACTTGTCAAATGACAACAATTGTATTTTACTATATTGTAATCCATTATCTGTATAAACACAAGCCTCAAAACAGAGTTATCCTAACAAAAATAAGCATTTAATTTCATTGCAGTGTGTGTAAAAATGAAATGTTCCTAAATGAGGTTAAAGTGAAGTGTTACCCAGCTGGTCAGTGCTTTAAGATTGGGTTACCGCTGCAGGTAATTTCTTTAATGCCTTAACAGTAAACCTTAATAGACTTATTCTTGCTGCAAAGCACAAACAGCTTAGGTTACACATAAAGCCCAATCGCACTCTGAGAGGAAATAAGCCAGTGTTTATTTATTTTGAAAGGATAAAAAAGGAAATTGCGAGCACACAGTCCATTAAATTAAAGTTCCACAGCTTATCTGTTCGGGAAATTTGAAGAAAACTGGTTAAACCTTGAGGGTTAAAGTGGCCTAAAGGTTCCATAATTAACAGAGGGCTGATGCAGCCCTTCGAGTATGTTAAGTGTTTTAAGAAGCCAAAGACAATGAGTTGCTGTCTCATAATGTTGAAATTACTTTGGTTGCTAAACTGGTGAGCTTTCAACGTTTGTTTGTGGAAGAAAGTTTTAATCCATCTCTAAGAAAACCCCTCGTGCATTTTGAATTTTTGTTTTAATTTCTGCACAAACATTTCTAAATCATTACTTTAAAGAGCAGTGACATAAATAAAAAAAACGCTTCACACTTTTCTTTTTACCTGTCTGGGATGAGGTCATATAGACAGGATCGAATACTGGGAATAAATGAAAATACCAGTAATTTAACTGATATTCATTAATTACATATCGATGACATGAGGAAAAAAAAGTTTTTCCCTACAACTTTGAACACATTAATATTGATCCCGTGTTACAATGTTGGCCATTTCTCATAACTTCATTTGACAGCACTGAAACCTGCTATAATCTGTCTTTACTGTTGTCCTAATTTATTCTGTACTGAGATTCAGAGCTCAGCAGTTTGTACTAAACTCTCCTAAAAGATCAAGACTAAATAAGCCACAAATTAAACTAGACATGCGCATGTATCTTTCCGCATTTGTCTACTTTATTTAAACTCCATTGAAGCTGACAGTCGATTTTTTTTTTTTTTAAACTACTCTTACGCGCTGCAAACTCCGTGTTGTCCACCTCTCTGTCGTTGGTGCAGCTGCCCTGGTCCAGCCGTGCGTCCGCGGCCGCGCAGCAATAACGCAGCGAGCAGGAGCCGCAGCACACGGTGGCGTCCATGGTGTCAAAGTCCTCCGGACACTGGAAGCCCTCATGATAATTCCCATTAGCGTCCAGCCATCCGTGGCAGTACTCCCCCTGTGCGTCCGATATCCGCAGGTTCCAGGTCAGATATCCGAGCAGCAGGCAGTTCAGCAGGCGCACCATCCCGGCAAGCCGCTGGCGTTCGTGGTCCCCTGCGTCCTGAAGACTTCAGCTGCCGGACACCGAGTTTGTCAGTCAGGGTTAGCGGCTCCTCATTGAGATTAATTTACTGACAGAGAAACTCAGCGAATGGATCCCAACATGTAAAGTTATGTTACCGTCATCTTTACCACCACCCGCGCCGTTTTGAGCCAACATGGAGCAAAACTGGAGAATCCAAGATTAAATCTCCTCCTCAAGATAATTAAACGTCTCATCCAAACATGCAGGAGTCAAACAATCTGCCCCTGGTTTCTCTCTAGTCTCCCCCTTTAATCGAGCGACTTCTGAGGTCGTTCGTTCGTGTCGATGCAGAAGTTTTGCGCCCTCCTCACTGGAGACTCGCTGATTTTGTGACCCCCCTCCCCACGCGCGCACGTAACTCCCGTTCACCAGACGTGCGCGTTCACGAGGCGCAGCGGTCCCAGTGTTGCAAACTCAGAGCCACGAATGGGCCCAAATAACATGCATGAATTATTCTAATGTCTTTAATTACCCTCAATTTAAGATATCTATATTGTCCCTTTTAGATATTTTATTTATTTATGGTTTATTTGACGGGCACAGATACAGTATACATAGATAAACCTATAAAATACAAGTAATCATAGTGTTTATAGTGAGTATTTACAACATTCATCCCTAGAATGGCTCTTAGAATGTCTAAGAGAATGAGCAGTGAGATAAGAAAAAACAACAACAAGGTAAAGTGAGTACAAGGTACGGTAAAACACACATTTAAAAACGTTACAGAAATAAGGAGAAATAAAAGTAGACATGAGAGCATGTTTGTTGCTGGATTATGTGAAGTATGCGGAAGATTTCATGTGATCAGCGAGTTCCAGGACTTTGCTCCTTTTCATGGAAACAGTGATCTGAGTGAAAGATGTTTTACAGACTGGAACTTTACAGTTTGGAACTGGAAACATGTCCAGGATGTACCCCACTACTGCGAACTGGGATAGGCTCCACTCATCAATGATTGAATCCTTTTTTTGTAACTTATTGGTCTGGCGCCCCCTTGTGGCGCTACAAACTTTTATTCCTGCAGGCCTCCAGACACGCTGCCACACCATCCTGGAGGATTTCGAACATTACGGTAGATTCTAACTTTGATTGCAGACAGTTGGCTTTTTTGAATAGCTACTTTGCAAAAGGGATGGGTCTAATTATTGATCAGAAGAATAAAACCTTCAGAGTCATAACCCAAATCTTAAATAGTTTCTTTTTTAGTTCATTATCTCACCCAATCATCATTTTCATCATTTAGATAAAGCAAAAATAAATATCTGAATATTTTTTTTACTGCTCTATAAATGTTCTCAGTCTGGTTGTGGGCAGCCTTTTGCGCTCATGTCGCCTTACAGATGCTTTGAGCTCAGCAGCAAAATGGCCTCTGCCTTTTCATTTGTCGGATTTGGCTCTGCGTTTTTTTTTGTTTTTTTTTCCTCTTTCAGATTTCCAGCTGCTAATGCGCCCCGTTGTTCTCTGTATGGATGTTGGCTACAAAGGAGGCCGGCAGCGGCGCACAAGTCCCGCCTGTATTTCCCTCTGAAGGAGTCTCAGTGTCGGCGTTCCCGATTGGGGATTGGAGCTGCGGCTTGTCAGTAAATTAGCCCACCCTTCTCACTGTGCATGAGACAAACCGAGCCAGACAGTGACGAGTGACGGATCTGATTCCCTAGTCATTAGCTGCCTGTCGTACTAGCACGCCATCGACCCGGAACCATCCATCTAGCGAGGGATGGAGGGAGAGATGCAGCCCGCAGATGAAGGGCCCTGCGCGCCGAAGATGTGCCGACAACAACGGGGTCCGTACAGCACCATGAAAACCTTCCAGAGCAAGCGCTCCTTGGACAAGTCGCGGTTTGACAGGTCCGCTGTGGTCGAGGTGCCGCTGTTTGGCGACGGGCATCACTTCACTTTTCATCCCGAGCAGGCGCATCATTTCCAGCTGCACCAGCACCAGCGTCTGCAGCAGCTCCACCAAACCGCCATCAGCAGCAGCCAGCATCACCACCCGACGCCTCAGCAGCAGCAGCAGCAGCAGCACCATCAGCATCGTTTCCCATGTGAGAACAGGCCGAGCAGCAGAGTCCCGACATCCACCTCTGCGCCGGCGGCCAGCGTGGCGGCGACAGCAGCTCCTGGTACCCAGCAGCGGCGCGTCAGCAGCGGCAGAGCAGAGTCCAGATTCTCTCCAGACTGCACCTACGGTATCAGCTCAGGTGGGCTTTCAAACTTGTTCAGAGAGAGGGATGATGGGGAGTCCTGGCCTGGTAGTTTTATTCATTAGGACCTGGGACAGGCTAATCTGATGTCCTGAGAACTGGTTTAGATTTTACATTTTGCAGCCCATATATGAGCGTACATCATACAGAACCAGTAAAAGGTGATTAATAGCAGGAATCTCTTTTGTTTGGTCTACATCACCTGTGCTTCATGTCTGTTTTTTTTTCCTTCATTTCTTCCCTTTTTCCTCCTGCCAGCAGTGATTGATTTGCTGTTAAAAAATTAGGTAATTTGTCCGTCTGTGTGTGTGTTTACTTGCTCACATTGTTCTGTGCTCATTTTTCTCCTCAGAGGCCTGTGCAGTGCTCAGGAAGAAATGTGTTCCTGGTGTAGAGAGGGTGGGTCCATGGGAACCAAGATGAAAGCAATGAATCTAATCCTGGCAGTTATGAAATTAAAGATTAGCCATCTCATCTTCTAATCAGATATTAATCTCTTTATCACTGCTGGCAGCACAGAGTCAATTTTGCCGCTGGTTATTGTCGCTTCACAAACAATCAAGCTTTCGGTCTGAGCTGGGGGCTCCACTCTGGCCTAATCTAAGATCTAAAGTCACTTAGATGAGAATGCACGAATATGTGCATGAGGATTTAAAGGTTTGATCTAAAAATAAAGTATCATATCTTTATCCCACTACGATCAGTGAAAGCTAGGATGCCAGGGAGCTTGTCTCTGCCATGCTGGGGGTGGAAATGCCCCATTGGCCACATGCAAATAGCACTGCTGGTTGTGACACCTCGGTGCTAATAGCACTTTAGTCAGTAAAAACCAGCCTGATTCCTTTTTAGTTTAAAGCCCAGATTTCAGAGATCTTGGCCCATTGATTGCATCCATTCCGGCACGCACATGATCCTGATTTCACTTATTAAATAGTAATACAAATTAGATTTTCCCCGTGCCAGTGAATCCTCCCATATAACACAAGATGCATCATCCAATCCCAACTAAATGTGCCATGTATTCATACTGATTCTGACACATCAGTTTGTTTTTATCCACACAACTGGGGCAGCTTATTGACCCTCTCATGGCAGATTTTTAAAAGAAAACAACAACAAAAAAACAAAAACGTAATGTCCTTCTCATGAGGAGAAGCCCCAGAGACTCTGGGACTCGGCAATCAGTTCAACACACAATAACACAAATTGCATTGCGATGCCTTTCTCAAAGAGTTTTGATTAAAATAAATGGAGCTCATAAATTTGCCTCCGCCGAGCGTGTTGTTTTTAATGAAATTTCGTGAGGCTCTGAGCTCACATTGCCACAGAGCTGGTGCAGGAAGAGAAGGAGGTGTGGTGGTGGTGTGTGGGTGGATGAAGGGGCTGATATCAGATACATCTTGATGGGTAAACAATAAAAGTGACGCATATGCGCCGGGCTGATAGACACGTCTGAGCTGGTGGCATTCGCGGTGCATGCGTATACTTGTGTGTGTGTGAGTCTGTGTGTGTGTGTGTGTGTGTGTGTGTGTGTGTGAGGGCAGCGTTAATCATTACATCGAGGTACGTTTGAGATCATCTCATTTAGACGTGCCCAGACTACCAGGGAAACTATACACCGAGGCTGGATTCTGGACCGTAGATCTGTGCTGGTTTTCTTTGCTCGGCTGGGTTTGGTCACAGCAGATATTGCGACTTTAGAGTTTATTGACATCTGAATAAATCAGTATAATCAAGCTGACATTTCTATGAACAGAGGAGCCAACTGTGTGCAGCTGTGATGGAACAGCTTTGTAAGAAAGGGAAGAAAAGGGAGGAAGAAAGAAATTAAAACCGGTGGCCAAAACACAGAATCACTCATTTCCTTTCCTATTGGAAACTTTCATTGGAAGTTTCAGCAGTGGTAGCAACATGACGCTAGTGCTGTCAAGGTCTTGTGAACATTACAAGTTTTGAACTTCCGTCTGCTGTTTATGGCCTCATTGACCTGAGCTCATATCTCTTGGCCCCTTACTTTTCTGACTTTTCGGATTAACAAATATGATTTAATGCTATTAAATAGAATGCATTGCTGAAAATTAAACTAATTGCTCCCAAACCTTTTTGGCTCAAGATTAAAGCGCTAAAGAAAAATGTTCCCTCCAAACATCTAATATGATTTAGAAAGAGAGATTTTCAAAGAGTTCAAATTGAAACTTCGTGTAGCAAAACATTTGCTCGTCTCTCCTGATTTACTGATCATCTCATGACCCGTCAGATTTATTGACTGACCACGTTCTGTCTTCTGACTGCTGCAGAGAATCGTCTCATCCTTGATGCCTTTGCCCAGCAATGTAGCAGAGTCCTCAGCCTCCTCAACAACGGCCGTCTCCTGGAGCCGTCCTCCTCCTTCACCTCTAACATCAAGCTGGAAGACGGGCCGGCGGAGGTGCAGGGCCTTCACTGCTCCTCACTGGGGAAATCTGAACCTGAAGAGAGCTCCTCCACCACCACAGACCCAGAGGAGGAGGCGCAGCAAAGCCATTTAAGCCAACAACAGACCTCTGCCATTCTCCGCATCTTCACAGACTCCCTACAGAACTATCTGCTCTCAGGGCCTCAGCAGCAGCAGCAGCAACATCTGGCCGCACCTCTGGAGGATGAGCAGTGTCCGTCAGCAGAGCCCGGCTCAGGGGAGTCTCCAACGAGACACAACCTGGGAGGCTGGGGCTCACCGACTCCATCGGAGTCGTACGGCCACCCGTCATCCACGCTGCCTGAGGAGGAAGAGGAGGAGGAGAGCTGCTGTCCACGCTGCCTGGAGTTGGAGCAGGAGGTGCTGTCCCTGCAGCAGGAGAACGAGGAGCTCCGCAACAAGCTGGAGAACATCCCAGGTGCGGTAATGAAAGTCAAGCCTTCACAGGGGTTTGATTCTTTTCTTTAGGGTTTAGGCTTTATAGATTGGTGACAAATTAAAGCAGAGATTTTGTCCCACCAAGAACTACCAGACCAGCTCCTTGTCCTTACGACTCTAGAGGGTTTAACTCTCTTTTTTCTAACAGAGATTTAGCATTTGGTGTCAGGGGTGGATTTTTTTTAAATTTTTTTTTTTTAATTTTTTTAACAATTTTGGGGCTCAAGGCAAACTCTAGCATTGAAAATGTTTGCATTGGCAGTGGTAGAACAAGCACTCAGGTCTCTTATTTATTTAATTAAATAATCAATAAACAACAATTTAAAAATTGCAGAAATGTTATCAACAAAATTTACCGACATTTACTTAGGATCCTTTCAACACTGAGCTCATTTAAATAACACACTGTTGAATAGTTTAACTAAGGCTGTAACCTGAGACTTTGACTCATGTCACAAAAATGGAGCGAAAAATGCATTATTGTTTGCTCTTCCGCTTTTTGGAGCTCTTTTAAATGATCATGAATAATAAATAAGTAACAGAAACTACACTGTAAAGGCTCACCACATCTTTTTTTAACCTAAATTCAGATGAGAGAAATTAGCCTCTTATTAAAAAAATTATACACATAAATGAGTAGCTTCTTATTCTCCCTCTACTCTGCAGCTATTTAAATGGTTCTGATGAATAAATCATCCATTTATGTGCTAGTTCCTGCTGTAAGTTATCAAAGGCCTGTTGTATTAGTTATGAGAAGCAATCTTTTAATGCCATGTTCCCTGTTTAAAAAAACAAAAACGTTGGAGAGGCAGCCTTCTGTGTGAAAAAGTTGGGATAACATATCTTATAAAATGTATTTGTATCAATACTCCTACACCTCAATTCTAAATAATCTTGAATATTTTGAAATTACAGTTACATACCTGTAACGGGTCATGTGTCAGGTTTTTTGTCCATCATGAAGCCTTTGGGCCCATCTATCGATCTAAAGTCATCTTTTAAATACCAGTCTAAGAGCCTGATGCTGCTCTTTATTTTCTGACATTCAAAATAAACTGTGCATCTGCATGGTCGGTTCAGCTGTGCACGTTCAGCACGGACAGCGCTCTTTATTACACTGTCAAAATACGAATACACTCTAAAAAATATCAATAAATGAATAAATAATTTACACAGTGAATCAACTGAGCTGCAGAAACACACTTATTATACTGACAGCTCGGTTTAAGTCGGATCCTCGTTACGTTTGCTTCACGTTCAGCATCAGCGCTGATGATGGTTTTAATGTGATCAGAGATGTGTTCAGATCAAAACCAGGATCAGTGAAGAAAAGGAACACGACGACGTTCCAGACGGATGGAAAGTCACCGTGGGGATATTTGCACAGCTGCATTTTCATTTTGACTTCTCTCATTCAGCAAACAGATGCTTTGATTTATTACTTGCAGCTAGATTTTAAATGGTTTGCTTCTATTACAGAATAAATATTTGGTGAAATTTGCAATTTAATCATAAAGGTTTGTGCTTTTGTGCAGTTCCCTGTCAAAATGTTCTCGACTACTTTAAGACTGTTCTTGAGTTCCACAACCAGCTGGTCCAGCCGATGCCAGAGGAGCAGCTCACTGAGGTGAGGAGAACAGAGACTCCTGTACATCATGCAGAACGACCTGTAGCCATATGTGATTAACTCCTAATCATTTTAATTGTACATTTAAGTGGTGTGAAAGTGTGGACTCAAAGAAAACTCTGCTTCTACAGGAAGAAGAACGACACACAGTATTTGAGGTATGTATTCTCATTTATTTAAACTAGATTAAATTATGTTTTACTCCATGAAAGCTACATCTAAAAGGCTTAAATTCATATCAAAGCTGATAAAACGAATCAAATTCAGAATAAAATAAACATGTGAAGCGGCATGAAGAATTAAACCACAGTGCAGTAATGCTTTATAGCTGAACTCCCCGTCTTCCTCCCTCCTTGCAGGGTAGTAAACAGCTGCTGGAGAACTATCCTCTCTTCATCTCTAACAAGCAGTGGGACGAAGCCGTCAACTCCTCCAAGAAGGATGGCAGACGACTGCTGCGCTACCTGATTCGCTACGTCTTCACCACAGATGAGCTGAAGTTCTCCTGCGGTTTGGGCAAAAGGAAGCGTTCAGTCCACTCAGGAGATCCAGGCCTGGAGCGGCGGCCACTCAACCCCGTCAAAGTCAGCTGCCTCAGAGGTACAGGGCCTGGAAAAGGCTGGTGATTGAGAAGAGGGTTTTTATTCAAACACCGAAAAACATGATTATCTGACAACTGTCTGCATCTAAAATGTAACTCAGTGTTGTTTGAATGATGCAGTGTCATATTTATTTGAGTGCTCTACATCTATGCCCCATGTTTCACAACTGGAAAGCAGTGGTTTTAAAGCGAGCTCATTATTTATGCCTACATAACGATATTTATCTGAGTTCTATGAAACTGAGACTTTATAAGCAAATGTGGACCAGATGAGGTTTTTATATGACAGATCTGAATCTTTGCACAATATAAAAACAAAATATGGGACATCAAACTGAATCAGCACGGTTTCAGCTACAATCTAATTTTAGTTCACGTCTGTATCATTATTATTTGTTATCTCTCACTTGTGAATTTTCTGTGAGCCCTGTAAAGTCTGGATCACCAGATCTGGAATATTTATTTGAACCAGGTCATACTTTTTTTCAAAACTTTTTTTTTTGGCATTTTGCCTTTATTTATATAGGACAGGTGAAGTTATGACAGGACATGGGGAGAGAGGTGGTTGGGTCTATGCAGAATTTAAGATTGAGCATTAATACCTGTGATTTAAATGTCACCTGAGATTGTCCTTTTGTTAAACAATTATTTACTATTCAAACTCTTCTTGCCAGAGTTCATCCGGATGCACTGTGCCTCAAATCCAGACTGGTGGATGCCCTCAGAGGAGCAGATCAACAAAGTGTTCAGCGATGCCGTCGGCCACGCACGTCAGGGCCGAGCGGTCGGTACGTTCCTGGGCAGCAGCGGCAGCAGCACCAGCAGCCTCTATATGGACGGCTTTGACGGACATCTGTCACAGGACGAGCTGTATTTAAAAAGCTGCCAGAATGGCCAATCTGACTGAAGTTAAAGGAGGAATCAAAAGACAAATGCCGGAAATGTAGCTGTACAACAACATATCTCTAAACACTGACCTAATCCTGTCACTTTACCGAGTGAAGAAAACATTCCAGACGTTTATGAAACCATATATAACAAGTCTCTCTGAAGCAGTTCCTATTTTTAGTTTTGTAGCTTTTTGCCATTTTTGTACTTCGAATTTTGTTTAGTCCAAATTTGCCTCTGAAGGAAGGCTTTAAACACAAAATTTGAGTCTTCCATTTGCTACTTTTTCTATAGTTTGTTATTTTGAGCGGTTATGTCACTCTTGATGAATATATATTTGTGTTTTGGGGATGAAATCCCAGTGAATGTTTTCACAGTTTACATCATACCGTAACCCTCCGTCGCAGAAAGTAGCATTTAATGTCTTTCTGCTCAATTCTGTCATTGGCTAAGCACCTTTACTTGCAACCTTTCTACAGGAGTGCCTCTGAGGAAGTCGTGTTTGTTCGCTGTAATCTTGGCATCCGTGCTGTTTTCCTTCATTCGAATCAGTTCTGATGTGTCAGGTTGTTCTTCAGAAAGTGCATTGATAAATCAAGTCGTTCCACTGTGCTCTAATGCAGCTTCCGCTGGGTCGAAAGACGTTTCGGTCAAAGCTGATCCTGTTTTAAATTTCCTACAACGGATTTCATGATCAACTAAAAACAAATGTGTGTCACATTTTGAACGCCTATCAAATCAGACACACAGACAATAATTAATTTGCTCTCCAGTACAACTTCCACCAAAGTTTTTCATCTTAAAGTCTTAAGATATTCACAGGTCGGTAACTGGCCTCGCAGAATTCTTCACATGACGTCTCCTGAATTAGTCGGAAATACTGTATATTGCAGCAATATAATGCTGATAATAGTTGCATAAAAATGAAGCTATTGTAATTATTAAAATGCAGACTGTTTCTTTTGAAGGTAACGTATGCACTTTATTTTATAAATCTTAAGTATTTGCTCTTGTGATTTTGTTCATCCTGGCACAAAAAGTCTCGCATTGATCAATCTACAAGGTAAATGCATTTGTACATTGAGTTTTTCATCAGTGAGAGGACTTTTTGACTCGCACTGACTGAACGTTACCTTATAATAATGCCTTAAACTTGATTCAAGACCTCCACAGTATAAAGGGTTGTTGCTTTGTGTGTTTTCAGTCATGTAATCACAGAAATTATAGAAAACATCCTGTTTTTTTATGTAACAATATCTTGGCCCAAGCAGAAAAAAGATTCTTTCTTCCTGATGCTCTTGTTGGTGGTTTCATGTATCTCACTGTGGCTGAAGCCGTCCTGCAGTCAGAAGTCCGGGGTCAAAATTTAGCCACTGATTGTTCTTTGACAGTGTTAATTTATTTTGGTACTTAATAACTTCATTACACCGTTTTCTACGTTTGAATGTACCAGATTTATTAGGTCAGTTTGCCACCTTGGTAGTACTGTGTAAATGTGTATTATAAAGTACAGTATTGTGTGAGGTGTTCTTGAAATCTCTCTTAAAAGGCCAAGTAGAAAAGTGCCACAGAAACCTTAAACAGTTGGCTTCTGTTGTTGTGTCGCTGTTCTGAATGTGTGCGTTTCTTTGTATTTACTCCTTCACCCTCAAAGTGGCTGTTATCAACACTGTGAAACATCAGTAGGATTTTTACAAATCTGAGAGCTTCTGTTGTTTTTTTATTCATAATAAATAAAATAGGAAGCTGAAAACATATAGAAGGCTCACT
The DNA here is from genome assembly GCA_037577475.1 of Chaunax sp. Z400. NCBI lineage: Eukaryota > Metazoa > Chordata > Actinopteri > Lophiiformes > Chaunacidae > Chaunax > Chaunax sp. Z400. The sequence goes on from CM075189.1 coordinate 17,302,433, forward strand.
GATATCTATCTGTCTATTTATCCATCTATCCATATCTATCTATCTATCTATCTAATATGCTGAATGTCTGTAGCTGAGTGACTTGACACTGACCTCCACCAGATGGCATAATTGCAAGAATGACACTAAACCTGATGAAGTCTAGCAGTAGAAGCAGCAGCACTCCATCCACTGTCAGTAGAATATAATGTCATTTTAATGTAATGTAGGTCCAGGGAAATGAGGATAATGGACCAATATGTGTCCATATTTAAGTAATTTTAATAACTTGTTTGACTTTTCATCAGTTCTAAAGTCTGTGTCCAACCTGCCATTACATTCTATTATATGTTCTGATGCATGCTGCTGCACCAATATTGTGTTGTTGTTTTAGGAGGTTAGGTTAATTTTAGAAATCAAGCATTTCAAATAATTTATCTGGATATGCGCAAAAAAAGCAAACATAACAAAAACAACATTTATTTTCCATTGAGGTTCCGTCCAGAAACTAAGTGACATCAGTTTTTGCAAATTCACCTGAAGACAAGCTGCTGAATGTCTCCATGTCCTCTCTGCCAGAGATGTGCGTACAGGCAGGCTGTAACCAGTCGGCTCTGTGGTGGAGCTGATAGAGCTTTGGAGGTTGGTGTTCCTCTTTAATTCTGCGGCATCTCTCTCTGTGCGTGCGGGCCTGCCAGGGCCGCTCCAGAGGGCGGGACGTGGACGCGATGAGCAGATTTTGGACAACTGATGCGACATGTGCGAAACGTAGACTTAGGGTGGATGTCAGCACGCAGCTCGCCTAACTTGCATTGATTTGATTAAGGAATGGTCTACAGAGCTTCAAGCCGATCACAGGCCCGGTGTGCTATCTGAATACCGCCCTCCGGTAAACCCGGGGCTTGGGTGGGGGGGGACTTTTAGGATATTCCGCAGAGGTGTGTTTGTTTGCGCAAGCACGGAACTCAGAGGACGAGGGATGATTTGCGTGTCAATCGTTGAGGAGTGAAACTGCGATTCTTACGGCACAGACCTGACATTCTGTGAGCCCCTGTCTGTGGAGCGGTGCAAGATGATGTCACTGATAGATCTGGACGACGATCAGCGATGGGTGCCAACTCATGTGAATGTCACCGTCCTCCGCGCGAGAGGGCTGCGAACCAAGGGCAAGCACGGCAGCCGCTACCTCTACACCATCATCCAGGTGGGGAAGGAGAAGTTCACCACCGGGCTGGTGGAGAAGGCGGAGGTGCCTGAGTGGAATGAGGAGTGCTGTTTCGAGCTGCTCCCCGGGATCCTGGAGGACAATGGCCGGAGCGCGCAGCCCCCCGGGAGCGGGCACCTGGTCCTTACCGTCATGCACCGGGTACTTATCGGTCTAGACGTGTTTCTGGGACAAACCATCATTCCTCTGGATAAGATATTTCAGGACGGGATGTGTCCCCGAGATGAGTACGTTGTGTTTTATGTGTGTTTGATTTCTTCTGCATTGCAAACTGCAGTTTCAGATTACTGCTCACAAATAAGAACCAAGTGACCAGCAATGCTGCAGAGTAGAAATACCCGTTTGCAAGTCCGTATACAAAATCTTATATAAGTGAAAGTTAAAATATATATAATGTATTGTGTCACATTTCAAAATCCTACCACTGGATAATTAGTGTAGTTAGCTGTACAGGTAGAGCTACTTTATGCTGCAGGCCTGAGCTGAAATCCCTAATAATACATATTTTGTGTTTGTAATCAGAATCGACAAAGTAACTAGTAATTAATGTCAAATAGATGAAGTGGTTTAAAAAGTACATTATAGAGGAGAAGAAGTTTAAAATATAAATACTAAAGTAAAGTAAGATACAGGTACGGTAGCCTATGTCAAATTGTACTCAAGTACAGAATTTGAGTATATATACTTAGTTACATTACCTCACTAAGGATAGTAAAGGTTATTCAGTAAACTTTAAACACAGTTCTCCATTCAAATGATGTGTTTCATTCAATTCCCTAATATTTTCAATCTCCTCATACACTGATGATCAATGTTCTTCCACAACCCAAAACACAGCAGCTAAGGTTCGTGATAACCCTCCGTAAGAGAGAGGCTAGGAGTTCAACAGTTAAATCTGATGTGTTGCAGGTTCATCAAATGTATGTGTGCATTATCATCACCTTTATGACATGTTAACTCTAGCAGACCCAGCTACAGTTGTTATCAATGACAGGCCATGAATACAAATTTAATCGAAAGACAAATACTAGTTTGTTTCCCTGAAAAATGAAACTATTCATCTGGACATTTGTGAAATTCACCTGTAAAATATACAGTAAATATCCTCCTTTTGAGACTTTATACACACAGTTGCCAGTTTATTAGGTACACAAGTGTATTTAAGTTTGCGTAATATTAAGAATGACATATTTAGTTATCACAACAGTCATTCTTACTCAGATAAGTTATAACCTACGAGGGTTTGCAAATGATACTATGGCAACTGAGTCATGACGATTGAATATGTCTTATTTAGCTGACTCAGTGCTTTAGAAGGCCCTAGAGTTACATACTGTTAGAGCAAGCTCTTTTTTCTTCACCATTTTCATATTTTGAAAATGTTCTGATCTAAATTGCCTGATTTTGAGTATTTGAAGACCTCAGTTGTGCAACAGGTGATGATGCAGCAGGACCTCCCAGTAATAAGTGCAACATTTCCACTGTTTAACACTGAGGAGCAGAATGTACAGCAGTACAACACATCTGGCTTTGATTGTGGCCTCTCCACCCTCTCAACTCAGAGTAAAAACTCTGAATTCCTGCTGTTAGTTTTGGCTCCACAACACTTTCTCTGGTTCACCCAAAAGATTTAAGAGGCAGAAACAAGAGGGAGGATTTCATTGGTTGCCTCTTCATACAGTGTTGCCCATGTCTTCTATAAACCATCCACATTGGTGGGTGGATTTGGGTTGTGATTTCCTGCCCTGAGGTTTGTGTAAAAACTGCTTTCTGATCACAGCCCCCATTAGCCATACTCCAGATTATGTAATAGAAAATACTGCCAAATAGAAATCAATGTTTTCTGTTGCTCGTTCTGTCCCACGCATCCTCTGATGTTAGCTTTAAACGGACGTCTTTATACGTCACATATCCTGCTAAAATTAAAGCAGCGACATAAGATTGGCTGTCACAGGGTGGATGATGACTGTCCCTTTTCTTTTGTGGCTCCAGATGGTTTAAACTCAACTCTAAGGCGGGAAGGAAGGAGAAGGAACGCGGCGAACTTCAGGTAACAGTCCAGTTCACCCGCAACAACATGACAGCCAGCATGTTCGACCTCACCATGAAGGACAAACCTCGCTCTGCCTTCGGCAAGCTCAAGGATCGCGTCACAGGGAGGAAGAGGGGCGACATGGAGTCTTCCTCTGCAATTGTGCCAGGCCGCTATGCCGCCTTGTCGGGATCGCTGGGGCAGCCGTTTGGAGAGGAGGGAAGAGGGATGATGGAGTCATCAGATGTGGAGATAGCAGAGGAGAAGAGGAGCAAGGTGAAAGACTTCTTCAAAGGAAGGCTGAGCAAGTCATCTGACACCAGGTCGTGCTCATCGCTGGCTTCAGACAGCAGTATGTTCTCTGTAGCCAGTGATAGCCCTCCACCCAGTCTCGATCTGCTGTCAGACCCTCCCAGCTCTCCCATCTACTCTAGCAAAGTGAGAGTGGACACCCATTATGGAGAGACGGATTTAGCCAAAAAAGGTGGGCGTTGAAATGATTGATCTGTGTGTGACGTGAAAGCTGGAAATTAAATCTGTGTTTTAAACAGTCGCAGCGACAGACCTGGAAATTAGGATATGATTATAAACCAAATAAACATCATTAGAATGATAAATAAAGCTTTGATCATCAGAGAAATAAAACAACAGGACTATTTTACACAGCAAATACCATGTGCTGTATTCAATAAACATGATGATCACCAAACAAGATGATCAGGTTCTGAGTGGATCACTGCCTCTATTTCCCAGGTAAATAATAATAAATCATTACCACTTTGTCTGTAGCCACCACATGTAAGCACTGAGGCAGATAACATCGGTGTTTGAAAAGTATTCTATCACTACCTGTGTTTAAAAAAATGTAGCCTCGAAACATTTGATTCATTTTCATAAACCAGTCCTTCCCTCTTTCCAACAGTGCTCACCAGCCAGCACACCACGAGGGTCCTCACTCACAAACGAGCCTTCAGTGATGAAGCTAGCAAGATCACAACAGCTTTACCTCGAGTAAATCCTGCAGTGGAGACTCTCAAGGGTCAGACCATGACTCAGTCAAAGTCGTCTTTGTGCATAAATGGAAGCCACGTCTATGACTCGGAGCCTTCCACTCCGAAGAGCTCTGCAGCCCACCCGTCCAAGCTGGTCCTGCTGGAGAAGTGCTCCCCGCTCTCTCGCTCCCTGCAGAACCTCACCAAGAGAAGCGAGGACAGAGGTTCCTTTGCCGATGGCCGACGCTGGTCCTTTGACAAGATGAAGAAAGAGGAAAAAGAGGTAGAAAAGGAAGCTCAAACATCACTTCTTCCAGTTCAGCAAGCTGAAACAGGGGACCATCCTGTGCAGGCAGTCATTCAAGATGTCTCCTCTACTGCTAATTTGTCCGATAAAGGGAAGAAGCCGAGAAAGTCATTGTTCTCTGGAGGCAGGAGTGATTCGCTCCCAGCTAAATCAGACATGAACCAGGCTCCTTCGACATCTGAGGGGAGGCTCAGAGGCTGGTTCGGCTCTGGTGACTCCCAAAACAAGCCAAGGTGAGTCGGCTCGCCTCTTGAATCTACGGCGTTTGATGAATGTTCTTCGTATCCACTATCCAGGCACAACAGCACGCATATAAGAGGCCTGTATTTAGTTGGGTTTCTTGAAATCAGTACTTGCTCTGCTCCCTGCTAGTTTGAAAATGGAATTGATTTACTTTTCTCCATTTTACAACCATGCTGTATCATTATCTCATGCTATATTTTCCACAAATAGCACTTCAGCTTTTCCATTCTTGACCAGTGTGACTCGATGTTTCTGTATCAAAGATTCATCACTGTGGTTTAGAAAAATGGTCCCACAAAAGGATGTGCAGAAAATCACTCCATGTCGATATGACGTCACCCAACAGAAATGCTGCCGATGCAGATCTCGAATGGTCTTCAGTGGCTTCAATGCATTGGTTTTTTTCTTCCTTTTTGCATGATTCTTTTGCAAATGTGTTTTTTGCTTTTTTTGATTGAATTTGTGTTAGCTTTTTCATAACTCTTTCATTTAGCCAGTCTCATATCTACTGATATTTGTTAAGTTTTACACGTAACAGAAATGCCCCACTTTGTTGTGGAATATCAGCTCATATTTTGGGTGTTGTCTCTGTTTGTGTGAGTAAGATGTTCCCCATTTGGTAACCCGGCACATCATTAACTAAGCTAAGCTATTGTGCCCTATTTTCCTCTACAGGCTGGAAGTTTCTCCTAAGGTAGAAAGCAGCTCAGATGTACCCCCTCCCCTCCCTCCTCGCTCCCCTGTACCCCCCCAGTGCTCCTCTCCTCCTGCCTCCCCCTCCAGTCATGTCTCATCTGATGACTGCAATCACACCAATCCCTTCACAACCCCGAACTCCTCAACCTCCATCTCCCCTTCCAACCCGTTCCCCTCCTGTACACAACACAACCCCTTTTTTGAGGAGCTCATAGCTGAAGAGTTGCAGAGGTCCCCTCCTTTTACTCCTTGCTCTCCTTCTGCGTCATCCCCCTTTCATTACACTAGTTTGCCCTCTCAGTCCTGCACACTCAGCCCTGTTCGTGATGCCAATGCTACAAATATGTCTTACAGAAAGCGGGAGCGCCCCAGGCCAGTACCTAGACAGATATCTCTCCCTGCAATACTACCAAAGGCAGCCATGCCTAACTTCACGAACAACTCTGCACCACACTCCTTGTCTGAGAGTGCAGGAGAATGGGATGACTCGTTTGATGCCTTTGCCTCTAGCAGGCTCAATTCACCCAAAGAGAGTCTTCCTCAGAATCAGCCGAGAACCCGTCCAATTTCACTTCATAGACATAGCTACCCCACAGTTGATACCAATAATGATGCACAGAAGCAAGAATCACATGACGAGGAGCCTCCGCCTTTGCCTCCAAGGAGACTTTTAAGAACTTCAGTGAATGAGATATACTCTGATGGCTGGCTGCACAGAGGGCAAGAACTAGCTGTCCACAAAGAAGCCTACCTCCTCTCACAGACCGGTGTGGCCTCACTGCAACATGGAAGAGAAGGAGAATGCAAAAGAAACAGTATATCTCCAGACCCTCACACGAGCAGCGAGGCCTCTGACACCCTCAGCGTTAACTCCCAGCCGTACACAATCATCACTTCCCAGGGAGTCTCGTCTGAAGAAAAGCTTAAAAAGTTCAAATATGAACCTTTGGAAGATGGAACTGAGTGCTGGGGAGGGATGTTGTTTGAGCAAGACTTGTATGGGCGTGTATGTAGAGGAAACTATGGACAACCCAAAGTAAATAGTCAGCATTTATCTGTGAATGCTGAAGAAATGTCTAGAAATAAGATTCCATCCATGAACTCAGGACCTAAAATGGTTCTTAATAGTGAGGTCTCTTTCACAGAACTTTTGAACTTGTCACCTACTGCTCCCCCACAGCCAGATGCAAAGGCACTAGATGTTACATCCACTCAAATAGAGGAGAGAGAGTCTAATCCACCTGAAACCACATGCATCAACAATAATGTGTCTTTTTCACTTACTTCAGGAGATTTGAACATGAATGTGAATCATTCTGATTTTAATTTTATTGATTCAGATGGTTCTTCCCAAGCAGACTTTGTTGATACTCTCAAAGGCATCAATACCTTTGGCGGGACTTTTCCAAAATCATTAGACGATTCACTGATAGCTGCTTACAAAGCAGAGACAGTGACCACACCTCGGGATGTGTTCACGCTGAAGGATACCTACATTCCTGAGATGAACTCTTCCTTTGAAATAACCACATTATCTAACAAATGGTGCAAAGTCTCTCCAGTTTGCCAAGACCGTGGCCAAGTTTGTCGATGTGAACTGAATAACATGGCACCACATGGTAATTACAGGGTAAACAGCAAAGAGATGGCTGCTTTGTCGTCACAAAATCAAACATCTAATCCAGTTGATCTTAAATCCAGAGGAGATATTACTAGTCTTGATGATTCTGAAAAGACACAAAGGGATTTTGATGATAATGGAAACCCTGAAGGTAAAATAGGTACACATGACCAGGTGGAATCTTTTTCTGGTGTGGTTAGTGCACGATTTAGACCAAAAGGTCTGTCCCGACAGAACAGCAGTGGCAGCTCAAACAACATAAGCAGGAGAGGAGACAGAGAGTTTGAACAGTTGTTGTCCCTCGTTCAAAATATTTCAGGAGACAGTGAAGGACCGTTTTCATACCAGCCTACGAAATCGGCTCTTTCAACCTTACTGGCATTTAATAAACAGACAGATTCGCAAGGAGATGGCGCCAACAAAGACCAAACGCATCACAATGAGTCCAATTCGGCATCGCAACTTTCTTCTATTGTTAACACAACGTCGCTTCTCAAAGACAATTGCGTAACAGGAAAATCGTCTGAAAGCAGTTTTGAAGATCTTCACGCGAAAGTAGCACCGATCTCGAAAACCCCTTCAAAGACTGGACAGTCTTTACAAGAGCTTGAACCCCTTTCTCCGTCCATCCCTTGTGCACTCTCACCATCTACTGATACACAGAGTTTACTCCACCCTAACCCTCTCTGTTGCCCCTCCATACATCCCACGAGCATGGAGCCCAGCACTGAAGCTAGTGTTGCTCTGGCTGTGGCCACCTACACCTCCACCTCCTCCTCCTCCTCCTACTCTACCACTTCCACCACTGACCAGCCCCTGGTCGATGCACGGCACTCACTTTTGCCCGAGGAGACACATCCAGCTAGCAACCTGCCCCATCAGGAGAGCAGGTGAGAATCCTCACTCTAGAAAATGACATGTGTAGGATTTTACAAGCTGCAGCAGACTGGATAACATGATTTACACATACTATACAAAACAAATAATGGTATTTTTTTGTTGTTGCTCTGGTTGATTTTGTTTACTGTTGGCCTGGCTGGTTTGATTTTGAATGCAGTCATGCCTTTTTTTTTTAGTTCTGTCTTTTTTTGTCATCCACAGTGGTTGGATGATACTTGCTGCATTGTTCTTGGCTTTGCTTCACATCTATGTTACTCATCTCATTATTCAGCTTCTTGTTGATTACCGTAATTTTATTTTTTTACATTAGCTCTGCCCAAATTTATCTATTTTCTGTGCTACTTTGACCGCCTTATACATTATGTCCAGATAGTCTGATATCTAGAAGTTCCACGTGAAAACTAAATGTCTTTTCCCTTGTTGCAGCATATTATATTACTAGAATAGAGTACATGTGATGTATCCTCATGAATAACAACTTTGAGACAGTCAGGAGTGCCCTTGGGGGGTGCAGAGACAATTCAAGGAATAATATATTGTTATTGTGTTAGAGTTGTTCAGGGGACCTAATTATTTCATTGGCACACAAAATATGAGTGTTATCTCAATTTTTCCTTCTGCTTTTATCACAAAAGTATCACAAAGTAGCTTTCATTTGAATTCTATCTTTTATTCAAATGTTACATCTCTAAACATTCTCTTGCCTCCCTTGTTGTGGTGTGTTCACCCTTGTGCTCCTCTCAAGCTGATTTCATCCTCTAGTAGCAGGCAGTCACTGCACTCCTGTTCCTATTTAAACCTCCGATCTACTGACTAGCTGAGCTTTTTCAGGACGTGTGTGTGTGTGAGGTTCAGATTACAGGCTGTAGCTGCTTAATGAGATGAAATACTGTAACTTGCCATCGTTTGACCACACAAGGTTTCTTGGAGGAAACACACAGTACACCTGTGTTGAAATACTAGTGCTGAACTCTTTACCTCGCAGATCTCATCCAGTGAAGCCATTGACCTCCAGCCAATCAGAAAAGAAGGAGAGTCGTTCAGTTCTGGAGAAGCTGAAGTCTACCATCCACCCTGGACGTGCCACCCAGCAGGTTGCAGGAGAGCCTGAGAAAAGTCAGGTATTGTGAAACAGAAGCAAACATTTCTAATCTTCCAGATACAGTGTATAAAGAAAATTGGTGTATGTAGTTCAATAGATGATTTTTGCCCTTTGCAGAGACATTGTGCGTTACTTAATCTTACTAATGTGGCTAAAATAAGCATATCAATATACTTCATTACAGTGCAGAGGGAAATATCCTACTTTTTACTTCACTGTATTTATCTGACAGTTTTACTCAATATTCACAGTTAACTTTATAAAATAAAAGTTTTGCATACATAACATATTACAAAATTATAAAAAATGTAAATAAAATGTTTGACTAATTAAACCACCTCACAATATATATAAGTACACAGGAAACAGTCAATTTGTCGGATTTGTCTGTGGACAAATAATTAATTTGCAACCATTTTGATCAATGTTTAATTTATGCAAACACATTTCCTGGTTCAGCTTAACAAAGGTGAAAATTAGCTGCTTTTTATTCTAGTTTATTACGTGTTTTTTTTTCATATAATACTGAGTTTTGAGTTTTGGTTGGACAAAATTAATCGTGACAGTATTTCTCGATATTTTCAGAAATAATCAGTGGTTGCAGCCTAAGACAAAATAGTTTAAAGTAAAATCTTTATTTTTTCGTACAATACTTACAGTTTCAATACAGGGCTGTAGGAGAGGCCCTCACATTGTGCCCACTGGACTATTTTTCAGTGCAGCTGCCCTTTGTACCAGCTCCCTGTTACACTGAGGTTTCTTTCAACACTAGAGAGAGAAATGCTGATCCCATGACTTCTCTCAAGTGTGACATAATTCCTTGGCCCAGATTAAAGTTTTCAGGTCCTAGAATATGTTTCTAGTCCTTTTCTGCAACACAGTTTCTCCCACAGTATGTCAAGGAATGAGTTGATATAAATGGATTATGTTGCTTTGTAGGAAACTTAAGGGAGAAAAGAGTTTTTCAAGTCCTACAACCACCAGTCTAACCTGATTTTTTTTTAGATTAAGATGTTTCATGTATTACACATTTATGTAATTGTTACATATAATAACACAACATTACTGTCATGCCTGATAGCGATTCTGACATTTTGATAATTATCATATATAATTTCTGGTTACATTAAAGTCATATTACATCAAAGACTGAGCCATGAAAATTGTGCATAACCATTTGTTATGTCACATATCAGCCCTTGGCAAATACTGTAGGATCCACCTACTACAGTCAATGCTCCTACCAATAGTGTTGCATGAGTCGCTATGGATTCAAACTTCATCCAGTCTTCTAAGCTAAGCTAACCGTCTCCTGGCTGTAGTTCATATTGAATGGACAGATATGAGAATGTTATCAGTGTTTTCATCAAACTCTCACACACATATATATGGCTTCTTACATCAATACTGTTCCCATGCCCTCTCTATCGCAGGAGGTGACAGCGGACCGCTTGGCCCAGTACCAGCACCTGACCAACATGGAGCTGATCTCCCTGCTGCTGCAGCAGGAGATGGACATGCAGAAGCAGCAGGCAGCCTCGGAGCAGCAGGAGGCGCAGCTGCAAAAATGTGAGGCTGAGCTGAAAAAGGTCAAGTTTCAGGTTCGAGACCTGGAGGACTACATTGATAATCTTTTACTGCGGATCATGGAGCAGACACCCACGCTGCTTCAAGTGCGCACAAGACACAAGTAACCAAAGTAGGAGTGTGTCTATTGTGTACTCATGATCCTCTCATATACTGTATGCTCAACAGTGGTTGGAGACAGTGTTCTAGAGACAGTTAAACAAATATCATCTCTCTTTTATCTCATAATCATCCAGGTCTTCTCATTGCTAATACTGCCTTGTTGATGTAGACACAATATTACCCACCATGCATGCTGGTTACTGTCCCATTGGAACACAAACTGAAAACAGAGCAAAGCACTGTATGAAAAAGCTTCTATCAAAGTGGATGCAAAATAGTATTTTAACCATGCTTAATAGAATAATTTTAGGTAATCAGCTGTTGTCAGTTTAAATTTTAAATTATTTGCTCTCACACTTGCATAACATAAAATAGAGGCCAGTGAAAAGACTTTCTGGAGGTGCATTTGATTGGTGCTCTTCTGTGATTAAAGTAGTTCCTCTGGTGAAATATGGCGTAAGCCCAAGTAACCTTAAAATTTGCAGCTGTCAAAGTGCAAAACAATATTGTAGCAAAAGATTTTCATGTCATATTAAATGCCAAGTGCACAAAGGTTAACTTGAGTTAATTACATATGTTAAGAGGCAAGAAAAAAACAACAACAATAATGTGCTGCAATGTGAATATTCAAAATCAGATGGTTCTGCATTAACAGTGTGTGACAAACAAGAAGCAGTTTTCATGTTTGTGCCAGAAACTACAAAAGAGGATGAAGACTTAATGTTTGCAGGGGTTTCCTCTGAGTGCTCTGGTTCCCTTCTGCAGTCTAAAAACATACAATACAGGTGAATTGGTGACTCTAAATTGCCCGTATGTGTGACTGTGAGCGTGATTGGTTATTTTTCTGTCTTTGTATTGCCCCTTTAATGAACTGATGACCTGTACAGGGTGTATACTGCCTCTCACCCCATGTCAGCTGAGATATTCCCCAGCCCCTTCTGTGAGCCTGTGAGCATAAGCGGTTAAAGAAAATGGATGGAGGGACTGTATTCCTCTAATTCTTCTTTCTTGTTACACACCACGACAAAAATGTTATATATTATTTATTATAAATATAATTAATATGATATAAATCTTAATTTATATACATAGTTTTAGGTTTTGTTCTCCATTTGTTTGCAATTTTTGTTGAATTAGCGACATTCTACTGTAGAAATATCAACGTAGCAGTGCAGTATTGCATTAAATATGCAGCAAGGTTATTTCTATAAAATACTTTTGTCATGATAATATATTCTCTAATCTCACACTAGTACCACTGTAGCTACTTGCAATGCTTTACATGACCACAGTACTGTAATAAAATTAAGTGCACATGAACCTAAGATTCTACGCTTCTTTTGTATACTTCTTTTTTCTAATCAGACTTCAGAGAGACTGCAGACACTATTGCAATTCTCAGCAATGTTTGCATGTCTCCATTAGAGGGCACTGCTTACTACACCTGAGTGGAAACCTCCAGGTTCAGGATGGACCTGTTTTGTAAATTGTCCACAGACTCTTTCTGATACACACATTAGAGATAAGGATGTTGTAAATTGATTTAATTGCATTTATAAAAAATGTGGACAAGTTGACTTTGCACTGTTGGCCGATTTATTTTCCATCAGCATTAATGTCAGATTGTGAAATGCTGATTTATTAGCACAGGCTTTTGTTTGTAGACCCAAGAGATTGTAGGTCTATTTCCTGTTTGAACTGAGAAGTCTGAAAACTCTTAGAAAAAGGTCAAACAGCAGATTCATATTTCTTTATCCAATTGGTGGTGAAGATCTAAGAAGAGAGGAAGCTGTCGAGGAACCATTAAGATCCCTTTCTTAAGTAAAAACAGCATTACTTCTCTAGAACTACTCCATTACAAGTAAAAGTCTCACATTAAAAATCTTAGATTTATAAAAGTGAAGAGGTATTATCAGCTATACAGTATGTAAAAGCAGCAGAATGCCTCCTATCAGTCTTGTAATGCCCCTAACCCATTCCCTCTTTTAAAAAATTCTGGATCCAGATGATGATCCGGATGACCATCAAAATATAGTAGACAGTTCCTTATTGGGCCAAAGAATTTCATCAAAATCCATTCATAAATTTTCGAGTAATCCTGCAACCCAACAAATAAACTTCAACCAAAACATCAACATGTTTGATGGAGGTAAGGGTTCATAAGATGTGAAGGATTAATGCACATTTTTATAGACTCATCAATTTGAAAGCAAGATGAGAAGAGCGATAATAAAAGTGTAGTGACAAATCTCTTAATTCATTTAGATGTATTTACTTCTTTGATTGTTTGTTTATTTGCTGATTTATTTCCATTATCAAGTGAACCTGAAAGCATCACGGCTGATCATTGCTCCGCGCAGACATGTTTCTCTCCCCAGGCCACACCTCTTCGCACGATGATGAACTGGGCGAATCAGGCACCTATGGATACACCAACTGGTATCTCTCCCAAGATCAATCCGAACACTTATGCAATAGCTTTCACTTTATCGATTATTTGGGATGTGTAGTCACGCGGTTCAACTTTGCCAGTGTTAATGCAAACGAGAGGACTACACGTCCCAGCAGACAGAGCGGCTCGTTGCCTCACTAGTTAGGCTTCACGCTCAATGGAGTTCATTCTTCTTGGAAATTCGTTCATGATTCAGTTCATTAATAAATAAATACTTCGGTGTCATGGCGGAATCTGCAGCATATCCCGTCTTCCAGCTCGGAAGACCCCGATACGACCAGGTAAGTCCTCTCTACCCTCTGCTGAACATGCGTAAATAACATTTGTTTACAGGCATCCAGAGGGAAAAAACCATTCCCATCCTCCGTCCTGCTCCTGCTCCGCTCCAGCTGATCTGGATGCTCACGCCTTCGCGCGAAAGTTGCCGCGGATCTGCGATCTGACTCTTTGCAATAAAACACCACTTTAAACTGATGGTGAACTTAAGACTGGGTTTGAATTTGCTGTGAGTTCATCGCAGTTTCTCTTATTGTCTGATTGGATAATAGCATGTCGCTGTTCATCGACTCCTCGCACAGATTTCACAGCGTTCGCCTCGATGCTGCTCCGGAGTGTGAAGTGAAGGTCTGCAGACAAGACGCAGACAAGCCGATCTTTTATGTCAGTTTGGTCAGTTTATTACGCAAATATGTAGATGCATTTGTTTTTCACCTCCTATTTTTTTATGATACGCTTTAAAATCGCAGCTTTTTTAAACTTCCTGCCTAAACATCGCACGTAGTTTTGTACACGTGCGAATCACACTTTGAACACCCTGTAGATTTTCTTTTTTGCATGCTTTCTGCAGACTGTTGACCGACCCGTGATCGAGATTAATGGCCTGTCCTTCCCTTTATCTGGAGCCCATTACTCAATTTTCCATCCTCTGAAATGAATTTGCATTGGACAGCCCTGCATGATAATGTGACCTTCACAGTGGTGACACATGAACTGAAGAAGCTGCTGACTAGTTACAGTTTAAAGTGTTCATTTCTGACTTTTCCGTTGTTTTTTCCAAGTGCTTTTACATTTTATTAATAATTGCAATAAGTCATACCAGTTGACTCATTCATACAATCTGCATATGGACTCTACACTTACTGTGGTAAATAATTACCTTTAGAAAAGTGTTGACTAAAGAAGCCTTAGATCTTAACTGAACATGCCTGCTGGGCAGGGCCCCAGGGGTCAAAGAAGTTAACATTTCTCTTTGGAAATTCAATGATCCAAGAGGCAAACAGATATAATAAACAACTGCAATAAATAAACAGATACATACACTGCATGATTACCATCTCGAATTGATGCAAAAATGACTAGAAAAGGGATGGGAAACAACTACAAAGAGAAAAAGTACTAACATGAGACGGAAACAACTGCTACAAAGATTTTTTTTAAAAAATGAAAAAAACAGCCTTAAAGAAATAAAAAAGAAACTGCAAACCATCCGACTGAGATGCAAAATGTTCACCAAGATATGATAGGCGCCAAGACTCAAAACAACTTCCAAAGGACTCCACAAAGACACGAAACAGCCGCAAAGAGATGCTAAACAACAGCAAAGAGACTCAGAATGGGAACAAATAAGGATGCAAAACAATCACAATACAGTAATAAAAAAAACCAGACACCAAACTGTCACCAAGAAAAGTGTTTCAGGTCATTTTTCTGATGCACTGCACGTTTCTTCTAGTGTGAAATCTGACCCCCTTTTATTTTTCAGTCTGCAACCCGAGGTAATGGGTTGATCAAGGTGCTGTAATACTTTCAGCTCCTTACGTAAAAGCAGTGAAAATTAGGCCAGTCCTTGAATCAGCATGAATCTTGCTCAGTTTGTCAGTGCTTTCTGCTCGGCTCCATGGCTGCTAGTCTTGTTGTGTACTCTCCAGGGAGCTGAAACTCATGCATAATTAAAGCAGGCTCCTCACATGGATCCTCACTCGACTCCACCAATGACGAAACAGCACTGCAGCACATATGGCCTGTCAGATGAGGAGACGTGTGATGGAGGAATGGCTGTGGCAGCAAATCTAGAGATACAGTACACAAAGATTAAAGTCATCTACAGTCCGTAGGAGGACTGAAAGTTGTCATCACAATTATGACCGCAGTACTGAACAGATAATTAAGGTTGAGGAGTTTTTCAACTGTGCTCTCTGCCCTACATAACTGATAAATGTCTCCCAGGGAATCTGATTTAAGCTGCCATGTTTTCACCCATCTGTTTTGCCAAAGTAGATTCTTGGCATTAACCGCTAGTGGGGCTTTTCAGACTGTTGGCACGCATGCTTAGCAATTAGCATGCAGATGAAGAGAGCGAAGAACAGAGCAGCAAACAGGATGCTTGACCAGCAGTTTTGAGCCTCCCATGGTAGATTGAACATATTTGGCAAATTCCATTGTTGTCCCATTGTTCGGTTGGTTTGGCAAAGACTTTGTCACCCGTTTGTATACTTGTAATAATTACCTCTGCCAAGGATGTTGTTTTCACCCATGTCTGATGGTCGGTTTGATTGATTTTCAGCAGGATTTTGACAAAAACTGGACAAATTTCCACGAAACGTGATAGAGGAATGGGGCATGAACGAGAAAAGAATCCATCAGATTCTGGTAGGGATTCAGATAAAGGGACAAATCCAGATATTTTTTTCCACTGTCTTTTGTTATCATTGGTAAATAGGGTGTTTTTTTTTGGTGACATTTTCCTTTATCACGCAAAAACTACAGAACTGATTTCTACAAATTTAGTGGAGGGGTGGGGCATCATGCCAAATCAAGTAATGCCACCTAATTTCTTGACCCTGGAAGCCGAAACCCTAGCATTTGGAATCATTTGTTTATCATGACTAGTGTATGAGTTATCAATAAAACTTATGAGTTTCCTCAAACAGTGACAGCTTTATGCGATATCTTGCAGTAAAACAAACAAACAAACAAACAAACAAACAGGGATGATCACATAACCCCTCCAACTCTCGTTAGCGGAGGTAATAAGGGTCGTAGCCACCACCGAATGAGGTCATGTCTTCATTACTGTCTCTGGGAATTTGGTTATTTATTGACCTTCAGAGTAAATATGTTAATTGTTGTTTTATTTCTGTCAGTTTTTGGATTCATGACTTCAGTATTTCTGAAATTCTGTTGACAAATGAAGCAATGAATGGTGCTTAATGTGACATTAAGCTGTAATGTGACATACGCCAATCGCTCTCTTCAAATTAGCTGTAGGCTAACAAACAAAGCAGTATTTTATGAACTTTAGAACTAGTAAAAGTGAGCGTTGATACTTCACTGCAGACTACAAGGACGGGTGAAACAATCCATTCACAAATGGCCTCCCCTCTGTGCTCCTCTGTGTCTGCTGTTACTATGTGTTTACTTTCATTAAGAACTAACTTCATCATGCCGTCTTTTCCAGGGTTCATTCCTCGGTCGTCTGAGACACTTCATAGACATCATTGACCCCAGCACCCTGTTTGTGTCCGAGGTAAAACATTTTGCGCCGCTTTCAAACCTCAATGCCTTTTGGGTACGAGCTAAAATGTTTTTTTTTAATAATACAAATGTAATTATTGTCCAGACAGTGAGGATGAGTTTAAAGATTTAATGAGCAGTTAAGGTGAGCCAACAAAATCCAAAGGTGGTGCAACACAAAAATCCAGGGAGGGAAAACACTGGAGGGAAAATATTAAAGGGGGAGACGCAAGGAGGATGCAATGATAAACTGACATGAGACAGGACCTTAAAAGACACAGAGGGAGAGGAAACCAACCAGAACTGAAAACAGGAGACTAAAAACGAGACAGGGGAGACAAAAGGTCAAAACAGATCACAAGAAAAGACAACAGGAAGTGTGAAGCAAAACACACAGCATGGAATAAGGCTTACAAAATAAAACAGGAAACAGTGGCACTAATACATGGCAACCTTTCAAAATAAGGAGCCAACAGATAGGATCAGATCCAGGTCACCTCAGGCTTCACCAGCTTCATTCAGCCGGCTTCTTGCTCTACCTGTTTGCTCATTTATAGATTGGCTGGAAAATAGGCAGCGGCCACCATAATAATAATAACTTTATTTATATAGCACCCTTCAAAAACTAAGTTACAAAGTGCTTCACCCGGTAAGACAATAAAATAATATGAATTAAAAATCTAAACAATATAGAAATCATTAAAAACAAATGAAAAACAATAATCATGTTCATATTGGCTCTTCAGAAAAATATAGGTGATGTTGCAGAGACTATATGTCCATTTTGTTCTATGGTTTTACACAGCCTCTCAACTTTGTTTGAATTGGGGTTGCACGTTCTTACTCTAATTAAGTTCCATTTTTAAAATGTCTTTTGTATGTAGAAAGAGTTGAAGGGTTGCATCAAACTACTTGATGACTATAAACATGGTACGCTTCCATCTGGAGTCTCTGATCATCAGGTGAGTCTTTTTAATTGATGTCAATGTGATACATACTGGGTTTGTGTTGGTATAATAAGCTACCGTGCATTCTTAAAAAATTTATTTGATTAATTTGAGTTTTTTTCCGTATAATTGCACTGCTTACCTGTGCAGCTGTGGGAAGCCCAGAAGATCAAGCAGGTAAGTGACGCACCAGTCATAAGTCATGTCAGGCTAACTGCACCTCCAGCCATTCAAGCCTCTAGTCTCCTGACAGCATGAGTATGATGTCATGCTCTCTGCACACAGGCCATCATTCATCCTGACACAGGAGAGAAGATCTTCATGCCATTACGAATGTCAGGTATGACCTCAGATGAAGATCTTTCCCCCAAAAATGTTTCTCCATCGTTTGTCAGCGTTTTTTACGCTGAAAATCATTTCTTCGCTTGCACAGGTTATGTGCCATTTGGAACACCAATTGTAAGTCCCATATGTAATTCATGCATTTTAATCACGCATTTTATGGAACTTGACTTGGCTGTGCAGCTATTCATTTACAGTAATATTTGGGCAGAGGTGAAATGAGACTTTGGACTTATTTTGCCACAAAATAAGCTCTTATTCCCTGGACTCATTTAGGTCATTGGCCTTCTTCTTCCAAATCAAACTGTGCTGTCTACCATTATATGGCAGGTACTGTGAATACCTAACATATTGTAAAACCATTGCATTTACTGTACATTTTGAACACCTGGTAAGCAAACTCTGTCCATCCATCTATCTATCTCCTTTCCCTTTCTTCCCCTTTCTTCCCTTCCTCCACTCCATTTTCCTCATACCTTCATTCCTTCCCTCCATTCTCTTTCTTTCCTTTGCTCATTCTCGTAATCCTCTCATGCCTCCCCTATTTATCTCCATCTTTCCTGCAGTGGCTGAACCAGAGTCACAATGCCTGTGTGAACTATGCCAACCGTAATGCCACAAAGGTAAAAGGAAGTATTCCCTATTTACTGTAGATATTCTGATCTTTTGTCGACTCAAAACTTCTAAAAATGTCAGTCTTATCATTTGCTTTACATTTTTACTTGATGTTTTTTATTGTTTCATTGCCATACAAGAATATGATGGGTTGCGCTTTTCATTTCCAGCCTTTAAGGTTTTCAATATAAAATTCATAACATCTCTTTGGAGAGTTTATAGGAGTCTTACAGTAAACCACATAAAGAAGGGACACATTTTCCTTTTGTTCCTCTTCAGCCTACACCAATGTCCAAGTTTCTTCAAGGCTATGTTGGAGCTGTGACCAGTGCTGTTTCTATTGCAGTGAGTATGCTTCTGGTGGAGCGATGGCAATATTTCATGTTCGTTGTCAGATAGTAAAATCTGAAAAATCATCTGCACTGCACAGATGCAGTTGTAATGATATTTTTTTCCCTGTATTTTATATACATTATCATTAGGCAATGCTGTTTAGAGTTAGTTTTTTTGAGCCACAGTAAAGTAAAGATCACAGCATTAACTACTTTCCCTGGTGTTGCATTTATTTCTACAACCTTGTGGTTTGTATTTAAAAGGTTGGACTGAATGTTCTGATTCAGAAGGCCAACAAGCTGAGCCCGGCCACCAGAATGATAATACAGAGATTTGTTCCCTTCCCAGCTGTAGGTAGGTTTTCAAAGGAATCTGTGTGCCGCTTAACGGTAACTACGTGTCCTGCTGGTGTTTGGACATTCTGCATTAAAAAAAAGAAAAGAAGTAAAAGCTGCCCTTCTCTTTCTATCCTCAGCTAGTGCAAACATCTGTAATGTTGGCCTGATGAGACACAATGAGCTGTCTGAAGGTATTGATGTACTGGACAACAATGGGAATGTGGTGGGATCCTCCAAAATTGCTGCAAGACATGTGAGTAGCATTTTTGCATGCACAAAGTAGGCTGCATGTTACTTGACTGCACTGAATATTTGTATGTACTTGCTGTTTATTTGAGTGATTTGTATATATGATGGTGGGTAATGTATAAAAAACTGCTGCTCCTGTCATCTGAATTCATGAAACACAGAATTAAATCCGACTCATCTGAATCTGAAATGAAGCGTGTGCACAATGTTCTCATGTCTTTCCCCAGGCGATCATGGAGACTGCCTTCACACGTGTGGTCCTCCCGATGCCAATCTTTGTTCTACCCCCCATCATTATGTCCTACCTAGAGAGGTTTGTATTTAAATTAATTAGTTAACATGTTGTTAAATAACCAGGACTGCAAGTAAGAAGTACTGTCAATATTGATAGAGATTATTTTCTCATTTAAATGATTAATCTATTGGTCTGTAAAATGTCAAAAATATGAAAAATGTCCATCACAATTTGCACGAGCCTCATGTCTTCAAATGTCTTGATTTGTCCCAGCAACTGTTCAAATCACAGATATGTCTTGTGACCAGGGGGTCGCTGGTTTAGTTCTCTAGGCAGGCAGGATAAAGAGTAGAGAAAAAAGCAAACAAAATAAGAGCCTACCCCTGAGAAAAGCCCTCAGTACTAACCGCTGAATAGAAGCTGCTCAGCGGCTATGGCACTAGAAGAGAGGCAGGGAATTTTGGCATGAAAAACAAAAGAGAAAAAAGGAAACATTGGCATTAAAACTGTGGTGGAAAAACTTTGAGGAGGCAGAAGGGAGATTTAAAGATCTTTAATACTCATGCAAAGATCTTGGTCTTTGCCTGCAGGTTTCCAAAGACAATTTTGAAATGTGCAACACAGACCCAACATCCAGCTAAACACATCACCACAACATACCAAACAATTCTGGTTTTATTCAGCCTAGTTGTCCTCACTCATCTAACTCAATGTTTTGACGCCGTCCCGTCTACTCCCATAACATTTGTGCACATCATTAAAAAGAGAAAAAAAGAGAAATAAAACAAAATAGGCCAGAGCTTTTAAGATTTCTTTTTTCTTAAAGATGAGAATGTCATCATTGTCTGGGGAGAGGGTTGACCTCTTTGCAGTCACCGTGTCCCCCCCTATTTATTGTCATATTATTTTGCTGAGTTTTTTAAAGGCAATCTTCTGATTTTATCTTTTGACAGTAGCTTTTTTTGATAATAGCTAGCACAAGAGCTTGTTCGACCCCAAAAGTTCACTTTCACCCAGCCTGGTTTCATGTGAAACAAAAACAGACTCAGCATACTTGCAGTTTGGGAGTTTCACTTGAAATAGTTGAAACTGTGTTCTAGATGTTTGTTCATGTCAAAGCCGTGCCTGAGGCTCTGGAGCACATGTAAATCAACATGCAAATCACACACTTACCGCCGTCCTCTCAAACCAGTCCTATCCACGCCAACACAGTGACAGACAGCTGAAAACAGAGGAAACAGACAGACATGAAGAATAAATAAGATTTTCTTTGAAAAACATAACAAAATAGCCTGTAATACCCATTTTTAAAGTCTGTGCTTTATTTTCAGTTGAACCTTTTCTTTTCAATGCCAAGTATTTATTTGAATTCCAATTAATTCCTTTTTTTTTCAAATACAGATGCTTCAATGTCAGTGCTTCATTTTTTAGATAAGTCTGTAGTTGTACTGGGCTGCTATCTGGGGTGTATGTTTAACGAATGTGATAAGGTCATTCCTGTAAAAGGACGGCGTCCTCTCAGTGAACATTTTCTGAATAAACATAGGACTAGTAAATAGATAAATGGTTCTCAACTTTTCCGGCCACCTGTCTGGTTGAACAACCAGTGAGTAATTTTGTTTTTCCATTATACAGGCCTTAGAAGGTGTAATTCATTAATTCAGCAGGAAAACAGATGCTAGAGCAAGCAAATAGATACTTTAATATGGAAGACATCTTTCTTTGTTCCTAATCCTCAGTCTGGGAGTAGTTGACTAATGTTCAAGAAAAAAGAAAAGAAATTCATGCATTATGTTACATATCATGCATTATATTCTAAAATATAATAAAATAAAATATAAAATAAAATATTCTGACTTTTTATTAAGAAGTTGTTTTAAAGCAGTTTTGGCAATGAGGCATTTTTTATTCTATTCTGCCCTTCAAAGGCACAACACAGTACATATTGAGATAATATGTTTTATTTTTGACATTCACTCTACTATATGAAATATTATTATGCCATAGAAATTTACGATTTCAGAAAAATCGACACGACAAAAACAGCAGCTAAACTTGTTAAGCAGTGCGGCAAGAACCCCCCTTTTTCATCCGCCTCCTCTCCTCCTGTACTGCAGCATGTTGGGGAGCATGTTTAGCATGTTTGCATGAGGTAGCAGGCCAAGCCACAGCCAGAAAGAATGTCAAACATGTGTAAATGGACAAAGTGTAATAATAAAGCCTTGTGCGTTTCCACACTGAACCAAAATATCTGCTTCTGTAGTGAAGTTAAATCAAAAATGATATCTAGACTGTCTCATTAAACCCAGAGCTGGAACTTTTCACACAGACAGATTCTCCCCGCACTAAATGTGGAGAGTAGCTCTCTTAAATTAACACATGATGTTTTTCACCAGATCCAAAAATAATTTGTAGTCGTCATCTGGCGTTGATCCACACAGGAGGCTACAGTTTTCTTTTATCACCATCTTTTGCAGGCTGCAATTTCTGCAGAGCAACCGCAGATTGATGTTCCCCATCCAAAGCCTCGTGTGTCTGGTGACCTTCAGCCTTTCGCTGCCTGTGGCTATCAGCCTTTTCCCCCAGATGTCTCAGGTACAGTAAAGCCTCGGTTCGACTGCTTCGTCTGATCTTTCAAGGTCAGATGACTGAGGGAGCAGCTGGGAAAATATTCAAATTATGTATACACCACTTGAAATGCACAGCCCCGGTCCACAAGCGTGTGTTGACCTCTTATTATTCCAGATGGCTCTTCGTACATCTAATTAAAAAGTCAAAGTGATTTTCGAGGCTTAAAGATGTAAAGCAAAAATGTACCTTCAGTCTTTACCTTTTTTTTTTTCAGATTGAGGTGTCTCGCCTAGAGCCGGAGATTGCCATGGCAACAGATTGCAAGGTGGTGACCTACAACAAGGGTTTATGATGGATGTTCGTGGTGTTGGAGGAGCAGAGAGGACAGATGGTGCACTCTGGATAGCTGAGGGAGAAGTAGGGTTCCTCCATCATAGCAGAGCCGGTAGATCATCATGTACTAACCCAGGGTTTCTTAGCCTTTTTTATTTTACAGTTCTCAAGTAGTTATTGAGTAAATGCTTGTTCTGAGTTTGTACGTTTTTACTCACCTTGTAGTTTTCAAGAGCAAGGAAGAAACTGTATAGAAATGATGTTATATTTGCTTTAAAACCAGTTTTCTATTATTAGTAAAATAATTTTAATATATACGATGTAATGTTTCCCTTACATTATGTTGCCTGCTTGAGTATAGTTGCCATTTGCTGCATCTTACCCAATGACAAACATTTATGAATACAGTTTAAACCTGCAATAATAATAATAATAGACTTTTTGTCCATTCTGGGTCTGTAAAGCCAAAATTAATAAGTTATCACCTTTCCATGTGGTTAAATTTGTTTACCGCTGATCAAAAAACATTCATTTGGAGTTTTTGTTTTTGGTCACCTGACACATGCAAATTTAATATTTACTTTTTGTTGGTCTTCACCAACTCCCAGGGAAATATCTCTTTAGCTGCTAAATGCTTCATCCTGGTTAGCAACTGTTGGCTAATTTTGTCTGCTGTTTGTTTTAAGACGGTGATGCAGGGTGTAGTTTGGTAAATCTTTTTCTCTTAAAACTACAAGCTGGTCAGCCAAAAGTGGTTTCAATATTTTTTTCTGTTAGGTTGTTTTTAGAGGCCCTAAGTGATAAATGTTTAGTGCTTAACAGGAAAAGAAAGTGAAGATTACGGCCTCATCTAAAAAAAAACAAATCAAAACAAGAACATCATTTTCTATAGCTTAAGTGTATTTTTGCTTCTCCATCCTTTTAATTATCACAGTCCCTCAGATAAATCTTGTTACCCCCAGGATGGGAAACATTGAGCAATCCTGCAGCACTTTCTGTACAGTAAGAAAAATGCTGATGAGGGAAAAAACACATGACTGGATATCTATGGAACAGTACTGACAATTTGAAGCCACTCTGCCAGCGGCTGCACTGTACTGTGCAGACTGCGCTGTAGATGTACTGCATATACTGCATCAGTAATTTACACACTGTTTAAAGTAGTCAGTGCTAGTTTAACATGTCAGGTATTTCCCCCAATAATGTGAAGCAACATGCATAACTCTACTTTCTACATTTGTTTTATATCGTAGACAAATACTGTACTCTAAACTTTTATCCTTTTCCTATCTTGTTTACTCTATTACTGTTTCTTAAACCACTATATTCCTAATGAATTACTTCTTTTGTACAATATGAAAGTATAACATATATATTACTTATTATGAACTAGTAGGTATTTTTAATCATTTGTATAATACTTATACTACTGAATTATTAAATGTTTGTCAAACAATGCAAAACATTTATATTATATAGAATTATACAATAAATTCCTTTCCTTCAGTTACTGATGTGAAGATTTTATTTTTAAACCAGTTATTCTACATACATTGCACACTTTACAATACACTTTTTTTTTCTACCTCTGAAGAATGCCTACTTTCTTGTGTCAGACCATTGATGGCCTTTTGACTTTTACTTCCTGTTTCATGGTGAAACATTGAAATGGCCACACCTTTCAAACCATGCAAAAACTGAAGATGACTTTTCATCATTTAGGTTTGGACAGTCTATTGACCAAATTTCAAGTCCATCAGGTTAATTCTTTTAGATGAGTTTGCTGAAGTACAACATTTGTAAATAAAAATGTTGTATTTCATTGCCCTGTTTTTCTGAATTAATGAGATAATTATCTTATCTCATTAATTCAGAAAAACAGCAGAATTTTATTTTTTTCATGGAAACTTTTGTTTTTCTGAATTAACGAGATAATTACCTCAAAATTCTGGGAAAAGTTTTCATGAAAAAATAAAATCCTGCTCAATTTTCCGAATTAATGAGATAATTATTTTGTTAATGAAGAAAAACAATTATTTTTTCCCCAAGTGAACGCAACTGCAATACACACGTCCGCCGCCAGAGGGCGCTGTAGTCTTTATCCACGGATAAAGCGTCAGAGTCAGGGTTGAGAGGGAAAAGGTTGTCTGAAACATGGCTGCTCCCTTGCATGACATGTTTTCCTTCTGCGTGGACCCTGGCACTGTAGCCTCCCGTGTGGAAGTCCGATTTATAGACAATATTAAGGTAAGATTAAGAGATTTCTCTTTGTGGATCTCAGCCAGGCGGAACTGACGGTGCTGGGCTCATAAAGTACTGAAGGAGTCGGACTGGTGTATGAGCTAATCTGGGAGTAACAGAGCTGGTTGTGTCCAAAACTACCAGAAAATTACTGGTTTAAAAGTTTAGTGTGTTCTTTTAACTTATCGTAACTAACAGAAGGCTAAGGGACAACATCCACAGCCCAACATCATAGAACAGCATCAAACTGTATCAGGTTGTGATATGCAGGGAGCCAGTAGCTTCATTGCTACCAAACAATTAAAATTAGCTTCCTTTTTCGCTGTGAGGCTCATGTTAGTTAGTAGAAAAGTGAAAGGAGAGAAGGAAGAGAAGGCCTACAGCTGATTCAAGCATAATCCAATAATGTATGTCATTGAAATAAAACAACTTAGAAGTCAAATCACATGATTTAAACTCAGTGCTGTCATTTAGGATGACAAGAAATATATTATTATGCTTATGTTTTGGGTCCTGCTCTTAAAAACATACAACCCTATGAGAAAGCTGTGATAGAATGAAGGTAAAAGCATTTTAAATAAACACAATAATGTAATGATCTGAGTACATTTGTGTGTCTATGACTCTTCTGCTTCGACAGTGTAGAGATTTAGACATTTTAAAGCATTTTAGTTCCTATTTGCTAAGTACGTTTCTTTCACACTGCACCAGCTATCTACACTCAAGGGACTTAGAAATTATTCACTGCTGTGTTTATTTGCCAAGTTGCTTTGGTGGTTTGTGTTGTATGAAGTTAACAATCCAAATTTTGTTCCCAATTAACTTTTAATGATTATCTTAACTTATTCATTAACCAAAACAAAGAGACAGAACAAAAACACCCAAAGCATGTAAGCACTATAAATTTCACACGTCAGTAATTAATGTGTCCCCCCATCAGCATTGAATACAGCAGTAATCCTCCTCCTCATGGACTGGCACAACCTCCAGATGTCATCCCCTGGCGGGCCACTCTTCAGTCAGAGCTGCCCAGACTTGCTGCTGAGCCTGTGAAGATGTTCACGCTGTCGCAGGGGCGGTTTAGATAAATAAGGAGTGGTCATGTGGGATTAGTTGGAAAAAGGAAGTGCAGCTATTTTTCTAAAGATTATGTTTTCAGAGTCAAGACTACTGGCAAAAATCAGTCCAAAAAAAAAAAAAGAGTTGTTTTAAATCCTTTGAGTGTGCCTCTGCAGAGACTCCTCTGTGGGTGGGTCTGTGTGTTTTCAGAGACAGGTGAACGGTGCACAACAGTAATCGTTTTATTCATTCTATTCATGTTTCAGGGCAAAGGCCTCTTTGCTAAAAGGAGCATTAAGAAGGGAGAATCCATTTTTTTGGAGCGGCCTCTGGTCTCTGCCCAGTTCCTGTGGAATTCTTTGTATAAATATAAAGGTGAGATATCAGCTATACTTCAGTAACACAAGTGCTGATTAGATGTGCACAGTTTAGACTTATATGGACAGAAAGTCCTGGACCTTTTATCCCAATTTCTTTTTAAATAAAGATTATTTTTTTGGCACCTCTAGAGCTAATAGTCCCCAATAACAAAGACTATTGGGGGGAATCCTAGAGTACTTTTTGGAATTTCTAACTACATCTTGCATTAAATAACAAGCAATAAGGCTTACATTGCAATATATACAGTATACATATAAAATATATAATATGACAAATACAGGATAAATTAGGGTTTAGGATTGAAGGTCTGTAGTAATATTTGACCTCTTTCTTTCCATTGTACTGTGTTCTTGTTTAGCGTGTGAGTACTGCTTACGTGCTCTGGAGCCAGCAGAAGAAAACGCCAGGAGACTCAGCGGCATCCCGGAACTCAGCCTTCCCCACCCTGAGCTCTGCCATGTTCGGCCAGAGCTGCACCAAGCCTGCCCTCAGTGCCAGGTTAGTCCGATCACACAGGACATGAGTTCCAGACCCCGATCTGACGACTCCTCTTAAAACGTGGTCAGATCAATAGCAGACGGTAAATGTATTGATTTTAAGCCTGCTGTCGTCAGGGAGGATCTCCCACTGCATCAATGGTGAACGACATGTCTAGCCAATTGATTTTCAGAGGCTGGTATTGTTCCTATGGATCAGTAAACCAGTCCGTCTGTCTCTTTTTCATTGACTGTACTCTACTTGTATTGATAATTGCTCCTTGGTGATTTCTTTGTATTTGCAGTGTTGCATATCTGTATAGACTAAACACAAACAGACTCTTAAATGCAACAACACAAGTTGTATTTTAACAGGCATTTTTCATGAATATAATAAACACTCAGAACCTTTCTGAAGGAATAATGAACTATATAAATAATTTCTTCATTGCAGTGATCTCACACAATAGTTGTTGATGTGCAAAAAAGGTTTGTAGTTTCCGATAATGATACAGAAACTGGGCAGTATGCGTAACATTTTCACAAACACATTGTGAAACGATCTGAATGTATTTTTAGTGTTTCCTGTTTGATACAATAATGTCTCCATCTTCAGGTAATGTACTGCAGCAGCGAGTGTCGACAAGCCGCAGCAGATCAGTACCATCGAGTTCTGTGTTTGGGTCCCTCCCAGGAAGATGCTGAGCACCCCATCAACAAGCTGAAAGATGCATGGAGGTGAGGGATCATGTTCTAGATATTTTCAACGTAAACCCTCTGGAGTGAGCTGAGATTTTTTGCATTCACCTCAATGAAGATCCCTTGTCTTCTCCTCAGGAGTATGCATTATCCCCCAGAGACCTCCAGCATCATGCTGATGGCCAGAATGGTAGCTGTGGTCAAACAGGTGAGCATATTTAGGGAGTCCATGCTCTGCTCCATTGCCGTTTTTGACTGGACTGCACAGCACCAGAGCATTTTTTTAAACGTCATTAGAGAGCTCATCATTCGGTGCTTGTTGAGCTCTTTCAGCTCAAACGCTCTGGTAGCTATGATATGAAAATGTCCACAGAAGTAAAAGTTAATTTATGTGTTTCATGTCCCTAAAATCATGGACATTTTTTGTGTTTTCGACAATACTGAGCATTAAAAAGTCAACACAAAGTAGAATACTTGGCCCTCACCATGCTTAAACAGGTTGAGGCAAAGCTACAAATGACTTCCTCTCTTGACGCAGTAACCACCAGGTGTTTAGTTCTGATTTTCCTTCCAAAGAGATCAGGCATAATGGATACTTAAATGAAAGAAAATTCACCACAAGTCAGTGACATAATGACGACAATTGCTTGTGTTGCAAAGGCCAAAGACAAAGGACACTGGCAGAAGCTGTTTTCGCACTTCTGCAGCCGGGCAGCTAATGAGGACGAGGAGATCGCCCATAAGCTCCTGGGAAAGCAGTTCAAAGTAAGTTGTCGTCATGTTATTTCTGCTTGGAAATTGCTGAGGTGCAAAATGTATAAAGTCTGGCATCTCAAAGACACCTTCATACCCTTATGCTAATCATAGTCCTTTACAGCTCCATGAGCACACATGATTATTGTTATTGTCCCCTGACAGAGGTGGAATTCCCACTGTGGCACAAACACATGCTTATTAAGTATATTATCCGTTCTGTAATTTTTATTTATCTAACATTGTTTCTACAGGGGCAGTTGGCCTTGTTACACAACCTTTTCAAAGCAGCACTTTATGATGATGATCTTAATCGGGTAAGGAAGAACAGCTGAAATCTGACCACACCGTGTTTCTCCATGTTTGCTTTCATATGTACTTGTACCAAATACTTTACAGCTGCAGAGGTGCAACCAATAAATAAACTAATCATCAATTAATAAAAGCATTATTTCTTTGATTCAATTAGTAGTTCAACATTTTGGGAAATATGCTTTTCCACTTTTTTGTCAATAGCTTGATGATAAGTGATACTACTTTCATATCTGTAATGTAAATATGAATATAAAGAATGATGACATGACAGCTTCTGGAAACTGAAGTCAAGGCATTTTTCCATCTCCAAGGTTATAGTTTTTTTTTGTCTTTCTTCAGTAAAGGACACCTGTATTTCATGCTAATTAACTCAAATGTAAATCGTCCCCCTGGTGGCCGGCTGCAGTACAGGACATAAACATTATAAAAAAAGGGGATGTGACCTCAGGATTGACGTTTGAGCCCTGCTTGGGATTGTGTCGGGTGGATCTAAGGGCAGGAGCTCGATCCCACAGCTCCACGGCCTGATCAATACAGTGCAGATGATGTCACCAGTGCAAGATGGCAGCGCTTGTAATCTGGGACGTCGTCCGTCTTTAAACCCAGTCAGTTAGAGAAAGGCGAGAACAGAAAAATCTATCTACCAGCACCTTTTAAACCTCACTGATTAACATGTTATATCATTGCACTGACTTCCTAAAGCCTAAAAACTCAAGCACATAACCCCACATAAAACAGCACTGATGTGCTGGATGGCAGAGTTTTCTTTTTTTCTTTTTCTTTCAAACAAGCCAAGCAACTGTTTGCCCCTGTTTGCAGTCTTTATGCTAAGCAAGGCTAACCGTCACATGGCTTCATGTTTATTTCATAGACATGAGAGTGCTGTCAATCATTGTGTCTTGGCAAGAAAGTGAATATTTCCCAAAATCCTCCTCAAAATGTTAAAATCAATTATGAAACTTTTTGCTGATTAATTTCCTGTCAATCAACTGATTGCCTATTAGCTGAAGCTCCATACAGCTGCACATTAAATCTTCTATCTTATTGCTCGGAGCAGCTAATTACAGCAGTTAAGTAATTTTGATCCCTGCACTACTAATGAAATCACTTATGATATAAATGTCTAGAGTCTTGGTAGGAAACCTTTACCGAAATGCACATCGTAATGTTATGATTCATTTAATATCTGAGATATGTGGTGCATCATCCTTGGTGTAACAACCAGAATAGTGTTTTTATACACTGATGCACTGAATTCCATCCAGCTCAAGAGATGCTGTAGCTGATCCTGACTTCTGACCTCAGTATAAAAGGGGGTTGAATAAAATCAATAATCCTCCAGCATGGGTCAATAAATACGGATATGATTTTATTGCAGTGGTTTGTCCCGGAGGGTTTCCTCTCTCTGTTTGCTCTTGTGGGAACCAACGGACAAGGCGTTGGCACAAGGTAAACACTTGCCTCTCCTGCACTTCAGCTTTTAACAGGAGTAACTCTGGAGCTTGGTTTGGCTCAGATAGCGCTCTCTCTTTGTCCTTCCATTTTTCTATTCAATTTCAGTTCCCTAAGTCAGTGGGTTCATGCCTGTGATGCACTTGAGCTTCCCGCCCAGCAGAGGGAGCAGTTGGACTCTTTTATTGACCAGCTGTACAAGGACATTGAGAGAGGTCACAGTTTTATCTCAGTCTTGCAGTAGTATTCGGAGTAAATTATTTTGTCTCAAGAGCATATTTGCACTAGTCGTACTGTGTGTGTGAGTGTCTTATTATAGTCAGCGCTTGTAGTGCGACTGTGTACAGATCAACAAAGGTAGGAAATGTGCATTATTGTCGTCTCTTCTCTCTGCAGAAACGGGAGACTTTCTAAACTGTGAGGGATCTGGACTTTTTCTCCTTCAAAGCTCATGTAAGTGAGGATGATGTCCGCATAATGATCGCGATCACTTCATTGCAAAGACACTCCTCCTCTGGCTAGAGGCCGTCTGGTGACGCCCTGTTTTTGTCTCGTTTGCCTCTTTGATCCTTGAAGGTAACCACAGCTGCGTACCCAACGCAGAGGCGTCCTTCCCCAACAACAACTTCCTGCTTCAGCTCAGTGCCCTCAGTGACATCAACCCAGGAGAGGTCAGCTGACACGTCTGGGTTTGGAGTGATAAATTCTGGCCTGGCATAGATGGGACAGAGCATCCGTCTCTAGCTTTGTGCGCCCCCTTGTCAGGCGGTATTAGAAGGCTGAGACTTTGAGGATTGGAGTTGGTTTGTCAAGCTGTCAGAAAGATTGAGAGGCCTTGCATCTGCACGGCACAGTAATGTCACAGCGGCCGTACTACTTTCACAGCAAAGCTCTCCTTTGAATACTCCCTAAGACAGGAGCGCTTTGTACACAATAACATATTACCCATAGAAAGAGGGAAGGACTAGCAACTCCTTAAATCTGGAAATACCAGTAGCATTAATATGGGACTGAACTGTAATTATTTAGACGTCTAGGCTCAATAACATCAGCCAGCTCAACTGTTTGTTTTCTTCAATTTTAGGAGATCTGCATCAGTTACTTGGACTGCTGTCAGCGGGACCGAAGCCGTCATAGCAGACACAAAATTCTGAGGTAAACATCTGTGACACCCTGGCTAAACCACTCGAAAAGGGGTCATACCGTTCCATCTGGATCAATAAAAAGCCTTCAAGGCAATAATGAGCAGTCTTGAGGCAAAGATGCAAGCATGAGATGCTTTAACATTTTCTCTGCATCCTGTGATAAGTGTAGCACTCCAATTTGGTGGTGTTAATATCACACCGGGTGAAAGTATTAATCGCACTATAAGTATGAATTAGAATAGTAAACACTCCCTCCTGCAGCTGCTAACGAGCGCCACGATTTCTGAAAAGTGTAAAATTCTTCTGATTAATTTATCCATGGTTAGAGGTGCAACAATGTGACCGATGGAATGTTTTCTTTCCAGAGAGAACTACCTGTTTGTCTGCTCGTGCTTCAAGTGCGTCACCCAGATGGACGAGCTGGATGTGACATCAGAGGAGGACGAGGAGGAAGAAGGCGAGGCAGAAGGTGAAACGGAGGGGGATGAGTTGGAAGATGAGATGACAGATGTCTGATGAAGGACTTTCCCTTATTGTTCCCAGCTATTCCTGCCACCACTCTCAGCAACCGTTGATGCCCAGAAGAATAAAGACAAGTGGGGAAAAAAGTCTTATTATCAATACATTTCCCTAATCCTTTGTCCCATTTTAGAGATCAGCCGCAGAAACCTTTCTTTAAATCAGGTATGTGTGTGTGAAGTTATTAGGATAGTATTTTTTTTTTTTCTGTATACCTCAACACACTGAGGGTTTAACCAAAACAAAGACTATGATTTCAGCTTTCAGGGTTTGTGTTCTCATCCTCTTTGGCTGAACAGTTCAGGACCAGTTCACCTTTTTACTCCCAAAGACTGCCTATAAAAGGGCTGAAGTGTCTAAACAGTTAATCTAATATGGATGTACACCTAGGACCTGATCACAGCAATATTTTCCACATTGATCAATACTGATGTTTACCACAATATAGAATTTGATAATGAGGCCAGTTTGAAGATTATCCTAATAAAGACTGAGGCCTGGATAAACCAGAGAATTCACTAAATTTAAAATATAGTTTATATATTTTTAAAAAAAACAGAGAAATACAATGTAAACATTTAACTGCATACATGTCCTGGGTTTGAGTATATTTTGTTATAAAAGAAAATGTAAAACAAGGCTTGATATAAACATTTCACTTTGCAAACATTCCTTTCCTGCATTACAAAACAGTAAAATTAGCTTGCCTTGTAACTGATGAAAATAAAGGTTGCTGGGAGGGTAGCCTACCTTTTCAGCTGATGGAAAAAAAGATTTGTCTCCCAACTGATGGCATAGCATATGTTTGACATTTTGTCAACAGTTACCGGAGTGTACCGTAAGTTCACTTTCAGATCTTTAGCATAAATAATGTCTGTGTAAAACAATGTCAGCTACTTTTCACTGTCAGTGTGTGAGCCTGTTATTCATGCGAGGCTGTTTATTGCAACATGCCATTCTGTTAAAAAAAAGAAAAAGGTCCGAAGGCAGAATGGGGCGTTACTGTATTGTGCAAAGGAGCGAACCAGGGTAAAGAGGGTGTGATGTTTTAACCCCATCCAACGTGTTATTTGTGTAGCTGCAGTTTTCCAGCTCCCTCAGAAGAAAAGCAACTGAAAAAGTCTGAAAATCGTGGAGGTTCAGGAGGTCCTTATGGAAAGGAGGGCAGTATTCCAATGTTCAGAGAGAAACCTTTAATCTGTTTTTCCATATAAAAATATACAGTAGATTAGAGCAGCTTAAAGTCGGGACTTAAACCTGACAAATGTCATTTGATCCATGGCATCCAATTTGCTGGAGATAACAAGCAAAACAAAACTATTATCTAATGCACTGTGTTTGATCCCTAGCTCCATTTGACAACTCTTAAACAAGAAAAAGTGATGAAACAAAGGTCAAGAGCTTCTTTTTTTTTCCATACATGACTATGCACGCTGGATGAAGAGGCTTTTTATTTATATTCTGTTGTAATTACAGTCTTGTCATATAGGAGCCATCCAGCCAGTGAAGTATAGGTTGGCTTTCCCACCATGATCTATGGGATTACATTAAACATTTCTTAATGCATCACGGAGACCTTGGATGCAAAATTGCTTCGTCAGAAACTGTTTGCCCTTTGTTGGGAACTGCATTTCAAACCTCGGTTCCACATGGGTGAAACTGCTGCTGCTGCCTCTCATGAATCAATATTACAACAAAGACTAACCACAAATCCCAATATTTTCACTTACT
This sequence comes from Chaunax sp. Z400, assembly GCA_037577475.1. Taxonomy (NCBI): domain Eukaryota; kingdom Metazoa; phylum Chordata; class Actinopteri; order Lophiiformes; family Chaunacidae; genus Chaunax; species Chaunax sp. Z400. Next base: position 17,335,918 of record CM075189.1, read on the forward strand.
AGACAAAGATTGGAAATATTGAGTAATCCCAATGTTCTCGGTCGTCATTTAGCGCTGTGGCACAGGAGAAGATGGCTTAGTAACTCACAAAAGTATAATTTAAACATTTAGCCGCCGCAAACCAGAGCCTACAATTTGTCGTTTTTACCACTCTGGCATAAAACATTGAAATTGGATGTCTGTTGAGTCATTCATTTCGTTTACACACCTCCTGCCCTTGTAACAGACGATTGCACTGGTGAAATATTTGTTCAGCCATTGCATATTAACTACAAACCCTTGGTCAAATTGTCTTCCTAAAGGGGGTTTGGGTCTTAACTAATCATTGCTTTTTATGGCTCTGACTCTCCAGATAGCCTTTTGCTTCAGGCACTTTAAACCTGGCGCCTATGGAACCAGATGCCTCATTTTATAATTTACTCAAATAATTTACAATTTACTTCATCGTAAAATGGATTAAATGAGGTATTCTGCTGCTGATACCTGCTGATCAATTAGTTCTCACCGACATTTAAATGCAGTCAAATTGATGCAAGCAGATACTGGAGAAGAATGAGTCTACGATAATGAATGTTTTCAAATTTAACTATTCTTTCCCAAGTGCCTCCAGTCATCTATAGTTGGTATAATTTGTATGGATATTTTCCCATTAAGCTTGTCAGTATACACCATCCCCAGTTGTTTCTGCACTTGCATTGCATGCTAATTCACCCAGAATGCAAGAAAACAAACAAAGAACATATTTTGTCCATGGAAAGATGCAGACCTCGGACCCAGCGTGGCAGGTCTGTCATCCTTTAAAGCCAGAATCACAGCAAGAGTTCTGTAACATGGCTCACTGAAGGGGTCAAACTCTGGCAGACATACATATAGGCCTCCTCATCATGTAGCACGGACTTTTCATGGTGGAAAAACGGAGAGGTCAAAGAGTCTGCCCCGAGAGAAGTGGGCCCAATAGAGGCACATTAGAGGACTGAGAGGGTGGAAAGTGAGGCAAGTGTTTGAGGAAAGGAAAAAGGAAGTGGAGCAGAGAAAGAGCCCTTTATTCTGACAAACCAAGAAGAAAGTACTTCATATACATTTGAAAGATTAAAAATTCTAAAAATCTAAATGGGATGCATTACTGCCGTTGTGCAGATGGAGGGAGAAGACTGGCATAACATTTGACCAATATGTCACTGTGGCTGTACAATGATTTATGCAGTTTTAGCCGTAAGGCAGTTTTTAAAATCTCTCATTCTGAGATGCTGACCCAGTTTTGCTCCAAAGTGTATACAGTAGAATAAAGTGTGAATGGGATTTGTCATTCAAGGATGTGTGATATGTAATAACTCAAATTAAAGAATATAGGGACTCGTCATCGGTAAAGAAATACACTGAACATTAGAGCAACTAACACTGAAGCTTGAGGTGGTAAGATTGGAGAAACCAGCAAAAGCAAGCTAGATTTTAAAATCCAAAGACAAAATGCCGCCTCCTCCTATTTAGGCCTCGTCCAAAACACATGAACTCACACTGCCTGCCTGTTCTGACAGCCCCATAGCAACATCTGACAGGTATGAGTGTGAGCAGCGGGCTTGCCACATCCATTAAGACCTCTTAGGGTTTTTCTAGTCAAATAGTAAAAAAAAATTACCACAATCATATATAAACACAACACAAAATAGCAGTCACAAACGTACCTCTCCCTGAAAAGGCTGCTAGGCCTGGCTAATGTTATTTCAGCTGCTGAATGACAGTGTCGCTACCGCAGCACTCACTCTTTACCTCAGGGGGTTACTTCTCTGTGCTATGGGGGGGGTGCTTTGTGCTAGAGCTGGTGAAGGAGTCCCAGAAGTATCACAAATCTCAGCGTTAAAGGTGATGATTTCAAATGATGCATCTCAGATTAAAAGTCCAAAAGTGCGTTTAAAGTCCCCATTTCTTTGATTTTTGGCAGCTTCTCATCCTTTTGATTTTGAATTAGCCTTCCTCAAATCACTAGTCATCATATATTCACATCAATTGATAAATTATCTACTCACTAGTAAAGGTAAAAAGGTAGTTTAACCTCAGCACTGATCATTCAACAGAATGTAAAGGCCAACTATGTCAGTGCGAAAACCACAAACTGCTGGTCCAAGGGCAGACAGAGGCACAGATAGCATCCGCTTCAACATTTAGGCAAAGTAGTTTTTAGGAGCCAGCTGTGGCATGAAAAACTACTGTAACTAGTTTTACTGGACTATGTGTAATCCTGACACAAATTATGAGTAATGGATTATTAAAATACATACAATTATGAATTTGGAAATATTCTTGAAGATACAACTATCATGTAATCTCAAAATGTCTTTTTTTTTACACTTTGGTGAGGACTTCTGCTAAATTACAATTACACGATAGCCTCTCTTGAGAATTTCCAGAAAACTACTGTTGATTTGTCCAACCAGGTTAAAGGTGGACTGTGTTGTTATGGCTCCTGATGCAAAAGTTGTTTAACTATTTCACACTGGACGGCAGACGTGGGAAGTGAAAGCTGGCTTTTGGATCCAAGCAAGCCGACTCTTCTTGAAAACAAGCCCCATCTGGAAGCAATCTCCAACCTACATCAGCACTGTTCAGACTGGTTACCAGGACGGATACCATTGCTGCCTTGGAGCGCTACTCCGGAATTAAAGTGATGAACGACTTGCTTCATGTGAAATCAGCCAAACCGATGTAAGGTAAGGAGTTTCACTCGCCCTGCATAAAATAAACACGAAAAAGAAATGCTGTTTAAGAACACAAACATGGCTGCTGAGTGACCCGTTGGTTTTAACCAATGTTTGTGTTTTCTCTGGTTCACCTCTGCTGAAATTATTTCCTTGGTAAAAAAGTCAAGTCAGTTTTTTATATATATATATATATATATATATATATATATATATATATATATATATATATATATAAAAAACTAAGTTATCTCACGGCAGAGCAAGTGTAGACCAATCCATTTTATTTTACAGATACCTAACATTCTCCTATGGCCAAGCACTTGGTGGCGAGGAAAAACAAGCTTTTAACAGGCAGAAACCTTGGAGTACACTCTGGCTCTACAGTAGGTGGGCGGCCATCTGCCTTGTCTGGATGAGTTCAGATGGATACGTAAGGAGAGATAGAGAAACTCACAGAAATGTACAGCAACAACACTAAAAACAGCTATGGTAAGAGAAATGCTAGAAATAGTAATATGTATAATAACCTCCAAAATGTCTAATAATAATCAAATAATCAAATGTGTGTGTGTGTCCGTGATATTGCACAGAAATCGCAAGTGTTTCCAGGTCACAAGTCCCAACATTAAATATAATTGGTATTAAGTATTACTTTGAAACAAAAGGGAATGTTTGGAGCAGATGTATTTCATCATTATAATATGGTAATTGCCAATTTTGACTCCAATAATTAAAATGTAAATTTAAAGATATGTGAAATCTGTATTTATTTTTATCAGCCCATTAATATCACCATATTACCATTTTCTAACCAAAATATTGCACTAATATAACAATTTTACTGTGAGCAGATTACCATATTGTTAGAAAAAATTGCTATCCTGCTACCTCCTTGTTACTTTAAATGTAATTCCTCATTATTATCTCTGCCAAGGAGGTGATTTTTCCAGTTCGGTTTGTTTGTTCTTGCATGGGCAGTTCGGTTTTGTTCTTGTCTTTCCATCTCTCAGCTGTGGTTTGAGACCTCCAGAACAAGTGTACAATTTACTTTATTAAACCTCTGAATTTGAGGCTTACGTAATTAAAATAAGACCATTGTGCTGGATGTGAAAGAGGCCAGCTGTGATTAACTGCAAATGCCTGGATGAATTCTTGAAGGTCAAGCCAGACATTCCCACTGAGACTGAGAGTATGGTCTGACTCATGTAGGGTAAATGAGACATTTGAAACACTTCTATTCAGCTTTTTTCTCTCACTATCTCATTTTCACATCTCTTGCAGGACATTCAAGACAACCTCGCTGGATGAGGCTAATGCTTTGTTTTAGCTGTGGCATTTTGAAGTTCGGGATGTGAAAGGAGCAACAGTAGCCAATTATACACAACTTATTCTAGCTAGTAAGACGTGTTTCAGTGAGAAGGGCTGCTCTCACATCCAGCGGGGAGCTGGCTGATGGACTGTTCATGCAAAAGGTTACACTCATGCGCCAATTACAACAGAAATCTTTTCTTTCAATAAAAGGCACAGGCAGTACAATGTTCTTAGGGCAGCTCTCTTCATTTCGTTTTATGTAAGCTGCTTGAGATGAACACTGCTGCATTCACACGTGGACATAAGAAGATATGCTTAAAAAAATAGAGCAAAACAAACAAAATGGGTGTTTTGGGTCTTAATATTAGCGAGTAAACACAGAGGGATTCACAAATATTTTGTTATTTATGACTTTCAAGACAAAAAATGAAAATAGATTTATTTTATATTAATGTGAGAAAACTAGAAATCCAAAAATATATCAATTTTTTTAAAGTATTTGCTATTGCCTTCAGCAAACATCTACATCTGCACAGTCTGCAGTTAGAACACAAGGAGAGAACAAAGTTCTATTATTGATGAAGACGTGACATGAAAAGATGTGATTGGTGATTGGTTGATAACTGGAGCTAAGGGCTATGGTTAACTCACTACAGTACAAAATACTAACAACCATCAGCATTGAAAAATTCATTACATGGTTGTCAGGGCAGCTCACACAAAGTTCAAATTTCCCACAGCCATAAATAAATTGACTTTGGCCAACTTGGTCACATTTGATTCGGGGGCTTCAGAGCTCATTATGAGAGCAATTATTTGGCTGCTTTATTCAAAAGGCAGACTTACAGACCACAAATATATTTACTGTGTGAGTTTAGTGTGTGTGAGTGTTGCCATGATTTGAGTTTGATGGAGTCGAGACAGACGTGTTTTTACTTTCTGAGGACGTAACGCTGGCAGCAGACGCTTTGCTGAAAAAGTCAAAGATGCTGGATGTCCTCAGATTTGCCGAATTCTTCCACACTGCACTAAACTTGCCCCTGTTTTGTGGGCCCCATGAGAATTTTGGCTTCCATGAGTGACGAAAATGCGTGGAGCCTCTGTGAAGTAACCATTTCAAGATGTATGGTCTTCATATTTGAAAATGACCCTTCGTCTGTACATTTCGCTGCTCTGTCTCAGATGAAATGGTCTGTGTGTGAAAGTGAGGCCTCCACTCCCTCCCTCATCACTGCATACCCTCTGGACACACTTTGCCCAGTGTGAGGGTGAGGGGTGTCTATGTTTCATGGTATGTTCTTAACAATGTCCATTGATTACACATTAAAAAAAAAGACCACATATGAGCCTCGGTTTCACAAGGCCCCTTAATTATGATTTCAGGGTTAAATAATGTGTGAGTTTTCTCCAAATACTGTTTTATTATATATAGATATCAATGTAATTATCCATACTGTGTGTTTTTTTTCCATCAATCAAAAACATTTATACAAATCTGACTTAATTGCATAAATTAGGCTTTGTGCTATAAGCAGGGCCTCTTTCATTGAAGAAAAGAATTGCCATTAATTAAGGATGCCAGATATATCTGGAACTTCATAGATGACTTAGTTTTTCTACACTAAATTCTCCACAGACCAGGCCAGCCCAGATGAATCACTGCATTAGGTGCTCGTGTCTATACTATGACGGTAAATGCCTTGTTTTCCAGATGGAAATGTGTCTGAAGGCCCCCGTTGACTGGAAGCAAACAGTTCCAAATAGTTTCATGATTGAGCTTAGAGGCGCAAAATCCACCAGGACAGAAAGTTGGATTTAAGCACAAGCTGGAAATGTGGCCTGAACCTCTGTGGTAAGAGATCAACCCAACAAATCCCATACCCATCACTGCAACTCTGCTGTGGGTGGCTCAGGATGCTTTTAAATATTTTGTTAACATAAACCTGTTTAGTGTGACAGAGGATGAAGGCCCCTGAAGTGACAGATGTTTCTCTAATGTGATGGGAAGTAATTTTTTTGGGTGAGGAGACGGGGGGGGGTTGGGATGTATTTTATTGGGTTGAGTGAGAGATGCTCAAGTTCCTTGGAGCTTTTTTCGTTGAAATCCTGAGCTGATCTAGTGTTTCTCTTTTTCAAGCACTAAGGTTTGCGTGTTCATATGGAATATAAATCTGTTTCAGATCATCTCTTCTTCCTTTGCTCCAGTCCATAAGTTACAAGAACAGTGACTTGAGGTTATTTCAAATAATGGGGGTCATTGATGCCTCAAGCAAGGTGCTCTCCAAATGAAACAGTTTGACATACTTAGGATAAGAGAGCCCACTTTACACCCTTTTACTGTACAAAAAATGGACTCTAATATGCACTCTGAAATTGCTTTTAGCTTTATAAAGTTATTTCTGCTTAAATGTAATTGCCTCTGGGAATTATGAAAACAGTTTTTAGCTACTAAAGTGCCTTCAAAGAAAATACCCTCACTCCACGTTTCAGAGGACGAGCCGTCTTCATCTGCTAACGGCACGAATCGCATTACAGATTTTGAAACACTGCAGAGTTTGTTCAATTGTAATGGGACGGCTTCAGGATTTTAGAGGAACAGAGCGAAAAACAAAGGCCTCTTTCATGATGCTGGCGGTCTGTTTGTACGGCTGGTTGAAGAGTCTTGAGACACCAGAGGGAAATCCGTTGGACCTTCAAAGGCACAGCCCAGCGGGGAGCGTTGGCAAACTGCTGGTTTGGACAGCTTGCATACCTTACACAACCCCACTTAACAGACCACACAAAAACACAGCATCAACCACAACTATGGATGAGCAACCAACGTACCGGATAACAGATGCTTCAGTGATTCCCAACCAGCAGAGCTGGAAGTAATGGCTTACATTTACTCACGTTTCTGTAATTAAGTAGTTTTGTGTAATTCCACTTTATTGATTAAAGAATACTTGGAAGGCTTTATGGATTGGTGCAAAAAGGAATCCGTCTCTTGTCACTTGCAGCTTTGATTTGCTCTCCTTTGCCTTGACAGCCTTCCCCCAAGGTAGAAGAAGAGAGGGAGAGAGTTCAGAAACAAGACAGTTCATTTTAGGAAATCGTCTCGGTCTTGAGTCTGTTCACTCAAACAGGAGAGGTGAATGTATGTGACCAGAGATTATGATGCTTTCTTTTGCCCTAATCACAAAAATAAATACTGGACCCATTTTTCACAAGCCACATATTGTCTGACAGTTTTGACATTAAAATGGCCTTTTTCAGACACACAAATGAAAAGAAAACTAAGCAACGCACTCTCATGGGATCTGGATGGAGCATGTTAAGATAGCAAATGAAAAACTCAAAGAGCGCATACCTCCACCAACGCCACTGTCACTAAAACCAATACCAATTTAATTAACACCACATCATTTCTTAATTCTAGGATCCTGATCACTAGTTTAAGAGTTGTAAACAAAACTATGATTTTCCATAATGGCGGATCTTGGATCTATTTTCCATCTAGATGACTCCTTTTCCTTTCACAGAAAAAATGAAATCCACTTGATTGAGTCTGAATCGACATTTTCTCAGTTACATATTGGTGTCAGTGTCATGTCACCACATCTCTCCATTACTGCATTGTGATCCAATACATACTGCCCTCCTCCAAGTATCTTCCAGTTCTGCATCATGAGCTGGATCTGGATCTGGATCTGGATCTGGTTGCACATGGTGGTGGAACATCATGAGTTGTCCATGCCTGAGTATTTTAAGCTGATTGGCCTATTATTATTTTTCATGATACTGGCAAAATATTAAGAAAGGCCCACAATGTTGAAGGAATGGAAAAAAAAAAAAATACAATCTGCATCCGTGACCAGATCCACCTCAAATTTCATCAACTCTCCTTGGCCAAAGATCCACTCCTACACCAAATTTCTTCAAACTCCATTTACAACTTTTTTTTTTGACATAGAGGTTTTTCCCATACCAACATGTTTTCTAAACTACTGCATATCATGTGTATTTCCACCCAAAAAATGGGACATCCACCACCCAGAACCTCGTTCCAGGCAGGGAACTAATCTTACCCTTGCCATTATGTGTGTACCAAATGTAAACACATTTGCTGCATGACAGGTACAGTAGTGCCAATGAAGATGTTCATCTCACAAGGCTGTGGGGAACAAAAGATTTACAACACCAGTGATTCTGAATGTAGAATGATCAGTTCTATTTGCATACAGCGCTTATAAAGTATGTATGAGTATAAGGCAAATATTTATGTGAATTAATGAATACATATACTTCCCATTTTCCATACAAGTACACACTCTTTTACACACATGCAGGAAACCACTGAATTATAGATGCAGAAACAGGAAATTCCTCCCTTTACCCTCTGTCACTCCGGCTCTGACCTTGCACTAAATCAATTAGTAGTGCCGCAGGCAATCAGTGGACCTCCTCCGAGACTCTATGAATGTGCCCTTACTTCATGAGGGCCTCTTGGACCTCTCTCAACAGTCCCTACCTGATGGGTGGGCCACTGCTCCTGTTCGCACAAAGAGGACAGTCATTTCACGCTGTGCAAATCAAAGAGCGGCAGGGGTGACATCGTTGTGTTTCCTCTGCTGTGAAGCATCCTGTCGTGTCCATAAAAAAGGTCCTCTCCTGTGTCAGGAGGGTCTTGTTCCACTGAGTGACCACTGTGCAGGTCCCTCACTGTGTGCGTTTTAATTTGTGCTCTCGGCCTTTTTGTCTTTTATAGTGTGGCGATAACAAAGCAAGTGCTGTTATAAAAACAAATTACGGAAGGATTATCCTGGAAGAAACAGATCATCTTGGTCATTACCAGAGCCTAAATAGAATTAAAGATAAAAAACTCCACTCATTAAATAGTACTTATCCAATTCATTGATTACTTGGTTGATAGTCTCCTCAACCAATTAATCACTTGAGTCATTTATCTGAAAAATGCCAATGCTTGTTAGTTCCAGCTCTACAAGTGTGAGGATTTCCTGCTTTTTACCTATGGAGACTAAAAGCGTTCAGTAATAAATAAAATAAAAATAAAATAAATAATATAAATGAATTGACGGATCATGAAACGTAACTATGAAATGTAAAATGATCTAATGCCTAATAAAGTGAGCTCATCATACATTATAACAGTTTACAGTAGCTCATTCTAACATGTTTTAAAATGGGGTCCATGTTTCCACAATAGCCCACAACCAAACTCTTGCTCTTAAAGAGGGCCTTTTGCGTTTGTAGCTGCCACCATAGGCTCACCTACATGTTTGGAAAGGGAGTGTGAGGTGAAGGGTAACAGTTGGTTGCACTCTTCTGAGCTCTAAACATAACATGAGTAACACTTTAAATCAATACCTCATCCATGACCATTTCTGAGTCACGTCGGCAATCGACATCAAACAAACACATTACTTTGGTCTCTGTCAATCAGTATATGATTCCATCAATTACATTGCAATAGGTAAATTATGCAATTGTCAATAACAGCACACAAGGTCAGTTACTTTTACATATTGTGAGCTTATCTAACAAATTTTCCATGCGCTGCTCCGAACTTCATCCTGGGCTGTTTTTGCTTTTCCGTTTGGGGAACCTGACACTTGCTCGAGCCTCCAGCCATTCAGTGTTTATCAGCAGGATCAATGCAGCATCTGTGTCTTTCTCCCCATGAGACTCTGTGGGATTTATTCCTTCTCCAGCCGAGTGGATCCTGAATCTTCCCATTCACTCTCTCTCACTCCCCAGAGGACATAGGGGCACATTTCCCATGGAGATGAATAACTCTGCATGCTATTTGCACAATGTATGGCGGGACAGTTGTACCATGAAATGCCTTAATACATATGGTTCAGATTATTTCACATTATCTTGAAGAGTGGATGAAATAGTGATGCCAAAGAATATTCACATCTGACGACCCTGAGAGAAAAGAGCATATTTAGACAGGAAAGTATATCTTTATACCCCCCTGTAAGTTTTCACATGTATGACCTATGGAGTAGGGAAATAGGTTCAAGGGTATGGTGGCTTTCTGCCTTTAACTGGGACTGAAACTGATTTCTCTTGGCTATATTAACCTGATTGCAACCTAGTGGTAAAAGGTTAATAATAAAAATATTGGGTTTTAAAATTTGGTTTAAAAAAAAAAGAAAGAAACTTTGTTGCAGCTTCATATTTGTAAAAGAAAACAGTTATATTCTCATGCAACATTTATTCTGACTTGGTGCAGCCACCAACTGTTCAATTCTCAACTGCATTATCATACCCATTATCACCTGAAGCAAATGGCTGTTATATGATTATCTCAGTTAGCTTATTGATACCTCCGCTTTAACAGCACTTCTATCAAGTATCTCTAATGATTGCTGAGGTAAAGGTGAAAAAGAAAAACACATCAATGTTTCAAAAGGTCTCATTATCAATTGAGGTGATGTGTTCGGCTGGGTAGTCCAGTTTGCAACAGCCTTGGTTGAAAGCGGACGGACTGTATGCTTTCAATGGCAAACAGGAAGTTTTTAAAAACTTAAGTGGATATATTTGATATAGCAATATAATCATTGAGGAAAAAGTTACTGTTACCTCTTTGTGAAAAGACATTACATTACATTTTTAAGTCTTCTGTGTCTTCTCTCTTTCTTTGCCTGTTCATCCCTCATCTCTTTCACCGGCCTTCCACTTTAAGGCTTCTTGTGTGTTTCCCCTCCTTTTTAATTGTCTGCCCCGCCCTGATTACATTCACCTGTGTCCTGTTAGTAGCAGTAGTATCTAGTATGATAATACTATTGTAATTTTGTCCTAACTGCCTTTTAATTCATAATTTGGGAGACAGCATTTCTGAATATAAACTATTGATGCTGTGACAAAGCAATCTTCATTAGAAGCTGTTCTAGATCGTCATATAAACATCTGTACTTACTGTATATAGTCTATACTCTACAAGACCTCTCTGTACAAGTAGCCTCACACAACAGTGAGATTAATAGAAACTGAAAAATAAAAAGACTGATATAATATCTAATCAGTGCTCAGTTTCACCAATACCTCCAGAGAAAAACTGATTGGTGAATCCCATGAAGCATATTGAATAAGAGGTATCCCTCTGCCATAACCTTCATCTATAATTCATGAAGTAATGAGATACACTGCATACAACATGGAGCTTACCATGGAGCATAGTACAGTGTAATATTTATGAAAACGACAGACCAGTAGAGGCAATGCAAGGCACTGCCAAAAAGCCTAGCTGAATACTGCTCGAGGTGAAGGATCTCTTTGCCTCTGGGCAAAAATGTGGCTCACCACCACCACCACCGATAGCGAAAGCCGCCGTACTCCTAAATACGTCTTACATATGGTTCAAATGATAGAAAGTTAATTGGAGGCCATCAAATAATCAGCCTCTCTGTATTTTCAACTCACAAGAAAATGCCTTCACAGTCACTGATGCACAACATGCCGCATGTTAAATGCCCAGGAATCAACAAGCAGAATTATCATATACCAAGAGGAAAAAAAAACAACAGCACAAACACAGCTTGAAAACCACCATGTGAATGTTCATGCCTCCATCTGTGTTGCTATACAGCCACTGTGATTTGGTTAATAATTACTTGGATGGAAGTGAGGCTCACTGGAAATTGCTAATTTATTTTCCTGCTGAAGACAGACTCCTCGACTTCGACTCACTCCGCAGCCTATTAAATAAAGACACAATTAAAATTGCTACTTCAGCTTGTTTGAGGAGAAATGAAAGTGATGATGACTTCAAAGAGTTTGAGATAGAATATATTATGGAAATGATGTCAAATGCGGGTGTGAAACAAATGTGTGCACTTTTACATTCTTCTATGTTTTATGCATGTGTGCTTGTGTAGGTCTGTGTAGGTCTAGGCAGAAATAAAGTGAAAACAGTCACATTGTGTTGATATAGAGGGCACCACGAGATATAAAGTAATAGATTTCAACTTTAGACTCCTAGAAATAACATTTCTGCTGAGCTGTTTGCTTTACAACCAGCATGGAAAACAGCAGTGGTTACCCTTTTGACCTGTGCCCCCACCAGATTCTGCCTTCTAATTTGGCTGATCGTCTTTTTCCCAGGGGACACACATAACACACTGGTATGGGCAACATCAGTGAACCGGAGTTCAGGTCAGGTCAGTCTAAAACACGGTTCATTACATGTACAAAGACATGTGCCTATAAAGCATCTCCATTTTTTAATGTCATACTATTACTATCATTGCATTGTTGACTGGAAAATGCTCTTTTTTTCATATCAGCATTGACTCGTAAAGGGTGAAGCGGCTGTCTGCAGTGTCAACCTGACTCTCTTGCCATTCGCTCAAGCGAACGGTTGCTCTGTTGGTCACCATGGCTGAGCATTAGGCTAGACTGGTCTCTCAAGGTTATTAGCTTTTAGACTGTTAACCAATCTGTGCTAATTATCTAAAACACAGTTGCATAATTAACCTTAAGGCTGCATTCAGAACGACTTGAGTCGTGTTTGAAGAAAAGCAGCTGTCGTGGACCACCAGTGACTTTTTATTCAGTTATTCTTTACATTCATCTACTCTGCCATGTGCGTGCATGGGTGTAGGCAAACGGGGGCGTGGACTCACAGTGGCTCGACTCCTCTCCACTCCTGAAGCTCATCACCTCGTCACCTAATCACCGGCAGTATAAATACCGCGGCTGTCAGCCTCTAGTTCTCCTGCTGTCTGCTGCTCTCCTTAGCAGCGTCCTCAGAGCATCAGCTCGGACCAAGCCTTGGTTCCGGTCAGCTCCGCCGCGACCTGCCTCTCCCACCTCCTCAGCCACATTAATATATTAAACTTACACTTACCACGTTACCGGTTTCTGAGTCTGTATCTGGGTCCAAAACTGAACTTTAACTCTAACAGCAGCCCACTCATTCATTTTAAAGGAGCCAGTTCGCCGGCGCACCAGGGGGTGCTTTGCAGTGCACTCCTGCAAAACAATGCTGTATTGACCAACATATTCAAATTGTTTAATCACCCAAAAAAAGTTTGTTGCAACTTTTGAGTAAGGACAAGCTACAACTGACCAAGCTTTGCACTCTTTTTGTTCTCTCTCTATGTAGGTCTTTTTGCATTGACCACATGAAGATGGAGGTGGACTGCAGAAGGTCCATGGAGAGAACATGAGCATCCAGTGCTATAACCAGTTTGTGTCCACAGAGAAGTAGGGACCGTGACATCAAACAACCAGGCTCTTACACATGTTTGATAAAGATCTGAAGTGGTAACAGGACCACTTAGTAAGCAGAGCCACAAAGCTTCAACCAGTAGGGGCAGCCTAAGTAAGGACATTATTGTTCATTTGAATCATCATGGCATTTTCAACGGTGAAAAAAGTGATCATGACTTCAGCGAACAAACCTCTAAAAGTTCTATAAAATACTTGAGCCAAATATGATTCAAACCGGTTTTCAAAAGCAGCATAGCTTCCCACGAACATCTGCTCAGTTCTCCTACCTTAAAACAAAGTGTCTGGTGAACAGCATGAACACCTATCAATGTGTCAGAGAAAGACAATTTATAAATGTAGTCCTGCAAACGCTTTTGGACTCACTCACACATATTTGACTGTGTGCACGCACGTCCACAGATCTCAGGAGATGAGTTATGGATGTTAAAACACAAGAGCTGTTGATCCAGGTGCCATCTGATTATTTTTGGCCGCCAGGAGTGTCAGGAAATTAGTGATAGATATTCTTGGATAACCTTATCACCCCTCAAACGCACCGCAGAGATAGATAGCCCCTCCTCTGTCACAGCCAGCGTAACCTGATCTCTTCGCTCTAATAGAACTAACTTTTCATTAATTGCACGAGTGATAATGACTGAACTCTGAGGTGTCAGAAGATGGAAGGTGTTTAAAGATGAAGCGAACCGGGAGTGGATACATATGTTCTATATTTAGCTGCTAAACAAAGGAAAGAAACAACCCACACCACTGTGGCAGTGTTGGCGTTGCGGCATGTGGTCCAAGTTATTGTTTCACCATTAGAAACTATTGTTGTCATGTTGATTAATTCCGCACTGTCCTCTCTTTCCTCTGTGTCTGTTTGTGCGTATGTGTGTGTCTGGGTCTGCGCCTGTGTGGTCCAAATTAGGTTTAAGACACAGCTAGGCATCTGCAGAGAAGTAACATAACCCTCCACGCAGCATGCATGAGACACACCATCTGTTGTAGTGAGAGGTAACGGAGTCACCGTCTGTGCAAAATGCCCGCCATGCAGTCTGGCATCATTTGAACGCTGGTCTATTTGGCATGGCACTGGCTGTGAGACACCCTTCTCAGATTGCTGTGATTGCATGCACCCAAACTTCCCTGCATGTTTGACAAATGCTGGAGTCTCTCTTTGACAAACTCTGACATGGTAGATTTTCTTCGCTGACTCTTAAATAGACTTCTCTCTCTTAATAATGGCTGGCCTGCAGGAGCCAAAACTGAATTAAACCTCATTAAGTTATTTCGAATGTTAAATAATCAGACAGTCACTGTTCCGGTGTGGAAAATAAGTCCTCTCAAGTTGTTTTAAGTCTGTCCGATGTTGACCCACAGCTGTGAGAGAGGGTAAGACAGAGAATAAATGTCCCAGTTGGCTTCCACTGTGTTCGCAATCAAGTACGGACATGACGTCACTGTCCTGGGAGCAGTGCGCATGGTTTGCTTCTTAGTCAACTTTAAGAATGTTTGGAGGTGTAGAATGAGATCCAGAAACACATGTCACCAGAGTCTTTATTTCTCACTGCAACATGAACTCCTGTCTCCACCTCTAACCCACCTTTTTTCTCTCCTTATAAGCAGAGTTATGTAGTTATTTTTTGCCTGCACAGGTGTCAGATATGATGACATGTATTAAAGAACGAGGTGACAAGCTTTTCAGGGATTGCTTCTTGCTGCAGATTTTCCATTTCCTCCTGTGAATGTCAGCCGATTGACAATAGCATCGGATTAGTTTAACGCACATACAATATTTGTCAACATGCCCAGTGAACAAACATTAAAACGATGCTGTAATATTTACTGCGATGCATCCAGCTAGGAAAATGTTCATGTCTGTCAAACTTATCAACTACGCTGCACAAGAAGTTTATGAAGCACAGCAAGACCCGATGTTTGACGCTAATGGTATGATACTAAGACAAGAGACAACCGCTACCTTATTATAAAGAAAACAGTAGATTTTAAGAAGAATAGTAAATTTCACTAAAACCCCTGATTTGATCTCATCACCAGATGTGTACAGATAGCTTCATTGAGATCTCTCTGACTCTGCTGTTTTGTGCAGATGCTACAGCAGAACTCACAGCTTTATCATTATTCAGCCCTGATCACACCTGATAATGTGTACAGAGACAAAAAGGAGAACTTTATCCACGGGTCCATGTGGGTACATTAGCTTCAAAAAAAGTTCGCTAAAGGTGAATTTGACGTAAAAGATTTGACCATAATTACTTTGCCTGTTTGAGTGAATCCCCTAATTACAACAATGCATTGAAATAAATTCAATTTGACGGAAAATGTCACTCTTTTAAATGCTGGGTGTTCCTTTTTATGGCAGACATGGTGGAGTGTAATAAAATTAATGATGGCTAAAATCCATTCCACGGTGTGACTTGAGAGTTTGTGTGTTGTGATAGATCACTGGCTTGGCTTACAAAGGGCACAGTCACACGTGTGAAATTAACCTAATGAATATTTGCCTCCCGTTCAACTTTAGTATACATTTTCACCTGCAAGGTCTCACCCACAACTATAACAACAAAGACGTGTGTGTGTGTGTTTGACCCCACTTGGCATGCCGTCGACTGTAGTTCTCTTAATGAGCCAAGATGAAGGAGACTGCAATTGTTATTCCTCCTAACCAGCTGGTATTGTATTATATCGGCCATTAAAATGACAAACGGCCCTACAAGAGAGATTCTGCTGGCTGGCAGTGAGTTGAGAAACAGACATTGAACATATAAACCAACAACCCCCCCACACACAAACGGTTTGCAAACTGCGTCACATCTTGCAATGCCCACTTTCAGACAGACAGTCGCCTCAGAAGGCCCATCGTTAGTGCTATTAGTTGCACCTGGGTTTTTCCCTACAACACCAATAATGTCTGGAAAAAGGTTACAGGGCATTTTGTGACTTCCTGTAAATCCCAGTTTGACTCCTCAAACCCAAACCAGTATGAGGTCTAATCAGGCAGAATAGATGAACACCTGTGTGGCTGAGTCAGTGGTGTGTATAAGGGCTCTAAAACCTCCCAGAACAAAACAACTATCCCCCAAACAAACAGAATATAGACATGCATTAAATGGGACACTTTACTTTGAAGCAAAGGGAAATGAGGCCACTGCCCTTTGGTTTATCATGCAGAGGTTAGAAGTCTGAATTTAGCTGTGAGCAGTGCTTTTAAATGGCTCCAACAAATATTTACAAAGCCCCTCTTCATACACCCGCTTTGGATGCTTTGTCGTAGAATGATTATGGGTGCAATAACTAATCCCTCATTAATGTTGTGTCCACACTGCTCCAGCTCACAATGATATAGGAAATCAATGTACCACTGCCTGAAGCAAAAAACTGAGAGCTGTCCATCTCCCATTCGAACAACACCTACACTCTCCATATTGAAAGATTGTGAGAGAATTAGGAGATCGTGGACCTATTGACAGCAACTTGATATCCCTATAGGTCAAAATAATACTGTTTTATGAGGAAGGGCTTTGATTGATCTATGCCACATTTCTAGTGGGGAAATCACAGCAGACGTGATTCAGATCACGTTTGGCCGGTGAACGTCAGAAGGAAAAACTTTCTGCAGCCGAAATCCACTGGGAGGAAGACTTTGAATTGTTTAGAAGAAAATTAACATTTTCTCTCTAATTCTCCCTAAACTGTTGATGCGGCTGTTTCATTCTTGCAAAATATATAATGTTGATTTGAATTACAAATGCAGTTGCACATTGCAAATATGTACTTTACCAAAAGATCCCCATGGTGATGAGTCACTATTTAAAGATTCAATGAGCACATTTCAGAGCCCAACTCTCCATGTTTAAGTTTTCTGACTCCCAGGAGAGATGGGAATGTATTGTGCCAAGTATTCTCATTACAATCTTGTTAGGGATTTTAAATTACAGTTGTTGAAGCATGAAGGCATTTTAGTCTTTTCAATTTGAGGTCTCAGCAAAAAATAAAACAAAAACTGGAAACAACTAGGGATCTGGAAAGGCTTGAATTAATGTTCTCGGCTCATGTAAAGTCCAGCGAGGCACTACTGTAGAACAAGCATGAATGACAGTAAAGATAATGTCAGCTGGCTGAAAAAGGTCTTCATTCTGTCTTTGGCACACAGCCTTTAGGAGTCGGACCCCTGGTTTGCTTTACGGACGATGACATACATGCACACCACCTCACCGGCTTTGTCTGTATGGATCATCTGGAAACTCCAGTTGTTGTTGCTATTTTAGAGACACAGGAAATGGGGAAGCCAACAAACTCAACAAACCCAGCCTGATGTTCTCTTTAAACGAAGAGAGTGTCTGAACCATAAAATGAACAGATGTGAAAGTTGAATTGTCAACTCCAAGGAATCAATAACTGTTTCAAATCAGTGAACAGCTGTGAAAGTGGAGCTGTGCAGCTCTAGTGGAGACCAAGAACTGGATCTATGTCTCTGGGCTAAGTATTTTGCTTTTGTATGGAATTAAAGAAAAACTATGGACACATGAGAATCTAACCCACTGTGTATAAAAAAAAAAAATTGTTTTGCTTACACAAAAGATTCTGATGGCTTTCATGTGACAGGTGACGTTCTGGTGTTTTTCTCATGTTAATATTAGATATTTGATTCTTCTTTAGCTGTTAGGAGTAAATAGAATATAATAAATGTAGGTGCCTTGGGAAAGGAATCCACTAGAAGAGGCTGCCTGTCTGTCTGTATTATATTGTGTAATCAATTATAGGTGTGCTGTCCTCACAAATTTGCACTCCGAGCTCCTTAAATTTGTGCACAGGAAATATAATATAAAGTAGAATTCTGGTTGAGAGGGTTCCATAATCCACCTCCGCTGAGAGCCCTGCTATTTCTTGTGTTTATATTAATTGTTATTTAAATTCCCTGGGTGAACTTTTTAAGAGGTTCTATGCTATGCATTGATCATCAAGACTTCATGGACCTGATCGGCTGTGACATTTCACAGCATAGGCATACAGAATGAATGAGACCAGACTGGACCATAAACTTTCTCCCAAATGTAGACACACATTTGTCCCAGTAATGTCCCAAGGTAGTTAATGACACAAATTCTGAAAAGGGAAGCCGTTACTAAAAACCTAATGAAAGAACAGAGTCAAATAAAAGAAAAACATCATGTTTATTGTACTGTATTTTTAGAGTGACAGCCTATAATATTATTTATAGGATAAAATAATAAGATCGAGTTGAAATACTATTAAAATATTACTGGAGCATCAGTTCATGCTATAACATTATAGGCAAATGCCACAAAGCAGGTTAAGATCACAATAAACTAGCCCCATTATTACGCTGAAGCGATTTTTTTCCTGATTTTTTTGCCTTAATGTGACACAAATCAGATTTTTTCAGGGCTATGTGAACACAAAAATCCAATCTTTTCAAACCAGATTTGAGTCACTTCCATAATAGTCCTACAGTAGAAAGCAGTAGTAGGATGAGTATCTGTTTTATGGCCGTGCAACATGAACGCGAACAGTCCCATCAGAATTCATGTGGCTTTTTACACATGTGCTGAGCACTGTCGTCATCAGCCAGCACTGACAACAATGTGCATCAGCTGTTCACAATCTGCTCAGGCAAAAAAATTATCGATGTGCACATGCCTGTTGTTTTGGAGCACAGGTGCATCCACATTAGAGCTACATATGGATCACTTGTAATTATGGATGTGAACCGTCAAGATAAGCAAATCTGATCTGAGCAAAAAAAAAAAAATGGAATTGGGAGAAACAGCACTTTAAGAGAATGCCATAATATACAGGCATGTACTGTACTCTTTACTGTAAACAGCAGAGTGGCATGTGGTGAAAGAAAAAGGTGGGAGCTAAGATTTGAAAATCAACAGACTCCCTAACAACCCGCTCAGCCTTTTGACACAGATGTCTAGAGCCGCTCTGATAAGGCAACCTCCACTGAGTAACATCAGTCTCTATTTTCATTCTCCCTCAAAATGTCAAATTGTCAGGAAATGGCACACCATGATCTTTCTCAAAGCGTAGTATTACCATTTCTTTTATCATTATTTTTTTATTATCATTAATATTGTTATTAGTAGTAGGTGGTGACCTACTTATCAGAAGATTGGTGATTCGATCCCCGACCCCTGCAGTCTCCACGTGAAAGAGACTCAGAAGGTGAGTGCTTGTGTGAAAGGGTCATTGTTCCTGATGAGCAGGTGGCTCCTTGCATGGTGGTCTCTGCCACCACTGTATGAATGTGTTGTGAAGTGCTTCAGACTAGACACAGTAGTAGTATTACAGAAAGTTTCTTTAATTACCATTAAATGTAATGCATATTCAAATACAGTTTACATACTGCAAATAAACAATAATTCATACGCAATATTGTGTCGTGCCTTTATAAGAACACAGCAATGAACTGTATATTCATGCTATGCAGGTGAAGCTGCAGCCAGTTAAAAGTTACAGTGAAAAGTTTTTACAGTGTATAATAGGCCGACGTTTTAGTTGCAGAATCAAGCTTATGTAATGCTTTATTAACGCCACAGTAGCCCTGGCTGTGTAACCAGGCTGCTTAATGCCCTGCCCTGCACAAACAGCTCCCACTCCCTCTCCTCACTCTTGGCAGTGGTTCTTCCCGGCAGCACTCAGCATCTCTCCAGCAGCGGACTCAAGGACTTGTGAGAAGCTTAACGCGCAACAGAAGGCTGTCTCTCAACAATACCGGACCTTACAGCGCACAGGGCAACTTTCACTGACATTATTACGCACGGCTCTGGCTTCGCAGCGTCTTGGAAGAAAGTGATGGGATTCTAAGAAAATAAAGGACAGCAACTATAGAAGCGAAACGGTTAAGGATTTTTCAGGAGATTATACTCTCTGTGCCCCAGAATGAGCTCCTCATGCATAATAGGATATCCTCTTATTGCCGTGTAATTGTACAGCTGTACTTGTAGGTCCGACGCGTAATCTGAAATTCTCTTTCACATAGAGATGGATCTGTGGGGAGTTTATCTGTTTCATCTCATAAGTTTGGGTAAGTAAAGACTTGTCTTTTAAAATACGTTTTTGCACATTTCGAAACGATCTTTCTTTTTTTTTTTTTTTTTAGCAAGGGGAGGAAATAATTGAAGATGCTCCATTAAGAGTTTGATTAAAAAAAACAACAACAACAAAAACCGTCATTTTGACGAGCGTTCCTTATGGGTTACGGTGACAGCTGCATATTTCACATCATAATGTCAAACAAGGACTTGTTTTGCATAATGCACTTAATAATAATTTGCACGGGTTCAGGTGTGTGTGCATGCATGAACGCTTTTTTTCCCCATGGGTCAGTGTGTATTTTTTGTCCTCCTGTTCATCCATATTTACCTCATGCAGAGGATAATGCCAGCCAAGTATATTATCAATGTTTACATTACACAATATTTATCATGATGATTATTATTTTTCATTTCTTTCATTTTCATTTACACCAAAAAAATATATTTACCAATTAAATGCATTGGACGTTTTATAAGAGACTTGTTTTATTGTTTAATCTAATAAATACTCCAAAAGTGACCATCCTCAGAGGTATTCCCAAGTGTCTCTGAGGTACCTGCTCTCCGTGTAATTGAATGGAGCTGGAATCATTGATTTTTGGGGCAATAATCCACCGTCTTGAGAGAGGAGAACTGTGTGTGGTTTCCTCACAATGTCTCTCTGTCATTAGGCCTATACACCAAATGTGTCTAGCTCAGTCCTGCTGCCACAGTGCTAACATGTGACTAATAATCATTACCACTGATGTCAAGAGATAATGACTGTCTTTTAAATGGCATCAGCTTACTTAACAAAAGCATGAATATGCATTATATCTCATCGCGTCATTCATTATTAATACAATCTGTGGAGGTCTTCTTTCGAGAAAGGAATGCTGAATAGAAAAGAAGGCAATTTGGCCTTTAAGTGCTTTCGGTAATGACATTTGACAGTCTCACATTTATCTGGCATGATTTGTCTGGTAATGGATGATTAACAGTGAGAGACCGTGATGCACTTCAGTCATATACCTGAAACAACTGAGGTTTCTGTACTTCTTTTGCAAACCTGCATGTTTACCTGCATAGCACAATATTGCCACTCACAATAAATTATCGATAAACTTAATTTGTTCTAAATATCACACCGTTATTAGTGAGGATGCTAATTCTTGCCTGCTAAGCCATCTGACCTAATCAATGAGCCAAGGCCGAACTGCAAAAGGTCACAAACTACTGGCTGTGTGGATGATTCAGTTCATTCAGTGTCTGTGATTTGCAAGGCTTAATGTGGAAAGAAAAGCGAGGTCACAGATTATCCTGCTCTCCTTACTACTTCAGATATCAACAAGCCAACACAGAGGGATGTCAAAATTACAGCAATTTACCAGAAAGAGCTCTTGAGGCGAACGTTGGGAGCAATATTTCTCAACTTGCCAGTAGGGTTTGGCATTGTTGGATTACTTCTTGGCTTCTGTACCCTGCTTTGGCTTTGTGAAATGTGAGAAGAGTAAAGAATTTATGTGCACTTTATAAAGCAAGACCAAGATGAATATTTAATTTGTAGAAATGACAATACATCAGGGAGTTTAGTTGTCTCTTCTGTATCAAATACTCGGGCATTCTGATGCTTTGTAACCAATATGTGCATTAATTTACTTTTATGGTTTAACCTGACTGTCAAAAGAATCACAGCAATGAGCATTGATTGAAATGATTAGTCAATACCTCAATTAGTTGATTGACAGAAAAAAAAGATAAATATTGACTGTCTCTTGTTCTTAAAGTGATTGACTGGCTACTTGCTCCTATGTTTCCTACTACTGTGAACTGAAAATAAAATTTTCATTTTGAACTATTGATCAGACAAATCAAGACAACTGAAGATGTCAGCAGATGTGGCTGCTGGGAAATTATTACGGGTATTTTTTTCACCATTTCTGACAAGGAAGGATATAAGAACAGTTATGGCTGTGAAAATCACAAAGGATCATATTAAAACAGTGTAAATCACATCAAGCTTGGTTTTTTGAAGCTTCCTCATTAGGTATCAGACTCTCTGGGATGCTGCTCTAAGGCGAGACATGAACCGTCGGCAGTGCTGATGTTCAGTCCAGGGTTGGAGGTCTTGAGGAAGACACTAAATTTTGCAGAGGGTCAGTTTATGCATTCAGAGGAGTTGCAGAGTTCAAACTGAATCACTGTTGCCTCCATGGTTATGAAAAATAAAAATGAAACCCCGGCAAAAGATGACTGGCTTCGATCCTTTCTGCATGATAAATGTGAACTGGGGTTCACTTTGACGGATCCACGTGGAGAATCAACATTACACAGAATTAAGCACAATTGTGCCATGCAAGTCTTTGATAAGCATTTCCCTGCAGTATTAAGCTGACGTTGTAAAAGAGGTACCACAGATCACAGCCATTTCATATCATGCTCCAGCAATTGTTGCACTAGGTGATTGCACTTATTATTAAGGGGTCAAATGGAAAGTATGATCATTAGAGGCAGCCAAAGTGGTAGAGATTGCAGTAAAAAAAACCACTCACAGCTGACAAGTATGTGAAAATGAGCCTTATTAAGACGTTTCTGGTTTAGGCCTGTCATAGATTTTTGTTTTGCCTCAGACTTGTTTTTTTTGTTGTTGTTTTTTTTAAAGATCTACTATTTTTTTTACCTACTTCCTCAATCTGAACTACTCCTGCACCACCAGCTTCAGTCTACCATCATTTTTTTTATTTAATAGTTTTGACATTGTGGGATATGACCTGTGTCTTTAATGGAGATAGATAAGTACTGCCAAGCATGCTATTACCTAGCATATTGGCTGGCCTCTTGTAAGGGCTTTGTCATGAATCTCATTTGAAGCAGGTAGCACCCGTGGTGTATGTACAGCCCATCACATGCTCATACTTTCTTTATGTGGGACAGATAGTTCAGTCATGGTAGTACCGGTAACATGCTGGCAGATGTTAATGTCACTTGAACACAGTGACACAAGATGTGAATCTTTGTCCTCGCTGTTGGTCAAGATCACTTCTAAACCTGATGATTATGCAGATATTTCATTTCAGATGTTTCAACGGGGATTCAATATACATGTTATTGTCTCGCTAGGTGTACCCTAATAAATTGGGAATGATAAACGTAACTTTTAAATGTAAAACATAAAGATTTAGGATGAAAGACATACTGTAGTAAGGGAAGTTCTATTGTTACAGTGGCACAAGTACAGAATAACAGATAAATAGAGAAGAAAAAAAACAACATATGGTACATAAATAATAAGAGGTACATAAAAATTGAGATAGCTGTGTACAAAGAATACCAGAGCAATTTAGGACACGGTTATGATTATGTATGTACATTAGTATAAATGATTATTGTCTCATGTTAGTGATAAAGAATTCTGTAGTTCTTTAAAAAAAAATTCACCTGAAAAATAACAGCTGCTGACAAAGTTTTCCAACAGTGCTGTTCCATTTCCTTCCCTTCAGTGCGTGTTGGTGAAATTACTTGGAATCTGATGACCCATGAAATAATTTTTATTTCTATTAATTTCTAATCAGTTTATTACTGTGCCATTGCAATTCCATACTTATAATAGAAATCCATTTTTACAAACCTGAACATTTACAGGCTGACATTTAACCCAATTTAGGAGTTAGATCAAGGAGCCAGGCACTGTAACAGTTACAACCCGACCGATATTAGATTTGTGAGGCCATAACAGGTGTTTTAAATAGAATCACATTCACGGAACACATCACATAAACTTGAAAAAGATTTTTTTTCAATAGGACTTAAAATGTATGTACTTATTGGGACATTTGAGTGGGACGGATGAAAATTTGTAAAAAAAATTAAAGAAAAGAAGATACAATTCTAATGGACATGATTTCTGAATGACAGTACTTATATCGTCTCATCCGACACATTATACACACAGTGATATATCTGCAATAAGTTAACATCAGCCAATATACTGTATGTGCCCAGCTGATACAGGCTAAGCTCTAATAGCTGGGTTGATCTTTATTAGTTTCTGCTTTAGTTTAAAATTGGTTTTAAAAGTAATACCTTACCTTAAGTAATATTTTAAATGAACAGTTGGGGAAACAAAACAAACACTGATCTTTGCACAAATGATGCAGTCAATACTTCATGCATCTGTCCTAACGGTACCTTTGCTGCATGGACTTGGACTGATATATCTGATTATTTGTCCTCAAGAGTCACTATGACATTCCACGAGCTTCAGGTCTGCAGGAAATAAAACTCTACAAAGGATATGAGTTTTCCATCTGAACCCTGTCAATATATTTGACATTGTTCACTCTCTGGCAGAGCATTAAAAGCTTTAGAGACAGAATGGCTGTTACACCTTTCCTGTGGGCTGCCTCTGTTCTCTATAGCTATTGTTAGAGCTCATAAAATTGCCTTAGTGCTTAATTAGTGAGGTTTTAAAATCTGTGGCTGTCATTCATGTGATGTCAGCCAGTCTGATGGCTCTGACCTTTAATGGAGACAGCATTCAGTTTCTCCCATAATCATCAGCATATAATATTAAGGTATGATAGACAGCACACATCTGAGAGTAACAGCTTGCTCACAGTTCAAAAGTTGAAAAGACTGAGCGAGCAGTGATGTCAGAGGCAGCAGGGAGAGGGTTAAAGCCAAAGACGTTCCATTGATTGGGTGTGATGAATGTGAGGGAAAATAAATGAGCCTGAGTTTAAAGCCCTAATCCATTATATTAACTGTGTGCCTCCAGTTATATCAAATGTTAACTCATTACTGAATGTGTTTACATTTTGAGATTTATGTCAGTGAAGGCATCCTGTTACAAGAACATAACCTATAATAAAGTAATGGGGGGAACCAGGAACATGACTGCTGTCTATCTTACATTGGCATGCTTGTCGTAAGAGGCTGAGTGGTTTAGCTTTCCAATAAAAGTAACGCTAATTTGGAATTATAATAGATGGGAATGCTGTAAAAACCTGCATTCATTCACATTATCACATTTCTATTTTTGTGTTCAACTGCCCTCATGTTGGAAAATATTTTGGAAAATAGAATTAAAATTGTCCTTTTAAAATTCCACCTTTTAAGCATTTTTTTTCTAGTTTCACAATCCAGTTAATTATCATTTGTTTAATTTTTAATTATGATAACATCTTTCCCAAGTATATTAAAGTTTAATTACCTCGGTCTAATGAAAGCTACTGCAGTCTATATTTTTTATATTAACACTGGATCAAATTACTGCTGTAAGTGTAGCTTCTATTGTAGTGCTGATCTCAGCGATAATGATCACCTCACTATATATTCATGTCCTTTAAATGTTAAATCTCATCAGTGTTGTTCCCAGACACAGCAGGTAGGTGTTTCTAATATAACAATGCTCTGTAAACTACCTGCCCAACACCAAACGGCAGGCAGGCAACAGCTAGAGACCAGCTTGAAACACAACTCCACCTGATGTTGCTGCATAACTGCAGGATATTCAACAGGACTTTTTTTAGGTGAAAATATATCAATGTTGAGTTTATAGCTTGTTTTCATTGCCCTAAAGCGTGTGTTGCAAGAAAACAGCTATAACGTAAAGGCATGGAATAGACCCGCCTATTCCACCTATTTGCACCTGCCATAGATAATAAAAACATGACACTGACATCACATACTTTTGCGTGAAACTGGGCTGAAAAAAATAATGAATGCACAAAAGCGCATAGCATTCCTTAACTGTATGGAAACCCCTCATTTGCAACATCACTGATGTTATATCCATGTTTTTCTGCTGTAAACGTTACATAAACCCTCTTTAAATCATATCTTTATCTTCTTCATAAACATCCCCAAACTACCAAGCTCCCAAATATAAGGGAGAACAGCACTCAAATTCCAATTAAACACCATTGCTGTGATTAAGCATTGGTGACGGTTAGTAAAACTCAAGATAGAGATGTGCTTCAAGTAACATCTCATGAGACAGATTGTCAGACTTTGTGCTCCTCCCTCTGGAGCCACAAAAGGCAGAAATGAACATATATTAGATGGCATACTGGTGTTTACAAAAGGGTTTAATGTAATATAAAGTTACATAAGTAATGGCCTACAGTGCCAGATGAGCATCTTCCTTTTCACTTGCCTTTTCCTCTAAATGCCTCTGAACACAAGTAAACGCTCAGACGTAGTGGCTGGTTTAGAGAAAAAGGTTTACTTAGGTTAGGTCAGTTAGATTAAATCAGAGCCTGCAACAACAAGCCATGGCAAAAAGATTTGGCAAGAAGAGCCCAATGTGGTTTGGACTGGGGGAGACAATCTGGAACCTGGTTTGACGTTTTCTTTTATGGAGAAAAACACGAAGCTTAGTGGTCGTAAATCCATCTTCCAGACTGTTCATTTTGTTAAATTTGATTGATATGTTTTCTGTGAACTGCTGAGCAAACAGTTTCCTTTAGTCTACCAGTCAATTTATGCTATTGTTTTAGTGAAAGAAAGCACATAAATGGTTCCAGAAAGGCTATGGTGTTCAGTTCCTCTGAGGTGACTGCACACTGATAACACACTGATTGAAAATTCAGACATATGGTGAAGTTGGTCTCCTGGATTTCCTGATACTTGTTAGGAAATTCAGAAATACAATAATGCAATATTACAATACTACCTCTAAGGGGCCATTATTAACTCAGAGTTTTTTCAGTGGTTGCCCAGAGAGAAACACTGTTCCAGATAATTTGGCACAGCAGCGTTGTGACACAATTTCTAATGGAGGGTTTAAGATCCACTTCTGCCTCTTGTTGCATTTCTGGGACACTGCTAAATCTGTCTGGGGTGAGTCAAGGTTCATGAGGATGGATGGAAACAAATCTTGCACGAGTACATGTGACAAAAATCCAAGGGCAAATCTCTCCCTCCCCTTTAGTTTTTTGCAGATTTTGCTTTACTCAAAAACCAGCAATAAGATGGAAATAATACTGCAATTTTCTACATAAATAAGAGTGCTCTCTTTCATTCCAATAACCCAGAGTCAATTTTGAACTTCTTTTTGATAAATAGAGTATGTTTTCTGTTTCCTCTCTGACTTCCTGGCATTAAGACCCACAGAGTGCCGACAATGAAGTGACTTTTGGTTGAAGCAATCATCTGTTCTCTGAACAGAAAATACAACTGCTGGTATTCATTCCCTTATCCTCTTTTCCATTATTCCTTTAATAAAGAGTTATGGGTCAGATCTTGGGCTATATCCTAGTAGCTTTGCTGTATTATTACCTCTGCCAACAAGTTCATGTTTTTTCTGGTCAATGGAACAATGTTTTTGGCAGTGATCCGCATCATTACAGGCCGACAATACGCTGTTTACTATTCACCGCCTGCTCAAGGCGTTCATCAGGGAGATGAGTGAATAAGACCTGCATCTGCAGTTCTCCTACCAGGAGACATCACCAGGCTCCTGTGGCGGCAACAAGTTGACTTAAGACATGAGCTTCACAGAGGGAAACCTCACGGGGAAGCTATATTTTTTTGCTCCCATTTTTCACAAGTTAAAGTATCCAAAGTTAAAGACTTTTTTATACACAAAAGAATGATGTCCAAGAATGTCCACCAGAGCTGTTGCCAGTGGACTCGACGTTCATTTCGTTACCCTCAGCCATCTCCGATGTCATTTCATTGAATTTGGTTCATAGAATTTGGAAGTGCAGCCAAGCGACCTCACAACTGTACATGGTTGAAGTGTTTGTAAAACCAAAAGAATTTCAATACAGAAAATGCCAGAAACCACCTCAGGAAGTTGATCGGCAATTTCTTTGTCCTCAACAAGTTCTTGACCTGACCGCAGTTCATCGTAACTGATTGAGAAGCGAGGGCAAGAGGTTTGCTGCACGTTGTGGACAAGAGTGCCCCATGATGGTGATGGGGTTATGGGCTTGTTTGTTTGGTGGCTCTTTAAATGTGCAGTAATATACCCTGACAAGATCCCACTGTCATGCCATTCATCCACTGCCATCATCTCATGTTGCACCATGATAATGACCCATGATGTAAGAATGTGCACACAATTCCTGGAAGCTGAGAACATGGCCTGCATGCTCACCATACATGTCACCCACTCAGCATGTTTGGGATGTTCTGGATCGACTTGTACAACATAATGTTCCAGTTCTTGGCAGCATGCAGCAACTTTACACAGCCGTTGAAGAGGAATGTTCCAACATTGCACCAATCATGTTTCATCAACATGTTAATATTGTTACGTCCCTGTCTAGGGGGAATCTGAACGTAACATGCTTTTTATGTGTTCTGCTCTTCCCACTCTCAATAAGGGCCAGTTGACAACCAATCAAAATCACGTAGCAGTGTTTATTTATCTTTTTGTGCTTTGAAAAATGATCAGAGCCCCAAATAACAAACAAAAGTACTTTAATCCCTAAATGTACCAAACCAAAACAAAGATAAAACAAAAGACAGCCGGTTAAACTAACTCCTAACTCAGAAAGACAGGAGAAAACTGATAACCAAATAAAAAAGTGTTTCTATTTACAATATTCACAAAATATACAAAGGTACGAGTTACCAAATAGGAACAACTTCACTTTCAGGAATCAGAATCACCATCAAACTAATGTGCTCATAACAATATGCTTTACTTAGGAGGTGGATAGATTATCTTGGCAAAGGATAGATGTTCCTTAACATGAATTCAAACCAATTTGTGCTTAACATCTAATAAGAATAAGTCTTTTGTTTGCATAAAAAAAGTTTCAAATCTTTTCCTTCAAATTGTGACAAATGGGACCAAAAAATGTTGTGCTTGTATTTTTGTTGCGTGTATGTGCCACCATAAATTTTATAGTATTTAATTACTGATTCATTGTTTGTTTACAAGCACTAGCAAGTGAATTACGCTGCTGTTCAGCCAGCAAATGGAATAGTTTCTTATCAGCATTCCCAGACTAGACCATATACCAGCTGAGCTACGGCACCAAACAGTTTTTCAATGAAATTTATTTGGTATATTTATGCCTAGGAGGAGCTCTTCAGTTAATCAAATCAGTGAAATCAGTTTGTGGCCTCATCGAAGGCACAATAAAAAGGAATGACTGGAATGGCTTGTTTGGAAGATACAAATTGATTTATCGTCTACACAAGGAAATTTGAAATATAGGAAATGGCTGGGTTGCAATGAGATTGCATTCTGTCACTTCTATGATGTCACTAGTACCACTGTCACTGCTTTACAACTTACCAGAAGAAAACACTGGACCTTGTAATGAGCGAATCAATCAAAGAAACCTGTCTGTCTCCAAAACCCAGTGCATTTAAATGTAGCTAAGATAGCAAATGATATGCAGTACAAAATTCCAATTATTCCCATTTTGTATACCAATGACATCAATGACAGCATCAAAGAGGACATGAATTGTTGACTTGCGGAAATATGGGAATAAATTTGCCAAATTGTCAGATTAATTTATGTTAATTTATGTCTGCATCCTTCTCAGGCTCATCCACGAGGGCTCTTTGTGGAAAGAAAGAATGAATGCATGCCAATAAACTGCTGTATTTTATTTTATTTTTTTTATCATTCAGAAAGAAAAAAAAACTACAAGTGTCTGTACTGACTGCTCAATGAGCTAAAATACCCTTTCATTTCTCATGTTTCCCTCAGTGAAACCTACAAGAATGATTTATTATCATAAATCATTTGCTATTTCAAGAAGCTCATTCATCTGATCAAAGAGTACTAAAAGTACGCCACACTGCATTTTCAAATCTGCACTTTAAAGAAGCTTCAGTTTAGATATCCGGTACATTCTGTTTCATCACCCACTTATGTATAACCTTGTAATGTTGAGATGGTAGAGGCTGGACTGAGTGCTGCCCGATTCCCTCAGCGTTCAAGGAAAAGAAACATGTCTTTACCAGGCAGCAGACATTAACCGGCTGGAGGGCACCTGTCTGTGAGAGCTGCAGTGGATCTGCAACATCTGCTCCATGCAGGAAAGGATGCCAGCTCCGTTCAGCACCACTTAATAATTTCAGACACAGGGAACGATGGAGCGAACGTATTACAAATTGTTTGCAAGGAAGATCCCATCTCACTTTGAGTGCAATGATAATTATAGTGTCTTAGGAAGTTTTTATTTGAGGATAGCTTGAATATCTTATCTGAATATGAATGATTCTGTATTATGAGGGAGATTGGCAGGTTTTACCACAAGTTTATGTGGTTGGAAGCTAAGTTAGCATGTTCTGCATTCACAACTTTCTTCCACACAGCAGAACTTCACATGTCTCATTAATGGCCAATGTAAGGACGACATGTTGCCCTTCGTCATAGAGGCCTTTGACTCTGTCGTCCCCCTGTAGATCCAAGTCCCTTTCCTCTCCATGCCCTGTTAGGCCTTAATTAATTGGATCAAGAGAATGACAGCTCTCTGTGAGTGATAACTGTGAAACCAGGGCCACATATCCATGCATACGCCTCTGGAGAAGAACGACTCCATATTTGGTCCACTGACTCTCTGCCACACACATCCTGGGGGATTCAACACGGCTGCTTTGATAAGAAGCAAGAAAGGGTTTTGAAGTTATTTTGAAATGATCTTCATTATGGTTATCATAACAGAACAACATATAAAAAATATAATCCTTAATATTTCATGAAATCAAACCCCATTTTAAATGCATCTGCACTATTTTTTTCACACCCTCTGTTCCTTAACAAGCTAAAGAACTTTTTCCTGTGACCTGCTGTTGTGTGGAAGGCTATCCCGCTATGGGCACACAGCATGAAAGGAGACTGCACTTGTCATAGAGGCCTTTGACTCTGTCGTCTGACCAATTATTGACTTACTTCTTTAAAGCGACACATGCTTGTTTGTTGCATTTCTGACAAATAGCTGCTCAAAGAGTATTGGATGTAGTAATGGGGTTTGGGTTCGTCATTAGAAGCTATAACGATAAACGAAAGTCCTCAACGGGACGATACAGAGCCAATCAGAGCATTTCTATGACCACAGCAGTAAACAGTCAAAGCACCTGTGTGGTAATGTGCACTGCTGTATAACCGCAGTACAGAAGAGGGAATAAACACAGAGAAAAGAGAAGAGGTGAAGAAGTTTCATAAATAAGCTGATCCATGCAAAGAGAGATGTATTTATAACTGGTTTGTTGTTTTGAGCGGACGTTAACCTAAACGAAAGACGTCAGCTTTGTCTTGTTTCATGCTAATTGCATGCAGGCAGAAGCAATCAGATCTTGCATAGCTCGAAGTGTCTGTATTTGCATATATGCATAACTTTTGCTATAACAATATTGATTACAGCAGCTTTAAAAATAAGTGATTGAGGAATAAGTCATTTTATAGAAGAAGAATAGGATCCGTTGCTTACAGATTAGAAAGATTTTACATCATTAAAAGTCTGGGGATGTGATATAATGTGTGGAGGTTTCTTTTTGGCCAAATGGCTCGCTCATTAATGATGTAAAAATTCCCAGTGGTGGTAGAGAAGCCAAGAAGTCTCCGCTTTATGTTTTTTGGCAGCATTGTAATTGCTTTTGGGATGTTGATCCATTGCCCCGCAATTCTCTTGGTCTGCATCATAATGAGACTGGAGCTTGATATCTCTTACAGCATCACACATTTGGCCTGTGCGGAACAGGAAGGGCGCTTTTGTGGTGTCCGTACAGCAGTCATGAAGAATAAGTTATTGTCTTAGAATCCCTGCCTCTGTACATTTACAGTACACATGACCTTAGGTTCTGGGACGGATACCCGTTTGAGGTTACAGAAACGACATATGGTGAAGTGGTGCAAAGTGAAAGGTCATGTAAAAGCTGACGTTGCATTTCAAGGCCATAAGTCAAAGAAAACCACCAAGGATTATTATAGTATCCTCAGTATTTAATGAATGCTGTCTGGAGTGGGTCAAGACAGGAGAACACATTGAACCAAATGGACTAATGGGCATTTTATTTGAATCATATAATGAAATTATAGCAGAGCAATCATTTGGGAAAATGACACCACTTGAGTCAGGTGGACATTTTCAAATGTGAAATACATTAAATCTAGAAAAACACCTGTATACCATCCTCAGGTCATTTATCTTCTGAGCGATATCTCTACTCTAAATATTCTGTGGTCAAATTGTCACTGTTGTCAGTTGCATTAAAGTCAGACTAGAGAATGTACTATTATGCACCAATATATTATCATATTTAAACAAATTAACATACCAAGAATCCGTGATCAGGCACTCATTGCGTTCAGTATGAGCTAGCCTTGACAGTCTTCTATTCAGGGACAAAGCAAAGTATGTAAAGCAATTTATGTGTTCATCATACAAATGGGAATATAGCACATAATGAATGGAACTGTCTAACCTACTTTAGGGGAATAGCTCCATAGGCTTTACCCAAGGACAAACACAATGGAAAACAAAGGGCACATTTACATTTTGTTTTCTCTTTTGTATTTATTTCATCTTTTTCTCCATCGTTGTTCCTGGCAGCCATTTAATACCCTGCCATATAGCAGACACCTACAGTATGCACTTAATATTATTATTACGATATACTGTACATATATCATATGTTTCTGATTAATAAACTTTGGAGCCACTGATGTAAAAGAGTGGTCACAGGTTAATGTGTGCTTGACATTGTAAGCAGACTCTGGTGAGGCTAAACCATAAAGTACACAAAAATACAGTGCAAACAAACAAACAAACAAACATCTGTATGTAACTTAGAGCAGTTCTAGCAAGTTCTTGCATATAAGCTGTGCAGTGAAATGGGGTGAAATCTTGATTACGGTCCATCTTTATGACGGCAAAAACATGAAAGCATGTGGGATTACACCACCTGTCATTTATTTGTAATATTTTGGTTTTTGCAGAGCTTCTAATATTAATTTTGTCATTCTAGAAATACACAGTTTGTCGGTCTGTCACTGGAAGTTTTTAGATGTTTTTACCAGTGTAAAATACAATTTATGAAGCCACTTTTCTATTAAATTGCACTTTAGCATCAGCTATATTTTTCTTCTTCCTGCATGCCATAATCCAGGCATCCGGTTTAACTGGGAAACTATTAATTTCGGCGCTGAAATTTATTTAGACGTTGTTTTATTTTATTGCCAGTGGAAGTGACTGAAAGGAAAATTATAATCATTTCATTGGCAGAATTGCTTTTCTTCTGTAGACTATGACAGAAATGTCCGATTCCTTTTTTGTCTGAATAAAGGATAACTGTTTCAGTGAGTCTGTGGGACCGACGTCCTGCAGTCACTAACACCAGAAGATCTGAAGATAAATTGAAATGTATGATTTTATAGTTTACATTTATAACCTGAAATGAATAATAAACACTCCATATTACTGAACACCTATAATGATATAGTAATTTCACACTGATATTGGAATGATTATCAGATAGATAAGCAGTGACTCCAAGTCTCTCTACAAACACTCCTCTGACATGCTGATGATGAGAGGAAAATGTTGAAGGATTCCTGTCATCCCACCCGGTGTTAAGCATCCGACTGGACCTTTATTTCATCACTAGCAGTGCTGTGAGCATGACTGACAGCTCTGAAGATGACAAGTAGGTGCCCAGGTTTTAGATTCTTGAGGAATGACTTTCACGTGTCCTTTGCAATCATACTCGGATAACCCCATTTGACAAACGGCTCAGACTCGACACACACCAAAGCACAAGGAGTTTACAAAAAAAAAAAATGCTCGTATAGCATTGGCCAGTGTCAGATTCATGACTTATTACTTCATCCTGCGTTGACCGAGGGCTTCTGTTCCCTTTTGATCTCTAAGCCAGGCCTTTTGGAGTCTCCGATCCCTTTGTGACCGTGAGTGACAAAGAAGTCATGGAGCTACTGCAGATCCCTGTTGTTGTCCCATGGGTCCTGCATGATTGACAACATCCTCTTCTCTGGAGTCTGCCTTAACAGGATCACATCTGGTCATGCTGACCCACTTTTCATCTTTTGTCATCTTCATGTTGACTTTGGATGATTGATCATTTCTCTGCGCTGATATGCTTTTTAAAAGCACTTTCAGTGTATCTGTGGAGACATCAATTATAGATAAGGGGATGCGAATGAAGACACAAAATCGATGCTTTGTAAAGGCCATGCAACACTTATTATTTTACGGCAAAAACAAACTATACAGTTGTCTCACATCAGCGTGTTGCACATTTGGACCCATAAAACTGAAAAAAAAAGAGAAAAGCCCTTCGATTTATTGCTTTAAAAAACAACACATTATGGAAACTGACATGTTGCAACTCTTTATCGCAATGACAGCGAGTGGAGGTAATCAGCTGACAAGCCTCACCTCAAGATTAAGGCGTTAGCTCCTCTCATCGCTGCTCCTTCTGCTTTATTACAACACAGCAGACGGGTCTCAAGGACTGGGGTCATGCTGGGAATCTGAGCAACACAGAGGGCTCTGCTGTTAAAGAGTCTCATCAGTAAAAGTGCCCATCAATCAACGTATTGGAATGTGGGGGGCCCCTCCCCCCTCCCATAATGACTCTTGAGTGACAGCCACAGCTGGCAGGTGTTATGGTTTTGCCACAACATTAGACCCGACAGAAGGTTAACACTTAATCACTTTGTTAAGGCGCTGCTGCTACTGTTCTGTAAATATGTCTCCCTTATTAGAGTGAGTGCATGGTGAAAGCCAGCACTCACACTATTTCTAGCTCCATTTGGTCATTTTGTTTCTGGGCAACTAGCTATTATGCAATACAAACATCAATCAAGCGTGAAATCTTTCAGCCCATCAGAAGATTTCTGTGTGTTGTTATGGTCTCTAAATTATGATTTTATTCATGGAGGTGTATGATCAGTGAATAAAATGATTCAACTCCAACTTGTTCCACTTTAAAACCCAACAGCTCTAACATACACTAAAATGCAGACCCCATGAATTCAAACTTAAACACATTCACTAAACTTTGAACACTTAAAAGTGTTTAAAAGTTTGTAGCAATTTAAGTGAAAAATGACTGCTGTTACAGCTGCTTTGGCACTTTATCAATGTGTCATGTGATCAGCTGTTCTTCTGTGTCTGAAAACATTCGTTCAAGTAAGTTTAATACTTACAAATGTAGCCACAAACCTCTCCTTCAAATGCAAACACTTAAGTCAAGCATGTTCATTGGTAAGAACTATAAATCTTATCTAATTTAACCATTGTTTTCATGTCAATTATGTGAGCATCACTGTTGGGGCCTACATCTTTTTATTTAAATTTTATTACCTCCGCCAGGTTGCTTATGTTTTTGCCAGCCTTGGTTAGTTTTTTCAGCAGGATCACTCCAAAAATTATGAAGGGATTTTTGATGAAATCTTTTGGAGATGTAGGGTCTGGAACAATTCATCCAGATCCAGAAATTTGGCTTTAAAGGAGAATTTATCAGTGTAGGATAGGGGCAATTACAAGATTTTTTGCCTCTAACTTCATGGACGATGCCCTATCATCAACAGTATGATCTGGATCAAAGTAACATTCCAGTTCTGGTGATCTAGAATGTTTAAATTTATAAGGTTGACAGAAAATTCACTCTGTGAGATAAATAATTATCCTACAGTCTTGCAACTAAGATCAAATTGTGGTTGAAACTGTGGTGAGTCAAGATCACATTTGTCATATATTCAACAGTTCCTGAGAACCTGAAGAGAACTGCCATTGTTGTTCTTGAATACCTACTGTATGATGATTCTAGGGACAGGTTTTCAATTAGCGAGGGTCAAACTCTCATGGGATTGTTCCCTTAATGATGCTGTTTAGATTGTTTAAAAGACATGCACAGATCAAGTGAGCTCTTCCAGTGTGAGGAGTTGCTCTTTCTCAAATTTCCTTTTCTCTCATTTAGTTTTAGATAATTGTAAAATCAATATCTTTTGGTTTTGGACTGTTGGTCAGACAAAACAACCAAATTTGAACAGAAGTCTTTGCTTCGAAGGTCTAAGGATAAACAGTGTTGTATGCTCCACAAATTGTAAAGCGCCTTGGGAAAACATTTCAATAAAATGTACTTGAACCGAACAGCTAATATGCTGTAATGTGACATTCACCATTTCTCATCATATTCTCTTCCAGCAGGTGCCAAGACTAATGATTGCCACCTTGAAATAAGAAACCTGTTTTTGTCTGCTTCTGTTAAAAATGAAAGCCCCATTGTGCTCAGCTAAGACCTAAGACAGTGAGATTCCAGTCACCCTGAGAATGATGAGATGATTAATAGCAATTAAAAAGCCTGGTGCCTGTTAACAAGACCTTCTGCTGTTATTATGCAGCAATGATATGATTGGCAACCCTCTTGCAGTACATCAAGAGCAGTATTTGCACTGCGTCCTACACTCTGTATTTCAGAAGACCCATCATTTGTATGCCCGCGTTGACTGGCGCGAGTTCCAGTGCTGCAGACAGCCAGCACTTTTCACACAGTGAAAAACATGATGTGTCACCCTCTCCCCTCTGCGAGCAGATGAAGATATGCTGATACGTTGATTGCAACTATTACATATCAAGAGCTGATGCGTTCATTATGTCTCATTTTGCAATTGAAGATAAAGCAGTCTTTTCTTGTGTGACATTGCGACTGAACATCACAAGCCGTCACACTTCACACTGACGTGCAAATTGGCTACAGCACTACAGCAGCTTTGTCAATGTGCCAAAGCCTCAGACTACTAACTTACCTGTGACGCATTTGTTTTATACACTCCAGGGCTCTGCTGTCAAGATAGCAACATCCAGTTAAACTTTCCACATACTGTAGATGGTATTGAGTGGCAAACAGGGCTACCTTTAGCAGAGGACACTGTGAAACCAGGAGTAAAACAAACTATTATCTTCTTAACCCTCCTGTGTATTCATTTCCTGTTAACTAGTTCGGTGTTCCCGGGCAAAAATTCTAGCTGATTACAAATCCTTAATAATACATATATTATCAAATGTTGGGTTACATTTTTTTGTCAACTCAAGTTCTTGGGAACATTACAAGTTTTGAACTTCCATTTGCCATTTAAGGCCTGTTACAGTCCTCATTGACCTGAGCTTATATCACTTGGCTATTGTGCTGCCACAGAATGAACTGTGAGCAAGGCCTCAAAAAAGCTTTATATACCAGAGCTGTGAGACAGTTGATCATTTAAACAATGCTGTGGTTGTTTTTGACAATTGCCAACAGGTGTGGTTCCCATGGGGTAAAAATTCTATCGGGGATAGGTTCCCATGGCGGTTGCCATGGTAGCCAAAAAGGGGCGTTTCTAAAAAACAACCAGTAAGGTCATTTTTGACCGGGAACACCAAGGGTGTATATATAAGTTCAAAAACCAACCAAAATTTTATAAAATTGGAACCTCATGACAAACAGGTGAAATTAACTACATGTTTTGAGAGAAAGTTTGTAAATTGGTCAGATTTGACTGGAACACAACAGAAGGGTTAACATGTGGTCAGGAATCAGGTTTTCTGACATTTATGTATCTGATTTTGACACCCGTAAAATTGCACAACACAAAGCCTGAAGCCTGAAAAACACAATTCAAACTTATTTCTATTTGATATAGACCTTATGCTTTTTTTCCTTTTTTTTCGCTTGCAAGAACAGAATATTGTCGGTAAGTTGATCAAATCCTCCAACACATCTTTTCCCTCTATTTTGCCCCTCTGACCATACTAAGCCGCTTTTGACATAATCTAAAAGCTTTTCGAAATCCCAAGTGGATAAATCTAGCACACAATTCAGTGTAGAGCAGAAATCCAGAGCTTTTGGAAATTATATAAGTATGTTGGAATGAGGGCTGTGTGGTAGAAATGTTATGATGTAACTTTTTTGTCACCTCTATCCCTCTCTGGAATTACTCGTTTTAAATTTCAATATAGTCACTAACACAATAGAATGTTTTTTTTTCTTTTTCAGATGACTCTGGCATCATTAAACAGTGATTGATGTTTCTCAGAGCTTAGATAATTAGTTGGAACTTAATATGCAGCACTATTCAGAATTTATTATTACATTTTCTAGATCTTTGATACAAAATTTAATATCTTTGTGTTTTGGAGTTGACAATATATGTAACAAATCACCTTGGGCTCTGAAAAATGGTGATTTTTCACTATAATATATTTCTATTGATAGACTAAGAAAATCTATTAATTCTGTCTTTGCTTACACTGAAGAAAAGAATGTCAGCATAATGAGATGGAAAAACCATGAAGCATCTCATTATGCCTCTGCAACATTTAGAAAGAAGGGTGAGGTGCAATAAATGCACAACAGTCCCAACTTGAACACCTTGTAAAAGGGGGCTGATATGACTGCTTTGTCCTGCTGTGTCTGAAGAGTCTTCTTCTTCTTTTCCCATTTGGGAGAGCGAATAGTTTTTTGTTATATTTGAGATCAGCTACTTGTTAGCCCCAACAAAATGACTCCATCAGGATGTGATCACTGTTCCAGGAAGAACATTGTCTGTGACTAATTATGTGCTGCCAGTGGAGTGAGTCTTTGTCCTGCACTGTTTCTTCAAAACAGGCTGTGGATTTATAGTTTGCTTGTATGTGTGTGTGTTTGACTACAGTGTGTTCACACTGTGGTTTAATGTGATGCAATTCAATGCTGGTCTTTTGCCTTGCCTGTTCACATGGATCTTTGCAGCCTCTGGTCTCTCAGTTGTCTTTTCTGTAATAGGCCTGCACCATATGTGCTTCACGAACATATGGTGCAGGCCTATGCCGAACAACAAATAAATGCATTCCATAATTAAAAATACACGTATGGATGGACAGACAAGGGTGACCCTATCTGCCCTCTTTGGTAGGGGCATAAAAAGTAATGTTACCTATTAGGTTTCTTCTCTCACCTTATTTTCTCTTCTCTTTCTGTTCACCCACCACTTTGGGGCAGACTGAAATATGTCACAACTATTAGATGGATTGCAATGCAGAGACATTCATGCTGTCCAGATGATGAATCGTAGTGTTTTTGTTGATCTCTAACATCTTGCGCCTCCCTGAGATTCAAATTTCTGAGTGTCGCCCTGAGAAAATGGCTTTGACAACAGTTGGACTATTGGACTGCCATTCGAAACAGACACTGGATTGTAATATCTCTGGTGATCCTTATATCTAATCTGTTGCCATTATCAGTAATTTAATTGGTCAAGTACTTTGGTTTATAACCAATTTTCTGAAAAGCCAATGACATTCTAATCGGCCTCATCCGAACTTTCTGTTTAGTGATCATTATTAAATATTAACATGCTAAGACACGAGATTAAAAACATGGTAAACATATTAACATCAGCATACTCCCTGTTGTAACCCTTAGCCAGGCCTGTAAGCTCCGCCGCTACTCAGACGCAACTGAATTAAGTATAAAATCTTGTAACCCTTTCGTCTAATCAGTAAGAACAAAATCATTGTTGCAAAAAGCGCTTCTGAGAAATTATCATCACCAAACGTCTCGCATTTTTGTTCTAGATCATTATTCTTACCCTGCGGCAATGAAAACAGTCCATTCTGGTGGTGATGCGATCTCATGTGACTTTAAATGGACACCACTGCCATAGTCCTGTCAAAGCTGTGCGCAGATAGAGGCTGAGTGATGTCATAAATTACTTAATGCTCTTTTAAACCCCCAAGACCCTTAACCTCCCAGCAACCCAAAGCACACACATCCTCATTAATGAACTAAAATTCAGACTGGGTCTCAAAAGGATAGTTCACTGAGAACACATACATTCTCCCTCTCCCTCTCTCACACACACACAGCCTATGGACTTAAGCTGTTACTAGTCAGCTCGCACTCTGAAGAGCCAAACAAACTTCAATTCTACAAGGTCTTTGCAGCTGTGCCAGCCAGTCAGCATCTAGTCCTTGGATCAAACTGACACGGGGGCTCACTTGAAGCAGTGACTCAAGTCATGAATAACAACAACCTTCTTTGCCACGTTCGGATTTAATCTTTTGTTTACAATTCAATCCCTTCACAGAGCTTCTCTTCCATTACTGGATACATTTTAATGAAACAGTTTTTTTTCTCTCTAACTACACATAGTGGAAATGTGAAATTCAAGAATACAGGAGGATGGAAAACAATCTGAGGAGAAAAAAAAACACACAGGAATGAATGAAATTCCAATAAAGCATGCTGTGTTACTACATGGTGAGAACCTGTCAGCATCATCCTCCTGTTCCGCCTGCAGTGAGGAAGAGTTGTGAGCGCATGCTGCATAATTAAGAGGAGACGACTGAGAGTTAAAGCTGTGGCATTTGGTTTAATATCAGTCCATTACAGTAGATTTATGGTAGCAGACACATGAAATAATGTTGGTCTGTATGAGTTGAGTGCTTTGTAATGCTTGGTCCTGTCAGTCATTATGCATATTTGTTACTCACATGTCCATATGCAGAGTTTGTCCATGTTTGCAGACGGGGAAAGCAGGTTTGACTTACTACAAAGTGGCGCATCATCCCCTTTAGGGGCCGAAGCTCCTCTGTGGGAAAGCGTTGATTTAAGACAAGGATGGTGGTGGTGTTGGTGGAAGGGAACTTAATGTTTTTAAATTTTTTTATTTAGGATCTGATGGTATCTTAGAGACATGAGATTTCATATGGAGGAATGTTTTCATGCTTGAACAGACCTTTCTGTCACTCTCAATCCAATGAGAATCCAATTCTGGTGTGTTTGTTGGATGCAAGTTTACCTTTAAAGTTGTAATCCTTAAGGTCTCAGTTAGAATTGAGATATGAGAAATGGCTGCAGCATTCACCACAGCAACAGCCTGTTAGCCTGTTAGCCTTGCTGCTGTCTGGAAAGTGAAACTGAAGTGTCCACTGCTGTACCACCAGATAACTGAGCAGCTTCTTTCTTCAGGTTATAAAACACCTCAATCATACACAACAAAGAAAGAAATAAGAAAAAAAGAAATAACACATACAAAGAAGCTTAAATTAAAGACATCATCGATTCAAATTTGATTCACCTTAACAATATTTCTTTGTGTTTCGTATGTTGCATAAAGAGTCGACACTGTGTCGAATCATGAATGAATGAACATTGGTGGTAACAAGTGTGGTTCCACAGGGACATTGTCACAAATACAACAGAAGACCAACTGGTGTTCCAATGAACACTGCAGCCAAGGTGTTTACATAAAGAAGTCAATGAATACTGATTGCGACTGCAACCTGATTTCAATCTGCGAGAAACATTTTCCAAAGAACAGCAGGGCGCTGAGTTGGTTGCCTTACTGAGGAGTTGGAGGCGGCTGATTTCAAGACACATTCTTGACAGGTCAGCACTACCTTTGGTGGCAGATTCATTGTGCTTTCCTGTGACTGTTTCAAAATTAAAGCCACCCACACCATTTTCCTGCGGGGCAGCAGATTTAGGAATGGTTTGGCTTGCATTAGTTAAATGACTGTATAATACGTCTGTGGGAGAGAGAACAGGGAAGAGTTAGGTTATCAATGAGACACTATTTTAAAAAGGAAGGCTGATTCCATGCATGCCTTATTTCCCACAAATTCCCCGTGTATGTGAAAGAGGTCCTGCACTGACAATAAAAAACGACTACATACTGTAGAAGTCAGTGGTAAAACCCAGCCACTGGGGGTGCAGAAGTAGAAGCCATAGTCTTGGTCTCAAGCCGGGATAAATGGGGAGGTTTGCATCGGGAAGGGCATCCAGCATAAAAACC
The DNA here is from genome assembly GCA_037577475.1 of Chaunax sp. Z400. Lineage (NCBI taxonomy): Eukaryota > Metazoa > Chordata > Actinopteri > Lophiiformes > Chaunacidae > Chaunax > Chaunax sp. Z400. The sequence goes on from CM075189.1 coordinate 17,377,962, forward strand.
TGTGCCAGATCAACAAAGCAGATGGAAAATTCTGCTGTGGTGACCGCAAATCGGAAGCAGCCGAAAGAAGAAGAATAGAGAAATCAGTGGTAAACAGTACAATAAAAGCAGGTTGTTATAAAAATCTTTAGCATAAATCCTTTAATGCAGGACTGTACATGATATAGATGTTGGCAAAGAATAGGAGGGGGGTGTAAATCCTTGGCATCATTTAATTCATGAGCATCCTCTGTCACAGTTGATTTCTCCCTTGTGTCTTAAATACTATACATGTTCCATAACGAAGTGATATTTTCTGATAGAAGACAGCTGCATATGCATTCATTGTCAACAAAATCCTTAAATGTACGCATCACTGCCTGGACTGTTGGTCCTGAGATTGTTTCATAACGTGGCAACTGTTTAAATAGGACAATCTTACTTACTACTAAGGTGGTATTTTCTCTCAGTAAAAGTCAAAATGAGCTCTTCTGGATAAGGATCAACTGAATGGACATGTAAATTACCTCATGCTTTCTGAATAAAGTCTGAATGCTTCTCATTTCAAAACTTTGAAACAAAATTACACTGCTTTTCGGGGTCTTCGTGCAGTATTTGTTTGATGTCTTAAGTGAAGTGTGAGTGGAGAAGACACTACTTTATTTTCAATGTAAATGGATATTTTCCCGTCTCCTTTTGCCAAATTTAATCTCCTCTGCTTTGATGTCTGAAAGAGCTAATTTTGTGCCACACAAGCAAATAATGTTGTCTGATGCAGAGTATCACACAGCAATGATTCATAACAGAAAAAAGAGGCTACATATTTACAAAGATGATTCATTTTCTGGTAGATTAGTTTATATTCATTCAATGACTTTTAAAATGTCCAGCTCCTATATTTTGTCACTGATACAAAAAATAATGTAGGACCTACATATTTTTCCATATGCTATAAAAGTATGCCAACTCTTTAAATGTGAATGACTCTTGATGAATGTCTCCTCTACCAAAAACCTTTCATTTGGCTCAAGTTAAAATTACAAATAATACACATAAACTAGACATTTTTGAAGTGTAATAGATTGAAGCTTCTTTTAAAGCATATATTTCCTGATGAAATGAAGAAATGACCAAAGCAGAATTAGCTGTTGGAAAACTAGCAGCGTCTTGGCCCATTCACACATAGATGTATCTCTGCAGGCGCAGCCACTTCAAAGATTTTCTTGGAGAAGCAAACAGCGTGATGTGCCTGTGGAGTGGGGCTGCCTGCACAGGAGGGTGATCACATGTAATTCATGGAAAATGCAGCTCCTGTGCCTTGAACTGAAGTATTTGAGAATGTTTTAAGTTTCAAGCACATCTAAAAAAACAAAAACAAAAAAACACAAAAAAAGCCATCATTAGTGGCTACTTCAAAGTCAACCTGCTAGCTTTATTCCAACTTTCAAGATAATTTATGAATCTTAACAGCACTGAAACAAAGGTGACACTCATTAAGTGCGCCGATGCATTAGCATTTGACCCCACAGCCTCATGGATTTGTGGGTTAAGAGGAGGAGTGAGGGTAACATTCCAGCTGACTTCATTAAGTTTCATTTTCCATTTTATCTCTCATGAAGTGGATCATTAAGTTGGAGCGCAAGGGTAACCGATCAGCCAATCTGCCTGTGATTTATGTGGCAGGGAAACTGAGGACTTAACTGAGTCTCAGAACAAATTGATTACTGACATGGTTAATTGGCTAAACCCACTGGTACATCGAGACAGGCTTATTGGAAATGTCAAATCAAGCTGCTCATTTGCATTCATGATGTATGGTGTCTATTCCAGCTTCTGCCCAGGCAGCACAAACTGACACACATAGCATGAAGGGCCTGGGATCTCTGCCTTGAATTTGCAACTGGCCATCTGGCCTCCCAGGACATTGGCATTAGTTGGAACCCCCCCTCCCCATCCCTACAGCATTCCACTTGTTTGTATTGCATGCACATTGGTGACATGTGCTGAATACAGGGCAGAGCTTGGGTAGCGGATGTGAGTGAGACTCACAATTCACCTGTGAGGTTTAAATGAAGATCCACTTTTGAAAGGACATGTAACTGATTCAAAGGGGTTGGCAAAATGGAAAATACTGCGGTTGATTAATTTCTTTCTGAAAGTTTGTTTGTGTTTTAGAGATCAAAACAACCTTTGTGACAATTTTGGCAGATGAAAGCAGCATGCAAATGAAGTCTTTATTTAAGCAGATGGGGTGTGAGATATTACAAGGGAAAACAGAAGTGCCATGAATTCACATTGTTTGAATAGTGGAATTCTATTGGTTTATTGTGAGTCCTGCTTGGGGATCTCAGAAAAGAACATATTTCTAATTCTACAGAAACTATTATGGAATGGCAACAGCAGTATGAAGGTTTCTTCAACAAAAGTTCTTTTTAATTTGACTGACAAATTAGGTGTAAATTGTAAAACATAGTATAAAGCAACATGTCGAGAATAATTATGGAGAGTGCTTCATTCTGCTTTTTTGTTTAAGTAACACTGTAATTACCTCCGCAAAGGTTTTGGTTTGTCAGCACAAAAACTACCGAACAGATTTCCATGAAACTTGGTGACAGGATGGGTTTTGGGCCAGAACAGACCCCGTTCCATGTTGGTGCAGATCTCGATAAAGGGGCAGATCCAGGATTTTCCCCCCCTCTTTCTTAGGGTGTTTTTCAACACTTTCTTTCATTTCTCAGGGACTTATCCATGGATCTTGATGAATAAAACTCTGGCATATTTTTAGAGGGCTGGTGTCTATGAGTGTGTATGGTGCAGACAGGGCTATGACTTTGATTTTAGATAACAATTGATGGAATTAAAGGGGACTGTTAGGCCTGGGCAGAAGTAGTTTATAAATAAAACTGCAGGGAGTGCAACACATCCTGATGCATGTCATTGTGATATTGCAAGAGCTCATATTTCTGATGGGCATACTGCAAAGGACTGGTTACCAATTAAAATCTTTATAGCCAGAAATGCAACACTGTCTGCTAGAAATTACTTTTATTTAAAAAATATGTGGTCACTTACATGCATTTCATATGTTTTCTGCAAAAGTACAACATGCAATACAATATCCACTTGAAGTTTTTTTTATGCTTAAAGGACACAGTATTTGGTTAAGGTTAGGGAAAGACTGTGGTCTGGTTTAATACAGAAAAAGTCCGCAATGGGACAAGTTTTTCCTGTACTTCACCAAATGCATTTTTCTTTTGTCTAAATCCAACCACACACGGGATTCTGGACTCAATATAGAACTTAATATACACAGCAAGATATAAAATGTACAGCATCGCATTTAAATTTCATATTAATATGCCTCTAAGTATCAGCTGTTTGTAAGATATAAGAACAAAGAGCCATGACTTCATTCATTACCATTTGACTAACAACACTACAACTACCCGCACTGCAACTATGCAACGGCTGCCATGTTGGTCCATTGAGATAGAGTTCATTGAGTTCACAGTTATGGTACTGCATAGTCCTTTCACCACGGCAACAGATGAAAATCTACCGTTCTTTCAGTCCTCAAAGTTAGCTGTAATGACACACACCTATTATCCCTGTTCTCTGACTCACTGAAAAGACTTGACACTGAACTGAATTGTTATTGAGGTTATTTTTGAGTTGGGGGCCAAAGAAGTGGGCAGACAGACAGACAGACATTGTCATCTAGAGCTACGCTGCTAGCATGGCTTTCATACAAAATGATAATAAATCTTCCTTTACTGTACCTCATCTTGACAATGATGGACTGAGAACATTCAGTCACACTCATTACCCTGGATGCCAGTTTCTCCCAACTTAAGATGCATGATGCATCTCCAGTTTGCAATGAGATCCATCAACTAGATGCATTGAAATTTCACTGATTGATATGAGAGGAATGGTGTCATGATTGCAGATTTTACAAGATAATCTCCACTATGGATTCTCACGTTTTCAGAATCCCACAATAAACCCTCCGTGTGATTTAACCTAATGCTCAATATCACATTCACTGTTCACATTTCTACCCTTACAATGTTCTTCTTTACTTCCATGCTCTTCTCTTTTCCTATTCCTGACATCTGTGTCTGATGTTTCAGCTTGCTTCCCCTGGTACTTGACTTTTAACATTACCGTCAGGAAACAAAGGCAGCATAAAAAACACATGATGGCTGTGTCACTGAAAGAGAGAGAGAGAAAGAGAGAGAGAGAGAGAAAGAGACAGCACACTGGAATATTGTACACCTGATGCTATTTTCTGTGAATGTTCTTCATATATATAGGCACTGAAACATTTTTTTTTTGTGAGCTGATGGCAGGGTGGCTTCTCTAGCCTGTTAACATGGGAGCCGAAATGAAAAGCAAGACGTTTCATTAGACACAAGCAGTGCTCATCAAGCCTTTTTGTCTTACCTCAAATCGGCTCATCTTTCTGCTCTCTGTTGTGCTCGGAAATGTGTCTCTCACAGCTCTGTTGGAGGTTATACTGGGCGGCAGAGACTGCTTGGTGGCTGGAGACTTGTGCTCGAGCGATGAGACTTGCAGTCCACGTCTGCGGACTTTGCGTCAGTGCGTGGCGGGCAACGGCAATGTGAAGTTGGGCCCCGGTGCCAGAAGCCAGTGTGCCAACGCAGTGTCCGCACTGCTGTCCAGCCCCTTACATGGCTGCCAGTGTAAACGGGGCATGAAGAAGGAGAAGAACTGCTTGAGCATCTACTGGAGCCTTCATCAGTCCATCATACATGGTCAGTAGGGAATAACAGCTGTCTATAGAACAAGATTACTTTTACTGAAGCAAAACTACAATTTAAATGAATTGTGATGCTACAGTATTCAAGCCAATGCTTCTATCTTTGTCTACTGTTCTTTCAGGACTTAAACTGGTGGAGAGTTATCCATATGAGACAGTGCAGAGGGATTACGACTATGTCCGCTTGGCCTCTATTTCAGCTGGTGAGTTCACTGACCTTCATTAACTCTCACCTCATTTTATACTATTTTATTCTTTGAAGGTGTTTTGTTCTCGATTTAACACATATCCCACTGGATCTTCCCTGGAAGCATACCCAAAGCAAACAGAGGGCCCAGAAACAGTTACACAAGTATTACCATTCATTTGAATATCAGCATCCAAAATTCTTTAATTTGCTGAATAGGAACCTTATAATTTCACCAGACTCAGCTGAACTAATGTAAAACATGATTGTCAATGAATGCTAATCCAGGCATTATTTTTTTAAAGCCTCAGACTCATATAATAATGCATACATAATATTGCAGCCTTGCAAACTTGAGAGCACGGATTGAAATAAGCATATACCTTAAAACATAGATTACATGTGTAAAACAACAGAATCAATGCAATGATTTCCAAATGCGTCTCAACCAACATTCAGTTGAATACATAAAAAGACAAGATATTTAAGTTCAAACTGATAAACTTTATTGTTTTTTGAAAGAAAAAAACTACCCAAAAAACATGACATCACTCACACAGAATATCAAGCATGTTAACTCTCAAGATGTCAACAATTAGTGTCTGCAATTCAAAAAAATGCTTACTGGGTGTTGTTCACTGATAAGATGATATTAATTGATAAATGTCTCTGTTCCAACTTTCTTAGAATGTGTTGCTGGTATCAGGTTCATAATCAGTGTAAATTTATCAGTTCGACAACTAAATAAATTGTCTTTGTACTGAATTTAATTGAATATGGTCAAATAAGATTTGCAGAACATTCTGTTTTTATTGATATTTTGGACAGAGTCCCATTTTCCTCTTGGAATTGGTTGGTAATACATGCGATTGGGAGCATATTGTAACCGTGAAACAACAGATGGAGATGAAGTCATAGTAATGTAGTATTGGCACAAAGTTGACAAAAACCAGTTCCTGGCAGATAGCTACGTACATCCTTGCAGGAACCGATAAGCAGAACCAAAAATCCCTTGTTTTTATGACTACCTGGTACTTAGCATTTTGGATTTGGTTCTGATTCGGTAGAGTTTCAGTTCCCAACCCTACAGGTCACACACTACATGCTTTTATTACTATAAAAACGGAACCTTTTTGCCCTATTGCTATTCTTTTTCCACTGATATCTATGCTTGTCTTTGACATTAATTCCATCCACAGACTCTGATGTTGGCATGACAACTGTGAATCGCTGTCTGGATGCAGCCAAGGCTTGCAATGTGGATGACTTGTGCCAGAAGCTCCGCACAGAATACGTCTCAGCTTGTATCAAACCCACTGCCAGGTCGGGGCTGTGCAACCGGCCTAAATGCAACAAGGCTCTACGCAGGTTCTTTGACCGTGTCCCCGCTGACTACACACATGAACTGCTCTTCTGCCCCTGTACGGACACGGCATGTGCAGAGCGTCGAAGGCAGACTATTGTACCCAGCTGCTCTTATGAAAGCACGGAAAAACCCAACTGCATCACACAGTTGAGGATCTGCAATGCTGACTACGTGTGCAGGTTAGAACAGATGAATAGCAGATTTTAATGAGCTCCCATTTATTTAAATGCCAGTCTTTCTCACGTCTGTAACAGATATTACAGTTATTTCTCACATAGTCAGGGTCTCATATGGACACCATAATGTATTGCTATAATATAATCATAATCCCCAGTTTGGCTTTGCTTAATGATCCACCTCTTTTCTCAAGGTAAAGCAAATCAGCCGAGCCAATATCTCATCATTCCCAGTTCATTCAAGTATTCCTTGGATAAAATTTTAGATATTCTCACCATACATATCTGGGCCAGTGCTGTGCAGTATTATGGCTCTTTGAAACCAAACAAACAGCCATTCAATCAACAAAATGGCCTGCTGTTTTACCCTATAGCCTTCTACCACCATTGGTTAGAACACCCCAGAGAGCCTGTTGGAATAACACATTAAATATTTAGCACAGATAAAGAGCCAGATGGATCAGAGTTATCGCTCATTGCTATCTCTGGTCATGGCCATTATTTTTCACGGCCCCATTACACTCAGAGGGCTTTACTAATGATCCCAGGTCTGGAGGATGAAATATATTAGTTTTTCTATCACTTTCACATTACAGTCCAATGGTTTCCGTCTTCACCGCGGCATATTTCTTTATGTCATAGGGGCAAACTCTTAATTAAATGACCGAGTTATAGTAGAAAGACTTTTTTTTTCAAAGAGAACCAACAAACTTTTTCATAACAACAATACAAAGATCAATCATGTTCTTGCTAACTAGACTGTTGTTTCTGAAGGTCTCGACTGGCCCAGTTTCAGTACAATTGCGAACCCTCAGAGACATCTGCCAATGGCTGCAAGCAAGGGAACTATGGAGCCTGTCTACTCGCCTACACTGGGCTCATAGGTAGGTGCACATCTGAGATGTAACACACAGTGAGAAACCACATATAGAGGGAAAAATGAAATGAAATGAGCAGGTGGTGCGAGAACAGTCTTAAGTGAAAGAATATATGTACCATATGTTAGTAAAGGAGAGAAAGAGGCAGCGATGAGTGAAAGCTAGCTGGAGGGTAAATTCATTCATAGAGGTTAGAAGTGGGAGAATTAAATTAAACTAAACTAAAATTCTAATCCAAACGACAAAGTTCAACACAGTTTAAGATGCAAATGCATAAAAATCTCTCACTGCAGTGCAACAGACTCTTTACATTTTTTTTTTCATAACAGTCTGCAAAAGAAAAGCAACTGCCACTTCTTTTTCACGCACTGGCAAGAGGATCTAATGCATTTCAAGGAACTCAGATGGTGCCCCTCAGCATAAACACACACTTGGCATTTTCATTGCTGTCTTATATTTATGAAAGCACTTGAAATCCTACCTCCACTATAATAAAGACAAATAAAACAGCCACAGAAGAAAATCCTAAGGACTTCTGTGACCTAAATATTTGAAAATGGGAGTATCAGTACCTCTCTGATAAATCATACGAGTCTTGTATGGCCAGTCTGACCACTAATACTTGAATATTATTAGCCCTGTGCATCAGGTCAAAAGGAAATGCACTGTCCATTAATGTTTCAGATAATGACGCGCTACGAGTACAGTGTAACAACTCGAAGGAGAATGAATTTTTAATACTGATTGAGGCCTGTGTGCGGTCTCTCTGCAGGAAGCACAATAACTCCCAACTATGTTGACAACTCCACATCCAGCGTGGCTCCATGGTGCTCCTGTTCAGCCAGTGGGAGCCAGAGAGAGGAGTGTGAGAGCTTCCTGGGGAACTTCACTGACAACATCTGTCTCCGTGAGTGTTTTTAGGATTGGGGTTGTGTTTTTGGGATGTAATGTTAATGTTATTTCAGTGCCCTGTGTAACTGTGTCATGCACTTTAAGAGAAAGTATAAGATATGATATGCTGATTGTTGTTTTTCCAGGTTACATGAAGGTGTGTTTCAGGTTATGACTCAGTCACCGAGTCTCTTTAAATGAAAACTAAGCCAAAGTCAGTAAGATTCTAAATGTTTCAAACTTTTACCTTGATTAATTGATTAATAGCGATCATTTATTTTATATGATTTTTTTTAGACTGCCCAAATAAATTGACATCATCTTTTAACAATTAACAATTTGACTGATATCAAGATTACACAAATTTATCGGACAGTTTTCAACTTTTCAGCGATTAATTTCAACATTTTCAGTTACTGATAGTGTTATGAAATCTATACCACTCTCATGTCCAATAATTGTAAGGCTTCAGCCACCATCTGCTTAGCTAGCATAGCGTAAAGACTGGAAACAGGGAAACAGCCAGCCTGGCTTTGTCTAAAGGTAATAAAATCCACCCACCAGCACCTGTTTAAGTGACACAATATGTCTCATAAATTTAAACCATCCAAAAGCAAACAAAAATGTAAAAAAAAAAAAAATCTATATTTTCATATTCAAACAATCTTTTGGATCAATGCTGTTTAGGAAGAGGGAGATTTAAATTTCACCTGAAATAAAAAAAAGTAAGCATATGGACACTATCAGTCTCAAACAAATTGTGTGTTGTTTATAGTGTTAAATACTGTTTCACAAACACCTCGGTTCCAGAGCCAGAGCAATTTTATTTTGAAGTGAAATACAAAACTTCCCTCATAAGAATAATTTACATTGATAACCTGCAACAGGTGACGTTCAAACAGACTTCAGATGAAAATCAAAGTAAATAAGTTCTATAATAGAATAAAAAAGTGACAGGACAGAGCTGTAGGGGCTTCGTTGAGGCAGATGTTTCCCAGCGTGCTCAAATAGCAGCAGAGTGATGCATTTGAATCAGCGATCCAGTAGGTTGTTTTTTTTTGTAGAATTACCAGAATGCTCACTCTCTCTCTCTCTCCCTCAGTGTATCTCTCTGTTTCTCTTTCTCTCATCCTTCACTTTGTTTACTCTTGTTATTAATCATCCCCTTCATGCTGTTTCCTTGGTAATTCCACCTGGGTGTTCAGACAGTCACTTCTCAGTGAATTTTAAGTAAGCTGGCCCTGGGATTGTTAGGTAATTCTAATTTTATTAAAATCTCCTACATAACACCTGATGTACTTTTTTTCACAGTTGGAAATTTAAAAAGTTAGAGAGACAACTCATGAAAACTTCACTCAGAAAACTTATGACAATAATGTCTCTATTTTAACCATTAAACTGCATTGGTATTTTGACAAACATTTCTTCATATCTCAGGTCTTTATTGACCTGTTGCTTACTAATTAATCGACTACAATATTGATTGTATTATGACTTTAGAATGTAATTATCACCAAACACAAAGCTTTGTGGAAATAGGTTCAGTTGATGAATGTTCTACCTCGCAATATGCCCCATTTTTCACCAAGTTTTGTTCCAATCCATGCAGTAATGCATATCCCACTGACAAAACAACCATCCAACAGACATGGGTGAAAACATAACCTCCTTGGTGGACATAACAAATCGATCAAAAGGGATACGTTACTGTCTCAATCAATTTAAAGTCCCTCATTTGCTTAGACATTTCACTCAAAATCCCGAATGTCAAACTAATGGTTAGTCTAAAGGAAACGTCAGGGAATGCAATGCAGAGAAAGTAACAGACTAACAGATCGCCATAATTTAAGGTTACTAACAGCCAACAATTTAAATCAACTGGATGTGGATTTTTATTTGAATTCATGGCAAAAAGGACAGACCCAAAGATATCAACCCCCTGAATACTGTATTTCTGATTTTTTACCATCAAGACCAATACATTATTCCCTGAGAATTTAAAGAAAATATAGAAAAACACAGTGTTTAAGACAATGAAAAAAAAATGCAGGATCTGCCCCAAATTTTAATGAGCACTAAGTTTCATGGAAATCTGTTTAGTAATTTTTATTAAAGGCTGCTGACAAACAAACAAACCAACCAACAAACAAACGGATACAGGTGCAAACCTAACTTGGCTTCGGTAACAAAGGCATAATGGGTGTAATTCAACACAGTTTTAATTTCTTGCAATTTATTGTGTTGTTTTTCTGCCATGTTTCCTAATGCTAATGCTCACCTTAAGACTTTCTCGCCTTTGCTTTGGAGTTTGAATAATGGTCCTTATTACTGACCTCAGCCAGTATCTAACTATATTGAACCTGTACACACAGAGAGTATCTTTGCTCTGTGTGTGCAGCGAGGTGAATCTTTGGCCAGTCCTCGGGCCCTCGGCCTAGACAAGATACAGAGAGAGGCCTCAGAGTTGTTTGGCTATTGCAAACAGTCTATGAGTTAATGAGGTCGATGTGGAGAGGCAGGTGCAGTTTGGATACTTGGAGAGAATACTGAGTATATTCTGTTTTTCTCTCTCTCTCTTGCCTCCGCCGACCCAATCCCAACTACGTCTGGACCAGCAAAAGCTCTCATGCAATATTTACTATTCAGAACAGGCGTCTGTTGTGAGTGAAGAGAACATAAGTGCAGCTTGATGAAAACGTATTGAGATAATGTCTCTGAGGCCTGATCAGCTCATTAATAACATGGTAATAGTCAGGTAAGAGTTTGATGATATGAGGTAATAATTAAGTAGGATGTATGTAATTACTAAAATAACAATCAGGTAAGAGTTTGGTCTCAACAATTGGTATATCTGGGTAATATTAGACTGAAATTCATATAACAAGGCACCCAAAACAAAGGGTATAAATGTGGAAACACATTCAAAGACATCAATAATATGGTAACCTGCTTACAATATAGTGGTTATATGCAGCACTGATCCATGCTTATTACATAGAAATGACCACAAGTGTTACAGATAATTCCAGATAGAAGCCACAGAATAAAAAATAAAAATAATTTGTATTACCTCGAAACAACGGGGAATGTTTGGAAAATTAGAGAAAGTGAATTTTAGTATTATAATATAGTAATTAACATTAATTTGTTGTCATTAATAACACTAATTTTAATCATTTTGAAGGTTTTACACTGATAGTAATCTATAATATTGTGAACCTGTTGTCAACCTATATTACCTCATTATTAATAGCTTATTACCCCATTAATATTACTCATATTACTAGTTAGTTTTGCCTTGATGCTGTCTTTAATTGTTATTCCTCATTTCTGCCTTTTGTTTTTGGCCTCTTTTTACCTTGTTAGATATATCAATTGTTAATACCAAGTTTATACATGGTTATTACTGTGGTAATTACAAGGTAATGCTTATTGTTATTACCCCTTTATAATCAAACTATTACCCCCCTCTTATCATGTTATTACTGAGCTGTGCTGTGCTACCCTTAACTGTAAGTGTTGTTTTTTTCACTGCTGTGCCACATGTTTCAGAGAATGCTATCATGACGTTTGGAAGTGAACCGGATCAGCAGCCGACCCTCGGTCAGTCCAGTACCATGACCCCCAGCAGCAGAGAAAACAGGAGCACAACGTCTCTACAAGAAACAACAGAAGCGATGAGGAACATCCTGGATACAATAATACCAACACAGGTGAGCGTAATTCTTGTTATTGTACGTTTTTGGCTGCTTCACACAGTCATACATCTCCTACGAGCAAACATTCCTCAGAAAGCATTTTTAAATGTTAAAGCAATGGTCTGCAGAAACATAGTCTTTTTATTCTAATTTTCTTTCAATATCGCTGTGATGTTTTTCAAGCTACCCATAAAAATTTGACTGCAGCGTTTGAAAGGATCATAGTAATATAAGTAAAGCTGAGATCAGATCACACGATAAACCTTATTTGTAGTCCCACTCAACCTGATCTAATCCCTCCACCCTGTTTTGAATCCTGACCTCTGATGAGAAATAATGATCACCTGAAACTCAAAGATGTGATGACTCACATGGTCAATATGGATATAATCAATATAAGTTCACTTCACTTCCTGTTTTATTTTGTATTTTCTTGCCTTCATGTATTTCAGTCTGTTTTACTTCCTGCCTTTGATTAGTTTCCTGCCAGTTTTTCTCTTCACCTGTTTTCTGTAATCCAATCAGGCCTCTCATTATATATACTCCTTGTTGTTCACGCCCTGTTTGCCAGATTTTCTTAGTTTTCTGAGCAGACCAGCCTCCAAACTATTACTGATTTTCCAGAGTATCCTAGTGTAATATCTCAGTTGCCTTTTTGACAAAATCCCTTAGTTTGATGCCTTGAGTTTTGTTACTCTGTGGACTTATTCAGTATCTTGTTTTGTTTGACGGTGTTTGCTCTGCTGTCTGCTACTTGTGTTGTGTATGACATTCAACCTCCAAGCAAACTTTGGACCTTTTTTGAACTTAATTCTGTGAGTCGAGTGATCAATTTTTGGATTTTGGTCATCACAAAAGCGATGTTTGTTTCCACATTAGAGTAGCAGATCATCAGCATAAAAAAAGAGTGGCCATAAACTGATCTGTGTCCCCTCCTAGGCCCTGGGAAATGAATTACTAGTGGGCCAACCCACCTTGCCATCCAACAGCCTTCCCATGTCTGCTTCACCTCCCAGCCTAATGCTTCAAGCTGCCTTTGGCCTTCTGTTGTTGCTCCTTCACCTGCTCATCAACGGACACTAAAGACTGCAGTGTTGCTGAGGAACCTCCTTGTTCCAAACAGATGGGAGGGCCGGTGCAGTTCAGAGGAAAAATGGACCATGTGGCATTACTCCTCTCTCTAAATATGTACAGCGATTTCTGTTTTTCTATTTTTGTGTCTGTGGTCCAATTCTACCTTGCCAGTGTTCTCTCTCAGAGTACGGAACACTTCTGCAGACTGAGCCAGTCTGTGCATTCGTTCATTGTCGTTGCAATCAAATCAAGTCGAAATGAAGTCAGAGTACCGCTTTTGTGGAATAACCCAGCTCTCAGCTGTTCAATTGTTATCATTTTACAGATTTATTATGAAAATGTAATTCAGAAATGTATGATACAGTACATAAATAGACATGAAGTATGTATGTGCCTGTGGAGATTTGTTTTATCAACAGATGCGCTAAAGTGATTAAAAAGCTGCTGGATCATAAGGGGTTTTGATACCATTCTCCTCCAGTGACCGAAAGAGGACTATTATTTCTGACCAATACTGGAACACTGGAAGAGACAGACAGACAATAAAGCGACACTTTGCTCAGACATCCTCCACATATCCTGATACTCTGATTTCCAGCACGACGATGATAAGTTCATAAGATAAACCTTGACTAAGGAATAGTTCTCTCAATCAAGACAGTCGCCTATTGTCAAATTCTCATGCGCAACTTTATTTGTCATTGCTAAATCAACAGCAGCTGGTCATATAAAACAGCAAAGACTTAACAGGAAATAATCAGAAGAGCAGTAACGCTCTACCTGTAGCCGTCATTGTGTGTGTTTGTAAGTGTAATAATCTTTTGTTTCAAATGTGTACATGAAGGTCACTATACGGGCTTCTGTATTGTGCCAGATGGAAGAGAACAACAGCGATGAATGATTCAGTATTTTCTGTTCTGGGAACATGCCAGTGGATTCTGAATAAGAGCAGTAGTGCTGCAAAAAAAAAGAAGGTTATAAGGTTTGTATGTTTACATATTAGCATCATTAAACTTTTTTATGAAAAATACTTTAGTTGGTGCTGTAAAGATGAATTCAAGTTAATGCATGTGTATCTAAACAGACGCCTTTCACATGTACTCAAGAGTGCATTATTTGAAGTAACGATATCAGAGGATTTACAGCATAAAGACAAACTCAAGGTATTTAAAAACACGCCACGCATCAACTCAACATTTTTGGCCCAATTTGAGAAAACCTATCTCCATATTAAAATTGGTTAGACAGCATGTGTAGGACAGGATTTGTGATCATTCTGAAGATGTCAGGTTTGGCCACGCTTGATTGATTATTGTGAGTATTCTTAAGTCTGAAAACAATTTTTAGATGATGCCTTTATAAATCTAATCCCAAAAGACCGCTCCCTTGTTAAACTAACTAAATCCCTGAAGTGTACATTTGCTACAGAGGATCTTATCCGATTTGTCTCACTAAAAGTTTACCAGCCGCTTCTCTTCAGCACCTGTAAATACATCTTACTTTTCTGGACCTCAAATAAAGGAGGTAAAGAAATGAAAACAGGAGCTAAATTTAGAGAGAAAAATGAATTAAGTTTCCGCTGGTTGCAGTTTCACTGTTTACATTTTGACCTTTACTTTCCGGGAAACAGTAAAATGAATTTCACTCAAGTCACAGTGTGCATAATTAACCCCTGATTGTGACACAGGATGATAATTATCTTTGTGTTAGCATTTTGAAATGTGAGTCATGTCTGTGTGGAGGGAGAAATACTGCAAGTGGAAGAATGCAAAATAACATCAGCAGGAATTTAAATCTACCAGTTTAAAATTAATTAGATACATGACGTAGGTTTAAAAAGGACAGCATAAGTACGTGGTTTTGCATTTTTAATGCATCCCCTTACTGTTAAATTTAGCTTCTAAATACTTTTCATAAGATCTGTCTTTAATTTGTGGTTAGGGTATAGCTATTTTGAAATACTGTCATCTAATTACTAAACATAGTATATTATTAGTAAATAATTATGGAGAACATGCTTTATTTTTGGAAGAAGAAAAAAAAACATGTTCTGATGTGACCCAATGCTAAGAAATGTAAGGATATGAACAGAAACTCCTCCTCATGAGTTATTATTCAAGCCTGTTACATTTGACAGCAAAAAAGCTACAACAAACAAGTTGTTTTTGTTGACCTCACTGTGAAGTTGGAGAAGATGTTTGCTTTAACATTGCTGACTGTGATAAGACTGTTTGCTCTCTTTGAAAATGCCAGAAAACAAGATTCAACGTGACTAAATGTAAACAGTCAAACTCTTTTAGTCACTCTTAACGTGATTATAATGACAGCGTTAACATGCCAGGTATGATGTTTACCACGTTCAACATAATCATTGGAGAAATTATAGTCTGTCTGTCCCGAATTCCAGAAATCCATCCAATAGTTGTTGAGTCATTTCATTGAAGATGGTGGACAGACCAAAAGTATACCATCCACAGAGCTACAGCACTAAATCTCCTTTGCAAACACTGCCACAAGGTTGGATTAAACACTGATTCAGGTTTTTAATTAAACTGTATAAAGCTGACATATACTTGTTGCTTATTGTCAGTGTTTGAACAAAGTTCCTCTTTGGTGACGTGCAGCATTTTGTCCGTTTTTGGCATATGTTGTCATGACATCCTTCATGCAGTTATTAAATGGATATCCTTGAAGTTTGGATTCACACAAATTCCTGTTTTGTCTCATGTTTTGAAAAAATCACCCCAGAGTGTAACAGACTGTCGCACTTTGTGCCGAAAAAATATAACCACCAAGAGGTACAACAAGTAATGTTAATTTTTGATGAATCTCTTAATCATTTAGCCTATGAAAAGTACACAATAGTAAAAAAAAAACGTTCTGGGCTCACAAAAGCTGACGTCTTAAAATTGCTTGTTGTGACTGAATAAGATTTAAAACCATATAAAACAAAGTAACAAACCGTTAAACCCTTTTTTTGGTTATCACTTGAAACAGTTAATCATTGTCAAATCACTCAAGAAAAACTTTTCTGATGAATTGATTGATCAACTAATTGCTTCAGCTGTAAAGCCACCTTGGTATAGTGTCCATAACTGAATGAGTAATTTACATCATAGTGTATGTTCCTTTCCATATCATGATTACATGTCTATACCTTACATTTCTATCTTACTATATGGAGTGCCTCACTTTGAATAATTGTTCAAAAAACAGCACCTAAATACAGACAACACGAGAGTTCAGTGATTTAATAAACCAGAAATCAAACTTCACAGGAAAACAGAGTCAAAAAATGGTGATGACTAAGTGAAAGTCAAGAAAAAACAAAGTCCAATAACAGAAAATCCAACAATATCCAAAGGTAAGGCAAAATACAAAATCAAAGAAGAATTCAATTTACAGGAAAAAAAAGAAGAAAAAAAGCGTCTACTTTGCCCTGTGTCTGTGACACAGGGCAAAGTAGACGAACTGACAAAGAGGGCAAGAAACACACAGAGTAAATACAGACAGATAAAGAGAGGAGACACAGGGAGGAGGACACAATCAGAGACAGGTGGGAATGATCAGAAGAGAGGGAAAATGAAGAGGGGAAAACCTAAAGGGGGAAACATGAGGAGGATACAAAAATCAACTAACATAAGAAAGAAAGAGAGGGAGAAGAATTAAGCAGGTCCAAGTTGTCTGAGGCACAGCGTTATGACTCCAGATGGTTAGAAGGGGGTCCTCAGTTCTACAAAGATCTCTATCAAAAGTAAGGCCTGAATGCAACTCTTCGTTTGAACCGATATCTCTCCATGGGCACTTACGCTGAAATCAGCTGGATTAGCGACTTCCAAAATACAGGAACTCTGCTCATTACTCGAAAAGTGTAAATGAAAACCCGATTGCTGTGATGAATCTGAATGCTCAAAATATGAGCGGCTCTGCTGATTTATACCAGGCTCACGTCTCCCTAAGTGATGCATTTTCACTTTCCGTGTGCAGCATTCTGGAAAAAGCAAACGTACCGTGGTTCAGATTCGCCTCTTTTTATTGATGACTCATGATACAGCTTGTCAAACTGGAGTTTCACTCCCCTAATATCTAGTCATTTCAGTAATGAGCAGTATGCAGGAGGATCAAGGAAAAAAATCCCTCAAATGACGGTTTGTGGAACTCACTCAATGTGCAAACAGCATTGAATTTGTTTTGAACATTTTGGTTTGATGAAGACCATTAATTTCATCACACCATGTTCCAATTTTCGTATGCTTGTCACATCTTATCGTTGAAAACAGCCCCCCTCTATGTGTGTAGCATAGCTTGTTAGCGGTTGATGATACCCTGAATACTTATCAAGTGGAGTAGGCATTTCGCTCAATGCTAACAGTAAGCAGAGAAAAAAAAGGCTTTTATGAGTGACTGAATGAAGATGAATAAATGAAAAATAAGTGTAAGAGTTTGCACTGTGCTAGAATTTAGCATGGCTTTACATTTAGCATTTAGATACTGTATAAATCCTTTGGGTGAGTGGATTCAAACATTCTCTAAAACATTTCTTGAGTTGTGTAACACAGTTTTTTCATTCAGCTTTTTTCTGATGATATTTTTGGAGGTCATCGACTCTGTCATTACCCGAAATAGCATTCTTAGATTTATGTACGTTTTATGTATTTGTGAACTACTGCATCTCAACAATAAATGTCAAGAAAGGGTATTTCACATCTTTAAAGGCTGCTATTATTTTTCTATAAATGTCAAAGGGAAGGATTTTTTTCTTAACTACAAACCTCATTGCCTTCCTTCTGTTCAACGCTTCAGTGTATTCATGACTTAAAGAGCTCCTTGAGCTTAAGATACACACTGTAGTTTATTGCTGAAACATGCATATCACAAAATGGATTAGATAATGTCATACTGCCGTCTTCTTTAATTAATATCTGACCTACCCTCAGTCTTTCCCTAACCTACCTAATAGATAGGTGGGGTGCAACAAGCGTCTCCATGCGTACAAAATATTCTTTTTCCTATTTTGTTGCAGTTACAGTCGTCCAGATGTACAAATATGTTCACGTTTGTCAGCTCACATCTGTGTTTGCGTGCAGGCCTGTGTGTTCATGCGTATGTGCGAGAAGCATAGGCGTATGTCTGCAGACATCTGTTTCTGTGTCTGTAGTGTGTGTGTCTGTCCATGCATATCTGTATTTTTGAGTGTTTGCATGAATGCACAGGCCCAGATTTGTCTTGCATAGGTGATTTTTTTGTTGTTGTTGTTTTTTTTGCTTCTCATTCAATGGTTTGTTTTCTCGCAGGAAGAAAACTCTGTGTGCCTATTGAATTTACAGGTGTACACTTGCATGAATCTTACTGTGCGTGAATTTTCGTTACAGTTGCCAGCAGCTGCAATGTAGAAGATGTAATAATGTCCCTGAGCAGGACAGTGTCAGAGGGGGAGCAGCTGGACACTAATGACTGTACACTACTCAACAAACCTTACTGGCCTTTAGTCCTATGTGGCCTGACTCCACAGCTCACTAGATTGTCCAATACTTGATTTCTTCCTATGGGGGCCATTTTATGAGAAAATGCCACTTTTCCAGAGGCACTTTTACAATTACTGCCACAGTATTTCGAGGTGAGCTGGTGAACACGTTGTATACAGTGCCATGAGTCTGAATCACAGTAACATCCAGAGCTAATTCCCTGCCTTAATGTTGAGTAGTGTGGCAATTTTCCTAGCCCAGTCCCCCTTGGATTCATATTCATAATGGACAATTTTCAATATCCTGTAAGTCAACTTTAGTGTAATTTTAGAGACTGCATTTTGTAGTGCTAGCAAATCATATGGCTTTAAACTCACAGGTGTTTCTATTACTTTGTCTACTTCATTCATAAAATAGGCCTCAAAATCATCATAAAGTTGAAACCACACCTCTAAATTTAAACCAGAACTGAACATTTTAACCTTCTGGGGGGATTTACTGCAGGACTCTTGTGTTAAACTTAGTTTTAGCTAGGTTTACCAAATAAACTAGTAACTGTGTGTACAGCCATCTTTAATAATAACCACACACATGTTTAAATGAATGTACAGTTTCAGTATATCCATCTCAGCCATCACACCTCCATGAAAGTAAATACACATCCTTGATACTTGATAGTGTGATACTACAGTACAGGATGAACAACAGATGAGCCAGATGGCAGCTATGCAGTTCTCAACCCTCTTGACATTTCAAAAATGCCACCCCCGAAATCATCCCTTGGCTTAAATCATGTCCCACTACCATGGAGACACTGCTGCCCTATAATCCCTAGAGGACAGCTGTTTTATATGAGGCAATTATTGTGTGAGAACTGAATTCCAAATATGTGTAAACATGTAATATATGGCAAGGTTCCTTATGCATTTTAAACCCTACGTACAAATATAATAAAAGTGCATGAAAAACCATAATTCAGTTCAACATATAATGATAATAAAGTGAATTAATACAGTACAAATTAACAACTATCAGCAAGGATACATAAATAATTCAAATGCATCATTAACATTTTTTGAACCAAGTGTGTTCACATTTTTTTCTTTTATCTGAATTGGAGAAAGGTCTTCTAAACAGAAAGCGAATAGTTTAATTAATCAACATAGCATTAACATCTGTTAGCTGAGTATGTTGGCAGAGGAGCCATGTCAGCAATGTGGAAATACAGTATTTTAATGCCAGCGATGATGACAAAAGTAAAGCGGGCTGCAAAAGCTACGCTCTGCTAAACTGTTTCATTAATCTTGTGAAAAATAGCTCCTTTAATACGAGCTATTTGATTCAACACCTGGAGAACCGGCACAAGCTAATGCTAGCAGCAGCACCATCTTTGCCGCAAACACTGGCGAAGTGGGAGAAAATGTCCAGAGACAAGCCATGGTCCGAAAAAATAATGGAAGCGCTTTCATACAGTATTGCTCAGGTTCAGATCCAATCAGGATAGAAGCATGACAATGTGTATCCTCTGCATCTCCACCCCCTCAAACAACATGCATACAGCATACATAACATGCTGTTACAGAGCTGAAGTTGTTGAAGCACCACCACGATGCCACATGATACTTTATGCACATTATGTATTACTCCACAGCTGCAAATACTAAACAAAAAAAAACAACTAATTTGCCCAAATAAATACATTTTAAGGCTTGTCCTTGAACCGATTTGCTGACAGTAATCTTTCAGAGCATTTCTGTCTGTCTTTCTGCTCTACTGCTAGATGAGACATTCTGAAGGCAACAGGCTGGTGGGTTGAGTGTGTGTGGATGTCAGTCCACATCCACCTCTGGTACCAGCCAGGCCCTCCCTCAGTCTCCATCACTGTGGTAAAGTGATTCAGACTAGACCGAGCAGCTATTTGCCCTGAAGAGAAGTCTCCGCATGGGCAAAGATACGGGCTAGAGGTTGGCATGTTCTCTTTCTGTCTATCCCCATTTCCTGCAGACATCCAACAACTGCTCAGCAACATTTCCAAAGCTTTAGATCCGGATGTAAGTCAGGCCAACACCTGCTCAGTGGTAGCATATCACATGAACCAGTCGGCCTTGAAAAACAAACAAACAACAGCAGAGAGAGAATATCAACACAGGCTTTCCCATTTCACTCTTAAATATATTCCTTAAGTTATTAGATTCCAAAAAATATGCAAAACACATCAGATATGCAAAACTTACAATTTCCTGCTTTAAATAATTGTTCTAAGAGCAAAAACGCATATAGGTTAAGTGGAGACATGTAGGAAATTGAAACTGGTGATTGTGTTAGTGGAGGACAAAACCTCATCAACCACACAGCCACTATGTGGTTATGAGCATTTAATCAGTATCAAGTAACTATATAATTTGCTTCTTCTCATTATTCTTTGATCTAAAATATCATTTAATGCGTCTGCTATTAAGGAAAGTGCAGAAAAAAGGTTTGTGTTTTCTAGTTTGTATAGTTCTTCTGAGAAGCAGGCTGTATTGACAGACAGGTTACAGGCTTATACTGCCCCCTAATGCTTTGGATGAGCAGTACAACACTTATCATGAACTCCAAACATAAAGCCTCTATTAGGCTTCACAATGACTGTTCATAATACAGCCACATTATTGTTGCTGTTAATGAAATGAAACTTTGTGCACTGACTGTAGTCCAACACGTATTTTGCAATGACTGCATTGACAGATGACAGCCATCTCTACTGAAGGACTCATATTCAGAGCTTTTAATGCAAACAACAGTGATTGGGGATTTCTGCAGGCATGGCAACCCCAGGGACACATACGGAGAGTCTACTCCAGGCACTCAAATAGAATTTCATAAACTCCGAAGAGGAATGCCATCAGAAAATGGTAAATGCATTCATTTTATTTCTTTTTATGGAACCGCTTCTCCTGTGTAGGGTCGCTGGGGGGCTGGAGCCTATCCCAGCTGACTTTAGGCATAAGGCGGGGTTCATCCTGGACAAGTCACCAGTTCATCACAGGGCCACACATAGAAAGACAAACAACCATTCACACTCACATTTACACATACGGCAATTCAGAGTCACCAATTCACCTATGATGAATGTTTTTCATGAATTATTTCATCGAGTCTTTTATCTGATCCATTTGACTTCAAATTTGTTATTGCACGAATTCTTTATTATCTTAATATCGTCATTATTTTGCTATTCCTTGTGTGTTTACATACCTACATACTCAGCTGCTGTGTGATTACCTCATTTGGGATAAATAAAGTGTGTCTCTCTGTCTGTCACATGTTTTAGCATTTGTCAGACGCCAAACAGAATGAAATGAGCACTTGAAATAAGAAAAGAGAGCTCCTTTTTAAGATGACAATTTGTAAAAAAAAAAATTAAAAAGGCAGTAAATATGTCACAGTTCACTGACATTACGGTAACAAACCACATCTAGCTTTTCAAATATGATGATTTGGGGCTTTTTTTTCTATTTTATTGATTCATTTTATTACATTAATTAATTATGTATTGATTAATGTAATACATTTATATAATATATATATACATTATCTATTAATTCATTTCATTACATTGTCTTACAACACATGCAATTTGACATTATTTGGATTATGGAATTGTGATTGTGATATTTTTTTTAACGAATTATTAACTAAAGAGTGCGTCAGCATGAATTGAATTAAAAGTAATAACAGTTGATGAAATGATTCAAGATTTCATAATTCAGCATTCTTACTTTCCTTGGAAGCAGTATCTTTTATGTCCAGAGAATATATTTGTCTTTCTGTGTTAAAAACAAAAGACCCCATCCAGTCTGTTATGAAGCTGGCAGGGAATTCTTCAGGATAGGATAGTTAGATACCCAGCCAAACTACTATAATCAGAGTTCTCCTTCTCACCTTATTAGTGCGGCCTCGCTGCCCCGGGCCTGCTCAACCAGAAAATGTGTCACCTATCTGTGTCATTATAGCCCCATTTCTGTGACGCTCACAGATCAGGTTTCAGTCTGACTGTTTCTCTGTGGTCTATTACCCTGTTTAAACTAGACTGCTGGAGACAAAGTGGTAGCATCTTTGGCAGGCCAACTGAATCCAGGGTCATTGATTACCTAATTGTTGCTCATTAACTCCAAAGCACCTGTGACCCCCTTCATAAAACCCCACCTTATCAGAAAGCCGACATCTAACATGAACCAAACAGCAAACAAAATGGATTCTTGCTATAAATATAAAAACTGTGGCAACACATTTCTAAGCCGTATACCGATGGTCTATGGTTATGTGATGTATCATTATTATGTAGAAGCGGTCAAACGCAGCAATTCCGCCTTTTCTGTTTATTTTAAATCAATTCCTCCAATCGATCTGAGGATCACGAGCAGACATTTTTAACGGCCTAAGCGGCAAGATTCTCAGCTCGAACCACTGATCTGAGTAGAACCATGGCACAAACAAGCACGGGAAAAAAAAAAGAGAGATTATGAGAAAGTCACCAAGTGGGAAAAACAAGTTATAATGGGTCCAAAAAATGTTGTCTCAGTGTGGGAGTCATGAAATACACATATGGAATAAAGAATTAATGCACAAATAACCAGTAGAGGAGAAGAAATAATACAGAAAGGCCTTACTGATGACATTGTGACAGAAAAATAATCTCAAAATGCTATATATATATGTGTGTGTGTGTGTTTATTATTCTAAATATGTCATAGGTGTATCCTCTTAATGACAGACTAGCACCTAACTGTTCTTTGTCAGATGCTAATCATTCCCCAGTTCCTGCTTTCCCAGAATCTGTTTTGCCACTACCTGGACTCTTTGTGTTTTTTTCTCACAACACTGCTTTGGGAGTGTCTATCAGACAAAACAAAATGTATCTGAACACACATCCTTGGATCCAAGGCAACTGTTCTCACCAAGTGTACATGCGTGATATCGCACCATCCCATAATTAACACTTCTCATAAGTAAAGATGAAAAAGATGACTCTCCGCACAAAAACCCCATTTTCATTAACTCCATAAACTTGCAAAGCAGTCGCATTCAATAAGCAGTAAAAAGTTACTTTAAGGGCACAAATCATCCCCTAAAGTCCAAAGTTCATGTTATGTTTCCTTTTTACATGCAGCTGCAGATGAGCACAGCCTGTACTCTGTCCACTGTGGTGCTCATCGCTATGCCTCACGGGCATTTGACCAGTTGCAGACACAGTAATAGGCACTGTTGCTTCTCTGCCTGTACACAATTTTTGCTGTGCTGTCAGCGAGCTCTCAATGCACACTTGTCTCTAGAGTGGAAAAAAAAACCCTCTTTATTTCTCTTTACATTGCATTTAAAAGGGATGATAGTTTTTTTGGTTTTCTATAGTAATCATGTTTCTTTGCTTTGTCTCTGTTGACCTGGAAAGGCCTGTAAAGGCCACACAACCAGTCCACTCTCTTCTACGACACAGACACATTTAGCCACCTTCTCAGTGAGGAGCTTCACCAGGAACGTGTGAGGACTTTTTTCAACCCTCACCAATATCCCCTGATGCAAAATTCTGCTCCCACTATGCATGCAAACATAATTATGTGCAAAATGACTCTCATCCTCTAAGCCAATATTAGGATTCATTCACACCTACAGTAACGTATCCCAAGCTGTGAAATGAATTGAGCCACACTGCTCTGTCTGAATGACTTTTACAGCTCCATACTTGCTATTTCAGCACTTAATTCCACGTCAGAGTACCTAAACAAATGTAACTGACTGTCTAAGTGCAGTCAAACTAAACCTGATATGAGAGTTAACAGAGAAATGCAGCACGCAACAAGAAAATAGGAAATATGCAACAAGGCAAACAAACACCTTGTGCACACCTTTGTGCATAACATTGTGTCAGGCTGCACGTAATGTTTTAAAAAAAAATCAATCTATTGTTTTTTTCAGTAACTAGAATAGTCTGACAACTCATTTATTGATTACTTTAAAGATCCTCCTTTGAACTATTTTTACTACTATTACTATTACTTGATTAATCTAACAATTAATTAACCACAAAATGCATAAATACTAAAAAAAAACAATCCTAATTAATATTCTACTATTTCGATCACCTAATAATCTCTTAATTTCCATGTCACTGTTGTGTTATAATAAGTATAAAATTTGTGTCCGAGCACACGGACTGAAGGATGGACTGAAGGGTATCCCATATGCTACCTTTGGTGGGGGCAAAATAAGAGACCCTATTTATCACATCTTTGATCATAAAAATAAAAATGGAACTCCAATTCGAAAGGATCGCTGTGACACATAAATTCACTAAATCACTGTATGTCATAGCAACCTGAACTGGAGACTCAGTATTCTTAATATAGTACTTGCCTTCAAAAATTTTATTGATTTATTTTTATCACTAAATTGATGTGCAGTTAAGATAATGTCTGTAAACTATCATTTATGTAGTTTCCATGAATTAGTCAAAGCCATTAAAGTAAATGAAAAATACAAAACAGGTGAAAAGCAACATTGGATGAAGCATGGTGTGACGTGGTGTTACCATAACAGCAGAGGTGCAGGAATTAGGTTTAACAGGATGGGGTGATGAGTGAACATTTGTAAAAATAGAGAGTGATGACTTTGGAAGGAGAAATGTATGTATTAGTTAAACCGATATACTTTGTGAGGATTACTATTATTAAAGAATTACATGAAGTTTCATGTCTGTCAGGACAATGGACTGTATATCAAGAAAGATGACCTGTCTCCACTTCCTCCCACTGTTCAAAATTGAGGCAAAATATACCGGATGCGGTTGCCACCATTTTGCACTGGTGACATCAATTGGAGCAGTCAAGAGTCAAAATCATTTTTGAAATTGTAATAAAGCATTTGTTCAACAGGTCTTCTCTCCAGGTCATGATTGGTTCTGTAGCGTTACATTTGGTGGCTTTCCTCCAAAGGTTGAGTCTGTTTTAACTTTTTTTCTGCAAGGCTGCTGCATTATTTTAGGAAACCTCCAATACCCAATTCTGCCTATTTTCCTTATCGTTCCAAGGTTGCAGCTCAAAAACTCAGCTGAGCTGGTGTTGCTGTAATGCATTAAAAGCGATTTTTGGTCATTCGTAAAACAGACTGGAGCACAATGGGAGATCCATTTGAAAGCTTAATATGAAAGACTTCTTTGAGGTTCCATTTGAATGATATTGCCCTTTTTGAAAGTTGAAGCAAACACTCATCCGTTGTGACGAGCTTGTTTGTTATGTAAACGGTGTTTCTAAACCGTGTGGTGAGAGAATGAAAAAGCGTAAAAGTAAAAAAAAAAAAAAAAAGTGAAAATTGGAACAAATGAGCAGGTGAGGTGATTCCCTTTGCATGCCTCTTTTACGTTGCAAAGAAATATTGTGCAATGGGAATACGTTCACCCTAATGCATGTGCGATCTGTATGAGAAACCTGCCACAATAAGTGACAGATTACAATTGAAGGTAAATGATTGCTGTGAATGCCTGTGCACACTGCACAGCATATGAGTGAAATTATGTACCTCATCTTGCAACTTTATTATGTATATGAACAGATGCTACCTCACAAAATAGAACAATGATGCTGAGGTTCATCAAATTAATTCCTACATGTTCTTAAGTAAAATCTCATGACATCTCATTTGTCTATATACTGTAATCTACTGTTTTGAAAAAAAAAATTCAACTATATTGCATGTTTTTGTAAAGAGGGAGGAAGCCGGAGAACCTGGAGGGAACCCACGCAGACATGGGGAGAAGGTGCAAACTCCACATGGAAAGGCCTCAGGATTTGAATCCCAGACCTTTTTGCTGTGCGTGGACAGCAATAATCACTGAACCAGCATATGACCCATTCAAAAACGTAACCATCTCTACATCAAAGTCAACCTCAACCGGACGATACATTGATCTATTTCATTTTTGCATCTGTGATTAACAAATATTTATATGCAAATAAAATAAAATAATAAATAGTAGCACCTCGTCCCTCTCTGTGATACCTGTCTTTTTACCCTGATCTGAGTGCTGCTGTTTGGAACGGCTAATAAACCCCAATGACTTCGACAACATGCTGTTTAGGAATGAGTTCCATTATCTGATTCTTCCAATGTCTTGAGAAAGATTTTTTTGATGAAAGGATTTTTCAGCTGGTTTCCATACTGAGGCCACTGAATACACACATTGTTCTCATGCTTGGCTGACTTCACAAGGAGTGATTTCGCAACATGGGCCTCAACATTATTCTGTAGGAGTATGTGCATACATGGCAACAACTTCAGGTCCTGTCCCTGCATTACTAAAGTGATTTAAGGTCCTGTGTGTAGGATTTAGGGGAATCTATTGGATGAAATATTCATAATCATGTTTTCATGACTGTAGAAATGTTGTCTTTAACTTAGAATGAGCCTTTTTAAAAAAAAATATCTACAGAGGAAGTCTGCCATCTTGCACCACCATGTTTCTATAATAGCTCAGAACAGTCAAAAAACAAACACTCTTCATCGGGCCTAACACATTTTCAGCAGCCACCGTGAAAACTACATAATCCCAAACATACAGTAGGACCTTTAAATCAGAGAAAAACAGCAATTCAGTGACTCTATTGCCAATAACATTTGCCTTTAGGTAGAAATAATACATGCCCAGTAAGAGATCCTTGGATTGATCTTTCTTTTTTTTTTAATAGCATGAATAATACAGTGAATCTGACACCTCGCTTGGCCACACTGTGGTAGAATTCATCATTTAGCATGATAGTAAAGCAGTGACATTAAAATATTAAAGAGTCCCAGCAGGGGTTTTTTGTGACTCATTCTTCCGCCCGTGTCCTTGTTTCCTCTTTCCCCAAAGCCCACCTTCACCTCCCACATTACCTTTCGCACCTAAGTTTAGCTTCATTGTGATTGGCAGGGAGGTCATTAAGGTGTTATTCATTGGTAGTGCCTTGCTCCCACTTACCTGTGGGTCTGCCTGCGAGACCACTCATGCTACAGTACGACTCTCACAGAGGAACCGCTCTCGGCTCTGTGTAGAGTTTTCTTTGCCATATCCAAAGTATCACTGATTTGTGTCCCTACTGCAAGAGTGCCATCTTGATGAAAACCAAGAAGGAAGTGGAGGAGATGTCGGAAGTGACTGTGAATCGTTTTGCTGAGGGTAAGGGCCATAACACCGCATCAAATGTTAAATAGTATTTGTGAATGATTATCAGTGTTTGTCCAAGGCGTGTTTGTACACATAAATTTATACAACGTAATTGTTATTCACTGGCTTTTTATCATCTTTTTATCGTCATCTATACCACCTTTAAATGTTATAAATGTATTCAAATATATTATTTGTTCCAAATTGTTGTACTGTCAACCAAAATGTGACAATTATTTGATGAAATAATGGCCCTGTAATCTAGAATATGCATTAATTTGCATGCATTTTTCATTGTGCTTGTTTAGAAATGATATGCAGTGAAAGTTGTTGGGTGTAGATGTGATCGCCTTCATTATCAGAAGTCACAGTGTGAGCATGATAAGCAGCAGATCAATTTCATTATTCATTCAAAGGTTAATAATCAGACTTTAAAATGTGGCATGTCAAACTGATTGTTAAATGAGGATATATATATATATATATATATATATGGGGCGGCTATGAGATGAAGTTGGTCGTCCACTGATCCGAGGATCTTAATCAGAGGATCTTAATCAGAGGATCTTAATCAGAGGATCCCATCTGGTTGCATGTCCAAGTGTCGTAGGCCAAGATACTGAACCCCAAATTGTTGTCCAATGGCTGTTCCTTCATTGTGCGAATGGCTAACAATAAAAAATGTAGCAGAGTGCTTTGAATAGGAAATGCTGTCTCGCTCCTAATGAAATAACTGATGGTAATTGCTATTGGTATTATGGATGGTTATTATTACAGAGCCAGCTGATGGGAAAATTCACCTGGTACTTTGGTATGAATAATAATCACACACTGTGTCCACACATTCGCCCATATCTAATATTCTACTGCAAAAAGATCATTGTAGGCTTTGCTGTGCACTCTGTTACTCATTTATAGCTCCCAGTCAGTAACATATTGTCAACATATTCAGTCAGTAGCTCTTATATGTCATCCTATACTGACTTATGAAACTACTTTTAATCATTTCTGCAGATTGTATTGATCATGAAGAGGCCTTTTAGTTTTTTTTATAACCAACAATGCAAATAGTGTACTTGTGTTTTGTGTTAATAACGGCCCTCAGGTGTTCTCGTGTGTGTGTCCCCCCCAGTTATGCCCTTCAGGCACTCATGGAGTTTGATTAATGTTTCACAAAACACTAAATTGAAGGCATTGTGTACTTTCAATGAACCCTTTAACTCCAGAACATTACCTTATTAATGCAGCATTTCATTGCCTAACTGGCCTCATTGTCCGTAATGGCAGAGTGACTGTTTGACTTAAACGAGCAATGAAAGTCCACAATACACTGCATGCACCTTGTTTTTGTGTATGAGTGGGGCAGAGGGTCAGTGACCAGTTATCTAAGGCACATGTGTGCGTTGTATTCAGATGTGAGCATGCTTTTATTTTAAATGACAATTAAATAAGATTTAATTATCACCCAAGATGTGAAAAATGTGGCAGGAGGTGATTTTTCAGATATGACTTTTGCAATATTTATGTGTAGCTAAAAGGACAAGCGAAGAACAAAATAAAAAAAAAATTGTATATCAAATATATACACTGTTAATTTATTTTTATTCTATAAAATATTGCAGCTGATCATTTTATATTGACCACATAGAACAAAAACATAAACATAAGGCCCAAATCTCAAAATAAAAGATGATGTAGTCATTGAGTAATATTCTGATTGATTATTTCCACATGCAAATTCCAGCAAACCTCACAAAATATAGGGGACATGATCTCAGTGTCAACGGTGGCAGCTATGATCCTGTCTCAGATGAGAGAAATGAGGAATGAACATTAACATTCCCATGAGTGTAGGTTCTCCTTTTGCTCTAAAGCATTAATTAATTCAATGTAAACATTATGATAATAGAAAAGTACAACTTGCAGCAACAAACCAAGGACACTGAATAATGAGAAATATTTCCATTAAGCTCGGTGTCATATTCTTTCTGTTAAATCCTCGAATCAGTCAGGTGTTCCATGGAATCAGTTTTAAATAATAGGCTGCGCTGCCATCTAATGGCAGATAATGGAAAAGTTGTTCATGCCATTACGTGTTTGCTTTGCTGCCTCTGGCCAAGTAGTGATTTACGTCAAAGTTGCTGCTAAACAAGTATCCCAATCCCCTCATAATTAGACAGAAATCTACATTTAAGATCATTTCCTATTAGGAGACTTTGTTTGCTTTATTTGCATCCACACACCCATCAAAATGCAAGCTGTCTTTATGAAATAAAAAAGTTATTGGGTGTTCTCCAACTGCCTTTCATGTCAGTTTTAAAGACGTTTTACAAGGGTTGTAACTTTGAGGATAATAACAAATGAGTAATTCAATTATTTAATAAAGAATTCAGTGGATGAAATCCACAGGGAGAAACTCACCAGCCTACACAAGGATGCAAAATTATTTCCCTGCAGAAAATCGCTTACTCTTGAAGAGTTTCTGCTCTGAATATCTTAAATTAACATTCTACCCTGGCAATGAAATGTGTCTCCCAATTTGTTAGATACGTGAAAAGAAATAAGATAAAATACGTTTGTTCTTTAAGGTTGAATTTGATGCAGGAGTCAAACTTAATCAAAACCATTACATCTGCATGACAGATATCTTTAAACTGCATATTGAATACCTTTTTAATAATATATGGTGACTAAGTAAAATAATACATGCATTATGTTTCAAAGCACTTATAAAATACAAAAGCCCTGAAGTTAGCTACATGGAGAACAAATTCAGGAGTATATGACACCAAACTCCATTCACTTATTTATTTTAAGCTGCCCTTTATTCTAGTTCATAGTAATTATACTATTACTATTATTACATAGTAAACATAGTAAGTGCATTTCATGTAAGTGACGTCATCACAGGAAGTGATTGTAACAGGGCTGGGCCTGTTCCGTTTTAAGGTGTACAGTCAAGAAGAGTCGCAGTCAGGTGTTAAGTTCAGCAGTCTGTTAATAAAGTTTACAATAGACAGTCGCCGCCTCCTGATTATATTTTTACCTAATAATTCAGGCACGAGGACCCAGCATAAACAAACATCCCTCTAAATCCGAGGCCCTCTCTCCCTGCCCTCCCACTTCCTCCCTCAAACTCATGTGTTGCTAGAGGAGGTGCAGGGAGGTGGTTTTACCTCAGCCTGTGTGTGTGTGTGTGTGTGTGTCTGTGTGTGTCAAAGAGGTTGAGAAGACATCACAAGTGTGTGCAGGGTGTTTGAGAGTAGAGACAGTAATGATGGGTTGACCTTTGGAAAGTTTCTCAACTAAAAAAAAAAATGCTGGAGAACATGGAAGCCAAAAAGGTCCTCCACTTTGTGCCATCTGGTAAGTTTTACTGGGTTGTAGTGGGGTGAGAAGATCTTTCATGGTGCAACCTGAGGCAATTATGCCAAAGATATGGGAAAGCCCTCTCTACAGTATGCGTGTGTCGGTGCAGGTGTAAGAGATAGCATTTCCAAAATAGTGTGGCATACTGCAGAGTTTCATTTTTAAAAATACAATTATTTCATAACACTTTTTTTTTATTTACCTGCTTCTTAAAGTGCTTTTCTTAATATTCTTAATATTAAAACAGCAGAATATAAGCAAGATGCTGCTGTTGCCATGTTATCCAGAGAGCCAAAAGCAAATATGGGTCAATATTTACAATATGGCCATAAGGTTTTTACAGCAGACCTGCGATTTAGCATTTATTTGAATGTTTCTGTACTGTAGAACCAGAGCATGGAATGGAATCATTCCATAAAAGATCATTTTAATTGATGCTAAATTACTTATTTGGTTAAACTTTCTGTTGTTGTAACAAATGGGAATGTCTTGCTCTTCTTAACACTGGCTATCCAGCAAACTAGAGCTGAAACAGTAATCCAACAGACACTAATTGAAAGGGATTTTCATAATATATGAATTAATCACACATTTTTTAAAACCCAAAATAGCAAATATTAATGGTTCTAGCTTCTAAATGTGAAGATTTGCTGCTTTTTTGCTCTTGTATGGTAGAAAACTAAATATGTCTGTTGTTTGGACTGTTGGTGGGACAAGACTAATAGTTTAAGGGTGATGTTTCACTATTTTATGACATTTTATAGATCACACTATTAATCAGCTAATTGTGAAGACAGTCTGCAGATATATAACTAATGAAAATAACCTCTAGTTGCAGCCCTATACGCCACAAATGCATTTTGTGTTCAGTTAGTGCCATTAATGGGTTAAAAAGTCCTACTTCAATTTTCTCAGAGTCTTAAGAAGATTATCCTGCAGAAAAATGTGGAATATTGTAATCCGGCAGATTTCTGGTCTCTTATTTAAAGAATTCTCTAGTTGAAGTTGATGATAATGCGTCAGTTACATTTCGGCTATACAAGAAATTAGATTAGATGTCGAAGCTGTATCACATCTACTGGTGTCCCCGTTATTTAACTATGATGCAGGTTTAATGCCATCCATGAGAGATGTGCACTCTGGCTCATCAACTAGGTCATATTCACTGTGCTGGATAAACAAACACCAGGTGGTCTTTATCATCAGCCTTTGAAGTGTTGATGTGGAATGAGCCGTGGTTCCTATTTCCTGTATTTGGTAATGTGTGACTTATAGAATACACACTGTTAATGGTACACAGTACAGCTTCTTGCAACCCTTGTGGTCAAATTCATTGCCGATAAGGTTGATTAAGCTTTAACAGCACTTTTACATATTTTATGACAGAGCACTGAATATTATGTGTAACCCCAAAGCACAAAATTAAAAAAAACACCCTCACATTTAAAAGGATATTTGTTATGACGCATTAAATTCATGCACACCATGTCCCTTCTGTATGATTGTTTGCCCTCGTTTGATCGGTTAGTAGCTCAGTACAATTGTTCCGGAGACTCAACAAGGATTCCTCTGTTTTCTGTTGCTCAAGGACATTCTATGCAAACAGATAGCAGAAAGGAAAGTGTTGAGAGAAAAGAATGAATGAACTAAATGTTGTATATGATGAAATATTCAATGATAGTAATATTCCATCTTGGAAACATTGACATTCAGTTTCTGAGTCATAATGTAACGGCAGTAAGGCGCCTCTATCTTTAAAAATATGAAGAGTTTCAGACGTAGTTCGCTCTAATGTGGACCTGGTTTAACAAATGCCTTCAAATCATTCTTCCATCATATAAACCCTCATCTTAGGGAGTTGACACTTGAAATTCGATTCTCTTGGTCTGGACCAAAGCGAAAAGCTCCCAGATATTTTGCAGAAAAACATTTTTAGTCCTGGTTCACTTTGCATTCACAGTGACATTTTTTAACATCGAACCAAAAGATACAAAACATAAGGCATGTAGATAAGGTCACAACTTGATTGGACAGCTTTTCCATTCTATTTATGTATTCATGACGTTTTTGTGCAATGGAACTTGCCACCATCCAAAACAATGCTGGCCCAAGAACCACACTTCTCCAAATTTCATCAGAAACCATTTAGGACTTTTCAAGATATCTTGTTGACATTCAAAGACGCCAGCGTTTTAGCATCAACACTTTGCGAAAACCAGCGCCACCTGTTAGTCACGGAACATGTGTGTTTGATTTAAGTCACGTACTCGCCGGAGACATATATATATATATATATATATATTTATATGTATTTATATTATATTAATTTATATATATTTATATTATATTTATTTATATATATTTATATTATATTAATTTATATATTATATATATAATATATATAATATATATATAATATATATATAATATTTATTTATATATATTTATATTATATACTACATAATAATTTATATGATATACATTTTTCCTTATACATTTTTCTTATATATATATATATATATATATATATATATATATATATAGGGTTATATATATATATATATATATATATATATATATATATATATATATATATATATATATATATATATATATATATATACCAGTCAATAGTTTGGACACAGTTTCCCATCCACTTGAATGGGAAACTGTGTCCAAATTTTTGACTGGTAGTGTATACAGTATACATACTGTATATATATATAAGAAAAATGTATATAATATAAATATATAATTTATATTATAATATAATATATTGTATAAATATAAATGGCATGTACCAGGAAAATATCAGTCAACACAGGGACACATTGGAGCAACATGTATTTTTTTTCATTTGTTTTTTTGAGGCTTTTCAGAAGTTCACAAACCCCTGCTTTGCAACAGCTCAGAAACAGAGTCAGAAAATAGACTATTTTAAGGAGTAGTGTCAGTGTCAAAAGCTGCTGCATCTCCTTGCGTAAAATATTCAAGGCTTGACTTACACTTCTGTCAGTGTCCGTGTCTCTGGACATCAGCTGCCTGCCTTCTAAAAGGCCTCAGACCATCAGAACCCACAGGCCTGCAGACGAATGAAATCGATTAAAAGCAGGAAAGGCACTTTTACTTTAGCACTATTGAATTAACAGTGATGGATAGAGAAAACAAACAGGTCTATTTTTTGTCTATTTTTACAATTTGGAAGGTCAAATGTCATTTATGTCTTCATACCAATTTTACAGTTGTGAAAAGTGTGCAATCTTATTCTCTATTGTTCATTAAGCTGCTGATAGGATATAATTGAGAATATTTTAAATTTACTTGACATTCATACCAAAGATAAAGCTACAGTATATGTTAATGTCTCTGGAATATTAAAACGTCCTCCAAATGACCGACTGGTACAAACAAGTCTTTGCATAAGTTGTGAGGCAGCCTGTTGTCTGGGCAGAATCATGTGAAGGGAAGGAGGCCTGGGAATGTTCTGTCTAATCTGCTTTGAGATATAGCCTTGCTTGGAAGCCCCAGTAGCCAGTCTTTGCCTGAGGCATGGGAAAGCTCATCTATACAGCTGCAGCAGCTTCTCAGATACATGACTGCCTACACAAACATCAGACACAGCTGGTGTCAGATTTGTGTTGTAACTGAGAGCGAAGAGATTTCCTCACTTTCTCAGCACCTACTGTTTTACCTTTGTCCTTTTCAACACCCCCATAACCAACATTCATTTTTTATCTTGATAATGTTATATTATATATTATTTCTTCTTACTTTTTTCTTTCTTTCAAGTTCTCACTGACTCTGTGTCATACTGTTAAAAACGATTCAAGTCAGATGTTACGATTATTAACTTTTTTTTTTAAATCCGATTTTTAAGTTTTCCATGATATTTAGAATGTTAATGAAGCAATAAAGAAGAATTTGCTACACTGTAAAACTTGGGTGTAAATTTACAGTGAAATCTGGACAATATTCTGCTGTATTAATGTCATATAATGACATAGGCTACTGTAACCTGAAATGCAATCTGGGAGAAATAATACATAATTACAACAATAATTAAGCTTTACTGTTAACAGCAGAGCATCATGGGAAGGTGAAAGTTAAAATGGAACAGACACGCTCCAACCTGCTCAGCCGTTTGATACACATGATGCATTGATGAGGCAAACTCCACTGATATAAGTTGATATTTTTATTAAGATTGACAATATAGGGTTACCCTTGTCCTGCACTACCCCCAGTTGTTAAAACCCTCAA
This sequence comes from Chaunax sp. Z400, assembly GCA_037577475.1. NCBI lineage: Eukaryota > Metazoa > Chordata > Actinopteri > Lophiiformes > Chaunacidae > Chaunax > Chaunax sp. Z400. Next base: position 17,413,266 of record CM075189.1, read on the forward strand.
ATCTAACTTGACCTTGATGTCTTCAGTGGTAATTACAGCATGGATCGGTAACTGCAGCTCTGATTGATTGCTGTCCCTGAGGGTGAATTTGTCTTGGCAAATACAAATACTCGACAGTATAAGCCTGCCATCGGCTGCCTATTCCAGCCAGGATCCTCCTCCTCCCTTCCTCATCTTCCTAAAGTCAAACATTCAGTATAAGTGTCTAATCCCAACCATGACTTGAAGATCTACGTCTTGACATTCCATCCAGTGAACCAATGACCCCCTTGGGAAGAGAAACTTTTAGTCAGACATTCAAAGCCCTTTAAAGGGACACCTAAAGACACGGATACTACTTCCAGGATTAGATATGGCAGTGTGCTGGGCAGTGCAATGCCTTTGGCTCCCCAGTTCAGTTTTCCAGTTGTTTAATGGGGCAGGTGTCATTGAGTCTGTCAGGGGCAGAGGGCATTTTAACATTAATATTTAACATAAGCTGAACTGACACTCTTTCTAATATTGAATGTTGTATGGAATGTGCCATCTATAGCCACATTTCCACTGCGTAGTACCGTCTCTACTTGATTCAACTCGACTCTGCTTGTTTTTCTGCTGGTCGTTTTCCATAGCAGATGGTTCCGCCTCAAGGTAAATCGATGCCACGCGAAACTCAGGTCAAGGACTATCATTTTACTCATGTCAAGGACCAATTCCCGTGTTTTTGTCACAGTAAGAATGAGATGGTTAGAGCTGATGAAAGTGTCTAAAGTGATAATATCTACAATATAGGTGTTTTTAAAGCTTGTTCAGCAGCTACTAAATGCCTGAAAAATCATTAATACTGGCTTTAAGTCAAAATTCGTAATTGTCAAAATACTTTCATTTCTCTGCAATTATTGACAGCTTGTTGTTTTTATATTTTTTAATGATTTTTATATGTATTTTATATATTAAAATATAAAATACTTTATAATAAAAACTATCATATCTGTCTCTTCCACTACAGATGATCCATCCACCAGGAGATCTAAGAATGGATATGTTTTCCAAGAGATGGGTATGTACTGTAGTTGCAGCATTATATATTATATTGACATTTATTGCTTATCTCTGCATCGGTCCAGTTCTTTAATGTACTTCAATAAACATCGCTCAGACTTTATCCTTATGGATCTGGAGTAGAATTTCACATGCAAATGCATTGCAACAGCTTTTTATGCTAATGTTTATCGCTGCTCACCCACCCATGATGACCCATTTCACAAACTGTCGAGCACACTTCCCTTCCCTAATGTGTTGTGAGGTTAATTAATGGGTAAATAACAGGCAGATGATCTCTGAGGGAAGATGAAAAAAATCATAGCTCAAAGCTCTGTTCATAAAGTGTTAAAGTTAATTCTCTAATTTTGTGGTTGAGTCCTTTGCCTCATAAAACTTCCAATCGAGATACTATATTTATCTTCTATACAATTAAGGAATTTACGAGAGGCTGCTATTGTTAAATTGCTTCATATCTGGTTTGAAGGAGATTTTTTATTGGGCCTTACTTTCTTCCTCTTGCTGTGGGCTTGTTAACAGATGGCAGAGTGGTGGGAGGTAAAAATAAATTGTCCTTTACTGGAGACACTGTTAGTACGGCTACAATAGCATCTTAACTTTGATAATAAAAAGAATAGTTTCATCCCACTGAATCTTTAGAACAACTTTTACTATTACTGGTTACTTTATGTGATTCCATGGTGAAGTGAATTTTAACAAAGTACTTCAGTTGTACAGCGCTGCATGTACTGTATAAGCTGAGATTTGATTGGGGTTCCATTGTGATCTTTTGTGTTTATACACAGAGCTGCAGGATGGGGAACAAGAGGATTGTGGGAAAGATTCACATGTCACTCACAAGGACCAGATCCATGACAACCAGATCCAGATCAGTGTTTCAGGTCTGTGTGTGTCTATATATAAATTATAGAGATAACAGATCCTCAACAATGAATAAAATAATATATTTCACAATTCTTTACATAAAGTATATATGTGTCTATGTAAGACTCATATTACAGCATATTTGATATTTGAATCATTTTCAAGTAATACTGAGACAGTAGTGTTTGACATTGATGGTAAGGTAAGGTACTCACCCATTGAGCAATAGTTTCTGCTGAGGTATGGCAGCACCACTCTGACTACTGGAGCTATAACAGCAGAACCAGTAATATTAATGGAAATTTGTTAAGAGCAGTTATTTTAATTTCTAATTTTACATCATTATGATTAAGAATATACTGAATATATTTGAATTGTGTGTGTGTGTGTGTCTGTGTGTTTGTGTGTGTGTGTGTGGGGGGGGGGGTCCCCTGTATAATTATAATATTATAATAACTATCCCTGTTATAATATATAACCCAATTATAATTAGTGCCTGGTCTGAGAATATTTTCTAGCTTCTGCAATTAGAAAATCAAATCAAATGAGACAACTGTGCTTCCCTGAGTCATAATAACTGAGAGCTGATGGGTTTGAATTGGCAGCTAGTGTTCCCCATAAACTAATAAAAGGGGAGAGAATTAATTCTTTACTCCATATGAACAATTTGCATTGGCAATTACAGCCTAGAAAACCCTATTCTCTCTAAGTATGAGTTTCCATGTGTATTTTATTTGCAGATCCTGACTTACCCGGGTTTGGACTTTTAAATACAACAAGAAAAGTAAGATTCGATTCTCCTGTCATCTGTGTCATGTCAAAGTAAGTACTCGGGATTTTACCGCCAGTTACATTTCTCTTGTTCTTGGCTTACACTAGCATGTGAAGCCAATGAACTTCCAGGAGGAAGTGCGTGCCCATAGAGACCTGGACAGCTTCCTGGCTGAGGCAAGCATCCTTTTGGATGAGAAAGCTGCCACTCTGGACGAGGTCCTGAGGAGAATGTTAAGTCATGTAGTGGTGGACGGCAATGAGAGCTGTGGTGTGGACGAGGTCATGAACTCCGTGTTCACAGATGTAGGAGGGAAGGCGCTTAATGGTGAGCACAACATCATATAAGTGCAGTCGGACGCATTTTGAGACAAACTGTTTACCCTGGAGGCTCCTTGACGTGTCAACATTAAAGCCTTTTAGGCTGTTCATTGCAGTGTTGAATGTTCCCACAGTTCAACTTCTGTCAGAGACCATTCAGGGTGTGATGGTGACATCCACTGGCTTTCATTACCAGCAGTCCTGGCTTTGTATTCTGTGAGTCCATCTACAATAATATGTATGTAAAAAGGTGCTATTTTGACTAAATAATCCAGGATCCAGCCCAATACATAAAGGTTGTGAAAATGTCTGTCTTGAATTAATTTGACTGAACAATAAACACACACAAAAATATTTTCATTGGAAAAGTAATTCTAAGTACGAGGGGTATGTCTAATTTACACCTGTCCATACAGATCACTGTTCAATCATTTATTATCCAGTGATTCAAAAGGAACTATTTTCTTATCAAATCAGCTCCAGTGTTAGGAGCCTGCAGAGACGTCATGTTTGCATCGCCCGCCTGGAGAGGCCCCAGAACTGGGGAGTCAACTGCTGCGAGGCTCGATATGTCATCCTCATCCTGGCCCCTCCGAGAACGGTAAGGTCCATCTATGAGGTGCTAAAGTCAAAACTCATTAAAAAAAAAAATCAAGTGGTTTATTGGCTCAGATGTTTATTGAAATACATTTTATAAATATATATATAGGGGGATTAATTGATCATAGAATAACCATTATTTGCAGCACGAGTCAGGTGCACTCTGAGAAGCCACATAATTTTGATTTGAGGGTTGGATCTGACTTGTGTTAGATAAACTTTATCCTCCTTCTTTCTGCACTGTGGGAAGATGCCACCAAATGTTTATGAAAAAGCCATGACAGCAAAGCTGTGTTAAATTAGTTATTAAGGGCCAAATTTAATGAAAGCCCTTGCCGGCATTCCTATGCTGTTACAGATGATGACAAATTAAGAATATATAAAACACGGCATTTAGTAGAATTTAGTTAATTTTCTTATCAACCTTTTTCAGAAAAGCACCAAGACGGCCATTGAACTCGGCAGAACGTTTGCTACAATGTTCTCCGACATTTCCCTCAGGCAGAAGTTACTGGAGGTCAAGACCCAGGATGAGTTCAAACAGGAGCTGGTCTACCAGCGGCAGCAGCTCTCCGTGGTCAACGAGAAGCCGGTTATAGAGGAAGTGGAGGACTCAGATCCACGTAGAGGGAAATCACTTAAGGTGTGAAAGGGATACATTGGATTTATGCTGTAAATCAGTGCAGAATATATTATTGATGACTATAGACAGCACTCAGAGAGAAAACTTCTGCCAAGGCTGCTCAAACAGTTCCATGATAGTGTGACCCTCATAATATATGACTCAGTGACCATGAAAACCTACCCTTAGAATTTGGAATCAAATTGGTATCATTATTGGTTTGATCAGTACCTTTTGAGGAGTAATTAAATTTGACTGAATTAACAACTGAATTAACAGTTTCAACCAGTATCTAACAGTAGTGAATTTTCCGTGAGCCCTGTAAATTTAAACATCCTGGATCCCTAGATCTGGAATATTACTTGGATCCAGATCATGGTGATGTCATGGTGTAATTTTTGTCCAAGTAGTGAAAGCCTTATCTTATAATCTTGTAATTGTCCCAATCCACAATGGTGAAGAATCCTTCTAAAATAATTGTGGATCTACATCCAGATCATGACTAAACTCTAATGGATTGTTCCTTGGACCATTCCCTACCTCTCCAAACAATTTCATCACAATACACTCAAAGCGCTTTACAACACCAGCCAGCATTCAACCCATTCAGGCAGACATTCATACAGTGGTGGCAGAGGCTACCATGCAAGGTGCCACCTGCTCATCAGGAGCAGTAACCACTCACACAATCACTCACACACCAGTGGAACAGCCACTGGGAGCAAACTGGGGTTAGGGCTGGGGATCGAACCATCGACCCTCTGATAAGTGGACGACGGCTCTGCCTCTGAGCCACAGCTGCCCACAAATATGTCATGTAACAATACACAAAAACAATAAGGAAATGCAACGCTTCCCAATAAGAAGTTTTTACTTGTAAAACATTTATTAACTCTATATGTCGAGTCCACCCTTGTGTTGAACACACCGTTTTGGCATATAAAGATGTGATGCAGTAAAGCAGCTGAGCCAGATTTTCAGATTATCCCGTTTCACACTCCATCACCCAGGCCTGAGAAATGAGGAGCAGCTGGGCGACAGACTGAAAACACTGCCAAGTCTGCCATGATTATGGCAGCAGAATGTGTGCAGCTTCATACCATGATCAAGTACTTCATTATGTCCAGTTTTAAATTAAGGGGAAATGTGTGCCGTTAGCAAGGGGTTGCACATGAGGGAACACCCAAATATTGCCCAGAGAGGAAGCATGTTTTGTATTTGGTAATTTAACAACAGGTTGTGGCAACACCTGTCCTCTAGTTTCAAAACAGCAGTCAAATGCAGGTTTGTTGCTGCCAACCTTTTAACCTAGTCATCAATTCCACAGTCATATAATACAAAACCAAGGAATGATGGGCACTTACGTATGCCAGTATCTTTGATTTTATACTGGATGTGAGCCATGCCCTTGAATATACTGCATTGAATATTGTTTATTACATATATGAATACATATATATAAATCCGAGGCATCTTTCACGAATCGACCATGAATACACAATCAAAAATGATCTCAAGAGGTTCAAGGACAGATCTCAGAACATTTGAAGACATAGGTCCAGTATTGTTACCCTTATTATATCATTTACAGTACAAGCTGTTGCCTTGGCCGGTCATAACATTGGCTCTATTGCTAGAGTAACAAGATCTCATCATCCCCTTGTTGTTCCAGTTTCTTAGTGGATGTGAAGCTCCTGACTGGCCCTTAAGTCTTGAAATCGATCTGGCTTTGTCTTCACAGTGCACAGATTTCCTGAAAGCCGGTAAAGGTGTTTATGGCGACCTCCGCCGCAGACTGCCCCTCTACCCCTCAGACTTCACTGACGGTATTTTCCTGTAATACTGCTTTGTTACTGCTGCAAATGGAGTTAAATTTCTTCTTGCTGTTATATCTTTAAAAACCCTTTCAATAATCAATCAAGGTATAACCGGGAAGGACCGCTGTTTGCTGAAGTACACCACCACTGCTATTTTTCTCTACATTGCCATCCTGCTGCCTGCCATTGCATTTGGCTCGTTGAATGATGAAAGCACAAGAGGAGAGATAGGTAAGGCCTGCTGTTTTTGTTTTTAAGTATTTATCTTGAAGCAGACAAAAGCACAGACGTTCTGCTGTTTGTTTTTGACAGATGTTCAGAAGACAATCGTTGGTCAGAGCATTGGAGGAGTAATATATGCTTTGTTTGCTGGCTCACCACTCGTCATTCCACTAACCACTGCGCCACTGGCCATCTTCATAAGTGGTGTGTATTGTGTCCTAAAAGGAGGCAAGAGGCCACATTTTTCTTTGATTGTTTTATGCTAACAGGGGAAGTCATCTGCATGTCAAATCAAGCGCAAACAGGATCAGAGAAAAACATTTTCTTGAAGTAAATGCAGAGCAATTGAAGCGTGACGATGATCCTAAGCCAGCTTTGACACAGAAGTTAATACAAAGGCTACCGTAGAGAACTAAACTCGACATTACAACAGTATCAATCTGTACATCAGGTTCAGGTTACTTTATATATACCTGTACGTAGATTTGGTTTGCAGTTTAAAAGTCCAAGGCATCCATTGACACATTGACACAAACAACAGAAGATGCAGGATAAAACATGACAAAGGGAAAATTCTCTGCTCCAGTGCTAAAACAAAATGTTACATATGTAATAAATAAGAATAAAAACCCGAAGGGTGCAAGTTGTCATTACAGGCTGCTGGCAGCTTGGCTAACAATCTGACACAAATGAATGGAGCTACAAGAAACTTTATTTTTTTTAAATTTTGTCATTGATCCTGGTGAATCCTGTGGAAAAAAGCAGTATGAGCACTATGCCTCGAGTCAAAGATCTTGAACTGGATAACACACATTTGCATTCATACATGTAGGTTACAAGTATTCTTACAGCAACAGATTTGTTCACTTGGTAATAAAAATGGTGTTGAGGAGGCTAAAGTTAGCATCATTTCCTAGTAATTCTCCTCAATAATAAGAGAACAGCAAGATATAGCTCAACAGCAAGGCCAACATAAACTGTTTAGACCCAGTTGATCTGCTGTTGTCTGGCAATAAAGAAGTATCTGCCGCTCCACCACTAAGACCAGGGAGCAGGTTTTATGCACAAGCTGTGAGATCCTTCAATCCACCCTCAGCATTCCACCATAAAAATTGTTTTTGAAATCCAACCCCGTGACAGGCATTAAGAGTAACTATACAGAAACAAGCAGTCCTCTCACAGGTGGTTTCATTTGCTTATGCCAGGTAATATTAGACAGTGTGGTCAGCAGTAGTAGCAGTGAAATGGTTATTAATTACAATGCAATAAAGCGCATGCATGAGTGTGTATCCTGATATATCTATATTTCATAGTCATCAGGGGCATCTGCGACGACTACGACCTCGAATTTGATGCTTTCTACGCCTGCATAGGTTTATGGAACAGTTTGTTCCTCATCCTCGGAGGCTTGTTCAATGTCAGCCTGCTGATGAAACTCTTCAAACGGTGAATACACAACACCACCCTCATACAACATTTATTACTGCGACATATCAGAAGGAGACAGAAGCCCCTTATGTGTAACTAATCATGTGGCCATGAGGTCATGGCTAAAAGAAGACACATTTTGTTATCACCGATTGTTTTCTGCTTTAATTATTGCTTTTGTTTCATGTGCTCTCTCAATATCTGGGCCATCATTTAGCCTGGAATGTACTGTTAAGTCTGTACTTGTGCGGTTTTGATAAAACATGAATGATCATGACATGCGGCTTTTTATGTTTTTTTTAAAATTTCCATTATCTCCTAGCTCAACAGAAGAAGTCATTGCGTTGTTCATCTCTATAGCATTTGTCGGGGATGCAGTGAAAGGCACTGTCAAGAGTAAGTCAAACCAAGGTCAGAGTACATTAAACATGTTATGAACGCTTCTGCAGCAGAGCCCTGTCCACACCGCAGGGGAAAGTGAACATCCTGTCTTTTTGTTTGTTATAGGTAATGTAGCCCATCAAATGTACATATTTGTCATGGAGAAGGGGCAAAGACAAGGGGAAAAACAAGCATGAAATCAAACAGGGCCCCCTTGGTGCTGTGGAAAAACAACCATATAACGTGAAAATGGTTGAGTTTTTCACATCGCTTCTATTTCTCTTTTTCACAAGGGTTCATCTCAAGGTGGGGAATGAATGGATGAGCATATGGTGGTTTCTTTAGAGCATTCTTTTTTCCTCTCTAAGCTTTAGGCTGTTGCAATTTTCTAATAAACTACACCAAACTGAGCGATGCTTTTTTAAAGTGCACCGCTTGAACACCACAAATACACAGAGAACGACAACATAACACTAGAATTACATGGATAAAATGGTGCAATATGTATGAAGATGCTCAGTGTAGTGTGAAATGGGCATCAAATGGATTTTATGTCATATTCATGTCAGCATTTCATATATTTTGGTGAGATTCAAAATGAGCCTTCGGCTTTTTTAGGACTTGACAAATATGTAAAATGTGTCAGCCTCCAAAAAGAAGATCAAATATGGTCATGTTGAGTCTTCTGGGTTGGATAGGAGCATTTTGCTGCCACCACGACAATCTCTTGGAATAACGAGAAACTGAGAAAACATTTGTCGCAGTGATACGCTGCTGTAACTTTGTCCCCAGTTTCAACCCTATTTTCTCTCGTCTTCTTTCATCTACACGTTGCAGTTTTTCAGCACTTCTATCATGGGCCCACGCTGACGACCACAAACAGCACAGTGGTGCTCCATCAGATTAATGAGATTCTAGAGAAGACGAAGAACCAGACGGGAAACTCACTCGGGGATCACAATGAGACTGTGTCACTGATGGGACATGCAGACGGACATCCGTTAGTCTTCCTGCCTGAGTCTCTGGTGATGTGCACAAGAGAAAGGCCCATCCTCTGTCTGCTGCTCATGTTGGGGACTTTGTGGCTCGGTTACGCCCTCTACCTTATTAAGAGGAGGTATGTTCACTTAATTAAACTATCGTTATCTTTACTCTTATTAAATATATAACAATGGTGGCACAGCGCTTTGAATTGGACTCCTAAATACCAAAATATAGAATAATGACCCTGTCTTAAGTCCCTTCAGAATTGTCAGCAACAAGTGACTTACCGGTGGGTCAGTCATTACAATCTCACACAGTGCTGCCTTTGGGAAAATGTGCATAAAATAATGACATCTAGAATATTTCCCTTTAAAAACTATAAATTGTTGGAGAAAACAGAGAGAGAATATAAATATATATGCTGTTGTATGTAACAGTGCATCATAACATCTTTGAATGAACAGTCTTAATCTAAAACAACCGATAACTGTATCTGTCAGATGAATATAGTGGACCACAATATGTGGTACAGTGGTTAACCTACATGTTTCTTTCTTCTGCAGCCCATATCTGAACGATAGAGTCCGAGAGGTCGTGTCGGATTGTGCCTTGCCCATCTCTGTGGTGATATTCTCCTTCATTAGCTCCTACCTTTTCCTTGACATACAGCGTGAGTACAAATGTCTTAAATGAAGGAGTTTAGAGAAGAGCGCCTTTGAGGCTTAACGTCACAACTTCACCACAGAGCACCTTTCACTGTTCTGAAATCCATTTGAAGGGGAAGAGAAGGAAAATATTTGCTTCTAGGGGGCTTCCAAGGCAGTTTTGGCTCTGAATCAATGCGGATTAAAGACACTGGGTTTGAAAGTCGCTCATAAAAGAAAGATTACTAGCAGCAAAGTTCAATATCGGGCAATTCTTTTGTTATAGAGGTTGTAATTCTTTACCCTAGAATGTAATAAAACTTTAAAGTTTTCTACAAATCTTTTGCTCCCTTTAGTTCCTGTATTCAGTGTCCACAATGGCCCAGTCTTCAGATTCCCTCCGTTTGAAAAGCTGTCAGGAATGACCTCACTGAGCGCGGTCGGGCTGGGCTTCCTCCTCGCATTGCTCATCTTCATCGACCAGAACATCGTCATCTCTCTCACACATGTACCAGAACACAAGTAAGATGAAGCATTTCCTCCAAACAAGGTCATTTTGTATCTTCCTGTCTACTTTTATCCGCCAACACATCAAGAAATGGCTCATCGAAAGAGTGGAAGTGCTGCCGCGGTGTTTCATTGACAGGTGGGTATTTGTGAATGTCTGCGCTAGGTTGCTAAAAGGAACTGCCTTTCACTGGGACTTAATGCTGACTGGCTTCATCAACATCCTCATGTCCTGTCTGGGGTTGCCATGGATGCACGCTGCCTTCCCACATTCATCCCTACACGCTCGTCAGCTTGCCAAAGTGGAACAGCACGTGGAGAACGGACACCTCTACACGACGTGAGTAAAGTTACTGCAAAGACAAAACCTGAGCAGCACTTTGAAAAACATTCAGCTCACCACTGACTGAAAACACCAGCTTGTCTAAATTCTCACCGGATGTTTGCAGCCTTTTGTAAAAGCAGTACAGAGTAAACAGATAACAAGGTAAAAAGAAGAATGTAGTTTATGATCGGTGTGCCTCATTTATTTCAAAAGTATTTGTAAAAACATTTAAGTACAATCTGTGAGCTCCACTGAAAACTCTTTAGTCTTACAGATCAGCAGTTATCTCAACCCAAGATCTTCCCATTCTCTTTGGGATTTTTATCGTATATCAGGGTCTCCGTTCTCTGCCTTTGTGTCAAACAGTATTGTCAGCGTGAAGGAGACACGCCTGACCTCGTTAGCGGCCTACATCCTGATTGGCCTGTCTGCATTCATGCTGCCCATTCCTCTGCAGTGGATCCCCAAGCCTGTCCTCTATGGCCTCTTCCTCTACATCGCAGCCACTTCGCTTGATGGGAACCAGATGGTGGACCGCATGTGCCTGCTGCTTAAGGAGCAGGTAAGCAGTTTATTTCCTGTTTGTCCATAACAACAAATAACATAACAATGTCAAAATATGTTATAAAAGCATTAAAGTTGTCTTATTATAAGATGACAAAGATCAGTGGCAGCAATACCCCACTATACCAATCAGAATTAAATTGACCAGTTGACTAAAAGTTGGGAAAATTGCATACAGTATTTACATTTTTCATAATTGTATTGTATTGTATTCTAGTATATTTTTTTTCGTAAAAACTCCGCAATTACAGTTGCAATTGGTATAAGAATGTAATTGTACATGTAAAAAGAAATGTCATTAAAATAGGATTTTAATCATATCATGTGTCTAGACCTCCTATCCTCCCACCCACTACATTCGCCGTGTGCCTCAGAGGAAGATCCACTACTTTACAGGCTTGCAGATGATCCAGCTGATCATCCTGTGTGCGTTCGGGATGTATCCTCTGCCCTATATGAAGATGGTCTTCCCCCTTCTGATGATTCTGCTGGTCCCTGTCAGGTAGGATGAACCAAAAGTCCAACAGGGGGCAGAGTAGGACGATGGGAACGAGCATAGTCTGTAAACTGGGATTACTCTAAAGCTCATGGTGTGCATTTAAAAGGGCAATCCACTGATTTTACACATGAAGATTTTAGTTACAACAGAATTAGATAAAGTCTTCTGTGGGTCAGCTTTCTGAATGTGAGAAATAACCAAGATGATATCTCAGCTTGAGACTGGAGACTGCAAATGCAACACTTTTCCTTTCAATCTGGAGTTGAGGAGTTTGAAATACACACGTGGTGTTTGTCTGTACGACTATTTCCGAGTAACTGTACGCCGTAATCTGGTATTTCTCTCTGTTTTTTTTTCTCAGGACCAGCCTGCTTCCAAAAGTAATCGAAGCCAAGTATCTGGATATCATGGATTCCCAGCACATGTAGAATAAAGCATCTTTATTTTTCTCTAGCTGGAAGGGGAAACAGACTCAGAACGCAATGGTTCTTTTACTAACTAAATTAAATGTGTTTGGGCTGCACAATTATGATGCGAGCACTCTGCTGGTGACTGGATGACCATTTACACCCCTCATTTGCTTTCTCATTGTTCACCACATATTCAACATTGTCCTACTTATGTTTAACGTGTGATGACGGGATAAAATACGTGGCAATTTCAGTGTTTCACTACATTATATTAAAAAATAATTTAACTAAGAGAGGGAAATTCTCACAGTTGAAAATATGCAGCATTATGTGTCACCTTTAAAGCCAAATCTCACAAAATGCTCCAGTTCTTTAGATGTGAAAATATTTCTAAAGAGGTTTGTTATGTATAAAGGTGTTAGTATAAAGGTGAATGGTTCTGTGCATTGCATAGTTTATATTAAATCAAACTGTTAAACCAATAAAGCCCTTTAAAAAGATATAGACTCTTCATTATTCTGTTCCTCCTCGATATTTACTCCTAAGGCAGAATACTTGACATGCACTGCCAGTCATTGTTACTGTGGATCCATCATACTGTACCATCATACACAGCAGCAGCACAAAGCTGTCCTTCTCTGATCTGAGGAAACCAGTAGTTGTTGTCCAACAGATGGCAGTAGAAGCTCACCTTTAGTCTGGTTTGGAATCAGGCTTGTCTAATGACAGATGATGAAAAACGAGCCAAATCCATATTATCCCGTGAGAAAAGCTGGGAAAATGACGCCATGATGAGACAGAGAATAAACATGAACAGCTTTCCCAAAATGATTTGTCGTATGATTGTGTTACTTTTCATAAATTAAGATAACTAATTTTAAATGCCTTTTACTATACCTTTGCTGTGCTCACAATTGTTATTCCACTATTAATCAACTACTTCATTAAAACTGTTTCCCTGGCATGGAAATGTCCTCATTGCCCTAAATTTGTTTGGAGACAGAAAAGAAAAGAAAACAAAAGGAAGCACTTCTTTCACACTGTGCTAAAATGAAGCAGTAAACTCAATAGTCATTTGTGGCAATGCAACAGAAAATATAATCATGAATGCAGCAGCATACTTTTTTTATAACTCAAAGTCATTAATTTGGAATTAAATTGCACAAACAATCGCAGAGGGCACCGGTGAATGTCCCCTGAAAGCCGATACTCTTTTCTTGATTTATCACAAAATCACAGGTAGAATTAAGATTCAAATGAACAGATTACAAAACCCAGCTGACTAAAAAATAATCAACTGCAGAAACCAGGTTTGTACTCCTTTTAACATTTGCTGCCTCTCTCTGCTGTTGATTAAAGTACTGACAGTGCAATTATGTAGCACCAAACAGGAGTGTAATTCACTGAGAGATGTGGAAATCACTACATATCAGTCTGAGCACTGCGTTGTTCTTGTGTCCCCTTTAAGTAGCCCACACAGAAGGTAGAATATGAGAATTAATATTACTTGGTTGTACAAAATCAAGATGAGGCAAAAAAAAAAAGGGAGCGAGAGAGTTTTGAGGTTGAAAGTAGACTGAGGACCTTCATGTTTCACTTTTGCCCATGTGTATAATTATCTTTATGCCACCTACACGAAGCACACCCTCCTGATCTGAGCTCTGCGGTGAATAATTTGCACTCTTGTCTGTGCAGCTCTTTCATTAATTGTAGGCTTCCTCCACATTTCTCGAGTGTCCTCCATGTGCCTGTGTTGGCTGGTCTGCCTGTCATCTCTTCTATCTCCCTGAAGTGTTACAAGCCGAGTCTGTGTACTTACGGTGCCCCTGAAGCTGCAGAAGTTCCAATGTTTCTCTAGGCTAACTCCAACACCAGTCAGCTCTGTTTGAAGGTGCAGGGCAGCCGAGAAAATAGAGCCTTCACCGCCACGGGGCTAATCTACAGAGATGCACACAAAACACATTTGTGTTTTGCACACAAATAAAGAGAAATATTCTCACACCGCCACTATTGGGATGTCTGCTCTTTATTTTCATTATGCTCACACTCAAATCCAATGAATAGAGCAAGCGTCAAGGCAGTATGAGCTGCATGACAGCTCAAATCAACCAGGTGGGCTGAGAGAAGGCTAAGGTGACAGTGGCCACAGAAATCCACTGAACGAGCAGCTATAGACAACCCACAGTGTCTTGCATTAATAACTAGGTTGTTCAATCCCGGTGCTGATGTCAGGATGCATTAAGGTCAATCATGGAGATTGGATTGGTGTTTCATTATATACAATGGAGCTCTGTGAGTGTTGATAAGCAGAAAGGATTAGGCTTGTTGTTGGGGAGTTCGTCCAGTGGTACTGACAAAACTGTGGGCTGCTCATGGTTGAACAACAGATACAAAAGGACACACAGTCAAGTATAAAGAACGCTGAACATGCTAAATGCACCCCTGCACATGCATGATACATGATCTTCAACATATTTGTATAAATAATTTTCTGAAGCGCTGGAAGGATTTGGTGACATCAGAATACATTTCCTAAATTTCTGATAGCTGATTAAATAGTAACTACTGCCTGAACATTTCAAGAATGTCACACCTGTAACCACATCCAACAGTGATATCATTTCCATCTGATATTAAGACATTAATCTAACAAAAATAAAAACAATATGAGGATTTCATGGTTTTCTTTGTTCCCCTTCACAAAGGAGGTAATGTTTCCTCCAGCGTTGGTTTGTTTGTCTGTTGGTTTGTCTTTCTGTTGGCTGGATTACACAGAAATCATTTGACAGATTTTCATGAAACTTGATGGAGGGGCTAGAAGGAAAGCATTAAATTTCCCTTTGGAGAGGCGTTTTTCAACATTTTCGTCTCTAACACAGACACTGCCAGACGGATTTTAATGAAACTCGGTAAAAGGGTCGGTAATGTAAGTAAGGAAGTAAGGAAGGAAGAATCCGGATAAAGGGACAGAGTCAGGGATTTCTTTTCTACTTTTTTGAGCATTATAAGATCAGACTGTTTGGACCATTTTGGGAATTACAGATAAATTGCTCGACAGATTACCGTGAAACTGGGTCGAAGGGTTGGGCAAGTGCCATGGAAGAAATCATCAAATTCTGGAATGGATCCAGATAAAGGGACCGTCGGACAAATAATGATTCCGAATTGGGTAGGTTTTCATGGTCTAGGAGTCAGGATATGAGGGTCAAACTATTATGGGACAATTACTTTTAAGTGCAATGACATAACTGGGAAACTGAGCCGCCTTAGCACAGGTTTGCACTCCATGAGCGATGTCTAGGTTTCATAATATAATATCTTTTGGTTTACGGACTGCATTTCAAAGACATGATCTTAGGCGCCAGGAAATTATGATGGTCATTTCAATATTTTAAGACATTCTGAGAACTAAATTTCTAATCAGTTGACCAAAAAGTAATTATTAAATAATGAAAATAGTTACTACTTGCACCTCTATGATACTCATCCTACATCAGCACCAAAAAACACCACATCAATTTGTTTGTGAGAGATATCAGAGGGGAGGAGACCTATCTGACCCTGTAGAATAACACTGACAGTCTGTACTGGATGGTGAAGACAAAGTTCAACTCAGTTATGAACCAGGATGGAGCTCAAACGTGAAGATAAATTAGGCTGACTAGCAGCATGAACTGGCAGCGGCAGCAGCAGCAGGCGGACGCAGAACATAAATTTATTTATCAATAAGTTGTCCAAATGGGGACGTGGTAAAAATAGACAGTGATAACTGCAACAGGACAGACACAGAGAGGCTAGAGCTGAGGAAAGAAACATTTGACCACATGGAAGGCCAGCAGTGCTTCTAGAAGAAAAATCCTGGTGGGACAAACCTGTCAACCTGCTCCAACATCAGCTGTACATTTACCAGCATTATGTGGACGAATCAGGTAAATCCCACTGTACATGTGTAACTATACATGTAAAATGCAAAGACACACAATAAGAAATACAGAATGCACAATAATAAACAAAAAAACCGAATACAGTGTCTGTATTTGGACAAAACCACAGGGGGAACGTGGCTTGTAGGATAAGTGGTTGGAAAATGTCAACGCATCCATCTATAAATTAAGCTTCCAAAATAATACACTTCAACTACGCAACTGAATTAATCAAATAGTAAAACATGAGTTGCATTCGAACCACACCTTCAAGAGAAAAAAAAGTCTATATATATATAATTGAAGGAAAAAAGCACTTCAGTTTCCCATCTTCTGTCTTATTGTAACTGATAGTTCTCAAATGCACCTCAGGCTTGTTTGCATGCCAGGAGACTAAAATGGCCCAGCAGGGCCCTGGCATACAGCAGGCCCATATGTCAGCACTGCAGGGAAATTTAATCTATGTCACTATGTCTATAATATGTGTGTGTGTGTGTGTGTGTGTGTGTGTGTGTGTGTCTGCCTGTTACCCTTGGAGTGCAAAAACTGCAGGTGGGAACAGATGTACTCGAGGTTTGCTCCAAACAGGTGGACATTCAGGAAGGTTGAAATCTTCCCTGAAGTTGAACAAATGGGTCATGCAGAAATGTTAATTAAACTGTCAACAACACAGACACACATACAGCTCCAGCTTTTGAGTTTCTGTCGTCTGCCGTGACATTTTACACTAGTCTCCCTCCACTTGTCAAACTGTCAAACAAGCGAGGACGCATCAAATGACTTCTCAGACTCCCAGCACTGTTTACAGTCTCTTGTGTATTGTGTCTGCAGATGTTTGATGACACTTTGATGCTGTTGTCACTCATCAACAGGGCCGGCCAAAGCCTTTATGGCGCCCTAAGCAGAATTTGATTTGGGGGGGGGCCCCCACTGCCAATGCTATTCTATTATTACTGCTGGCATTGCTATATCCTTTAAATATTATTAAATCTACTACACCCATTATTAATCTTATAAGTTGAATCTGCATTTCTCACATCACACCAATGTCAGAATGATCCAGTAATTAATTCATTTTCTGTAACCACTTAACCTGTGTAGGGTCACGGGGGGCTGGAGCCTATCCAGAGAGGCGGGGTACACCCTGGACAAGTCGGCACATAGACAGACAAACAACCATTGACACTCACATTCACACCTACGGGCAATTTAGAGTCACCAATTCACTTCTACTGCAGGCTTTTGGACTGTGAGAGGAAGCCGAACGCACGCAGACACAGGAGAAAATGCAAGCTCCACACAGAAAAGACCCAGGTTCTCAGGTGGATTTGAACCTAGGAGCTTTTTGCTGTGAGGCAACAGTGGTAACACTAAGCCACTGTGCCACCTGATCCAGAAATGTCTTTATACTGTATATTTCCTTAACACTGAGAGATTTTCAAGATTTTCCTTAATTAAGCTAAAACTACCACAATAACACCCTGAAAAGGCCTTGGCAGGGGGACAATACAAACAGAAACACTTTCATCATGTATAAATTTTGCTTTTCTATGTTCTTGAAGGGAAGAAACAGTTCAGAGATTATACAGTTCATCTACATTCAGTTCATCATTCATCTAGCGAGAGAAAAAGGCAAACAGATTCAACCCTTTGTTTTCTGATGAAACATTTTCCTTCAGGAGTCGAGTGTCTCTTTTTCCCTGTGGCGTTCACTTCAACTCGGCATCAAACGAGACATCAGGAAGAGTGATTCTGACATCAGAAGGTGTCTCAGCAGAAGGCGAGAGTGGGCATGAACATAGGACAATCCCCACTGACTACCTAACTTCCTGTAAGCCAATCCTACAGTCACTAAGAGACAGGATGAACGCAGGTATTAATGGCACCAGAAGAACTGGAGAAATAGACCCAAACGAACTGATACAGAAAGTGCTCTCAATTGGCAAAGTCTAGGAGAATTTTCATTGCATTTCTACTCCCTAACAAGATGAAACAAGTTTTATCTTTCACACTTTAAACCAAAAGATGTCCTTGACAATTAACATGTGGAAATGCAGTGTGCTGGCAACAAACTAGGTCATGGCTTTGTTTACTTCTCTAAATTATGCACTTTATTAATTCAATTAAATTCAATTCAATTTATTTGTATGGCCCCAAATCACAACAAAAGTTATATCAAGGCACTTTCCGAAAAGAGCAGGTCTTGACCGACCCTTTATTCTAAAGAAAATAAAGGGTCCCTCATCTTTTACACAGGGGAGCTAGATGTTGGCCATATTTTCTATTATCATAAAGTCACATTGTGCTATGTAATCGAATATGTAAAGTGGGCTCTTTCTCTCTTCATAGCCTCTTCCTCTCTCGCCCGAATGACTCTGTAATTATAAATAGTTATCTCAGAGTGACTGAAGCACATCAGAAAAATCCAATTGTGTGGGAGGTGGTATTGGTAGTCATGTTGTGATAATGTTAAAAAAAGAATTTAACACCGTATTACCAATGAAATCCAACTCAACGGTTATGTCAATGAACCTCTAACAAAACTAATAGTGTTAAATTTCTATTGAAGCCATAATTGTTGACTTTGTGGATGGATTTCTAATTGGAAGGTGTTGCTGTTATTTTGTCCACCTACTATTTGGGATTTGGAGACATTATGGAAATATTATTTATATTTTAAACAAGCCAGATTAAAAAAAGATAGGAGTTTGTGTAAAACAAAAACATTAAATACATTGTCTTTATACTGTTTTCATTTAAGTATATGTCAAAAAGGGGGAGCAAATTGTCACATTCTGTTTTTTTATGTTACACAACATCCCAACTTTTTTGGAACCATGTCCTGAATGCCATTCAAGTCAGTGTTGTAGTTATTAGCTAGAATCAATACAAGATAAATTGAACTTTATTGTTCACTAGGCCAGAAAAGATGAAGCTGTTATCATCTTTTTTGCATTTTAGGAACCTTTAGACTGGCTGGGCGCAGTGTTTTTTTATGACTCGATGAATGTATTGTATTTACAAGTATTGCATTATTTATATGATGTACATGGGGTGACTTTGAAAAAGAGAGCTTGTTTTCAAGTTTCAAGTTTTTTTTTCTTTTTTGTAAAAGGCATCCTATAGCACCTCTTAAAAGTCTCAAACAAAAACTGTCAAAACTGTCTGTCAGGATGCTCATATCTTTATCCATCTTCCTCCCTGTTATATAAGTCACTCAGCTTCACTTTGCAGACTCTCTACCCTAAACAGGTCAACCATGACACTCTCATGTCCATTAACAGTCCTGTCAAGATAAGACTCTTCAGGCTAAAGCAGCCTCGGCTTAAAATATCTCCTTGGAAAGGAGCATCAGCTAAATGCATGAATATGAAGGTAAATGTATGTGCATGCAGCTTTCATGTAATTAATGTTTTATGTTTTTCATGCTTCATATTGTGGAGGTATGGTTAAGTTAAATGTCTACCACTGTGAGACACTGTATTGTAAATGTATTGATGCAATGAGAGAGCATACCAAGAGTAAACAGGATGGCGGGGAACAAATTGTTTGATCTCAACCTGCAGAGATCACAAAACAATCTAAAAATCTAATCTGGGTACTAACTGGGTAGTGTTATATTTGAGGGTGTGCATCAGTTATGGAGAAAAATACTTAATAAGCATGCAAGCGTTTGCACCATGAGCAAAATAAAACCATGAAATAAACATAAAAGAAGTTACATAACAAAGGCAAATGAGCAAAATATGAAGGGACAAAAGAATTAAGCCAGGAAACAGACAAATTAGCAAAACAAGAGAAAGTGCCAATGATGCTAATGATCAAGCTGTTGTTTACTGTGAGAGTGTGACACCCTGATCCACAGACGTGAGGACAGAGGAAGAACTTTGGATGTGTCTGTAATATTTGTGCCTTATATGAGTGAAGATTCTCAAACAGTGATACAAGGTGGCTTTGTTTTCAAGTGCATTCATGCATGTAGTGTATTTGAGTATATGCACATTTCCTGTCCATGTCTATTTGTAAGCTGCAGCGCAGGTTATTCATTTTCTAACCCAGTTGTGTCTGGGAGATTTATTCAGTGACAAATACAGTCCCTGTGAAGGTTGGCTCCATAGTGATACGTCATGTCAGAGGAAGAGTTGAGGAAGGCAAAGAAAGGAGGAGAAATGAGTAAAAAATTGGGAACAACAAATATTTTTAATGTGGAGTAGTGAGGGACAGATTTTTTTTTTACCCGCTTACTCTGACTTGATTATCAGTCTGTTCGCTCCCTCTGTCATCCTTCTTTAATGTCTCTAGCTAGAGTCAATTAGAAAAATGAGAGGAGACGTCAATGAGAGACAAGTCACCGAGTAATGCAATCAGACACTCCAAAACTCACTCTCCGTCCCTCTCTGACTTTCTCAGATACACACATTGACACATACGTAAAAACACGTACAGCAGCCCAGTTTCAGAGGGAATTCTCTGCCCGTGTACTGGAGACAAAGTCGGAGAAAGAAAAGTCAAAGACTTTATGGTCCAACAATAGCAGCCACAATAACTGGCTCTCTGCTCTGTAGTGGCTGCATGGAAGGTCACAGATTGATTTAATCAAAGACGCAGCCACAACACACAACAACGGGTATGCAAAGAATACATGGATACAAACACTGTGTAACATGACACTCCAATGTGCTGTTTGAAATTATAAAAGTAGCTTCTCCTTTATGTCTAAAGTCAGTGATAACCATAGGCTATTTTAAAATAAGACAAACTTAAAAAAAAAGAGCTCCAAATATCTCTGAACTAAAAGCAAAGACCGTGAAAGTATGAAATCTTTGATCGAAATGAAGATTTCGATGATGAGATTTGACAGCTACCGATTTAAGAAACGTCAAGAAAATTCAATAAAGGTTTTATATTCCTATGGCTTCCACTGGATTGTTTGTTCATGTTGCAGTTTCCAGCATTTATCGCTTTATTTATATATTATTTATTGTATAAGAGGGGTAAATGAGGAATGTTGTATTATATAGCGATGTCATAAATAAGAATACCATGCCTGTAAACTTGTGTTAAAAGTGATCAATGCCCATGATCTGATGTCATACTCAGTCTGTCCTTCAGTAATGAAAAACTTGATCACAAAAAAGAAACTTCCAAAAAGAAAAAGAATGACGGCAACATGGTGCAGATGAGGCTGGATCAGGTGGAGGGGGAGTTATCTCCTCTTCCTCCAGCAAGAGATAGGACGAGATCTACAAACTCTTTCCTTGGATAAGGAAAGGTCATCTTTAGCTTAGTGGTGCTCAAATTTGCATCACAAGACACACCATTTATGAAAACAAGTATTTATAAGGCATGAATATAGCCATTGGTAGAATGTAATTAATTACATTTACTCAATTACTGTATCTTAATACAATTTTGAGGTACTTATATCATAGCGTACTTATAGAGTTATCTTCAGATTGTTGAATACTCATCTTTTCATATGCTGCAATTCAATGAACAGCACATTGACCTTACTTGTAAAATTTGCTATATAAATAAAGTTGCCATTGGCATATATCTATTCATTGAGTAGGATTTATTGTTATAGATTAAGCTATCCAGCAGCGAATTAAGGTGAAATTAGTTCCATTTACTTCCAAGCTACAAAAACCCATTAATGGATGACTAATTATTTTCCAGTTATACTGTACATTTTTCTGAATGAGGCATTCTGCATGATAAGTGGCCCACTGTGTTGCAGAACTTGCGCCTCCCCCTTCTGGCAGTGAGGGTAACTCTGATGCTGTGTTTAAGGCTCCATAGGCTCCATCATACTCATTTTTGCTCTCACCGACTCTGTTGCTATGGTTGCTCCCCTTCCAGCTCTATCAAAGCAGTCTTTGCTAGTCAACATGAAACACAACAGGGGAAGGTCACCAATGACTACTACTCTGCTATACTGTGAGTTATAGAGGGATTTCTCTGGTGGTAAAAGCAAATATATTTTAATAAGTATAGCGATATGCCACTCTCAGAACTTCTGGGTATATAGGGGGCGCTCACGACGTTCTGTAGTCCAAAATGAATGGGGCTCTATGGGGCAGAAGCACCAAAATTTAATTTTTATGGAGAAAAAAAAGTTTTTTCTGTGAAATACCATTATTTAAGTAGTAGCATTGGTCGCACCACAAACCACTTTATGGCACTATGCTTTACGACATTATGGTTGGTGGAATATCTCTGTTATTACATTAACCAGATCTAAATTTGGCTGTCAAAAACGAAGGTCCTCCTGGTCCTCCTTTAGATATATTCATTCAATTTTATTTCAAAAACATCTGTAGACTCCAGGAGACTTCCAGGAAGGCCAATCAGCATTCATTAGCAGAATGCTAGCGGTTTGTGGGCAAAATCGCCCTCCTTGTAAGAAAATCTAAAGAAAATTGGTGTGTTTTCATTTCACTTCTGATATATAATCGATACTATATTTGCACAAACTAAAACAGAATTTGGGCTTTTTTGTCCTGAAGTAGGTGAAAATACTCATTTTAGCCTTTTAGCTCCATTCACTCCCATTCATTTAGGACTCGTTTGCGAACTCTAGGTGAACTGCAGCTGATTTTGGCACAATGGAGTCAATAAGGAGTAAACAGGCTGTATAATGGCTGTGGTAAAAGTCTTAGCCTTAGCATTAGCATTCTGTGAACTCGTTTGGCAAGGGCTCGGATGTGATTTGTTTATATGGGAAAAACAGACTAATTTCAAGGTACACAAGTGTGGGACAACACACATTTTAGGAACCACTGGTCTGGCTTGCCTGCACTCACGGTGATAGTAATGTGGAATATGGGTTTAAGCACATACATATACTGTACATATAGGTATAGACAAGACAAAATGACCTTCACAAAAAGAACTACTGGAGAGGTGGGGAAGAGCAGAGATGTCGAATAGGTGAATAGCAGATAATCAGAGTTAACAGCTTGTCACAGTTCGAAAGGTGTCCTTGTCACACAATAGAAGGAGAAGCTTTGATACCAGGGTTTGTCAATGCTCAATACTGAACAAAGCTTTGGCATTATACAATCTAGAATATGACTTTTTCATCATCGTCACGGCTTTTTTTTTGTTTGTTTGTTTGTTTACTCCTGCTGCAGAAAATAAATTCAGCCAAGTTGAATGAGAATGCAGATTCCATCATTTTGTTTCTTTTGAATTCATGTGGTGAAAGCCAGCCTACGCACTTGACTGGAGCCTGTGGCCAGAGCACCGTGTCTCGCATCATATATTCATTTTCATTGTAAATAACTTGAAAATGGTGCCCTTACTGAATGAAAATCCACTAATTTCTGGGCTAGACTGAGCCCCCAATGTTTCCAGGTCGTAACAACACCTCTGGTAATAACAATGCAACAGTCTTGACAGATGTATGATGAAGGATGGCATTTCGGCAGTGGATTTATGAGACTGTGGGAATGATATGGTAACTATATCACTAAACAGATGCACGGTATTGGGAAATAATGCACTGCTGACACTGTCGATCCTGCATGGCTGCACACAGTGAATGAATGTTTAGAGGGTTTGATATGTAATTCACCAACCAATATAAACACTGATCTATCCTGTCACACTGAGGGGAGCTGGTGTCCTGTAAGATGTGTTATTGTATGCCGTGTGTGTATATGTATGCATAATGTATCTCTCAACCTACTATATGACAAAAGGAAGGAGCATGTTTCTTTGAGCTTGTTGAATAAAATTATTCTCCACCAGATGAGAAAACAAGAGCGCTCATTGGTGGAGGTAATAACATCATCAAGAGGCTTCAGTAAATTAATCTATACATGAAAGTAATGAGTAACACACTTTATTATGTCCATTTCCTGTGTATTAAAACTATTTATTGTTAGTGCTATATTCTAATACTTAGTGATCCAAGTATATGGCTATGACTGAGAATTATTATAGGGCATGTTTTAAGGCATTACTTGATGAGACAGATCAAGTTACAATGACTTGATCTATCAATGTTGAGTGTGGACACATTTTGATGACTTATCAAAATTTAAAGGAATGTAAATATGAAGGAATAATTAATTGAATAATTATTTCAGCACTTAAATTTAGACAATTATTTTCATTACTTGACTTAAAGGTCCTAAATCAGTATCCTCAGAAATGCTGCCATTCATTCTTAGACAGTTATACAGAAACTCTTGGAAACTCCACCTTTGTCTGAGTCTCTCCTCCTGTGTACCACCTGTGTGTCATTGTCTCGTTACTCTGTGTATTTAAGTCTGTTTGGTTTTGTCCTCTGTGTCAGTTCGTCTGTTATTCCCTGTTTGACTCTCTTACCCTGCTGTGCTCTGCTGTGTCCTGTTTTGCCCTTCCTTGTCCTGCTGTCCCGTTTTGCCCCGTGCAAGTTTTGTATCCTTGGTTTTGTAATTTTGCATTTTTGTGTTTGGTTTTTTCATTAATTAATCCCTGAACTGCTACATTGCCTCTGGCTGTTGTCTGCAATTGGGTCCTGTTTTTGTACCACAGGTGACATTATGTCACGACTTGCTCCTTTGGATTTGATGCTAAACTGCATTTCCTCATTGAGTTCTTGCAATGACAATAAAGATTAATCTAATCTAATTTAACCTTAACCTAAAGCCTATTGCACTAATATTTTTAACAGTTGTGCT
The DNA here is from genome assembly GCA_037577475.1 of Chaunax sp. Z400. Taxonomy (NCBI): domain Eukaryota; kingdom Metazoa; phylum Chordata; class Actinopteri; order Lophiiformes; family Chaunacidae; genus Chaunax; species Chaunax sp. Z400. The sequence continues at coordinate 17,437,861 of CM075189.1, forward strand.
CACCTCTCTCTCTCTCTCTTGTTATTGGCTGGGCCACCACAGAAAACTACTGTGGAATGCAGGACTAGTATTTTCAGAGCGACTATCTGAGATTAACGATAGGTTATAATTTTTACTTGCACACCTTGCTCATAAATTATTTTTCTGGTTCGCAAACGTAAGTGAAATACTTACACGGTTAAATGATGTATAATGTTAATTGTTAACAAACACGTGGGAAAGCGACAGGAGTGTTTGCTGTGGCCAAATGCAGTGCGGTAATGCTAATTTAAGTTTGATGGTTGTGGTATAGAGGCTAAAGGAGTGGTGTGTGTGTGTGTGTGTGTGTGTGCTGTCAAGGTTCGGCAAACCGTGACTCGACAAGCTTACAACGTACAGTATTCCTGTATCTGACACTCACACTGACATGGGCTGTTAGAAAGATAAATTCTACTGTTTTTCTAAAGCTTGCTGTCTCTCCCAGCTGAGCCAGTTGTTGTCCGTGTTGATGATTCACTTCTTCTATTCAGAACTCTGTCAGATTTAAACTTTGAAACTTGGAGGCTAGTTATAGCAAATTATCTCTAGCTTACAGAGATAGTGTCATAACTTTGGCAGCTACATGCAATTTTTATAACATGCCAGCCTTGCTTCTGTTAACATGGGGTTCTAACTTTTTGTCCATTTTTTTTTTTGTGCTGCTTCTGGCAGGGTTCACAAAGGTCAGTAAAGCAATGTTTAATGAATATGAACTTTTAGTGCTGTATTTAGCACCCAGTGCACGGCATGTCAGCACAGGATAGTAGGACAAAAACACAACACACAGAACTAGAAGGCACCCATCTGCTACTTTCAAATAGCCCATGCCGACATTCAGCATAATAGAATATATGTATTGCTTTCACTGTGAAGAAAAACCTCATCTGGTTTTGTCTTCGGTGGGAAAAACGTACAATCGGCATTCATGTCAAGAGTCACATGACTCAGCAGTTGTTGCGGGTATCAATTCCTGCTCTGACTGGCAGTGAGGAAAACATGACACCCTGGTGGATACAGTCGTTTTCGCTGATGCTATGATGCACATTGAAGTTAAAGCAGAGCTCAAACATCATTAAGTTGGTGTTTAGTTTGGGAGAAAGAGATGGAAGTAAATGACATATAAAAGACGCACTGATAAAAGTAAAATAAAGGCAGGGAAATTAATCAATTGTCTACTTTTAGTGGATTTATCCACATTTAATACGTATATCCACATCCATTGTAGAAAGAAAATGATGGCCACAAAAAGCTAAGTGGAGCTAGAATAAGGGAGTTCCTCACATCCATTCCACTTTTCAGACAAGAGACTGTTTAAGAGGAGCCGCATTAGTTCTCATCAGAATTAGAAAACAAACCCCAGATGTGGCAGATGTGGTAGCCACGGAGGTCAGTCTGCAGAGGACTGAGGTGTTGAGAACAGTGAAGCCTGCTGGGGAGCAGGGCACACAAAACAGAAGAGCTAATTTACACAGTTTGGATAAGTGCAGCTGAGCGACTCTCCATCAGCTCACAGTAAAGCAGCATGAGCAGGTGACCTCAGAACAGAAAGCAAGCGGTCTGAGTCATCAGGCACCACTTGACAGTGCCATTTTAGTATTATATTATTGAATTACATAGCTGATTGAACTTGAAGCCCAATTCCCTCTTACCATGCTGAGTCGAGGTAGGCCAGCCAGAAACGAAAATGTAAGGGGTAGTGGAGCATACCTGCACTCAAATAAGATCTTTGGACTTCAATAGGCGACCTGCAATGAAATGACACATTTGTGGTATTTTGAAATATAGAAAACAAAAATAATTTTATCACCCTGTACATTTCCGGATTGTTTGCTCTCTTCAAAGCTTTTGTTTGTGCTTAAATTCAGGGACAGTTCCTGCATAGCTTACAACTTCACATGCATATCTTTCAATTGCAATGTATTCTCCTGTCAGCAGCCTCATTAGAGTCTTCTGGTGGACCTCACCCCGGGGGACCCTGATGGTTGCTAAACAAAGGAGATCAAACACGTCTTATTTCACCATCAACTTCCCTAAGAAATAATCAGTTACCATCTAGTCTGACTTTTCTGAAATCCTCTGTCTTACTGCTGACTCTCATGATTCTTATCTAATATCAAAGAGGAGACAGTTCCGTCCCCTATTTTTGATGTATCATCAATATGCAGCATTAAGAATGAAATGGAGGACATGGCGGCGGTGGCAAAGATGATATGCAAATATTTTCTGCCTTAGAAATAAATCTTAAATAAATCTTGTTTGGGCAGGAAAGTTCATTCAAGGGTTTTATGTATCCCCAAATGCATTTTATCACACAGAGGAGAACTACAGGCTGTATGTTGACTTTAGCCTGAAACAGAGAGAGAAATATCAAAGTGCAAAATGCATCCAGTTTAAAAAAGAAAACAATGTGGCATCTATTCAGTGTACTTCCATCAACATTTCCCTCATGTCATTATATAATCTTTAAGATGAACGTCTTATGTCTAATTAGACATAACACTAATATGAACATGGAGCATTATGGGATCAAAAACAGGACAAATAAAGCCTGGCAACAAAGAGGTGAGGACATTGGCCTGAAAGATGTATTTTCTTACAAGACCTATGAACCACTATCAATTTACTTTTTTCATAGCTAGCATTGCTTCAATGTTACATAAACATGCCATTGATCGTTTTTCTTAGAAATTAGCTCATTTGTTTTTATGCTAACATGTTTTTCTGTCATACTCAAGACAAATTATGGGTCGAAAAAAAGAGAAAGGAGGAGTTTTGCAAAGATGTCAGAGATCATTAAAGTTCCTGCAGGGATGAATGGACTTCTGGGTGACATGCATGACATGCAATTAGATTATATCAAACAAACATTGGTATTGATGTTTAGCATTTACAGCAGTTTTAGTGTTTTCATTTCATTCCATTTGTCTCATTTAATGAGTTGACTTGCACATCAACTGGAAATGGACAACCCCCGTCCAACCAGATCACTGCCACGATCCTCAGAGTAATCACTACCAACAACGAAGGACCAGTGTGACTTCATTCATTTAGTTTATAATAGGCGACATGAAAGCAATAGAGATGCCAGACTACCAGCATGACCAGATTGCCAGTCAGCCTTCATTGTCCCAGGAGATTACATGCCCGGCTACAGACTGAATTGCATGGTGAAAGAGAGGGAACAAATCTAAACACCAATGGTGTCATTAATCTCTAGCCATGACATGGTGCAATCAAAACTTATTTCATGATGACACGTTAGAGCAAAAACCTCTCTATTGCCAGTTTAATACAATCCGGACATCCTGTCTCTCGTCTACGCTCCTTCATATTCCTATTTGCTTTTACTTCAGCTCTGTCAAACCAGTCTCTGCTGATTAATGTGAAGCGTATCTCTACTCCACTCTGGCATACTGCGGAATACGGAGAAGTTTATTTGGTGGTAATAAGCTTTAAATAGAATTTGGTGAATTAGTTTGCCAAGGAATGAAATGGACATTTGTTGACATGAAAAAAGTCATGCGCTTCAGGTTTAAGTAACCGTGTTATTCAGAGAAACGCGAAACATCTCTCCCTACATGCTTGCAACTGCACAACACACTGGTGATGTCTCCCTGCCAAGGATGCTTGTGCGTTTTCAATGCTGTTCTGGTTTTGTGTGCTTGTATTGTCCTTGCAGTTGGTTTTGCTGCGTGTGGGTTTTGAGACTGATTTAACGCCTTTGTCATGGTTCCAAAATAAGGGTCAGCCTCTGCCAACAGTGTCTATTATATAACATGTTTGTTGACTTCAAAAGAGGGTTTGTTGTTGTTGATTGGCACTATAAGGCTTCTTCCACGTTCATTGCTGAAAGTGTACATTTTCTCTGTTCACTAAAAATCTTTGCCTAAGAGAATAATATGTGAAATCACAAAGAGTTTGAAACCCTATCCTGGTCTGATATTCAGCACAAACAAGACATATCTTTACAGTGAAGTAGGCGACATGTTAAGGCTGATTTTTAGATTTGGACCCAGAAGCAGCCTCGGAGAGCAACCAGTAGTTCCAAATGGTGTGGGACAGGGTGAGGAGGGGTATGACTGACTGAGGGGTTTCAGAGAGGGGCTGAGTCCAACTGGGACTTAATCCGATACGAGGAAAAAAGCAAGATAAGCCGATAGAGCGACCATGTTGGAGGCCGAATAATCTGGCAAGAAGGCAAATTAGAGTTGGCTTTCTTATAATGCTGCTGATGACTTGATTGTGACCAGGTGTAAGACCCGGCCAGAATCCAGTAGTGTGAGGCCGTGCCCACAACCACACACACGCATGCACACACACACACACACAAAGAGATTGCAGTCATGGCCGAGCTGTGAGTCCTTATGAAATTGTGAAATATTTGCACATTCATATATTCTAGGCTTTTCACTGAGGAAGAAGGAAAAGACGCTTCAAGGATGTAAATGCGGAAATGATCCTTTCTTCCTGCAAAAAGCATGTCACACACTAGAGAATTGTATGTATGCCTTAAAACTTGCGTTGAGAGCATTAAAATGCGAGGATGCAGCATTTTCTACTTGTCTGCAGTCTCATGGTGCACATCTAAGCTTGTAAAGAGCCAATCAGACACGTGTTGACGAATATACTGTGTATATATATGGCAGACTGTTCCCCGGGAGGTGAAACCTGATTTCATCTTAGTTGAAGAAATCAAGTTTCCCAAATCCCCTCCCCATATATGGTAACCAGGTTATTGGTTTACATGATATCTAAGACATCAGTTTACTGGAAAAAGCATACCATAACCCTGTTTCTTAAGTGCATATAAACACATCACAGTTTCTTTTTCTTTCTCACAGAGCCATATCACAGTTGTATTACGTTACTGCTAATGCAGACCGAGTATCTGCCTATTGCTAATGTTTCACATCAAAACCATTCAACATGGTGTGACCTTTATTTTGAAGCATCATGTAGCGCTGCCTGTTCTCTGACAATGTGGTGACAAAAGAAGGCAATTGGTCTGGTGTTGTGGAAGATTGTTTGGAAATGACTTTGAACGCAATTGAATAGACACAAAGACACTGATAAGGCGATAATCAGTGCAATTACAATATAGGAGGCAAACAAACCTAATCATGAGCCCTCAAAAGGAGCATCTCCCGGACTAACATTATTTTTTTAATAGATTCACTTTGCATCCTTTGACATGAGTTTATTTATTTTTAGCTGTTCCTTTGTTTCTGGCCAGAATCTCAACTTATTTTTAATTATAGTGACTTCGTATTTTGCAAAGTCATGGCCAATGCCAAAGATCCTGTCTACTCATTATCAGTGTCTTTGTTCTAATCGTTTGCTGTGCTTTGGTGATTCAGGGACAAATAATTAGACAACACTTTAAATGCACCATCATCCCTAAAATGCAGGTGGTAGAGTGAGGAATCATTTTCCCAATATGCAGCTTTTGTTAAGTGCAAAAGTGAAGGAATTTTTATACAACTAAACTACAAATGATGCACATTTGTGTGATTCAGTATTTCATATATTTAAAATCATCATTAATTATGGACCGTATTGTATTGTGTGTTTATTGTTGATTTGGACACGAGGGCTTGGAGGTAGAAGATGAAGATGATGTTCTGATAGAAGATGAATTGTTAGTTTAACAGTGGCATCATTTGCCTACATACTTAAGGATATATTCAGTACTTTTACCTGAGATTAATTCTCTGATACTCTTTACACCTCTGAGAATAGGTTCATCCGGTGCAGGGTATCCAAAGTATGGACTCTCTCATTAGCATCTTTAAATGTGATACTGAACTATTCAGTGTGGTGCTGTGCTGCATGTGTCGGTGAAGTGAAATATGAGCGCTGGTCTAGAGAGAGGGAGCCACAGAGAGAGAGTTAGCTGGTCAGTATGCCAGACTTGCACATAATGAGCTCCTCTGCATAAACGGGGCCTCATTCATACTGAGTATTAAAAATATGTTTTCTGCACATTCTCTTAATAATGAATGATGCAATTACACCCTAATATTTTTACATTAGGAATTGCTATGGCCTGCACTCTGTCTGTATTATGTTTAATTTTTGGTTGGTGGCAATGAAGGCGAGAAGACCTGGGGCTGGAAAATAGCACAGTTTTAATAATAATGAAATGTGGCTCTATGATGGTGGTGAAGTAAATATATACTGGGGGTAAAGACGGTGGGCAGTCAGTTTTAAGGTGCTTTACATTATTTACTGTATATTGAAATACTGGTGTGTTTTGGTAAATTAAAAGGTAGAATGGGGCCTGCAGGGATAGGCTTTGGGGTCGGGTGCATTATGTGGCAGGTGGTAGGCGAAGAAGGGGACTCCTGTCATGTCAGAGGGATGTGGAATATCTCTCTGGAGGGGAAGGATCCTGAACCCTTAATACAATCCAGAATAAGGAAAGAAAATGGATGGATGGAAGGATAGATGGATGGATCTGTTCTTGCTTCATACATGTTTAAAGTTAGTGTGAAGAGTATTCTCTGATTGTAACATGGTGCACAAAAGAACATGCTTTTATGGAGTCATGACTCCTTGAAACATCTTGAACCCAACAAAATGCTAAGAAAATAAGAAAATATAGGCAGAGGGCAAGTGTCACTGCAGAGACAGACATCTCAATGCACTTCTGCTGGATAATAAATAGTTGAGGGAGTCAACTTGAGCTACACTGCTATATGTGATATACACATGTGACATGCCTCATTCTCCTCAGTGGTCACCAAACACATCCTCTTCAATGTGGTAGTCTGTCAGCTGCAAAAAGTTCCTCTGCTATCCTGCATATTGCTCTGTGCTCTCTCTGCCCCCTGAAATATAAAAATGACTCAACATAATCAGTTTTCAACTCACCGTAACCCAGGTAGCAATTTTTTTCTGTATTTGGGATTTCTTATCAGCCAAAGAAATATTAAAAGTATAAAAAAAAAGGGTAACGCATCTCAATGGAAATGTGATCTGCATTCGTAATCAGCAGGTTAAAAGAAAATATGATCTGGAAACAGAAGCTGGCATTTAATGTGCACATAAACACAAAGTGCCACATATGCCTTCCGTCCCTCGGAGACTGAACCATGTCACAGTGATAAAAGGAAGATTTCACTGTGCCGTTCTCGGCTGAAAACATGCATGTGAGAATGTGCAGCACAGTAGCTCAGCCAACCATACACGTGTATGCATAATCCTAAGAATGCTGCTATTTAAGGGTTTGACATTATTAAACGAATGAAATGTGGTCGATGATGATGATGAGAATTATGCTATTTCGCAGCCGACATGGTAATAAACTGTAGCGGCAAAGACAAGTTAACTTTATAGGATGTAACCGCAGTGGTCTGAAGGAAGAAGCTGAGATAAAACCAAGGTGAACATGAATTGTCTCCTGCAGATTGAGCCTCACGGGGTATGTGTGACGTTATAGGATACAATACTTTGGCAATCTGAAGATTAGAGAAACAACTACAGTTAAGTTAATCAAAATGTTCAAAGAGACACTTTTGATAAAAGTGATTATGAGGCAATTAGTCAAATAAGATGTAAGTGGAGAAAAATTCTTCTTCGCCTTGAAAATTATATTTTGTCTGACAACTCTGCCTAAGGAAGAGTAACTGCAAGCTGGGGCTATTTGACAACACAGCAGGTGATCGGAAAAGTGGATTGTTGCCTGAGGAAGTGTTTTCTTTTACAATTGTATTCGTAAATGTTCCTGAGGGTAATATTCTATTACATTTGGCCTAAAGCTGTTGTTCTCAATACTAGCCCTTGGGACACAAAGACCCACTGTTTTAATTTTTCATTTTAACCATTTAAAATGTGTCATTTCTGTCTAAATGCTAGACTCTGCTGTTCAATCAAACAACAACTAATTGACTCACATCCTGCCCCTTGCACAAACACTTGCCTGCAGCTACCAAATGTTGAATCATATTAGATTAGTGTAACAAGCATTACTGGAGGTAAATGCAATGCAAAGCAACGATGGTGCAATCCACACATCTTAAATTCAACTACAGTAAAGACACTAGAAAATGGCACTGGATGACCAGGTGACGGAATAGTGGTGTGTGAAGGTAAATATAAGATTTACTCAAGCAGTGAAGTAGATGAGCATCAAAACTGCTGTTCTAAGATTAGTTATTAACTTATTCTTAATATTAAATTGCAACTTAATTATAAGAGATTAAGGGAGTCTAGTGTATGAATGTAATTACAAAGAATTGGATTCATATTTTAGTGTTTTGGGGGTCATGATGATAAAAGTTAAAGAAAAAACAAAACACTGTGGATCAACACAAGAGCTGCAGCTAACGATTATTTTCATTATCAGTGAATTATTCCAAATGATTTTCTCAATTAATAAATAGAAAAGTGACAAATACTTGTCACACTTTCCCAGAGACAACATGTTCAAACGTCTGCTTTTGTTCAATACAGTCTAGAATTAAAATATATATTCAACAATTAAATAAATGTACGATGACATAAAAGAGAGCGGAGCAGAGATCCTCACATTAGATAAACTGGAATTTTTCCTTGAAAACTTACTCAACAGTTGACAGTTTTCTGTCGCTCTGTCAATCTACTAAATCAATTCAGCTTTAATCAACGCCACCATCAGCGTTACGAGGACAGGGGAAGTTTTAGAATCTACGTGACATGCTTTAGACAATGTAGGTTCAAACTCATCCTAAATCCTAGAAAAATAATTACACAGCAACAGCCTCCCACAGCTTTAAAGCTCCTACATTGTCCACCCACACGCTAATGTTTTCACTAAATCTACATTTGGAAGCAGCAAATTCCATTGCCTTATGTAATTTACATCCTGACCTTAGAGAGACTGTAACTCTGAAAGCCAAAACACATTGAAAGCTATAATTAACTCGCGTCAAATGATCACTTGTCATTTGATGTTTCTGTGGTGCGCAGAAGGGATCAGATATGAAATAGCTGCACCATTGAACTTACAGTATTTTGGGAAAATGTTGCTATGTTGTACTCACATTCTTCCATAGAAGCACAGAAAACGTAATGTGCTGAAGTGTACTTCTGTCTCCTTACAGTTGTGACAGAACATTATTAGCCTACATTTACTTAAGCATTATGGAACTTAGATAAGTATTCAGAATGGCTGAATTTGGGCTTCACTGATGCCAGATTTCACGGCAGTGTGTCCTCCAGCATGCAGCACAGAGGAGGTTTTTATTTCCTCTAAGCTCTTTCCAAACAGGTACAGTCCTCACTTGATGCTCCGAAATGGAAACAAGGTTGTATTTGGGACAGTTTGATGCACCTGATAACACTTTTGGTGCATGTCCAGCCACTTAAAACAAAACACTGCACATGTCAGATGCTTTTACTGTGTGTTTGGTCCTTGATCCCTGAGATCTCTGATATCCAATTGGTCTAACCTTGGAACTGTGCTGCAATGGGAACGTTTTCTTTCTCATCTTTCAGGGTAATTTTCGGTAACAAATATCGTATATCCGTCCTGTTGCTGGACTGCAAGCTTCTTCATGTGAACTGCCTTCATACAAGCATCATAATGCACTGACAATGAGACATTAGTGAACACTGAGGTGTTTGAAAATGGCTGTCTCAGGTTGTTCCTGAAAATACGGGTAATTTTGCAGTGTCATAGCCCTGAAGATGATGTGTAATATCTCACAGCGGTAATATACAGGCTGATCTGTTCTTTGATTAAATCACTGATAACTGGAACCTCACAGAAGAAGCCTTAGGTTTATAGTGTTTCCCCTTCAAGATGCCTCCTGCAGGACTAAAATGACAAGTGAATGGTTTCCAACTGTCGCTGAGGCAGGATAATTTCACATGCTGAGGCATTTCGGCTCGTTTCATGAGCGTTTTGGAGTCAAGTGACAGTGTAATTGTCAAACGATCTTTTATTTTGGTGGCAAGAAAATTCTCAGAAGAGAAAATAATGCAAGTGAAACAAATGGTATTTTCTTCTTGTTTTGGAGGGGAAAAAGAATCAAACACCACATTAAATGGCTTGTTCAGATGGATAGTTTCTGCCACATTGAGTTTATAACTGTATTGATTTTGTTTCACGACTGTGGATGCTGGCATTTATTCTATTTCATTTCATATCAACCAATAATATGCTGTTCATTTTAAACTGTATATATGCCAAGTCATCTGTTTAGTGATATACTGTAACCCCAAATCACAGGATACATTGAATAAGATACAAAGCAATGAATAATTCTTATTTTCCAATCCAATCCATCCTCATGTATTTCTATCATAGTAGACGCAAATCTTTTTTATTCTTGGACAAAGGAAAGCCTTTTGGTTATTCAATATTCAATGAAAACAGGTCCAGTGAGACGACCCTCCTCCCCTGCTGAGGTCCAAGCAGTTAGATTCCTACAAATACGGGCTTTTCACTTTTTGCCAGACTAAAGAAATCAGTTTAGTTCACATTTTTATCAAGGAAAAACACTTACTAAACAATACAGTAAACTCTTCATCTCTACCTTGCATTGTAATGAATTATTTTAAGCCCATAAAAACATAACATCCTCTCAGGAGAATTTATTCTAGTGCTCTTTTAGGCTGAACTGAGCTTAACAATCACTTAAAGATGGAAGCACAAACTTCTTAACTTAACAATTAAATCAAATATCACAACTCAAATTCATATGTTCTTTCACATGCGTTGTTTCTCCTTCTAAAAGTCAGTAAAAAATGGCTTTAGCCTTTCGAAATAAAAAATAAACGCAAACAAGCAAAAATATAGTACCTGCAGTGCACAAAGATATAATGTCTAAAAATATGTATTGACCCTTCATCTCTGAATTTGCATTGCCTTTGCATACTCTTCAGCAAGAGTGGGGCACAGAACAGTCTGACGGATAATGCAGTGATATGTGGAAAGGTTCCGGTTGTCTTCTTTCATCCAAGTCACTGCTCCTCTTCCTTTTCTTATGGAGGGAGCACCATCAGTGGTGATTGACACATTTTTCAGGTCGATTCCTCACTGTGATAGCATTTCTTTTATGGACAGGTATTGTACGTGCTGTGACACCAAGGCTATCCTCACAGAAATCTTTTCTTTCTGCATAGCAGCATCGAGCTGTGATGGTGCATTCTGTGCTAATACTTCAACTCTTCTTGTGGCTGGTTTTTTTTTTTTCTTTTTCCTAAAATGCTCTGTATTCTCAGCAATTCTCAGCTGGTAATCACCTGCCAGCCCCCAGAATGGCTACACCTTTCTTTTAGTCTTGGTCCATTTTTTCGGCGTATGGACGCACCTGCCTGCGACCCAAGTGGTACCCCAAATACCGAATCGTCCTCTGTCCAGCCACATGGACCCCCGAGTTGGCTGTGAGCCGAGCACCATGGCCACTAGTCTCAGCGGGACTAGGGGAGGGCGCCGAAAGGACCAGCAGCCCGAATCACCTGACCGACTTCCATAAGCAGACCCTCATATTTGACTTTTATTTCCATAAATAGAAAATTTTCACCAATCATCCACTACCATATTGAAGCATCCTTCAACCTCACACATATTCACCTTTATTTTTTTTACTGTAATATTATAATTCTCTTACCTCATGCGGATGCATTAAAAATACCATGAAATTTTTCATGACGCTGACACAAAAATTAATTCAGTTTAATCTTCATAACAGGAAAAGAGCAGAGAAATCCCCCAGAGGCTTTTAGACAAAGAATCATTCTTCTACTTTTACATTTCTGACCCAAATGCAGAGAATGAGAGCCTTTAAGAAATTATGTTCCCATGAGGCCCAGAAATACAATCCCTTTTGAAAAATGCCAAAAGTGTCTTTTATCTCTAAACAGGCTTTTGACTTCAATAGGATTATACTTTTTCTTATTCTCTTTTTCCTGTTAGCTTTCCTGGAGAAATCTAATTTACACTGACCCCAGTGTGACAGGAAGATGATTTGCTGATTTTGAACTGAAATCCTCAGCTAATATATTAATAAAAGCCCCAAATCAGATTTTTTAGCACATTTACAAACACAGGCTTGAAAATCTAATATGGTGAAAACTCCAAAATAAACAATAGGCAATGGGTTGTATAATGTATGGGACAATTCATTCATTTTCTGGTTTTCTTTTTAAATTAAAAGAATTTACCCTCAGTAATTTTCAGTTCAGCGCATTATGCAGGCCACTACGTATGAATAATCATGTTTGCTGCAGGCATCTTTTATTATCTATTCTAAGATGCATATGAGCTTCCCCACTGACTGAATAGAAGTAAAAGTATTGCTTCATCAGTTTGTCTTGAAGTTTTAAAATACTCCGGATGAAACCTCAGAAATGACTACAGAAACATTAGCTCTGCTGCTTAAACCAAATCATCTGCCTGGAGACCACACAGTCTTTCCCATTATTTTCTTACTCTATTTATCCATAACGGGTAGCTTGAAAGCTTGCAACTGTCCTGTTCTGTCCTATATGCATATTTTAAGTTTAATTTTTAACCTAACATTTGAGTCAAACTGTGTTTTGTTCTTCTTCGGTACAGGCCAGTATATTTTCCTGTTCATGCCAAAGACAGCAGTGATGTTTTTACCATGTTTTTTAAATCTATTTTTATTTTTATTTAAAGATACTAAGGTTTTTTCTCCTTGTATCTCTTCGCCTTTCCATTTTTATTTCCTGCTTTCACACAAAAGGGAAGACCACTTGTGTTGGTGTTAGGGTATGAAAGAAAATCAGCAAAGAAGCACATTTCGTATTCATACTTCAGAGATGAATGCATATTTCATGAACCCTAGGATGCTATGTTTTGGGGGCAATTTCCATTTGAACAAAGGTAAGGACACTTTGAAAGGACCCATTTTATTCAGCATTACAATAAAGTAAACTGTAAATAATACTACAAACCCATACTTGTTTCCTTCAGCTGGAGTACAGAGGGATGTAAGAACATCATTCACATCACCTTCTATTATCTTTAATTATTATGAATTCTTTTCAAGCTGAGATTGGAGTTGAAATGACTGTCAGTCAAATCAGAACGACGCACAATAATAAGATTTCTAACATTTAATCTATACTGGTGCCAAGAGGTAACTAACGATCATTGACTGATAGAAGATGGTGATGAAACGATTATATAGATTAGATGGCAACCCTATCCTGAACTGTGTTCAATTTCACCTGTATGTTAACATGTGAATCATATTAAGATTTCCAGTATCTGTAAAATGTACATTTTGAAGAGTTTCTTAATGTGTGTAGTGAAATACTTTGAAAGTAATGTTCTGTTTTTAGTAAGCTTACTGTAGAACAGTGATTAAATTACAGACCTATGGAAATATAAAGATGAATATGGAGACCCCAACTTGTGTGCAATTGTGTGTGTGTGTCTTCTCCCAGCAGTATTCAATGAAGGAGAGAGAGACTGAGGATAGTGTTGATTATCAAGCCTTATTACCTTGTTGCCCTGGGAAAGCCAAACAATTTGGCCCGATACTTTCCAATTCCCTGATGTAGTTGCCCTGAATGTCTTGCTGAGGAATGTTATCAACACTAACAAACACATTCAGTGCAGGGATTCAGTGCAACAACAAAAACAATCTCCCAATATGTAGCCCAAAGGGAGAGACTCATTAATTTCAGGCATGAATTGCCTATTCTGCACTTATTTATCTCTTATTGTGTTGCCTGTTTCTAATATCAGATTACAGGTTCTTCTGATGTAATGCAGGCCCTGATTTTTCTCTCTGTGTTTGTGAGTTAGGATTCCCTGATTTTTTTTTTTGTTTGTTTGTTTTGTTTGGTCCTTTCCAGGGGATCCTTTTGTAACAAATAATTTTGTGCAACCGATTTGAATGAGCACACTTTTTCCTGCAACTACTGTTCTAACAATACGGTGCTCCAGGAAAGAGAATTAAGTGGTTGTGGGTAAAATATTTACCTCCAATCCCTACGGCCAAAACCTGTTTTTCAATTTGACCAACTATAAAAATGTAAATACGTATCCAACAGTAACTAAACTCATTCAATAGTGTTTACAAAAATCAGTGAAGTTTATCAAAATGTAAACCTTTTTCCAAACTGTTTACATCATATTGTATTATTTGTGTATTTGGAGCAATTGCTGCTATTACTGCAATTGCCTACTATTACTGCAATTGCCCACCATTACTAGTAGAAGGATGAACAGTATTGCAGTGTTGCATAGGTGGACACAGACAGAGCCATCCGCGCACACAGGTCTCTCTTTTCACTGGTGCACCACCTCTAACAATGCTTCGGAAAGCAATCGCTTGGCTAATTAGCCCTATGTCACACTCATCTGCATCCACTGTAAATAGCGCTACTTTGACTTCTGTTTCAGCCTAAACATTTCCGGGTCAAACCCACATATACGCTTGCGGGATGTTGCCCCAAGTGTTAACCAATGTAAATGCAGATGCTGTTTATGGGTCACTTTTAAAAGTAGATGTAAGCAGGTGGTCGAAAAAAATCAGAAATAGGCAACAATTTGGAATTGGGCATCAAGACCTGTAGTGTGAAGACAGAATCTGTGTACTGTTTCCTCCTCTTCCCAAATATGTTTACCTGAGTCCTCAGCTGCAGAGAGAGGACGAGTCATTGTCAGATATCTCTATCTCCTCTTCCTTCTGATGCTCATTGTGCATGTTTCTGAACAGAAGCACGTAAACAATGTGCAAACCAATGCAAAATATCCTGCAAACACACACACATAGATGCTGACATCTGTTTCGTGTCTTCAGAGTGTCAGCTCGAGGTTAAAAGGGACCAGACATCTGATAGTTCTTAAATATACAAACACATCTGGACTGTGTTGAGTGAAGGAGGCCATCCAACATGCACACACACTCATGCTGCATCTGTCAGAGGTAGGAAGTAGTACCAGGGTACCACATCATACCTCTTACTTGACTGAAAAATATCAACATCTGCACTAATGGGCATGGGAAGTATTAAAAATGTAGGTGTCACAATCTAATGGGAGTCTGGGGCTCCTCCACCAGAACATTTTTAACAGAGTGGATGTCGTTTCCTGTATGCCGGTGCCGTTTAACCGGTGGTTCTTACTTTTTGTGGCTATGCTGATAAAAAAAATAATTTAATTTCATCCAGATGAAGTGGTTCGTCCCAGGTCACATATTTGAAGATATTGGAAAGCTGAAAATGAATCATCGAATTGATTTGTTGAATAATTGAGAGCCATGTTTAATAATATCCACTGATAGTCTACAAGTGAGAATTTCATTATGTCTTCATGTAATTGTCCTTTCTGTTAAATCAATTTCTTTGTTGTCAAAGTGCCCCTATGTATTCGCTTGCTTCCGCTGTTTATATTCCAATCATTCAATCAATCAACTACTATTAAAAATGAGGCCTTTGACTCAAAGCTACGTTATGTTGTTAGTCAGTTATTTTGGTGTTTTTTTTTTTTATACACACATTTTTACACACACAACACTTCATCCAAGAAGGACAACACATGCATATTTAGGGATACATTTTATTGACAAAAGACCTCAATAAACAATGAAACAATCATCTGCCGCATTTCATGGAAAGCAATAATCTTGAATCCTTTTTGTTTCCTCACTTCCTTTACATGTTCCTTCTGTATGTTTTCATTTCCTCCCACTTTCTCTCCTCTTTTAGTCTCTTTTGTCATTTTACTTTCCTCTTTCCTGCCATTTCCTCCTCTTCCGATATATGCTCTTTGCCAAAGACTTGCTGTGATGACAGTGTCACCTATCTGGAATCTGGGCACCAATGACTAGGTAATGTTAGTGACTGGTGTGTGTGAGTGTCTATGCTATATGAGACGCTCCCTGGGTTATTTACTCAATGAGCAAGCAGTATGGATTTGACAATGAAGCACTGGCACAGCACTCTGACAGCTCCGATCGAATAGTTGGTAGATGTATTTTTATCATGATAAAAAGTTCGGAGGGGGGGCATTCAACTATTAATTTAAAAATATATCTCATATGACAGGTGCAACAGCCAAGCCTGCCATATTTGTTTGGTTGATCAATATAAATTCACTTTGAATAACGTGAAAATATTTTGAGGTTCAGTCTGGACGTATTCGTTTGGAGGACTTGGACCTGCAAAGAATTCGTATAGTCTTGTCGACCTCCTATCTTATTATTGTCTGGTAAGCACACACACACACACACACACACACAAACCAAGCATGCATCTGTTCTATTGTCACACTGGGGGACATGATACCTTTGTACTCTAGTTAATGCAGTGTGAAAGTGTCAAACCCATAAAAGACAGCGGGATTAAAAGAGGCAAGTTAAAGGACTAACGATCAAAGAGCAGAGTAATCCTTTATGAATCTAACATCTTAAGGAGAACCGCCTCAAATCCATCCTAGAAGGTTTCAAATTTGTAAATAAAATATACTCTCTGTTTATGATATGCATAATGCACAACTACTGATAGGGCATTACAATTCAGACTTTTTCTATCCAAGCCTGCTCAAGGCTACAGTGGAATATCAACACAACAAGCACAGCATGCTGCAATGGTGGTTAAATCTGAATATATTTCCCAAAGCTTTCTGCTTTTCAATTTGTCCACTTCAAATTGTAGTGCCCTGTCAAAGAGGAGGGAAAAGTGGTGTCCCTTAAGAGAAATAACAAGTGCCACCAGAGTGAGAGGAAGGACATTCGCATTTTCCACATTTTTAGCAGCCATCGAAGGTCCTCCAATACACTTGGCTAGTGGCTAAAGGCAAATGGATACAATATGAAACCTCACCATTCACTCATATATAAGAGTTTAATATATTTCTGTCTGTTGCAGTCTTTCTATGGGCAGGATGACATATCTTTCAAAAGTCTTACAAAAACTTTACACAGCAACCTATTTTTTGCAAGTGTAATTGAGTGCCTTACAAAGGTGCCTTATAAAAAACATAAAAAAAGCATATATTCATTTAGAAAATAATATATAGAGAATAAAACTGAAAATAATAAATAAAAATGATTTACAGGAACCGTCATGTATAAAATGATTGGTTCCTTCTAGAAAAGAAAAAAAGAGAAACAGAAATAAAGTGACTTTCCTTAATTTAACAACTAAAAAAACATGCAGTAGTATAAATCACTCATGATGGTGCAATAGAGTTAACTGTAGCTCTGTTATAGTCTCGTCTACTGCCTGACTGAGGCAGGGAAAATAATTCAAGAGCTGATTAACAATTATGTTGAAAACAAGACGCCTTTTAGTAGCTGCAGTAACAAACATCAGGATCTGAACATACACACCCTGTGCAAAACAACCTCTGATGCAAAGGCTACAGTCATTACACTGTGGAGTTAACAACAATGGGTAGGGGCATTGGTACTCTTCCTAAAAGCAAATCAATATTCGTAGGTTAAAGTGTAAAGTGTGATTAATGTAGCAACACTTCAATGTGGACAGCTCCCAGTAGTGATTCTGAATGCTCTTTAAGGTCATAGATCTATTTCTGGAAAGTTATTAGCATTTTCATAGTTCTGCAGGGGTTGGAGCAGAATGAACACAATTCTCTTTTGATACTGTACATGAATATTCACAAAGAATAAGGCCTCATTGACATTCAACAGAGTCGATGTTTCAGCAACATGCTGTGAAAAAGCTCGATTTGCAATGATGTGTGTTTTCTGTGTGTGGAAATACCATATTATTCATAGTGTTTGCATGACTACAGGAACCACTTTGTGTGTGTGTACCTGTTCATTACACCCCTAACTCAACTGGCATTAAGATTCCACCACCAATCACATTAACACTTAATGCAGCACTCCCTATTAAAAACAACACAGCTTCCATTTCAAATCTCCAGCATAATTAATGTGGCATTTTTCTGACACAAAAGAAATGGAGATGGATAATTTCAATTTCCTGTGCTTCCCAGCCAATTTTTTCAAGGCTGGGGAAAGTAAGAGGAAAAGTAGCATTAGTACTTTAGTTTAATGGACTTCTACTAATAGTTTGTATGAGACTGTGTGTTCGCCAGATCCAGTAGTTCTGGATATTGAATGTTACTTTTTATGTCATGATTTGAGGATTTTACCCAGAAATTAGGGAAAATATTTGAGGAATGTCAAGGAAAGTTATAAAAACCTCATGGATCCACCTAGTTTCAAGTACTAAATTACTCACAACAAGGAAAAGTTACAAGTTATAATATTTCATGACGATATTTAAGGACAAAACAGACTGAAAAAAGTGAAATGCTCAAACATAAAAACTGTCTGGTCAGAAGAAATATCTGTCAGACAAAAAAAAAACCCAAAACAACAAGCTAATATTATCGTGAATTAAGATATTTCATCTGATGAACCACAGGTCCATGACAGTTTTATTGTTAATCAAATTATGTGAGGGTCACAGGTTGTCTATTTAATTTTGTAGCAGATTCGGATAAATGGATAGATCCAGGATTCCACCCCCGCCAACATTCTTAACATTGGTAGATAAATTGATGTCCATGAACACTAAACAGACATATTTATTTATTTAGGCCTTTGCAGATGTATGCGTGTGACTGCTTGTCACAGTATTTTTATAGAAGTATAGTAGTACAAATTCTAAAGTTTCACTTCATTAATAAATCAGGTAATAGGGTATTGTTCACAGCTGACCTGTGAAAACATTTAGTCTGCATCAACCCCTCAGACCCCATACATGGAAGATGGGTAATTCTTATACTTAATGGTGAGGCTTATGGTGAGTCAAGCTTGCTGGAAAGTGCCGAACATGGCGAAGCAGACTTGGTAATCCTTGGTTGCCAAGGTGACAGCCCGATGATAACCTCTATAGGCTCAGTGAAGCAGCTGGTTCAGCGCGTCCCAGGAGGATGAATCCAGTGTCATACAAGAAGACAGAGTGTGTTTACTGGTCTTGTTGCACCCAGTGGCAGACTGGATGCTGGAGCTCAAAAAGTTAACCACATAAAGTACATGCTTTTAGGCATATTTGCAGTGTTTCTTCTTAGCTTAGAGTTACTTTATGTAGCTTTCAGCCATCAGCAAAAGTGAAGAAGGACAGTGATCGAAAAGTTAATGAAGGGCCAATGGCTAGCAAGGGCAGAAGGAACAAATACAAATATGGGCAAGGAAACAACAGCAATTTGAAAACAAAAGAGAGTCAGAGCCTGCAAAGATGGAAATCCTTGTTTGGTGAAAAGATGTTGCATTCCAGTTCTGTTCATTGTCTTTTCTTTTCCCGACATCTTTTACACCTTGAGGCCAGAGGTCATGCAGCCTGTGTATGTCTTGGTGTGTATGTTGTCTGATTAAAATGTCCCACTGTTTCTGAAGGGCTTTATCTTCTTATATTCCTCGGTTCTTTCTGCTACGAGAGTGTCTGAGATTACAGTATTACTTTTAGGATGAGTATTTTTACCGCATTGTTTATTTTTCATATTTTCATAGCATGAGGATGTCTATCTCTTACTGCACTGCACTATAAAATAAAAGGATGAGGAGGGGGTTGTTAAACTAGTAGAAGGAATATGAACCAATGACTGAGTTAACTTATAATAAATGTAAATTACTTAAAAATAATTTAATCTCATATTTTAATATGTAGGATATGCTGAGTAGAACTCAAAATATCTTATTTGTAATTGCATACAAAACCTGGAACTGATACACAGCGAATTAATTATCAAGTACAATGAATTTGCTCAAGTATGGGTCAATTTCTATTTAATCAGAATTGACAGAAGTCATTTGAATGACCCTTGGCTACTTGTAAAAGGCTAGAAAACATTCTGTCAGCTGGAGTCTGTCAGCAGCCATTACAATAACCTAATTTGACAAACTTAAGTGGCTTAAACATTGGAAAATACCTACTTTATATAAAAAGTACCACACCCAATGCTACTTGTGAACAGGCCTTGGTCTTGGTTTCAGCCAGAAGGGGGCAAGCCAAACCAAACACAGTGCCGTCTCTTCAATGACAAGAGGAACCTCGACACCAGAAGAAGAGGATATTTTAAGTGGACTTTTTCCTCCTCCTGTCTGGAAGTGCTGAGTGGTGAAAAAATCCCTGTGGTGAGCGAAGCATCCAGGTGATCTCTCTTGTGTTTTTGATGAAAGGCAGTCAAGCCTAGCAAGACATGTCAGAAACCAGCTGTGGTTAAGGCCACAACACAGCCCATGGTAGTACCGATGCTCTTAGACAGGTCTTTTGTTTTCCCCTGCTAACTCAATCATAAGGTCTCGCATTCCCTGACCAGTTAGCAGAAACAGGTGTGAAATGAGCAGTCAGCACTTTATCAAATGAAGGAATGCCTTAGCAGCAGTGGCAGGTCTTGGGTAGTCAATACATAGAACACATATGGTGGTTAATGGTTGCTTGTTTTAATTTAGAGGCAGGAAATGTGTTCAGCTAATGGAGTGCTGGGGTGATATAGGTGGTCCAATGATATTTAGTTACATTCTAAGGAAGGTGTGCAACATCTGCACAAAGCTATAGTCTCTGCAATGCAGACCTACACAAAGTATTGAGTCTTACAGTAAATTACACAAGAGTATATTACCCTGGATGTCTACTTAAAATAGTTCCATAGCAGACCCAAAGTAAATAATGCTTAAGGCAGGGGTATGCTAGTTTGAACTAGTTTGTGCAACTTCATCTGGAGGCAAAATAACTGTTCTGAACAGCCATATTGGAAGGTTGTGTGAAAAGGCAGCAGGCGTAAAGAAGTTACGATAATGGTTTGAATATGAGGATAATACTCCAAAATCTCTAATCGTCTCCTGTACTGAAAAAACAAACAAACCCCACATTTGTGTGGTTGCATACATTTGTTTGCATGACAACGGATTGAAATAGCTGTGCCAACAATGAAAAAGAGAGCCTGTGAGAGAGAAGTTCAAATTCCTGATTACCTTTTACCTTGGCACAACTGGCTAATCAATACACTTTTCAAACTTTCTGTTTTGGCTGCACGGTATTTTTTATATCGCTCACCATATGAAATGTGTTGTCTCATCGTTATCATCTTCAACTGAAAGGGAATATACCTCTTGATTGTGTGTATGTGTGTCTGTCCGAAGCTAATCTTGCTAAACGGGCGCCATCAGCTGAATGTTTTTCTTCATAGTGGTTGCAGTAATCTACAATTTTTGAAATACCTAATTTATTGACTCCTATGTATTATAGCACTGTTATAAAATTCTGACCGCTCACTCCTTGTCACCGACCCGTAGATGCTGCAAGTGATCAACTGCAGTTTCAGTTTGGACCACAGTGTGCCTATTCATGACTATTCACTAAGGATTCACACAAAACAAACACACACACCTACATACCCACACAAACAAAAGAGGGACCGTGTCTAGACCTTTTCAATAAAGGTAGTCCTAATCAAGGTGACTAAAGTGTGAATGCATATAATAATGTGTCATTGGATGGAAGTCGGGAGCTTTGACAAAAGCAGTGCGTGGTAAAGACGGGTTTGTCTTTTGTTCACAGGTGTGGTGTGTAAAACTGCCTCATGGGGGACCAATCTCACTGTTGACATTTGCGTGGGTGGAACCACGGCATGCAAAAGACAAACTCATGAATAGAAATAAGTGTTTGTATGGATTATTGCGTTGGATGTGGATGGCCTTTAATGAGAGAGAAACACGGAGAGGAGGAGAGTGAGGGTGACAAAGAGAAGTAGAGACACATAATTAGAGAGAAGCAAAGAAAGACAACATCCACGGGGATTGTAACCTCCTTTCAGTCTGCCCTTTTGAAAGCAATACAACATGCATATATATATATATATATATATATATGAGTACCGCGCTGTGGGAGATGACTTTGTCACATGGTGTGAGCAGAACCACCTGCAGCTCATTGTGACAACGACCAAGGAGCTGGTTGTGGATCTGAGGAGGACCAGGACACCGGTGACCCCTGTTTCCATCCAGGGAGTCAGTGTGGACATTGTGGAGAACCATAAATATCTCGGTGTCTTTTCTTTCTAAATATCTCGGTGTCTTGTTCATCCTTTTGAACAATAGTAAATAACTTGTACTGGGGCTGTTATGGGTGGTGAAGTGTTAAAATACAATAAAGAAAAAAAAAAAAGAATTTCAGTAAATTTAAACATGTCAAGAGATGTCAAAAAAGTGTCATTCATTTCACTTTGTTTTGCGATTTTGTCCGTAAATATCACCAATATTTAACCATGTGAATATGTTAATACTATGTTGTAATTTGTTTGCTTTTAAAATGTAATTATTGGGTTTTGTGACACTGAGACACTGTGCTGCTTGAAAAAAGAATATGCTCTTTACGTGGTTATGTGATCAAATTAGTGAGTAAATATTGATTTAATTAATGAATCCGTCTATTTCAAAGGCCTTCTTACTGACAGTTTTCTCTCACTATTTTGCATGCTAACTCAATAGCTTGTAACTATCCAGAAAGATAATGGTCCCATTCTTAATCCTGCCTTGTGAGCGAAACAGCTGTCAATTGGCACAACACCAGATCTAAATTAATCGCAGAATGAATGTGATATGTGGCTGACAATACAGCAGGCTATGTAATCACTGTCATTAAGAAATTCATGGATTACTAAATATCATTTTTTTTGTGTTATGGTAAACAGCCAGTGCCTCTTCTATGGCTGGAGATGGCAGCAATATAAGCAGTATAGGACTGATAGTGTGACTTAAGCCATTACATTCCTCTTATTCTTGCTTGCATTAAAACATTTTTATTCTGAATATCATCCATCATACGACAATAGAATTCACATCAAGTTTATTCATTTATTTTTGTCAGTTTCAGGCAGTTTATGTCCAGCTGCTTTTAGAAAAAACTTTTCCAGTGTATTGGTCTACTTGCCCCCATGACAAACCATAGTCTAGGAATCTTGGCATTATATTTGAGTCTTAATTGAAGTTTGGTGATTATGTCAATACATTTTTTTCATGCTGTGTTCCTGTTTCTTTCAACTGAGAAGCATTGAAAAAGTCAGTCCATTATTATCAGCTTTTGATATGGAGGACATAATTCGTGCTTTCATCGTTTGCTGTCTCCACTTCAACTATGTCCTTTTTACTTGTTTAAGTCAAACTGCCCTGGTAAGACCTGAGCTAGTTCAAAATGCAGAACCTGGCGTGTGACTAGGATTGGTTGCAGATCTAAATTACTTCTATTTTAGCCTTACGTCAGGTTAAGATATTTTCAGATTCAAAGATTGCTGAGTGTAATTACTAATTGCTGTATGCTATGCTTTGGGTATAAGCACAGTGTATGTATAAATGTTTGAGTTTTTTTGCCTTGCATTTGCTTTGTGCTTGTATTTCACAATTTCTCGCTCACTTTGTTTTCTTCTGCTGTGCTTTATAAATAAAGTTTTACTTTAATTGCTATGTGTAAGAAGGGAAAAGAGAGAAACCTTGTGTGTGTTTGGAAGTGTATGTGCGAGTTAGAGCGTATTTATGTCATGGTATTTCTCTCTGGGTATTTGAGCATTTGATATGCCTTGTATAGAGCGGTGACCTGTGATAAAACAACAGACTGCAGAATGTCATGGGAATTACTATAGCGTATCGTGGTCGATTGCACCTGTTACTCCAGTAAAGTACCGACTAAATGGTAAATTCTGTAGGATGTGGTACTATTCTCCTGAGGTTGTGACATAAGTTAAATACTTTACTGAGTGCATGTGTGTGTTCTAGAGAGCGATACACTCAGAAAGGTTTGACAAAGAAATTCTCTGGTACTATTCTGCATCTGTGACTGGTTGCAAAGGGGTAGAACCAATTTCCCCATGTTAAGATGCAATTTGCCAGTGCTGTTAAAAAATGTCATAATTTTCTACCTATTTTTCTTAACTGAATACCTGTGAGTTTTTGATTGATTTTAATAAAAAACACAAATAAGAATAGAGTTGAAATCTTTTCTGAAAATCCCTTTTATTCAAAGATCATGATTTTAAGCATGCAGTATCTATATTATTCCTTAAATAAATGTTTTGTTATGTTCATGTCATTAACAGTGGAGTTTTATATTACAAAATATGTTATATGTTTTATATTTTTTTGGAAGAATGTGAATATGAGTTGCATGGCCTGCTGTGTTAAATGTAAATTGCAATTAGAAATTTCCTTTTACACAGACTGACATATGCTATTATGTTCTATAAAGGTATATTATACAACTTTGGTAAGTGAATTGTCCAAAAAGCTCACATACTGACCTAGCTGCTACCACCCTGATACGACATAGAAAAACGTACAATTAGCAGTGTTTTAGGACCCAAATTGCAGAACTCAGACTCGGATGAGGAGTAAAAGTTTAAAGTACAACTTATTGTGCAAAAAATGCAACAAAAACTCCATTGTTGGAGCAGGCAGGCAAAACTACTTCTCTCATGCTGATCCCTCTTCCTCATTGGCCGGGGAATGTGGCTGTTGGAGGACTGGATCATGGTGTAGAAGCTATTGGCGTTCCAATGGTTGACTTCACCTCACTCCTGGTCAAGAGCGCAGATGAAACGAAAATTCTCTACAGTATATTTACTGTCATCTCGTCAGAAGTAGTGCGAAGGAGACATACGTTTACTAAAGAGAGGTTAAAAGTGTCACCTTTACTTACCCTCAGCCACTTGACAAACATAAGAAGAGAGGAGAGGACAAAAAGGAATGTGGCAAAAATCAATGCTGCAGAAGTACTTTAACAGAACAACCTCTTCCAACCTAAATGTATCTAACAAAAAGGGAACATAAGCTTTGAGTTAAGGCCACTAGGAGCAAGGTAAAGGTGCTTCTGCAAATTTACTCTTGAACCATTTGATGATGAGATGAAAATAATGTACTGTCATCTAAGGAGCACCAGAGCAGAAAGGATTAAATACAGGATTCAGGAGAGAAAATATCATATCCATACACTTAACATAAAAAGAGCTGGAGGTTAAATAACAACACCTTTGGTCCCTTCTTTCCTATAAATATCTCTGGAAAACAACCCTCTCCAAAGGTCCCCAGAAAAGGTGAGCATCGTGTTATGTAGCTCCTGTTTATAAAGTGCAGTTGTTTAGCATTACTCCTGCTTTGTCTGGTGAATAATCAGATGTTGTCAGGAGACATTTATTGATTTCTATTGTTGTTATTCCTCAATGGTTTTGCTCTGCCTCGCTGCGCTGCTTAAAAGTCAGACGAGCATGGGAGAGAATACGCTCCCCCACACAGGCGACAGCACACAACACAACGCTTCAGACCTCCACATGTATCATATGCACTGATAAACATTACTTAGCATCTTAACAGATTGAACAGCTGGAGAAGCTTATATTTATTTAAGCCGGGTTCTGCGGGTGCTCCTGACATTTTTCTGTGTCACTCTCAACCACACACACACACATTCATTTAAACCGACACCGACACACACACACACAGTGGGGTCCATCAGACAGCTCACATGAATGATGATCTACTACAGCTACAGATATCGAATCAAGGTGTTATCTTTTGAATCCCTGAGGCGCTCCTACTTGTTTATAGGCAGACTCCGGTCCCATAATACATGGGCCCCTGCAGTGGAATTATTAATTGATATTCTGGAGGAATGTTAGTGGTATTCTGTCACTGACAATGGCCAGAGAGCAGAGAGATTGGGATTCTCATTTGATGGGTCTTCAGCCGGGACATTACCTGAACATAAATAAAAAAAATAAAAAATCATATATATGAGAATGCATTACCATAGTTTAAAAGAAATAAATACCCAATAAGAAAATGTCTCACGTCTTTGCTTCTCTGCATTTTCTATATGCATAATTCAGAGCTATTATGACAAGGAAGAGAATGAATAATCACTTTAAACTAAGGCCTGCATTGCATACAACATAGCCAGCCCCAAGAAACTCTGTGAACCACCTTTAGAAAAAGAAACATCTCAGTAAATGGTGCGACATTTTAGCAAATATACATACATAAATAAATAATACATTTCATGTGAAATCCTCCACTGACTTTTCCTAATTAATTGTGTTCTGTCATGCTTTTATTTTTTATTTAAACAGAATTCGTGAATTGGACTATAAAAGAAAAGTTGGTCCATTTACTTGACAATAGGGGATGATTACGAGAAAATTGAGCTCATTCTCCACAAGTCTGACAGATCAGGTGAGAGTGATTGCTGTTAAGTCATTAATTAGGAGATTAATCAGTTATTTTAAAATAAAGCCAAGGCATCGACCTACCAAATAATTACCAGCACTCCACATTGAGTG
The DNA here is from genome assembly GCA_037577475.1 of Chaunax sp. Z400. Lineage (NCBI taxonomy): Eukaryota > Metazoa > Chordata > Actinopteri > Lophiiformes > Chaunacidae > Chaunax > Chaunax sp. Z400. Next base: position 17,464,145 of record CM075189.1, read on the forward strand.
CCTCTCTTTCTCTATTTTTGGGTGATTGCCTTCCTAGCTAGCTTTATTGCTGCAGTAAAGCTAAGAAGATAGACACTGGAGTTCAACAAATAATCTCCTGCCAGAGATGTTTGATTGCATCAAAAATCCACAAGGCTCAACAAGATTTTCTGGAATCCCAAAGGGCCCTTCAGCCAACCCTCTACCTATACGTGCTCTGAACACTGATCAGAACTACTACCAAACAGAACTCTTAAATATTCAAACTATAACAGAACACCAAGCATTAGAGATAATTATTAGCAAGCATAAGATCTAGGCGGTACTGTGACATAGTGGATAAGACTGTTGCATCACAGCAAGAGACTTCTGAGTCCAAATCCACGTGTGGACCTGGACTTTTCTGTGTGGAGGTTGCATGTTCTCCCCCATGTCTGCATGGGTTTCCACTTCCTCCCACAGGCCTAAAACATGCAGTAGGTGAATTAGTGACTCTAAATTGACCGTCGGTGTAAATGGTTGTTTATTTGTCTTTCTATGTGTTTGCCCAGTCATGAAGTGGCGACTTGTTCAGGGTGTACCCAACCTCCAGCCGCCCCTGCGGCCCTGCACAGGATAAGCAGCTACAGAAAATGTAGGGATGGAAGTATCAGGTCAATTTAAAGTCTCAGTAATTTACCAAATCATAAACCACTCAAAAGAGGAAGTCTGCAGTCAAGGAACACTTGGTGAAATGTCAAGTGTGTTTGCTGTCTTTCTAAATGTAGAATTACTTTGAGGTAATACATGTTCCATATTAGAATGTTCTGCACTAGATGACATTTTAATGTCATATGTATTTAAAGTCCACCTCCACACAAAGATACATTCCCCTTCTTGTTCCGACAGTTGCTTGTTTGAGCTTCACTGCAAAGTGATGTTTGTGCAGGGTTTTTACACTAAATGAAAAGTGGAAAGGTTGTCTGTGCTCAGTGAGAATCTGAAGCGGAACTTTGAGCGTGATTTCTGACATCGCAACTAGTTTGGAAGCCAATCCTGGTCCAACGTCAAACTTGTGGAAACTTGAAGCCCCCACTACACATAAACTGAGAATAGACTTTTCATTGAAGTAGGAGACATATTGTGTCCAAAGAAATGCTCTTTGGAAATGGAAAGTTACTACATATTCATGGGTTCAGAAACTTTAAAGTGGGATTGAGAGGTTGAGTGGAGTGGTTTTAATGAGACAGAGAGGCTAAGTGAATTGGTTATTGGAGGACAGACAGGCTTAGAGGAATGGTATAATATGCACTGAGAAAGGTAAAGCAAAAGCCTGGGCAATTCATCCATTCATATAACAAACAACAGTTTTGTATATCAGTTATGTTGACACAGTTTGCATTTCATCTTTCTTGATTAAACCTGATTTTGCAGTTTCAGTGTTTGAGGGCCAATCAGCCGACTAATCTGAGAGGAGCTGTATTTATTTTGTGAATACATTTTCTCTGATTTTTTACACCTCACACCTCCATCCACGAGGTAAAAACCTCCAGGGTAAAAGACGGTATTTGTGAGCGATCTGCATGAGAATGCCACTGTGCAGCTCAACAGTGAGGTATTTGACAGTGTGGGAATACTGCTGCCGTTGGAAAGTGCCCCAAAAAATTTCTGCCATATCTGATTTGCTGAGGAGTTCCCTGTGGACAAGGCCCTCCCCCTCTCTGGCAAGCTATCTTCAGTGAAAACCAGTGAAAATTCTTACTCCCTAATATCCAGGTACTCATGCAAAATATCTTAACATATGTGGTATTTGATAATGTCGTCGTTTCAAGTCCGATACACCATCTGTCATACACGGCATTTGTTGCTTCTCTGCCAAATCCTCGTTGCCCCACAATGAGAACCCAAACAACCCCCCCCCCCAAACTTGTTTTCAGGTATTTGGTTTACATTGGGCTCAAAGGTCACATGATAACAGCTTTCTTTTGTACTCGCTCGGACAATATTAAATCGTGTATTGTCATTTCACTGCTATCAACGTACCGACCCTCTCCCAAAATCCCAGCAATCCTTCACCTCATTTTGAGGAAGAATGATGAGCTGTTAACCTTTATTCTGGTGGAAATGAAAGGGCTGATATCTTTCAGTCAGCACTGCAATTCTCCAGCCTCACACGTTCACTCAGGACCATTTGATGGATGGATAAATCTATAGGGGCATGGATGGACAGATGGAATGTTTGCTGCTTTCCGTACAGATTGTCCATGCGGTACAGTGTAGTTGGAGGAAGAGGCTCCTGCTGTGTTGGAAGACATATCAGTCGTGACCTTTTGCTTTTGTAAATATGCACATTTCTCATTTGTATCATTTTCTACATTTGTGGCTATTGTAAATAAACAGATGGTATTTTGTCTGTCTCTTTTATATCTCTCATAAATCCTGTTTTTTAAATGGGGTGATTTACACGTCAAAATCCTTCTCCGGTGTGGTGCACAGCTCACATACTTACAGAATTTACATTACATTACAACTTAGAGCCAGGTAACTTCTAGTTCATGCAGAGTAATGAATGTTTATTCATTCATTTTTTTTATTCCCTGTGATTGAAAGCAACTTTCACGATAAGCAAAACATTCACAGAAATTATGGCTTTTTCTTGAACTTTGTGCTGTATTCACTATCAGCAATCACCACTGGCATCATAAATCTGAAGGAGAAATAGATCAATCAGTATTTTTGGTCTAAATGTGGTTTCATGTGGTGTCAGCAGTAGCCTAGAATTCCCCAACCGGTCAAGCAAGGCAGAGGGTCACCCAGCTCGAGCCGTGGGTCTGCTCTGGGGGTTTAAGCCTGTTAAAAGGCAGGTTTTTTTTCACCACCGTTTGCTCATGGGAACTGTTAAAGCCCATTTATGCTCCACGTTAAAGACGTAGGTGGATACAGAGCCGTGTCCTAATCTGTGTTCATACTACTGTATGTATCTGACTGTATATTAGGTGGATGGATGGAATTGAGTTAGGATAAATAATAAACAGAAAAAGCATGAACAAACCAAAAAGTGTAAGAATAGTATTCTTAATGATCATGCTGGAAATAATGTTGGTAATAATAATAGAGATAATAAGAATAATAACTGCAGTAAAGTCAAGTGGAATGCCGCCCGTCCACTGGCAGCGAAACGGGATTGGCGAGTTGTGCCAATTTTGTTGTTGACAAAACCTTTGATTCTTCACTGCCATCTTGTGAATGTATCGATGCCAACCTAAAAAAAAAAAGGATCCACCGTTTGAAATGGTAATCTATTTTTGTATGTAAATGGAGAGTAAATAAGTCTTAAGTTGTTTGTGAAATAAAGAGTATAGTCTAGACCTGCTCTTTTCTAAAGGGCCACAAGATCACTTTTGTTGTGACTTGGCAACATATGAATAAAAACTGACATGACTTGATTAAGCTATGATGGCCATTTATGTAGGCTCCAAAACCATATTGTAACTTAACATATATCTATGAATCCCCCTGTGGGTGTGAACAAGGTGTTTAGGAAACAGATGGGATTGCAGCGGAGGTTATAGGTTAATGAAGGTACTTTCAGATTGATTGATGTGTTTCTGAGACAGCTTACATACACTCAGTACTCACCTGGCGTGTCTTTATTTTTTCTTTACAGCCCTCTGCTTTTTCCTGCTATCTTTGTACAGTACGTTCTATAATTAACCAGGCTAAGCATAAGCACAGAGTTGATACATTATCATCGATCTGCTAGAACCATTTCTAGAGTTTCTAAAAGTAGCTTTCTGCCTGAGCCCATTGACTCATATTATCACCTGTTTTGATAAAGCCACACTTACAGGGTCACACCACTGGCCAAATGAATTTGCACACATTTAAGATCCTTCGGCCTGCTGCTTTAGCTGCTGCTTGAGAAAGACGCATCTCTCTGTTCATCATGTGGCTCCAGCTTATGATTTTTTTTAAATTTTTTATCTCCATCCAACAGCTTCTCCTGCACAGGTGCCTTAAATCTCTGAATAGCTAGCCATATATTCCCCCTTCACAAAGCTCATTTAAAACAGCAACCACTGCCATAATACCCTCTGCATTATTTAACGTGTGTGTGTGTGTGTGTGTGTGTGTGTGTGTGTGTGTGTATTTCATCTACCTCTTCCCTTCAGTGAGAGAGGAGCTATAGGCCCATATATTAACCAGATGACAGACCTGTGTAGCTTTCTCACAAACACTACTTTCCAAACACTGTGGACTCTGTGGCACAAACACACACATACACACACACACACACACACACACACACACACACACACACACACACACACATTACATTTGCTTTTCTACACTGGGGTCTACCTTTATAAAATATTGAAGAAAACTGAGAGCCTTAAGGCGGGAGCACAAACTCAAGAAACATCTCAAAACTCACACTCATGTCTTCATTCTGCTCGCGTTGACATCCAACTTCATCTCCTTTTCCTTCTGATGAGAGTGTGTTCATTCATATGTACTGTAATGTAATGTAATGCAATGTATGTGGAGGGAAGAGCCGCGTGGCTTTTGACTGCACACTGTGCTGTAAACTCCCTATGGCCTCTCACAGATTACTCAGACCAACCAATTAACAAAACAACTGTAATTGCACGTCACACCCACACGAAGCCAAGCCAGTGGAATGAGCTTCGCGTCAGGTGAGAGGCAACAGCCTACCCAGTGCTATAACTGTAAGTAGTGTGTCGGTAAATACAGTACAGAACACAACGCTCAAATGACTTGCTGGAATGCAAAGACGACATACAGATCAGGTTGGTCCTACCTCTCTGAAGGGAAATAAGAAGAGGTTGATGAATTTTACTTTGTCAGAGACCATTTTTTGTACATATATACACTATATTTGTACAGTATGTATGTCAATATACCCTTTTGTCTTCCTATCTGTGTAATGTATATCCTATATCTACCTGATTTACCTCCACAAAGTATATAATATTTCTGCGGGTGTTTGTTTGTTTGTTTGTTTATGCATGTCCTCTGTTTTCTCTCTATCTCTCCAGTCCTTTTTTTTTAACATTAGACCTCACCTTTTTCTTAATTTGTCTCATCTCCTCTCAAACCTTTCTTTTCTCTCCCCTGGTTATCATTGGGCTCAAGCTCAGACAAAAAAGACTCTGACTCTTACCTCAATTATATAGCAGCAGTGCTTCTGGTGGGGTAACAGACGTCCACTTTTAAGCAGCTCAGTAGGACGACAGAGAGAAGGCCCATTATCAACAAAACCAAAACCTTGTTCATTGCAATTATGAGCCAGATGACGATAAGATAATGATGAGATTTAGAGTAAGGGAAAGATTTCTCTATGACCATAACATTGTGAAAAAAAACATGGAACAATATGCTTGAATAATTTTTATATAAGAGGGATAATCTTGTCATGCCAAATCTTGCATGAAAATCAAATGTCAATCGTCCAAAGCCGACTGAACTGACTAAACAAAGACACATGTTGACTGATCTAATCTCAGAAAGATCAGGCTCTCTATGGGTGATATGACTGACTTGTTTTATTAACACAAGGTTGATGTTACTATGGTCTGCAGAGAGTCTAATTATTTGTTTAGTTTGCTTATCAATTATTAAATATTTAAGGCAAAGAGTATTCAAATGAGCTTTAGGCTTTTAACGTTTGCTCTTTTGACTGGAACAATAACTGTGATGAAAACATTTAGTTAACAAAGTACCTCTTCCATTTATAAATCAAGCTCCAAATACACTCTTGCACATAAGCCCATTTGATTTAAATTTATTTGAAACTATCAGTGTGAAAAAAAAACCATAGTGCATTATGACATATTAGGTCCATTAGCAGGCGTAATTTGGTGAAAGTTGGAGAATCGTATTTTAAACTTTATATGGTTGCTATGGCATCACTAATAGGACTATAGCCTACAATGGCAGTTGAAGAAGTTTGGGACAGGACTGGACCTATGTGCAGTAGAGATGATTTGTATTTTTTTCATATTCTTGGAGCAGCCAGGGCGGCTGGCTCAGGAGGTAGAGTGGTTGTCCATTCATCGGATGGTTGATAGTTCGAACCCCATCCAATGCAGTCTACATGCTGAAGTATCGTTGAGCAAGATACTGAACTCCAATGTCCCCAGGTGTTATAAGAGCTGCCCACTGATCAGGGATGGGTCAAATGCAGGGAAACAATTTCGCTACTTCTTCTATCAAAAACATTAGCTGCCTTGACACACAGAACAATTTGGACTCAGCAGTTACATGAAAAGTATTTCCGAGTTGAAATGTGGGACTCATTCATGTACTCTTGGAAAAGGTGAAATTACTTTCTCGTAGGGATAAAGTTCTAAATCATATGACTTTCTATCAATCATCTACTGACTGAGAAAAAGAAATTCATTCAGTACTCAAAAGGCTGGACATGGGAATATAAAAATTACGGCCCTGAGAGGAGCTATTATCTAGTCCAGTAGCTTTACAGCTGGACAGCCTTTAGCATCGTTATGGTACAAAACATCAAAGTTACTTTACGGCTTTGTCCTTCTCAAGTCACTGCTTGCTCTGGAACGTGGCCCAAACGCCTTCATCCCTTGACCTTGGCGATGATGATGATGACATTAAAGCTGAAACATGCACATACAAATGGCTCACATACAAATGGCCACTCTCTCACTTGCATGCTCAAAGGGGGAAAACACACAGAGAAGCACACCGACCATCCTCAGGACAACACCAAGGGGATAGCTTGCCTGTCTTTGCTTTGCAGTCAGCTAAAACATGCTGTGGTTCATTGTGCGATTCAGCATTAAATTATAATTAAAGACAGAATTCGTCTGATGAGCGGGGAGGACAATATAAAAGGACAGCAAGGTAACAATCTGAGATTTAGCTGACATCCTTGCTTCATAAAGTCTGACTTTGAACAAATATTTTTTTAGACATATGAGGGATGTGACTGCATTTCCAAATATGTGGCTTTGAATGACGCGCAACATCCAAACTGGGGACCTTTTCAAAATATAGTGCTCATAGAAAGGAGGGTTCTGCAGGGCATCTTTGGTCTTTTACTTAAGGATAATTACAGACAAGCCATGGATGAAGAGGTATTCCAAAATGTAAAGTTGGTAAAAGGGTAATTCCCAGATGCAATATAGGTCTTCAGCATTAAAGGGCTGAGAATCACGGAATAAGTAAATGAGACAGATGAAGAGAGAGACAATGTTTAATCAAATATTTTATTCTTTGTGTTAAGAGGAGAAGAATAAGTTCAAAGTCTGCATGGAAATGGAAACTGGGGTTACTGTACTGGTATAAAGCTTCCTCAAGCTCAGGTCCTCTACCAGAGGTTTATGGGAGTTTGAGAGTTTTGCACAGAATCTTAGCTCTTCCTAGGGATGCAGACCTCAGACTTAGTACCTGGAATCTGTTGAAGCCACTCCTCCAATTTGGGAATCACAGCAGAAACCCACATGAGCCAGAAACGTCATCTCAGTGGTTCTGTTCATTCTAGGTGTGTCTTGCCATCCTTTAAATTGAATTGTGTTAAATTCCCACATAAAATGCTGTTATTTAGATGTAATTTTACCTTCTTCTCTTTAACAAATGTCTGTTGCTGTGGAGTGTCTTCTTATTGGTCTCAAAAGGCAGTTTTGACACCTTCTTGGTCTTTTGTAGAAAGCAACTTTCTTTCTGGCATCTTTCAAAAGGAAAAACAAAATGCTACTCTTTCATGTTGGGAGTAAATTGTCTTCCTCTGAAGACTAACTTTCCAACCCACTTTCATCTAGTGCACCTCGCCTGATGCACTTCTTGCCTTCAAGGTGACATAAAGGGAAGGAAATGAATACACAATGAGACAAATGGAATGAGAGAATAGGTGAGCGTAAATCAAATTTTGGCTGCAAATTTCCAAAGCACGCAGGGAGATTATCTGCTAGAGAGGATGGAAGGAAAGGGTTGAGGTGAGAGATTTTGTTCAAGCAGTTTAATGGTTGCCCCACATCATATTTGAACACGCAACTGGGTGGATGCTTTTATCCAAAGTGCTTTAGAAGTAGCATGGTTTCTTATGTCTTGTGTGTAAGTGGCCCTCAGGATTCCGTAACCTTAGCAGTGTACCTGCGTCAGAACTCACTGAGCTGTTTCTGAGTTCCTGCTCAAAAACCTCTCTCTCTCTTCTTGGCTGCTTATTTTACATCTTCTTTCTTATACTAAAAAAAAAAAGACTTAGAGGATGAAGAAAGGTTATTAGCAGCAGGCACAGACCCAAATAATGCTTCTGAATACAACTAGACCCTGGTCATTTCATATTAGAGCTAAAAAATATACTAAGATGTGTTCGTGAATTTTAGGTGATGAATAGGAACTGCAGTAGTAGCATCTTGATTAGTATTTTATCAGTGAAATTGTGAGACATGAAACTTTTCAAATATGGATCTGTCATCTGTCAGTCATCGTATCCAACCTCCCCCATTTAAAATAAACAGCTGTGACTATGGCTGATGGGAGGGGGACCAGACAAATCTGCCAGAGCAAATTAACTCAGCTGATTCATTTGGTTCCCAGGCTAGTAAACGCCAGAATTCTATAAAATCTCTCAGCAGCAGGGCCATTTAAGGGCCTGGCTATCTTCGATTCTGTGGCTGCATGACAAAGAGCAGAGGAAGTGAGGAAGTGCTCATGCTGGGCGAAGAATGCAACCTACGATCATACATTGAGTATTTATGACAGGTACTTATGTTTTAACATTGAGCGGTTAACAGCATGGCTCCTGAATACGTCTCAGGAACCCTGCATAAGGTGCCCAGCTTTTGATCCATGTGCTCCTGTCTGTGATCACTAGCATTGCTCATGTAAGGCTCTTACAGAACAGGGAAACTTTTCATTAATTAATTTATAGCATGTGATAGGCCTACTTTTTTATGTCTGCATTAAACCATGTCAGTGAAGTTTTGTACTACGAGTGAAGACTGAACTCAATACACTCTTGATATCAAAGGCAGACTCCCTGGAACTAGAAGTCTAGGTTGAAATTGATGCGTTCTCCTTCTGACATGTGAGGCTGCCTTTTAAAAGACAGGCAGCTTTTTCTAAATGAAGAGAAAAGTTCCTCCCAGTCAGGAGGAACAGATCAGGTTACTTGTTTACAGAATTTAAAAAAGTGTGAATGAAAAGTTTAAGTGCAAATCATACTTGCAAGGAAACATTTTATTTTTATTTTAACAGATTATTAAAATATTTTTTATTCGATGTCACCAATACATGAACAGAATAGAGCTTAAGTTAGACCTAAGAGTTCAGGATGACAAAGATTAGATTAGTTGTACAATAAAGCTTAAGATGATTTGGAAGATTTTCTTCATTTTAATTGTGTCGTATATATAAAAGTAAATATTTGTAAAACATATCATGTTGTGGGATTTTTATGCAAAATATTATAAATTCTTCCACTGTACCTATCCAGGGTGTTACCCCCCCACACACGCACACAAAGCAAAGGATGAACAATATAGACAAAGGATTGGTGAATGGACTATAAATCCCAGATTTTCATCACGCAGTCCTGATAATGTCTTTGCAACGTTTCCCACAATAGATATTAACAGAAACATTACATCAGTATATATGTATGGTATTGAGAAATGATCACACATCATTGGTCTTTAAGGGAAAATATATGAAAATATGAAATAACACATTTCACATTTGCGTAAATTGTGTGCCGTTTTATGGCAGCTATAAAGAGGACTGGACTTGCTGTCACAGAGGCTACAGTCCCTTTGAGAGCCATCCCAGAATCACCCTCGAGTACAGGAAAGGTTTTCAGTTCCACTTCCATTCCCCTCAGTTGCTTATTTCTTTTGTATATAATGTTGGATGTTTAACTCATCTCGACATTTTCTCTTGGTTCAGGCAGAGTTCTTCCTAATAATGAGAAAGATTATCATTTTAATCCTTCAGAACACAATCTTAAAATCAACCCAATTACCATGAAATGGCAAACAGAAGTACAGAAAGTACTGTAGCTGTGGAAATAATGACAATTTAACAATTTAGTCATGACAGATTTTTGCTGTTTCATCCTTAATGTTCATAAAATAAACTCAATTTTGTTTAAGGATGGTTTAAGGATGCATTTGCAAGCGATCCGTCATCCATCTCAGATCCACAAACACCCATATACTGTTCATGTGTGTCTGTTTGTGCAGTAGAGTGTGCATTCGTAAAGGACAGAGGCTGACAGGGACCTTTTGAACTGGAGCCTAGTGGCTGGAATACTCACTGGTGATTAGGTAATTAAGTGGATTTGAACCCTTTAAAAAGTGGGAGGAGAGGAGACGAAGTATATGACAGAGAAAGAGAGAAATAAAAGACAGGAAAGGAGTATGGATGTAGAGTAGAGTGAGCAGGTGAGGAGAGATTAAGGAAGGATACATCGATAGGAGAGAGGTGAGTGGACAGAGTCCATCGCCTTGTTGACCTGGCATATTGAAGACAGCAGCAATGTGTTATGTGATCACAGAGGTCACTCCTCCAATTACATACACAGACATCACATCAGTGCTTGTCTGCATGCATACACACAACCCCTTTAGTTATTTCCCCTCCCTGCCTCCCTCCCTCTCTTCATGATGAAATGTGAATGCAAATCAGCTTCGCTCAGTTCGGTATAGATGTACAAAAAGGTATTAAAGGTGACGTTAAGGAAGAACGTCTTCGTCATCACACAATATCTGGCTGATTTGTGAGTATCCAGATCTAAATGTGAGGATGAGGACAGAGATGAGTCTTAAATTGTGGACACTACTGAGTAAATACAACATGCTGCAGGCCTGCTGATACAACAGCAGTGATTACAGTATGGCGCTGGGGTTGAGAGGAAAACATGTGCAGCTGTCGCAATGGATGATCTCCTTGACAAGTGCAACATTGCGGGTGAAGGGTGAGGGAGTTAGTCCCAAGCCGGGCATCATGGGAACTTTGGGGGCAATGCCAGTCATCAGCTTTAGTCTGGGGTCAAAATCTGGAGTTAGGAAAAGAAACATGGAGAACGCATAGCAAGTAACAGAGAGAGGCTGTTCAGAAACCAGTGTCAGACCTTACACACACATTAAGAAATGAGCTCCTGTAAACTAAATGCTTAGCAGTGATGGGTAACCTTTACTGTGGCATTGTTTGAGCACACGCTGGCTGTTTCATGTTCCACTTTATATGCTTCAGCCATCAACAGTGGTGACACACAAGCAGTTTATAAATAACTGAATATGTCAGCCACTCATGAATAAATCAGTTAACGAAAAATATGAATATTTAAACATTTTTTACTTAGTGACTTGTCTTTTCTTTCACTTGATCTCTCTCTCTCTCTCTCTCTCTCTCTCTCTCTCTCTCTCTCTCTCTCTCTCACACACACACCTATTATAACACACTCTCACTCACTCTCTATCTCCCTTTGTCCCTCTGATTAGTCTTTGAGATGACCTGTAACTTAAAAAAAAAAATAGAATACAAAGACACTTTATTCACAGGGACTGATTTAGACTGCACCTGGACACACTTACTAAGGCACATACTCTCACACACGATCCCAGCTTCCTTTGAACTGGAAGTGCACGGCCCTCTCCCTTGAGTCTTCATTGCACCTGCAGAAGCAGACTGCAGGAGAGAGAGGAGGCCACTGTGTACATGTGTGTGCAATCCAATTCTGTGCATGTCCAGCCTCAATCCCTATGTGTAAGAGAAAATTGACTAAATTAATATAAAAATTGAGACAAAATGGTAATGAAAGCACAACAAAACAATTACAGAAAGTTTGCTCAAGAGGACTAGCATGTTTTTTTCTCAGAAAAAAACAAAATAAAACAGAAAAAGACAAATGTAGTTCTGTGGCCTACTGTGCAGTCGAGTAGTGGGAGGGATAGAAACAAAGAAACAAAGGCATGACTTCCAGAACACCATAATGATGAAGACCTGTGATGCTGCGGTCGTTGACCTGGCTGTCTCTGTCTCCTGTTGATGACCCTGACATCCATCTTTAGCCCGGTGACAGAGCGAGAAGAGGCAGGTGATAATGAAAACACTGCTGGGTTGCCAGAACGATGAATGGCTCCTTCTGGTGAGCTGGAGGAGAGGAAGATGGATAACATGCAGGAGAGCAATAAGTGATGCAAGACTGAAGCAGGAGAAGAGAAAGCATGGAATCTGATTCAATTACCATAAACAGCATACAGATGAACTAAACATGTTTCTTTATATCTGTATAGGGTGCTCACACTTGTCATTAATCATATTCTTAAGACTATTTGTTGGGACAGAAAAAAGTAGCATCATTGTTACAGTAATGTCCAGTCTGTTGTTGTCTGTGTTCCATGTTTGATTTTGTTGGGCAGCCACCTCTCCTTTAGAATCAGTGTTTAATCAGCGTTTAATCACCTCAAGGATGGACCATTAGTAATGAACTTTTCAGGAGTCGATGCTCTCAACTGCAATACATTGCAAGAGTAAGCAATTTATTGAACTTTTCTCTAATACGTGGATTTAATGCTCAAGCAAGCTGATTTTCATACCATAGTGAAATGAATGAAAAAAAAAAGTTGCATTGATTTGAAGAAAATTCTAGTAAATGTATCCAAAACACTGCTGTTGGAAAATATTCAGCTGATGAATACTAGGGCTGCACCTGAATCACAATTTTCTAAATTGTTTTTTCCCGGGGATGTTATAGTTTACGTCACCGTGATGCCCCTGTGAGTTGCCAGTTTGGGCAGAGTCAATGATTTAATCTCTGTCTCTACTTGACAAAATACTCCATTACACTACAGTCTTGAGCACCTGCATAGCAGCCACCCAAATATGAGCGCCTACTGTACATCCAATGGACGGTAAAAGATGACATGGCGCTATTGCTTCACTAGTAGTTTAGTCCACTTCACTGACATTCAGTACCAGAGCTGAGTATAAGTTACAAAAAATATTCACTAACTTCTCTTTTATATAGTTTATTGAAGAAAAAAACAGCATTAGCATTTTTCTCTCACGTTTTAGGTCCTTTGATTATCATCTGTGATGTGAAAATATCAAATTTGCTCACAGCCACAGAGATAGAAAGCGTGGTCCGGTTATTGTTCAGCTTCTTACACCTGGCAGCAGACATATCTGTCAGAGGGCAAAAGACTGGATAAGAATGGAGGAAGTGTTGCAAGCATCCACTTCACTAACATGTTGCTGAGAGAATCTTAAGTTGTGAGCAATAACAAAGGGAGAGGAAAGGCCACGCTTAAAGGTCACAGGTCACACTCCTTTCTTCCCAGAGATGCTCTGCTTGGCTCTCCTCATCTTTTCTTTTATGATGTATAAAATCATCTCACAATATTTTGAGAGAAGACTGGGTTCTATAGGTTTACCAGTGCTCGTGTGACAAAGACAGAAAAAAAACACATCTTCAGGCCTGAACAATACTGTACACTGAAGAACATATTTGAATTTGGAAACATCCTGACTGACTAGATTTGTATGTGAGGCAACACTCAGACCTACTAAGTATACTTCCAGTGAAACGGTTCTAAATTAATGTAGTGGGTGCTGATAATCTTATTGTTAACATTATGTCAAATTATATTTACTGTTTGCATACATGTCAACTCTTATAGAATGCCCATAAGTATGACAGATTTTCTGCATTTCAAATTCCCCTCGGAAATTCATTAGAATTTCATTTCATTATTTTTTGCTGCTTAAAGGGTTGAATTTAAACTTATCTTTTCTAATGGCTTTTGGGAAAATTAATTATAAAAGGATTTTAAAGTCAAATCTTACAGGTGAGCATCTGATAAGGTGGATATGTATTTGTTTGTTACAGATATGTAAATTGAAATGGAAATGGAATCTATCAAGCATAACTTTAGCTTTCTGACTCATAGCTGAGGCAAAGGGTTCTATGAGCTGAATTATCTCCCTTAGCCAAGTCTTATCTAAAGTTTGTCCTGTGAACTATCTTTCCATTCCATGTTCCAGGCATTAGTGCAAACCTAAGCTGTTACCACTAACGCTCAGTTATGGTGCAGTTATTGTGAAAAAACTTGAAATATTTATTGCAAAACACACAAACAAATATAAAGTGATGTTAATGGTCTTAATTTTTTTTTCCTTTGGCAAGTGACCATTGCAAACCAAGTTGTCTAATGTCAGGAATTATTGTATAATGAGAAGGCCAGAACCACCTGACTACTAATGTAATGTGATGTAGGAACTTTGAATGGTCGCAGGTACTCAAGACGGTTGTGTATGGTCACTGAAGTATTGTAGAGCTAAGAAAAATGATTGGCAGACAGAGGCAATTGAAAAAAAAAATAATAAAGAAAAGCCTCATTTCACTCACAACTTGAAGGCACCTGCTATCACAGCAATGTGTTCAAATCAAGTGGGAAAAGAACGGGTAAGAAAATGGACATGGATGCTATTGTTACTCTGTACACGCATGAAGTTTTACCATCACTGACAGTTCATTCTGAGAGGAATATGGTTTGAATCCCCAATGGATATGAACAGTCATCTGGACATTTGACATATGAACTGCATTTATACACTGAGCATGCAGACCTTTTGTGTAGCTGTACTTATCAGATATGGCATGTCAAACTATGTAATTCTTTTTTTTTAAGTGCCATTAATCAAACTTTTCCTATCTGTCAAAATGTTTGTGTTTTTCTGTACAAAGTATTAAGGCTCTACATCCTGATGAAGTATGTGTTTGTGTTGAATATTTGGTTTAGCACATTTAAAAAAAAAAAGAAAAATCAAATTAACCTCTTGATCCAATAACAAAAATCTAGAAGTTGATTAATGTGTTAACATGATAATTATAAACAAGATTAAATTAATCCTCATGCATTATCAGTAACATTGTACCCAGATTTAAATTAAAAACTCTCAGATTGGCTTTCTGGGCACATTTTAGTGGCTGCCGGTGTTTTTCTTGTTTCTGAAGATAAAAGATAAGTCAAACACAAAGTCCATTAGAATCTAATAGGGATGACCTGTTTTGTTTGCACCAACAATCAGCAATCACACTGCCAAAACATGCACTCAAAATCCATTATAGAAGATGAAGAAATACACGTTACTTCTCTTGTGGTCGTCACAGCTGAACAGCCTTGAGACATGCATTAGACTTGACTCTCATTTTTTCAAAAACAGAAGCAGTCTCTCACTCTTGAGGAAACGTTATACTGCTTGATTTTGGGCTGTCTCAGTCTAAAGTTCACAAGTGTGAAAGAAACATGATGAAATCAAAAAAACGCTGGACTTAAACCGTGTGTCAACGTCACCGCCTCCACCCAACCTAGGGCTGCATTACATTTCCTGACAGGCTCAGAATTTCAAGACCAAAATCCCTTCATGTGACTGCTGCTGAACGATCAAAGCAGTGTCATAATGTGATGCAACAGAAAGCTTTCAATAGATGGTCACTAGGTCATAATGTAAGTAAGTCCATTTCAGCATTCGCCTGAAAAACAAACAAACATCTACATCCATCAATCAACACACAAGCACTCCAGCAGCATGTGTTAATAAAAGCATGTGCATGTGCAGAGAGCAGCAGCAGTACCAGCAGAGGTGACGTGTGTGTGTGTTTGTGTGTGTGTGTGTGTGTGATGAGATATTATTTACTGTCTCTTCTTCCAGGGGATTTTCAGCCGCTCTAGCTCTGGCGCTATGGCAACAACGGCCGGTCCGGAAGCCATAGTTGTATGTTTCATCACTAAGAGTGCGATAACCCAGTATTTCAGTGGTTTCAGTGTAAAAGAGGGTCTGGGGTGAGAAACTCCTCTGAGAGCTAGAGATCATGGAAGTGCCTTGAAAAAAAAACAAATTGAGAGAAACTCCAGCCGCCCACACAAGGCCACACGTTTGTGAATTTCTGATCTCATTTTCACTCGCTCAACTCTGGATTTATTTTTAAAGCAATTTCTCTGACACAACCTTTCCTTGAAAAATGTTAAATAGCTGGATTTCACAATGTATGTATGCAAAGCACAGACATGAAATGAATTCAAATATTATAGATTTGACTACGAGCTCCTGACCATCACTGTGGTTCACACATAGTCTGCCTTGAAACAACCCCCCCCCCCCTTCCTTCTCCCTCAAACTGTGATTTTCACAGCAAATGTTCCCGCTCAGAAGAGCCTGCCATGTGTGGCGGCTGGGAGAACCGGACAGTTGCTGTGAGGCATGCTGGGAAAAAAAATGAGTAATATTTTCTGATTAACAGACAAGCCCAAGAATCCTAGAACTTGGCGTTTCACTGACAACTTTCTCCTTCTTCCTACATCTCCTAATCTCCACCAGATATATCTGGAAATCCATCAATTTCTATTAGCCATGAAGAATTCTTCAATTAATGGCCTGGATTTCGATAGATACCTTTATCACATTTATCCTGGATAAATTGTGCCTCTTCAACTACGTGAAACTTTTACGAGCCACAATTTCCCTCATAACTTTATATGGGACATTAACCTCAGTCGGTTAAATCAGTCTCTCGTCTCATAAATCACAGGGTATGAGAATGTGTCTTTGTGTGAATATGTTCATGTATAACTGGTTTGAATAAAAGGAACACAGCAGGGAGGACCGTGGGAAACTCTCCTCCTCCTGTGAGCCTTTTTGTTCTGCCAAAAATACTAAAAGCTGAGATTATTCAACTCGTGTGTATGTTTCTTTTTGTAAAAATTACATTTTTATGTGGAGGAACAGTCTACAAGTGTATGTGTTTCTGTGTTAAACAGGGAGGAAGAGATGTTAGATTCCTCATGTCATCCTTAGTCTCAATAGCAGCTGCCTTGTGACCTCCATCCAATTACATTCTAGTGAGAGGTCCTCTTTTGGATGTGTAGAGGAACACAAAACATTACTTAACGTGTCAGGAGAATTACATGATTAATGAAGTGAAGTTGCTGTGCCTTGTGCGTAAATGGCACGGACGATATACACTGATTGGGTTCCTAGAGGTATCGCTCCAGGACATGTAATTAATATTTTTATAAATAATGATGTATTATTTCACCCGCCTACATTCTATCAGCTATTTATCAGAATGATCTTACTTTTTAAAATATTGGTGCAAATGCTCACGTACAGAGAAGAGAATAGGATATAGGATATATGACTAATTGTAAAAATAAAGATCAACCCAATTCCACTATAATCTACACATGGCTTTGTGTCTCTTCTCTCAGTGACAGCACCGATGATGGCGTTAGGTAGCAGTCTTTATTAACACAAAATAGTTTAATACTTTAATACAAGCTTTGCAGCTTCTTCGGTGTCAACTGAGATTTGACGTGTCACTCATGTCTACAGTCTTCTTCTGGCAAAAAAAAACCTCCCCCGGTCCAGCACGCAACTGCAATGTATGAGAGGGAGGGTAATCAGTACAATACAAAACACCTGTTATAATTACCGCTCTCTCCTAACCTCACTCCCCCAAACCCCTCCTCCACTCTGTCTCTCCTGAGACTGCTCTTTAATGAAACTGCCCTCCGCCACAAATGCCTTTCCTCATATTTCTGTCTTTGTGTGCACATGGAACTTTTGCAAAAAAAACAACAGGTAGTTTTTTTTTTTTCTGTTAGCTGAGCTGATTGCTCTCTTGCATTAGTGAGGCTGATGATGGCCTAAATGGTTATGTAGAACATCTTATTATAATTCAGTCCCTTCCAACACTAATAAAACCTCCTACCTCTACATTTTATGCCACTGACAAATCTATCAAGACGAGTGCAGCATTGAGATGTCAACCTGCCATTTGAAGCTTCATCAAATTTAGACGACTGACTGACGTGATGGACAAACAAATAGATGGAGACTGATCCTCTGCTTCCCTTCTGCCGCCTCACTGAAAACCCTTTAGTTCTAAAAATAAGATAGCTATTTTCCAGAGTGACAAATGATTCTTGCAGAGTCAAAGCAAATTAAGGCAATGTTTCGTGCTGACAAAATGATGCCACTTGAGCACAAGGACAGGATTTGTGCACAACAGTAATACTTAATTACAATAATCATCTCAATTCTATTTTTTTATGTTTATTCTATTATTCTTTTATTTGACAGTGAGTGGGCCTCTTAGCTGTGCAAGAGTTTGCTCACATCTGCAAAATCTGCTCTTTGCTTTGGCAGCCCGGCTCGTCGTGTCTGCACTGTAGTGCATCTAAGTCGCTAAGTCGTGTCCGTTTTCAACATGATAAGAAACTTTCTCATATAACAGCTAAACAGCTTTAAAAGGTTTATTCTCCCTGGAGTACATCTTTTGACTTTGAGCTCTTCAGAGAGCTTGTTTCCTTCAGGAACTAACCCTTGGTTATGTTAATAACCGGTTTGGTGGTGTTTGGGGTTGATATTTCTTTGATTCCTGCACCAAGGGTGTGCTAATAAAGCGTTTTGCAGTCTTTTAGTGCAGTTTTCTGGACAGCACTGACTAAATAATGGAGGATGAAACACAGGGAGTCTTAAGTGTAAGACTTAAAACCAGGCTTTCAACAATTCCATCAAAACTGTCATATGGAGGGAAACAACATGTACACAAGACAATTTTGGAGTTGTGTTTTTCCTCATATCTTGTCTGGCCTCTTGTCATCATGTTGAAATAAACTAATCTCTTCTCTGAACTGAGATGAGACTGGTATTAATCTTCTTGACTAAATTCAAGTATGACAGCCAAACAAAAACATGATTCACCTCAAAGAACCATTGATCAGTGAGCTCATTTCTATGCATCAGCATTCATAGAGGGCGGGATGTGAGGCTGATTGACGTGCGCTCATTTCCAGGTGGACAGTGAATAATAAAGTGAACATGACTGTGTGTGCAGTTTTGCATGCACACGGTTTTATAAATCTGTTTTTTGGTGCTCGCCATTTCAGTTGGATCCTATGCACTGTTTTATAAATGATACCCTGGGTGACTTTGCTCTAGTTTAGAGTCAAAACAGAACATAATTATTTTTTCACTCATGGTGAGGAATAGATATTAGTTCAAAGACCATAAAACTTACATGAGACCGAGTGCATTTGGGTGCATCTTTTATAGCTCCCATAAAGTTATGCTCTCTGCCTTGTGTGTGTGTTTGTGTATGTGGGAGACTCAAGGAGAAGGCATGTGTTTGTGTGTGTTGGGAGGAGCTCCAAACGTTCAGAGCTAACAGCCATAGTAATTTCACCGGGCATCTCATAGCAAAGTCTACCGAATATATGGATTATGGATGGAGTTCAGCAAAGGTCAAGTTTACTGCTAAAAGGCCTCCTTTCGGTTGCATGTGCATAAGTGCAGGCAGAGCAGGAACAGTGTTGATGCAGTTAGAACTCAGGCTGCACTTAGCAGCCAACTTTGATTGACCTGAGAAATCCTTAGCATAAATGGTTAAAAGGAGAGACAGACGGGAAAAAACAGAGCTGATGGGAATGAGTCAAACTGAATTATTTAATTCTGTCTGACAAAGTTTCTGTTTGTCTGCAGATTAATACTGACCTCCCCTGAGACAACAGTGCGTATCTCATTTTCTTATGAGCATGGAAAGTTTATAATAGAGTTCTGTTCTGAATATTCAGATATGTTACTAAAAAAAAAAAAATATATATATATATATATGATAATCAATGTCCTCACAGAATGAACAATAACACATAAGAATAAATAATAATAACAATAATAAATTAAAACAAATAATAAATTAAAACAAAGTGGTTTAGAAAAGAGCTTCATTCAACACATGATCTATAGTTTTTGTTTGGTTGTTTGTTTGGTTGTTTTTTGTAACAGTCCTATTTTATTTTTCCTAGATTGTTAAGCTGTTTTGGTGTGTAACAGTCTTTCAGTTGTCACTTTTCTACATTGTTTTGTGAAAAATAATTCATCTTAGATGTATATATTTGTATGTCCATACATATATTTTTTTAATATACTTTTTGTAATGCTCTGGTGATGCAACTGTATTTTATTTGGACATTCAATAAACAAAGTTTGAAAAAAAAAAGAGTTGAGATGCTGTGGATTTTATTTCATTAATTCCTTGAATTGACTGCTGCAGAATTCGATTCATCACATGCACTGTTTGAGTTTTTCAGTGTGACTGAGCGGAAGCTAAAACTGCAAAACTGCTCAGCTCTCTGAAACCAAACGAGCAGTCTGTGCTCTAATGTGAATATGGGCAACAATGGCTGACTCAGCTGTTATGAGAAATTAACGAAGATGTTGGGTAATTCGGTCTGGCAAGGGAGAGAGACATAGAGAGAGAGGGAGGGAGAGAGGAAATGAGGCAAAGGTAAAGGAAGCAGCAGCTGTTTTTCCATATGATCCATGCAGCAGCACACAGCTGTCCTCTCCACCCAACTCTCCTCCCGCCACATCTTTTACTCCTCCCTTCTTTCCTTTCAATAGAACACTGTAAAGCTTTCAGTGTAAGTTTTCAGTAATGAACTGGCAGTTCTGTTACTGTATTTTAGAATTACAGTATGTTCCTAGAAATAAATATTACAGATCATTACTGTATTCTTGTAAATTTACAACAAAATACTCATCACACTTCTGTCAGTAAATTATTTACGGTAAACTGACTTTGTGTATTTATTGATAATTAAAGAATGTGACTGTAATACTACTATTATAATGGTAAATGGATTGCATATGTAGCACCTTTCTGGTCTGACTCAAAGCCCCTTACACAAGCAAGCATTCACCCATTCACACTCAGCTGTTACCATGCAAACCTGGCTCTATACCAGCTCATCAGGAGTCATAACCATTCACACAATCGTCACAGTCAATCCCACACGAATGTAACATGTAGACTGCAAGGTTGCAGGGGCCAGGTGGATGACTGCTCTACCTCCTAAAAGCAATACCTATAAAAAATAATAAATGATTAAAAAAAATACAAATATGCTTTGACAGGGATAATGGTGTGCCATTTTCTATCATTTTGACACTTTGAAGGAGAAAATTTGAGTCCAATGACACAGATGACCCTGCTACTGGTAAAACTCAATTTGTGCTGATGTGGATAGTCCTTAACCTCTATCACAGCAGAATAATAGCAAATAGCATTAGGGTGAGAAGTCAAGCGCTTGGCCAGTCAGTTGTCCATAAGTTGTTCAGGGTGGCTGGTTCGACGTACAGCTCCCCTCGATTTTCGCTACGTTTGTTTGCTTGCAAATCGTGCTAATTGTTCGATATTGTTTATCTTTGGGGCATTCTTTTTCTTAATTCTTGGGGTTTGGGCTAGGTATAGGTTTATAGTTGTACTGATTAATTCCACACCCACATAGGATCACTTTCGTTAGTAGGTTTAGGGGTACTGTTTTCTCGTTTTATTATATTGTTTGATTTAAACAACATCTGGTTGCCATTCCCCCTCCTCTTATTAAGTCTGCCTCACCAAATGAGATTGTCCTTGTTAATCACTTTAATAAATAACTTTGTTTCCCCAACAACAACTGGTTTTATGTTGCTTCCCTTTCCCCTTTACGAGCTGGGTCATAACAAAGATGCATTACCACAAATAAGGCTTGTTCCTTTCTCTGCCACACAGATCAAACCCACTCCACACACACACACACACACACACACATCTCCCTCTCAAGATGTGGGCAAGAGTGTTGTGCTCTATCTCTATCATGCTGGACAGCTCCCTACTTTGTCAGTAATGTTTATGATACTCCTGAGAGGAGAGTTGGCAGAGGTCATTCTGAGAGTGAGAGCAGTAAATATTCAATAGGTGAACTATGGTTGAGAAGGGCAGCAATGCCCAGATGCGTTTATTGAAGGTATGGACTCAAGGACAGTCTTATGCATGAATAGCACACAAACACACAAATGAAAAGCTTGTGTATTTATCACAAATGTGAAACATTATATCCATGTGTTTCCAGACTCATACATGCAGTGAAAACTTTGACGTATTGTAATGAAAGGTAAGATTAGTTCCTATCGATATATTTGTCAAGGGGCAAACTTCACAAGAACCAAATGCAAAACACAGACTCAGATAAAGGTTTCAGTGGTTTATTTGTAAGATAAAAGATAAGATAAGATATCCCTTTATTAGTCCCACAGTGGGGAAATTTACAAGCGAAGAGAGTCAAGGAGGTGATGGTTGCTGGATGGATCCTGAGACTGGGCTGAGATTGGCTTGAAATCTGGGCAGACTGGCTGGCTGATGTGATGACGGTAGGCTGCAAGTCTGAGTGAATCCACGATCTGAGGCACAGGAAAAAAAGTGATGAGCATTGGCAAAAATATCACCCAGAAAACAGACCAGAATGACCGGACACAGTTCTATCACTGAGGTGGCAGACTGATGGAGCTAGAAGCCTGGCTTGTATAGAACAGGGCTTGATTACAGATAAGGGGTAGCTGTGGAGATACCAGTCCACACCACCGGATGCAGCCAATCCCAGGGATACACAGAGGCTCAGAGGAAAAGGGGAAGAGGAGAGAGAGAGGGAGAAAGAGAGAGAAGAAAAGCCCTCAAGGAGGAGGCACCATGACAAAACTGATATATATTGGATGATCCCAATGAATAATTTCAAATGAGAAACATGCTCTCATAAGATCACATAGGTCTATTAGAGACCTCCATGCAGACATAATGTAGCTTACCCTCACTCTTTGTGTCCTATTGGTTAAAAAGGTCATAAGACGATAGCTCAAACCAAACTGTTGTAAAACCCTCCAGGTTAAATTATGGGGTTGAATCATTCTAAAAGCCGAGGGGAAAAAATCAACAAATAAAACTTTACTCAAAGACCCATTTCAGGCTAACAAGTGAAACAAAGCATTGTCTTTTCATCTGTGTGGCCTATAAGCAAACTGCATTGGATCAAATATATGCTCAATATTCCTTGATATTTCAGACTTTGGAAATATTTTAAAAGGTTTTCATTAAAATAGATGGAAGAGCAATCAGTCTAAAATCATTAAAGGTGTTAGGACAGCTGGATTTGGGGAAAAGGACTACCACAGTATCCCTCCAGAATTGAGCGACTTGCAGTGCCTGTGAAGACTTATTAACAATGTAGTGAAATACAGGACTTTTGAAGAAAATTGCAGTAAATAGGCACAGATGTTGTCAGGTCCATTGCTCATATTTACTTTTACTGAAAGGATAGACTTTTCAGCATCCTTTTGGTCTATGTAAAAGCACTGATAATCTCAAAGTGTGTGCATCGAGTTTCTGAATGTCATCACTAAAATCAAAAGTACCAAAATGAATAGAAAACAAGACTGTTTAAACATGTCCCAGTCAGTGCAATCATAGCATTCCTGCAGGCAGAGCAGAGACTAACCCTAACCCTCTTCTGTCCAGTCTTTTGTCCTTTGTGCTTTTTCTCTTTGAAGCAGTTTTCTATTTGAGTGGATGCACAGAGTTATGATCTGCATAACCAACACAGGCACTGGAAGTGGATTGGACTCATATGCACCCTTAACTGATCCATAACAAAGATTAATTGTCTTATCCCGCTTGGTTGGACAGGAGACATATTGATAGAAGTTTGTTAAAATCAGCCAGTATGGAGTTCAGTGCATCAGGTGAAATCGACTACAGTTTTTGCACTATGCCAAAGATAGTGCTGGAGGCTGAGGTGGCATTTGCCTTCGGGTGAATGTAGACTGCTGTCATGAACAGCTGTGGAAACTTGCGGGGCAGGCAAAAAGGATGCATCAATACAGATAAAAGCCCCATATCTGGTGTACAGATACTTTCTCTGACAGTGAGACTTAAGAGTATTGTTTATAAAATCTTATCCCACCACCTTGAGTTTTCTTTGTCACTTTTGTCTTCCGATCAGATGAAATGGAGCTCCAAAACCATTCATGAACAGATCGATGTCCTGGTGACACTTGGCGAGACATTTCTCAGTCAAGGCCATGATGCAGCAGTCTTAGAAGTCCCTCTGGAAATAGACTTCGACCACTTTGTTCCTCAGGGACTGGATGTTCCCCATGATCGCTGAAGACGGAGGAATCTATTTGAGCCGCTGTTTCCTCAGGCGTAGTCTGACGCCTCCTTCCTCCCCATCTTTTCCCTTGTTCATCCACAAGTTAAAGTTAAACTCGCAAAATTGACACCCAGCAGCACGTCTCTGGTTTACTGTGTCCAGTTCCAGTTCACGGCTCCGTTGACATCATCAGCAATATTATTTACTGTGCAATGTAATACGATTTTGTGTGGCACTCTGTGACCTGTTTGGCAACAAGAAGCACTTGTTCTGTGGTATCTTACACAAGCAGTGAGTCATTGCCAGGGTGCACATGGCTGTTGCTCTAGCATTGGGGTCTGAGTGACATGGGCACTATCAAGGAGTTAGAAGCCATAGTCATGTTACAGATCCCATCTGGACAGGGACACACAAGAGGAATGAGAAAGTCGAGAAGAGGATGAGATTCAAAATTCAATTTTATCAATTGTTATTCAAGTGCTATTAAAAGATATGCAATTATTTACGTGGGTTGGGTCAGAACCGGAAATACAGTTTGAAGATGTTAGATATCCCCTCAAAAAGAATGGTTTAAATGAACATTTTAAAAAGGGTTATCTAAGACCTAAATCGTCAGTGTGAAAAGTTATTGACTAGGTTTTGACTAGGTCACTCCAAATCTTCCAAATGTATTCCTTTTGAGACCTACTTGCCAACTTCATACTTCTGAAAATGGTCTATTTAAGTGGCGAGTAAAGTGAAGAGTGTTAATTGGTATAGTATTCCGAGTTGGGTGTGTTGCCTTTGTTTTTTGTTAAATTTTGTCTCAAGATCTGACACAATTTAATGTGAGATACACACAAAAATAGAACAAAATCAAAAACAGGTCCAACACTTTTTCACACTCAGCTGACACACAATCAGGCTCATGGTTCTCTGCCAAGTCCTAGAAGATTCCCATTGATAAAAATCCTCTTGTAAAAGATGAACACACCATACATCAACCAGCAGTTCCTTATCATGATGTGGAGTTCATTTCACAGCTCTAGGAACTCCTACAACAGTCCAATCATACAACCTTCCAACCAGCATGCTGATTGTAAAGCAGTTTTACATTGTCTCTCATTCTGCTAGTTTATATTCTAAAATTCTAATTCCACTAACACCAGCATCCCTTGCTCAGACCTACTCATTAAAAGTTGCCAGGGCCTGATATGCTAATGTTCCCAACAAGAGCGTCAGAGGCCTTTTAACTGCTTACAACCCTGTCAGCTTTTCTGCTGACTGTGGGAGGAGTGATATGGTGCAACATGAAGGTTTACGACTCATCCATAACGCAGTATTACAACACAAGGATTGATAAGAGGATGTATGAAAGCAGGGTTTAACAGTAGACGGACTTCTGTCCTGCTGGTAGAACGATGCTGCTTTGGACTAGTAAAGCGGTCAGAAGGATGGCCCACTTGAGAAGGGGCCAGACATAGTTTTCAGGCTACTATTCCTCACCCAGTGACGCTGTGATCTTCCCACTCGCTTTCTTACATCTTTTCAACAAATAGAATTATGTGCCAGCAAAGCTGCCCCGCTTCTTTGAATTGCAAAGCAAGGGAAAGCATCAGTTGCTTTTTGGGTGAAAGTGATAAATCGGTCTTCACAACTTTTGGGCCACTTGTCATCAATAAGGTCATGTGTCCAATGTCCTTATTAGAATTTAACCTACTTATTCAACAATATTCTGTTTCATTTGAGTCAATTTTAGCCAGTTTTAGATGACCAGAAATCTGGGCATTTATAGTCTGATCTTAATCAAAGAAAACAAGTATTTTAGTCTAGTTTTAGTCCATGAAAAGTGTTGCCATTATAGTCTTTTCTAGAACATTAGATTATTATTAACATTTCAGAGAATCAACTCAACCAAAACACTATATTTTTGTCTTTTTACACTATTTGACTTATTTCACATAAGATCTATCTTATCATTATCTGAAATAAGGTAGGTTAAGACTGCAGCTTTGCAGGAAGTGTCTGGTCTAATGACAATCAATTTAATGAATACATCCAGACAAAGAACATGTTCTGATTTGCATATTTATTTTGAACCATGCCCGGCTCGAAGCAGGCGAGCCAGGCTTCTTGCCCATTTAAAGTTTTAGAATAGTTTGAGATTGTTTCAGCCCCAAGAACTCTGATCATTTGTGTTACCAGATAAAACTGAGACTCTGAGCGCCAGATATCCTGAGGGAAATTTTGGAGGAAACCAGGTACTAGATGGTTCGATCAGTCTTTCGCCCCTATACAGTACCCAGAACGACTGATTTGCACATCAGCAGCACTTCAGGCCTGAAACAGTTTCCCCTGGCTTCGCCTTGCCCAGGTATAGGTCATCATCTGTCGGGTCCTATCATACATGCTCTCTATGCACCTCTATGACAGAGTGGACGAGATGGGCCGGAGGTGGAGCACAGGAAATGAAACTGCTGCACACACAGCACAAATAATGTGAGATGGACAAAATAATAATTTTAACTACATTTTAGTCCTGTTTTTTTTTCCATCAAAGATATCAGATGTTGATTTAGTCTCAGTTAGTGTATAAAGATGTCGGTGGTGTCTCTCGCAGTTGACAAACACTTTTGTCATATAATTATCATTTATATCATTTATATGAGTTGCATAGGTGTCTTTTTTGTCTTTTAATGCATTTGTACAAACTTGTCCTCGGTCAAGTTTGAAAGTTCATTCTTGATCAAGGATACAACAGTGAAAAAAAGCAATTAAATTCCACTTAGCACTAGCTTTAATGGAGCTTTCAACTCCCATTTTATATTTAATACCTGTTTACTTTGTTTAATGGTTGGTGACACTCATAACATATTAATCAAACATCAAGACTGCTGAGAAAAATCAATCTACTGAATAAGACTGTGAGATATGGGTAAAAATGAACAAAACGGCTGTAGGTGGACCGTGATTTAAAATTATTAATCAGACTTGTTCACGGCCATTTGCAGAATTTACTCCCATGTGGTGTTAATCATCTCTGTAATCCAGTGTACAATTATTCAAAGAACATTTGCTTTCCAGTTGATTAAATCAACACCAATTAATGTTTTATGTGTGGCTCAGAGAATAAATAAAATGTGTATTTGTTTTCAAAGATGGTCGACTCTCCGTGTCTTTGTCGAAACGTTCATCTAATGGTGACTCCGTAATTTGTTTTCCTGATGAGAGACATCTTATCTAATTAGTCTCAGCTGGTCGCCACTGGTTGAGTTTGGTTTGTCAGTTCAATAGGCATATTCAACATGTACCATGCTGTTCCACAATTTCCTTTGTGTGGGCCATGAATGATTCTGTACTGAGTCATGGCTTTGACACGGAAGAAGTCATTAAGAGAGCTAAAATTATATCAACCAGGCATAGAGACAATGAGTCATTGCAGAGGGTGTGAGCACCTGTGGATGGCCCATTAACAGCCAAGGAGAAAGTAAAGGAGACGGGGAGGCAGAACGGAGGGAAACGTGGATTACAATAAGGCAAGCAGCACCATGTGCCACCATGGAGTTATCATTAAACAGTGAGCTGCTGATATTTAAGCAACGGGACTCATTCATTCACCTTCTATAACCACTTATACTGTGTAGGGCTGGAGCCTATCCCAGCTGACTTTGGGCGGGACACAGGGTTCACCCTGGACAAGTCACCAGTTCATCACAGGGCCACATAGAATGACAAATAACCATTCAAACTCACGGTCAATTTAGAGTCACCAATTCGCCTATACTGAAAGTTTTTGGTAGTGGGAGGAAGCCAGAGTATCAGACAGTACCCACACAGACATGGGGAGAACATGCAAAATCCACACAGAAAAGTCCCGGGTCCTCAGGTGGATTTGAACCCAGGACCTTCTTTTTGTGAGGCAGCGCTACCCACTGTGCCGCCAGCATCTACTGACAGGCTATTTAAGAGCCACGATTGGCACCATTGATTCAAATCTCCTTCCTATAAAAGATATCAAAAAGTAAACCAGACTAGAGGAGCAGGCAAATTAATTAGGACAACAACAACTTCGTGAGCAGAACATATCAGGCTTTGACTTTTTTTTCTCTCTGATCTTGCTCATTGTGCTTTAATAGACCCAACTCGTGCTTCTCCCCCATTTAGCCAACCTTAGACAGAAAATGGTTATGGTAGCTTCACACGACACAACTCAAAGAGACAACCCACATTCACCTGCATAGAGAGAAATGGACATCAAGCTGTTGATTTCAAACTGTTTTCAGAATCTTATATATTGATATGAAAAACAAAGAGGGAAAAAGGGAAGTCACTTGAGTCAGCAGCGGCTGACGTTGAGGACTACAAAACTGAAGAAAACAAATGGTGATGTGGAGTTAGAAGGTATTGAAATTTACAGACTTCTGTCACCTTCTAATTAAAGCTGTCAATGACACCTTGTCATGTTAAACCTAAATAAAGCAGAACCTTGTGAATTATTTTTAGAATTATAACACTTTGTAGATTATTAATTGGAATGACAGTCTAACAAAGCTTAATGGGCTTTAAGCTTCCAGAACTCTTTCAGTCACCTTGATAACGACAGTGTGAGATTGAAACCAGACAAATTCATAACCAATGTGTCCGACCAAACGAAGGCTTTCATATTAAAAGCTTTTCTCTTTTATCTCTACCAAAGAGTGCTTGAAGAACAATTTCTTTATTGTGACTCAATAGTTTGTCTGCAAAACTGAGCATGAATACAGATGTATAATACAAAGCTCAGAGCATACAGTACATTTTCACTAAACATTTAATGATGAATGAGAAGCCATCCCTTCGCCTGTAGTGCCAAATTTGATTACCAGGGACATATTCTTCAGTGCTTGTCATTTTCCCTGTGCCTTTTTATGATTTACATTTCCTGTTGTGTCAGAAATTGTAAAATGCCAAGTTATGGCCTGAGTCTAATTGCTTGTATTGACAGATCTGGTGAAAATTCAGCAGCATTTTCAGCCTACTGTCACTATTATACAGTGAATAATGTTTTGCTAATGAAGCAAGTCCAGGACCTTAGTGAGATAGAAATTGTTTTTCTTTGCCTTGTTTCTTGGGTATAATACTGTAGGTCAGTTTGTGGTTTGTCTGAGGTGGTAGTGGAATTAAATTACATTTGATTTCTCTCCTTCACATCTTAAATTTTATTCTTATTTTAAGGTCAAAGTGTGCTCTCTGCTATGCTGTAATTTTAGTAAGTTTGATCTGAACCTCGTGGCCAATTGCCTTAAATCCACTCTTTGCATTGTGGGGCAGGAAGTGGAGGTTGCATTAATTAATGAGCAGTTTCAGTAAAAGATATGCCTTTATTTCTGATTACTATTCATGCTCACAGCATGTGTTATGTGTCTTTGAATGTATGACCCTACCAAAGCTAAAATTAATGTTAAAAATGAGGGAAATTGTTCTTAAACAAACCTTCAGCCCATCTGTCTCTTTCTCTCCTAATTGGCAAAAGAAAATTAATGCAATATCACGACCCTTAAAACTGTTTCCCCAGCATTTAGCACACGTTGGTTATTATGTTGTCTATATTTTAATAATTGATATTGACTGGCTTTTGATCCCTTTTGAAAGGACACCGTCTAGTTAAAGTGGATTTGTCGATGGAAGGTTGATTCCACCCATGCCCTAGAGTCGTGAGCTTGTGAACTCTGTGGATTGATTTCAAACCAATGCTTTAATGATTTCCTAGACTCTCCTGATTGGCCTTTAGCTCCACTAAACGCTCCCTCAGCAGGGTTGGGGGTGGGATGGTACAGCAGTGATAAATGTGTGAAGCGTAAAGTATTTAAAACAAAGTAACAGACATACATAATTCATCAAATACTCATTCTAATAGAAAAGAAAATGTATATGTATGTATTTGTTTGCCTACATTAATTGTGTGTAGTAGTTTATTCAGTATTAGTTAATCTAGGTATGATATATGTAAGGCGACATCTGATTATTTATATAGAAAGAAAAACTTCACCGTCTGTTCACACAAGTTCATCCTTTATCATGGAAAACACACAGCAGGTAATAAAATGCATGGAGTGCAAAACTGGTTTTTTGACAACATCAGCACAACCACACAAGTAAATCTACATCAGCACAAAACCTGGATCATCCCAACCAAGAGCAATCTATCATACATTTAACTGGATCTTGAAAAAAATTGTAATGAAAGAGTGAATACATGTCCTCACACCAACCAGGTCTCATAAAACTGTTTTGTATTACAATTCAGTGTTCACAAAAGTGCAGCAAAACATGTAGAGTCTGTGGTCTGGATCCTGTCTCCTACTACTGTAGTTGTCAGTCAATATTGATCAAGTCAACAATCTGAAGATGACACATCCCTCTGACCCAGTCCTTTGGTGAACCTGGAGTAGTATATATTGTTATGGACATATGCTATGGAGAAGATGCGCAACCTTCAGAGTCCCCTTGAAATAATCTTTCCATGGAAAACTCAAAAATAGGATTTGTAGAAAAATCCAAATATGAAAAGGCACAACTACATATCATGATTAATCTATGTGTAAAGAAATGCCTAAATAAATAACTTCCTTGGTGCACAAACAAAACACAAAGACAACATTGTAAAGATGTTACATCTTCCCTTATCCGCTGTTTCAACTTCTTACTTACACTACAATAAAACCAACGAGGCTCAAATAATTAGAGCAGTATTGCACAAGACATGCAATTCATCTTTAGAAAATACAACAGTAATAGTTACAACAGTAATAAGCAGCCCAAGAAACAGACACACACACATAAAACAGGCATTGCACATGGTGGCACAACAAAAATCACAAAGAATAATGCTGTGTGAATATTCCGATCTGTTTTGACCACTGGAATATTTCTTTGTGCACAGAAATTCAGCCATGGGGAATAATTTTCTGAAAGGCTCAATTCTAGTCCAGGTTGATAACTATAATTATAACTATAAAGTTAATATATAACATATATATGTGTCTGTGTGTGTGTGTGTCTCAGAGTGAGTGGAAGAGAGAAAGATAATAGAAAAATAGAGACCAGGAGACAGAAATTGAAAGGCCTGGGTTCTCATACATCCTCCAGCTCTGCACTTCAATCAGCAGTGCATTATGTGGTTCTAGATGGACACGATTGATCCTTTCTCCTTCTACCCTTGAGGGTCTACTGCCAGCAAATGTGTCCTCAGCCCCTACAATTAATCTAATCAGCCTTAATAAAAGCATCCATTACTGAGACATCAGCATTGACAGGCGAGAGCAGAATGTATAATGATGAATAATCAAACACAGGAAAATACTGATTGGTCTGCTGATCCGAACAACCTTCAGCGCCTCCACATTACTGACCATGTATTCTTCAAATGAGCTCTTCCTTATCAGCTTTCTCTCAAAGTGAACTGTTGCTCTGGAAACCAGTTTTTTTTTTTTATTATCTTAATCATCCCATGCTTGTTCTCACCAAATGGGGAATAAATAACAATCCAGTGTCTTAAGTTGTTTCACGCTGTCACAACAGATTTTGTGCTTCTTGCGCTCTAATTTAATGCTCTACACAACAAGCTTGTGACAAGCTCTTTATTGTAGCGAAAAAATGTCGCTTGACGCAGTACAACATAATAAGAAAAAATAAGTCCACATATGGAAAGGACTGCATCGGTGGATGAGTCAAGAACTGTCATGAAGAAAAAGGGGTTCCCAAAGTGGGGGTCGTTTAGGCCTTGATGAAGGAACTTAGTCACTGCCTGCTGCAGTAGAAATGCTCAAGGCTCAAAAGTAGAACACTTGGCTGCCCAGTGTTTAAATATTTATGAGGTTAAATGAGATAATCATGAGAAGCAGGGTTGTAGATCTGACAAAATGTAAGGTAACTGCTATGGAATAGTTTTACGTGTACTTTTATTTTATTTCAATTACTTTTTAAGCTGAGTGGAACAACATTTGATCCCACCGCTCTTTTGAATCTCATTTGAAACCAGCTTAGCAGGTCGACGGATCTGAAAGCTGTGAACCCTTCGTTATTTTTGAAGGGTAGGTGAAGATGGAAATCATGACATGGTTTAAGTACAGTCTGGTGACAATTACACGAAGGAAAGAAGATGATATATTGCACATTGTATGCACTTATCGTCTATGTGTAATATAAACAACAGGCTGGCATTTCTGTCTTCCAGAGCGGTCTTCATTGGCAAAATTGCTTTCCTTTAAGAAAATCAAAAGGTCATTAGCATGTTTTCATGTCACTTCTGATATATAATCAATACTATATTGCAAAAATTAAAACAACATTTTGGGTTCCATTCTCTCCTATTCATTTGAAGACTCTTTCGGAAGTGCCCTCTAGATGAATTTCAGACAATTTTGGTACAAGGCATTAACAGGAAGTGTTTGTAGGAGGGCTGTGGTAAAACCTTTAAATATTCTAAATATCACTTTTGAGCGCAAGATTATAAGAGCCTGTCATACAGTCTGCACACAGTGGCCTATTCACAGGCTTGTATGGGATTATTTGGTCACAGAGCTGTTTTGTAATTACGCAGAGAAGCTCTTAGGTCCTGGAGCTGCTCAGCATCCATGATGCCCAGGAGCAGCAGGAACAGGAAGAACAGGCTGGTTAGCAACTTCCTGCCCCTGTTACGAAGCTCTAAGTCCCCCTCCTGTTCTCCGGCTGCCCTTTGACAAGCAGGGATAGTAATCAAAAAAGAAAACAAGGGTGTAGCTGGTTACATATCACCTGAATACAGTAAACTTTATTGTCTCCATGTTGTCTCCAATCATTGAGAGGACATCCATACAGTAAAGTGGTGGACACATACACCAGAGCCGCCTCTATTTTCTGAGAATGCTGAGTTCCTTCAACATCTGCGGGACAATGCTGTGGATGTTTTGCAAGTAGGCCTATGTGATGATCAGTGTGTGGGTCTGTGTGCTTTTGTATGCTGGGGCAGCAGGCAGAGAGTGGCTGATGTCTACAGGCTCAACAAACTGATGCAAACCCACTCTATAACGTGGTTGTCAGCCACAGGAGTGTGTTCAGTGAAAGATTGATCCCACTGAGATGCATCACAGAGTGCTACAGGAGGTCATTCCTGCCTGTGGCCATCAAGATCGATAACTCCTCGGTGTGAGTGTCAGGCACTGTGAGGCAGGGCTCACCTTAAACACTTTTCAGCGACAGTATGTGCAATAATTTATCCATTGCTGCAACATTACATGATGGATTTGCAATAACTATTTATGCTGCTATTATTATTGTGCCAACATGGCATTTCTGCCTCTTATTGTTCACTCTGCTACTTTTCTGCTACCATAACCCATATTCATTGCAGTTTATGTTATATCTTATTTCAATTAATTTACCTTATTTCTGATTATTTTATTGCTATTTCTATATTTGTCACTCTTCTCTTTCCCTCGTATGCTTAATATGAGCATAATTTCTGATTCTGATTTGATTTATGCAGATTTCATTTGCTTGACTTAACATGAACCCCAGGGGTTGTTTTGTTTGTTTGTTTGCTCTTTGTTTTTGTTTTTTTCCCACAGAAAGATGATGGACAAGCAAAAATTCATTTATTCTAAGTCAATAAGAAATTCCTTCAACTCATCTCACAAGAACAGCCTGAGCATATGGTACATCAAATACTAATCCAATCCTGCAGAAGAGCAATGAAATTGGTTTTAGTATACCTATTAAGATTGTTACAGTTCAGTATAAGAAGATATTGCATGATGAAGCAATCATATAGCAATCACTTGAAACTGAACGACTGGAAACGCAACTACATAAAAAATCCTGTTGGTTTTCATAATCGGGATAAAATATTCAGAATCAGGAGGATTCTGAATAAAAAAAATGTATGCAAGTTATTGCAATATATATGTGGTCTAAATATCAAACTGTACCATGAAGTTGAATTTTCAGATAGCTATTTCTAATCAATTGAAATTTAAATACATGACACTTTGAACATTAGCAGGAAACAGCTATTTGCTATGTAAAGATATAAAAGGGTAATAGCATCCTGAACAGAGAGAATGATGTCACTCTCTCTCTCTCCCTCTGTGTGTGTTGTGATCTGAGCTTCTCTCTTCTTTGTTCTGTGATCCAGTCTGATTATGTGTGCATGTTCGTGCATGTGAGCAAATCTCTGTCCTCCTTGCATCTGTTTACAACATCGGCTTGCTAAGGAAACGTTCTCATTTCACTGCCAAATAGCACACGTAAATATGTTTCATAACATTTCAAACTAAAAATAGGCTACGCAGTAACACAATCTTGATTTACATTTAATCAGCACCGACTAGTTTGAGAGTTTGATTTCAGTTTGGTGAACTAGAAGGAGAGTACAAAACAATCTGTCTCATTTTACAGTCAAACAGGACACTGGAATATGGTTCCGGTAACATTTAAAGCACGAAATGGGCTTTAACATAATGCTGATTCCTATTTGATCGGAGTTTCATGAGCAGTATGTTCATTTTTTTTTTTCCTGAACTTTTTCGAGTGAATCCAGTGAACATTTGTTTTGTCTGAGATGGCAGTGCTCTTGTGCGATATCTGATGGCAGTGGATGATGTATCCTTTAAAAACAGAATCATGTGATTCATCTGGCTCATCTATTATACAGTGAAAATGACTTGAGGAGTCATCAGAGCAGTGTGACAATGTGCTGGTCGATGCCTTCAAGGACATCCTGCTCCAGTCGGTCAGTGAGTCAGTCAGTCAGTCAGTCATGAAGATGAAATGCATTTGAGCAAACAAAGAAAGCCCCTTTTGGCTGAAACAAACAAAAAAAAGTCTGAAAGGGGCAAAAACAAACTTTTAACAGCCACAATAAAGATAAAGTCAAAAGAATAACAGCTGTCAAAAATCTGCTGTAGAGGGCTGTCAGTCAAGACAATCCCTCTGAGACATGCAGCAGACACAATACTCTGCTGACGTCTTGTCACTCAGACACATACAATAAGCTCCTGATTCTAGGCTATGTGGTAAACATAACAACAAAACAGGTAAACGGGATGACCAAAGCCCCACTTTTAAAATGCATTCCTTTACAAGATTAAGAAGAAAAAGAAGTTAAAACATGCATCAATTTTTTCCCACTTATGTTTGAATGCTTTCATTTTTTTTAACATCATCAAACCACCCTTACGAATTACAAATTGAGAGGAGGGTTTTCTCCAACTTTTAGATGCTCTGGTGATGTGTCTTCCTACACGCAAATACAAAATGGATTTAATGAGTTGTGGGAATACTGCATATGGGAGATATGAACAAGCAGACATGAGGAACGCCTTGATGTGGGCCATTACCCCTGTCAGATCACTAGATTCATGCTGATTTCCATGTTAAAAGGCAAGAGACGCAGACATCATTACAAATGCCTCTTCAGCGCAGTTAATGGACTATTTAGCGCAAGTCTCAAAATCAAAGCTGCTTATGCCTACTTTTAAAATAAGTCTAAACTTTTGACACATTACAGCATAAATTATCCAAAAGGCTCCACACTGACCAGTAAAGTCTCCTTCTAAGGGAGCGTCTGGGGAGAGATGAGATGTGGGTTTATGGTCAGGGACATTTTTTCCACACCCTCGCACTTTGTTTCCCCGTCACCTCCACCTCTCGTCTTCAAAGAGAAGCCAGGGAGATGCTCTCTTCAAAGTCGTGTGTTATATGATACAGAGAAGGCCAGCGCTTTTAAAATCGGGCAATTATGGCAACTTCACTCTTGTTTCTGAAAATAAGCCGCAGGAACACTCAGAGAGGACCACATAAACACGTGTGCAAGTAGATGATGGATGTGTTATGTAAATGTACCACACACACACACACACACACACACACACCATCACTGATGTGGCAGTCCACCGCCCACTGCTGCAAAATTTCAGTGATTGCATCATTAATGCTTTCTCAAGTACATAATATTGCTAGCAAGCTGATTTTCTCTCAGTTGGTATGTCCATAGATAATTGATGCATGACCCTCAGCAACAAACTAAAACCTTAACACTCACCTCTTGATCCACCTTTCTATCAGACGACTCTATCGCTAAATACCTACTCACTGCTTCAGTTGTCATTAAGACGAATGAATGTTAATGGTTCATTCCAGAGCAAATGGTGATACAGGGGCTGAGCAGTATTTATAATTTCTCCCTGCACTCCATCCTCCAAATTACCTTCAATTAAACGTCATAGCTTTACTCTGAAACTTTAATTGCTTAACTGACCAAGCTAAATTAATTTGTATAACAACATAAGAAAGTTCTTATAATGTCAGTATAATGGGAGATTATGAAGAGAAGAAGAGAGAGAGAGAAAACACTGTATAAAACAATCAGAAATAAACCTTGGGTCGCCCATCCAGTCCATGGACTGATTCCCAGGTGATTGCGAAGTGTAGTTAAATACAATGAATTTGTATTCTATCATCTATGGTCATTCCTCTGTGAATGCTTGGCTTTATCGTGAGGGAGACAACTTGAAAAACCAAGCAATAATAAATCACTATGAAGTTTTGGCAGTGCATTCTTGGTACAGTACCAGCTAGCCAACAAGGGAACCCCTATCTCTACTCACCTTCTCATTTCCATTTGGACTGGGAGGAGGAATGTTTTCCTTGAGCTCAAATTCAAAGTCCATCTGTCTGATCTGTAATGCTACTGTGGCCTTTCCAAGGAAAGGAAATTTGGAGTGAATCAGTGCTGCAAGATGGACTTCACTGGTAGAACAGCTCTAAAAAGGTGCAAGGTCTCAATTAGACCAATTCTTACCAGAGCCAACACCAAAGGTAAGGCTGCAACGATGGCATCTTATCGTGTTAAAGATGCGATAAGATAAGTCAGTATTATATAGCATGTCGAGGCTCAAGTTCGCTGCTCAGTAACTTCAAGCGTATTACAGATATTATGGCTGTACTTGCAATTATCCCGGAATACTGTTACATAACAACGCGAGGGAATGGCAGAGGATCTCAAGAGGCATCTAAAAAAGAACACTGACATGCATGTTAATGTTTTTCCCTCCGATTCGATAATTCAACTGATGTGATGCTTGTGGCACAATAATAATTTTTTATCCAAACGTTTTATGGAGATGAGTGCAAATGAAGAGCTACTCACCATCTTGACATTGCCATGCCAGCAGGTATTGTGCATTCAGTGTTTCTGATAGATATCACTGACCTGCTCTGTGAGTTTACTTTAGAGATGAAGGATAAACATATAATCAACATGTTCTGTGAATGCATTTAAAAGCTAGCTACAGCCTTTGTCAAATAGGCTAAAAACTCTGACCTGTTAAACTTTTTCTTAATAACCAGGACAAAGACATTGTGCAGCTTGACAGGGTACATTATGAAGGGCACTGACTTTGCATGAATTGAACCTGATGTGAGCATCTCTGTGTTTTCCATTAAATGCAGATATTGATGTGAATTGCATTGCACCAAATAGTATCACTGATATTCTGATAGCTCTGCTCAAATGAAAATCATCAAGTGAGAGTATGGATCCACAATGACAGTCTGCCTAAGGCTTGCAATCAGCTCCTACTGACCTGGCTAGGACTGCTTCCTCGAGCGCCAGTAGTCCCACTGACAAAGTTTTTGCTTTCTGGAACATTTCAGTTATTAGCCATCAACTTTATTGCATTTTCAATATTCGATTTTAATTTTTTAAAGCAATGCAGGATAAATGTTTGGAGAGGGTAAAAGGGCAGACAATCTGCACAGCCTCAACTTCTGATAGCATTAAAACTGGTGCACAGATTCTAATTGAGCGGCACAGGATCTATGATTACAGAGAAATCTTAGAAATGAGTTGCGTGTAAAAGTTAGTGATTGCTTATCCTAATTTCACATGTCAAGGGTATCTGCAATGAACTTATGTTTATTACTTTATTATTAATGTTACGGTTTTCCATTATTTCCGTGTGGATTCCTTTCAAGAGGGTTTGGCTTTAAAAAAAAAAACAGAAACAAAAAACGGAGGCTCCTTTTCTCCGAACCATTCACCACTTTAATCAAACATGAGGGAGACCAAGCAAATAAATGACTCATTATTGTAATCAGAAGCATCATTTTATTTCTCAAGACAAATATTATCATTTCTGCAAAAGATTTGTGTGCAAACAGAGTTAAACATGATATTATCCCTTGGTTTTAAGTGGCGAGTTGTAAAAACAGGATTAAATTCATGCCCCTGATGAAAGCATTAAATTGTCTTCTTATGAAATATTTCAAAAACAATAATGAACCATTTAAAGATATGTGTGGAAAAATGTACAAAATACAGTAAAACACCATTTGTTACCAGTTACAATTGATTATTAGGTACATTAATGAAATATTATGTGCAACAAAATCATTTGGTTATTGGCTATGATTAAAAACTTACTCATGTTTCATAATGGATTGTAGCTCTGACACACACTGACACTTGCCCTATCTCTTTTTGTTCCTTGTAGTGTCTTAGGGTGTTTTCTAGTTTTGACATCAGTGGCATATGGATATCACCTTCTGTTGACAACTGGGTATCTGATGAGTGGTAGGGCATAAGGCTTGAGTCTGATTCCTATCACTGAGCTGGCCTCTAAGCACCGATCTTACCCTCCTTGCATCCTTGTCATGGTCTCATTTGTCTGTGTGTTACCCAGGTACTTGTAGCTGTCTTGTATGTCTGCAATCCTGCCTTCTGGTAACTCCACCCCTTAGTCCTGATCACCCTCTGTAACTTTGCCACAATTTTCCAGATGTCACTGCTGTACAACTTCTCCAGTTCACTACACATACAGCAGTTTTATTTCAGAATGCAGCGGAATGGTCCTGGAATGTGGCTTTGTGTGGATGCTACTGCACTACTTGACCAATGAAAAAAACAACTATATGGGTGACACTATCACCATGCTACTAAAAAATGTAGTGAAACTGGCAATACTTGTAAAGCCGCCCACTGGCCGGGACATCTGGGCAAAATGTTTTCACTTAGAGATTATTTTTGCAAAGGAGTACAGAGGACAGAGGAGTCCTCTGCTCAGAGTCCCGAAGGTGTTGGCTGTTCAGGAAAAAGAAAAGGCACCAGAGGAAGTACACAGAATCATTTTAAGGGTATTAGTATTGGTGCTGGTATATCCAGCCTTACTATAGATGGAGGAACAAGGTACAAGACATCACAACATTGTCCATGAGTAGGAAAGTGAATCTACCTCCTCTACAGACCTAGAAAAATGAAACAGGTGCTTCTCCATGGGGCTCATGATGTGTAACATGATGAAGGATTTCTTTTTAGTTTTGCAGCAGATAGAGCTATATCCCTGCCTTAGAGAGTCTGATGGGATTTCAGTTTGTGATATCCAAGAAAAAAATGTGTCATTCTCATTAAAGTATCCACGAAGTCGGATTTTACTTTCAAAGTCTGTGAAACACCTCCATCACTTTGGTGTGATATTGCTTCATCAAAGATGAGAACAATATACATCATCTTTTATCAGTTGCCTGGGGATGAGGGTAAGAAACCTTGGTCTAGTGAAGTCAGCTGAAGTATTCCCCATCTCCTTATGTCAAACTTCCAAGGCAATTCTGACTGATATTGAACAGGTGTGCAAGACCTTGAAAAAAGTTACTCGAACTTTGGTGTTGCCCGTGTTTCAGACTGCAACTCCATAAGGAAACATGGCAACACTACAGACTGCATCTATGTGATCCATTCAGCAGCATCACCACTTCAGGACTTTTCTATTCCCAGGAGTTTGCAGGTAAACTCAAAAACAGACGAGAGAAACTTGATCTTGCCTGATATTCACTCCAACATGAGAGTTGACGAGCAGACATATCATACATACACACCTACATACTGTGTGTAAATACACATCATTTGGGCAGTGTTGGCTGCAGAGGGTGTTGCCATGTAATGGATCTGTCCTCTGCAAATCTATTTACCAATAATAGGAATCACAGGTCTTTCACAAGACCAATTAACTCATTATATGGTCATCCTCTGTAACCATTGATAATTCTCTATGCAATCTTTCTTTGTGCAGGAAGAGAGATTACAGTTTGACATAAAATAGCAAAAGAACAAAGGTGTTAAAGAAAAGGCAATGAAAAGTTTGCAGACATTTTAAGACTGAACACATAAAATTGACCTATTGTGTCTTTTAAATTTGGAAGTTGACCACTAAAAACCAATAGAATAAATCGAGGAACTAAATCTCAGAAGGAAGTTTAAGTAGACAGTCAAATGGAGAAACTAAAAATAGGTCATGTTTGGGGAATGGTTCCCTAGAAATAGTTCAGTGCCCATGGGACACAATATATCATAATGCAAAAGTTGAGTTGTGGTACAGCAAGGCTTTTAATATTCTGAAAACCTTTTTAAGTTGAACTCAAAAATGTAAAAATAAATAAATAAATAACTTTCAGAGGCTTAATCAGGTTAGCTGTGATCTGTCTCCAGTGTTTCATCACTTTCACCTAAATACAGCACAGAAATAAGGGAATTAAAAGAAACAAGGGGAACGTTGTGTGTGTCAACAGCTAAAGAAAACCAAAACAGACCTCATATCTTTCGACGTTACTCCATCCAGACGAACCTTTTCTGAAAATATTGTCACAGTTGAAGTGGATGACAGGATGTTGTGACTGGGGAGAATGGATGTGTAGGCTGTCCCCAAAAGTGCAGGCTGCTCAATCAACCTGGGTCACATGGCCACTTCCAACCAAATCCTCCCATCAGAAGTTCCTTTCGTGAAGTCATCCAAACATGGAGTTCCTCTCCTCACCGCCCCCAGTGTCTAGGAAGTCTCCTTCATATAGGAAGCACCTGATTCATCAGACAACTTCCCTTGGTGATCTACTTCCTGCCAATGTCTAAGCCCGAAAGACTATACCTATATGTTCAGAATAAATGTAATATTACTTGAGTTCTCTCATTCTATTGTTCCTCTTTGTAGTCTCTCCTGATTGAAATGTATTAGTCTAGAATGACAAATTATCATGTTTTAACAATGTTCAACCGATTATAGCAGGTTTCTTGAAAAATCTGACACAAACAGATTTTGTCTTGAAGTCCAGCTGAAATTAAATATCACTTTGTTGTTGTTGTCTGCTACAACAGCAATTAGCATCGACCAGGTATAGACCTCACACCTGTCTACAGAGCGTTGGGTGCTGTGCCATAATATTTATATTCAACAAGAACAAATCTTTCTCATTGTTAAAATCCTTGGATGTTCGAGCTTCATGCTGGTTTTTATGCAGAAGGGGAAGTTGCTCACATTAAATCGTCATGTGTAGAAACATAAGTTTCAGTGAAGGACTAATCAGTGACGTGGGAGCCATCTTGTGACCAACATAGTTGAGTATTCACTGATTCAAGACATTTTGAAAGAGGCAGATTATACACGTTTTAGAAAATTAATGTAAAGGATCGTTTAAAATAGACTCAGTTGTGATATCACCTTGTTTCTATTTTATGAAGAGGATTTACTAATTGGTAGTGCTCACTTTGAAACACAGAGGTAGTTGTAAAGCAGCTGCCCAAGGTTTCAATTTTTCTTGCGTGCCACATTGACAAACCAAGGTTGGACAGAAAGAGTGAGTGGCATTTTATGGTCCCTGAAGGCAACAGTGGCACACATGGTCACACACAAGTGTTCATCAGCAGAGGCAGGTGTGTCACAAGCTGTCATGTGTCGTCAAACTTGATGGAGGAACTAAACAGTCTGACGTGAAAACAGACGCTTCTGCAAGACGGGAAAAATACAGCATGAGCTTAACCTTGGTCTTTCAAAGAGTACCAGTCCATCCATCTCAGCAGCACATTACCATAAGTCAGCAAAGACTGATGCAACACGTAGACGATCCATGAGCAGAAAAAAAGAGTCATGAGGTATGGGCATGTGTTTTCTCCATTGAACCCAACAGAATCAAGGTCATTATGATTGTTTAGTTGTTTAGTTGGTCCCAAGCTGAAGTCGTTCCTTTCATAGTTTTGTATGGTTTTCCATATGTCCTCATAAAAGGGTAAAGGTTCATGTCATCAACATATAGCCAATATAAAGAGTAGAAAAGGCTTTGAAAAGTGAAGCCATTGCAGAAGTGCTTTAACCCTGCATTGTTTGTAATAGCCAGAATAGGGACTGACTCATCCATCCATTTTACTCTCAGCATTGCAGGGGGCTTGAGCCTATATCCCAGCTGACATTGGCGATAGGATGCAACCTGGACAAGTCACCTGTTCATCACAGGGGCAATACAAAGAAAGACAAATAGTCATTCGCACTCGCGAGCAATTTAGTGTCACCTTTTAACTTATATTGCATGTTTTTAGACTATGGGAGGAAGCTGGAGAACCCGTGGGGAACCCATGCAGGCATGGGGAGAACATGCAAACTGCACACAGAAAAGAACCCCAATAAAAAGATCTGAGGCCACAGCGAGCTGAGAAGATGCAGACGTAGTCTGTCTGTTCAGCAGCGAAGTTGAGTTTTCTGTATGATATTACAGCACAGACTCAGACCACAGTAGTCACAAGTAAAACATAACTAGAATAATATGTAAAATAGCAGCCATGTTGGAAACTAGACCATGGAACTGCTCTAATTATAAAACAAGCATTCAGCTTTTGCTAACATGCCAGGGATCCATCTCAACAACCAGCTGCAGGATCGTTAATTGTTTGGGTAATTAATCAGGAGTTTGGACACCCATAAATCTGGAGGAAATGTGATTTGATTGTAAAATTAGTTGAAGCCAACCAATTCTTTATTACAACCTTAATCCTAATCTGTAGAGTATTACTTTTCTTAGAATCTGTCTCCTGGAAATTATCTACCTATCTACCTGTTTGTTTTGCTTGTGACATTTTGAGGTTACCATAACTGGTGCATGATTTATGTTCACTGGGACTGCTTCACAGAGAATGAATTGTTTGTATTACATAAACATCCACAAGTAGGTGGTTGGGGTGGATGATCTATACAAGCGGCTATACCGTGACACCAGAGAGCAGCGTGTACATCCTGACTCCCTTAGGCAGCAAAAACACTTCAAGGTCAGGGAGAGATCATGGTTTGACTATAAATAAACCAAACACGTCCTGTTGTGAGTCACTGTTCAAGTTTCGGTACTAAAACAAATTTCCTATCCTTCACCATGTGATGTGAGTAACTAAACCTATAATCAGAAAAACAAACATAAACAGAAAACAAATAAAATCTTGCTTTAGTCGATTTTGTAAGAAAGCAAAGGAAATATGTTATTTCCTGCACATTTTGTAACTTTAATCATGAAAGAGTGCATCAATGAACATCTTCTCATTATTTTGACATTGTCTTTCTTATAATTAGTGGTATAAAACCCAAATTTCTCGGAGATAAGAGTTGGTTATCAATGAATATCAATCGTGATTTACTGGGAGTACATAGCTGATTGCCATTTGGATCTAGCAGCATCTTAAGCCGCAGTCAATACTTTAACCGTACACCAGCCCTCAAGAGTTAACAGCCTAATTATTTGCTGTGCTAACACCATCTCCTTATTATAGAAAGACCTGAGGGGAAAGGAAACCCATAAGCTGTAGCAGGGGAGTGTTAAAAGGCTCTTAACAAAGTGACTGCTGTGTTGATGCAAACATTGCAATCCTATAATACCCTGTGGCCCTTGTAATGCATATGAACTGACACTTCAAAGAGACAAGACTTGTTATCACGGCCAAGTTGCCTAAGCGATCAGATGACTGCACAGCAGCTTGACCATTAACTATCTACTGTGTGCAGGACGATGTATATTAGTTGGTTAATACATCTGGTAGAGAGAGAAAAATAATATGGGTAACCAAGCCAAATAAAAATCTCTTATTTTCCTCTTATGATGTATTCCTTACTGAATTAACACACTCTCCTTTAGTACATGCTGGAGGTGCTTGTCATGGTCATGCATTTAGGGTTGTCATTTCCTGTTTTATTTTGTAAGTTTAGTTCTCTGTCATGTCTTATGCTTCACACTTCCTGTCTTATTTTCTTATGATCTGTTTTACCCTTATGGTTCCTCTGTCTGTGTTTTAGTCTTCTATGTTTTTAGTTCCAGTTTGCTCCTTTTCCCTGTGTTTTTGTTTGCTCTGTCTTGTTAGTTTATGATTAGTTTATCATCCTTGTGTTTTCCCCTTTAAGGTTTTCCCTTCTCTGCATTTTCCCTCCTTTGTGTTTGTCTGAGTGTTTCCACCTGTCTCTGATTCTCTCCTCCTCCTTGTGCCACCTGTGTGTCATTGTCTCATTACTCTGTGTATTTAAGTCTGTTTGGTTCTGTTCTCCGTGTCAGTTCGTCTGTTATTCCCTTTGTAGCTCCGTAATTCCCTCCTAGCTCTGTTATACCCTCCTAGCCCTGCTGTTCCCTGTTTTGCACCGTGTCCTCCATTATCCCTGTGTTGCCTCAGTTTTCTCTGTAAGTTCTTCTTGGTTTTGTACTTTGGATTTTTGATTTGTACTTTGGATTTTGTACCTCTTGTGTTTTTGCCTTTTGCCCTTTTGCCTTGGTTGTGGAATTTAGCCTACTACTTTATTTATCACTGGACTGCCTTTCTGTGCCTGTCTGCATTTGGGTCCTGTTTTTGAACTGCACACACAACAGTGCTAACTTAGATAATATTACTGGCTTCTGCATAGAAATATGTACCAATGTAATATAATATTATATATAATATTTCTAAAACAATCAAACCAAACTCAAAAGAATGAATGAAATTTATTTATTT
This sequence comes from Chaunax sp. Z400, assembly GCA_037577475.1. Lineage (NCBI taxonomy): Eukaryota > Metazoa > Chordata > Actinopteri > Lophiiformes > Chaunacidae > Chaunax > Chaunax sp. Z400. Next base: position 17,508,899 of record CM075189.1, read on the forward strand.
TGAACATGTAATGAAAAACAAACACATAAACAACAAACAACCTTAGCAGTGAAATGAAAAATAATCATTAATAAATAATTAAGTACTTTATTTTCAAACAGGAGAAGGAAGAAGTATGCACTTATCAATTACCTATATATATGAATACATGCACATTGTGTTCAGTATCACAACAAGACTCCCCTTGTCCTATAGTTCAAAAGGGACCTCCCTTGCTTCACCTTGAAAATATTTAAATTTTAAACTCCAAATCTGCTTTACATCAACCTGTCATTTATCATAAACTTTGTGAATATCTGGATTTTCCCTCTTCAGACTGCAAAAAAGACTGCATTTTTATCATTTTTATCCCAACGCACCTTCCATAATTATGGACAAAACAAGGGTTAATAAGGTAAAAAAAAAAAAAAAGACCGGACAGCAAGACCGATGAGGAGAAAAGGAGGATACTCTGCACTTCTTATATTTTTGTCCTTTCACCATGAGAACTTTCTCGAGCAGATGATTACATTTTCTCAGCACAGCAGTGTGTGTCTGTTTTTCCAAAGGGCAAAGAATAGATAGTGACAGAGCCAAAATAAGGATCGAGGAACAAGTGGAGCGTCTTTGAATTAAATCCATGAGACTTCTAAAACATCTGTAAATTGATGCAGCTTTATTTCTTCAAAAAGCATTTTATACCTGACAATAAATACTTCTAGACACTAGGGAGAATATTGTAGTCTCAAACAATATATGTTATGACAAACAGTGTATTAATCTTTATCTGATCCTATATGACAATATCAGAGAGAATACAGGCTTTGAGATTAAATGTGATTTTACAGATGGCACAAATGTAAAACTTGGCACTAAGGAAATGCAAATATGTTGGCTTATTCCCAAAAGAGGCACACAGTAATAATGATAAGGGCTTAGGGGGACTAGTAGCGCAATAGGCCAAAAGCCGGGTGCAGACCAACCATAAAATGTCTCTTGTGTGTGATAGATCAAGCTGTGAGATGAAGATGAAGGGCAGGCTGGGGTCAGATAGATAGAAATCCTCTGTGATCTTCCCCATCTTTACAAAGGCCATCTGTGGCATTACAGAGGACAACTGAAGGGTTACTGAGACTGGACAGATGGCACAGATGGAAAATATGTAATACATAGAAAGAAATGAGAGAGGGACAAAAAGAAAGACAGAAAGGAATAGTGACAGAAGGAACTGGATATATATGGATTAGGAGATGATGGGCCCCCGTGGGCACAGTCATGTTCATGAGAGCAAAACATCCAGATTGAAAAAGGCACAAAATAAATATGATTAGGAGTGTTTATTTCTCTGTGTAGTTATTTTGTGTCTCTTTGTGGTGGTTGTATGTTTCAATATGTTTTTTGTGTATGTTTCTTTTTTTTGTGCCTTGTGGTTTGACATTCTGTCTAGTTTGTCGGTCTAGTCTTGTTGTGGTTGCTTCTCTTTGTAGTTGTGTCATCGTAGCCCCTGTTGGACAGGGCATACAGGTCGTCTGGGATAAGGCTATTTGACCCGTGGAGCTTCTAGCTGCATGACTGGCTGAACACATTACATTCCAGTACCAGACCAATGGAGAGAGGGGCTGGATGTGAGTGTTAGATCGGGTGGTGTGGGGAACCCATGTGTTTCAGGTGTGAAAGAGGCCTTTCTCACATTAACCATGGTCAGATGGAGCCCCGAGTGAAGCAGATACCACTGCTCTTAAAAGTGATTGAATACTAGAAACCAGTGGGGGTATATAGGGGAACAGATTGGGTCAATATTAGATTAAAACAGAAACAGTAAGTGGCAGTTCGTCAATACCGGATGCTGGAACTCCGCCCCCCCCCTGCAGATATCTATAGATGAGAAAATCTAGTGGACACGTTAAAACTAAATTAACTACATAATGCGAAACAATTCTGAAATAAAAGAAGTTTACCCATACAACCTGTCAGCATTTATTCAAAATACTATCCAAATTGTATTGGGCTGACATTTACTTCCATGTTGAGGGGCGCCAGTCAAACGAGAGTCTGGTGAGCAGGTGATCTGTGGATTCTCTCTAATTGGTTGCTTCAGATTTGCCACAGGATGCAGCTCTTTGCACCCCGGACCCTCCCACTTTAATTGGCAGTAAACTGGCATTGTTTTCATGCTTTTTGATGTAATGTAATTGAACAGTTCTCAATGCAGTCTTTCCTGTTCACACCCACCACTAATGAACGACACTTCTGTTAGCCTGGTACTTAAGCTTAGATTGTTTTTCTATCTAATTAAACACACCATAAATCTTCAATGAGAAACCTCCTCTCTCCCTCTTAGAGGGATGTTGTCATTATGTTAATGAATTGAACTTTGTTCTTTGGCGGACTCTTCTATCTGGGATACTGGAAAATTAACATAATTGTTTTGGGAACATTACAGTGTGTTGTGTTTTTTTTTTAACTGTGCGCCTCCTTAAAAATATTTTATCACCAGCCGCTGCTGGAAACAGTGCAGAATATGCAAAGGAATGTATTTAAGATTAACACACCAATGCTTTGAATTGTTTTGCTTTTCTCCCCAGGCATGCTAACTTTTGCCTCCTCCAAAATTGGTGAAAATTAATTCAAGAACAGATTTACCAAACCTTACAGGAGTGTGACGACTGATCATTATTTAAAAATCTTGGCCTATCTCTGTCTCCCCTGCTCTATGGATCAATAACTCTTTTATACTGTCTGTAATTGAAATGCAAGGAGCCTAAGGTGATGTATTTCGCTTTAATCTCCTTTTTATGAATTCAGATATAAGCCCAAGGACATCAGATCTCCATTCATCTACAAACACACACAAATGCATTCATCCATGTCTGCATGGACCCTAAAAGGTCCAGTGTTTATTTTTCTTTAAAGAAAATCAACAAACTCACATTTAAGAAGCTGAAACCTCTAAATTGTTGTCATTTATGATTTAGATAAATTGTCTTTGAAATTAAATCAAGTGAATAACCCTGAAGTTTATTCATATATACAGTATTCAGTATATACTGTGTATAGAAATTTTGGAATTAAAATAACATTCATATTCAATAACTGGCATGGCAATTATGAATTCAAGAAAATCTGTCTTTACTGAGGTTGAGGAATGTGCGGACCCCTATTAATAAAAGGCAAAAAGGCTTTACTTACGTCCATCTCTCCCCCTACTTAAGTCTGGCACCTGGACACTTTACCCTCAGAAAAAGGCGAAATTACAGCGGGGAAAAAGGGGGAAGTGCTGGTAGCATGGTAAAATGAGGAGGCAAGAGCAAAAGGAGTGCAGGACCTTGTTAAAAGCTACTTCGTGACAGCCAAGACAGGCTGCAGCTCACAGTCATTAAATGTGACTGAAGTTGGAGTAAGTGGCTGAAGGAAGGAGATTTACACACAGAAAGAGGGGGTTTCAGAGGTGGGTGCTGTAAAATGGGGAAAGGAGTGTCCGTTTGGAAATGGAAGATAAAGTATAGTTGCTTGCCATGTTGGGAAATCATAGAAGCAATGAGCCAAGTCATTTTCTGATATTGAAACTACTATCTATTATAGCCACATTTTTTTGATGGAATGCTAAAATCTTATCTAAAAAATGTATCGTTTGTGTCATTGAATAAATAAAATGTTGTATATTGCAATTTACAAAAGAGAAAAAGTCTTGCAAGGATGGTTTCGACCATTTTTTATTAATTTATTTTGAGGGAAAATACACAGGATCGTCAATGTAAATGTGACAGTGTGGTCATGAACTGGATTGGAAGTGAACCTTTTTGGGTGTTGTGAGGAAAACTATAGCCTTTCATGAAAATGACAAAAAAGTTGATACCTTTTTGATCAACTGTTGCCGTTCATGCTAATCTCAGTGACGAGTACACTCTGGCATCACAATAAGAGCCAGTGGAATGCTTCTAATGTAAAGCAGCAGCAGATGTTTGGGTTGCATCAGCAGTAACTACATACAGCTTTGCTACAGCTGCAGGGAGTGAACAGTGACATGTTTATCACCAAGATAAAATTATGACTCTGAGCATGAAATATGTGAATCTCGCACAGGAATGGCAGACTCCACCACTAAGAGTAAGACCTGTCATTACACCACTAATAACACCACTAATCACTGAACTAAACAATGTGAGCATAATGCTGCTCCAGTGTGTGATTTTAGATAGCATGCTGGCACCCACATTCCACATTTCATTCGAACGACAGGGAGGAATAACAGCACAGCATTCCAATTCAGAACAGCCTTGCTGAATGGGGCTGATGAAAACTTCTATTTGCAGAGGTACAGAATGTAAATACATTAAATGACTGTTGCTGAAAGTAATGCCGATCATAAACAGTCTTAACATCGGGGGTTTGGTTTCATGAACATTTTGAGAATTCTAACTTAACCATGTCATTTTTCTGTCACATTAAATCTTGTGACTTTGAATGCTTGTTGCCTTGCTTTAGGGAAAGAAAGCACTTTGGTGATTCTTTCTCCACAATGAAGAACCAACAACAAGGCAACATGCACATGACCACTATGCAAGGTTCTACAATTTAACTAAAATAATGAAAACTGAATTCTGATCGGTTGTTTTTGGTTTCTTTAGCTCCACAGTCAGGTACGGTGGCCGACAGGGGCAAACATGCTGCAACATAAGAAAACACATGGGAATAGACAAAGCACAAGAAACTTAAGAAAACATCTTCATCAATGACACACTTGTGCAACATTCGGACAACACACTGCAAAAGACACAACACAAGGAAAGTGTTTCCAGAGGCTTGTTTAATCCATTTATTCAACTCAATAATAATTTTCCAACACCACTGATGGAGAGCCGACTCCAGTAACGTGAGACACAAACCGCGGCCAAAACAGGTGGAAAATGAGCTAAATGTAAGTGTTTTTTTTACAGTGGCCGATCAAGGCAAACACCTTCCTCTGATGTTTCCTTGTCTCATTATTTAGTGATTATAACGTCAGCTGTTTTTGTCATTTTTTTGTTGTTGAATAAATGGATTAAACAAGCCTCTGGAAACACATACGCTGTGTTGTGTGTTTTGCAGCACGTTCTCCAAATGTCTTGTGGTATTTGCAGCATTTTCATAATGTGTTGTGTTGTGGCATTTGCAGCGTTTAACTAATGTGTTGTGGGATTTGCAGCGCGTTTTCCTAATGTGTTGTATTGTATTCTTTGCAGGGCGGTCTCCAAATGCTGTGCATGTGTTGTCAAATTGATGAAGATGTTTTCTTAATTTGCTTGTGCTTTTTCAATATGCATGTGTTTTCTTAAGCTGCAGAGCGTTTGCCCCCCTAGTCAGGCATTCAATTCAGTCACAAACAGCATGGCATGAGTCTGGCAAGTAGCACAAATTAATAATTCAATGGTCGAAGCAACCTATCAGAGAAACTAACTCTTCTTGGAGGCCATCTCTTTTAATGCTTTTAATACAACATTCACCTCACGCCTAATGAATAAAAATGCTAGTATATAAAATAGCTCTATAGCTTTTCATTTAGAAATAAGCTTCCTGATCTTTAATATTTTCTGGTACCACTCGCGACTCAAGAAAATGTCTGGTTTGATTTGAATGCAGAAGAATAGCACTGATATAATTCACAAAAGATTAACTCTCAAAGAGTTTTGTAACACTTTGACATTTAAAAAAAAACTTCCCCAGACATCTCCTGTGGTGTCAATCAGGTAAGAATTCACTGTTTATTTTTTTTCTATTTTGGTTTCAATGCGTCTCTTACTAAACTTCAAATAACATCTCAACTGTTGGTGTCCTACATCTATTCATTCATCCCTTATATAACTTTATGAAGCCTAAAAATCCTCCTCTACACAGCTGACTTAATAGAGAAATGAAATTATCTGTGTAGAATAAAGATGCAGTGTTACACTTCCAAGTAAAGGCGTGAATTGCCTCATTCAAAATGTACTTTGAATTGTCTTGTAACTCAGATTTGGTGTTCCTGCTTTGTGAGGCAATTTTGATGAAAAGGCAAAGTATCTTTGCTTCCTCTTTTGCAATGTTTAAAGCACTGCTTTTAATACGGGAACACCCAGACTAAGATGAAGTCTTCCTTGCAGGCCTTTGAGTGTTTCAAAGTCAGCCTGTCAAGGAGGGAAATCAAAAGCTGAGTGTCTGGGGAACAAAAAACACTGGAGGGAGAGGACTCTGATTTGGCATCAGTTCTGCTGTGGGAGCCATGTTCCTCAGGCTGATGGATGAAACTCATCTCATGACTAATTATTTATCCTCCCTCCAGAACGGTTGTGTCTGGGGGTTGGAAATAACACAAACCTCTGGCCTGACCAAGCCGTAAACAGAGTGAATGATGGAGGTGACTGAGTCTGCTCTGTCTGCCTCACAGCAGGGCTACCGTACATACAGCCCACAGACAAAATCTGGCAGCTTTGTTTTCTCTTCCTATGGTTGTGTGTATTTCTTAAATAACATCTGCTGGATATACAAATTAAACGTCATAGTCATGCTAAGTTATTTTAACTGTATATATTATTTTTTCTAATCACTGGGAGAGACATGACAAACTTTCAGACATAACAGTACTATTTGCATTAATGAAAACACATTTTTCAGTAATACTTTTAATGAAAAGTATCAACTTAGAACAACAGAAAACTGCATGAATAATTATGACTACATGGCCACAATTAAGGGACTACACAAACATTACAACTAAAATGAATTTGTCTCTCATCTAACATCTTAAATCATGGGCATCGGTGCAGTAACAGTCTTCATTATTCTGGGAAGATTGTGCACAGCATTTTAAAACCTGGCTGCAGGGGTTTGTTACCATCATGTGAGCATGTTTGCAGTTAAGCAATGCTTCCAGGCCTGCTTGTATACCTCTAATTATGCCTAGATTTGAAGAAACGGCACCATATTTTTTTCTTCAAATCTTGGCATTATTTTTTGAGCGCCTTTATAGAATCATTAAACCATGGGGCACATAGTAAGGTGCAGGAAGTTTACTTGTTTACTCATTTTGCAGTGTAGTCACTCTATAAATGTATCACTTCATAAACTCTATTGAAAGCAGAAACAAACATGTAATAATTCTTTCAATTAATACATGGTGTGAGTTTTGAACATACTTGAATTATTTCTCCCAGTGAAGATTGTTTTTCAATTCTACCAATTATTATATTATTATTGCCATCATAATGTCATCAATCACAAAGATTATCATGTAGTCCACCACTTTTAGAAAAGTGCTTTTTTTTTATCTCTCAGGATGTAAGATGTGCTGTAAGACTTTACTATTGACTTACACTGAGTTTAAAACTAAGCCGACACCTAGCAGGAGGCATTCAATCCTAATAAAAGAAGGTCTGTATCCTCGAGCACGTTGAGCTCCGCTAATCTCTTATTCATGTATTCAAGGTGAGAGGAGCATGTACAGGTTAGAGCCCAGTTGGTCAAGATAAAGGGGGCAGAAGGCTACTGGTGAAAGAAGGAAGGAGCAAGAAGGAAAAAAGGGGGGAGGAGAAAAACTTTGGCTGCCTCTCATCCTTCAGTCGGAGGAGAAGACGGGTTCGGGTCCTTGAGCTCGACACAGACCAGGATCAAGGGGAATCCCCATCTGATCCAAATGTTTGTTTTAATGTTTTATGTTAGGCAAGATGTTGAGGTGAGCCAAGTCAGCTCTGATCAGACATGGCCTGTCATTTTCAGATGAGAACTTCACATTGGGGAGCTAATTTAAAAATACTGAGCGAATAAATATTATAGATACAGAACTCCAGGGTATGACAACTGGTCACATATTGGCCAGATAGTCTGTGAAGTGTGACAAACATTTCCATTGGTTGCACCGGTGCACCTAAGAATATGATTAAAAGAAATGCATAAACATAAACATGAACACCAACTGGGTGTAGCTTTGAATATATACTAGCCTATAGACATATTTTCTGTATATTTTTTTCAGCTCCGGATTTTCTGTACACCTCTCACATTTGCTGTGCATGTCTTTGTGTGTTTGTGTATGCGTGGAACCATGGTGTTACTCCTCTCACATTCCTTGAAGTCAAACAAGGAATTGTGTTGCATCACAACCTTATTGCTGGCGACGATCTACGAGCCACCCGGGAACGTAGTGGAGCGCCGGCTCGTGACCCAAAAACCATGGTCCTGTTTGGAGACCTCTTGGCTGAATGTTGGTCGGAGTAATCCTAAGATCTAGGTCACAGGCTTCATTCACCCTCGCTCATCGGGAGTTATCGGGTGCATCTGTGATGTTCTCCCTCAGCTGATGCCAATCAGCCTGGCTGGGAGGCTATATAAGGACTTTCATGTCTCCCTGCTCAGTTGGTTGTGTGTCTCCAGATAGTAAACATCATCAGTTGGCTTTCTGTGTTTCTGTCTGAATGGGGATTTGAGTTGAATGTGTTTTTGTCAGCTTCATTTTGTTCCCTCCTTTTCATGGATTCTGAATTTTGATTTCTTTTGGTTTGGGGCCAATCATTTTGATAGATTCAATGGGTATACTTTTTGGGGGTTATATTTCCAACCGTCATCTTGTCAGATGTAAGACTGATTAATAATATTAACTGAATAATCAAACTGATTATTAAATCTAATCCCGATAAAATCAGGTGGTGCCCACGCTACACATAGCTTGTTATTAACTTGTGAACTCTTTCCAGGAGACTGTCTAACTCTGATGTCTGTTGCTTTGACTTGGTGAGACACTTAAAACACTTCCTTGAAAATACATCCACCAAGCTTTAGTGTGACAGAGGCAGCATCGCATGGAATCTAATCTAATCTAATAATGGACTGATACATTTGCTAACTAGAAAGCACTCTGCCAAGATAGCTATTTCCCTATTATGTCATTGCACCGTCATTAAATGAGTTTTACAGCTTCGTACCTGATAAATCTAAAATGTCAGAGATGGTGCCAAAATGTGCCCAAAAGGCCAATTTTGGAGATTCAGCCTAACGTCTACTAAAACCACATGAAACACATCTGGAGCCTCGTCAGAGGATTTCAACCTTGAGGAAACACAAGATGATCCACCCGGTCGAGAACCTGGAGCGCAGGATGTGCAAGGAGCATGACGAGCCCGTGGAGCGCTTTTGCAGGGTGGATCAAATGTTTGTATGACGGTCTTGTAAAGACAATGACCATATAAGACCCACGAGATTGTGAGTCTTGAGGATGAGGCTCAGATGAAGAAGGCCCAGCTGGGAAAAGAAAGGAAAGACATGCATCATGTGATACAGACGAGTCAGCAGGAAATTGACGAGATTCAACACTTAGTGGAGGCTAGCAGAAATAATGCAGTGAAGGCACTGCCATATAGCATGCATGTGATGAGTGCTATGGTGGACAACATTAAGCCAAGCTGAGCTTACTGAGGTAATTCAGACAAAGCAGCAACAAATTGAAAGAGACACAGAAGGTTTCATTGGAGGACTGCAGGGAGAAATTATGCAAATAAAGCAGAGCAACTTGGAGCTTAATCAGGTCTTACTCAGCAATGATGCCTTCATTTTCCTTGAAGATTTCCACTTCTCTTACAATCACTCCACCCCGGTTTAAGGACTGGTCTGATTTTACTTTCAACAGTGCCGGTTCACCGTGCAGGGAGCATTGACGAAGCTGGAGACTGTGATGAGAGAGATAAGGATGCTCTGTGATCCTTGACAAAAATGCGGAGATATGGCTGTGGTTGTGACTCTGGGTCCTGACACAGCAAATCCGTCTCTCAATGCTTCTGAGGATCGGAAACAAGTCGAGCATGGAGACAGAAAAAGGAATCTCCCAAAACAAAACACAAGAGGTTTGATCCTGTCCTTAATGTCCTTGCAAAGGAGGGTTTCTCCTCAGAACAATTTACTATGAAGTCCAGGTTAAACCATGTACAAGTACAAAGTGACATGAGACGTCTCTCCAGGTGCTACATGACAATATGTGCAAAACATAGGACAACACAAAGCGCATGATTTAGCACACCATGTGCACCACAGCACAAACAGAACAAACAACAGGGAACAAAATGGTGTATTAGCAGCCGACCAGTCTACACAATACTGTTTAAAGTGAATATGTGTAAAATAGCGTGAGTAATGTGAGACTAGACTATGTAAACAATGTACGCTATGTAAACAATGCTGAAAAATATAAACAGGAGACAATGGACAGTGCCAAAGATTGTTGAAATGGTTTGTCAGTGGAGTTGATAGTGTGTGTGTCTGTGTTTGTATGTGTGCCTGTGTGTGTTGTGTGTGTGGGGGGGGGCGTGGGCTTCCAGTCCAGTCATTGTGTGTCGAGGAGCCTGATGGCCTGGGAGAAGAAGCTGTTGCACAGTCTGGCTGTGAGGGTTGAATGATTCGGGGCCTCTTACCAGATGGCAGAAGGGTCAAACGTTTGCGTGAGGGGAGCGTATAGGGTCACCCGCAATGTTTCTGGCTTTCCGGATGCAGTGTGTGTTGTAAATGTCTGTGATGGATTGGAGAGAGGTTCCGATGATCTGTTCCACTATCCTCATCACCTGCCGCAGGGTCTTGCGTCCGAGGCGGTGCAGTCACCAAACCAGGATTGATTGTTTGGTTAAATCATGTTTTGTCGAATAAATTTAAGAATTTCCTTTGTTGTATGTTGTATGTTGGTCTTCCTTTTGGGGTAAAGATAACACTTTACTGGGGGTCGTAATAACGTATAAAGTAACATAATACGGGAGTAGAGTAAACGTACCTAGTTACATTCCACCACTGCTCATGGTTCGAAGAGTTTGATCTGTGCAAAAACTTAATAAATTGGTTTTATTTTCCAGCAAAAAGAATTTCAAGTTAAAGAATTTTAATTTAACATTCAAGTATCATTTTAGAATAATACTGCCAAGCTGTAATTATTGTGCACTGACAAAAGAATAGAAAAAAAACAAACAACAGACACCCGTCTTTACTCAGATCTAAAATATTGAATCTTTCAGGTCAGACTTAAGTAAAATGTTTTCTAACAGCGGCTTTAACAAAGGTTCGTGTGGTTGAGACTGCATTTCAGTTTTTGACATTTTTTCTTCTTCACAATGAATGATTGAATATTTTTCATGGAAACTCATTATAAAAATTGCCTGTCAACAAACTTTCACCACTTTAAAGTTTTTGTCAAACTTTGTGCACAGTCTTAGCGCGTACACTCTACCGCTTCTAGTGCAATAAGAGGGGTGATGCTTTGTACAGGTAACCAAAAACACATTATATGTAACTGCTATTGATCCAGCCGACGAGTGAAGTCATGCTCCTCCAACACACCAGCTGTTCTGCTCATGCGGCTCACTTTCGTTTGTTAAACCACAACAGAACCACAGAGAGAAGGCCATCCTGTTAAATGCTGACACCCACAGAAAATGGATAATTCAAGCAGTATGTACAGAGCCCTAAGGCTAGCCTTGGTTATGCATTGTTAGAAAAGACAATGTTGAGGAGAAGTGCAAGAGTGAATAGTGAAAAGTATTATTCAACAACAGTTTTCTATTAAAGTGTGAACGGCACCTTTTGTTAATAACTTTCCTGCTATTTACAATAAAGTTTAGAAACTATTTACATTATGTCTGTGAGAAAAGATTTTTTTTTTGTCAGGCTAACGTTTGGACATGTATTGATGAACGGAGTTAGTTGCAAATAGACGACATCTATACAACATTAAAAAAAAAAAACTTTCATTCCGACCCAAATGAGGACGTTCAGAAGATGTTCCAGATGTCGGGAAATGATGTCTTTTTTACGTGATTATCGTTGTTGTGTTAACATCATCAGGCAGTCCATTTTCCTTTACATGGTTAACAAAAACAACATGTGTACTCACATTTGCAGACATATATTTTCTATGCACTCTGTAAACAAAATAATTGGTGGTGATGTCACACAGCTAACTCAATCTTAATTTAAAAACATCAAAAAATCCCAGATGTGTTTGAACATACAGTCACCTCTAGGTTGAGACATTACATGCCAAGAGAGGGAAGTACATATACAGTATGTATCTTTTCGTTTTTTCTATTTTATTTTTCATTCTTATAACACAATAGCTTGATGAGCAGGAACAACTTAGAGTAACATTTTTATTTACCACGTTAAGATGCAGTCCAGAATTTTGGAAAAAAAAAACGACTTCATATATAAAGAATGTTAAATCAAAGTCTCGCATTTTTGCTGTGGAGAGCAAGATAGGAGAGAAAATAGTCTGACATGCACCAACAGCAATGATGGAGACCACGCAGTTTAAGCATCCCAAACAACAATCACTCAGACAAATCACTCAATACAGAATGACTCTTAGAAAAATGAGAGATGCTCACAGATACAAAGAGATGACAGAGCAGTGAGGGTAAAAATATTTATATATAATATTGATTGTACAATATTCCCTTTCAAATCCAACATATCAATTTATGAGTCTAAAGTACTGTTCTTTCACCTGTCAGATTGAGTGGAACTTCAGTACAGATATCCAAGGTTCATAGAGGGTATAGTGACTGTAGCAGTCGTCTGACTTTAGTCTAACCTTACCAGGCTGAAATTTGTGGAAGTGAGAAGTCCTGACAGGATTGGCATTAAATGAAGATATTTATAGTCCCTCCGGGATTGTAATTGTAATTTTATTGATCCCTTCGGTGAAAATTTCAGTTTTCCAATGATTTTGTACATAAGTAATGACATCCCAATCATCCTAAATTTTAATTTATTTCATTTAAAAAGACACCTTAACACAACCTGGGGCTACAAGAACTGCCCAAACAAGATGTTTGGATATCTTTGTCCTTGGTGAAGGTTGTAAAGTCCTATAGATAAATAAATAATTATTTAAGTGTCTGATTGCATTGGTTGGGTAATAACAATTCCTTTACGAATACAATGGATGAAAAATACTAATACATCGTCACATTGTGAGTGGCTGTGTCCATAATTCTTCAGGCACACAGTATGTGTATCTAATGAAGTGCCAAATGCAATGAGATAAATATATCCATTAGGGTCCCTTAACAAGACTGAATCCACATGGCTGCGAATGAGTCGGTGCTCCATCCGTTATCCTCAGTGAGCTGGAGGACATAACTAACGCTGGAGAATACCAGGAGCCAGACAGTCTGACCCTCCAAGCCAGCAAATCCACATCTCCAGCTGTTGAAGACATTAGCTATTGGCCCTTCAGGGAGTGACTTCAGGGCAGCAAGCAGCGACAATTGATAGCCATTGAAGTGGAGTGACACTAATCATCTGTAATCATTGATCTGCCATTATTAGGCCATACTCATTAGCTTGATGGAACAATTCTCTGTAGAATTATGTTATTACTAAGTTATAATTAGCCTTCTGGCTATTGCTGTGCTAAACATGTGTTTTCTACACAGGCACTACATGCCGTGCAGCAACATGTGGCTAATGTGATAGCATAGGGCTAAAATCATTGCTCTAAAAAAAAATGAGTTGGAAAAGAAAACTCAATTCAAATGCTTTGCTTCAAAGCTTAATTTCACCCATGGAAGTATTATAGAGTGAACAAGTTCATGAACATTTATCACTGTCGCACAAAGAACTGATGCAGTGTATTGACCTTGCTAGTTGAAGAAAAAAAAAGAAGTTAAGAGAAGGAAGAGCGAAAAAGCAAAATTGGGAAGTAAAAACTGCAGTGACCTTGTAGCCATGCTGTAGCGCGATCAATGTGCTAGCACAGGGGTATCCTTTTGTATGTCAGTGGTCAAAATGAGTTTGCCGAAGCTATCATGATGGCTTTTTCACTAAAGCTCAACTTTTTTATTTGTTGCTTCCCCTTTGATTTGATCCTATTGATTGAATTATTGACGACCTGCAAGTACCTACAGCTTTAAAAGACACTTGCCAGTGAAAAGTGGTAAATTTAGGTTCTACCAGAGAGTGTATAATAAGAATAACTGCAAAGGAATGCAAATATGTTCACTGCCAGTTAGCCACCCTTGGGGTTTAGCAACATCCTGCCAGGTTCTGATTTTATATTGGTCTTTTAATTACTTTAATTATTTAAAAAAAAACCTGATATCTAGCATACTTTTTTTCATCTTTGTTTTTTTGAGCAAGAAAAGAGTTTATAGACATTCTATGTGCGCGGTGAGGCTGTTCCTATAGGCATGGCTGATGTTAAGCATTTAGCATGTCAACATGATACCATTTTATTATTAGCAATACACAAGGGGGTATTTTGCCATTAAACAAATATGGTTCTAGATTACATAGATTACATTATAGATTACTAGGTTACATGACAGAAATATAGGATTGTGAACAAGTCAAAAAGTAATTTTGCTTCCAAACTAGTAAGTCAAGTAAACAGGCTTGAAGATGGCAATATACATACATAATATACATAATGTATGAGTTGCAATAATTTTAAAAATAAAAACATAAAAACTAATCCACCACTAAATATTTGCAGAAGGATGTTCTTATGTTTTTATGGGTCTGCATTTCTGATTTCCTTTGTGTAATAAATTCGTCCTTGAAGAGCTTGAGTAGCAAATGGTGCCATCATGGTTGTAGAGTACTTAAATTAAACGAATGCCACCTTTCTTATAGCATTACAGTATTTATAACTTCAGGGACAGAAAGGAGAAAAATAATGTATGAGAGACTCTGCTCTCCATCTCTGAGATGGAAGGGGAACAAAAAAACCCGTGGTGGCTTTTCCAGTGACAGATCAGATTTGTTCTCCACTAAGACTTTGATCTTAAGGCTTTGTGACAGGCTTTAATCTGAGCAGACCACACACACAGACTGACGTCTTTTCACTGAAGCTACAATATATGAAATGGACTTCATTTAATTTCAACTGCCTGTTTGTGGCTTAGACAAAAGTCAGTGCAGTGAAAATGCTCAAGTGAACTCTTCCAGAGGACACCATGTTTAATAAATAACAAGAACGCATTTTTAAAATGTAAAATAGAATGTGAAAACCACGCTAAGCTCATCTTTTTTCCTACAATTTATGGCGAGTCATACCGCACTGTAACACTGGGACTTACTGGGCTCTCTATGAAACTATTGTCGCAGAGGTTGCTTTTATGAATGTGGCTGCTGCTAGTTATTATTCCCAGGGTTTGTCTCCTCCAAAGAAAATACTTCTCGACAAAAGAGGGGCAGAATGTGGAAAGAAGAAGGCATATGAGCAAAAGCAAAAGTAGTAAAAACTGAGAGGAAGCTGATTTGACTCGTTTTAAAGCACCCTTGGTTGTATTATCTGAGCATGACAAGGACACAATGGCAGCATGTGAATGGAAGAAAGCAGCCTCTACTCTGAGAAACAATTGATTTTAGTCCCAAGAGGAGCTGCAGACCTGCCAGGAAAGACTATTTTTCTACAAAAACTATTAACTGAAGGCAAATTAAGTCATCATTTCATCATTTTGTATGATGAAGAAAAAAATTGTACATCCCTTCAACAAGGTGGAGATTTAATAGTCATAGACAGGTTCCAGCTTCTTAAAAAGAGGCTAGTTAATCATAGCAGTCCAATCATATCAATTGAAACCATGGCTATAAATTATGTCGCACGAGTTTTAATGGAAATCTAATTGAGTAAATCACTACTTTTAAATGAGCTGGTATCAACTGCAGTAAGAATACAGTAAGAACTCTTCACATTAACTTGGATGTACATAATAATGCTGTGTGAAATATGATGTCATCTATTGGCTATCAATATGGCGAAGCAAGATACATTTTTGAATTAAGAAACAATCTCAGCTGCCTACAACAGTGAACCTTTGTTTGTTCCAAGATTTAAAGGGATGCGACTTGCAAAGTCGACACTATTGTTGAGTGGGGAGAAAGATTATTTACCTTACATAACTGGTAACACTCACCAACAGAAAGAAAGATGTTTCGTGTGCAGATTCTCCCCAGGTAGACCTCGTTATCTTTACCTCTGGGAATTCAATTTATAACGGCACAAAGAACACACAGATATTGTCTTTCATGGAGTTGTTCGTGTCTGTCAGTAGAAAAATGAGGTATTTAGTGGTTCTACAAGGCCATGTTCAACTTGAGGCACCTCTAGTGCCTTGGCTCTGCCCTGCAAGGACTGATATTAGTTAATTTGGAGCCCCTGTGTATCTGTGCCACAGTCAGTCCAGACCAATTAGTGTCACACCGACAGATGAGAACAAGGAGCAACGCCATTCTGTCTTAAGGGCCCTCTTCTTTCAACTGCTCATAATGCAATTAATTATAAAGCCCTTCTTTAATTAGACAGCACACTGGCCCTGATTAAACTTAGGGTGAGTGTTTGCACGTAGACACACACACACAGGCAAAGACTGTACAGCGTGCATGTGAACACAAGACAATACAACACTATTGTAACACAGAGCTGAAGGCATGTCCATTTGTGATTGGCAGGACTTTTGAAAAGGTGAAAGTCAGGCGGATGTGAAATCTCTGCAGTGCAGCTTCCTGGTTTTAGCCGTGTGACCTCCAAACATTCCAGACAAGCATAGCCGCGGGCTACAGCAAGCTAATCAAAAAGAGCAAAGACCAAACAAGAATACCTCTTTCAGACGCTCTCAAAATAACTGGATTATAGTTTATCTCTCACCAGCAGTTATTTGATGCTGGTAGAATTTAAATTACACTCCATTGGGAAACATACAACCAAACAAGGGCAGTATTGTAATGCCAGGTAGGGTTCGTGAAGCACAAAACACAACACTGCTACAGCATTACTTGGGTGGAGTGTCTCTTTATTCTGTCATGATGGTACTGTATAATGAGATAGTATTATCAGTACCTGGAGGCAGACTGGTTGTTTTCCTCCTCTTGCCATTTTCAGCAGTGTTTTCCAGGGAAGGACACTGTGTCACCATTGGCCCATATCAGTAAATGAAGTGGAGCGGGTTGCTGTTGGATGTTGTGTCAAAGGGGACGCCACTGAGCCCCAAACATTCCAACATGAACCAGGTTACATGAGATAACACAGCACTGCTGGTATGCATCATATGGTGTCTTTAAAAGGGATAAACAGTTTTTCTTTCCTATAGTTTATAAAAAAAAATGTATAAGTCATACTGTCTCCTTTAAATATTAGTTTTTTATGGCTTTATGAAACTTTGATTGAAACTATGTGCATTTTTAAATTTTATTTATTTAAGCTTTAATCAGGAAAAGGTCTCATTGAGATTTAAAATCTCTTTTACAAGAGCGTCCTGGCCAAGACAGGCAGCAGCACAAACAAGCAGGGTTACAACAAACAGCCGTACAAATACAATTGACATTGCCTTACAAAAATGTACAAAAGTATCAGAAAATGTTAATCAGCATTTGTCACCAGTCAACAACATCTAGCATCAACCAGGGCCTACGTGAGTCATGCATAACTTTTGCAGCTATGTTCCTGCATTTAAGTCATTTAAGGTACCCTTAAATGCACTGAGTGAAACCGACTCTCTGAGATTCAGGTCATTTTGCAACTGATTCCAAGCAGCAGAAGCAGCATAGCTAAATGCTGTTTTTCTGAATTTAGTTAAGGAACAGAAAAAAATAAGTGAAATAAAAAGTAAAATAAGCCCTGGGAGCGAAATCAATAACTTCCCATGCTATTTTGAACGATGTAAATCTGGAGATAAGGACGAAGCAGACCGAGAATAGCCTTGTAAATAAGAATCTGCCAGTGGCCGTTTTATTGATGCTATGAAACAATGCAAATAGATTGATCTCAATGGAGTGGTCGGTGTCTACCGAGAATAACTTAACGTTGAATAATTTATAGCTTTTGAGAAAAGCAATGTTTAACCCTCTTCTTTAACGGAACCAAATGACTTTCAAGTATTGAAAGCCTAAAGCCTATAAGCACAAATTTTATTTGTTGATTTTAGCTCAGCTTATAATACACTCCAGCCTCATCTGCTCATTTCAAAACTGAAGCAGACGAGCGTTAACCCATTTTTAATCAAGTGGTATTTTTCTTTTTTAACCTCACAAGCCCATAAGCCTATTTCTCTGAAATAGAAAACTTTGTGCAGTGGTGTGACGCCAACCATCTCATTTTAAATGTGAAAAAAAAAAACTAAGGAGATGCTTGTGGACCCTAGATCAGTGGGGGGATCATGGTCCTGTGGTCATACATGGAATCACACGTCAATCGACACATCAATCAGGTGTGCTCGTACCAGTATCCCGGTGTTCACTTGGACGACACCTTCAGCTGGAAGGTCCATGTTGAAGTTTTATGCTCTCGCTTACAACAGAGACTATATTTCCTACGCAGACTCAGAGTGTATGGTGTGGACCAGAGGATTATGCTTTTATTTGATCAGGATGTATTAGAGAGCTTAGTCAGATATGGGATGTCAGCATGGTATGGCAACCTCACTGTTCAACCAAAAACTAAACTGGCAGCCCCTCCAGTCGATATATGAGCAATAAATTATATTGTATCATATATTTTTTTTCACGATGGTATTCTAGATATAGATCTCACACACACCAAAAAAACACATGTAAAGATTATGGGCTTTATTGCAAGTGTAGTTGACCCATTTATTTCTTTTTGTTGCGCGCTTAGATTTAATGATCAGCAGCTTATTTGCATTTTACATTCCCCTTCTTTGAAAATACCCTTTTATAAACTAATTATCATTCTGAAAAGGCCAGCAAGAAACTTTGGAGGCATATGGATGTAAATTCTCAGAGAAAAATGATGAAACTCTGCATGAGAGAGAACCATATGTACCTTGTGTTGTGACTGTAACCAGATTTGATACAGCCTTGATTTATTTATCTCTCTAACATTGGAGAAATATACATGGACCTTCATTTCATAATGCTTACTTGTCCCTGAACCCTAGATGTTAATTCATATTTCATGAATATATGTCCAATAATGAATAGAAACACATTCTTAAATTGGGTTCATGCAACACATGTAGTATTACAACTTAGCCTAAAGGCATGCTTATGCTTTGTTGAAATGGCATTTTTACTCCTGCTCTGTTCATTCCTCTCCATTCCTTTTTTTTTTTTTTTTTTGCTGTAACTAATGCACATCAGGATGCACAGACAGTTGCCAGCAGATGCTGACATGACATTGGCTTCATGCATTTATGGATGTGGCCCAACCTCTAAATCACTGTTATGTCTCATTCTATATATTGGACAAGGCCAAGCCTGTAATGTGTTTACCAGTGATTTTAATAGCTGCTTTCATTCAGCTGATCAGACAAGGATAGATGGAGCCTTTGTCTGCATGGTGTTTTCTGTTTTTGTGTTTCACAGCATTTAAGTGATGGGCTTCTCGCTTATCCAAATGTGGCTACCCTACTTTGCTGTCACTTGTTCCAAAAACCATTACAGAGGTAATTGCAAAAAAAATAAATAAATAGATGAATAAGATAAGAAAAAAACAAATAAAAGGATAGGAAGAATCACATCACATCCACAGCTGATGACAAGCTAAACAAAATTTGTTTGAAAAGGCAGGAATGAAAGACCAATAGAGGGGTAAAAACTCAATGGGAGCAACTTAAATTTACAGTGTAAAGGGTGCAGGGTGTCCAGCAGGACTTGAGCTTTCTTTGTGACTCTGACTTGATAAGTGACAAAGATCATTTCAAATTCATGCCAACAACCTTTGAAATTAACTCAATAAAATAGATATAGAACATATTAAACAGAGACTTAGACAGAAAATCAAAATGTCTGAGATTCCTTTGGAAAAAATGTTTCAACATTTACAACATAATTAAACATAATAGTCAGTGTAGCCAAAAAAAGAACTTCTTAAAAAGTCCATGAATGTGTTTTTGGTCCTAGACACATTTAGTTGAAGGACAGACTGCTCACACCCACTGATACATTCTGTTCCTCACTACACAAAAAACTGACTATAGGAGTATATAGGTCCATGGGACCTTGATGTGTGAAATTAGTGGAATTTCCCTTTAATTGATATGATAAACAGTGGATGATTATTTTCCTGTCAAAAGACTTAAACTTGAGGGTGACAAATTCTACAGTTGTAAAAAAAGTGAGGCAGAAATTTTCAAGAAAAAGGATTTCAGTGACATCAGTGTGTGCTCCTCCTCTAATTACAGCCATGAAAAAAAAAAAAAAAAAACACTTCTTCTGCAGTGTCAGGTGCCAAAATTGCATCAACACCATCTCAGCAGTGTCGCTTGAAAAGAATGCAAATTATTCTACAATTAGCAAATCAAAGTCCAATGAAACATATTTTGTTTTTCCATTCTCCGTCATCTAGGAGCTGGTGGTGCTGTAATCTAGAGTCTGTAGAAACAAAAACATGTTTACCTCCAGTCCCCTCTGGAAACACAGTTCTTCGAATTGACTCCTTCCTTTGGCTTCCTTTTTTGGAAAACAGAGTCCTTATCAAAACACTCCCCTGACAGTAAGTGTGAATATAATGTAAATATTCATGCATGCTTGAGCTTGCAGCTGTATTTCACCCCAAAAAGTCCTCCTTCTCTTCCGCTGTCTGTGTGATGCAACTGTCTGAGGCTACATCAAACACACCTACGCATAGCCTCTCACGACTGACATCAATCTGTCTTCCCTGAGATGTCTGCAGCACATCGACATTCATCTGTCTGGGCCTCTTCTCCCTCTCTGGTGCCCAATGACAGATCGAGCAAAGTGTCCGTCTATCTTTCTGTTGCTGATTTGATATTAATGTTGTCAGTCAATATGTCAGTGACAAAACTACTATGACTGCATTGTTCTCCAATGGAAAGTCCTTCCTGGTCGTGAGCAATACAGCTCTAAACAGCGTAATGTGAACTGCCGTTTGGAGAGGGATTTTTGACTGATGCCCTGTTTGTTTTTATTCCTGTCACTTGTGTTGAAAGAACTGTATTTAGGACAAGGAAGGGCTGATTCATGAGGTTGAAATTCGCCATCTATATGGTAACAGCTCGTTTATTGATTGATTTATCAGTCAAAGGAGGAGCAAAAACTTATGGACGCCTTAACAACAGCCTGCAGCCTTTCCTCTCTCTCTTCCATTCTGTTATCTTTTTTTTTCTGTGGACCCTGATTGTGCATTCTGTTGTTAGTCAGTACAAGGCTGACATATAATGAAAGTCGATAAAAGAAACAAAAAGATGACAAACAAAAATATTAGAAATGCGATGAACATGCCGGAATATCGAATGAAACCTGATAGTATGGAGAGTTTTACAGCACTAAAATGACTACATTCAGCAAGAAACTACATCTTCAGTCTATATGCGCAAATCCATATCGGCGTCGCACATCTGCACAATGAAACCCCCTCTTTGCTCTATTTTGCAGAAATGCTCCTCTGTTTAATATGGTACCCCCTTTCATCAGCAAAATGGTTCAATGTCTCCACAAACACCAACACACAACAGCACACAATAAAAAAGAATCATTTAAACCATAAGGAGTACTCTAGCCGACACACCTTGTCTTTATTTCTCAGTCCTCAAAGATGCAGGATACACAAGACCGATGCTTTGTCTCAAAATGTAGATTTCCATACTGAACCTGGCCAGTTTGAGTGTATAAGTGCATTCAGTCTACTAAGCATGCCAAAATGCAGAATACTTTGAGTACCCGGATGGCACACTCAAAAGTTGCGTGTGGACCAAAAGTTGAGTGTGGAATGATGGCCATGTCTCACCCTCAATAGCCGCCGTCTTGGCCACATAGCGGGAAGGGGAGGGGCAAACGAGATTTATCAAGCTTGTGAAAATTATGGCTAATGAAGCGACGGTTACGGCGGAGAACAGCAACATATAAATGAATCACAGTACAAACGAAGCACCATTTCAGATTAAATGAGGAGCACATTGATCCTACTGCAGTAGACAATAGGTGGATTTGAACCCAGGACCTTCTTGCTGCGAGGCAACAGCACTACTGACTATGCCACCATGCTGCCCTTCCTACATGAAAAATACATCTTCATAAAAAATCCATATCTCAGTTGTTAAAACATTTGGACCAAAGAGGTGGAAGTGACTGATCGACACTACCAATCATAGCGCTATGCTGCTAGAGTGTCTAAAAGAGCTTTAGATACATTAAATATTGTATTAAGAAACACATACAAGTGGCAATGTGACCGTAAATGGCTTTAGTAATTTAGAAATAAATACATGCTTATAATATTGATAGAGTACAGTACTGGGTCATTGTGTTGGCAGGATAAGAGAGGTAGCCCAGATATCTTTCTCCCTATCCAGCTGCTCCTGGGGGAATTTCCAAGGCCAGATGGGATAAGTAATCCCTCCAGCATGCCTCAGGTCTGCCTCGGGACCTCTGCCCTGTCGGACAGACCACTGCAGGGAGGTTTCCAGGAACCATCCTTATCAGATGTCTAAACCAACTTAAATGACACTCAACATGAGGCAACACTGACACAAGCTCCTCTCAGATATTAGCTCCTCACCAATATATATATATATATATATATATATATATATATATATATATATATATATATATATATATATATATATATATATATGAAAAAAATGTATTTCAGCCAACTGTATCTGCAGCTGTGGTCTTTGAATCACTAGCTAAGGTATTTTTCCTTAATCATCTATTTTGCCCATTCGATATCATTAGCCCCATTTCCACTGCATAGTACCGGCTCGGCTCGACGCAACTCTTCTCACCTTTGTTGCATTTCCATTAGGTGCCTGGTACCTGGTACTACTTTTTTAGCACCACCTCCGCTGCAGTTCCGAGCAACCCGAGTAGGTTCTAAAAGGTCGCGTGAAACATTACAGATCACCGATTGGTCAATGCCCGGCAGGCACAGAGTATCCTGCACTGCACAAATCAATGGCTCCCACACTCAAACAGCGAAGCTACTTCAGTGACCGTAACTTTTATTTTTATTGTACCCGCTTTATTGAGGAGGTACAGACATTCCTGTCTTAAACAGATGATGAGATTTATGTGCTTTGGCTCAGTCATCACCTTATGGACACACTTTGCCTGTTCATTTTGGATCTTTTCCTATTAAACCATCGATTTGCATCTTTTGAGTCTCTGCCTCGTTTTTGCACTTGGGTCCTCAATCTGAGCTGCTGAAAAGTAATAGAAAACAACCACCACAACACAATATACTTGAACTCCTCTAATTGGATAAAACACACTTGGTCCAGGGTTTTATGACAGAGGAACATGGCCTCAGACATTAATGCATGGATTGTCATCAGACTTTCTTCCCAACCACCATCCCAGTAATGGCTTGACAGACGTCAATGAAGCCACAGGGACCCAATCATCCACAAAAAGCAGAGATGTAATCATAAAGCCACAGTACTAGCTTCACCTCATGGCTGTGCTTAATTGTTTTTTGGAGATTGTTTAAGCTAAAATGCAAAAAAAAAAAGTATTATGGGTTGTCTATTTTGATTCATCCACAATTTGAAAAAATAATTGAGTAATCCATACTGAAAATAATCAATAGTTGCAGCCCTTGTAAGGATGACATCTTGTCCAAACAACCTTTAGAGATGATACCCAGGATGTTATCATGTGACTGACATCACACAAAATCAACAAACCAATGCATGAATTTTTCATTGCTTTGATGACTAGTCAGGGACACAATATCCCACTGCACTCATTTCAGGAACCTGCAAGCATGGAGCGATTTATTCCACTCTGTAGTCTTTCCAAAACTCTGAACTGAGTCATGTTGTAGAAACTAGCCATTTCACTATAGTATTACAAAAGATAGTCATTCATGCCTTCTACTTGTTAATTAAATGCATTTAGAATTCTGCATTGCACCATTTTCTTTACTGCATTATTTGTCTGCTTTGTGAAACCTTTTCTTTTGAAATAAACTAGCTCTTTAAACACATAGAACATTGAATCTTGTTATGAACATACAAGCCTGTTATACAGCAGAAAATTGGATCACACAAAATCGTTCATCCATCTGAAGGAGATAAAGGTCCACGTTCAGAGAGATGAAATATTAACACATAATTGGGTGCATTTCATTTGTTTCTTATGTAATGTTATAAAAGCATAAAAAATATGCTTAAAATATGCATGAAATATTATAAAAGCAACACTGTGCTTATTTGCCCACATATCTCAAAGGATTTGACAATGAAATGAATGCATGAATTAAGAGCTCTCGCCACTGGTGTTTTAAAATATGAGATACAAGGTTCCAATCCCCATAAACATCCACCATGAATCCATTTAAACCCAGGGCACTACATACATTCTGATGGTAGGTCCAAAGATAATTGTATGTTCAGCCATACAGGCATTTGTCAGGAGGGGATGCAGATGGGGAAGGACTGTCAAAACAAATATGCGTCTAAGCTTGATTTTACGGTATTCCTATAATGGAAATATTGAATAATGCACAGCAGCTGGCATTCTCTCAACACCTACATCAACTAAGCTTTCCTCAGCCACTTTTATTCTCAAATGACCAATTTGCATTTGCAAGGTTATAGCTTGTATTTGGCCCTCTCAAAATTCCAGTTAAAGTTTTATTTTGTTCATAAACAGAAACACCATGCCCTTCGTTATCATCAATCTATTTTCTACCCACATTTTTCACAATTATGAAAAGCGCTCTGAAATAGAACCCATTGTGAACTTTATGCTTGCAAACATAAAGGATAGAATTATGGAGACAAAACTTTTCAACACTTAAATATGAATTTAAAACTCATTAATTATGAATCGATTTCTTTGGATATCTTCAAATACAGACATGCATATTTGCATTTCACAAAAGGACATAATAATTGGATATTACCTTTAAAATCGTTAACCACTGGGGCATAACACTATTTCAGTCCTAGATTAGAGAAAGGATAATAAAGTGACACTTTTCAAATCATCTTTAATCAGAAAATTGTCTGAAGGCTACAGTTTGCAGTAAGTTGCTCTGAGGGGTCATAACCTTTCATAGAGACGCTGAAATGAAACTCAGCCATCTATGACCTTTCTGTCATCAGATGAATTAGCTTATTCCTGCCCACTGAACAAAGCCATCCAGGCAGAGGGTGACAGAGCCAATGGCAGTCACGCTTTTCACAGAAAATGTATCTGTCATAGGGGCCGTAAGTCACACTCTGTCACAACTGAGGGTTCATATAGTGCAATGAAGCCACTCGCATTAATCTAATGGTTGATAACCCGTTTCCAGCATCATGCGCTGTGATAGCTCCAAGATTAGCTTCCTGTCACCAGCTGCAGCTTTGTTCCCATATCCGGAAATTTGCCCGTGAGACATCATCAGGACTCAGAAACTCACTGGAGGAGAAGACCTACTGAAACCGTTGGATCAACCAGTGGAGAAACCAATCGCTACACTCATAGCCGGGTCTTTACAGCTTAACGAGTTAAGCTTAACTTAAGTTTGTTATAAAATTAGAGATCCTGAGTGATGGATGAAAAACACACAAATAAACAAGGGATCTGAGCAATTTGACAGAGCAACAGCTGGTCTGACACAGTGGGCATGTGAGGCATCCTCATATGGATATTAATCTGGCTAGTCACTTAGTTGTTGAGGAATATTAGCTTAAAAGAGTCCAGTTTATGAAGTGAAAAGAAAAACAAACGCCTTATTGTCTCAAATCCTATCATAAAGAACTGCACTTCAGAAACAGCATGGAGTTCTTACACAATTTGTTTCTTTAATGTCTTATTAATTAAGGTCTCTGCAGACTCTCAGTCAGCCAATGTGTGGTGTCCAAAAAACCCCCACCTCCAATTAATCTATCAGACATTTAGGCTCCAGACAAGCAGCCAGATGGACAGCCTTCATCCAGGTGATCTCAGCACTGCGGGCTACTTTCTGCATCCAGCCACCAATGAGAACACGTGAAAGAACACTTATCAATACTTTCTCAGTCTGCCCACACAACATCTGTCTCCATTGAAGACGTGAAAGGCCCACAGAGTCAAAGCGGTTACATCTGTGCACTACAAAGAAAAATGTAAAAGCTCAAAAGTCAGTGAAAAAAAAAATCGTTCCTTTTTTTGCCCTTTAGTTTCTTCTTTTTTTTTCTTTTTTTTTTGCCTTTTAATCGTTTGTATATGCTGTTCCCACAAAACAATGGCACAGTTCTCTGTTAATCCGTGAGGGAAGTAGAACCAAAGTTTGTCAAATATATTTCATAACTTCAGACTGCTACAAGTTTTATATTAACGGTGAAACAAATGATATTAGTACTAGTGATGTGAAAGGGGTCAATCATAGAGATGAAAACTTGTCTCAGGTTTCAGAGGCTCCAGCTTTACAGTTTTGGTTCTCATTCACTGCTCTCATCACGGGTCCACCAGCAGCAGCAGTCAGCTCTATACAGCTGTACACTACGCCATCAAAAAGCTAACAAAAAAGTTAGTGACTAACAGCTGAAGATATTGAAGCATTACGCTACTGAAAAACTGGTATGTCCCTTCCGGGACCGCCCAGCCTACCAGGACCTTTCTGTGTTTTCCCTGTGTCTGCGCCAGGTGCTCCGACTCCCTCCCACAGTCCATACAGATGTAGGTTAAACGTTAATTGGCCACTCTAAATTTTATGTAGGTGTGTATGTGAGTGTAGATGGTTCTTTGTCTCTATGTGTCAGCCCAGTGATGAACTGATGGGTGACCTAATCAGGGTTTACCCAGCTGCTCACTCAACGTCACGGGATATCGGCTTCAGCAAGGGATAAGCAGTCATGGATGGATGGATGGATGGATGGATGGAGTTGTTGGAAGGCATAATGGCTAGAAAGAGGATGAATATTGGTGTTACATTTATCAGATGGAGATAAGACTCCAAATGAATGCTAATGCTACTTTGTATGTGGTGAATGTTGGGCTAGGTAATAAACCGAAAACTTTACAACTTCTCACAGACATAACCTTTCTCATGTCGGTTCATTCGATTAATACTTTGCCCAATTTGTGCATTCAGGAACTGTCCTAAAAAAAATCTATATCAAGTTCCTTCACATGCCGCTGCCCTGCCCAAAAGGAAGGTGCATCCGAAGCGACATGGATGACAAGGACAAACATCGAGCCAACAAGTACTGTGGTTCTCAACCAGAGGCATTGGGTTCGTCTGTATACATTCTGCAGCGGCGCTCCACTGTTCCCTGTTTGGACAAGACCAGTCTCTATGCTGAGAGGTGGGGAAAAAAGCACTGGAGAAAACTCAGCTGACTCTAAAAATAACTTTACAGATCTTTGTATGCTTCTCGTTATGTTATATTAGCTCCATATTCTCCCTCCCTCTGTTAGATAAGATACCAGATTACCAGAAATATGCAGGAATGAGAACCACAAATATGCGGGATTAGGCTCCAAACGTTGTGGGCTGAAGCCGCAGCACTCTGCAGGACCTACAGGATGGATCTAAAGCTTCAGCATGGTGCTCACAGCTTCACTGAAGACATGAACTCAAAGGCGATGTTTAAGGTTTTTTCTGTGATGATACACATCCAGTGTGTTTAAGAGTCAGTTTAACTCACAATATCGAAGGGAACAAAACAGTTTTGTTTTAATTTGATCTGATGGTGAGTCATTTACAAATGTTGGGGAAGGTTAATCTCCCCATAGTGATTACCTGCCCAGTTTAGGGAGTCCATTCACCATACAATATACCATACCATATACTGCAACCGCTTACCCTGTGCAGAGTCTATCCCAGCTGACTGGGCCACATAGAAAGACAAACAACCATTCACACCTGCGGTCAATTTAGAGTCACCAATTCGCCTATATTGCATGTTTTTGGTGGTGCGAGGAAGCCGGAGAACCCGGAGGGAACCCACGCAGACACTGGGGAGAACATGCAAACTCCACACAGAAAAGCCCTCCGCTGGATTGGAACCCAGGTCCACAGAGAGTGGGGTATCCATGGTGACACTGTATCCCATGGTGACAGGTATTTGTTAAAATTGGAGGTGCTGTTTGGCCATTTCTACAGAGATATGAATGCAGAAAAACTGAGAATCTCAGATGTGCCGTCTGTCAACTCTATAATACTGTATACACACACAGTGAGGCTGCATAGCAGACATTACACACACGGTTGTTCTCATGCACAGACGTGCACACACTTGAGCATGCAAACAAGTCACACTGAACCGCACACGTGGGCACAGACAGTGCGATACAGTCTGTATCACACTCACTTTTGCATGCAGCAGTGAAACAGCTACACATATTCTACTGTATCAAATCAACACCCTCCTGCAAAAAACGTCTTAACAGGGTCATTGAAACCATTCAGCCTGCTGTGAGGACTGTTCGATAACATTCTTGTACAAAGAGGCCAGTAGCAGATTTTATGGTATCAGTGCATTTATTGAGACAGCAGCAGCTGTGTGAATGAGATTGCTGGTGTGAGACTGCCTCATTTGCACAGCTTTAGCAGAAGTAAAGAGTGGAGAGAGATCCATAAAATGATGAAAAGGCTTCTCATTTCATTGATAACATAACAGAGAGCCTACTCACTATGATATGTAATGGAGATATTCAACACAAACAGGACAGAAAAAACCCAGAAATGAGACATTACCTTACCAATAAACATGTAAAAACTGAAAATAGATGCCTAATGGTTTATAATCCAAAACCGCAGGGGAATTCTTATGAATGTTTTATAAGTTCGTAAATGAAAGTTAATGAAGAAAATGCAGTCTGCTAAGTAAAAGAAAACAGTTTTAGCGTCAGGACTTGGCGAAATGGAAAAGACTGCCAGCTGAGAGAGTGACATTTAAAAATGCTTCTTTAACAAAACACTATGTGTCCTATTTAGAGCATATAATTTTAACTTTTGGTATTACCGAGATAAGAAATATTCAATATCCATATCCCCACTGACATTTTACATTTATAAGGTCACTTTCTTTTTCATATTTTACATCACCACGTTCAGTTTTCCTCATATCGTACTTCATTCTTATGCTCTGGACGCACTATGCCTATTTTCACAAGCTTTTGTTGTGTGTGAATACACGATATGATTCCTCCTCGATAACACCTCGCTCTTCACAACAGTGCTCTATGCTCTGTTAGGGGTGGGCAATCTGACAATTTCAGATTGGGATCAATCTTAAAGACATCTATAATCTACTTTTCAGGTGAAGAGAAGTGCAGTGAGTGCTTTATGTTCCTTGTTTCCAAGCTCATTAAAATCTGTGGTTCGTAAACTGACAATTTGAGTTACAGCTAGCAGCATGGTGGATGAGGATCTGTATAGCTATAGTAGGCATTTCAAATTTTAGAAAATAAAATGCAATTTAGATTATACCTCACAATTGAAATTACATTAAATAGATCTTGATATTACCTTTTAGCCAAATGTGAAAAAATTAATGTATGTAAGTATGCATGCATGCACAGGGACACAAATGTAAATGATATTGTGAAACATGTGCCATACCTTTCTAAAAATATCAAAACAAGAGCAGCACATTCAGGCCATAGTCATGTCATCAGTATGCATTAAACAGAGGACAAGGAGAGGATTCCTTTTCAGCCCCGTTCTGACATTCCCCAAGACCTCAGGGAATCCACTGAAGGTTAATTTATTTAAATCCTCCATCTACTCATCTCTATTCCATTTAACTCTACTAATAAATCTTTGGTTTGCCATGTAATCTGTTCTCTACTGTCAAACGCCCATTCCTCAGCTGTATTTTGCATGCATGCTTGTGGATGTGTGCTCAAAGACAGATGACAACAGATGAGGTCATGTTGAAATAAGCAGATGTCATGTTCTTTATGTGTGTGTGTGTGTGTGTGTGTGTGTGCGAGTCTGCACATATGTGTAAAGCTGTGCACTGTGCACAGACATCTGACCTTTGAATGTGGCCAAAATGTATGGTTTAATTAGTTTCAGTGTAGCTCATGGTGAGGGCCAATATAACCCAGAGCCCTCTCTGAACCATGTGCTGTTTTAGTGTCCTAAAGGTCCTGTAAAATCTAAGCCTTTGGTCTGACACAAAATTTCCCATCTGCCCTCTCCTGTTTTTATCCCATGATAAAGATTATGGTCATACCTCTCTGGTCATGATGGCAACTATTAGTGTGAGGTACAAGGGGACCTTGGCTATATGGACAAGCACTGCGTCATTATTACAGCATGTCATGTCAGCGTTACACAGATGCTGTTATGATAATGGCTGTTAAAAAGCTCAGCTGTTGTTAGCAGTGGGTGAAAACATTTGCAGTCTGTTGGAGGGGACATCTCACTGCTGTGAATGTGTTTTTTGTGTTGAAAAGAATTTGTCATGAAAAGAAAACTGTCTCCGCAACGCTGGAAGAGAAGGTCAGCAAACACTCTGAGGTGTGTGAGCGGACACATGTAAATGGCAAATTCAGACCACATAGCCCGGATAATGTGCACATGTGGTGTGTGAGGAATGAAATTGATTGATCGTATTGTGCATGTACACAAGGACACCCGTGTATGCAGGTGATGTGATTCCACTGATAAACAATTGGTGGTGGTAATGTGCCAGAAAATGAAGCAATGCTCTAAAAAGGCAAGCAAAGAAGACCGGAAGGAAACAATGTAAGGTGACAACTATTGAACACAATAAGCTATGTAAATGGATAATTAAGAAGGATTGATGTGCTGTAACACTTCTACAATTATCTGGGAATTATTAACAGGGAATTATCCTTATCAAAGTGGTTTCTTGTTCATTGATAAAAAAAAAGAAGATGAAATCAGGAGCGGGTCCAATACTTTTTCACACGGCTGTATTTCCAATAATACATAATTGATGTATTTCTATTGCATCAATTTCTCTCATATCAGCCACTTATCATCTATGTTCTTTTAACATCTACAAGACAACAGTATCAATGTAAAATATAATGCAAATCCTAATGCTGACATCAAGATTTAGTCATCTTCAGAAAATGGATTTTCTGAAGGATAAATAAGCATTTTTTTAAACTATCATAAATATATATTTTTTATTTCAATGGATATAAACATTTATTTATCACTATAAATATAAGAGGGAAATATAATCCTACTTGAATTCAAACTAAAAATGATTATAGCATGGATTTATTTTAACACTAGTAAAATGCAGTTAGGATAATCACTGGCACGTGTATTTTTGTACAACTGTATAATTGAAATGATTTACATGCATAGCAGTTTTACTGCTGTGATAAACAGCTTACTTACTCTCTGTCTAAAAATACTCCCACACTTCAGATGATTGTGGGCAAGGTATTTTTTGCTGCAGCTCACTCTCCCGATTAATCCATGCTGCATTGCAAAGCTCCAACACGCAACCAGCAAGTAATCAATGACGTCGATTAAGTTCTCAAGTCGCCCCAGCCCTGGTCATATTACATCAAAATGAATGCTTATAGTATGCTTCATAGTAGGCTTTTAAAGGCTTTTCCTCAGAACACGTAACATAACTTAGAATCTCAACAGCAGAATCTCAACAGCATTCATTCAGCCACAATCACCACCCAGGCAAGCACTATTCCTGTGAGCTTGACCAGCCCACCCTGCAGTACGCCACCAGCACATTTGCTGTTGCTCTTTTCCTTCCTCAAAGTGCTAATCCCCCTCTCTGGCATCATCTTTCTCTCTGGCTGAACCCTTCATGGCATTTCTCTTCAATCAAGCGGGAAGCACAATGAGCTTAGGTTCTCTTTCCACATGAGTGTGATGATGACGTGTGATGCAATCTGAATCAGAATGAATTATACCCCATGAGCGATGACACAAGGGAGAGCTTTAGTGCCACAAGCCTGTCTTCAAAAGAAGAGGGTTCGTCCTTTAAAGCTATTCCAGTGTGGAGTTAGTGAATAAGCCTGGGGAGAAGGGTAGCCATATGGCTACTATAATGCTCTGAGTCTATTAGCCTTCAGATGTGCAAACCAAGGGATGAAATCATATTTCAAAATCCAAGGGTTTATTTTACTGCATTACTAGACATTACATTTTGACCTTACAAATTATCATACCATGACTTTGACTATCGTTTCACAAACGTACCCCATTTCAAGCCGAGCGATGCCTTTTGGGGCCTGAAGCAGAATTTGATTTGGATGCACCCCACCACCAATACTATTGTCTTTTGTCATTCACACACTGAGCCGTTATCTATTTTAGCTGTGTCTGCGTTGCTCATATCGTGCCGATGTCAGTCTGGCATGTTTTTACAGCTTCATGATTGCAAATGGATTTAGTCAGTGAGTCATTTTATGACAAGAAGAACAGAAGGCAGATGGAATCATTATTAAAGTAGCTCTGTAACAAAGACAAATACAGGACAAACAGATGGCTTCTTTCCTGAATGACTGGCCTTTTTTTTTACATTTCAAACACTTCACATGAAAAATTCATAGTATATTGATTGGACAGTATAGGCTGCAGTGACGGAGACAGACAACGGATTGAATCTGTTTGTCTCATGGTGCCTGAACAGGAAGAAGCAATCCTTCGTCAACTTTCTAGCCTTAAATGATCTCCACAAACCAACACAGGCTCTGTGTGTGAACAAAAAATAAAAAAATAAAGAACAGATGATGAATTTTGGATTCTCGACACTTTTTTTGTTGCCAATCTTCTCTTCCCAAGTGAAGTGGATGCTTCATCTGCTCTCCCTCATTTCTTCCTCTTGTCATTTTGACCTGTTGGAAGACATGTTTGACACAAATGAGTATGGTAGTTCAAAAAAAGCACCTGTTGAGACCACTTAATCTTGAATTCTCAGCTGTTTGCAGTATTTCTTGCTCATTGTGAAAGAGGATAAACGACAAAGATAAAAACAGATCTCTCTGTGGAAAGGTATTACAATTTCGCCCCAAGCCAGACAAATGGTATTTTAATTGTGGCCACATTTGCAGGATGGAATCTGCTGTTCCAAACAGAGAATGACCCAGTCACACACAACCATTACTCCACTACAGCAAAGGGATAATCTGCCTGACCACAGATTACAATTTAACTGCTGAAGAAAAATCAATGAAGCCAGAGTTAATGAAGAAAACATTATAATGACCTAGCAGCACCAATATTTTGAACCTTAAACATCCCAAACTATATCGAGGGTCAAGGATCAGGAGTTAAAACAACGGCGTTATTTCCCCTATGTGGTATGCATATTAATATTTCAGCTCAGGGGTTAAGTTTGTACAAATATTGGACAGTGGGTGAAAATTCATGAAGAAAAAATAAGAATAATATATTAAATAATGGACAAAACAGTCCAAAAGCTCCACATTAACCAAGGCTTCAAATAGTAATATGCTTCAATGCTGAGACAATGTGCATCAGCACAGCGCAACTAATTTGTGTGGACATTGCAGAAAGATTAGCAGGGACCTTTCATTATGAGGAACTGACCCTAGTGACATGCAGACATGTCCAGCCTTCTAAATACCACTCAGCCCTCCTGTAACCCACCTCTTCAACAACAGCTGGCAAAAATCGTGGGCTATTTCTGTGTGTTGACCCATAGAAGACCCTTAACTCTGCATCACAAGCCCACCTCCTATGTGCTGTAGCTGATTCAACCTCCGCCTACTGGAACTGAAAATGGTCAGAAAGGAATTATAGTCAGCTGTGACAGACTCTGTGTGTTCTCCAATACATGCCCAAAGAAACAGTACAGAACCTGCAAAAACCTGAAATGTACAGGACAGGAAAAAAAGTTTCTTCCTCTTGAATCAAAAATGTTAGTTATTCAATTGAGGGTGCTGTAGTTAATAAATGATTGTGACAGTGTTTCAAGTGCAAACTAGTGGGGAAAAAATGAAATTATAGCCAAAAATAGAGCTGATAATACAATACTGAATTGCTTTTGTTGACAAGCGCAGCATCTACAAACTTGGATACAGTTGGCGGTGGCAGGCCGCTTTAAAGATGGTTCGTGATCCGCTAATAAGCAGACAAGGAGAACGACAGAGCAAGCGCTGTTGTTGCACTCATGATGACAAACTGCTGCCTGAGTAGAGAACCAAACGTGTCATCTCAGAAGAAGAGACAACGCCATTGCAAATCTGCAATTCGTGTTCTGCAAGGGATCAGAGAGGATAGAAGTCTGCAAGTTTCAACACAGCAAACTTGTCAGAGCTATGGAATATTACTTACATTACTTTTCTCACGACATATTAGCCTTTTTTTACCCTCACAAAGGCCTAAAATAGAGGTGAAGAACTAATTTTGAAATATAACTAGATGAATGTACCTAATAATGGAAATAATGACATCGACAATGAGACTGGATCCATCATGTAATACCTGAGTACTCCACCTATTTACCATTGCACTATGATAACATTGTCACGTATGCAATGAACAGTGTTAATAAAAAATTTAAAAAAAGATCAAATCAAATGAAGCAGAACCGGAGATATTATTTTTTTTTATTGAATGCATTCATCTTCTTCGACAAAAGCCGACACCTTCATTACCCACAACTTGTTATGCTATAATAGTGGCTAATGTAGCCTTCAAATGCTATAGCCTCAACCAGAGATGAGGAGCAGACTGCAGAGGTCTGGTGCATCATTTCCACAACCACCATATATTTTTCATTTTCAAATTTGTAGTTCACAGCCCCAACCGATCCAGACTCAAATGACATCACTTGGGGCAATACATGTAGCTTCCTTTTGAATCACAAGTGGAGCATAGCTGTAGTTTAGGCAGGCCACGGAGTCAAGCTCGGCTTTCGTTCTCAGCTGCATCAGCTGACAGCTCAGCGTATTCCCTTCTACGCATCCAATTGGCAAATTTCATGCAGGGCGCGTTACCTCAGCTGCTTTTAGCCTGTCTACCCTTTCTGCTTCCTCCGCAAGCCAATTTGGCAACCATACCTCCACCCCAGCTCCTCCTTTTCATGTGTGTCTGACTTGATCAATGTCTTTTGTTGTCATTGATGCTGCTCTGTTCTGATGGGGGTCTCTGCAGGCTGCTCTCCCTGCTTTAGCCTTTCCATGAAGGCTCATGGAAGGGCAGCAAGGTGTGCTCTTCCTGCCTCGGGCTTCAAATATATGTCACTGCACATATTAATAAACTTGATTTATTTTTGACTCAAGTGGTCCTGACTGAACAGGCTTGATGCAACTTTTGTCACATTGCAGTATTACGCGCCAACACCTGTAAACAGACTTCCATGTGTAAATCAGTGGAGTTCCCTTTTTAATTACTTCAGCATCAGCAATTTGGTAAATCAGATCGTTGCATCTCTATTTGTATCCTGATTAATCCTTTGAAAGCTCCTGAATTACAGTACAAGGGATTTTCACTGACATTGTCATAAACAAGACTGAACTAAATGAAAACGTTCCAACCATCTTTGGATTTAATCCCTTCAATTCAGACAGAGTTATTTCTTTCTATTAATACAATTTGGCATTAAAACAAAATTTATGGTAAAATTATTCATGTGAAAATACTGCACTTGGCTTCATGAAAGTCACACTACTTCGACACAGGAATCAGAGCTGTACAGTTTTAATTAGTCTCAGGATTACTTGAGGCCTGTTTTCTCATCTTATCCAAACTGTAATAACAGAAGAGTGTTGATATAAAAAGACATCTTAAGCAGCTTAACCTCTTTCACTCAGAAAAGATCACCCAGGGACATGTGAATCATGAAAGCTGATTATTTGAGAAAGGACTGAATTAAATGCATGAATTTTTTTGATTAAAGGAAAAACCTGTACAGGAAAGGAAAAAAAAACAAAAACACAACAGAATTTCAAGAAAAAGCCAGAGCCACAGATTTATATTCCTGGAGGGTTCTTCAACAGGGAATCGATCCCATGAACTGTAATATAAAGCCCCTTCCAGCTCATTCCGTGCAGCAAAGCTTGGAAATGGCCCTGTAAGGTCAATGCAAATTAATGTAGCAGTGATTCATGGGAAAGCCCTCCATTGGTACCTTCTGTGCCATTTTATGACTGTTATAAACCTTACCTTCATCCATTTTTCGAGTTGCATGCCTTATAAGACAGATCCAGATGTAGACTAGAGAAATACCAACGAGTAAAAAAAATAAATGAGGTGGTAAAAAAAATGTGTGATTAATCCACCAATCATTAATGCAACATAAGCTTTCACTGTTCACATGACACCTCTGCTACCCGATCCCCACTATCACACCCCTATAGAGGACAGCACCAGGTCCTCAGTGATATAGTGTACCAATAGTCTTGTCCGTCTCTGTTCAACTGATGGGTGTTAAAACTGTATTTTTCCACCACACTAATCTGACGTAGGTGGCATAGGGAATTTGTAAACAGTAGGAGAAAAAAACAACTTAAAAAAATGCAATAAAGATGCTGGGAGCGAAATGATTCATGGCATTGGCTAATGAACCATATGTTTTCATTTGTTGGACTGTTCATATTCATGTACTTAATTTTGTCAATATGAGAGGAAACAGTGAACATAGAAGCGTAGGAGTTCTGCCAAAATGCACGGCAAAGAGAAACCCTCCACAGTGTTGTGAAATGAATTGTACTGACAGTGAATAAAGACAATTTGTCATATCTAAAGTTGTACAATTTGTAATGTGTTAGCTTGATTTTGGACTGAGAGATCTTTTTGTTCCTGTTTCTTGAAGGCAGTCACAGTATATTGACCTGTTTTTCACAGAAAACTGTTCCTCTGAGTAACCATAATTGATGCAAAATGGTTATGGGCCCTTCAGGCAAAAAACAGAACAGCAGCAATTGGCATCAAACCCATGCTTCTTTATTTTGTAGCAGAATTACAGCAAAAAATACAAACAATTAACAGTGACAAAATGCCATCCAAATAAGGAGATGGCATGGAAGCTGGTCAGGTTTGAGCCCTTCCCTTGATACACCAGTCACATTGAGCCAACACCAGGGGCAGGATCACCTGCCCAGCACAAACATTAACACATTAGAAATGAGTGAAAAAGAGGCTAATGTCTGAGCCAATTATAGAGAGGACTGGTGAGTAGCTGCTGCAAGGCACAGGCCACAACAAAGCGACATGGAAGAGGATAAAGTGAACTCTAAATTTGTCAGCCAGCTGAAGATCTGAATGCCACTTGACTTGGCACAGAACAGATTAGCCTGCTGCACAAACTGAAGAAGTCCTTTATGTAGAAGTCACTAAGGCTTATAATTTCAGTGAAATATTTCCAGATTTTTCTTAAAAAGAGCAATTGGATCTAGGATTGATCTAGTTCTCATCTCCCCAAGGCATTGCAAATCAACAGAAGCAGTAGAAATGTTATGCAATTATTCTGGATGTTAAGCCAATTTTGAATTGTTTAATATTTCAAAAAGAGAAAAGTTTTTCAAAAACACCAAATATTTTTCCCACTGCAGTCTTTTTCTGACACCATCTGATAAAGTATATTCGGCAAAGCCAGACAGGACACTACATCCTGTAAACCAGGTCCAAGTACATAAAAGCATCAACCTGGATTTGAAGCACATGACAAAAGGAGAGCGCCATTCATGCAGTGACTTCATAGTGTATATATATAAATCATTTGATGTATTTTATTGTTTATATTTGTACCTGAAACCTGATCCTCCGATGTGTAGTTTTCTCTTTTTGGGTTTGACATATTTAAATCTCTGTGGTCGTTATATCCATTGAAAATAATTCCCTCATGTTCACTGTGACAATAACTGCAAATCCCACGGTCATGTGATGCCTGCCACAGGATTGTGCTCATTACTACGATTTCAATTCTTTTTGTGGGTATTTCTGTTTTTGCTGATGTAGCATATGGTGGGCTATACGTGTAACTGCACCTTATTTTAGCTCACTTAGGCATGCCCTGTCATTTTGTGTCAAGCCAAAGGAAGACACCAGCAGGCCCACACATTTAGTCTGGGCCGCCATGGTTGGCATATGGGTTAGACAGTATAGCGACATATATACATAACCATGTATGTCAGCCTGAAAGAGGAAGAAGAAGATGATTTTCAAATAGAACTACACAAAGTCACAAAGTCAATGCAAAAAAAAATTATAGTAATAATATAATGTAATCCTACTGTATATCAAACCTACCCCTCTGGCCAATACAATACTTCCTGGGTGCCATAAATTACACTTCAGGATCATGATTCCTTTCCAGAGGCCCTTTGGTTATCTACAGGCGGCTCCTGATTGATGCCACGGTCCCAACTGTCTGATAACCATGGTGATGGCCTTGTCCACATCTTTATTAAGAAAATACAGGGCAAGGAGTAAGTTTGGTAAACAAGCTGAATCCATGCCATTAATGGCTGCGGGCTCCCCTTCCACACCAGCATTAATTATCTGGTCTTACAGAGACATTAGATGTGAGAAAACAACAAGCCATGTGCAGCATTTACTACCTAGGGGTCTCCTGACTTTTTAATTAGACATTCCTCAGGAAGCTACGTCCAAGCTACGAGTCCATCAGTCTTTTTTTTTCTTCTTCTTTTAATTTAAATTTGTTCTTGAAACATGTTCAAAATCTGCCAATTAAAGAAATGACAGCATTTAGTACTAAGTTAACTAAGCTCTAGATTTTTCAGGTTTTAAAAATATATATATTGTGACCCTTGTTAAGCAGACAGAAGAAATAGATTATCCATAGAAAAGCTATATGAGCTGCTGGGGCCTTGAAGAGGGACTTTAAATGTCTAACAGTATTATTGTTGTTTTTTGAGTCTGTATGACTCTGATTAATATTTATTATCAGGTTTAGTTATGGCTGGTCTGGTAATGATTTACTGATTTACCGAAAAAAGTTACCATAGGGTACCAGTACCGAATTCCAGGTACTGATACCTGCATTGTACTGTAATTGTTAAAATTGTTTTATAATTTTTTGTTATGACTGTGTAAAATGAAATATGTATTTCATTTCCACAATGTCATTAATGTGTTAATGTTCCTTTGTCAATAAAGAAATAATTATTGTACATATGGGCATAAAAACACTGAAGGAATGAAAAGTAAAGAGAAAAGCAGATAGAACTCTCTACACAAGAGTTAATGGAAAGGGTTATTAATGCCTTCCAGGCATACTGCCACAGCATTAAGTCACCATAGGGACTTTCTATTGATACAATAGGGTGTCATCAAATTGAGGCTGTGAAAAGATCTTCAAAGTCATCTCATCTCTCCTCAGGGCAGCAAAGAAAGCAATGTGGCTGCAACAGCAGTGTGTTGCATCAATCACTGTCAGAAATTATCGGAAATAATTTCAGCACATTTAATGAAACAGTAAATATGTTTCATTATTGATGCCACCAATCAATGTGAGCTGCATGCTATTTGTTATAACTGCAGCAAATGACATGGAAACATGGCAAACATGAATGAACATGGCAAAACCATGAATTAATAAATCAAAAACTGCTCTGTAGGCACTCCTCCTTCGTATACACTGGTTCAAGAGTATCCCAGTTTAGAGGTCTGTTCACTCAGAAAATAAAACTTTTTCTGTTTTAATTTCTTAATGCAAAGTTTATATACAGTTCATGGTTATACCATAAACCTGATATATTTAAGTTTTTGTGGGTTTTTTGTTTCGTCGCTAAAAGGGTTATGTTAAAGATTTAAAAAATTTTCTAAAAACAGGTTTGTCATTTGGCAAGAACGCTGAATTTTAATTACTTTTTAAATAATTAAAAGATGAACAGCACTCTGTGCAGAAATGAGGGTGCTTCTTCAGTGCTCTGTGGACCGAGTCGGGTATGTCCTCACCTACGTCTGCAGCCAGTCTGTACTTGCCGCAGCTCGTTGACTGCAGGTCGCTTTTGCTGTTGGATGCTGTATATAATATTACTGAGAAAGCCACAACCAGCTATGCAAAAGGCCCATATTTAGAAGACATATTTAGGGAACTGCACTAGTTAACGTAAAATGAATTGCCTCATAAATCACATTCTAGCTTCTAGAAAATTGCCTGTCTTCATGCATGTCAGATTTTGTCACATATGAGAAAAAAAAAAAAGTTCTTAAAGTCTAATGACAAGGCTACAATTTGCTGCTACAACAATATGAAGGTTTGACATTTTGGGAAATACAGTGATGTTTGCACAATGACTACCAAATCTCACTGACAGTACCAGCTACTGCCCAAATCACTATGTAGGAGTTTACAGTCAACTTGTCAGCATATAGCATGGCGTCATCTGTCCTTCCTCTTCCTCCTCGCTGCATTTAAAAGGCTGAAAAAACAGAAGAGGCTATTTCACTACATTCAACTTAACCCATGAAAGACAACCATTTAGTCCTACTGTAGGTTAGTGAGGAGACATCATAACATTGGCAGTGTGCTTTTCAGTACAGAAATTACATTATGCACGCAGGCATATGGCAAGCTGAAGGTCATCTGTAGGAGAGTGTACACGTGTGTGAGTGTGTGTCTCTGTGTAAGTTAATTAAGTGTAAGGAGCTGTATGAATACTGATATACCGCAGGGATGAGAGGTTTTAATCCAAATCTGCCTCATTAAGTTGAGAATGAAAATATGTGTGAATCGGTGAGCCTGGTTCTGTCTTGTCCCACTGACAATTAAGCATATTCCTCACACACAGACACACACAATAGTGAGTCCTTTGTTTCAAAGTCATCACCCACCAATTTGAGTAGACAGCGTTTATTTAGGTCTCTCTTTGTAGAGCATGTGGACCATTGTTTGCTCACATCCATACAGCACAATTATATAAGCCAGTTTTGATTAATCTTGCTGTCAATAGCCTGACATCCACCAACTAAACTGGTCAATATCTATGAAAAAACACTTTGTGACAAGAGGCACTTTCTTTTTTGTCCAGTCCTCTCTGACTCGGTGAGCTTTGGCGCATTCAGTGTTCTCACCTGGATTTTGTGAGACTGTGGGGGCTGGATCTCAGACCTTCTGTGTAGGGCTTCTTCCCCCAACACAAAATCTTGCACATGTTAAAGTTAAATACCTTAGTCTGGTGTACTTAGAGAGCAAGATTAAGGGGCTAGTTCATAAGTAATAAGGACATTATAATAATAAACTGTTGAAAATAGAAAGTGTAGAAAATAATAAAATGTAAGATTAAGCTGTGGCTCTGCTGACGGGTAATTTGTGGCTCTACAATGTAAACATTAGCCTAATTGGCTATAGTAAGTAGTCAGTGCCAATATATTGCTTCCTATCTTGCACGAGTCCATAGTTGAAACCAAACCTTGTCTGAGAAATTAAATTATTGTTTGAAAAATGTTGTCTGCCTATGTGGAGTGTTATTACAATCATATAATGTCTGGGCTGTCTGATCTCCACAGAAGTAGCTGCTGGAAAGCACAAGAATCATTTCAAATGACTGACAATGGTGATCTTTTCTGAGCTGCGGTTTCTAAACACTGTTGGTGTTTATCAAACCTAAACAATAATTTGTGTTTCATTCCCAGCAGATATAATGCATTGCTGCTGGTCTTGCCAACCCAATGATTAGAAAGACAGACAGAGAGACGCAGTGCAAGCATATAGCGTGCCAGCTTAACATAAGTTTACCTGATTGCTGTTGCCACAATTCACTCTCATGTTTTTTCTTTTCTTTTTCCATGACCAGAATGATAGCTCTGCTTCATCCTCTCAATGAAGTTGCAAACACTGACATCTGCTTTGACACGTGGGGGCTGTGGGGGCCGGAGTGAGCATATGGGGGGTGGGGGGTAGTAGTATGAGAGTGAGAGATAGTTTACTGAAGCAACAGAGCAACACACAAAGTTAGAGATCTTTGATTATTATCTATAATGAGAAGTGTTAAAATAGTTTCCGTTCATTATGAAACTGTGGTGGAAAAACAAACTAACTTTCTATAAGAGCAGTGTAGCAGGAGCTCCTGAATATGCCAGAATGTAAGCGGGAAAAAAAAAAAGTGAAAGTCAATGCAAGCAGACCAGAAGAAAAGGTTAGCAGTGCATTTTCGATTGGGCAATAAATGTACAGTATCAGTAAATAAATGCTGCCACTTCTCCAGACTGAGACGAGTCTTGCTTGTTTTTTACCCAACTGCTAAAAGTGAGCAGGTTATTCCCGACGCAAGAATCAACTTTGGCCCAGAATGAAAACAAACCTCACCCCTGTGCTTCCTGACTATACGTTCTGGAAGCTGAGCAGGAAAGGCTACATCTGCTATATAGAAAGTAAAGCCTGCGCATTTTCATTTTGAGCTAAAAAAGACACGTGTGTGGACCAACAGTTCATCTTCCTCACACACACACCCTTCCCGTTGTGTGTGTATGCATGTGTTGATCAACAGTGTTTTTACAATCTGCAGCTTTTAATATATTTTCGCTGAGCAAAACTGTGTCTCCAGTTCCCAATTTACGCAATGTTTGCACTATATATTAACATTATTTCTAAATAAGTAGGCCTAAATGAATCCCTTGACTTAAACAAAAAACTAATTACTGTTGGTAAGCATAACTAAAGTCCACAGTCAGATTTTAGTACATCGTCACTGCTGTTTAAAACTGTTGAAGAGAAATAACTAAGCAGAGATTATTATGTATGAGGAGATGTTTGACTGTTCGTGAAGCCAAAATGTTTTTTTGCCTTGAATGCAAATCCCTCTGGAGGGAGCGATTTGTTTACTGTATCCTGCTACATTTGCATCAGCCTTGACAGTCCACCCAATCAGACGGTCCCGTGTACACCTTCAGTGACATCACCCTCTCCATATCTGCCAGTGGCAACGGCAGATATTATTTTCAGCCCGATCGGTTAGAAAGCCCTCACCTCACATTCTGTTTTGTCTTTAATAAATCAGCCAAGGAAAACCCATATATATATATATATATATATATATATATATATATATATATATATATATATATATATATATATATATATATATATATATTCCTATGGCCCTCAGAAAGGGAATTTATCATTCAGCTGTTGACCAAATTTGGCACAGCTGAAGAGGTTACACACATACTGTTGATTTATTGGCATGATATACTGGACAAAGTAAAATAAAATATGTTCCATGGGGCATGAGTCATTTATCTTTCACCTGTCAAACAAACCAATCTTGACCACAAGGACAAGCAGAAATTGTAAAAAAAAAAAAAATTAAAAAAAATGGAAACACCGTGGCAGGTCGACCAAGTAAGCAGAGCAGTGCCTTCAAGGCTTTTCTTCATTTAAGCTTCGAGATATGAACTGAAAACTCTGAAATTTGACCTTTTCATTGAATATAGCTCAAAAGTCAGAATGAAGCAGTAAAGGTCTTATGTCCCGAAGAACAACAATAAAAAAGCCAACAACACTTTATTTAGAGCTTTGACGGTATTGTTAAACCAAGTGGACGGCGGATGCTTGTTCTGTTGGGAGGCATGCCAATGTCTCCTGCTGTGGAACTGCTTTTCAGTTCACAGTGCGAGCCAATGTGCCCCAACCAATGTGTCAGGAGAAAAGGAACACATTTTGCCCAGCATATGGACTCTCAGTGGGGGCGCCATAAAGCAGACCACTGCTATTTCCCTCTGCACCTGTAAAAGACAATTAATCCTCATTCCCTCTTGCCTTGGTGGATCTTATGTGGACCGGTGCCAGCAGCACAGAGCGATGAAGGATAAGAGAAAAATCTGAAAAGATGCAGCAAGCTCTTTGCCTGCTTCTCTCATATCTAGACACTTATCTCTCCTGTGGCACATAAGAAGCAGTACAACCTCTTTTTTTTTCCAGCAGGAAGAAAACCCTTCTCACTACACCATAACAAAGAGCATAAGATAGAGACTGAGTGAGAACTGGGCTATTCTCATACTCAACAAGGCCACATGCTCTGACCGTTCTATTCAGTTCAGATGGCCTCTGCTTTTGTGAAGTAGAAAAACTCTGTGGATCACAGTCCTCTTGACGCCTTTCATCTCCCCAGCTCAGTCCTTGTCAGTGACCACAGCTTGTTGCAGTACAACAAGAAAAGATAGAGAGATCCTGTGAAACATTTATGATTTGATGTCAACAAACGAGCCAATTAATGCCATTAGAATGCACTTTGACTCAAGGGGTTTTTGTAAAAGCCATCAGATGTGGTCCTCATTTTTGACAAGAAGTCAAAGGTTTAATTGCCTTCAAAAGCGTGTATCGTTCCTGTCAATGATGCAGAGCTTAGTTCCTCGAGGTTGAGTGGTATCAAAGTGACTCATTCCTCGCGGATGTTTTTTATTCAGTAAAAGCTCCACAAAATGGAAGACATGAATGCTGATGATCCCAGCGGGCTCTCTCTTTTGCCAGTTCCTCATTACCTACAAACTATATCTGACAAAACTGCCCAACTGTGCCTGAAATATGACCAATGAACCCCAATGCCACTATAAAACTAAAGCTGTCAGGTGATTTATGAATCCAGTTAGCCCCCTCTCTGTAATTGGTGTGTTCAGTGCCATGACGGTAGTCAGATGCTGCTGGCATCTGTCAGAGGAATTTCAGTTTCCATGGAGAAAAATGTGACGCATCTGGGATAAAGAACTTCAAAACTAGTCGTGCTAGAGAAGAAAGACATCATGAGATATTGTAGATGAAAAAGAGAAAAGATGGCAGCTATCAGGATGTGACATTTAAGGGCATTAGATGCAGACCATTATACACATTTTTAGCTGTGATAGTAGTATGACTCAAGAAATAACGAGCTCAATGTCGGTCAGTCCCCCTCGTGTGTCCTGACAGAAATATCTTCATGAGATGTAATGTCATGAAATTTTGTATAGACATCCAGACTGTCCGGAGGATGAATCCTACTGACAATGGGATTCCCGACTTCTCCTGCAGCGCCACCAATATCTAATAGTCTTCAGCTATCTTGAGAAATATCTCAACATCTACTTGATAGATTTGCAGAAAAGTTTGTGGTTGCAAGTTGATGAAGCCTACTTGACATTGGAGAACCCTTGACTTT
Organism: Chaunax sp. Z400; assembly: GCA_037577475.1. NCBI lineage: Eukaryota > Metazoa > Chordata > Actinopteri > Lophiiformes > Chaunacidae > Chaunax > Chaunax sp. Z400. The sequence goes on from CM075189.1 coordinate 17,553,788, forward strand.
TCTGCTTGCATCACAATTAAAGTATGAAATGAGTTTTGGCTTTGTTTCCAATTTTGTCAGTCAGGTGTTTGAACTATTTTGATTTTATTCCTAACTGACCAAACCAGCATTTGCTATGACACATTCTGGAAAATAAAAAAAAAAACATTAGTGGTTTGGCATGCATGCTAACCCCGAATTAATTGCAAAGTTTCAGCACCATACTGTCATGTGAAATGCTATGTCACTGCTGTCACTTTTTTAAAGTAATAACCAAAATCTCATGTTGCAGTGAAGGGATAGACAAAACAGATGCTGTGCAGATGCTCCGAGGAGCAATGATTAGGTTTGGGAAGAGCAATTGATTTCAGCTCCATTGAGTGAAATTCTGTAGGCTATAATTTAGGGCATTTCAGCAGGTTTAACTGCTGGGCTTGTCATGACAGAAACAGAACACAACGTTGTGATGTTAATTGCAATTTTGAAAACATGTCATATAAAACTGGTTTTGAAATTTCAATTGGCCCAAAGACTATTTTGGGTTGCGACTACCTGTTACTGGGGTCTAGTAATGGGGATGCACTGGAAAGTGTTGCTGAAGAGAGGGACATCTGAAATGCCCTGTTTAACCTGCTGCCACCGTGACCCGACCCAGGATAAGTGGAGGAAAATGAACATGTTAGCATTCAGCCCCAACACCACTGTACCACAGTACAGCCACAGAGCTGCTAGCGTGGATATAGACTCTTTTTAAAGGTTTACTATACAGGATTTTCTTTAAAAAAAAAACATTAGAGGGATAAAAAATTATGACTCATGACCCACTTGAATTATGAGGCAGTGTCGGTATCTGCAAAGACTCTACCCTCTACCTGTATTTTCTTATTTTCCTCCTATTTAGCTGTTCAGGATGTTTCTTGATGTCGACAATTGTGCAAAATGATAGTTGATTGCTTTGTTGCATTGAAAGCATATAGAAAACCCCTAGGAATGAGAATGTTTTCCATGCCTACTCCACTACTTTGAATGGTATGTATGCAAACAGCACCCAACAAATCCATAGTAATCCATTCTCTTTAATAACACTTTTTTTCATTTTAAATTGCAGAACACAGCACTTTAATTATGCTGTCATTAAATACTTTTCACACATTTCTGCATTCATGGCCATAACACTGCGGTGCAGCAAAGTATGCAGTGGCATGTGTTAGTATGCTAAAATCAGTGGCAGAAATAATGGTGAGATGAGCTTTTCCTGACAGCACTGTGGGTGTGCAAACTAAGGGTACACAACAGTTGGCATCAGTTGACATCTGGGAAAGACACAGGCTGCTGACAGGGAGATTATCTCCACTGGAGCTGCAGCACAGTTGGAGCTGTCCACTGCAGATGTAATGCTCCTTAGGGAGCAGGAACTCCACGGTTTGGTTGGAGAGACGTTCACAGATACGGCGAAAACTAAGAAGCAAAATGTATTTTTGTATTCCACTCAATTAGCACACATTATCACACTTGAAGACATGCAAAGCACATCCACCAAAGGACTGTCAAAATATTCAGGAGTGCGTGATTCAGACACCATGGCGGGCATCTGTCAACTGCAGGAGGCCAGATCAGCTTGATGTGAAATGCTCAATGTGGTATAAAGAAGAAGAAAAAAAGAATCAAAAGGAGGGAAATGGGCAAAGGACAGACCTGTACTGTGTGTGTGTTCAATTGTCTTTATTACTTTTTTGGTTATAATTGATATACTTAAATCCTACTCCAATATCAAGGAACAATTCAATTCAATTCAATTCAGTTTATTTATATAGCGCCAAATCACAACAAAAGTTATATCAGGGCACTTTACAAAAACAACAAGCTGTAACTCGACTTCAGGACTTTGATGTCACTGTTTTCTAAATCCTACTTCCTGCTGAGCTGGTGAAGGTCTTGCCAAAAGGCCAAGTGCACAGAGGGAGATATTGACACATTTATCCGCATACTGTAAAATAGTAATTTTACTTTATCCCGCTGTTTTTATTTCCTTAGGCTCAGAAAATAATCAGAGGGGCCAACTGAACTGTTTGCGACCTGGAGCCTAAAGAGGGGTTCAGATTGGACTAACCCAGGTGGAGGTCTGCCCAGCTCACAGACAAGGCCAAATCAATGAGGGATGCAGAGAAATGCAGACAGTAAACCCCACCGGGAAGGTGGTTGGATGCTGAGCCACAGGCAGACGAGAGATGTGAATGTAGATGAGAATTCACATGGCAAGAAGCCTGCAAGGACACAAGTAGGCATGAGAGGTGAATAAATGAGCCTTGACAGGAACCATAGGAGCTGATATCTTTCACTGGATTTTTGTTGCTTCCAACTTTGTTATAATTTTCTTTAATATACTGGATGTTTTAAATGGTATTGCATAACAGCATCACGGAGAAACACCTTCAGAGTTACAGGCAAGTAAATATTTGACCATAAAATATTTACAATTCTGACAGCGGTATTCCAAAACGAGTTGCCGGAAAATCATTTCCAGTATATTACCTGAAAGATTTCTCCATGCCTGGCATACAGATGTATAATTTAAAGAGGGAGGGCGAGGATTAGTGAGGAAGATGGCCCCAGGATGGATTGCTAAGAGAGACAGCAAGAGACAGAAAGTGATGAGGGAGAAGAGGAGGTATTGTGGAAGACCAAAGCCCTCCATGAGATGTACCACTGGCAGACAGAAGAAGTGGCTGACATCAAGAAATCATACCAGTGGCTGGAAAAGGCTGGCCTGAAGGACAGCACAGAGGCTCTGATCATCTTAGAGCAGACCCTAAGCATCAGATCCATAGAGACAGGACCCCAGGTGCAGACTGTGCAAAGATGGCCCTGAGACAGTCCAACACATAGTAGCTGGGTGTGAGATGCAAGCTGGGACAACATGCACTGAGAGGCAAAGCTGGGATAGTGTACAGGAACATCTGTGCCGAGTATGGATTAGAAATTCCCAAGTCCCGGTGGGAGGCACCCAGGGTGCAGACCTCCAGTCTCATCACTGTCCTTCAAAGGAGTTTCTCTTTCACCACTGGCCTCCAGAAGTGCTCTGTCTTTGCTGCAGCCCTCCAGAGGGGTTTTACTTTTGTCGCCAGCCTCCTGACAGGTTTCTCCTCTGCAGCCAGCCTCCAGAGTGGACCCACCTTCACCACCGTCCTCCTTCCTATAGCCTCCTGAATGGATCCATCATTGAACAATGGCTATATGAATTACTGACTTTAGTTTTTGTCCCTCCTCCAGACCCCTTCCATCCACACTACTTGTATTGGACTTAATATATTTCCAAGGAAGGACTGGAATTGTTCCTTGAAGGGGGGGACTGCTTCAATGCAGCGGTAACATTAACCCTGGGTTCAAGAATGTTGTATAAGACATAACATTAAATAACAATGAATGCTGCATGTTAGAGACTTACATGTTCTGTTTTGGGGGGCTTCTTCCCCCCAAAACCTGATCATTATGCTTTTCTGATGAGGCCCGCAGTGTGATTACATACCTTTGTAATCCAGGCTTGAACTGTAATGTCTGTACAATGAATCCATCATTTCAAATTCAACACTGAATGTCTTTTGTGATTATTCATTCATTATTCTGTGAATGTTCTTCTGGACTGATTGGCAGGAGATGTGGCGGATCACTTTAACACTGGAATCTGTAGCTCCTATATTCAGCCTATATTCACAACAGCTTGATGGAGTAGCAGTGGCTAACAACCAATGGCTTAGCAAAGGGTCTGACTCACTTTTGAGAGGAATTTAGTTCAAAGGACGGTGTATCATCAGTGGCTATCACCTCTTACCGCATCAACTTTCCTGTGAGAAACCCTGTACAGACCTGAGGGTAACAAGATGAAGACAATTATTCATTTAATGTGTACTACGTGATATTCTTATTATAACACAATCAAAGAGAAAAAAAATGATAATTGACAGAAGCGAGTGAATATGTGTCGCAGACCTCCACGAAAACAAGCAACACCTTATTTTGTGATTTATCAAAGGAGCAAGCAAATTAGTGCGTGTAAGAAACGATATAAAGTGAAAATAGGCATACAAACAAGAAAAGTCTTGTGGTGAAAGAGAACCTGTGTGACTGATATACAGAGATACAGGTGACTGTAGGTGCATTTTACTCGTAGAAAATATAAAGAGCCAAACATTAGCGAGTCAAATGAAAGCTGTTTTGCTCTCCTCTTGAAATATAAAAGCGATGATGTATCACTTCTTTGTAAATGTTGGCCATAATCCTTTCCACAAGAAGACCCCAAAAAGGAAACCAAACAAATGTCGGTCAGTGAGATGTGCTGAGTGCACTAAATCCACAAAGTTATCCAAACAGTAGGAGTCTGACTCTGGCCAGTGGTAAACACTCAGGTACAGGGCTTCTTTTGAGCTCACACAGTGAATCCTTCATTGCAGCTCTATATGACATATTAGATAGAGCGTTTTCTGTGCTTGTGAAGGGGTTTGCACAGTGGGGGTCTGTCAGAGTGAGAGTGTTTACTGCAAACAGAGTGAAAATTCCAAGATATGATTCCCTGAAAAAGCCCCTCAGGTAAATGGAAAGTTACTAAGCTGCTCGAGGGTCCTCCATTGCTCAGTAATTTTAGCTTCTAATCTGAAGTAGCTCCAGTTCCACAAGCAAGCCTTCCATGGTGATTTTACTTTCAGGATGAAAAACATCCACTCAGTGAAGCATATAGGGATGTTCGTCACCCACACAGCTCCATCTACAGTATCGATAATACAATATCACCATTATGGCTTGTTTTTCAATGTTCATGCTATTTTTGTCTCATGCAAGACTTCATGTCCATGGTCATCCTCAAGCTGCCATCAACAACCCCCCTAGAAATCCTACGTGTATTATGTAGGAGACATGGCTGCTTAACAGACAAGCAATCTCAGTGGATGCTGCTTTTTCCTGGGCTAAACCAGTGAACCACAACCTGAGTGTGTCACCATTGTCTCTGTATGGAGAATGTTTAAAACGTACCGATTTATTCAGAAAAAGAAAGATGGAAAAAAAAAATCTTAGGATAACATCATAAAGAGTCAAAAAGAGTAAAAGATGAGCTGACTGATCATTAATACTTATTTCCAATGTGGTTCAATGGGGTTAAACATTAACAGATCACAGCGGTTACACACGGCAGGCGAGTGAAATACCAGCACGATGTTTGTTTTGTGTTCTAAATAGACACTAATGAAAAAGGTTTTTTTCCAGAACACAACATAAACAATTTACTCAGTCCAGCATGGCCTTGTGGGAAATGTGGGCTATTACTACAGCTACAGCTTTCACATCAGATTTGGTGGAAAAGTGGTGTGTGTTGTGTGTGTGTGTGTGTGTGTGTGTGTGAAATGAAAATGTGGATAAATATATCCATTCAGTGCCTTTTTCATCAGGTATCCATTTAGCGCTTACACACGCTTTGTAAAAGGTCACAGTTGGACCCGTGAGACACAGACAGACACAGCTGAGACACAAGTGCAATGTGAGCCTACACAGTGTGGCATGAAGTCCAGTGCAAACAGTTGCATAAATTAAAAAAGGAGTGTATCTGTTGCAGGCAAGTTAAAAAAAAAAGCAACACAAGATTTCAATCCAAATCATATCTATAGTGTTAAATATTCCCATGGAGCACAAAGCAAAGCTTCGGTTGGTGGTCATGGAATACGAAGACATGTCAGACCCATGGAATGGTAGCACAAGTTATTATAAAAATGATCAGTTATTCTACAATTCTTTGGTTCAGCAGTATGGGTCTCTGTCAGTCACAGTCAGGCAAATCTGCATTATACTCATCTCCTCGATGAAACATCACTACCCTCCTCACTGTGCTGCATGACAATAACATGCTTTTTGTGAACAACACTTGTGGATCACTTGTGATACATGTATGGACACAATGCTTTTTAAATGAGAAAAAATAACATTTGCAGAAATTACAAGAACTGTAAATGTTGTATAATATCATAGACAGCTGATGTGTGTGCCTAATTTTACCACCACTTGTTTTTATCTGCAGTCAGGCTCTAGAGCTCGAGAGTGGAAAAGAGCAGTGATAGGGATCCTTGTCCAAAATGTTTGTTTGTTTTGCTTATTATGTTAAAGTTTTTAAACTTTCAGATATTAACGTTGTATCAATCTTAAAAACCCAACACCAGCAGACAATAATTAACGCCATTGTCTCTTAAATTTGAATAATTTGAGAATACAGTTCACAGTTTAAGGTGGCTGCCGGTTTCTGTATATCCCTATAAAAAACAGTGAACTCCATCCACTGCACAGCAGCAGCAGCAGTGGACACAGGCACATTCTGAAGTAGTGAACTACATAATCCATCACAGCCTGTATTGTGCTTTTTCCAATTGTTTATCCTGGCAATGTGGGAAAGAGAAAAATGTCAGAATCAGTGAAAAATTTCAACATCACTTTGTTTTTTGAAAGTGGCCTCTGTAGTGCAGGTAGCTGTCACAACAATAGTGCCTAAAGTCTCACTGCGACCACAGCAGTGTTCCACTGTCTTTTTTCTTCTTCTTTTCCTTTTAGGTGGGAACTGGGTGAGGGGGGTGTCTTGCATTTTAGTCTCGGTTGTCAAGAAGTTGGGATGCAGCTGTCTTTGCTCACAGGCCAGGCATAATTTATGTGACTCAGTCTGTTCTTCCTGCTCCATCCATTTTCTATAAATCCACTTGTCCTCTGCAGGGCAGGGGGCTGGAGCCTATCACAGTTGACATTGGTCACCAGTTCATGATTGGGCTGACACATAGAAATAATGAGTCACACTTATGGACATTTTAGAGTCACCAATTCACCTGTGTTATATGTTTTTGGAGCGTGGGAGGGAGCAGGAGCATGGGGAGGGAACGCACGCAGACATGGGGAGAACATGAAAACACACAAAGAGGCCCCAGGTCAGGATTTAAACCCAGAACCTTCTTGCTACAGTATGAGGCGACATACTAACCACCATGTTCTCCTGATCATAAATTAACCTTTTCTATTCTGTCTTCTCAGTGACAGCATGATGCCTTCAAATACAATTGATTGATTGCATACACAATATTTCAGTATGGGTAATCCTTCCTCATATTGATTGACGACACAGGCTGAATTTGTACCAGCTTCAATAAACTTGAATTAATCAGCTGAATTAGAAAAGTAACCACATAACTTCATTCCCAAACTCTGGTGACGTTCCTGCATCTGCTGCTGCAAAGTCTTTGGATCCACGTGCAACTTTCACTGCATTTTCCTTTATCTCTGAGGAGACGAGGAACAAACACTTCTCTCAGTCAGGTGGTAGAGACCCAGAGAGTGGCAGAGCTGATCCAGAAACACTTCTAAGCTGCCAAGTTGTTGCTGATTCTGCTAAGACACAGGGTTCTGCCACGAAATCCTTGACTGATTCTGGCACTTGTAAAAATTCCACTTACCAAATGTATCACCTGGATGACAAAGCTTGCAAACAAGAATACATCAAACGGACAAAAATAGATCAGAGACAACAGATAAAAAAAAAAACAACGACCTCCATTCTCAGAACTTTTATGCAAGGCTTACAGCCTGTTTATGAGGGTCTGGTTTCAGATTTGTGTGCACTGCTTGTACGGAGCTGGCAAATGTCTGCAACTAACATCCTCAGTTTGATGAGTGAAATGTGTTTAAATGAGAGAAAAGAAAATCATCTCGTGTGGGAAATCACAGCTTACATGTTTCAAATTTGATGAAGGAACCCCAGACTAAATAGCCATTTCAGTTTAAATTGTTTTACTTTATTTAAGACCGATACGACAGAATTATTTTCCTAATTTTGTTTGGCCTTAACTAACCAGCAATGAATGATTTAACACTGGCATCATTTTACAACAGTAGTGGTTAATACAGTAGGAGCATTATAATAGGATTTTTCATACCTGTACAGCTGCATATGGCTGGCATGGGAAAATCTCAATTTAAAATACTTTGAATTGTTGAAAAATATCCTGGAAGTAGGGCAGATAATATGATTGTGGAAATAACTTGCAATGACCACACGCTACACACACACATATTCAGCTACACATAATCGGATTTGAAGTTTATGCTGTCAGAGCCACAGTGTGTTTTGAAAAATAGGCTTTTTTTAAATATTTGATGTCCACATGCAGTAAAAGAATAGGCCAACACGAAAAATATATTTACCTGATAGCAGTTCTATTGAAGCAAATCATAGACTGTTAGTATGATACAGTCATACAGTGTAGCATGAATTATAGTGTCCAATTGATTACAGAGTTGAATCAACAACTTTAACACATAGTGTGGGTTGACTGAGTAATTACAGGACTGCTGTTAGTTGAATTGCAGAGTACTTAAAAAGTACAGGGAGAATAAAATAACATTGAGATCCACATGTGGTTTTATTGGTTAATTTTAATGGTTAATTAATTCCGTTCATGTATCATTGTCTCTTATTATATCAGATATAATAAATTGGTACTGGTTACAACTATTATTATACTGTACAGCTTCTCAGAGTTATTCCTCTAAAATGAATTGCTTTTTATTATTACTTTCATAATGAATAAAAAACAACAACTTAATTGTTCACTTGTGTAATGAATAACTTTGCAGACTATAAAAGAGGACATGTAAAATTTCTGGGGAGCAGAAGATTTCCCAGTTTGTCCAAATAAAAACTATTCTAACATTTATTAAAGCTCCACAAGACTGGTAAATCCCACTTTATAACATTCTTCAGCATAATACATTACTTTTTTTCATGTTAAGCATAATTGTGTTATTGATATAAAATATATAATTCCTACTAACTAGACTTTAGTGGCTGAGGCTGAGTCTAATAAAGCTACAGCAGGCAGACGAACAGAATCTCGTTAAAAAAATATTCTGTCTTTCAACCAGATGCTCTCTCAGGTACCGTTTGATATAACATGAAATGACACAATATGGACGCAATTCAGTCGGCACCCATAAAAATACAGAGAATGGTACCAATCAGCTGTTAATTCAACGGTGCATAACAAAAAGCAGAAACACAGTAGTCCATAGGCATAATCTTTACCTTATTGGCTGGGTCTATTAATGTATGAGAGGTATAGTTCTCTGTAAACACTCAGTGGAGACCATTAGAAAATGTAATTAGGTTTTAAAGCACACAAATGTTCAGCATACTTACCAGCCAGGCGACTCCATAACCATGTTACTGCAGATGAGCATTACATCCTCTTACTAATGTACCCTTCCTGTATCTCCATCCACAAACAGTGATATTGCCGGTGCTTCTCACAGCACTGGAGCGTCCTTAAACTCTGATTCATATTTTTAGATTTTATCATGATGCCTCTTTTCCCCTTAGCCGTTGTTATACGACGTTACGGCTGAATTGTTAGTCAAACAGAGTTTCTGTTTCCTTATTTAAAAATGAGGTGACGTTTCTATTCACTCTCTACAGTATCTCACTCTTCATTCAGTTGGGGGTTAATTTGGCTATACTAGCACTGTTGTCCTGAAGACTCACAAGATGCCCAGTAGTCTCTATCTCTCTCTTTCTGTCTCTCTCTCTCTCTCTCTCTCTCTCTACCTCTCAATCTTTGTCTCTCTGTATTTCTGTCAAGCCTCTGTGACAGCCTCTCCCTCCTGAAGGCAATCCAACAATGTCCAGCTCATTGATCAGAGAAAGGATCGGTGCAATGTGGAGGTAAATGGCTGTCACAGGGAATGATAGACCTTAACTCAACCATGGCTTTGCCAGAGGCCTCTCAGCCTCCACTTACAGTGATGGATGCAATGATGTCACCCATCACATTCTGAAAGTGGGGAAAGACTTTGGAGTCAAGAAATAATAACATTAAGCATCACTTAAGATCTGCTTTTTCAAGGTGTGAACTGATGATGGGGTGGTATGAAGTAAAGAAAAAAAAGAAGCTTTCATGCATTGAGAATTTGTTTTTATTCAACATAGGGTTTAAGATTAAAAAAGCCCATAAATAAATAAATAAATAAATAAAATAAAATCCTCATCAAAAGTTGCAAAAATTAATTCACACTAATTTCTGAATTAATTTGATCTATTCCTCCCTCCCCTCTCCTACACATGGCTCAAAAAATAGATGTATTCTTCTGCTCCAAGATATGCCATATTAAAATAGTTTGATTTAATCACTAACTCCAAGACGAAGCAGTAAAAGTATACAGATGCCTTTTCTTAGAAAAGTTTTAGTGCCGATTGGTACTATGTAAGATCATGCTGTCAACAGTCTTCAATGTGGTTTACTACGATTTTGGAGTGAGTGGCCGCATGCATGTCTATTAAATTTCTATTTAGAGCCTCTAATAAAGTTAACTTTGTTTATCCCCATTCAAGCCAAAACAAATGATTTTTCAACTGTTAGTCCATGATTCCGCAGGTTCCCCATCGCTCACAGGATGAGATAAGGGATAAACATCATTATAAAGTCAAATGAGAAAGATGAATTTCATTACAAGCAGATGAACACTAATCCTGTAATAAAGTTTTAGAGGGATATAAAGTTTTACAGGTCATGGAGTAAATTTAAGCATTTCTTTCACCAGAGAAAAATAGCAGAGGATGTCACTGTTTATGAAAACAATCACACGGCACATGATTATAGAATAGTATAGTTGTCCTAATATTAATCAATAGGGATAAATAAAAAAAATAGTATTGAGTTACAATAGTCCAACAATTGATAATGTCCATCCTCACAAGAAGTGTGACAAGAAATAGAAATGTTATGAGGTAACTTGCAGAGGTCTCTCTGACCAATCAGTGGTCTGCAATGTTTTCACGTCACCTTTTAGTACCTGCTCAGCTTTTCTGGAACCTCGATGGAGGTGATGCCAAAAACAGTATTTACCAGGTACCGGATACTTTTAACTAATTCAAATTCCTTATATGCATGCATATTTGGCCAAGAAAGTTGAGAGATCTAGTTTTGGGACTATGCATGAAGTATGGAGGCCAAATTTCCTAAATTGAGAAATACATGCAAGAACAGATCTTGATTTGAAGATTTGAATAGTGTTTTTAGAGAGAATTGCAACTGCAAAATACAACATTTTTGTTTTACATGATTAACATCCACTGGTCTTACCCTACATATAGGAGTCATGCTTGCTTGTGGAAGTGCCGCTCCTGCACCAAAAGTGCTCCTGAGCTTCACCACCGATGTCTGGTTGGCTCTTTGCCTAATATCACTGAGCCGTTCTCTACACTGGCAAGCTCTCTCACAGCACCTGAGCAACACATGTTAACTAAATGTTTTATCTCCCGCTCCATGAGTTGAACATCATCTGGCCTCAGCAGCTCATTATTATTTTCATGGGGCTATGCGACATCAGCAGAAACAGGCACAAATACATGAAAAAAAAATGTAATTACAAATACGGGTTCATTAAATGGATTAAAAAAGAACAAATTAGTGTCATGACTAGATGTATTTAATGAAGTGATTTGTAATTTTAAAATAACTTCTATGACACATTTTAGGCATTTAGTAGTTTTAGTATTTGTTCTTAATCCTCATATATTGAAAATATAGTATGCTGATTTTCCACATCACAGATTTCAAGTGGCTAATCGGGTATCTTGGAGCTGGGAGGCTGTTAATTCAGAGTTGCATGCTGGGTGGTTTATGTCAGTCAAAGCGACCATTATCTGACTAAGTGCAGCTAACTGAAATGCAGACGGAAGATTGAACAGCCAGGACATGGTGATGCACAAGTTCTCTCAGGAGACAATAAGACTGGGTATTTAGCAAATGCCTATTTCAAGAGTGATAAAATATAAGTGCAGTAGACAAAGTAAAGTTCTGAGATTTCCAACTTTACAAGCAAAAGACACAAAACAATACCATTACAATACAGTATGATACAGCACAAAACAGTAGAAGAAGAAAAAAGAGCAGGCCAACAGACCTGCAAATGCATCCATGAGTCTATTTTTGGATTTGTGGATTATGCCACATATTGTTCCACCTCTCATCCAACAGAGCACGAACTGACTGATGGGGAGTTTCAGGTATTCAACCACCTGTCAGGTCACATGTGCTATTGGCCCACCCAGCACTATTGTGGGTCGTAACAGTCACACTGAGGTCACAACTGGGTTTTTAATACCTATCAGACCATAATGTGTGTCATTATGGTCATGTGTCTGCCTGTCAGGACTGCGTTGTATGTGCCTGATGGGTAGTGGCGTTCCACCAGTTTAACATAGATGGCCTCTGTCACTCCTCTCTCAAACCATCTGTTCTCTTTGTGCAGAATGTGGACATTGTCTTCAAAGTAGTGCCCCTTGCTCTTTCGATGCAGGTGGACTGCTTTGTCCTGACCTAAAGAGCTGACTCTCCTGTGCTGAGCCATTTCTGCACACTCCTTGTGTTTAGGAGAAAATCCTTCTCAGTTCTTCAGATACTGCAGCCACTCTTTAGCCTTTCCTTTTTCTCTGTATTGGATGCAGTATTGTTTTTTTTTCCAAATATCTTTGCTGTTTTACTGGAAGCCCAGTTGGGGTATAGCTGCAGGTTCTCAGTGCCTTTTTGATAAGTGTGTACTTCTGTTTTCCATCTGCCTTTGTAGGGACATTGTTATCCATGTGGTTTTGGGTTCTAATAACTCTCAGTTTGTGTTCCTGTGGATGGGGGGGAGTCAAAATGCAGGTGTTTGTCAGAGCGTGTTGGTTTATGGTAATGGCTTTCATCCTATTCAGTGTTTACTGCACAGTCTAAAAGGGGAAGCTCGTTGTCCCCGAACATGATGTTACTGTCCATTGATTTGATGTGTTCTGTGAAAGCTACCGCTTGTTGGGTTTTATTTTGTCATGCACGAATCTGAACCAGTGGCTAGGTTAGGTTTTTTGTTAAAAAAAAAACGTTATGTACCACATGCACAAAGCCAAAATAATGTGAGGCAGAGCTGTGGAGAATGCACTATAAATATGAACTATTCACCGTGACTCTTTAATCGTTTCGTATCATCGGCAAGCAGAAGCAGAAGATGAGTCCTGAATATTGAGAATCTACTCCAAAATATTTTCCTCTGATTCAAAGTTGAGTGCTGGAGGACAAGTGCAGTCGCATTAAATAGAAAACCTCAACTTAAATACAAGTACCTCCATTTGTGCCTCAGTACAGGGCTTCAGCAAAACAATATGCACTACTTTCCACTTTAACATTGTAACACAGCAAGTTACAGAAAAAAATAGCAGGTTGGTTGTCTTACCAGGAGACAAAAGGTTATCAGCTGGTTAATGAGTAACTCCTAATCAAATTTGTGGAGTAGTTAATAAATAGTTAATTGACAAATGAGTGATCGACATATGAGGAATAACTTTATAATTCCTAATGGTGGACTAAAAGCAGATAATGATGAATTACTAGAGAATCAATGTGGAGATTCTATATAAATAAATCAATAGGAAATGATTACCTCATGATTATCTGTGCATTGATCGTACGGACCACTTTCCTCATGATTCGTTCCCAATTAACTATGAAACGGCTGCTGAGTGGCACAAACTAGTGATGACTCATTGATCGCTAATCACTTCATCATTATCTTTTTTGTGCTGCCTCAAGTAAAGCGGCACGTCATACTGAGTAGTGACAAAGTGGCATTCGAATTTGAAATTTCTAAAACATCAGTTCTTTTTTACTGTACATGTGGATCCGTGACTTATTCCATGAACGCTGACAGCAGCCATTTGATTCAAAAACATATTGACAAGTTGGCATTAAACTTTTATCAGAGATAGGTATCGAAGATAAAAACAGGTGACTAAATGTTGGGAAGAATCTGCCTGTCGGAACAGGAAATGCAACTCTTCTGGAACAGCTGGTTTGTCTAAGACAGTAGTTGAGATATGGATCAGATTTCTAGGTGTCCTGTATGTTTTATTGGTAAAATAATCTTAAAACAAGAGTTGTGTATAAATAGGAATGTAACTTGTGGGGAGAAAAGGAACCTTTGGAGGGAATGCTCACCCTTGCCGAAGGTTTGCGGTCATGATTTGGATGTAGAGATGTACCAGTAAAGTTCATAAATTATCAACTCATTCCTAGAAAATTTGATTGGGAGTTGCTCATTAACTAACTAGCAGTTGGTTCCAGATTCTTACTTTTCTTATCGTAAAGCTAAATTGCCCCATTCTCAGTGTCGTTGCTTGCACAAATCTTTGTGGAACAATCAAATGTGCTCTGTTGCTCTGTTGTGTAAAGCAGATGAGCTCAATTAAGTCACTGTGTGGTGTAAAAAATTTTAATGAGCTAAATTTAAACATCGGTATTGATCGTTTGAGGCTGATGTCGCTGAGCAAGGCCAGGTGGGATTTAGCTGGGTTGACAGGAACAGAGTTGAATGCAAGCGCTAAGCAGATCAGAGCGTTTTTGCTGTATGATGTCTTGAAGCCTAAGACAATCTATTTTTAAACAGTACAAGACAGAAAAGAGATTTTAAATCCCCCACTGGGTGAGCAGCCAACGCATGTGCTTTATGCATTGGCTGCATTGGCCTTTAGTGGTCGTACAGAAACATACAACCAAATAGAAATCTCTTTCATGCTTCATGGTTCCTCTGAAGAAAGAGAGTCATAAATAATCTTAATGGTTTCCAGACCGAATTCAATTACTTCTGTCACCCAATAGAAATGAATAAAAGCTACTGTGTGCTTTATTATTCTATTTGCATGTCCACAGGGGATGATGTTTGCATTTCTTCAGACAATGGTTCTCTCTCCTTGGCTTGCTTAGTCAGTAAATTCATTTCATCAAATGGTATTTTGACGTAACTTATGAGATGCAGGAGATCTTCTGGGGCTTTTACAGATAGCACTGTGCATTCACAACAGTCCTCGATGGCAAAGTGAACAGAGTGGCTGGAAAGTGAGGGTGTAATAAATCAAAATAATTCCTGCCAGAACATTTCCACTTCTTTGAGAAAGGAGGAAAAAAACTTTACCGTCACTGAAAATGTCACAGTGGCAATTTATTTAGTCAAAAAGGCATGAACACGTCTCAACCTAAGGCTAAATTTATAAATTAAGAGATCATTCCTGGGAGCCTCTTATAAGCCACATTTTAAATTTTTACACGGTAACACCCCTGCAGTCCAACCCATGTGCAGTCTGATACATTTTTATTTAAAAAGCCTGCTAGTGTACTCTCACCACTCATCATGAAAGCTAACCTGATTTGGAAAATGGAAATATACATATAATAAAATATTTGAAGACCTTTGATTCACAGATATTCTCTGAATGTTGTGCAGATCAAATAATTCCACTTATTATGCTTTCACACATCGAATGAGCTTTAAATCACAGCTGGGTTCCACTCTTTGCACAAAGCCTCCACATCCTCCTCACATCATCCTCTGAGAAGAAAATTCTCTGGGTTTGTCTTCTGTTTTACATTCTCTGCTTCTGCATTTCACAGGAAATGTGTGATGCCCCACATACAGCAGCAAATAGTGTAGCATTATGCATGATGTTCTTTCTGATCAAATTAGAGGTTTCAATGCAGCCCACTGAAGGTGTGGTATTCTCAGAGTTGCCATATTCCCATACATGAACATTATTATTATCATCCATAAAACACTGAATTTAAATACTTAAATTAAATGAAAGATGTCCATCTAATTTTATTTTATAATTGCAATGTAAATAGTCACATTTAATGCAATAACCAATTTGAAATGCTTTACTTTTATATAATGAATAAACACATCATGTTTAAGGAGAAGCTCCCCTTAACTTTACATGTAATGATTGAATAAACACATAATGTATAAAATTGCATTCATTTTATTAAATAATATATGGTTATTTTATTCATTCACATTAGTGCTACATGAAAAAACATGCACTGAATGTGACCCTAAACAGTGAACTTATAATACAATTTAATATGTAATTTAAACACTAAATGTCAACATATTGGGCATAATTATTTATTTACTTATTCAAAGAAGAGTCCGACATTATGCTAAATTAATGTGTTTGCTTGTTATGGTCTGAATTAAAAACAATAAGGCCTTTCTTATATCTGTTTAATATGACGTCACTGGTGGAAATGTTTAGTTTGGCTCATGGATCAAGGAAGCAGGGAGAAGAAGCTAGTTTGATACTATCCAAAGGTAACAATAGGCACCAGCATCATAGACACATCTATTAATTAACATTATATCTTTGTTTGTTTTACAGGCACAAGAAAAAAGTGCAGAACAACCATTTATGGGATATTACCTTTGGATAGAGCCAGGCTGTTTCCAGGTTTCATGCTAAGTTAAACTATCTGGCTACATCACCTCATCACCTACATCTCAGCAAATGGTGCTTTTACAAACCACAGTGGCATCTCCATCCTCCATTTTTAAATCACTGAATCCTGCCTTAGAGCTTAGCCATGGAACCAGAAATGTCACCAGCTATAGCTGCTGAATTTCCATTAATTCCACTGGTCTGCTGACTAACAGACACAGAGCAGATGGTCGTGAGATCCGAACACTTGTCTGTCTGATTTTCATTTTATGCTCATCCTTGTATCTCTGTGGGCTTGTCTTGTTCACTCTTTCTCACCACTTCCTCTCCCTCTCACTATCTATTCCATTTATGTGTCCCTCAGGCCATATCATCATCAATTGTCATTATTTCCCATTATCTGTTGTATGACTCTTCTCCATACCTTCTCATTCATTAGCGTGTGATCTTTTGGACTGGATTGTGCTGGCATTCAGCAGTTTGAGTGATGTAAAGTACTGGGAAGTGAAAGAAGACATAACAAGAAAAATAAAGTGTGGCTAAGATGTTTTATGTTCCAGGAACCTTGTGTTGAGGTCGCTTATATTCTCAGAGGGAGAGGAAGGAGAATGGCATTTTGTCATCTGTAGCATTCAGGAAATTGGATTAAATCCACACGGAGGCCAACCAGTGTCTACATGGTCTCCAACTCGAATGAATATTGATGCAGGGTTTAATCCTGGGCACACAATAAGAGCTTTTAACCTCTCTATTACTGAATCCCTTTCAACAGCAAGGACCTCAAACCATCATTCTGAATGAGGCGTTCACTTGAACATAAAACATCATCAATATAGGAAAGAGGATAGGCCAAATGATTTCTTTTCATTACAAGCCAGTCCAAATTCCCATTAAAATGCCACAAGGCTGAAGTCCCACAACAAAACAGGTCCGTGACAGTGAATGGGCACTCTAATGCTTTTTGGCAGCTGGGTTGTGCTGCTAGCTAGTCATGAAATCTGGCACCAAATGTGCCGTCTGTGCAGATAAGCATCACATGCATAGGCTCCTAGACAACATTAAAACAAGGCTGACAGATATGTTGTTTATAACACTGTGAACGAGAATGAGACGATGCACAATGTTAGCAAAGGAAATCAGGTTTTAAAAAGTAATTCTGAAAGAATCATGGAATCATAGAAATTAATAAATCTCCAAGGTTAGCCACAAGCACGCTTTGAAGAGGCCCCAAAGACAAACAATTACATTTATTATAACTAAATTCATCATTGAATCATTGATTTTACAGACTGCTTGTCTGGTGCAATGTGTTTTGAATGTGTTATGTAGGCTATATGTAGGATACGTGCATCACTGATATTTTGCATGTAGTTTTTGTCGTTGTAACTCCCAACAATAAAAAACCAAGCTCAACATGTCTGTCCCATGGCGGTGGTGGATGTAGATTGCAGTGACATGTGTATTGCATGTGGGTGTATGTAGGGACACAAGTTAATTGACATTTTTTCTTGTTTTTTGGGGGGGAGGTTTCCTTATCCAAAGGGTCTAAGGATAGAGGATATCACAGATTATAAAGCCCAACTTTGTGATTTTAAGGATTTTAAGGCCAAAGAAATCAAATTAACGTGGTTTTCTGTTTGCAGGCTTTGCATCTTTGGTGAGTGAAATACACCTGTGGAATGATTATAATTGTTAAAGTGGTTTTAATCATCTGCATAATCTGTTGCCATGTTTACAGCATTTCTGATTGTGGGTTTGCATTTAATCAAAGTTCAAATTGAAAAAAAAGTTTGATGGCGAACATCAGCCGTTGTAACGCCGCCATGTGACCAAAACTCACAATATTTACAATAATGCTTCATCATAGCCTTATGGTTTTACTGACTAAATTTGAGACCATTGTGGTGAATGGCCTAATAGTGGCTCGTCAAATTCTGAAGTATATGACTTCCTGTTGCCAGTAGGTGGCGCTGTGACTATTGTCAAATTTATCTATGTTATAAATATATATAGAGTTATGACAACTTTCTGTTTCATGGCGACATGTAAAAATTTGATGAAATTTGAGGCTTGGCCGCGCCCACACCATTCAACGAAAACTCAGGTTTTTGATAAAGTTTCATCCTCATGGGGTTTAGGTAGTACTGACCAAATTTAAAGTTGATCGGGTAAAGCGTCTAGGAGGAGTTTGTTCAAATACAAAGTGTGTGATTTTCAAAAAAATGGAAAAAAATGGCCACAAAAATCAAAATGGCCGACTTCCTGTTTGTTTGACGGTATTGCTCCAGAGACTTTTTTGTCGGGCTCGTTCAGTTACATATGTCTACCGCATTTCATACCTGTACGTTATACTGGAGGCAGGGGCTGCACTTTAGAGGGCGCTAGCGAGCCATTTTGCCACGCCCAATTCCAATCACCATAACAAACCTGAATTTCACACCCAACTAATCTTTCTGCATTGCATGGCAAAGGCCCCAAAAAGGCAATTCATTTCGGAGGAAAATAATAATTGCAGAACAATAGGGTCCTCGCACGCTTAGTGCTCGGGCCCTAATAAAGAAAGCAGAGCCTATAGATCACGATGTAAAAGTGAAAAAAGCACATCACCTGACAATCAAGACAGAAGGCAATGACATTGAAATATATATAGATCATCTATTTTATTCACTCCGACATCTCATCAGCTGGATGTACTCTCATCAATGGATGTACTTTCATCAGTGGATGTACTCTCATCGATGGATTACTCTCTCTCCCCCTGCTGCTTCTCTGATGTTCGCTCTCCATCTCTGGTATTTTCACATGTACCCTGTGAATTGAGGGATTATTTTGTGTCTCTTGGGTTTAGATGATCATTATGAAACACTTTTTTCAACAAGGTGAAATTACCCTTCTTTTCCCATGGAGTCTCGTGTATGTGAGAGTGACATAGCCGCCAACAAAAAGGTCTATTATTATGGATGCGTTCCTTAACCTTGTCAGTCACTTAGAGCCTGTCAGTAGCAAAAACAAGCTTTGATGCTAGAATTACATGCCATTACCATACCATTACAGATGCACTGCACACTCAAACATTTTGTACCCATAAGTCATTTACACAGTAGATTATGTAAGCATAGGTTATGAAACCGATAATTCCCCTTTAAGAAGCAACACTGTTCCTGTAAAGGAGGGTAGGTCTTTATTGAATGTTACAACAGCGGAAAAGCAAAAGCAGTATGTGTATACATTCTAAGACCAATTGCAGTCCTTTGCAACATTTATAAAGAATGGTGAGGCGCAATAAAGGAGCAACAGTCCTGCCCTGAACAGGCTGTGATAAACAGGCTTCACTTAAGAGATAGAATTTCATAGAATTGATAGAATAGAATTCATTCATTCTGTAACCGCTTCTCCTGTGTAGGGTCATGGGGGGGCTGGAGCCTATCCCAGCTGACTTTTGGCAGGAGGCGGGGTTCACCCTGAACAAGTCACTAGTTCATCACAGGGCCACATAGAGAGACAAACAACCATTCTCACTCACATTCACTCATACGGTCAATTTAGAGTCACCACTTCACCTATATTGCATATTTTTGGTGGTGGGAGGAAGCCGGAGAACCCAGAGGGAACCCACGCAGACACTGGGGAGAACATGCAAACTCCACACAGAAAAGTCCCTCGTCCTCAAGTGGATTTTAACCCAGGACCTTCTTGCTATGAGGCAACAGCGCTATCCACTTTAAACTTGAGTTTTAATATATATGATTTGAAATCATTCTTTAAATGTGCAAAAAGATCCCATCCTGGACACGGTCTTATTCAAAACCACATCATCTCTTTGCTTATGGCTCAGCATGCACATTATCTGGTAATTATGCATCAGACATACTCCAGGTTCATTACCATCACTTTCCTCCTCAGGTAATATTGAAGTGCCAGTCACAACTGATAAAGGAAAGCACCAAAGCATTCAAATCTGACCAAACCCTGTGCCCTGCCCTCCACCTCTCACTCTAACCAATTAAGAGGGTGTGGTTAGCAGCCCTGAACTTGACACTTCCTGTTTCTCTGCTTTAATTATATGTCTGAGTCTCTCAAAGCCACAGAGAAAGCAGGATCCAATTAGCCGACAGACACAGAGGGCGATGGATGACATCATGCACACACAGGGAGAGTTCAGCTGTTTGCGGTGAATGAAAATGATCATCTAAAACAAAAGCTGAGGATAAGCAGGAGAGGGACGAAGGATGGAAGAGATCAGAGCTGATGAGGAAGATATGACAGATATCAGGCTAAACGTAGTGAAAATGAATAAAGATACTCATCATCGGTTATGTGCTTTAATCACTCTCAAGGATTCTCTCTTAATCTACCCATGTTTTTATCGCCACTTCACATTTGATCTTCATTGCAACCCCCTCTTTCTCATCCTCAGTCTCATCCTTTCCGTCCCTCTCAGCCTTTTTCTGTCTGTCATCATCTTCGCCTCTCATCTTCTCCCTAAATCTCTGCTGTGCCCACGCATGTGAGTCTGTAATTGTTCTGGAACACGGCATGTTTTTTCAGCCTGAGTGAAATGTTAATGCTCTTAACATCCAGTAATTTTCCACATACTTTTGTGCCTTGGTAATTGCGGGGCAGTAAAATGACGACAGCCCCAGCTTGTGTTCACCATATTTGATCTCTGGCCTGCTTGTCTTCAAACAAAAGTCCAGATTGTGTCTATTTGCATAGCTGTCTTTAGAAAAAATGAAATTGCTGACAATTTTGTGTGATTGGAGCCATGGAGGAGAGGTTTATGTGATTTTATTTATCTGGTGTGACATGCTGGTAAATTTCAGTAAAGCCACAACAGCAGCTTGTTTGAGGTGGGAACAGCAGGTTGTGGTATCTTCATAGAAAAACTGATTAAAGCCCTCAAAGATGCTGTCAAGGCAGTGCAGAGGAGATGATAAAAGGTGGAGCTACTGGGGTTAACATAGATGTGAAAGAGCTCTTCACAGATCTAATGAGAGACCTCCTTATTGGGGGTAAAGAGACCGTTATCAGGTGTGAAGCAGAAATGTTACCAGCAAAAACTTCTTAAGCTGTTGGGTCTCTGTAGAATAAAGAGCACAGTCTAGACCTGCTCTTCTTGGAAAGTACCTTGAGGTAACATTTGTCGTGATATTGCGCTATATAAATAATATTGACTTGACTTGACTTTACTTGTACTGCAAAATCTGAACAATAACCCTGCCACTGATGAGGTGGAACCAAACCTCCTAAGCAGTGAACACAAACACAGACACACACGCTTCTTGCATTTCTCAAGCCTTCTCTTGAACCCATCTGCAACCTACATAAACCCCGAAACTCCAATTTATCTACATGCCACCAGTTCAAGGGCACCAAGACAAACGGTTAATAAGGGTTAGTTTTGTCTCGCAAACAAAAGAAAAACAAAGGATTTTTTTTTTCTTCTACAGTCCCACCAAGTACAACCTTTTTGCTGATTGTTGCAGAACCTGGTATGCACCAGAGACAGCTCTGAGGCTTGGGAGGGACTCTGCAACTTTATAATCAGCAATCAATCCAGAGAAATGACCTGGAAGAAATGCAAATGCGAAAGAAAACTAGCAGAGGTAGATAAAAAAAAGGAGGAATACAATGAGCTAAAAGAGCCCTGAGGGTCTAGTGATGATCAGAATTAATAGATTTATACAGTTATAATCTGCACCATTAATTCACTGCTAACATATTCTGGCCGCACAGAAGGAAAGATCATAGGCTCCACAAAGCTTCCTCCACTAACCTCCTAACATAAATCATATTCTACTGCATGAATGAAAGCTGTCTCTGTAGATTCAACAGCCGAAGAGGATTGGCATCTCATTAAAAGTGCTTTTGGGTGTTCAGTAAAGTTTAGTGTGCAGACAGATGTTGCCCATCAATCATGTGCCTCAGGAAGACAACATTGCTATTTGATTGATAAATTGCATTTAGTTTCATATCCGTCTCATACTGTAAATTACATTTAAGGTTTTTGACTCTTGATGAAGGCATATGATAAAAGCATTTAAACTTCAAAGGTGCAATATGCCTCTTGTTTTTAGCCATGTTAGTAGGATGGCTCTAGAGATGGCAATGAAAGCCTAAAGCTCAGTTCACTGCAGTGGTCCTGACTAAAATATCCAAACGACAAATGGATTACCACAAAATGTATGGTTCCCAGGTGATGTACTCTAACAACTTTATTGATCCCCTGACTTTCCTTAAAGCAATAATCATCATAAGGTCAAAATTTTATTTTTTACTTTGGTTTATGAGGATATATCTCCGAAACTAGTATCAGTCCCATCATCCTCAGCTGGATTTTGGGTTTAAGAGTAATTAAATTAAACATAAATTAATTTGGCATGATAAAAATTTTAAAAAAACTGGTTCGAACATTTCATTAGATGGGTATGGAATCTTTGGGGATTTGTGTGTGAAACTAGAAAATCTGTGTCCTTGCACCAGCCAAAAGTAAGCTGGGATAGGCTCTAGCCCCCAGGACACAGGATAAGCGGTTACAGAAAATGAATGAATGAAGGAAATGCTGGCATATCCAAATGTTTATTTGCACAATGCACTTATTCAGGGTTTGTATGGGATTATAGTCCCCTGGTGATATGTTGATGTAAACGTGTGTGTCATCTGCGTAAGTATAGTAACATAAGTTGTTCTATAATATGAGCTAGAGGGAGCGTGTAGAACAGAAGATGCCCCAAAATGGAGCCTTGGGGAACACGATTTTTGTCTGCTCAGATGTATTATTGTTACCTATAGACACAAATTACTACCTGCCTTTTAGGGAGAATTCAAACCAGTTTAGTGTTTGAATTTTCCAGTGATATGTTGCGTTATGCTGTGTCATATGCAGCACTGAGATCGAGTAACACCAAGATTGAAATTCTGCTGAAAGTCTGTGTTTAAGTGGATGTCATTAAAGGCCTTAACAAGAGTAGTGTCAGTTCAGTGGTGTGGTTGTTATCCTGACAGGAAAACAACACAACACTTGTTTAATGTCGAGACGTTGTTCAGCGGTAGAGAACAACTTTTTTTTAAAGATTTTACTTAAAAATGGGAGATTTGATATAGACCTATAGCTGTTCATTAGTGATGTGTTTAGACTGTTCTTTTTTAAGAGAGGCTTGATGATGGCAGTTTTCAGGGCCTGTGGGAACAGACAGAAGAGACATGATGACAATTTGTAGAACATCTGAGGCCATGTAGTTAGACACATTTTTGAAAAAGCCTGTTGACAGAAATATCGTGGCTGCAACTGGAGGATTTCAGATGTTGTATAAGGTCCTTTGGTTTTCTGATTGAAGGTGTCAAATTGTGTCAGGCTACCTGAATTGATTTGAATTGATTGACACATGGACAACATATGCCCTGAGCATGATATGGAGGCATTGACTGCGTGTCTAATTTTGTGAATTTTGTCGGCGAAGAAAGAGGCAAATTCATTGCAGGCCTTGATGGATAGAACTTCAGAGGCTACTGGCACAGGATGGTTTGTCAGCCTGTCAACAGTAACAAACAAGGTACATGCATTACTATTGTTGTTGGTGATAATGTCAGAGAAAAAGGTCTGCCTTGCATTTCTCAGTTCCATTTATACAGTAGATGTGAAGTCTATAGATTTCATAATAAACCTGGAGATTTGTTTTTTGCCCCCGGCATTCGGCTTTTCGGCACTCTCCTTTTTTAAAATTCTGACCAGTGTAACATTTTCTTACCAGAGACCACCTTCACCTTTGCCGGTGCAGTAGCATCATTTTGTAATTTTACCAATAAACAAACTGAAGAAACCGTTTATGAGATGTACAGCTTTCGGGCCCCTACTGTGTGAAATTTAATTGAACTCTGTCCATGGGATAAAACATACCCCTTTATTCCAATGTTGATTTGTAACACAAGAATCTAAAACGTGTGAGAATACTTAACTTTTAACTTCTGCTGACCAGTAAATTTCTCCTATCTATCCACATCACCCTTGTTCTCTCTGCTTTTCATCTGGCAGTCTCAGATTTCTGTCCATTGTATTTGTTGCATACCAGAAATACAGGCAGAGAGCTAATGGTCTAAGACTGCTGATCAATAACCTATCTTTATCTCAAATTAGGACAGGCCTATTGCTTCAGCTCCAACACAAGGCCAGGTTGTTCATTACATGTTGCTTAGTTGTCAGACTGAATAATGGCCAACAGGACAGGAACACAAGCAGTGTTGTCAAGGTCCTGACTCCAAACAAGTTTCCCAGAAGTGAGTAAATGGACAGAAGTAAAAGTTCTGAGACAGTGCCTTCCCAAGTTTTCAAGGCCGGACATCTCATCAGGAAAACATTTCATTATTTTTGCTGCCAATATTCATGGGGGTTCTGTGAAACATATTGTGCCAGAGCGCATTTAATTTAATGAGATGAAATTGCAAAAAAATAAAATCATCATGGGAGAAGAGAGGACTTTAAAGCTTTTGTCTCAGTTAAGAGGAGGACACATGAGCGTTCAATTATAACTGAGAAAATGTAAATCACTACTCTTGATAGCTGAAATCATTATGGTGGAAAACTCTTATTTAGAAGGGTGGATTTTCAGGCAGCCGCACAATTGCTTAGGAAACATGAAAGTCTGACCTCCTGTTTAATGCTTGGTGCTTGGAATATCTATTAGTTTTGTGACTGTAAGGCTAAATGTCACCTTTTAGGACCTCTGACTTGCACAAATGCTTGCCCAAGACATAAATCCAAATTAGACAGAGCAGAGTTGCCAACTAGGCTCATAAAGGCTAATAAAGGCTAATACAGAGATCAGACTGCCGTGCATATCAGCCCAATAATGTCTCATTTCTGGGAAGCCTTGCTACATCATAAAAATATTTTTGTCTCCTCTGAACTCGTTTGGCAACTTCTACAAGGTATTCTGTGATATTGGTCCAGAGGAGCGCATAAAGCTCTTTGCACAGCTGTAAACCACAAGAAAAAGAGGATTAATATTTTCACTTTATTTTTGTGACTATGTAACCATTTGACTATACCTACACCTGTGACTAATTTGCAGAAATGCTAATATATATAAAACCCTACCCTTCCATAGGCGGCAAAGGGAAAAAAATCAGATGCTACCCTGATTGCAGAAGAATGATGAATGCTTCCAGATTAACTTCCATGCATAAAATCATCATTATAGAGCAGAAAACACATTTGTACTTGACAGGACTTGGCAGGCACACAGGTGGACAGCAAGCTATGATTGTTTGGAGACCGTCAGGTACTCTACCGTGTCTCTCAATCAAGTCAAATCAAGAGTTTGTTTTATTTGTGATCCAAGGTGCTTCGGAAAAAAAATTATATTGCGTAGTCTGATCTACAAAAGACTTATTTCTCTCAGATTTTCCACACAAATTTGGTAAAAATCCATGTTAATGAGCACTTATCCTATTATCCTCCGTCCACCTGACAGGTGTGGTATATCAAGATGCTGATTAAACAACATGATTGTTGCACAGGTATTTGAAGGCCAATGCAACATATTAAGTTTAATAGTGAAAAAGGACATTTATCAGGCACTGGACTTGATCTCAACTCAATCAACAGTGTAGAGAACACTTCCCCAAAGTGCCAGACGCCATCGAAGGTGAGCAATTTCCCACTCATGCCATTTACGTTGACAAACTGCAGTCAGGTCAAGACCAAATTGAGGAAAATAAGCAAATTTCTTTACTGGGATGGCTTCTGTGTAGTAACTGGCTGTGTCAGCAAATACACCAGCTGTCCTGCATGGAGGCTGGTCACAAACCATCATGCAGGTGAAGAAGCCGGATGTGACGATCCGGGGCTGCTGTGGTGGTCCGCAGTTTTGAAGACAGTTGGTGGTTCTGCCAAATTCTCTGAAATGCTGTTGGAGATGGCTTAAGGTAGTGAAATGCATTCAACTCAAGGGCAACAGCTTTGGTGTGCATTCCTGCAGTAAGCATGACAGCTGCACACTCCCTCGAAACTTGGCATCTGTGAGATTGTGCTGTGTGAGTGGCCTTTTATAGTGATCAATCCGAAACACGCCTGTGCAATAATTATGCTGTTTATCTGCGTTTTTATACACCACACCTGTTGGTGGATGGTGTATCTTGGCATACGATAAGTGCTCACTAACAGATTTTAACACATTTGTGCTTAAAATGCACATCTTTTATTTTCATGCACGGCATCTTAGGAATTCAATTCAAACGATGCTGGAGCAACGATGGCTTCTTTATTAGTCTATCAGACTCTTTGAAAGTGCAGTTGTTTCTGTTTAAAGGCATATTATCCATGCTCATTGCTTCTTCTACTATGTGGAAAAGGTGAAGGGAACAATACAATGCCATATAAAAAAGAAAACCTTCTGACAATCACAGTTTACCATATTGAATTTAAGATGGAGTTAAAAAAGACACCTCTGTATAGGCAGTAAACAACAAACAACAACCATTTACCACAGCCACAATACAATATTTCTTTAGCACATTAGTCACTGAGATTTTTCATTCATTCTTATGTACAAGCATTCCTTTACAGGATTTCTAAGCCCTGAAGTAACAGATGTGTAAGTATTATTAATGGCATGGGATATAGGAAAAGAAACTTTCAGCATGGTTATGTGCTGCCGTAATCTGTCACTGACTCAGGAGAGCATGCTTAGATTTAAGCCTATACATGAAAGTGGGGCAAATAAGCACTGCAGCTCCAATGATATTTTTCCAAGAGCACGTATTCCATTAAACATGGAAATTAACCAAGAGAGGAGGACATTACTTTCTTCTTGAAATGTAAAGATATGACATTTACTCTGCTTTGAAAATGAAACACCATTAAAGACCAGCAGGATACGGGCAAATTGGCAGCATGTGTATTCTTAGGTTTTTATTCCCGGTCTTAAAGCTACAGAGCATGCCGGCACATGATTTGGGTTTCACAACAAATATACATAATGGAAAGTGAGTCTAACTAAAACGTGTGAAGAACAAAACATATCATCACACTTTTTTGTGAAATTTGTAAGAGCTACCACATGCACAAAGCCAAAAAACAACAACTATAGAATGCACTATATTATTAAACTATTCACCGTGACTCTTTAATCGTTTCATATAATTGGCAAGCAGAAGGATGTCGGATGAGTCCTGAATATTAAATGCAGGGGCCAGAAAACTGCATCAAGCCCTGATGGACCCCCCTCCATGCACACAAAATTGGAGATGAAAGTCAATGTGCACACAATGTAATGGAAGAGGTAGATTCAACACCATGACACGACTGAGTCCATTCATCTTGCCTGGTTGCGCAGCGGGAAAACAGCAGCCCAGCGAGACACAGAGCAGATGACACCCCACCAGCTCCCCAGCATTGGATTAATCATACTAACTTTACCAGAAATAATCCATACTTCACAAGCTAGACTCTGGTTCCATTCCTTTCCTGTACCGTGGCTCAGTCTGCATTCTTATCTCTGTGATGAAATACCTCATCCCTTTCACTTGGGGGAAAGACGGAACTTCTTGTTTACTTCCTACTGAGAGCAGAAGATTAACATTGGTAGTCTAAATCCGTGTGAGGACACAGCGTTCATCTCTGAGTCTTCTCTCCCAAACCTATTGTTTCATATAAGGAGAAGAACTAAAAGTAAAGCTAGTGGCTGTGCAGTAACATACGCCCTGTGACTGATATGTTATTATATATGACCTTATTAGACGACTAATACTGATGCACAAACTTGTATAAGCAACATTCTACATAGGTAGAACTGGCTCTATCTCTTCCATATATTTAGGGTGCTTAGTCTAGTTGGAAACCGAGGAGTTGGGCCCCTCACAAGATAAACAGAGGTGGTGAGATGATTAATGGCAGAGGAGAAAAGATGAAGGAAAGCTCTGTGACATGAATCTGTTTTCAGTTTTAAGACTTTTATCTTTGTCTCTGTTTTGTGAAATGTGGAACAATTCCAACAGTTATTTAAATCAGACCACATGTGAAGATTTGAGGGGGAATATTTTTCATAGACATCTGAAACATCTTTTACAATGTAGTTATTCTGTTTCATAAACTGATCAGTTGTTTTTTATGTAAACGCTCAATCTGAAAAATGACTAAAGATGTCAACTAAATATACCAGAATAAGTAGGATACAGTCTTGAAGTGTATTGAAGTAGAATTATAAAGTAACATAAAATGGAAAAACCCAAGCAAAGTAGACCACAAAACTGTACTCAGTTACAGTACTTGAGTAAATATACTTAGTTACTTTCCACCACTAATTCCTTCATTCAAAAAAAACAAAAGTAGTAGGAAAATATAAAAATCTTAGTTGATTGGTTTTCTATGTCAATCAAATGTTTCCACACATGTACAGATACTGTAGCTATGGGACTAATGTTCTGTTCACTGGATAAGATGCTCCTCAGTCTCTTTCACATCATTTCAAAAGGAACTGTGGTTATTTTTGGTTTGCATACTGACTGATTCCAAACAAACAAAGAGAATGAATATAATATGGGCTGACAGAGTCTGTGTAACAGATATTTTCAATATAAAAAAGAACAAAAATTAAATTGGAAATTTGAATTCAGTTTACACATTTTTCTATACTGAAAATTGAACTGATGAGCATTGCACTGACCTGACGGGGATGTCATTCATTGAGCAGTTTTGATAATCAGTGGTGAGTTTGGTGACTGGCAACAGGACATTTCTCAGAATATTATGTTGAGAATTCAACTAAACCACATAGCAAGTACTAGTGACAGACAGGAGATGACTCATAGTTGGACTTACTTTTTAAATGTAAAACAGATTGAATACACAGTGCACCTTTGTGTAATCGAGCATGGCAACTCCTCACGCTCACATTTTGACACGCATGATTGTTTAGTTTGCAGGATAGTTAGACGACTTTAACAAGAGCCCAAATGAACCAAAACAAAAAGGGCACATGCAGCAGAGTTTGTTGGAATTGAACCAAACATCATATGTTTAAAAAAAAAACAGCTAAGTTGCTGTTGTTCTTTGTGGAAACTCATATTATAGTTAGACTCAGAATAGTGATCACCTCACATGGAGGCAATACTATGTGTTTATTTAAATAAGGAGGGGACGTTGGTGAGTCCAGTTGGCCATTTGTTTGCAGTTCCTCTCTTTCACTGAGGCTGGAACTCAGTGGACTGCAGGGTGATGGCACAGATTTGTTTAGTTAATGAGTCCCCGCTGACACATTTAAGACATGACAGGCGCTGTCAGGCTTTCATTCGATCAAGGAACCAACAAACCAGTGCCAGAAGCAGGCATCTGCTTGAAAGCTGGCAGAGGATCCACGATGCAAAGCAGATGCCCAGACATAACAAATGGATCCCATCAAAAACGAAATAACAAAGGCTGAAATGGTCTGAGGAATAAAATCAGGATCTGAAAACAATTCAAGCGATTCCAGTATTTAATAGACAGAAGTCTCATTGTTTGTGACCAGAATACCATTTAGAAGTGAAGAGTGACTCCTCATTTACATGCTAAAAATACCCACAGTCCCACAAGAAATATGCAGAGTGTTGGCTAAGTTTGCAACAAGAATTAATCTCAAACTGAATCACAGTTTAATGAAGGTTTGGGAGCAAGATTTATACATATATTTGGCTTTAATAGATGCACCTGTTGGTCCATCTGTAACCAATTTCCTTTACAACCAGCCCAAGCTTGACAAAATGATTTAATTTGTCTCTGCCTATTTAATTTGCCTCTCATTATAAACATTTATTTTTACAAAGGACAGCACTATTAAGCAACTGGTATTCGTTTTGAAACATCATTAAGAGGTATTTATGTTGACATTCATGAAAAAATAAGGACGTGACTCTGAAAGAAATTTCCTAGTCTGCTGAGGTTACCTGTTGAAAAGACTTTCATCCTCTACAGGTTGTGTAAACAATCAGTGATGTGGAAGATGTAATCAAAATAATTAAATTCCTTTTGGTAATTTCTCTGGTTATGTGCCACAGAGACAGCTGTCAGTCTTTGCCTCGGCTGCAGGACTCAACCAACCAGCTCCATGGAGAGAGCTTCTCGTGTTATTTATGAGAGTGCTTGGGAGCCAGTGCACCTTGTTTAACAGCCTACAGTCACGTGTTTTCTTTGCATCTACTTCCATTTAGTGAGATGTGGAAATCATTCCAAGCTGTTTAATTCACACTTGCACATAAACACATCACACAGCGTGGCAGACGGGATGCATTATGGCAGTACCTGCTCGAATTTCGCCAACAAAAAAGAGGAGGAAATAAATAAATCTCACCAACTTGGAAAGAAAAGGACACTTTTAGAAATGGGAGGTATAAGGGAGAATGAGAGAAGAGCAGAACAAAAGGACATTGAAAATGAACTGTGCTTTAAATCTAAATTTCCAGATGTATCCGAGGTGCAACAGACATTGACTATATTTTTTTTCTTTAAATTTCAGATGCTTCTTTGCCAACATATTTTGCACAGTACTGAAGGACCTTGCTCTTCTGATGTCAATATCAGGAGAAAATTGGCATCAGATCAGCAGAGCATTCCTGTGACCAATTCTGAATGTGCTGTTTCTGTCACGACTACTAGCTAAAAACCATTGGCTTGACAGACAATTAGTCTTCTCCATCACTGATTGTTAGTAGCAATGAATCGTCAAATGCATCAGGGGCTGCTACTCTAATGAATGTGAGGGACTGTTTGCACAGGTTTCACCACAATACATGTTACTTTTGGCAGTGGATAGCAGAGAGCTGTGAATCACACTAACTACTCACACCTGTGCCTGCCAATTATGCCACTGCTTCTAGATGGGGGAGTGACAATACCAAGAGGGGATGATGAGCAAGAAGCCTTTATATATCAATTTACATCAAACTATACCACCTACTCAAGCACAGTAATGGAATCAAATAGCCAAAAAGAGCTTTTAAGAAGATCAATACTTCATCCTGAATGAAATAACAAGGCTTCTTTCAAAGCTAACAACCTACTATTTATTTTTAATTTTTGTTTCAAATGTGCTTGTGTTATTTCAACACATTCATATCTGCTAACTGAGAGCTGTCAAAAGATATCTAAGGAAATTCAGAAAAAAAAGGCTTAAGCCAGGTCTACCATCAAAACAGGAAAATTAAAAACAGTCAGGTGTTAATGAGAACAACAGAAACATTTCCACACCCGGTGCTTACAGCAGAGCTATACCTTAAGATACTGAAGTGAAAGTCAGGAGAGGTTTGGTTTGCAGCAAATTATGCTTCTTTCAGCTCTCTTGAGATTTTCAGACAAAGCACGATTTGTTCTACAGTCGAGGCTGAAAACATCTAGGGACCCACTGGAGGATTACCAAAAAGACATACGCCAGTTTGTCTATTTCTGAAACTGAAGACAAAAACCCAAAGGAGGGCTTGTTAGAAACATGTTTTGTGGAAGTTATTGTATGGTTCGAGATGCTTAATTGTCTCAGTTTAAAAAATAAAAAAATAAAATGAAGCCTATTTCGTTATGTTTCTTGGGGTCCTTTTGAGGTCCAATTGACTTTCAGTTTAATCCTAACCAACTCAATATTTATGAGTTAAATGTGATGCTTTTTTTTTTTGCCAATATTCAGCTTAGCTTCAAAATAAGCTCCTTTTTTCATATATCTTCTTTTGCATAAATACTTTTTGGATAAATAGGTTAGACACTAAATTTTCCATATTATCTATATTATCTTGTCATTTATTGTGAGGTCGTGGATGTTAACTCAATCAGTTGTTAACTCAAGACATCAACATATAAATCAACAGACTTTTAAATTACCTGGCTCAATTTGTAACACATGTCATTGCTTGTTTTCTAGACATTAAACATTGTACTCCCACTGTGAGCATCACAATTTCTTTGGTCAACCATAATTAGCTTTCTGGTATGTTATATTCCAATTGATTAAAAAAAAATTAATTGATGAACAGAGGAGTGGGCATGTTTCTATAAAAATATGCGCTCCTGCCTTACTGCCCACTGTGCATACATACCCATCATGCATACCACTGTGCAACCCCTAATGACGAGTTGTAGTGTTGTTTCCTGAATCTGCTACATTTAAAAAGAAAACCTTTTAAACTCTGGTACAAGCCACCTGATGAGAACCCAGAGACCCATTTAGCCTTACTTTAGCTCAATAGTAATGTAAGTATGTTGGTTTGGTAGCTTTAAGGCTGCTTGTGCATTAATCACAATTTGCAGGTTGCATGCATTCGAAATTACAGCTGTATTTTTTTGTAAGAAACTCTATAGAGTAAATAAAATAAAAGCATATCAGTATGTGGTCAGTTAAAAACTAAGTAAACTAAGTATCCTGTAAATTGCTCCTTTTTGGTGATGTTGTTTTTAAGATTATCTTGTAACACACACAGATAGCACACTCAGACATCCTATGCATGTCTTAACTCTGATCTAGCCACCATCTTTGATCAGTAGTAGAGATGACCCATAGCCATTAATGACCGCTCAATTGTTTCACTATTAGTTTAACACTATCACCATACGATAAGGCTCTCTTTCACCTTTTACATTCTCATGTTTCTGCATTTCCCCTCTGCATTCATTCCTCTTTACCATAGACCAGCAGTAGCTTCAAGCAAACCATAAATTATTCATTGATTGAAATGGACACAATGAATACCAATTCTCTTATACTGTCCAGCAGCATCATCAAGGCTGATTGTTCAGCCTAAGGTCATTAATATTATTGGCGACAAGATGTCAGCAATATTAAGCAGTCAATTTACGGTTAACACCGATGTTAGCAAGAAACCCACTGGAACACACTGTTTTTAAGTGCATTGGAACGGCTGTGAGTTACATGATGAATCAATCATAGCAGATTCAATTCCTGTCTGCCTGCCTGCTGACTGGCAAGCCAAACATATTACTGTGGCATAGTAAGAAATTATTTGCTGATGTTTACATTTCTAAACTGCAGACTTGCAGCCAGACGTGAATTTCAGATCAGTGACAAGATTGGCATCAGCCACTGGAACAAGCACAAAAGTCGACTTTCTATTGTGCAAGGACAGCCACATGCCGTGAGTCCTGCACGCGGCTGTTCTCTGGAAACGCTCTGTTTTGGATTTCCAAAGAGAAATATCTGGCTGTTTAGTAGCACCATTATGTTCACAAACAACAAACATGTTGCTGGGCTAGAAGCTGTGACTAAGAAGTCATTGGTTACAGATGTGAAAAAAACTCTCATTAATCAACAAATTGTTGATTTTAGGGCTCAGTTTATAGAGGGATCAACTACAGTTAATGAGCTGCTAGAGGAGGGTTTTGTTATTTTCAGATATTGCCAGGTTAGCTGTTTCCTCCATTGCTTAAAGCAAGTTGGGAAAGAGGTGGGAAAAGACTTGGGAAGTTGTGGAATGGTCAATGCTCCAGCAAGCAACAAGGGGGAAAAAGGGAAATATTTGTAACAACAATATGCAATGCTAATGTAACATATGCTGAAGGCTGTACTCTTCTCACCATGTAAAGACTGTATGTAACAACTATGTCATTTCTCTTTGATGACATTTAATAATACAATCAACCTGCATTTATCTGTGCTTCACCAGTATGCAACAAATCCAGCAGGGACATTTTACTGAACTGCATCTACAGACGGGTACCTCGATGCAGAAATTTTAACAACAGATATTTTGACAACTGTGTGACTCTGAAAGCCAATGAACACTTTCTATCACATTTATTTTAGAATTTAATTGAAGACTGAGCCAAAGAAGAAACGATTCACGACTTGGAGTACATAGAATGTAATAGTCATTTATTCACAAAGGCTTTCAAGTTCCCCTCAAGTAGACTCACATTAAATTTGAAAAACATCTAAAAGCCTGCAAGTAGATTGGCAGTTTACAAGACATAGCATAAATTATAACTGATTCCTGTCAACTGAAAGAGGAAAAGCCGAATGTCGGATGCTCCACATCTGAAACTTGATTTGACTCGAATTGTGACTGGTTTCTTTTTATTTTGCAAAGAGCGGTTTCTAAATTTGGTTGTGCTGAAGTTGGTACTTAAAAAATGCCTCCAAGTGGAATAATAATGGAGCATTTTCTTTTTAATTTAATGTGTAAATATTTGCCTCTTACTGTTTCTGCTGTTGAACTGACTTTCTTCAATATGGATTTACCACGGAAAGCACAAATGTCTTTACATAATTTCACAAATTTTTCTATCACAGTCATCATTATTATACGTGCAAAAAAAACCCTGCAATCTCAATTCGTGAATGAAAGAGAAGAAAGCAATGGCAAGCAATTTGTCACTTGGAATAACATTAAGTCTACGTAGTAGTATGGCTTTATATTCCCAAAGGAATTTGGTTTTCCTGCCTTGCTTGTCAGTTGTATCTATATCCTGACAAGATCATAACCCATATTTGTTACTTGTTGACATGACAAGCTACTCAGACATTATTCAATACCAGCAGGATACAACAGATCTTGCTGCCCTGACTGCAATATGAACTACCTCTTGCATCAGCACAAAAAACTCACAGGCAGACAGGAAGAGACACACAAACACACATATACACAACCTTAAGCAGCAGCTCTGTCAGCAAAAAGGACAACAGGTGTCAAGAGGGGGGTCAAGGGATCATGTGACGTTTTAAGCCATTCTAAAAAAAAATCCATTAACTTTCACTGACACCCTGTTGGTTCTGTCATGACAAAGGGTTCAGGACTTCAATTTAAGTTCTAGTGGAGATTCAAAAATGTCCTAAGAGCTTGAATATTCCCACAAGATGGTTGGGTGAGGCCCTAAAACATATGGAGTCTTGCTTTGAAAGAAGTGGACTATTGTCATAGTCATGTTTTTGAGATTGTAATTGTGGGCAGCCATGACCCTGAATGGGCTAAGAAGTTGTCATCTTTTAGGTGGAAGCTACATGACATCCTGTGACATCATCACTCCAGTTTCCCCCACACCCAGTTCTCTCATATTCCCAACTAAATGTGCAAGCCACAACCTATGCCAGTAGCCTTGCTATCAACCTTCCTGCTTGCCCAATCTGGTTCCCCATTTGCGGACAGATTGACACCTGCCCCTAATTTCCTGTCGGTG
Organism: Chaunax sp. Z400; assembly: GCA_037577475.1. Lineage (NCBI taxonomy): Eukaryota > Metazoa > Chordata > Actinopteri > Lophiiformes > Chaunacidae > Chaunax > Chaunax sp. Z400. Next base: position 17,589,229 of record CM075189.1, read on the forward strand.
GCCCAGTCGATGACTGTTCCTGGTTCCTATTCGGCAGCCTGGACAACACCTACTCCTGGTTCCCAGTCGGTACCCTGACTGACATCTGCTCATGGTCCTCATGGAACTCCTTGAACCCCTGTCAGCCATCCCAGCTGACGTCCAGTCAGACCTCCAGCCGTCCGTGCCCACTCAGCAGTCCATCAGTCCCATGTTCCTGTGCTGCAGCAACCATTGGAACCTGAGCTGTAGCAGTCATTGGTTGTTGTGCTGAAGTCCCGCCACCTTTCAACCTGATCTCCAGGGGGGTTACTGCTTTTGCCGACAGTCTCCAGTCCGACCTCCAGAGGGGTTCCGTCTTCACTGCCTGAGTGGTCCCAACCACATCGTCAGTGAGTGGGTCCACACATCCTTCAGAGCATTACAGCTTACGTTGTCAATTTACAGGACTCTATCAAGAGTTGCTTTGCTTCTGGTCCTGCCTACTGGTCACCCTCAAAACCTGCATCCATTGGTCATGCTCCCAAGCTGCCTGCCTAAGTTCCTGGAGTGTCTGCCCAAGACCTCTGCTTTCCCTAATCTGAACTCTGTATTCTTAATTTTAGAGTTGTCGTAATCTATGCCAAATGTAAAAACTCTGCTGCAGTTTCTGTGGTGTAATCTTATTTATAAGGAGCGGTCCTGATACTCAATGATCTGAGCATTCTTTCCTCACCCACTAGCTGTGTAACTGAGCAGTCTACTCATCTCAGTCTGGCTCAGTCGACTGATGGATTTCCAAGCTCCACATCAGCCAAAGCTATTAAGTGGTCTGCTGGAGCAAAATGGCTTTACCGTTGCTTAGGTGCTTCAGTTGGCTCAGGAATTTCTGCCTGCTATTGTCTCAGACCTCTGTGACTAAGTTAATTTCCTGCCAGACAAGCACAAACATGTATATGCTGACACACACAACAAATAATAAGGAAGAATAATACAGTAAATCCTGGTCTTTACACCATAGTTTGTTCCCCCTCATTATCGGCACACAATCCAGATGGAAAAGGTGACTCCAACTAAATGAATTCCCCTCAGAAACCCGTTTTCTCTTCAGCTGTATTTCATGTGATTCTTTTATTATGAATCTGCTACAGGCCTCATCCATCATGTGTTTGAAATCTGACGCTCATGATATGTTTTTTTTTTGTTTTTGATTATTGTTTCCACTCCAAATTCAAAATAGCATTAAATAAACATTTGATTATTCAGTGGCATTGTGCCACTGAGTTTATGTCAAAAGAGGAATGGAAAATATAACACTCTTCTGATCCTTCTTCAATACTTGCTCTGCCTGCTTCTACATTATTCATGACCATATGTAAGTCTTGGGAGATATAGAAATCCTGTCTATACATTCATGGTGACAGGTTGGAATGACCCAGAGGGATTCAGGCCCTCTGTGGTTTAAGTGCCTGACATGGTTGACCAAACAGTACTGGATTTCCCAGTACAGAACACAGTGAAAGCAGTTATTTCCCATAAGACCATGTGCACACACAAGGGACCTAAAGCAACAGTGATGAGACAAATGAAAAGAAAAGGCAAGAGAAGGCAACTTTCTTTTCGTCTTTGAAAAGCAGTATGTTTAACAATGACAATAAACAATAAAACAATAAAAACAATAAAATAAACAATAAGCAATCTCATTTACAGGATGGTATTTTCACTCACATTAAGTTAAATGCTCTCGCCCTCTTGTATGTTATGTCCTGAGCAGGTAAACATATTAGGAAATGGTCAAGATGCCCAGTGGAGTTTTTCTGATTGCAAAAAACAAAGTTTATATCAGTGTTAAATAGCAAAATGACAAACATTTAAATCAACCATTGTTTACATCCATGTTTATTAGCTAGCCTGTCCTCTTCAATGCTGCATATCTTGGAGTGCTGCCACTTCCTGTTGATCACTGGAATAGTGTGACGTCATTTACAGAAATGTGCACTAACACTTTTATACACCAGATAAATAATGCTGGGACAGACCCAATCAAAAGAGCCATTAGGGCAAACTTTTAATTAGTAGCTTGTCATTTTTCAATTCCACGAGAAACCACAAAAAAAAAAAAATAACAGAAATTAAAGTCCTTAAGTTTAGCAACAATTTGCAAATGAGTGCACTCAATTTTTTACACAGTCTCCCACCTTTTTTTGGAAACTGGGTTACATGAAGGTGAGAAGAAGGGAGGACAGTCAGTGCTGTTTTTCACAGGCTGTCTCCGGTCTGCCCCATCAATTGAGTGGGGTCTCACTGCAGCGCTGCTCTGTCTGGGGGCCTTATCTAGCTGTTGAACACTGTGCCCAGCGCTGCTGTCTTTATTGGCAGGGTGATAGGAGGAAGGCCTGCCTTCCCAGATAAACCCTCCCTCTGTTCTTCCTGTAGCCCATCGGGCTTGCCGTTTGCTGCAAGCATTGTAGAAAATGCTCCCACAGCAGACATAAACATGTCTGCTGGTGACAAGTAGACCACCATAACTGGAGAAGATAAATGATGGAGAGGGAGGAGAAAGGGAAGGTAGCAGGTAAACAGGTATACAGAAGGTACTGTAGGGCAACAAGGGAAAAGGGAAATGATTGAGGCATAAGGGAAACTGGCATTTTGCCATGTAATTTAGTTTGGCATTAAGTCTAAAAATCCAATTAGTCGACCATCAGCTACCCCAACTCAAGTTATTGGTCTGTCACAAAACTTTCTAAAAACTTTTCTGCACATAACATTTCAGAACAAATTACTTAACGGTGCCCTGTGGCGTGTTCTCTTAAACAAAAGTTATGTTAACATTAAATGCAACTCACAAAAATGCATTGTGTGTGTCCTTAAGGTTTCCCAAATGTGTCAAGTGCATTTCCTTGTTCATTAAACATTTGTAAAGCTGATTTATTAAAGTGAAACCACTGAGCAGATTGTGCATCTTTTTACAAGAGCACAATGACACATGTGCACAAGATAGATAAAACAGGCTCCCACTCAGAAATTCAGTTCCGTAGCAATACTGGAGGGCTGACTATTCACTATTCAGTTTTATATTATCATAACTAATGCTTCAAGTTATAGTTATGTCTCTGATAATTTGAGTCATATAGTGTGCAATTAAGTCACAGCTGCATTAAAGAGTATTTTTTTGCACAAACAATACCATTGGTACATTGGTTTTTTCTTATAAGTATTACACATTTATGTGTTAGTTCTTCCTGTCTGACACTGAATATTTGCACAAATCCTAAAAGGGATAATGTCCCAGGCTAAAGACCCCACACTGTATAAAAAATTAATGTAGTGAAAATTGTTGAAAAGATCTTTTATCAACTATCTTAAAAGTGTATTGAAAAAATAAGAAATGTTCTCATTTGCATGTGTGAAGATTTTTTTTTTTACTCATTTTAATATAAAAAAAAGCGTAGCTGTGGCCAAAGTTACTACTGCTTTCAGTTGTATTATCTCAGCTTTCAAAATGTCCCTATGGGGGAAAATAATTTGCACTGTAATTGTATTTATTCAGGTCAAATAATAGAGAGACAACATTCTACACCCTGTTGTAACAGATAACCCCCCTCCCCCCTCCCAACAAACACACACAGAGAGACAACTATTCCAAACTTATGTTTATGTAAAAAGCAAAATAAATCGACTGCAGTTGATGATTCTGTAGACAAAAATAGAAAGAACCAGATGGCTATAGCTCATGTGCGGCTTACCATTAAATGAGCATTGGTGGTTCAATTCCCAGCTTCTTCAGTCTACTTGTGAAGAGCACATGAGCAAACATGAGTCACTGAACCACGAATTTATATGTGGGAAATAGTGAGTCATCTTGCATATAAGTCTCCCAAATGAGTGTAACACAGTAGGACTCATGAAAAGAAACACATCACAAACAAGTAAATCACTCTTCACTGCAATTCCGTTTTGCAAAATGATATTTATCTGTCATGAATGGGCTTCAACAGATAATCCTAATGAATAGGTTTCTAGACATAACTGTCAACTGAATTTATATCTCCACCATGTACGACTCAGAATATTGAGGATAAACAACATTATTGTCACCTTTTTAGATTAAATACTGTCTAACAGGTGCAATCACAATCAGCAAGCTACTCATTTGAAATGTCACAATGAATAACAATTCATGATTAAATAGCTATACGGATTTGGTGCATACTGTGCCTAAGTGACCAAACAAGTATGCTTATTTGAATGAGTTAGTTTAAAAATAGCATTATAAAATATATACAGATTTCCATGAAGTTTCTCATCTCATAAATTGACAAGTATGTTTATTTTCCCATGTTATAAAACACATTTTATGAGAGGGAATTAATTATCTCAGAAGTCATACATTCATCAAGTGAGCTGTATCATTACAGTTTGCCTGGGAATTGTACCATCTGTGGACAATCTGTGGTCACTGTGAATGTGGAGTAAAACATTCACTTCGGTGCCACAGCACTGTGCCAGATAGCCAGGACACTGAACTGGCAGATCAAACAAGCTGGCTCTGTCACACTGTCAGCTTATTTATATCAGGACAACAATTTGCACCAGGAATGTTCCGATCCACTGACAAGGAAATCCAAAGGAGGCAGATTGTGTGTGAAGTTACCATAGTGGAGAAAAAAAGCCCCCATCTAATATAGATTCAAATGACCTGCTGTGTTTTCCCAGAGGAGCAAGCTAGTGACAGCATTTTCTCCTGTGCATGCTGTCATCTTCCTACCAGAGCCATAGAGGACACATTAATGATATTTACACATGATTACCTCCACCAAGGATGTCATGTTTTTGCCAACATTGGTTTGTTTCCCTGTTAGCAGGATTACTCACAAAGTTATTAAGGGAATTTAATGATGTTTTTTGGAGAGCTAGAGTATGGCCCGACCTATTTTTGGTGGTGAGCCGAACCACCTTTAGTAAAAAGCTGTTTTTCTTGAATAACTATAAAACTAATAATAATGATGCCGATATGATTCCAATTCTTAGGGTTGGTTTTCATGGTCAAAGAGTCGTATTATGAAGGTCAAATATCATCAGAATATTGCTTTTAGGTGCAATGACATAATGGGGAAACTGAGCAGCTTTGGCTGAGGTTTGCGCTCTCTGAGTGTTGTTGACTTTGTACAATTTGATAGATATTGACAATTTACAAAATGTCCCATCATTTTTAGAATTGGGGTTGTACTTGGTTATTTGCAGACTTTCCTGCTCTTTATACTACGTCACCTAATATTCTTTTTCTCTATGACAATTGCACGTAAAATGACGCGAGAAAAGCTTCATATGGATGACGTCAAATGATAAACATCCAAAATGATTTAAGACCCTGGCATGTTATTTATTGAGTCATTTGGTAAGACCAGGCTAGAGTACCACATCGCTGCATGTAGGTTTGGTGCTTCAGTTAATTTGAGTTACTTAGCATGTCACACTGAGAGAGCGAAGAAGGGAGTATTTACTGGAACTACAATAAGTCAGACTTTTTAATTAACAGACATCCTGTCCTCTGGGTCTTATTTGAAAAGAGGAAAGACTGGAGGTAAAGAGGAGGCAGGCTAAAGACATTGTAATTAGTTATTGAGTGGGGCTGCCTGCTACAGTGGACAATGTCAGCGAGTGTAACATGAGAGATTCACAGGGTGGGTGACATTAGTCTATTTGCTTTCTGTCACCTCTCGACACACTCATGGCAGTTTAAGATAGAGTCAGGATGTCGGGCTTGAACTTTCTATCAGCAACAATATCAAGTCAAAAGCTTAAATTTAGGATCAATAAAACCTAATGCCTTTGTGATAATAAGTCAGTAGCTTTCTTCTGCTATAAAGAGACATTTTTTTATTTCACAGACCTCACAAAGAAGGTACAGTAATTCAATATGTCTAAAAGTCATGACACCGGCAAGTAAAAGGTTCATTAAAAGTCGACAAAAAGTGGTCTAATGAACATGGATCCGATAAAACAGCAGCATATGTTCAGCTTAATTAAACTAAATACCATTAATACTAGATTTTATACTCAGTAAATGTTCTCATGTGGCTATGAGAACATTTATGTAGCCATGTTTGTTATACAGGAATGGAGCTCAGTATTATTGGGCTTGTACATTTGTGTGTATGTGCACAGGTGCAATATCGAGATATGTATTTAGGTTTTGTATGTTTGTGTATAGATGCATTTGCCTGTGGGTCCTGGAGGTGTACAAGTGCAAGATATCCAGAAATAAGCAATGGTAGCAGAATGAATGTAAGTGATGCCTGATGCTTGGGCAGTTTTTGTTTCCCCTTTTACTCAGTATCAGACATGGATCAGCGATAGGGACAACACTGGCTTTTGAAACAGTGAAAAGTGAGATTTTGGGATAAATCAGCAGCAGGTCCTGTGACAGGTAGCATTTCAGCCTGGTGTAATTCCGGAAAGTGGAAGGTATCCTTTAGCGTCTGTATGAAACACATCAGGCTTTAAACTAGCTCCATTGTAAACCTATCTTTGTCAGTATGAGACGATTAGACTGCACAATGTGACCAGAGTCCTGTGAAACCAAAAGTCACCAATCTTTTCCAAAACTTAACCAAATAGTCTTTGTACCTAAGCTAACTTAAGTACCGTTTCATGTTAACAATGTAATAGAAATGACAAGAAGAATCAGACAAACCTTTATCAAAACTAGGAGGGCCCTCAACAGACTACATCCCTCTACCAACAAAACCTTTTTATTATACTGAACCCTATTGCGAATCCCAACAAGACATGTGCAGCATCAACATGGCTGCCCTGAGGGTTTTGTTAAAGTAAAGGCCCATTTATAGTCTAGGTTAAAGGCGGATATGGAGATGGATGAAACAGAGCAATACCACCAGAAATAGTTGAGGGCGGTGTAGCTGCAAGGCATGACAAATATAAACAATGAAGAAGGGAAAAGAAGTGGAAAAATCGCGATGGCCTCACAGACCACCGCCTGGGTACATCGACCTTCGCCATATTTGTTGTTGTCGAAACGTTTGACACTTCACTGCCCTGCTGCGGTTGTATCGATGTCAAGGGATGAATGGAATGGAATGGAAGTATTAAGGCGTTGATGGATGGGCCGTTTATGGACAGACGTATCCATATATGTACATAGAGTGAAACTGAATGGCTCCATCTTTGGCACATGCCCCACTCTTCCACCAAGTCTCATGACAATCTGTCAAGACATTTATGTGTAAAAATCCTGAAAAAAGAGCAATCTTGCAATGGTAAAGGAAGTGACAGTCAAGCATCTATCCCTTCATGTAGATCCACTTCAAAATTGTATTTCTTCCTAGGCACATGCCCCACCCTTCCACCCAGTGTCATCGTAATTGATCAAACACTTAGTGTGTCCTATCTTGCAGTATTAAAGAAAAGAATTAAAAATTCCTGAATCTGTGTCTTTATTCTGATCCACTTCAAAACTGAATGGCTCCTTCCCTGTTACATGCCCAACCCTCCCACCAAGTTCAATGAAAATCCGTCAAGCAGTTTTCGCTAAATCCCACTAGACAGACAAACAAACAAAAGAACACTGGCGTAAACATTCCTTCCTTGGAGGAGGTAATAAAATCCCCATGACTGTCATAGTTTCTCAGACGCTCCATTACTCACCATCTGTGGTTTATCTATAAATTACATTATTACTGTACCACTGCCTGTCTCACTGCCGTCGAGTTTCAGGAAAGACACAATGAAGCAGAAATGCTGCTGAATGTGTGACAGTGGTTATTTTTTAAGAATCACTCTGCTCTACTCTTTTTATTTGAGATAAAAAGAGATTCAACCTCAAATGACTCATGAGATTATCTGCAGAAACCATAATGAGATCTGTCAGCTGATTTGGGGGAAAGGAGGATTTGGAGACAAGGATATGGGGATAGCCACAAAATCCTGATGAAGTGAAGAGGTGATTTACTTTTGACAGGGACTCCTGTTAACTTCTGAAGACAAGCGCTCTGATTTTGGCATAATAAATCTTTTCTTTTCTTTAAAGAAATATTTGAAATTCTTATAACCTTCTGACTTTGTGACACTTTCATTTCAGAGGTTCCTGTTAATCTCGGTCAACAAACCCTCACCCGTGATGAAAGGCTTGTTGGCTTGGACTTGCTGCAAGAAAGGATCCTTTTCAAACCTCAGATCAAAACGAGGAGCTCTAATTGAAAGAGACTGGGCAAGGAAGAAGTGCCATGTTATTAACTGATCTGTAGATAGATGTATTGTGTTGTAAATTGAGAGGGAAAGGAGCAGACCTGATGCTAGATAATCCATTGTTCCCTCTGGTCACAAGACTGCTTCTTTGGCCTCATCCGCGGCTAGAATATAGCCAGCAGGCCTGGTATCGCCCAGCTGAATCAGATAGGAGGTGGAAATAAGAGCTGAAAAATGCTCCCAGAGACAGCTTAAAGTATCGCGCTAATAATTTGACAGCTTTAATAGATTAAAAATGGACAGCCCCTCTTTCAGGGTTCAGAGGAATAAATGCCCAACGGTAACTTAACAATAAATAATTTTTAGCCTTCACGACTACTACTTGCACTACTTCTGCACTTGGTGTGTGTGATGGTGGGGTGGGGGGTGTATGTGTGGTCAATGCACTGTAAGACAGGCTGCATCGACTTGTGATGATACATGAGAAAAAGAGTCAGAACGGGGAGGGGGTCGGGCTGAGCTTGGCACAGATGGGACTCCAGTTCATTTGACGCAAGACCTTTTTCACCTTGAAATTCTCCCCAGCAGAAGAGAAGCAGAACAGACCTCTGCAAAACAACACTCAGCACTCAGACAGGGAACCATGTGCTTTTTTTTTTTTTTTTTTTTTTTTGCTAGAATTTTAATTTCCCTCCTTGTCAAGCAATAAGTTTCAGGCCATCACAGTTACGTCAATATAATATTGAAATGTATCCAGGGTAAAATTAGAGTGTGGAATTAATCAGTAACAAGCCAATCTGCGGGTACTTCATTCTATTTTCTATATAACATAAATCATTGTGAACTTCATTAAATGCCCAGCAAGCTCGGGGTAATTTCCCTCGGAGGCTTCTTGGCTCAAATCTCCCAAATCCACATGACTGTCTCGTGGTGTCGGCAGGACCTGGCAATGCAGAGAGCAAGAGCGATGGACAGAATCAGATAGAGGTGTACGGAGGGAGGGATGTTTTACTGGGTCTTGAATGAGGCGCTCTCATTCGTCTTTCTTCAGCCACTGATAGTGACTGAGGGAGCAGTGGACCCACAGTGATCGCACTCTGCTCCTGACTCATCCTCTATAATGAGTGCTTCAAACTTGTTTTCACACTGCCATCATATTTCATTCGGTTCATTCGGCTTTCTTACTGTGCGTGGTATCAAACTGTTCAGCTCTCGGTCTATATGGATCTTATGCTGCAGGCACACAATGTCGACAAAATGGGAAGAACAGCAAAACCTGCCATCATTTAGACTTGGGAGCATTCAAGCAATATTCTAGATAACCTCACCCAGCCTTGCAGTAACTTCATTAAGATGCTACATTAGCTCAGCTGGAGACACTAATGTCAAAGGATTGATGATATTAAACATATATTTATACAGATAGATTTAGTAGAAAAGGCTGCTCTTTAAAGGAGCTCTTGTGGATTTTAGGGAAAGGGGATTTGAAAGACAAATATTGCCCTCTTATTAGCATCTATGAATATTAAATTATAGTTAAGGCAACAAGGCCATAAGCTTAGCACTTTAAGAGGACGTTGGGGTGGTGGAGGGAGTAACATGTGGCAGCAAATGGTGTTGGCATCATTGACTGTACTGTACATATAGCATGCATCCCTGAGGGAATCAGAGTAGAGGATGTAGTGTTGCCTATATCCGCATAGCCTACCTGATCTGCCCACCAGGAAGTTCAGGATAAGGGCGGTGATGCGTCCCAGGTCTCTGAGCTTGATGACAAAGGGCACTATGAAGGGCACTATGGTATTAAATTCTTAACTATAGCCAATAGCCAATGTCCAGGAAACTCCGCTATGTATTCATCAATGCCAGAAGGGACAGGACAGTGTGGGAGCCTGGTGTTACTACGATTAAACTGTGGTAAGCCTTATGAGTCAGAAAGAGAGGAGGCGATGAAGGTACTGACTAACCGCCGAGAGCACTTAATGAATGTGGAGGTAAGTGTTACTGAGTGGCAATTATTCCAGCAGAGGGCTTCAATCTATTTGGGGACACCGATAACAGGAGTCTTTTTATACCATATGGACACATGGGACTACATTTTCAAGTGCAACAGGTAGTCCAAAGCATGGCTGTTCCTTATTGTTCGTTGATCATGGTGAGAAAATGATTTCCATGTGCAAAAGTTATTCTCTATCATACTGTATGATACGGTTAGCCTGGGTGGTGAACACTGTGTGAAAGAGGCCAAATAGGTAAGAATGTACAAAATAAAACAAATGGGAAAGTTAAGGAGGAGCCTGAGAAAAGGCAGCAATCCTTGGCACCATCTCTTTTCTATTTGATCGCCAGGACCATGAGGACCATCGGTTGCGGGAAAAGTTGCCTGAGATGAAAGTAAAAGACAAAAGCATTGTATTCCAACAAGAATAAAAAGTACTTCAAACATGCATTCATGGAATAGCTGATAGCGTGCATTAAGAGATCTGAACACTGTTTCACTAGATACAGACTGTACTGTTGTTCACTTATGACATGCCAAAAGCTTAGCAATAAATCCATAATCCTATGTTTTTCATCATCATCATCATCTGTTTTTAATCTAAATATTCTTTTCCACCTAAATCCTATTTCCTTGCTCTAAAGCTTTAAATGTGAAACGTGTGTCTTTGGCTAGGGGTGTGTGTGCCTGAATGACATTCATTCAGTAATAAAAACAAGTTTGCCAGTTCTTCACTTCGAATAATCAATTTGTTCCACAGTATACATGATGTGGTTAAGATATCACCAGAGGATACAGCAGCATTTGCAAAATCACATCATCCTTTCAGCTAGTCACAAAAGTCTGCGTCAAAACTAATTCAAAAACAAAACGGTTGTTTTACAGTTTGCCAGAAAACCATCGCACAATACAAAACTGCCTTTGGAAATCATTTGAATGCATTTTCTATGTTGTAATCACTCAAGCAAGACCCCCACTCTGTTTCTTTAACCTGCAGCCTCTGTGATTCATCATTAAGCTGCAAGCCCTCTCTCGCTGGAGACACAGGTCAGCATTCACCCGCAGAGAAACAGAGATTGGCCACTTTCACTCATGCAGATTTTTACCAGTAAATGCGAGTAGTTCAACTCTGGTGTCATGCATCTTTAATCCACATGTGGTTTATTTCATAACATTTCTTGTCCATCAGGGCAATATGGACTCTGGAGCTGAATCCTTGCACATCTCATGTGCGGTAATTAATATACATCAAAACTGCTTTAATGGAATTATACAATTAGGCTGTCTTTCACTACATGGTTCAAGTGACCCCGTTCTGAATTGTTCCTCCCATGTGGCACAGATCGGATGTTAATCATGAATGTATAAGCAGGAAAGAAGCACATGGAATCGGATATTCTCCGATCAGAATCAGGCCTCATTTATATGTAGAAATAAATCTGACATGAATCTAATATGTGCATTTGCGTTTGTCATCTAAGCTGACTGATCGGATATTCCCTGTCAAAGCAAGTCATACGTCATTGAAAATGCGATGGTGGCGAATGACGTAAACATAGGTGGACACACACAGAGCCATCCGCATGCACAGGTCTTTCTTTTCATCGGTGCACCACCTCTAAAAATGCTTTGGAAAGCAATCGCTTAGATAATTAGCCCTACTGTATCTCACACTCATCTGCATTCATTGTAAATAGCGCTGCTTTGACTTCCGTTTTCAGTCTAAACAGGGTCAAACCCCATGTATACGCTTGCGGATTGTTGCCCCAGGTGTTAACCAGTGTAAATGCAGATGTCGTTTATGGGTCACTTTTAAAAGTAGATGTAAGCAGGCAACAAATCGGAATTGGGCATCAAGACCTGTGGTCTCAAGACAGCCTTAGATGGCAATAGTACATCATTGAATTCCAAGGCCATTACAAATTCATTGTGCCGTCATCAAAGAACATAGTTTCACAGCTGGGCTCACTTAATATCTCATTCCTTAACTGATGCACCGCAAGGTTGTTCCAAGGAGCATGCTGTATGTGTATGTGACATATATTATGTGAGAGAAGTAGTATGTTGTGGAGCAGAATGGGCTCTACACATCTGATAGAGGACTTTTGTTTCTGAATGATATAAAAAGAAAAAAAAAGTCTTTTCTGGTTTGTATCAATTTAATATCAGCTGCTGACAGATTTAGTAATCTACACAAGGTGAGGTTTTCCCAGTCATCCTTTGAGAGTGTCCATCCTTAAGTACTGGTATTTAATTTAATTTAAATGTACCAGTTTAATTTAATTGAGTAGTTCGAATTCTTGACAAATACAATCACGTGCTAATCAACGCTTTAAATCTTGCTTGTCCAATTCATACTGAAAGAGAAGTGTACGAATTGACACATACCCCCACAAAAAACCTAATCCTAATTTGTTAATTAATGAACATTAGTTTCTGGTCTTTATACTAAGCTAAGTTAAGCAGCTGATTGCAGTAGCTTCATAGTCAGACATAATAGTGGTATTAATCTTCTCATCTAATTCTATATCAGACAGCTCATTTAATTTTATACTTTTTTTACTTATAGTGCTTGTTTTTCTTTAAACTATCTGGAAATAATTTAACTTCTCTATTATCAAGCTGATGCCACAGATGACAATCTTGAAAAAGGTTCATTTTAACATGATAGTGTGTGTCACAGTGTGTGTACATTTTGACACTTTTTTAATTATCCACTAAAAAGAGAAAAACTACTGTACACTGTGCAGCTCCATGATTTGTTTTCACAAGGCACTTACAGGGTCTGCTAATTAAGTCTTTTTTAATTTTCCATAAGCAATCATTTTATAGATCTCGGCGTCACTTTCAATTTTCTGGTTTTGGATATCTGACACACGTCAACGCGAAATTGTTTTGCTGTGACCAACTGCAGAGGAATAACTCAGCCAATGCTGGCTGCTTGGAGGTTGACTCCCCAAAGGTCACAGCATGTCTGCCAGAGCTGTTGCAACAGTAATTACAATGGCATCATACACTTTTGCACCCTGCTGGGGTTGCAACTCTGTGCCCTCTCATCACAGAGAGGCCCCCTCGTCTCTGTCACCTCAGCAGCAGCATCAGTAAGCTGGGACAGAGGATAGATGGATAAAGAGGTAGCAGGGGGGCTTTCAGGAACAACAACAACCCCATAAAAAATACCCGCACTAATTACTGAGTCAGATCTTTCTTACCTACTCTGTGTGTGAATTTTTTTTATGGTCAGAATGAAATAGCCTCTGGGTCTCATTAATTTGTTGCATGCCTCTAAAGAATTTTAAAGACTTTGGTATTGAAGTAAAATATTTAATCATGAGTTCATGCATCACTGTTCTTTCTAGTATTCACTGATTATTTGTTTGCCAGCAATATGTTTCTGCTGCTAGATGAAAAAAATCCACACAAACAAATTAAACAGTCCAAGCTTTCTTCCCTGGATTACCAATGAAAATCCTGGATAACCTAGAGGATTTCCTGGACGAATACATCCATGGGTCCATCATAAGAACAACTACAGCATGACAAACTGATGAGAGGACCACAAATATAGAGATCCGGGAGTTGTAACAATGAAGTTGTATCATTGTGCTATTGGATAGATGTGACCAGATGATGAGAACAGCTGATAACAGCTCAACAGCCCCAGATAATGACAGCAGAAAATTAAGACTGGGAATATATGAGAGGTTAGATAAACAGGATGGTATGAGAATAAACAATGACCCAAGAGTGCAAAGTAACAATCTCCCAGACTGAACTTATACTAAAGCTTCATTTGACTCACATTTCAAGAAATAGTTCTTTAACATTTGCATTCTTGTTAACGATCGTGTCAGCTGACAACACGGGCGAGTTCCATCCCCTTCCAGTAAATGAGGAATGCTGCTGCTTACGGCAGTGCAATGTGAGGGTGGTTCTGTGGTTCAAACCCTGTATCCCATCCTTGTCTGGTCTTTTCCAAGTCCTAGGACAGTAAGTCCTTTGAGGTGCACCTTTTCTACTCTTCTCAGGACGGTGGAGCAGGGTTGAATTTGCAGCCACTTAAAGAGTATGTATATCACTGCCCCAACGGGGATCACTCCTCTTACAAATGGAATATATTTAGAGGATTGGGAGATCTCTCAGAGAATGAGTTATATTCAACAGATTTAAAGAGAAAGTTATTTTGATTTGAGTGATATTTGATCAAGGTTGTATTGCACTCTGTATACGATTGCTTTAATGAATACATTACTGATTTTCGATAGGTTACACATGAGGAAAAGGTGATTAGTACAGACATCAGCACTCATCAAGGACAGAGGTTGAATTAGCTTATTGACGTGGGTTCAGTGTAATGAGAACAGGTCATTGTGGGAGACTGAGTACCTAACAACTGCAACGGGGATAGGGCAGAAATATGAAAGGGAATTAAGAAAAAAGAGCCACTCTGTGAGGAGATGAAATTGCAAATAATAAAACATAAAAACTATTAACATTAGGAAGATGGAAAAATTAATATATAAAAAGGTTTTCTTTGAAAGGACGAGCAGATTTTAACAACACTGTTCTGCATTGCTGGCATCATTCGCAGTGTGGTTCACAGGCACAGGGGAAATTAGTGGAGATAGTGCTGCAAGGGTTTCACCTGAATCACAGGGAAGATACTTTCCAGTTACATTGGCCTGAGAGGTAATCGCATTAACTTGATGATATCCTGCCAGGTTTGCAGCAGTAGCATTTGGGATGTTGCCTAGATCAACAGTGGTGAAACACAGAAAACCTTGAATTTGACTTCAGTAAAATCTGGGATATGTTTATCTATACTGTTTTGTTTTACACATTTGAATAGTTTGTTCTGATGTTAACGCATAGCTGTGGAGCACGTTCACTGCACTGACAATAACATGGAACATTTTAAATGAATTTCCATATTTTTGTAATATTATGGTATAAAAATACTGGTATTGTTTTCAACCATATCACCCAGTCCCAAGATACCTTGCATACTACAGATTAATAAGAGGAAAAATGGTTTGATTTTAATAATGGGCTGCTCTCTGGAGCAATTGGAAGAACTAAAAAGTGCATCAGTTGCTGTTCATGTTTGATTTTTGGACGGCAGAGGAGAGGTGCACTGGAGCAGTTCTCCTCCTGGGGTGAGTGAATGGTGAAAGTTGTTTTGCCTCATCACTAAATGAGTGTGTGTCACCATGCATCTGTGCAGTGAAAGCCACCACAGGAAGTCACTTCAATGTGATGTCACATGGGTGGGTGAGCAGAGTGACTCACTTGAAGGCCCCCAGCGCCTCTGCCACTGTGGCACAAGGGGTCTGGCTTGTTTTTGGTTTTTGGTATATTTTATGTAATTTACTGTCGACTTGCATCACGTCATAATGTCATTGTGATCTTATTAAAGGTAGCGTAGCTACATGCATTAGCCTTATAAATAGGGATTTTATCTAATACATATTGAAGAAACATACTCGCCGCATGGATTATGTGCAATGGCAATGTTTTTCCACTTTACAACACGTACAATTATGAAAAGACTTAAGTTTAGTTGAGCGTAAAAAAGAAAGACTGTTTTGGTAAAGAGAGTACTCCATAGATTTAGTATTGCACTTCCACAAAGTTGGAAGCTTGCATTCAAAAAAGAGTTTGTCAAAATCTTTTCAGCGGAAACAGCGATGTCCTGACCTTTAGTCCCTCATGTCTATCAGGCTTCAGAAATGCTGGATCCTATACATTTCTCATAAAACAGCTAAGTAGCATCTTCTGTGTTATCATTTCCTGAAAAACACCCACATCTTTCAAACCCAACGTCCTCGTCTGTAACAGATTTTGCTAAATAATTGTGTCTGTGGATGTAATCCTGATGGTCTCATAAAGATTACTTCCTCTGAGTTTAGACAGCTCCCTACAGAGCCACCAAACAAATTGGGCAGTAGTGGCGATGACAAGTTAAAACTGGAAAAAGTGTGTAGCTCCCTCCGGTTTAATGATGACAGCAGCAGTTCTCTCTTTACTGCCAGTTTATTGTATTTTTACACAGTGCACTTAGGCTGTGAGAACGAAAATAAGGTATATGACAAAAAAAAACTTCATACACGATTCAAATGACACGCATGAAAAAGCATGCCACAAAAATACATTACTCATACATGCCTCTGTGCCCGCTGTGGCAGTGGGGTTTTGGTTAGGGCTCAGTGACAGGAGAGAGAGAGTAAGTGGGGGCAGATCGGGTAATGGTGTCAGGGAGAGAGAGCTAATTATCCCAGGTGATTTGTGTTGAATCAACCTGTAGTGATCGGTGCCGTCACCGAGGAACCCACACACAGTGGTAGCAGAGGGCCTTACTGTTACACTGGTGCCCAATGATGGGCACAGCCGGTGATGACGCTAGCCCAAGTGTTAAACGGGCTAATGGTCATGCACTGGGAGCAGGCAGACAGGAATCGCCGGAAACTGGATGTTCTTCAGGCCCAAGCGAAGAGGCAGGCGATTTCAACGCCCTGGATCACTTGGTGGTATCAAGCTTTACGGCCATGATGGTCCATAGGCCAGGGGCGTGGATGGCGGGGGCTGACTTCCTCTCAGGAGAGAGAGGAATTCCATTTTCAAGGAATTAGGTGATATTGCTTAATTTGGCTGAAGTGAGTAAAGCAACGTCACCATGGCAACATCATTTTGGTGTGTGCTATGATCTGGGTTCAATGATGCACCAATCGATGATATCCTCGCTGTGATAGATTTTCCTACACCATGTGGATCGTTGCCTCCATGTCACTTGTGGAGGTCTGAGTTTTTTCTGGTCTGTATATTGCTAGACCTAAATGTTTCATATGTTTGTGTCAATAAAGTAAGAACTGAGAGTAGTCATCACAAGCAGGTGTCAATATGTTGTCAGTGAATGTTTTGCCATTTCTTTTCATCATTTTGCAACTTTGTCTATACTAACAAAAAATTATTTATACATAAATATAAGAGCGCAAAGACAGACAATTGTACAAAAGGCCAGAGGCATGCGCTGATTTCTGGAACTGGAACAGAACAGGACACCCATTGCTTTCCATCACACATCATGAGCCTGTTACAAAACAAAGAGCAGCACCCTGTCAGCAAACACTTTAGTTTAGTGGAGTGTCCTCAGTGAACAGCATTGCCTTGACCATTAATTATACATGTGGTCGGAGAACAAAGAAGTGAAGCCTTGTAATGATACAGCCGACTGTGAATTATGCTTCCTAAAATCAGCAGCAGAAGAACAATGTGCCCCCAAACAACTGTGTTCCACTCTCAGCTAGCCACTAATTACAACCAAAGGGGGGAATTTAACACTCAGTTCCACTCAGCCCAGTGAAATATGCTCAACTATTTATTACGGCATGAGAGAGGGAGAACAACAGCATATTACAAATTACTGTAGGGGAGAATACTTTCAGTGGATTGAAATGAGGGTGCTGCTCATTTTCATTTTCCCCTTTAGTTAGCATATCATATTAGGGTGGTGAGGGATTTAATGGATAATCCTACAAATATGCAAATATCCAGGCTGACTCTTCATTATTGTGAGCATGATAACTGCTGGCACATACTTTGCTTATATTCTGAACGGCCTTAGGAGAATGGCCTGTTGAGTTATTAAGCTTTTTTTGTTGTTATGTGAAAGCCAAGAGAGACGCGGTTTTAACAGGTCAGGCCCTCTCCAAATCTCGGTTTGTACCCCTGCCAATCCAAGCTGCACCAAAACAGCAGGTTCAACCAAAATCTTGAAACCACAACCAGTGAGGAGAATTAATGTGGGTGTAAAAGACATAGTACATAGTAGAGCCCCGAGGCACACCCCCCATGTTCTCATTTGGAGCCTGTGATGGAAGCACAGATCTTCAGTCTGCTAGCTCCAAATGGCAGTGTATTGATCAGAAGGTCAGACCATAGGCTGGATTCTATGTCTCATTCATATTCACTGCATCACTCCATGTTCTCTCTCCAACATGTGTCAATTATGCTTCTAGTATGCCGCTGGTAACCAAAGAACAATCAAGACCAATCATTGCAGTTCATTGGTAAGTAAGGTTTGTGGATGGATGGATTGTGAGGAGGACGGAGACAGAGACAGACTTGGAAAGCACTGCTATTTGAGGCTGGTCAAAGATGTGTAGAAAAGTGCTTGGAAGGGAGACAAATAAAGTAAAATATCAGTCAAGCTTTACATTCTTATACTGCATTTAGGAATGAACAATAATGATTTAATAATCATTTAAAATGGGCTCTGTGATTTCAGACAGCGGGACACAAAAGCCACGTTTCCAACTGGTGAACATTAACTCTGACTCTGACAACCGTGATTGTTGGATACATGCTATCATGCTTTAGGACTGAGGCTAAAGCTTGAGGCAAAAAAGTATAGAAGAAAATGAATCTCCAAGTTCTACATGGGTAGAACGGAGCCGTAGGCTAGTTAGCCGCAGTGTTCCCAGAGCTAGCGTTTTTCCTCCAATATTGGGTTTTGGTTGCAATGGGCTTGGAGAGGTAGGAAAGATTTGGGTTATTTTACGCATTCGGCTGGTTTTTAAATACATTAAAATTACAGTATATTCAACATTTATTCACTAAGTGTGTCTGTTGTTTGCAAACACATCCAGTCTCTCAGCACAACTTTGGTATGACATAGGTTTTATTCATTTGGCTGAGAAGAGGAAAAATGACTTGCCATAATTACCACCCAACCATAACTTGTATGGTTGTATAACTGTATTTGTACTGCAACAGAAATGTATTTGCTTGCAAAACTGCATTATTATTATCATTATTATTATCATTATTGATAGCATGGGATTGTATGCACCTGTCTCTGTGTCATTTCTCTTTCTCTTTCAATTTAATGTAATTCTATTAAAATTCAAATTTATGATGCCCATGGCATATAAGTGTCATTGTATTGTCATTGGTAATGACGCCATATACTTGATGAACAGCGAGTATGCATGCATGGCCCGTTGATCTTCTGTTCTCATTCCGATGCTTCATAATCCTTTTCCCCTGCAGGCTAGTGGTTGGCATGCTGGGCTGCAGGCCTTAGAGACATTCAGCTGCGTGATCCCATGGCTTATATCATTGTTTACACAGACAGAGGTTAACATTGAGAGTGTGACACACCTCGCCAGCCAGCTTAGGTCATGTCTTCATTTCCACATACATCTGTTTCGTGTCTTGTCTTGTGACTCACATCCTTCTAGATTCAGACTCCCTGACCTGTGTTCCCATCTTGATTCGTCTTCACCTGTGCCTTGTTAAACCTGCCTCCTGTTCTATTTAGTCTGTGTTCCCCTTCCCTTTTATGCCAGTTTGTGATATTCCTTTATGTCATCCTTACCAGCCAGTCTCAAGCGTTCATAAGTTTCTTCTTTTTTTTTTACCCTGCCTGTCTTTAGACTCTGCCTTATCCTTTAGACCCATTTGTTGGATTGTTTGCCTGCTTTTTGGATTCCCTGTGTTACCCACCTTAATTCAAGTGAAGACTATGATTTTTATGTCAAGAGTTGTGCTTTTGGGTCCTGTTTCCTACTGGCTTCAGTTCTGAGTATCCCTTTTGATCATGACAACCATGCACATTTCTCATTTTCAGAGGATGAGAGACATATGACTTTCAGTGTCAATCTCTAAACTATAGTCCCAGCATTCCTCTGTTTAGAAGTGATGAACACAGGTTGAATCCTTCTGTACATTTACCCAGATGGCTGGCTGCATTTTAAAAACCTCATTGTAATTCTTTGGCATTTCACAAGCCCCCCCTCTGAGTTTGTTTCTTATCTGAGTCATACCAACTGAAATGAGGATGGAAGCAGCATGGAATTCAGATGCCTCACTGGCTGATCAGCTCTAACTCTGTCTCTGGATACAGTGATGATAACGTTTCTGCCCTAATTGTCTTTGAATGCTTTGACAGTGTGTCAAACATGAACAATTGAGGAGTATAAGCACACACATTAGCTAACATTCTGCAAAATCTAACATTCAGATTTTGAACTTATCGCTAATAGGTTATATATTAGCTGGGGTAGACGACTAAATAATGGCACTAACATTGTTTTTTAAAGGTATGATTCATGGTTTTATATATCAGGAAACAAGATAAGGTCAAAACCTAGTATATGGATGGACAGCATTTGGTCAATTTGTGAAAATGTGACCAAGTCATCATGAGGTTAGGTAATAGTGTCTATAATGTGATTTCCTGGATATTAAATGTCTACAATTTTCATTGCCATCTGACACACAATGTCTCCATGTAGTGGTGAATGTACTTCCACCCATTAGGGATTTGCGTTTGTGTTTTCTGATCCTTTGGGGTTGCTGTAGCCAGTCAGTGTAATAGCAGACTAGCAGATTGAGTTACTGTAGCAATGTGAAGTCAGCAGCTATAGTTGGTTTCCACAAGCATAGAAAATCTTTGTTAGGATGGATAATTTTTTCTTATATTATTATCCTGATCGCTATGTTAATTTCTATCTGAGCGAATGACCTAAGCACTAAATATACAGTACATATCAAAAATAGATTTTAAAAAAAATCAAATGAAATTCATTAATTTAATCAACATTTTATAACCCTTTCTTCATCCCAGGTTAGCAGGGCTTTTTCACCTGACCCTGGCATCTTATGGAGATGCACAAAGTGATTTAAAGGAGGGTACTGAGTTTTCTAAGCTAAGTTCCTCAGGCAGAGTTCTATAGCTTTGGTGCTCTAATGGCGAATGCCCTGTTTCCCTTTGTAAGGAGACAGGCTGTGGGAGGGTTCTGCCTAAGGAGAGCAGGCAGCGGCTCATATGGCACAAGTAAAACCATGATGTAGGAAAAGGCAAGACCATGTAGGATTTTAAAAATCAATTCTACACCTAACCGGTAACCAGTGTAGTGTAGCAAGGATGGGGGAGATATGGTCTTGGCTCTTAGAATTTGTTAATGTTCTGGCAGCCAAGTTTTGAGCAAGCCGGAGACAGGAGATGGCTGTTTGGCTGATCCCTGAGTAAAGGGAATTACTATAATCAAGACCTGATGATAAGTTAGAGAAAACATGATTGCACTACCTTAGATATTTGTATGTCAAAACAAAGATCAGATTCAAAGATTACAATTAAATTACAGACAGACTGTTTGACATCGGGGGAAAGGTTCCAAAAATAATTCTTTTTCAAGGGAGAAGTCTGGTTTCGGGGCCCAAAGAATGACCTCAGATTCAGACTCATTGAGCTGGTGGAAGTGACATCCAGCATTTAATATCGTCATGACAGGCCATGAGATGAGAGAGTTTGTCTATGTCACTATAAGACAGCAGGACATACAGTTGGCAGTCATCGGCGTAACAGTTGAAATTAATATTATATTTATGAATTATATGACCCAAAGGAAACACATAAATGAAGAATAATATAGAGCTAGAAACTGACCCCTGGGGGACACCAAATGAAGGGGCGTCGGGGATGAGGAGAATTCATCCATTACAACAGAGAAAGAGAAGAAGATGTAAAAGCAGAACCACGTCAGAGCACTGTCCTTAATACCAATGATATTCAGTGCAATTTATAAGGATTGACCGTATCAAATGCTGAAGTCAAATCAAGGAGAATTAAAATTGTACAGCAGCTTGCAATACATCATTTGTAACCTTAATTAGAGCTGTTTTTGTGCTCTGGGCATCAAAGTTTGATTGATTTTGCACAGAAATATCGTTACTATAATCATATATGCGATTAACCGAGAGGCAACTGATTTTTCTAAGATTTTAGATAGAAAAAGCAAGTTTGAGATTGGTCTGAAATTGCTTAAGGTAAGTGTAGGTTTTTTGCAGGAGAGGTTGAACTATTGCATTTTTAAAGCTAGACGGCGCAGATCCAGTAGACAATGAACCAATGAGGAATTAATAATAGAGAGGATTTTTGGGCCTAGTGGGGATAATGTTTAATTGACAGGTGGAGAAATTTCAGAGGGAGACTAGCCTGTGCAACTAGTGCATCAAGATCTGCTGGAAGTAAGAATATAGGCGAGGGGTTAGGTACAGATAAGGAGATTTCTGGTCACAGGCATGATGTGGAGCCTAATGTAATCTATTTTATTGAAATGGAGAAATTGTTCATATAATTCAGTACAGGCCCTCATATATTGGCTAGGAGGAGGGCTAACCACTGAGTTGATTGCCTTAAATAAGATCATATGACTGTGGCTGCTACTTGCAATTCAATTCATCATCATTATCAACTTTATTTATAAGCACATTTTAAAAAAACAACAGAGTTGACCAAAGTGCTGTACAGACATTGAATAAGATAGGCACACAATAAAACCATACACTACAACAAAGAAAAAAGAAAACCACAATAAAAGACTTGCACAAAACTCATACTGGGTTGAAAGCCAAGGGGAAAAAAAGGATTTTAAGGTGGGATTAAAAACTGGCAGTGAGGGGGCTGACCTAACATGGGGGGGCAAGTCATTCCATAGTTTGGAGGCTGCAGCAGAGAAAGCTCTGTCACCCCTGGTCTTGAGCTTTGTCTTAGGGACCACAAGAGACAACTGGTCAGCAGACCTCAGTGACCTCGAGGGGGTATATGATTGTAAGAGGTCAGCGATATAAGAGGGTGCTGACCCATTTAAAAAGATTTAAAAACAAACAGTAAAATCTTAAAATGGATCCTAAAACGCACTGGGAGCCAATGAAGGGAGGCCAAAATGGGAGAAATGTGCTGTCACTTGGCAATTGGAAAAGTAGGAATATTTTGCTTCCTTAAGTGCTAGATGAAAGGCCAGCATAAAGCTTTTTAGGAAATCTAGAGAAACCTTAAGTTTGTCTTTCCTCCATTTATGTTGCGCTTGTCTTCATTGCCTCTTAAAATCCCTTGTATGTTCAGTAAGTCAGGGGTGGGTGTCATGTTTCCCCCGTTTAACCTTGATAGGAGCAATGTCATCAAGGATAGTCTGACATGTTCGATCAGTGACAAAGAGATCCTTCTGGTCAGGGGTATTATGGGCTGAAGCATCTAAGAGCTTGTCGCAGCTGACTGAGCAAACATTGGTAAATGGCATATGCACAGGAAGCGGAAGCAAGGTATGGAAAATCACAGCTTTGTGATCAGAGACAATAAAATCAAGCAATTCAATACTATTTAGAGAAACTCCATCGGACAGCACAAGATCAAGGGTGTGTCGCTTTTTATGAGATGGGTTTTTGATCAGTTTTTCATGATTAAAGGACTCACAAAGGTAAAAAAAAAAATAAAAAATCAGCAATAAAATAGAACAAAGAGGGGCAGCAAACATGTATACTGAATCACCAAGGATGAGAACTGTCCATAAAAAAAGAAAGAAGCAAAGAATATAGAATAAAACCAATGTCAGCTTTAGATGACCTATAAATGAAGACAAATCATTGACCCAAAAGCAGAAAAATGATTCAGAGAGACAGGGGACCATTTATAATTGTTATTAAAGATAACAGCAACACCACCTCCACAGCATGATGTCCTTGGTTGATAAGACAGGACTGGTTGGAGGGTCATGCCTTACTCAGTGGGACAGAGTACCCATGGCTTAACCAGAACTCTAAAATGAATAGGAAATCAATGTTGTTAGTCGTCACTAGACCTCCAGGCTAGAGGATTAACAGCGAATGGGCTGGGAGTGTCTCCGGAAGGCATCGTCTAGGAGGCTCTCAATGGACTGTAGTTCAGATCTCAAACTGGTCAGTTCGGAGTCCTCTAGCCTAAGCCTAACAAATGTTCAGTCAGGAGGACTATTTCAGCCAGACAACACACAATTGAAGTGTTTATTATAGCAGAAAAGCATAGTTGGAGTTTGGCATCAAGGCTCCGATTATGTTTACATCGAGATATTGGGGAGTGATGAGCACACATATTGAAATGCTTTAAGGCAGCAACACAGATGCAGGGTAGCAGAGGCATTGGCAGGCAGAGGGAGAGAGCTTCAAATTGGGTGGGTGTGTTTAGTGCTGATTGAGGAGAATCAGGCATGTCACATGTGTATACTGCCATACAGCTCGAACGGATGGACACCATCTGCTTCACCCACCTAAAAGTGCCCAAGAAACCTGAGCCTGTCCTCATGTGATGATGTATAAAAAGTAATACCAGTATAAGACCATGTTCGCTCTGAAACAATCCCTTCACTGTACTAAAAGTGACACTGTAATCATGTTTGAAGATTGCAAGTCCCTTCCTATCTGGCACATATCTAACTCCCATTAGCCTTAGCTGAAAGGATGCCCTTCAGGTTATTTATGACCAGTAAGATTGACCAAAGTAAGAACCAGCAATGATGTCCTTGTCACTTTCACTAGTTTATAACAAATAACTCGTGCTTCATCACCACCATCACTGGTGGCTCAATTCCAGCAGCAAAAATACAATCAGCACCAACATTGACCAGCTGTCCATGTGAAAAATATGGTGTTTATAAGAGCGAGGCAAGTAAGTCCCAGGTTTATAGTGAGGAGTAAGTGAGTTAAATAACTCACATCATTTAGGTCAACCACTGATGATTGGCAAAGAAAAGCAATGAAAGAACAATGTCTCAAATCATGAACATCCCTGTTCAGTGAATTCAGACATGTATGGGTGTGTGCAGAACACCACGCTATGCCTTTTTGCTCTGCAGGATTAGCATAGCACATTTACCCGCATGTCAACCTCAATCAGAGTGACTGCTCAGTCACAACTGAGTTTTCAGGCTTACTGGTGTATGAAATTCATTTAGTTCTCACCTCTTCTCAGACTTCATCTTAAATCAGAAGCCATTCAGCTCTGATGGGAGGACTCATGTGGCCGCCTGCATCAAATTCATCAGTGAACTTTGCACTCCAGAAGGAAATATTGGCAGAACTATTTGTAAGGTTAATAGAATCAGATGTGTCTGCAGTGTCATCTCAGGAAGAGAGACAAATAATACTGCTGGTGTGTGTGTGTTGTGTTGATGCAGCAGGGAGCAGAGGATTAAAAACAAACTCTGACATTAGGCTTATCGGAGACGTGCTCATGCCAAAAGATTTTTGCATAGAAAAGCATTTAATTATATATTTATTCATAACCTTGCAAATAAACTGGTCCTTTGTGACCAAAGGACCACAAAGGAGCTCCTGAAAAAGGAGCAAATGTCAAATTGACTTGACATTGATGACTGTTTTGTTTCAGCAAATGCCTGTTAATGAAAGGGTCAGGGTGGATAGTTGGGCCAACAAAACATTTTTATTTGGAATCAGAGTCCATGTTTCCCATTTCACTGCCATCAGTCACTGCTGACTTCTTTTAACCATGACTACAATCATTCCCCAGCCTGAACCATGCAGGTAACAATTTGTCTAGACTCGGGATTTAAAAACACACCTCTCATTTATGCACCAACTACAGAAAACATTTTCTCTGTTTTAAAATCCGTTGTACATTTAATAAGGCAGTTTGGGTTGCTGACTTTTGTGAGTAGTCTTGAGTCTGAAAACACTATTTCTGGAGAACTAATCCCAAATGATCAGTCCCTTGTTAAACTAACAAACCCCTATAAAAAGGTGTGAAGATTGGGTAGAAAATGACGTCTGTAAGAATGCCACAGCCGGGGCAACATGAGGAGAAGGATTACTGCTGTAGTCAATGCTGATTGGGGACATATTAATTACTCATTGTGTAAAGTGTTGGATTCTCCAGTTGCGTCAATGCTTATGCAATGCTGTTGTTTTTTTTGTTCTGTCTCTG
The DNA here is from genome assembly GCA_037577475.1 of Chaunax sp. Z400. Taxonomy (NCBI): domain Eukaryota; kingdom Metazoa; phylum Chordata; class Actinopteri; order Lophiiformes; family Chaunacidae; genus Chaunax; species Chaunax sp. Z400. The sequence continues at coordinate 17,615,154 of CM075189.1, forward strand.
TTATTCTTACTGATTAAATAAAGATAATCATTAAAAGTTAATAAGGAACAAAATCCAGGTCATTATTTCCATACCAAAAAAGTTGCTTTTAAACAAAGTGGTACGTAAAGCATAACACAGTCTTCCCCTGACCTAAATTCAATGCCTCCAGTGTCGAAAACAGGTTGACAGAAAATATAATACGACCTGCATTATGTCAAATGGATTTGCTGTACTAAATTAGTTGTATGTAACTGTAAATTCTTAGACACTTAGAGGTAAAAAAAAAAAAAAGAATACTTGCTGAAACACCTGGGTAGTAAAGGTGCAGAAGTCTGCATGCTATTTTATCAATTAGTGCTCGGCACATCATTCTGCACTATGTTAACATCTTGGTTTTTGGGAATTGACACATGTAATGCACTTAAAGACACTGATCAAAACAACATTTCCTGTAAATCAAGCTTATCAGAAAGTCATATGTCGTTTTTTCCCAAGATCAACAACCATGTAATCTTTTTGGAGCTTTTTCAGCCTTAGTTGTATTTTTGCTTTGTTTTTTTTCCTGCTGTGAGCAGCTGCTCCATCTTGTTTGATACAGCTCCTTGTGGAGCAGTCATGTCAACTAACAGCAAACATATAAATCAAACAAATGTAACAGCCATACATGCATTATTGAGTGTCCCTAATTCTGGCATTTTTCCACCCTTTGAACACAGCAGACTCAAAACCCACCTCGAATTGTAGTATTGAGCCACAACACGGCATTAGATTTGTCAGATGACCTAGAGGCAAAAAGGATGAAGCTGTTGCCATTAGAATCTATGCTATACATTCTTAGCATGTCCTTAGTTGTGAAATACAGCCTTGGCCTTTATATGACGTCAACGCTTTCCCTTTTTATTATCGTCATATTTATGAACCTTGTTATGAAATCAGACTCAATATGGACTCAATTTACTTTTTATGGGTCGTGTTCTGAAAATATTTAAGTCGCAGTGGGCTCTCTAATTCGCGACACATGTCTTCTTGAAAGAGCTCTTTTTCGCTTTACTGAGGTGTTGTTCACTAAGTTTGCTGGAGTTTAGGTATCTCCCTCTGTGGATTAAGTAATGTGATTAGTAATCTGTTGGTTTCTGGACTGATATTATCACCTTTAATGCCCCGGTAAGAGTGTCTGCAGGCCTGATTGCAGACATGGTAATCCCTTATGAGACGGTGCACAATCATTTTTCCTAAGGCAGTGTCTCTCTGCTTCCTGCAAAGGCTGCTCTGCTGTTGATCACGCTTTTTCAATCAGGGCTAGAACATTTTGGAATGAGGACTCTCGGCAATCTGCTTCATTTTATACAGTAAAATCCCTTCTATTTTATAAACTTCCTATAAATAGGGTATTACAGCCCATGTTTTATATCCATAGCCTCATTTTGTGCTCTTTTGTCCTCATGTGGTCTTATTTTGTGATTTTCTTTTGTCTTGTGAAAGACTGAATTAGTGTCGGTTCATTATTATCATATGTTAATGGTTTAATTTATTTGCTGTGATGGCCTGTAGGCCTAAATGATGGAAACAATGCACAGTTGAGGATGACATGTAAATTCAAATGATTTTATTACTGTATGTAGAGTTTGTTTAGATGAGAACCAGACCAATGATGAACACCCTCTGTCAAACATCATCTGCTCTCAGTCAACAGGTTAATACTGTGGCCTGATCTTCGTACACTCCCAAATTAAAGCACAGGGTAGTAAGTTCAAAAGGCTCAGCTGTCCTCCAGCTGTCTGTGCAGAGCTGAGCTTAATCTTCAACCCCAGACTGCAGCAGAGCAGCCGCCCATCTGACAATCTTACTGACTTTCTTCACCGAAAAATGATTGATTTATTTCATGATAATGTGGTCTGCATTTTTCAGAAATCAAAACTTGTTGTAGCCTTAACCTGGTGAGTCAAATTCAGAATTTGAATCAGAATGATCTTTATTGTCATTATACGCAAGGGCAATGACATTTTCGCATGGCTTCTCTTCAGTGCAGATAAAAGAACAGAACAGGTAGCAGCAGTAAAAAAAAGAAAATTAGTGCAAAAAATATAAAACAATTATTTTAAGATAAACATAAGGTGCTGTGCAAAATGAGTGTTTGCATTATAGAATGATCAATTAAACATATTTACAGGTATGGAATGAGGTAACAGTCTTTATGGGTGGAGGTATGTGTGTGGTCTAGTCTTTGATGAGTGTGTGTGTGTGTGTGTGTGTGTGTGTGTGTGTTTTGCACAGTCCGTGATGGGTGTGTGTGTCTGTGTTCACAGTCCCTGTATACGGTTCTGCGGTTGGAGCACCCTCAAGCACCCTTGCTGATATTATTTATTTCACCTTTTTGTAACTAACTTTGCAATATATTCAGTATTTATCAATATTTAAATGATATATAGTCATTCAGAGCTAGTAAGAAGAGTTAGTTCTGTTTTCATTTTATCGGTCACACGTACTTACCATGTCTGCAAATTAATCTATGTAATGTGATTTCAGAAGCAGCTTGTCTTACAGTGAAGACAGTTGTGAACTGCTCCAAAGTTGACAGTGGATTCTACACTACACATGTCCTTTGTCAAGTCAAACTGCAACCTTGTGTCACAGTCTTTCAGAGAAATCTAATAGACGTAGATTAAGAGTTAGATAAGAGGGACATTGACGGAAATCATTAAGGTTTTATCTTCTCCTTTTATCACAGACTGACCCAAAATGAACGTGTTACTTCAGCAATTTTGTTTGTCACTTTTTAATATGACTTAATAGAGGGTTTTTTGTCTTTACTTAACCAAGACAGCCAAAGACACACAGGAGAGTGGGGTGAAAGAGGGGATAACGTGCAGCAAAAGGGCTGGGCTGGAATTGAATACAACGTTCGGCTGTAAGGACACAGTCTTAGTACACCCTAGATTACATCAAATTGTGTAAATATAATATACAGCAGTGCCAACATTAAAGCCAGTATTATACAAGGTCGGTAGACATCATTAGATAACCCTTCATTAAGGATGCATCGTCTGTTGATGTTGATTCTTGGTAGGATAGATAGAATTACATCATTTCCAGCAAAATGAAAATTACATAATAAATTTTCAGTCACTGGGAATATTTCACAGATTTATGCATAGTTCCAACATGGCCAGTGCTTGCAGAGTGGCAGTCACACCACATACCTATAATAGATCAATCTAAACTATAACCCAGAAAGCAAGCAATATCGGGTAAGTTATTGCTGATTTTGTTGCTTTGCAAGCCTTATTGTGGCTTTCTGCACATGAGGCACATAACTCTCCATTTTTTTCATGGAATGCTACTGGGCAAACTTGAATGCATTCTTGTGGTGTCAATTTATTCTTTTTTGCCTCCAACCCAAATGGGAAATGTTATATTTCCTCAAACAAGCTATAGAGGAGATAAATTGCCTGAACAGGAGATCCAGCAGCAAGAGACTTGGAAGTAAATAAGGAGAAGTTTTGTCCAACGATGCTAGGGCCTATAATCTCTGTGTGGTAAATAGAAACTCTGGTAGATTTGGAAATACTTCAGAGAAAACTACAGATTTAGTGAGTGAGTTTTATAGTTATATGAAATCTAAACTTACTATGTACACATTTTTAAAAATGGATGGATTGATGGACTGATCCTATCTGCTCTGTCCAATCTAAAGTCAGGTACATCCTGTAAAAAATAATAATAATAATAAATAAAAAGCAAGAAATTCACAAGTAATACAATAAGGTTTGGAGGGTACATGCATTTGGGTGCCTGCTCACACTGGCTTTATGGGTAATGGTTTTTAAGTCAGAGGGAAAGAGTATAGTATGGAAGAAAATCAATAAAGAGCAGCACTGGAATCAGGAGACAAGGTGAAGACATTTGCATTCAATTCAAAAGAGAACAGCTATTGTGGAGGTGGGAGGTAATAGTAAAAGTAGAAAAAATAAATAAATAATTGACCTGTATTCAATCCCACACTGTAAAACTAAACTAAAACCATTCTGTAAATTTATCGAAATGCTTTAATAATATAGATGCAGTTCTCTTAATTTTCTTTCTCATACTGATCAACTATATTATAGTAAGTGGAAATTGTTCATTCTGCATATGGATAGTTTTTATTCAGTCTTAAAAACTCAAAATTTTGTAATACTAGTTTTATAGTAATAAAAAAATAGTAGTTTGTGGTCCTCTTAATGCTGGACACACAGAACATATAGGTAATTAAATTTTAAATGGAATAGGATAAAAAGCAAAAGAGACCATATGCAGTTATACAGTACATATACACATATTCTATATACCCTGAAAATGATAACTGCATTGTTTTTATTTGCATCTCAGTGAAAGTAAACAAAATGTTTATGTATTAGATATCAGTGATGTAAACAGGAGAGTTCTCCTCCTCTTTTGGGCTCCTGTGCCTTGTTGCCTTGGAACATGGTTTGCCCCTGTCGAGTGCAACAGCTTGATCTGGTATATTTCGGTGGAGATAGCCCTTTGTAAAGCGAATCAGGTTGGAGATTAGACACTCAAACAGGATTCTGTAGAAACGGAAACTTGGTGCTATGACTGCAGACATATTTCAGTGATGAAACAAGTGTGCTCTGATCCACATGCATCATGTCATGATTCAGCCTGCCTCACTGATGTTTTGCGAAAGATAAAGATAGATTCAGATTCCCATGACAGACAAACACAGCCTCTAAAAAGTATATTGATTGAACAGAATGGAACCTCCGCATATCTACGTCTTTTTTCATCTCACCGAGGCCCTCAAGGGTCAACACAGTGTCTTTGGTAATTGGAAATGCTGTGAAGGACGAAAACAATTTGGGCCAGGATGGATAATAAATGGGACTAATGTCCGTGCTGTTCAGATCCTGTCTGCAGGGTTGAGTTTTGTGTATGCAGCCTATGGCGGTGGAAATGTTGCAGTTCTGAGGTCAGCATTGACAAATCTCCAAACCCAGCCTTATATAAACCTGGAGGAAAATATTACAGCGGGCAACAAAAATAGGACTTGGTGATGAAAATAATAACATTGACTATTACACGGCCACACACAAAATATACACCTTCTAAAGTGAACTTCATTATCACAGTTTGTGGTCTTTTTCAAAAGAAGCGTTGAATAGATCTTCACATAAAACATTACATTATGAAAATCACTGCCAAGCCAGACAGATTATATGGATAATGTTTTTTATTGGCAGCAACCCTTGAAACAAAATGAACAGAATGAAGCTCTTACAATCCTGCAGTGACTTTTTCACCTCCATCTTTATAGGAGGTGGACTTATCATACACACCAGTAATATAGTTGCAAATTAAAGTGACGTCTTTTGAGAAAATAGTAATATTTTATATATTTCTAGTTGTCGATAAATCCCATCAAAAGACCAAAGCCAACAATGAAATGAAACCACTAACAAGTTTTGAACAACCAAAGCCTGATCAATTTTAATCTTCTTATTTTTGTTCAGAAAGCACTCAAAAAAAAAGACGCAAAGTGAGCCTCACCACTGAAGAGGATGTTCCTTCATTACCCACACACACAGTAGCTTATAATGAGCCGATAACTATTCTGTTGTTGCAAAGACTTGTATGTGGATTAAAGTTCAGTTTAAGTCTGTGACTGAAAAATGGTGCTCAACAAATAAACTACTTACTTCAGTCTGGGTAATGTAGCGTTTGTTAAGAACTATGTGCCTTCCTGTTTGTCATGACAGCACAGGATAGTGTTGAAATAACAACTAATACATTGTTGCTTTTGGGCTTTTCATGGAATTTGTTGACAAAGAATATGATTGCCATCCTTATCCTTTAAGCTTATTTATTACCTCCATCAAGGAGGTTATGTGATCTGTTTTGTTTGTTTGTTTGTTTGTTAGCAGGATTTACGGAAAAACTAATGGACGGATTTGCACGAAATTTTCACCAATAATGGATCCTAGCATATCCTAGAGGTGATTCAATTCTGGTGATGATCCAGTGAGAGATGGGACTGGTACTGCTGGAATAAAGGTATCTCCGAGCGCTCTTGTTGAAGAAGTGTCAGTGTAATGTTGCTGCTTATTTCTGAGGATATAGTCTGTGGTGGTGTGTTATATTGTGAAATGTACAGGACAGTAAAGGTCATATTATTTTGCTTATAATACAGATATTTACCAATTTAACTCCACTCATCTACGCTTTTCAAGCAACCATTTGGAACAACAACTTAACTAATAACAGTTGTGGAAGAAAAAAAATCTGTCTGGCCTCATAAAGTGTTACTAGAAAAACACTTTAATCAGGATACACAGAGAAGACATTGAGAGAAAAAATTAAACTGAGATAATTTTCCTCTACATCATCTATCAATCCCTCTGAGATGTTTACTACCCTTGTCAGGATTACAGCTGCAGCCTTGAAATAAAAACAGGCCTCCTTTGCTTCACCAGCCTCCCTCCCCCTCTCCCAAGGGAGCCTCAAATGGAGCTGTAACCCCTCCAGCATGTCCTGGTCTGCCCTCAGCCTCCTACCTGGCTGGTCTATTCCCGTTAATTTGTGCTTACACATCCAGAGGCAGGCGCTCAGGGGCATACTAACCAGGTGTCTGAACTGCCTCAGGTCCCCTTCTTTTTTGTTGAGTATCCAAGATGACCCTGACCACATTATTATCTTGTGTCCCTTTCTAGACACACAACACACTGTGGAACAATTAAAGACCAAAATGTGCGTTTAACAAGGAATAGTTAGACATTTTGGAAATAGGCTATTTGCCTTCCTGTTGAGAATTATATGAGAACCTTGACACCACTCTCATGTTTGTGCACTAAACAGGAAGACACAGCCAGCAGCTGGTTATCCGCCTTTCATTAGCAAACTTGACATGACAATGTTTTCAGGTAAAGTTTTGTCACCTTATTGAACACTCAGCACTTTCACTGTCAACAGAGTTACTGAATGACGATGGTGTTATTCCATTTGGTGCAGTGATTTCTACACTTTCTACTGCTAGGAGATCATTGAAGACGCTATCTCGTGTTGAAAACTTGTCAGAAATTGTTGGACCACAGACTTCAAATTCAAATCCTATACTCGAATAAGCAGATATGCATTGCTTGTAAGTCTGACATATAGGCATTGTCACTTTTTTTTTTAACTTTCTGTCCACGTGCACCATTTGGATGGTTATCTCAGGACATGGCTAATGCTGTATCTCAAATTGCATACTTCCATCAGGACACTCATGTGGAATACAACATTTGAGTATACTTAGTGTGTGAATTTTGACAGTGCAGTGTTGTCTTTAATCCAGACAAAGAAGTGTAAAAACAACTACAGTAGCTGGTGAGTGCCAAAATATTTCTTGGCTTGGATGTTAAGCCCATAGGAAAAGTTAGCCTTCAGGGATTTTTGTCAGAAGGCTTTCTACCAGAAAGCCAATAAATCAGAAAACCGGCTACCAGACAGCCATTTCTGTCAGAAAGCCCATAGTATGAATAATCACAGAGCCAGGAAAGCTAACATAGTGCTGTGGGTGAGTGGGATGTATGTAGGATTATCATTCAGGAGACTGTGGTTTGTGTCCCATGATGAGTTTTTTTTTTTTTCTTCAAGTAATCATGTTAACTTTTCAGTCATGCTTTGCATGGTTCAGGCACCAAAAACTCTTGGTTATGTCTGGTAGCAAAAATAATTGGTTGCGTTTAGGGAGGAAAAGTATTTGTATAAATTGAGGAAACGAATATGCAAAGTTAGGTTTAGGCAACAAAAAAATTGGTTATGTTTACAAAAACATTAAGGTTTGGGTTAGATATAGACTGATACACAACAATAAACACATACAAGGACCTTTCTGTAAGTAAGCCTTGAAGGCTAACTTCTCTCATGTGTGGATGTCAACAGAAGGGATTTCAGGAAGTCACTGTACCAGGCCAATAAATAGTCCAACCGTGGTTTTAACAACTGGATTTTGAATTGATTTAACACATGACACATAAAATGTTAATGGTTGAGCTTTGGAGGTGCTGATCCATGCATTTTGTTACCTTTGGACAGAGCCAGGCGAGCTGTTTTTCCTGTTTCCAGTCATTATGATAAACTAAACTATCTGACTGCTGGCTGTAATTTCACAGTCAGACGTGATAGTGTCTAATCTTCTCATCTCACTCTCAGCCAAAAAATGCAATACGTGTATTTCCCAGAATTGCAAAATATTCTTGTAAATTAAGTGCCACATATGAAATTAATGGAATGTGAAGTCTGTATTTGCAGAAATATATCACTGTATGAGTTACTATACTGTATAATTTCCATGCCCAGACAAACTGTAGCTGCTATATTTTAGGGATTAGGTGTAGGATCTCATGCATCACCTCTTCTATTAAATTCAGTTCCAGAGTACTGCACAAATAACTTTTCTGCATGCTTAAAAGCCTCTCCATCGCACAAGTAACCAACATTGATTTCTTGGAGGAGCACTATGGACAACAATCAGCTGAGTCTCTCCTCACAGCCTCAGTCTACTGCATGAGATGAGCTTCAACCACAGGGTAATACAAAGCAGCTACATTTCAGACCTTATTCAGTCTCTTTGCTCCAATATCTGCACAGAAAACCTGCTTTGACAGAATAACAAAATTATCACGTTGCTGATTTCCCATGCTCTGCATTTTATTCATATGTAGTACCAGCATGATCATAGCGCTTAATAAATGTGAGAGGGGTTTATCTGTAACCCAAAGGCAAAGATTGCGAGATTAGATTGTTTGTTCAGTTTTACTGTGTTGGCTTATTTTCTGGTTCTGCAAAGAAAGTGATTCATGTAATTGCTTTGAGGGGAATGGGGGAAAATAGATGAGCTAACAGTTGTATTGTTTTTCTTGTTTCTGTAGATACATTGAATATATAGGCAACTGTGTGTTATTTCTGCCAGTATACTTCAGTATGTACCAAACTGCTCAAAGAATGAAACTTAAATTTAGATATTACTGGATTTACTTATTTGTTAAATCATTTACCCAGGTAGATTGTTTTAAGTTGAATTATCTTTTATCATACTTTATAGTGAAATGAATTAACAGAAACATTTATCAGGATGATTATTGTTCTTTTTTATGATTTAACAGTTTGAACAAATACTTTAACACCTAGATTCCTAAAACTGTCTGTGTTGTCAATAAAAAAACGCAGATCAGGGGACACAGATGCAGGTTTCATGCAAGGTCATGGAAACATATATGCAGGATCAATCAGACAGATTAAGGAACCATAGCCCTGCTGAAATTACACATTTTGACACTACTGATTCATCAACGTCCTGTGATGACCAACCTTGTGAGTGCAATCATCTATAGTTTAGATAAATGTCGTCTTAACTAACTCGTCAAGCCTGTTAACAAGATTGTATTTCTAGCTGAGGGTTAAAGAAAAAGATGACATGACAGTGGTTCTCAAACTTTTTCAAGTCAAGTTTTACTTTTACATGTTTTACTAGCAGCACCGTTGCCTTCCAGCAAGAAGGTTCTGGCTTCAAATCCACCTGAGAACCTGCATGGGACAGTTCTGTGTGGAGTTTGCATGTTCTCCCTGTGTCTGCATGGGTTCCCTCCGGGTTCTCCGGCTTCCTCCCACCACCAAAAACATGCAATATAGGTGAATTGGTGACTTTAAATTGCCCGTAGGTGTGAATGTGAGTGTGAATGGTGCTTTGTCTCCCTATGTGTGGCCCTGTGATGAACTGGCGACTTGTGCAGGGTGTGCCCCGCCTCCCGCCCAAAGTCACCTGGGATAGACTCCTGCCACCTTCCAGGCCCTGCACAACACAAACAGTTATACAGGAAATGGATGGATGGAAGTTTTACTAGATAAATAGTATGAAACTCTTGACCACATTAGTCATATTTTCTGTCATTGTGTTACTTGTGGATGAAGTGAAAATAAATGATTCCCCTTTTTGGACCCCTGGGATTCCCCGTACCCCACTTTGAAAACCACTGTCCTAGAAACACATTTACATACTATTAAGTGTTTTTCCAATTGGTTTGTGGAGAATTACTGCCTTTCTTACCACCAAGGTGACTTTTTCGATACTAAGCTAAGACAACAATCATTCCATAAATGAATTAAGGTTTCATGTAGGAAACAATAAAACAATTTTATCTTTACATTCAGTGTCTCTCACAACAGCGTATTGTACGTGTCCTTGAGGTCTAACAAACTTCTTATAAATGTATTTTCTTCCTTACACGACATTTTAAAATCCATGTTCACCCGCTGGCTGTCTTCCTTCCTGCATTTTCTGGCGCAATTCTGTAATGTTTGCCATCTTAATCTTACCATCACCTCTAGATCAGTGAAATTGTGGTGAACCCACTGGCATGCTCCTGTGCCATCATGTGGGGAAAAACATTGCTTTGTTGCACTTCTTGTGGTCAAAATCTTTAACTGAATATTCCAAATTATAACCTTAAGAGTGATTCGGTCATTACAGGCAGATGTTGTATTGCAAGAGCAGAAAATGTAGGAAAACAAAGCTAATACACTTAGAGAGAAATATGCAGACGTTGAGAAAGAAAATCTTACATGACAGATGCCTTCAGTAAGATTTATTCCACTTAATATTTGAATTGCTGTGGCAAATCAGTGTTATATAACTATATTGGAGACAGTGTTAAACACAGAGAATAAGGCTATGAAAGATGTTTACACACTTAAAACAAATCCTCTACAGCATTTCTGCTATTGATTGCTTTTCCACTGACAGTCACTTACTTAAAAATGAATTGTGGTCATGTGTGACATTATAGAAACAGTGATGAATGTTACAATCTGAGATAGATTAACACCTTTATTCTGTATTAATTATCACATGCTGCTGCACAGCTTTACATACACAGAATGAAAATAGGTTTGAGATCAGGAACAGTAGGTTACATTGTAACTGCTGTTCTCTGAGTGAAGAGACTATCTCTCGACCCAGCTACATATTCCATATGTACCATATAGGTACCATTCCATATCCACCTCACGAAGAAGCAGAGCAGTCACAGGACCGGGAACCATCACCCTGTGCTCACCCATGTGACCAATGAACTATATATTATGTACAATATTTACAAACTCCTGAGCTGGAAGGCTGCTGTCAACACCAAAGTTGCTATTAATACAATTATCTTGTAGCTGGATATGTGCTGATTCACATAGGTGTCACACTTAATGCACTTTGAAGAAAACTGACATTCGTGAAATATTTTTACTGGAATAATTAGCAAACTAATAATGATACAGATGTGGTTGGAAATTCTAGCGTTTTTATGGTCAAAGAGTCATATTATGGAGGTCAAACCATCATGGGACTATGGCTTTTAGGTGCAATGACATAATGGGGAAACTGAGCTGCCTTGGCAGAGGTTTTCACTTTCTGAGTGATGTCCAGTTAAATATTGTTTCATCTTTTCTGAACTAAATATCAATTTTTCACTTTCTTCCATCCTTCCATCCATCCATCCATCCATCCGGGCCATCAGGGTCATGGGCAGAAGGGTGTGTCTGCTATTATATATTTCACAATGGCAGCTGTCAGGGGTCTCTGTCACCTGCAATAACAAAACCAAATATGCATATTTTGAATAAAACCTTACCAAAGTCAGCCCATTGTGAATGGAATTCACCTCCTAATGATCCCACTTCATAAATGGAATAAACATAATGATCTGTTTTCTTTTTTATCGAGGTGAGTGCTCTCTGTGTTGACTTCCAGGCATTTAGGGAGGTTCCATCCTAAATAGTTCTCTGCTCTCTTATATTCCAATGCCTTAGCATCCACACATTATTCACAAGCTGTCACACTGCCAGGAGCCAGTTGGATTTGTAATACTATGTTGAGGGACTTTTAAGCAACACAGTTTTTCTTATACTTAGTTATAAAATATTTTTCAGTATTACCGTATCTGTCTGCTCACCTGCTTCTTGCATGATACATTCAGCAATTTAACTGCACTAGACAGTAAATTAAATCACTTTATGGTTATGGCAAATATGTTTGTGTGCAAAAGAAAATCAAATTAATAAAACAGCATGTTGTTATATGGAGTTTTATTTCAGTGAAACATGGTGGCATGGCATTTATGTTTAAGTATCCCACAGAGTGTGCATTTGATATTCATATTAATAATATCAGACAGTCTTTTTTTTTCCTCTCTGGATAAAAAAGAGGTAACCATTGCCTCTCTGCTTTTGCATCACTGATACAAACTGTTTTTTGTAATATCAAATTTATATCCTCCATTATATTTTAAAATGTCTGGCCTAATGCCACATAAAAAGTCATATATAGACATTGTTGTTCAACAAACAAACCAAGAAATTATTCTCTAATAATATTAGATTCCAATGGTTTGGATGACTTCACTAAAAAAATGCACTTCTTGCATAACAAATGCAAATAGAAATTTGTATCTGTCTTGATATACTGTGTAATTAGTAACCCAATTAGACCATAAGCATAATTACAATTACTTGAGTGATATTAATAATGTGTTTGGTCAAATGAAAACCCAGCGAGGACAGCAAATTACTGTGGTTTTAGATATGACAGCGGAACGGGCCCTCTTCTTCCAGTGTGTCAGATATATAGAGCAAAGTAAGGAGTGCAATCCACTGAGAGCTGAGTATGAGAAAATGGAAAAAAGGAGGACAAGGAAGACTTTCTTGTTATAGTCTTAAATAATTCTCTTTGATAGAGACGGAGCATAACAAACTGGCTTTACATAGCCTTATGTTTTCTTTTGTTCTTCAAAGAACTGATTCAAATGTAATCTGAAAACGTATGCTAGTTATATTGTAACACAATACAGTTGTATCATTTTTTACTGAGCTGGCTCTCTGTTGCCATTGACTATGATGTGGTCTGATCTTCAAACAAATAGGTGATGAGAAGCAACGCTCAAAATAACACTTGATGCATATCTCTATACATCTTTTTAAGAGTCTATGCTTGTGTGTAACAACATCCACTGATATTTTGACCACAAGTGAAGTTGAAGTTGAAAAGGACAGAGGGAAACTTTTCACATGAAGAGGTACAAGAGCCAAGAGTTTATACTTTCCCAATATAAAATTTGTAGTATCTAATAAGTACACAGTACAAAGATACAGACCTGCAAACAACAGATTCAATAATGTAGTATTAAAATATATAATAAGGTGTAATATAGGAATAAATACATCAACTTGCATTGATTACAGTGTACATATACTTATCTAATGGATATATAGAAGCTAATATGTTATTTTAACATGTATTTAAGAAACACATAAGGAAGAAAGAAACAATTTACATGTTTAATTTATTCAGATATAAGAGCAAAATAATCAGCAAGTGAGCTTGAAATTACTTTAAGCAAAGGGAGAAAGGAAATCAAAATTAATCAACAAAATAATTTAATGAATAAGAAATGTCCCAATAAGATATAAATAATACTGACATGTTTGAACATGTTTTTTTTGTTGTTGTTTTTTTTGTTGTTTTTTGTTATATCAGGATGACAATGTATTTTCATACCAGGGACATCTGAAGTGATGTGCAGCAGAACTTATTAATACCTGGGGCCCATATTTTGAATGTTGATTATTCTTACTTTTTGACTGAGTTTTTCTCAACTCAGTTTTAATATAATATTTTCTGTCTTTCTTGAGAATCAAATCAAATGAAGTATAAAAATTTCAGTGCCTTTATAAGCAAATTCATATTTCATTAGAATAATATAATCTAGAAATCTATATTCCCAATAGATCCATTATATTATAGGCCTGAAGTAGACTTTATTAAAAATATAAACACACACTGGGTAACATTGTGTATTTGCAGCTCCAACGTTAAATGAGAAGAAACTTTTAAAAGGCTGAAATTCACTTTAGTGTGAAATCCATAAAGCACATGTTTTCAAAGCCAGCTGGTCTGTGAGAGCTTTTTACCAAAAAATACCAGAGGGACTACCGGTGGAAAAGATTTAATTGGCAAGTCAAACATTTCCATGGTTGCTTAATTTCTGCTTTTTAGAGGTGAGCATGACTGAAGCTTTTCTTTTTTTCTTTTTGAGCACTTACTTCCTGTCCATATCTCACACCAGAATTTAATTTGGGCAAACAGTTTCAGTTAGACACTCTTCTCTCCAGCAATAACACTTAATGAGTGAAGTTAGAAAACTGCAGACAATTCAGAATGAGCTTTATCACATAACAGAATTAAACCCAATGTTTTCATGCCTTTTATATGGCTTTTCTCTGTGCATGTTTTGATCACATCACAAATAAAGCATCATATATGTAAACCTGATATAGATGGAGAATAGAAAGGTGTAAAATATGAATTCATATCCTTCAACATCTCAGACTGAAAGAGTCTGCCAGTTTTTTCAGTTCAGTGTCACAGTGTAGAAACACAGAGAGTGTAATAAATCCACAAAGGACTTAACATTCACCGTGAAATCATTCTCACACTGATCACTGGCAATCAAGGCACAATCAGACGCAGTGATGAGCAATGAAACATATCCATGAAAGAGCACCTTCAGTGTGAAAAATGGCCACATGGTTTAATACAGCACTCACTGCCCAGCTGAAATACCTGATTGGACCCATTTTGTCTGTATGTAAAGCTCGACCGTGCTGCCAAGAACAGATTACATGCACTTCAGCTCTCATTCAACCTTTACCGCAAGCTGTTGAGAATGATTAAAACAACCTTTGATTGCTTAAAAACACTTATCGGTTCATAGCGAGGTAGCCCTGTTGACTCTTAAGTTACAACGGCCACAGGCAATACCCAATCAACGGCAGCTTTTTTTAGCTGTTGCTTGGATACCAAACTTTTCCATATTTGAATCACCCTGGACATGATGAGATTTTTGTCAGGCTTGACACTTGAATGCGTTGCATCATACCACACACTATGCACTTCAAAAATACTTGGGATGCATAAGAGTGGGAAATCTAATGAGAAACGTTGAACAGAATGGCGAAGGGACCACAAACAGCAGCTTGGAAGGAGATTGGATGCCTGCAGGAGGGCTGATATTGAATGCTTTCACATACACTGTTGATGAGAAATGACATGTTTTCTCTGGTAAACACCAACTTATATTGTGGAGGAAATCTCCTTTTTCATGTCTTTGCGGGGATGTTTTACCATTAAAGCTCCTTAGCTGACAGGAAAGATCTTCTTATGAAACATTACAAAGCCTGTGCATCTTAAGCCTTAATTCGTTTCCTTAAAATATTCCTCCAGTTTAGCTAAACTATTTCTTCCACTTTCATTTCCTCGACGCCAAGGGAGACATTTACATCACGCTGGCATTACCAAGAATAACCTTTCAAATTTGAAACCTGAGTCACATTTTATGAGACAAAGGTGCTGCATGACAAATATTCAAACAAATTTTCATTTCCATAGATTTGCAGAGCACTTTACTGTACATATCTGCACAAAGGAGAGATATATGTTTATTTTACATTAATAGAATTTTAATGTGAGTATTAATTCACTGTATACCAGTGGAAAAACAATTTGGAAAATAACCTCAGAAATATTATCCTACAACCACTCTCACTGCCAAAGCTACATCAAACTTACTTGTAGAGCCTCTTGCCTTAGCCTGATTTGGGAAAAACAACACGGTGGACCATCCAACAAACCACGCTAAATATAAATTTTTGTGGGACATGTAGCTTGTTTCAAATATTAAGACAATTTTGTGTTGTGTAATTTAAAAAATGTGGAAGAACCCTGTATATGCTCTTTACAATGTATCCACATTTCATTATAACTCCAGGCTTATGTTATGGAGCTGTGGCTGTGCAGTAATTGTCTGACCGATGCATCCTGCTGTGAACCAGGTAAATGTTTGTCTTCCTGCTGGGAGAGACATGTTACCTGGGATTACTGCTCAACCTGGAATATTAATGGCTCATTAATCATTAATAGATCTCTCAGATCAGTAATTACACTGTGCCAGTTTCTCTTTTCTAGCTGGTGCATATATGACAGAAAAGAAACAAGGCGTCTACTGCAGAGCAAATAGTGATTACCAGGTGGACCAATCCAGTGCAAACAAACCAAAGAAGAAGAAAGCACGCTGAATTGTCAAACATGTCTAATATCATCATTAGCTTGGGGGGGAAGGGTGGGTGCAAAAAAACAGCATTAGCAATGGTATTATTGGCTGTAAATGGTCCAAAACACTTAATGATGTGGGAGTGGAAAGCATGCTGGCACATATGATAATCCCCTTGTAATGAGAATTCACTAGATATCACTGGCTTTGTTCATGCCCCAGCATCTTTGAAAAAGCTTAGCCACCAGAACAGTTACAATATGCTGTAGAGTAGGAGATGACATGGCAAACAGCTGCCAGAGAAGTGAAATTACACACAAAATGAAACATTTCACTAAAGAGAGTAAAAGTGATATTAGAGGCTTTAGATGTCCATTACTTTTCTGCTTTTGGGTGATTAAATGAATAAATTGTAGTGGTTAGTACTGTCATCTTTCAACGAGGGTGTGCTTTAAGCGGTGAGAGAATGAGAACAATCAAGTTTTCATCTTTTCATTTTCACCTTCAACTCAGAGCAGCTAAGAGCTCATATTGAAATCCTTTGCTTTAAATCATAAAAAAGTTCAAGTGTTGGTTCAGCGGTGTGACTTATATATTATTATACATGACTTTGTTATATTGTTAATTCTGATGCATCAATGAGGAAACTGCATTTTACTGTTGTAGCTGGTTGAGGTGGAGCAGGTTTTAACCATCTAATATACAGTTTGGTAGGGACAAATAAACAAAAAAACAAAACAAAACAAAAAAAACGCCAATAAGATTTCAGTATTTTTAATCTCCCTATGTTTTAAAAAAATCATTGTTGTCTATTTTCTAGTAGAGAATATAACCTCTATACTAAATCTAAACACACATAACACAGCTTTATAATGTTGTTGTTTTCTGTAAGCCACTACCCCACCACCCCAATTTCAAACAAATATTACTGAGGACATGACTTGATGGCAAAATCCCGGTAATGCATGTAGAGTTACGGATCCAAATGCTTTGTCGTCACTGTCATTACCTTATTTTGAAGAAATGCACGTTTTAACGAAGGAAATGTTGACTATTCATTATCCTGTTTTGGCACAGTTTGCTCGCCATCGGGGGCGCTGAAAACGTCAACAAAAGGCACGTGTCGGCCTCGCGCTTGCCGTACGTGGTTCCGCCATTGTTTTGACAGGTCTCGTTGCTAACCATAGGCTTTCCTGGTTACCTATTCAACAGCAACAACAGAAAGAAACTTGAAAGTTTTGTAAGGATTTTTATGACGCCACTCAGCGGCCCCGCGAGTATTAAAGAAGAAAGTCGTCATAGCCAGGTACCTTTCTGCTTCCTTTTAGCTTTCCTCTTTCACTTCACAGGGGCTAACTCCAGACAACGTAGTTAGCGTTAGCTTCCTTCAGTGTCGCAAAAACGAGAAGTTCACAATGAGGCAGTAAATGGTAACATAAAGTTATCGTCGTATTAAGATACATATTTTTATCACATACTAAGCACTTTGATTAATGTCAGCTGATGTGTAACCATAAATTTGCTCCTATTTGATATGACTTATCCGGAGTGTTGTGTTCGCTGACTTAAGTTTTTATTGGACAACTAATATTATTTTAGTTCGTCTGAGCTGTATGACAGATTTTATAGCGTCATGTTTAGCATATGCAGTAGCATATGCCTATACTGTACATGCTGTTCAGATTAAGTGTTCCTCTCTACGTGAAGTGAACACCAGGAGCAAGAATTGTTCTGTAATTGTCAAAAAATATTTCCTTTGAGCTTTGGCATACAGAACAGCTGATTTCACATGTCAAGGCTCATCATATTAAAGCTGATTTTTCAAGAATGGAACTTTTGACAAAATGAAATATAAATATTATAAATAAATATAATATCATGGCCCATAAACGGTCATGCTCTGGCAAAATGGTCATAATATCGCATTCAGCGTTTTGTTAACTCCACAAAATTGAAAATAGTTGGAAAATGATGTGTTTGAAGACCTTGTTTTTTCATTCAGTCGTCCAAATTCCAAAGATATCACGTTAACAATGATACAAAACAAACAAAGCCAGCTCATTTTTACATTTTATTGCATTTGGTAAATTATAAATGGCCCTGTTGTTAACATTTGATTTAAATTTTTATTTTTTATTTTTCCCTTGCCCTCTATTTTCTTATGTTGTGTCTCTCTGAGTGTGAAACACTTTGGATAAGCAGTTTTGTTTTCATATGAATAAAGATTAGTTCAATCAAGTTAAATGATTATCTGATTATAAAACTTGATGTTAATGAGTGAGTTGTTCGGTACTAACACTACACATAGTAAATTGTTTGCAGAAAATACTTTGTAGTCAGATTATTGTGTTTTGCTATTAAGAAGTGAGAGACTTGTGTGTAGTATGTGGAGAGCTTGCTTCTAAAAAATATGAAGGATCATCACAGAGGACAAATACATTCATTTCTCGGAAAGCCTCATGATGAGGTACATTTCTTTTGAGAGATTTGATGGATTACTTAGTCATTAGTCGTAACCTAATGCCAGTGATATATTGGGTGTCATAGGCGTTTGACGATCTAAGTCCAATAAATAATGAGCTAAACCATCTTTTCGCAGGTATAATCCTAAATCTTGACTCCACATTTTGCTAGGATAGGTTAGGGTAGGAAAGGTAAATCCTGCTATTGATTAAAAATGGAGCATGACGTTTGTCCCTGTTGTCAGAAATAATACCAAAATGTGGGAGGGAAAAAGGTTTGAAGTTCTTTAGGTATTAATGGAAAGTAGCTCATGCAATTAGAAGCAACAGCAAATGCATATTTATTCAGTAATATCTGCATCAGCCCTGAAAACCAAGGATCAGTCAGTCTCTACGTTTAACTGGCAACCATACTGAGTTTTGATCAAGTAATTGTCGAAGGTTAGCTGTATAGGGCTATTGAAGAAAATGAAAAAAAGAATTATCGGGGGCCACAGTGATTTCCTGAATTAGTTTGTTGTCATGCATTCTAAAGGAAAATAGCAGGTCATCGTGTTTCTAAAGCTGGAACCATAAAACTTCTGTCATTCTGCTTGGAAAATTACTGAAAGCATTTATTATTATTATTTATTCATTTTCCGTCAGTTAACTAATTGACTTATCAGCTAGTCATTGCTAGTGCTTTTCTGCCTCTCAAATGTAAGGATTTCCTGTTTTTCTGTGTTTCATATTATTGTACATAAATAATACAGGTTTGGAGAAAATCAGGCTATTCCAAAGATGAAAATGATAAGAAGGTTATTTTATCTATTCATCACCTAATTATTATAAAGCAGATGCTTTCTATTACAGATGAAATTGACTGCAGCCACAGCTACCAGAATGATGTTTAACTTTGTGACATTTTGGAGTGAATTATTTCCAGGGATCCCACTCCATTATGTTTAAGCTCCTCTTGTATTCTGTTTATGATGTGAAGGATTAGGTTCAGAAGTTTACCTGCCTCCCTCTACTTGGACTTGATTTATTTGAGCAGTGTTGAGGACTGCTGAACCAAGATGTAATAGGGGTGTCGGTATTCGTCATGTCAGCAGGTTGCGCTTCATTTATCTGTCTGATTGATCAAGTATCCATGTGGTTCCATGACCTTGCTTTGCACAAATAAGAGCTGCACCCATGCCAGTGTTACCTGATCTATTGCTTTGTTGATGTATGTTAGCTTGACATATTTGAAGCACATGACAGAGATTTATGGACACCAAAGCTGCGGGCACTGAGGGGATTATACGTGTGTAACAGAGTCGCAGGTCTATTTTTATATTTAATGATGTCATTAAGTCATTATCGTGGCAGTGATATTGAAGTCATTGTGCTTCATTGCTTTGCTTGAATCCAATCAGCTTGTAAAAATGATTGGCTATTATTTACAGAAGACATTACGACATCAACCATTAATGATTATTTTAATTATCAATTAAGATAAAATGTTAAAAAAAGTGAAAATATTCTCCTAACTTTTCCCAGGACTCAACGTTATGGTTAAGGTTGCTTCTTTTGTCCAACCAACAGCTCAAAACCCAAAGACGCTGAAAAGCAGCAAGTCCTTAAATGTAAAATATGAGAACCAGTAAATGATTGACATCTTTGCTTGGAAAATGGCTGACAGGATGGTACCACCAGGAACACGATTGAGAGACACTGAATTAGAGACACATACTTTTAAAGATATTTATATTGTAAGAAGTTTAAAATAATTCTGCTCTGGGCTGCTCTGCTGACAAAACAACATTTATTTGTTATTACCATTTGTGAAGCCATATCTTTTCCCTCTTTCTTCCTATTTCCATTTCCCTGGGTAGTTCATTATAATTATGATGTGCCATTGGTGGCAAAGGTTATGAGTTCAAGACCCTGTTGATGCAAATGAATTAATTGAATGATAATTTGACTCTCGAATGTTCTGCCGATGGACCCTCCTCTCCTTCTCATTTGTCTTCCTCTCTTCCCTTCCTCATCCTCCTCCTCTTCCTCTTTGTACTGCTTCCTCCTCAAAATCCTGACTCACTGCTGTGCAGCAGCTGTAATTTACATGAATTCAGTGACTCCTGCTAACTCAATAAGGTATCAGAAACAATATTGGGAGAGAGTGATCAGTTCAACTCTGGAACTTACTCTAAACATAACATTTCTAATATTTTTGAACATGACAATTTCTAATCTCTGACACATCTTTGTAGCCATATCAACAGGACGTAAACAAAACAATAAAAAAACAACACCATGGAAACAAAACACAGAAAGCCTTCCTTCCAGCTTTTACCGCAGCCATTTGATTGATGATGACTACTTTTGGTTTCCTCCTGCTTTTTCACCACTCTCAGATTCATATTTAACAATATTATTGTACAACTTAGTAAGTAGACTCCGCTCTAATCCTGACCAGAATGTTGTTTCGTTAAGAACTCATTTCTCTCATTTCTTTCTGCGTTTCACATCTGTCAGTTCAGTTAAATTTTGATGTTTGGTAAGGTGACCCTGACTGCCTGGAACATGATTAAATAAAAATTCAATAACCCTCTATTTGAAGTGAAAAGCCTATCCAGCATACAAATTTAGGTATGTTTTTCACTGCAGACTTAAGCAAGCCTGATCTCGCTTTGTGCTGTGCTTCAGTCTATGTGGGAATTCTGTGAGCTCAGAAATCAGTCATCGTATGTCCATGTTTTGTGATTACGGGAAGCCTCTTCTCAGAATCAGAAACAACTTCGTCCGAATTGGCTTAATACTGACCCACACAATTGCCTTAAATCAGTGTGTGCATGGATGTGCCTATTCACCAGTCTATCTCATTTATATTGTGATGGACATACACATTTCATTATTTCCATAAGGGCCAAGCAATGGGGTTATCAATGATGCATTTCAAATAATCCTTCCTCTAAATGTCCCATCTTTGTAGACACAAAGAGAAATCAGCTATTTCCCTCTGCAATCCTAATTCAATTTATTCAAATACATTACCATAACAGCAGCCCCACTTTTCTGCCATATGGTCAATATTTGCACTTGCTCGCTGCGAGTGTTGGGCAGGCTGTCTGCTTTCAGAGCCCACATATAAAATGTCCTGTTTTTGTTTTGTCAATTTGTGATATTAGAGTGTCTGAAAGCTTGTCTAGGAATATTAATGAGGTATGCAGGGTGAGATGCACCTAAGCTAGATCTACAGTGCAATGTCATTAAAACATGTAGGGCTGTGGCGGTTTTTGGTTACTGCAGAAGACTATGAGTCCGGACTATAGTGGTTGTATGCTTTATGCTTTAAACCAACATGTTTGTCCAGTTTATGGGAGGATCTCAACACAGTGAAAGCATCGCCACCTGCACTGAATACACACTCGGAAGAAGTGCTCGTATAGCGATCATATATTTCCTGGCAACCTTTGACAGAAGAGTGAATTTAGCCTGAATGTCCCGCCACCAGGCCAGTGGATCAGTGCCAATTGAGGGCTTCCTCCTGCAGATACCTCACAAGTTCAAAGTTCTCTTTGGACCAGAGTGGTGGTTCTGCAATTTCCTTTTCTTAGCAGCTCTGCAAGATAAATTTTTTTGGGAGGAAATGTTGCTTCCTCAATCTCTAGCCGTTGAGGTATGCATGGCACCATCTCCATCCATCACATAACATCCCAAGAACATAGTTATTTTCTTCAGCACAAAGATGGGTAAAAGATGCAGCGTGTGATAGTCTCTGGGTAATGGCATAAACAGTATTCACAATATACTTCACAATCATGTGGCAAATGTGATTTTTTAGACAATACATGACAAAACATGATCATCAGTGCCTTTTGTTTAGATGAATTACAAGATACCTGTGACATGAGGGCACTCTAGGCTACCTGTGTGCCCTTGCAGTTGAGTTCCTCCTTATTAGTTCAACATCACATGATTAACATTTATAAAATTGATTTTTGACATCTGTGGATCCATGCCAAATTGTGCATTACATGCATCTAAGAATAAATCTCCCCCTTATTTGCAATTTTCTTTGGACAATTTATAGATTGAAAATATATTAGTCGAGGAGATTCGCTGTATATTAGATAAGCAAAATAATCATTGCATCTTTCATCGTTTTAATTATTTAATCACGGATTTTTGTGAGCACATGATGTAGTTTTTATTATTTAGGAAAAAATACATATTGATTTTGAGTTTTTAAGCAACTTGGATCAATAGTAGGCGGGAAAGAAAATCAGCATTTTCTTCAAGAGCAATAGGACGGAGGACTTGTTGCAGCTTTAAGCGACTGATGGTGTTCGTAGGATGCTGATAGCAGTGGATACTGACATGCATTAATGTTTAGTCTTCCAAAAGCTTTAGACCAAAGGGATTATCAGCATGATTACATTGGCTTCGATCACTGCTCTCAACATCTTGCAAACAACTTGATTTACTTATCAGGTTTTAGACAGGTTTAAAAGAAAGGTTTATACAGTACATGCTGATGGCAAATGCTTTTCAAGCCAATAAAAATCACTGTACAGGCAGTGTAGTTCTGTGACATTTTCGGCCTAATTAACAGAACTGAGTAATCAGATTGCACACCTTGTATTTATTAGCTGTTGTCTGAAGCTCTAATTTAAAAAAATTTAAAAAATTGTTACTTTTGTGGATGATCTCAGTTAATCCCGTCATAGCTATGAATGTTAACACATCCATTGTAATCTATTAAGGGCCATCACTGACCGTCCTTCTTAGTGTGATCTTTTTTTCTTCATTTTCGACTTGCTTATTTCTTATAAATTAAACACTGTCAATTTCAATTTATTGTGTAAAAGTGCTCCAGCAGTTTGTTGCTTTCAACCACTAATTCTGTCTGACTAGACCTTCCTGCCTGAGGTCATTTTGCTGAAGTTGACTGGGTAGATGGCACGATGTTGTGAACATTTCCCATGCTCTAAACCAAATTGTTTTTGTCCCACCTCGGGTGAGGAATGGTGACATTTCTCATTATCAGATGCTCTATTGACCCTCGAGAGAAATCTGGAAGTGGTTAAGAAGAGGCAGGCGGTGAGAGGGAGGCCATCTGAGCAAATCAATAATCGTGTGTTTATTTTGGGGGTCTGCATACAGCATCTATCTGCCGCAACACAACCGGAGTGACTAGAATAGTTGAGATTGAAAAAATATCAATGAATCAGTGATTGGAATTTGTTTTTCTTGCAAAACCATATTAGATTATTGATTATTGATTACTGATTATTTTTTTTACAGTGATACAAAGTAAGCAGTCTTCACCTGTCATGTTAAAATCCAGCTGTGAACAAATCCATGTTGAAATCATAGAAAAAAAGGAACGAAACCTTGCAGAGAAAAAATCCTCCAATCACAATTTACTACCATCTGTGCACAAAGTCATTACCTGCCAAGAGATGCGCCGGGTGGAAACCATAGAAATAAACTACTGTTTTGTTTTTTTTAGAATTTTGTAGACTAGTATGTTTTTCCTCTAAACTCTCATTGTAATGCCTTTTTTCATCATCTGGGTTGTAAAAACAGATCAGATTTCCACATTCCATCTTCATACCAAGCCAATCAGAGGCAGAGTAGGTCGGGTTATGGCATCGCCATATAGTGAATTTTTTTAATTCGCCATAGTGAAATCATGTGCCAAGTATGAGCCATGGGTGTGTGTGTTGGTTTGTCGCTTTTGTGGCAGAAATGTTTGGTTCAGATGCAGGTTTTCTCCAACAGAGCATGTTTAACAGCATTGTACACTGGTAACGTGTCACCAATCTGCAAAAGGACTGGTGAAGGATAGAAAAAAGATTTTCTGCCACATCATGCCAACCAAATTCAGTGTCAGGATTTTTTTTCTTCTTATAATATTATATGCACCAGGACAATATTAATGTGCAGCTGAAGACATTCAGTTGACATAGTAACTTAATTATAGTCACCTTCCTCTTAGAGATCTTATTTTACCTTCTGCTCCACTTCAGTCCAAATGGCTGTTAAAAATAAATCTATTTCGTAAGTTTTAACATTGCCTGTCTTTCCAGTACAAAAATAAACCAGCTTAAATGACAGTATTGGAGCATTCGCTGCACGCTTCCCAGGAGGCTTAAAAATAGAGCAATGGACTCACTCATGCTCAAAGTGCCACATGGGATACGTCAGGCCTTCCTATGTAGCATCGGAAATGAAAGAAAATTTTACAATGACCCTGCAGTCAAACATGACCTGCTAAACACAACCTGCTTGTTTTCCTCAGGAAAACTGACATGCTGTTGAATTTGGCACATCCACCTTGCTACAATATCCTTCATCACTCCTCGTGGCCAGTCATTTAGGCTATCTGGCTTTCAACCTCAGGTTAAATCTGCTCATCAGGTCTCATTGGATGTTGATGTCGCAAAATCTCCTAAAGGTGTGAATGAATAATTCCGGAAGCTGCAATAACGCTGACAAGTAGAAGGGTGGATGTACTTAGATTTTAATCCAGCGCAGGGAAATGTCCTGTATTCATCACATCTAAACATGTTCACATTTCAAACATGCTTGACTTTTCAGTTCATGAGCCGAACAACTGTGTGGGCTGTGTTTCACACTTGCACTAATTACCTCATCATTTGAGGGTGACCTCAGCGCTCAAAGCCTTTTGGACAAGGCAATTACTTTCACAAATGCCATATTTCTCATGAAGATTAAATCCACCCTTTTAATAAGGCAGCGCTGATTACGGTGTAGTGTTGGTGATTGAACTAAATCTTCATTTTCAGTGATGAGCTGTGAGTATTATGACAAAAAGTGGTCACAACATCATTCCACGCTTTACCCTTGGCCCCCCTTTATGAAAGACATCCACAAATTTAAAGCTAATGGGAACTAGAATTGGATTTTTGGCATTTCCATGACCTTGTGTCAGGCTACTTGAGATTTGGTTTGTTGCCAACTGTCTGTTGTGTTTTTCTGGTTTTTTTTTTGTAGGATTTCAGAAGGAATAACATTCAAAACAAACCTATTAATTTACCCATGTTGGATCCGTAAAAAGTCTGTAGCAGGTATACCCCACACACTGGATTTGTTCATGTTATTGCTCTCAAATAAAAAAAAATCCAAAGCTTCATATGACTGAACAACTGAACACAATCCTACCCTGCTAGATTTTTGTAAAGATAGACTCAGCCCCATCGCTGTGGCTTTTTGATGAAAGCTGGAGGCTGATTAGCTGCCAATACATTTCAAATGACTCCAGCTCTACAGAACAGCATACAATTCTGACAGACCTCTGTGTTTGAAGCAGCCAGACATTTGGATTAATGTGTGAAAGGATTTGACTGTTTTTTTCTTCTTCTCTCCCTCAGAGCAAGATCTGCAATCAGAGATGGATAAACTGAACCAACGCAGGAATTTCTCTCCTTGAGTTTCTGCAGGTAATTCTGAAAGTTTCACTTCTCCTACGCATGTCTTTGTTTGAAAGAGAATTGAAATAGCTTTTTATGACAGTTTTTAATAGACAGGAGAGATCTGCGAGTTAATGTTAGTTTTATACTTTTGACACAAAAGCAAGAACTATTACCTATAGCACTTTCAGCTGGTTTCTGTAATTGCATATAGGGTATAAAATAATTGTGGTTAGAGGAGAACTAGAGGGAATTTTCTATGTTTTTCTTTTTTTTCACTGTCCGTACAGTTTTTACATTTTTAATAAGCCAATGAGGTTCATATAGTGGTGGGCAAGTTTTCTTATATTATGTATAAGGCTTTTAAGACTGCAAGACATCTGCATGAAGCTGAGGAAGGGACATTCTTTGTGAGTGGTAGACACATATGAGAGATTCAGAAGGCAAGTACAACAATGAGCAGATGGTAAATTAATTCTGATTTTGAAATGTCTTGTTGGCAAAGCCGTATTCTGGGCAAGGCTTTCCTCCACCTCACTGTGCACTGTGCCCGTGTGATGGTGGCCTTGCTTTACCTGGGAGACAACTGACAGCTGCTGGAATGAGACTGAGGAATGACACAGACAATTAAAGGGGTGGGATTCAGCCTGGCCTGACCTTCTGATCAATGCACTCCTATTTAGAGCTGGCAGGCTAGAGAGCAGTACTCTTTTTCCAGACTAATAAAGACGACACAGAGAGCGGTTCCTGGGCTTGACTGCCAATACTTTTAAAACCTCTATCGATTCTCATTACTTTTAATGGTTTCTTTGCTCGTGTGAGTCGGATGTGGAGGCGGATGTGGGTGGGCATGGGTGTAGCCAATAATTTGGCTTGGGGCAGAGGAATGGCTCAGATAGTGTCAAGTCTTCAGTGCATTGACCATGTCCTGTAATACCATGTGCAAAACCAGTAAGTGAATTTTCCAATAATCTTCATTAGCCTTGTTCCTGACCTCTATCTATGCTGCCCACATTTCCGATCTATTCAGCTTTTTAATCGGCCAGTTGTTCTTTCTTTTAACAGCTGTTTCGACCAGTCACACCTTAGCAGGCAGGATTAAGAATGAGGACATCATCTAACCTAGCTAACTAGCTGCCTAGTTACACTTGTGAAAAGTAGCGATTAAACAAAAGGCCTCATACATGGATCAGATGTTATATGTAGCTGTTTTCAGGCCATACGAAGAAATAATAACTGTTAAATCAACATATTTCTTAGATCGACATGTATTAAAAATATTAAATTCACTCTTCCTGGCAACCTTGCTAGAGCTGCTCCCAATTAGTCAGGGCAAAATAAAACATGAACAAAGAACGTGAACACAGTTTCAGGCTACTAGAATGAAATGAAACCAAATGGCAATTCAGCCTAATTGCCAGGCTACATCAGCAAAGACCAAAAGAAAACACGAAAGAAGTCTTTTTTTTCTCTCTCATCAAAACAAAATCACACCTATTGTTCCCTTCAGTGATTTATTTGCTTACTGAATTTCTCAGATGCAGAGACCGTGCGCCTTTATCAACCCATCTTGCATTAGTAACAGCCTGTGAGAATTCGATCTACATCTGAAGAAGCAGTTTGTGTGTGTTTGTGTGTGATTTTACCAAACACATCAACTCAGGACTCCACTCTTTTGGGATGCAGCCACTGTAATGGAGCACCAAAGAGGAAAGATGAAAAATACATTGCAATGAGTGGCACTAGTGAAATTGTTCACCCACTCTTCTGCTGCAGTAAATAACAACATATTTTAGTGGCCTATAGAGTCTTTTTTTGTATTCATTCTGAGACTGTAATTAGTGAGGAGCCTGCATTGTAATGTGTCTTTAGGGGTATGTGATTCTTATTTTGCTTGCCTTAGAAAAATGCTCTATACAGTAGTCTGTTGCGGCAGGCTGCCTTCTCGTGTTTCTCCCTCACTCAAATGTTCTGGGATTACTGAAACATTGTCTGCTCATCATTTCAGCAGTCAGTACTGCATTGGAGACCTTGACACCTGACAATAGCACCATAGCAAAACAATGCAAGAAGTTGTATAAGTGTGGGCACTTTTCCACAAGGATGCACAAACTGACAAAGAAAATAAAAGAATATCGATCAGGATCCTGTTGCCATTAGGTGGCTCTACAACTATTACTGAATTTATCCATCTGGATGACTTCAGGCTGGGACTATTATCCAACATGTGACATTACAGGCAGATTTGATCTGGTTTGTGAAACATCGATGCACTGCCACCGCTTCACTGTCGACCAAAAACTCTGAATATTCATATTAGAGCTTCAAAAAGGTGTTACGGCTTTTCTAAGCCAATTTCAGATCAATATAGTCATTGATCAACTTAGGAATATGTAATGTCTTTCAACCATGCGGCACTATGACTGCAGCTGAATTTTGACATGCAGATGTCTTCAGGTTGGGCTTCTTATCCAACATAGTAAGTTTGGAGCAGATTGGACCATGTATAAAGGATTTAGAGCAACTTCCTGTTTCATGGCAAAACATCAAAATTTGCTGTGTCGTCGTGCCAATAAGCATCAAAATTTTATCAACTGTTCCCTTTCCCTGGGCCCATCTTTATACCAAATTTAATTGAGATCTGTTCCAAACATTTTGAGTTATCCTGCTTAAAAACAAGCAAACAAACAAACGGCACCAATCACATAACTTCCTCCAACTCTCCTTGACTGAGGTAATTATATATTATACATAAAATATCTCCTGATTTCTCCATTTCTTCCCTCTAAATCTGATACACTGGACCCTTTGCAACAGGATCTCCCATAGAGCCACAGCAGTGGTCATATTGAAAGAGGAAGAAGCTTTAGCCCTTGCCACAGTTCTATTGTCAGTGTGAAAGCTGCCCTAGGCTGCACTTAAGCATCCAAAACTGAAATGTGCTATATCACTATGGACTTAATGGTTAGTGCTTTACTGCTCTGTAGCTGACTGAGAGCCACGAAGGTAGAGAGGTTGTATTCAGCTTCTTCTTTTTTTCTTTTTTCTTTTTCAGCAGCGCAGGCTTTATTTTCCACATTTGTGTTCTGTAGGCTCAAAGATGCTTGCCTGAGTGAGGTAGCCTGGTGCTCAAGAGAAACTGGCCTCTATGACAGCAACCACACAGGTACAGTCTCCATGGCATGCAACATCCATCCTGTTTGAATTTGAATGAGTCAGTGATCAACTACTGCCTTACATCTTTCCTTAAGTATTATTGTCATTGATTAAAATCTTCACTGCCATGTTCTGCATTCACACAGCAATGTTTTCGAAATGATCCCCGTGCACCAGACTCGCAAAAATGGCTAAAAACGCCGTAGTATGCATGCCAGAGCAGTGGTTGGCGGTGTACCCTTTCAAAATCAGCACCACAGAATAAGACCACAGTAGTGGTGCAGCGAATCTACATTGGAAGAGGTGTAAATAAACCTAAAACAGTCTTCAGCACAAACACACAAACGAAGCCGTGACGTCATCGTCTTCTGAGGAGATCTCACGATATCTCGCTTTCACATTGGCTCTAGTGTGTCCACACAGCGTAACTTCAGAACTTTTGTTGTCCAAGGCACACAGTTGCTGTCATTAGCCATTGTTCTTACACTGCTGGCACTTGCAATCTTCAATGAGCTGTTGACCTCAGCAATAGTTGCCAGAAGTGAGAAGTGGGAAATGTGACATCAGTTAAAAGGGTTTGACAATTTCTAATAATTGTTATACAATTGAACAACTTGCACACCACTGTACACTGTGGACATATCTGTGTTACCGTATGATAACTTTAGTAGCAAACAAGTCCTTCGCTTTTAAATTTTCTCGAGTTTCATTCGCTTTTGTTGCTCCCTTTTTGTGTAATCTTCAAAGGTGGCACTTGTATCAAATATTTTCGCTAGCCAAGAGTACTTACATAAACAGCAGTTACGGTTTGATGCCTTAATGGCCTGTAAAAGATTTAAATGGTTCAGTATAAATCAAAATGTCCCTCAGGAGAAGGTAGTACAAGTGGGTAAAATAGTGCTTAAAGTATTTTGCTTACAGGATGTCTAATATTCTTGTTGTCCCAGAAGCTCAGGTCCTGCTTGCTTCTCGGTCTATTAATACTAGAAAATGTCTTAAGAGTCCGTAGCAGATAACAGCAGTGGTATCTCCTCTAATTGCCCATTGCCTAAGAACTACTAACTACTGGAGATGCGGACTGCATGTCAAATACTTTTCCCCCAACTAGATTCAGTGCCTGCATTTTGAACACATGCTCAAATTAGAGCCTCGCTTATTTGAATATACTGCAGGATATTTTTCTGGCCACTGAATCTTTACCTAACCTCTACACTGATTAGGAATTAATGACATATCACCGTAATTATCTTAGAAAAATGCAACTGCACAAATCTTCACTGAGCTGACAGATTTTGCATTTCAATTACCATTTCAGCTGAACAGACAATGCTGCTCTCTCGTGTAATTTGCAATTTTGAAACACAACACCATGTGGTTTTGCATTCCAGTTACGACACATAAAGTGTCGTCCATATGTATTGTGTTTGGATATGGACTGTGTAGACATGGGCTGCATTTAAAATATGGATTATATGACATATGCTAGATTTCCATGTGATACTCTGTAGACAGAATAATGCCCTAGTATAATACCTAGCATGGAAGCAAATGGCTCATAACTCACATTTTTTACTGTACGCAGAAGAATATCAGCACAGATTTTGGTACAATTGTTCTAGGTGAAAGATTTGATGGAAGCAGGGGCGTTCTTCATGCTGCTATTTTTTTTTTTTAGCGTTTTAGGTTACAGCATGAATACTTTTGTCAGTGCAAGATTTTTTTTATTTATTTATTTTTTTTATTCTGGTCATCCTGTCTCTAAAACAACACACAAGAGCCAGCTGTAAGGTATGATAAGAGCTTTTTTTTCTGTTCTCTGTCATCTGAATCATATTCAAAATACTGAAACTGTTGTCTTTGCTGAGAGCAGCTTGCAGGACTCAGCAGTACAGCAGCTTAACCACACACACACACACACACACACACACACACACACACACACACACACACACACACACACACACACACACACACACACAGTCACTCATGCTTGCCAAAGGTTTGTTCGTCAACCTCTTACTGGTTATTACTGATAACAGCTTTTTGACATTTGAGAATAACCGAGACACGGCTCTCCTTTTGAAATAGAGAGGATATTTAGGTACTGTATTCTGTCACTAGTGCAGAAATTTTAGAGCCTAGGACAAACTGCTCTCAGTTTCCAATTGAATGTACTGATGTAGCCATTTTCTTTTGAGCGCTATGTAGATTCTTTTTTCTATTGCTATCTGAAGATATGGTATGGATATTATTTTTCTTTTGCTATTCTATGACTTTTGGTTCACTTAACAATTGATCTGAAGATTTTTTTTTAAAATAGTCGGTGATGAAAATAGTTTCAGCCCTAAAATGTTTTTGTGCTCTGCCGCTTATGTTACAGGACTTACACTGACTGGAAAAATCAGTAGCACAAATCAGAAGCAGATGCGGACAAAAGGAGGGTATTTTTTTTAGAAGATTTTGATTCATATTGTTAACCTCTCATCCAAACCAACATGTCAGTCACAGCAGCAGGCTAATATCGGCACTCACCTTTGCTCCATGTTTCAGTCTGTCTCGCTCCGTCTGTCTCATCGACTTGCTTGTGATACACCTACACACACACACACACACACATGAACACACACACACTAAATTAGCTCCACTTATCCACCTGTTTTTCAGGCTCAGCACTAAACTTCCTTTCACCTCTCTGCCTACAGAGAGTGGAACAGATGTGATTGCCAGAATACTCAGCATGCTTTCAAATCAACCAATAGTCTTATTTTTTTATGACAATAACTCATTAACCACATATAAGCAATGTTAATGGAGCTGTGTTTGTACTTTAAATATACATAATGAAATCGTGGGTACTGAGCTTTAACTCCTATTTTTAACCCTGCGTCATCGATAGCGCCTTCTGCCTACCCAGTGCCATTCTTGTAACTGCACTAAATGACAAGTAAGAGGGCGAAATTGCAACAAAAGAAGGAAGCAAGAACTACTGCTGTCAACACTTGGTTCAATAAGCACATTGTGAGAATCTCTAATGTCTTTTTTCTCTAGCATATTTTACAGCATCAGTTTTATGATGGTGGCAACTAATTACAGTTTCTTCACCTCATGTCTGCCTCCATCCTGCAGTCGTTGGTTGAAATGGCTATAGAAGCTTCCACACAGACCCATTCGAATGCACACACAGTATGTGGTTTCAGTCGATTGAATCAGTATTTGTAACAAAGAGCGTTATTCTCAGAAAGTCGTGCTTTCATTAAGGGAGAGCTGAAAGGGGTAGGAATGTGATGACAGGCTCCAAAGCCCCGAATCTCAGATATTACCCGGATGAGCTGTGTGTGTAAACACAGATGTACCGATCAGTTTGCCTGGACATTAAATGGACTTTACCCAGCCAGCTCCCTAATGCGAAGTCTGTGTGATGTTAGATTATGGGTGAATATAGCATGTAATAATCTGGAGAATGAGTGGGCGTGTTGATACTCACAGTGTTGCTTCTTCGTACACTGTTTTCTGCCTGCCAGGTTATTGCTTTACACTCCTTCGGATCTGTCCAAATATATGTAGCATTGATAGCGATGACATTATTAGGGACGAGTCTTCCTCCTCCTCTTGCATTGTATTTCCTGAAGGCGAGAACTCATCTGACGAAGACAGTCTTTTGTTGTGTTTTATGTATGTGAAAAGGCAACTCCGGCAATGACTGGACGCAATTCTCAAGACATTGCCTGGAATTTATAAATGAACGCGGCCAAAGAAATTGCAGACAAGTGGCTTTATGCATGTTCAAACTGTAGACAGTCCTCAGTCACTGTGTAATGAACAAAGAAAGGAACATCTTGGCATTTTGTGAAATACATTGATTTGGTTTTTGATCAATACCCCCTGAGTAAGTTTGGCTAATTACTATTACTATTAATATATTGTATTGTGTTTGTTTCATGTGTTCATGATTAGGTCTACTCTTGTTTTATAAGACCGGATTAGTTTTTATTCTCTTTTTCAAGGCATTCATGTCAAACAAGTTGAAAGCGGTTTCTACTATTTTTTTCTTGTGTTTTCAGGCTGCTGTAAATGCTTTTTAAGGGGAGAAACTGTTTTGCATGCCTCTCTGTCTCCAATCTTTCCGCCTGGAAACATATTCAGCATAACAAGGTTTTACCCCCCTGGTGACTATTTGTGAGCAGCAGCAACAGCAACCATCATTATGGTGTGGTTACTACGACCTGTCTGCCGCAGATTTTTCACTTTTGGATTTTTTTGGCAGCATGGGTTACAGTGATCGTTAAATTCAATATTTTTCAAGATCTACTCACTAGTTTTTTAGAGCGTTTGTGATACCATTTGTTTTTAAGACAGCAATGTCTTTTGTTCAGGCTATAGTTTTAAACATGCAGAGTTGCTTGGCATGTAAAACGCCACTGATTAAGCCAACAGTGTATTTATTTATTTACATTTGTATATTATGGCACTTTATTGTAAGAAAAAACTTTGTATTTTTCATGGCCATCTCACCCCAAATGTTCCTCCTCACTCTGTTTTTTCCCCAATTTTGTCTTTCTTCAACTCCCTTGTCATCACTTTGACTCATCTTCAGTCATTTCCCATCAACATGTCACCAGCAGCGCTTAAGTTTAATAGCAACAGGAACATTTTCCCTGACACCTGCTGCAGACATGAAGACTGCTGGGCTGCAGGGAGAACAGAGGGAGGTTTATCTTTGATGGCAGGCCTCGCCTCCATCACCATGCCAGTAGAGACACCAGCACAGAGCTTGGTGCTTCACTGTCAGATAAGGCCCCCAGACAAAGAGGCGCTGCAGCTATAGACCCCAGTCACTACAATGGAGGGGAGCAAACAAGATATGTTTATAATAACCCATGACAGTTTGCTGCAGTTAAATAGTCTTAGAAACTCTTAGCCTGTGACTTTTTAGCATGTTACTAGCACAGGTTAGAGGTGTGAAAGCTAAATGTATCCATTATTACAACCCTGATTCCACAAAAGTTGGGATACTCTTATAATTGTACACACAAACTTTTTTAACAGTGGTTTAAGGAGTGTTCCCAGATCCATTTGGTAATAGCCTTATTACCATGTTGTTTCACATAATCCCAACTTGTTTGAAACCTACTGATGCCATCAAAAATCAAGGAAGTTGATGTTTTAATTGATCATAGTGCATATGTCAAGTGTATATGTGTGTTTTATTTTAAGCACTGTGTTGGTTTGACCCAGAATCCTCCAAGATTGTGGCAGGTCTTTCTGTTTTAAAAATATACATGATGCTTATTCATAGTTGAACCTCAGTTCAAATAACTAGTGGGCGAACATGCATTAACCAGTGTACAGGACATGCACTACATGTGATTAAGCATGTGTAGAAAAAATGACTGAGCATACATTGCTCTGTCAGGAGCCAAGGTCAAAAAGACTGAACACATGATCAGTGCCTATTAATTATTATGTATAGATTTTTTAACATTCTCCATTCCGTGCAATTATGTAAATTCCATAATTATACTGGCGTTTTACTCTGACAAATGGTCACATTATCCTTTACACGTAACATGGCTATAAATCATGCTCCGTAATAAAAGAGTAGGTCATTTTTTAATATTATATTTCTTTGATTTTCTCTTTTCCAGTTTGTGGCTTAAACCGCCTAAAGGACGAACTTAATGTGAACCTTGCTTCTTAATCTAAGCTCTGTTTTTGAGGGAGATTATTGAGAGTGAAGACAGCATGAAGTCAAATCTTGTACAGCCATCTCACCTCCAAGCCTTCCCCTCATCGCGATAGTTGCTCTCTATCACAGTGAAAAAGCAAATATACAGAGCGATAGATTCACCTTCTTTCGTGAGACTGTTTGAAATGCATTTCCTTTGGGGCGTATAATGGAAGCAATACATCTATCCAGTGTTGTGGTTATAATATCAACTGCTGAAATCTCATGCCAAATGATAAAAAAAACTAAAAAAACAGCATAAATATCTACATCAGGATCCCAGTTATTGGTTCCTTCAATTCCAGCCATGACAGTTTTATTCACACCGTTTTTCTGGTCCTTTGCTCTACTGTATGTCTCATATGTTTGAAGAACTTTGGACACAATACTGAGCTGCATTTAAAATCTTGAAGACATGCCACACTTCAAAGAAAAAAGTAGGGAAATGTCCAAATATGTTTTCTATTGGCTTACGACAGAATTTTCAAATACTAAATACATCATGGATTAAAAAGAACTTAATCCTCTTCTGCTCTTGGTATTACTGCGCGATTGCATGCCACCAGTTATGCTGACAGCGAAGGTACAGATCTGTAGTTCTATTTTTCCACATTTGAAAAGAGATTACATTAGCCATTCTCGCAGTGTCCTTATGCTGCATTTATGCTCTGCATAATTCACTTGGATTTGGCTACAGCAAGAGCTCCGGATTTGGTAGTCTTTGTTTGGTTAAACATGTCAGGCAAACTTGAATCACAGTGCCACACGATGCTTGGACCAACCAATCTGTCACCGTGAATATAAAGAGTGGATTTATCTCCAAACCCTTGGATATGACCATGGAATAATGCAGGGTAGGGTCAGGTCTGCTGTCCTTTAACCCCTTTTCATACAAAAAATACAGCTTTTCAATATCAAGCTTGTTCTTTTCTCCTAGTTTCATAGACCTCAAGTAATGTAAATCAATATACAGTACCAGTCAAAAGTTTGGACACAGTTTCCCATTCAAGTGGATGGGAAGGTGTGTCCAAACATTTGACTGGTACTGTATGTATATAGCCATGAGAAAAAGTCGTTTTTTTTCTTTTATTAATAAGATGGTTTTCTGGGTTGGACTTTACTAAATAATGCAAGCATCTATTCTGAGGTAATGATTAAGTAACCCATTATAGGTATTACACAATGACTTGCTACTTAATATTGGTTTATTAGTTTACCAGTGTCCAAGCATGAAAAGAGCAAACCATTCAACCAGACGTCTTAAAGGAAACTCATTTGGCACGGGTCACTTCTGTGACCAAAGTATTTGCTAAAAGGAAAAAGAGGAAATGGAGTCATTCGGATACTTCTTTCTTTTCTTTTTTCTTTTTTCTTTTTTCGTTATTTATTGTGTGTATCGGCAAAGTGTTGGGGCTTGTCTGGCAAGAAATTAACTTTGTCATAGTGGCTCAAGACAATAGCAGGCAGGAATTGCTGAGCCTGGTGTTGCACTCTGGGAACAGTGAAGTCATTACGCTCCAGCAGACCACTTAATAGCTTTGGCTAATGCAGAGTTTGGAAATCCATCAGTCATTTGGGCCAGAGAAAGATGAGTGGTCTTCTGAGTGCCAATATACTTAGTGTGTGAGGAAACAGTTAGAAGGACAATGAAGATAATCTCATTATGAGCTTGAGTCATATAGGTACAACTTATTGCTTCTTCAAACTACGCGATATCAGCCAATAATTTGATCTGGCATTGCAAACAAGCGCATTAGGAATGACATTAGGTTGCTTAATCCGGTGTAGCGTGCCATTTAGGGATGCCAGTGTCAATTCATTTTGCTTTCGATCGTCCGACACCAATTTATCTATATCTAACAGGCTCATTTTAAAGAAAAACTCAACATGATACAACCTGTGTGTGTGTGTGTGTGTGTGTGTGTGTGTGTGTGTGTGTGTGTGTGTGTGTGTGTGTGTGTGTGTGTGTGTGTGTGTGTGTGCAACCAGTCAAAATGTTGTTTTTTGTTAACCATCGACATTCATATTGCCGTATTTTAGACTTTTTATTTTGTGTGACAACTTTAATCAACGTTTTGATCGCATCCAGGAGGAGTACATTGAATTCATGACTTTACCTCACAACTCAGACTCACTGCTACTGTTTGTACAGTAGCAGTGAGTCTGAGTTGTGTGCCACG
The DNA here is from genome assembly GCA_037577475.1 of Chaunax sp. Z400. Taxonomy (NCBI): domain Eukaryota; kingdom Metazoa; phylum Chordata; class Actinopteri; order Lophiiformes; family Chaunacidae; genus Chaunax; species Chaunax sp. Z400. The sequence continues at coordinate 17,652,195 of CM075189.1, forward strand.
CTAGAAAGTAGTACTTTTACCTTCAGGTGTCTTTGGATGATACTGTCTACATCTTCTCACTCAAAAAAAACGGTTTAAATATCAGACATCAGAAAAGTGACGGCAAGTTTCCTGACACTCAACCTGTTGTGCTTGTTTGTATGATTATTCTCTTCTACAACACATAGATACTCATCCGTTCAAAGAGCTAACCTAAAAGAAGAACTGAGTAGCTGTGAGTTAATAAATTGGAGGCTTTTCAGTTCGTCAGGCAAAATGAAAGATTTGTAGACACCACCTGCAAAATTGTGATTGGTTGTTTTTCACTGAATTGTGACATTTTCTTGACTAAATGAATAACTGAGTAATCATTAAGTACAAGCAGCAGATTGATGGATAATGTAAATCATTTTAATTTGCAGCCATGGCATGTGGCCTTCGCTAAAAAGGTGAAATTCTAAATCCCCCAAAAATATCTACGTCTAGGTTGATTGTCAGTATGCTGCACAGCACAGCTCAGTATGCTCACACCTCTTATCAGAGGCGTCTTGGTATTGGAACAAAGTAATTAGCTGTTAAGAGAGCAGCCTGCATTGAGGAGAAGAATAGACTAATCTGTTTTTCAATCAAAGACTGTGGACTCTGGGCCCAGAGAACAAAATAGACCAGCTGAATGAGGATGCCTTGTCATGTACAGAGCATGTAACATTACTTCAATATTACTAATTACTTACTTACGAGCCGCATTTTTTTATTCCGTTTAATTGTGGACTGGATACATACACTTCAGCACCAGTCAACTCAGGACTTTTGAATGTTCTTGTTCCTGTTTTTAACTCTTAATTAGAACATGGAGAAGTGGAGAAAGAAGTCCATTTTCTAGCACAGGCAGAAACGGAATCGGTTAAAAGTGAGACAGCTGCACACTCAGGTTTAATTGAATGACAAGCAATTTAGGGCGCAGATGATTTTACTCATTTTACCTTATTTTAATGTTTGTCTGTCAAAGAATGACAAAGTGAAAAGAATTAAAAGTATACTACCGACTTTTGTTTTGCACAGTGCAGAATGAATTGTGCTCCCAGGTTTAGTATCATACATAGTATTTGCTGCAATACAAGACAGTATGCACTCTTCAGCTTAAGGGGCATCCTAGCTATAAAGAGCACCAGCAAAATTATCTGATGTTTCTGAATATGTTTTGCTATCATAATCTTATCTGCTTGGAATCTGATTCACTTTATCTGAGCTATCTTTTTAATCTCTTTGCAGACTCCCTACATGAGTAGTACTTGTGTCATAGGAATAATCAGTACATAAGAGTTTAAAAGAGTATCTGCCTGTAGTAGCAGTTTTGGCCTCCCTTTCTCATCCTTATCCCTCTGTTCACAGGCTTTTAGCCTGCTACTTTGTTCGATGAATTAAGTACTAGTGACAGGAAGAGCTGAGCCCCATCCACCCTCTTCACATGCAAGACTTCTTTTTAGACTCAATGCCTCCTCTCTTTTCCAGGAGTAGCGTGCTACACATTCACCCAGTTTTCCATATTTAAACTAGAACTGTGTCATATATTTTCATAAATACTATACTACTACTGGTATTCTCACGAACAGTGTTGAGGAAAAACCATAGTTACATTAAATACATCAATCTGGGAGGCTATTTGTATCCTTCTGGGACTCCACAGATCCACAGTGAGACAAATGGAGAAGACTTGGAACAACAGTGAACCTTCCTACAAGTGGTTGACCTTCCAAAATTCCTCCAATAGAATGGCAAAGGCTAGTTCAGGAAGTCACAAAAGATCCAAAGAAAACATTCACGGAACTGCTGGCCTCTTTCACCTCAATGAGGCTCAGTGTTCAAAAGGCACTGGGCAAAAATGGCATCTATGGGAGAGTGGCAAGGTGAAAGCCACTGCTAACCCAGACGAACACTCAAGGCTTGTCTGAATTTTGCCACATCACACCTTAATGACCCGCAGAGCTTTTGTGGATTATATTCTGTTGACTGATGAGTCCAAATTTGAACTGTTTGGAAGACAGGGGTCATGTTACATCTGGTGTCAACCAAATACAGCATAAAAACCCCCCAAAAAACATTATACCTACAGTCAAGCATGAAGGTGGCAGTGTAATGTTCTGAGGATGCTGCTTCAGGGCCAGGACGGCTTGCCATAATTGAGCGAAACATGAATTCTGCTCTCTACTAGAAAGTTCTGAAGGAGAATGTCAGGTCATCACTCAAACTGGGTCATGCAGCAAGACAATGATCCCAAGCAAAAGAGTAAGCCAACCTGAATGACTCAAACGGAATAAAATTCAAGTTTTGGGGCGCCCTGGTCAATGCCTGGACCTGAACCCAATTGAGATGCTGTGGCAGCACCTGAAAAAAAAAAGCAGTTCTTTCTCACAAACCCTCCACTGTGGCTGCACTAAAGCAGTTCTGCAAAGAGGAGTGGGTCAACATTCCACCACAGCAATGTCAGAGACTTATCTCCAGGTTGTGGAGGCGTTTAATTGCAGTTGTTGATGCTACAGGTGACACAACTAGCTATTAAGTTCAGGGGGGCAAATTGCACCATGTAACAAAGCTCTCTAACAATCGCCTGCACTCCTGTGTAAAAATGGTCACTAAATGAAGACAGCATGTTTCTCCCTGGAAATTATTCACTGGAATCATGTAGTGACAACTTCCATTTTACCCCTAATTATAGGTATACCTTTGAAAGAAAGGCCTCACTGCAAATATTATGAGTCTGGATAGACATGCATATAAACTGCAACTAGTACATGGTGGCACACAACCATGAGATGGTAACAAAATATTGACACTAGCTGTTTTTGGAACAGTTCACTATCTGAATGAAATGATTTAAACATTTATGTCAGAAAAAGATCCATGACCATATCTTCAAGAATTGCATCCACAGGGCACAGACGACTGCTTTTATTGCTTCTCAGTATTCATTTTTTCTATTTATTTATGATGTTTTTGCATCGTTGCCTCAGATACTGCAGTGTCACGCTACTGTCCATCTCTCCAGCATGTTGTTTCTCTATGCTTGACAGGCTGACATATATTTAACATGTCAGCAGTGGCTCACCAAAAACAAATGCTAAATCATAGAATTGCATGTTTGTAATAACGTGGGGAGAGCTGTGGCTGTATTTTTAGTATATACCGAATGCCTCTTATTGTATTTAGTTAAAAATATTAATAATGGTTTATGGTGTATGGACAGTTTTACTAATTGTGATTGTAGGAAAGATGACAGAAATTAGGATATTAATGTGAAATTTGTCATTCATGTCAAATGCACGACGCTGTGACACAAAAGCCTGTCAGTGTTAAGATTCGTCAGTAGGACATTGATGCGGAAAGTGGAGGACATTATCCGAGCTGTATGTGGACATCCGGAGCGTTTTGTGTGCGCCCCCGGACAATGTCGTGAACCCAGACATGGCGGCATATGGTCTTCTGATGTATCTGTGTCTCCATCAACCAATACAAAGCAGCAGTTGTTTTTTCTTCGGTCATGGTTAAGGACGGAAGGAAATGGCAGAAATAAGCATTCTTGGTATCATCGTCGCGAGTGATGCAAGTAAGCTCAAATGATCCCGTGATGACATTTGCACGGGTAAAGTAAAGTAAGTAAGAAAGTAAAGTAAAGTAAAGCGACGAAGTAAAGTGAGTAGAGCCTCTTCTCCATAGCATATATATCCATAGCATACATCCAAATCAACATGCACTATAGCCTCACCAAATATTTTGAGGATATCTCATACACTGATGTTTTTGTTGTACAATGTTTTTGGGGATGCCGGTAGATATATGTCATCTTTCAGTGATAATTTTGTAAAAAGAAAAAATGTAAAATTGCTTTTGAGAAAACTTGTTCACATAAACACTATGTGCTAAGTGCAAATTTGAATTAAGGGCCATAACTCCACAAAACAATAGAAAGAGAAAACTCTTTTCAATTTGAGCACTTATTTCCTTCCCACCAACACACACACACACACACACACACACACACACACACACACACACACACACACACACACACACACACAGACTGATGGAAACCATTCCTATAACCACCCACGTTGTGGCGAGGCATGAAAATACTCTGGGGGTTTTTTCTGTCTCAGTTTTACATTTATATGACAAAGAAAATCTTCTCATCATTATTTTCGGAGGGTAAAGACGACAGTTCTCTCTGAAGAGAGCGCTGTTAGTAACAAATATATTAGAGGGATCAGTGGAATGGATTTTGAAGATTTTGAATCGCTGCTTTAAAATATTGCAGATTGTAAATGCTAGGATTGAAATGACTGATGCTCATAACAAATAAAATATTACATTTTATATTTTTAGGGTTAGGGCTTTGATTTTATATTTTTAGGTACGTATTTAGTTAAATGGGTAACAATTATGAAGATTGGTCATCTGTTGGAAAAAATGTTATTCGTAAGCAGGGCTGTTTGTCACAGTAAAAATGCAAGAAAAGATGGATAAGATTTGAATGATGTTGTTCTAACCCTCACACTGAGGCCAAAATGTTTTTTTTTTCAATTTACTCATTTACTTTTATTGTATATATTACAACATTATATACAATAAAATTTAAAACACAAATACATGGGAGCAGATGTGTATTTGTGTTAACAAAGTAGCCCTTGTAGCCAGGTTGTGCATTTTGCCCCATTCAGTGTTGTGTACATTTTCTGAATGGTTTCTACACAAATGTAAAAACCTTCAAGCCTTCTGTTTGTTGAGGCATTTAATCACAGAGATAAGCACACTGGCTGAGCTACAGCTACAGGAAGGAAAACGTTCACTAAAAATGCCTGTGGAGTACCAGTCAGTTGTTGAGAAGTTTGTATGATTAATACAACGCTGCAAATTGTTACAGAAGGTGATTTGTTTTGTGCCTTCCTTGCCGTGGAGACAAAAGATGAATTGTGCTATCGGTGCTATTAAGGGGTTTCTCCTTTCTCCAAGACTATTGTGCCAGTTGACTTAGAAAATCCTCTCCAGGGTATTTCAGGGATATTCAGGACACTCTCTAATCCATGCCAGAAACAGGTGTCTTGCCTCATGCATTCGTCAAGATGACGAATGCTTTGAAGAGTGTGTGAAAATACATTTGAAGATATATACTTACAAGAGGCTAAACACATTCACTTGATGATGAATATTTGGAGGAGGAAACATGCATTAAACTTCTAATAGCATGTTGAAGCAGGCAAACAGTTTCCAATTTGCCCTATTGATTTACCAGGTAAACATAAAGAGGCATCAATAGCAATTATGAATACAATGCTGCCAAGAGTTTTTTTTTCGGTACTTAGAAATTAAACCAAGCAAATCCTTATATCATTTTAAGAAACTCGTGCTATAGCCATTCCTCATACCTTCATCCTCATTGCTACAAACCATTCCAGTTGCATTTCTGCTTCGAAGGAAATCTTATGTTTCCATTTTGACACGGATATGCTATAGGTTTGTCTGCAGCTTTTGTGCTTACTCTGATGTTTGCATATTGGTAAGTGTGCTGTTCTTTGACACCTCTCAGTTTCATTCAAAATCATTAATGCGCACATTTCCTCAGGTTAGCAATTCAAGCTTGATCCTCGCTATGGATGACGACTTCAGAGCTAAGCGTGTGGAAATGAAAAATGTTCGTAATAACAAACATTATTGGGAATGTGGGTGCCTCAACAATGATAAATGCCATTTAATGGCATGCCCATAAAGGACCTAAAAAAATGGACACACCTATTATTTTATTTTCCCAAATTAAATAACAGTCATTATTCTTCCTCAATTTAGGCTAATGTTGTTCTGATGGTGAATAAGCACCATGATTTTCAGTCCTCACAGAGTGACTGTGTTTTCTCATTGACCTTGGTTTTCATTTGTGCTTGCCATTTCTATGGTTAATAGCACCTTTTTATCCCCCCTGACATAGAAAATGATGGGGCATATAGTCATCAGTGCTGCATGGATCTCGCAAACTTCATAATGGGTTCAACAAACCATACACATATATTAACCATGATAAATAGTTGTGCCTTTTGGTATTTTGAATTTTCTTCACAATTAATTTTTTTGTTACCTTGGAAATGTGATTTATAAGGTAAGTCTGAAAGATTGTCATCTTGTCCAGATTATATCTGGCAAACCATACATTCTAGCTCCACCGAATTTTAACCACACATAAATCATATTGCATAGTTGTGCCTTTTGATATTTTAAATTGTATTTTGTGTGGTTGGAAACACATTATTTAAGGTAACTCTGAAGTGTGTTCATTTTGTCTGGAGCATATTTTGCAAATACATTTTTGCTTTTCTAGCCTTTACTCGTAAATGAACCATAATAAGTAGTTTTGCCTTTTGATATTTGTAGAAAACTACAAATATATTTTGGGTATTCCATGCAAATATGATTCTAAGATGACTCTGAAGGTTGGTCATCTTCGCTCTTTCTCCTACTAAAAACAATATACACTACCCTCATGAAAGGAATGGACGACATATATACTGATGCATTTGCTGTATTTTTTTTTGTGCAGGGATCAGAAGGGATATTTCATCTTCAGATGTCAGATGTTTCACTGATCTTCAGTGTAAAACTACCTGTTTGCCCAAATGCCTGCAAGGCCAGAACATACAGCAACATTTTTTCCATATTCAACACAAAATACCACTTTTATTGACTACTGCAGTCTCAAAAATATTCAACCCCCTAAATGGCATCCCATCGCACATATTTGCAAATCAGATGTTGTTGCAACACTGTGACAACCTTCATAGACTTACTTTAGCAGTAGAGTCCCAAAGTTGTTTCTCTTAAGGTATAAATTTACATAAGGGCTACATGCGCGAACTCCAAGATGTACACAACTGCTGACCCAAAGCCACATGAAAAGTCACACTCAAAGCCATCTTGATAAGCCACACAAGCTTTGGGGTGTTCTTTTAAGTGACGAAACAATACTGTAACTTTTCGGTCCTATTTCTGGAGAAGGAAGAATGAAGCATATGCTGAAAAGAACACCCCACCAATAGCTGCTCATCTGTTGTGCAGGTTTTAAAAGACCAGTTTACTGAGAGATTTCTGATATGCATAGTTGCTTGCAAGGATTCAAAGAATATGTTATTGTGTGTGCGCCAAGATCTTTTCATGCTTGTCATGTTCAGTGCAGTATGTGTCAAAATGGACCTGCATGTCAGTAAGTGATAAAAAGCTTATCTTTGCCTGATATACGAGGAATAGCAGAACTGGTAAACTGAAAGTCCTACTAAAGCTATGAAAGGTATGATGACAGATTTATTTCACTTGATGTTACGTGTACAGTATGTGTTGGTGTGTGTCCTTGTTTTTGTGTAGCGTATGGATTGTATCAGGCTGTCGTTGTTTTGATTATGAAATGTTGAAAATTCTCTCTCATCTTTTCCCAGAGTTCGTCCACACTGCAATCCAAAACTCCAAAATATTACGCTTTTAATGTCCTTGAATGCTTCCCATTTGAAATCATAGTATGTTTGCCATATATATATATATATATATATATATATATATATATATATATATATATATATATATATATATATATATATTTATTTCACTTATTTTGTAGTTGGGGTTTCCAAGTCGAAAGCAAAAACATTGATTTAAAAAAATGTTGATGATTAAGCGCAGCAAGCCAAGTCCCTGAACTAAAGGCAAAGTCCAAAGAATACAGAATACATATCCTGCCTGTCTTTTAATAGGAATTCAGAGGCTGCTGCCAGCAGAGAGCAGCAAGGTTTGGGGATCACTGTGACCTTCTCAGTGGCCTGAGAGTGTGTTGGCATGGCATGACTGATGCAGATTATCATAGCTGGAGAAAGCCAATTACTCTGGTTATCATGGCACCCTCAGGGTCCCTCTCGGTGGAATGAAATGCATTACAGAATACTCTGTGAATCCTTCTGGCAGCGTTGTGTGTTTCCTCTATGCTGATCCCCCCAGTTTGAGTGCTAATAGTGCAGTCAATGGGACCCTCCCGTGCCTCAGAGCCCTCTTTGGCTCTGATGAGCTTCTGCTTCACAAAGCAGGGAGGTCGTGCCTCTTGGAGTAGCGGACGAATTACATTCTCTTCTGTTTGTCTTTTCTCTCTATTTAAGACAAAGCCCTTTTATCATGGTCCTTCTTAACCGCTTTCAGTCAGCGTCCTTGAAGGACTACATAGTGAAGAAGTCGGGTTTCAGAGTTGTGGAGTAAGAGACTCTTCGGTTGCATTTTTCCAAGTAGAACAAACAGATTCTGATCACTTTGCTGTCATTAATTTTGTTTTCCAAAACAGATTCTCTACAAGAGCGGCGAAGCTAAGATCACACGTGATGACGCTGGATCTTTAGGATGTACAAAGACATCAGATCAAGCAGAGTCACAGGTAAGAGGCCCGAGTGTGTGTGTGAGTTCCAGTCTGTTAATTCTAATAAATACTAAGGTTTCACATCACAAAGAGTATTTTCTGGTCAAATCTTTGTTTCACAGTTAAATGTCGCAGCCAACGCACCTTCTAAAGAACTTAATTTGTATTTTTCTTAGACGATATCCATTTTCTCATATCCTCTAAATCTCTGAACGTGCCTCACTCTTTCCTGGTTTTAAAATTATTCTCCTTTCATCATGTTTGTTTTTGCCATGTTCACTTGTGTCTCTTAGTGCGGACATCAAAACCTGCTGCATCCTCTCAGCTATTAGTGTCAAGGCGTCTGATTCAAAATGTAAATTTCATTCAAGCTCAGACATATGATTCATACAGGACACGGAAAGCATTCACACAGAAAAGTCGATCTGTTTTTTGAAAGTTGACTTCAACCAGTATGTTGCAGGCTTAAGTTTCAAATTCAACAATGATGCCATTTTTCTTTAATTGCTCAAGTGTAATTAACAGATGCAAATTATTATATTATTATATTATAATCAACTATCTGATGGATTCCCATGAAATTTGGTACAGACGTTCCTTTCCCACGCAGTATGCATTTGGTAATCCCCGGTCTTTTCATCTAGCACCATCAACATCTCAACAAATGTCTGTCCAATACTTTGGTTCATGACCAAATACCTGCAAAACTAACAACATGCACCTGAGCCTTTTTTGTGCTTCTTACTTTGTGCAAATGATCTTATGTTTGCATGCAACCACATAAATCTAACACGGCGAATATTATCCATGCTTAACATCAGCATGCTGGCATTGTCATTGTGAGCATGTGAACATGCCTTAGCATTTTGCCTTTTTACTGCCACTGCATATAACTACAAGGATAATTACCTAATACATGAAAGAGGGATTATAGGACTAATTAAATGGACAATTAGCTGTCGCTCAAAAAACTGCAATTCATGGGCTATTTTGCATCCATTATATTAGGTGTAGCATACAGTTTCTTTGTAAGATGTTGTTATATTTTGAAAAAACAATGGGATCCTACAGTGTATTGTCTAAGAATAGAAATTGAATAGAGTAAGAAACTGACAGATTGCTTAAGAGAGAGGAAAGAGAGGGGGAATGAAAAGCACCTTTCTTGCTAGGCTGTGGTCAATGAGTGTGTCCTTTCCCATTATTCTCACACAGTGCAGAATGCAGGTCAGTCAGGTGATAATGAATGCTTTGTCTGATACTTGGACTTTCTTTTCTCCCTCCCTGCTCAACTGGTCTGCTTTCTCAGTTGTATTGTTTCTCTCTCACCCTTGTACACCGCAGTTTTTTTTGTGTTTTTTTACAGTACATTGCATATTTAGCCTTTAGAGAGTTTAATTATGGAACAATCTCTTCTCCACGTGAATCTAAGGTTTGAGACAATGAAGATGTCAGGTTTTTCTGTCTTTTTCTTCACTGATTTAACTCAGCCCTATGGCCAAAGTCCTTTCACTGTGGAGCCTAATTTTGCCAGGTTTGTTTGAACAAAAAGAAAAGACATTTTTCATGAGGTCATTAGCTTTAGTCCCCACAGTGTGCACATGATTGGATGAACTAATCAAATTCTACGCACACCAATCTGTGCTGCACGGGATGTCTGCAGGAGGAAGGGATGTATTAATGCATTTAGCTGACATTTTGCAAGTATTCAAGTCCAGGGTACTGGGATCAAGGTTTGATATAGTGAGTTTTCTACTAGATAAATAAAATATGAACTAAATCAATTATTAAATTTTTTTAAAAACTACCGTTGTTTTTTGGAGGTAAAGAAAAATGTAAACTACATGCAAGGTATTCAAGCTATTCCTTACTAATAGCATTTAAAATGAAAAAGGACCAGTTCCTGAGTGTGGTGTTTGTACAGTAGCAGTACATACAATACAATACAATACAATACAATACAAACAGTACAATACAATACAATACAATACAATACAATACAATACAATACAATACAATATGAGTTAATGTCCCTAAGGGAAATTTTCCTTTGGTTCAGTGTTGCTTTATTTGGCAATTGTCATACCACAGTTAACATTCAGTAGCTACATACATACTGTACATCATATGTACAACTAAAACAAAACAATGTATTGCACAGCTTTAAACATCATTGCACAAGATAGCATACTGTACTATGGAGCAGATTGCACTTTACAGAACAAATATGTTGCTTTATACTGTAAATCCAGCAGATTTTAATAAGGTAAGATCAAAGTACTAATCAACTGGAGAAAATACAAGCTTTTGTCAACGTGAATGCAAATATGGGTTTAACAATGCCGGCAACTAGTGTAACACTATTGTGTTACATGTTAATGCAGCCACAGTGTTAAGCATGGCTATCTGCTGAGGATCCAGACAAATATCTCTGCTGTCTTTAAGACAATAGAATATTTCAAAGTGAGTCTTGATATCTTCTTTGACGAACATTTCCTTTCAGTGTTCTTTTTTGGTATTCAAAATTACTATATATTACAGGCAGAAGAGAAGTGACAAATGGTATGTCTAATACTTGGCAAGAAAATAAAACCTTAACAACTTGTAAAAAAAATATTATTTGACATTTTCTGGTTTTCAAGCAAGGCTCTGAAGATTCATAGCTGTTTTTATATCTGCAGATATAGGTCAGTGTGTAGTTTAGCAGATAAATGGATAGTAATGATAAATGTATGGTCTCTTCTAATGGAACTTATGCAAGAATTGTTTTTTTAAACTCGGCGGGAGTCAAGTTTCCGTTTTAAATTCTCTGAGGTCTTTTTATCCCACAATCATATTTTTTAGTTTTGGGGCTGTTTGCACATTTGATGGCAGGAATCACCAAGGTGCACACAACTTGCTTTTGTTTGTATCAGAGGACTTGCTGCATTTTAGTGCAGCATGGTGATGTTGGAGAACAAACAAACGTGATTTCTCATTACCTCCTCTTGTGGCTATATTGGTAGCAATGCATGGGTGGTGTTTGAGTCAAGTGATTCACTGGGTGCTAATGATGGTGGGGCAGCGAGTGCAGCGAACAACGTTTAAGTAGTGTAGAGGGGTTAACAGTTGCTTTGCACTCTATTTGAGACCCATCTCTATCAATATGCAGGCTGAGGGAAAATTCTCTATTTAGAGTCCTGGCCTCCTTTTGTATTTAGTCTAATCCGGTTTCCAGAACAGATGCCATTCCCATGACACCTACGGTTACTCCCTCCTCTCGCAGCATCATGAAAACTATGGCAAACATGGTTCTGCATCTCAAAACTCATTGGATCTAGTTATTTTTTTATGGTGCCTCATTAGTCCTCCACAACTCATTAAATTCATCCAAGTAGGAATACACCAATACGTGGACTGGGACACTGCAAAGCTCTCTTAATGAGGTGTGACTTAAGCTTAGGAGTCACCTCAACCTTTCCTGTCCAGATGATCATCTGCTAAACATCAGTCAGCGGGCAGGCTGTGAGGTGAGGTGGGAGGAGGAGAAGAAAGGACAGGTAATTAGAAAGGGAAGAATTAAGGAAGATAGAGGTCAAAGATAACCTAACAAGATCCTAAAAGACAGAGATCTGCCCCATCCTCAAGACACATTTTTATGCTGGCTGTCTCCCTCCACAGAGGGCAGTGGAGTTAATGACTTTTTTTTACTAATGTCTGGGCTGCAAACATACCATTCATTGATCTCAAAATGGAAGTCACAGAATACCACTGCAGGCACTGATAGGCTTTCCGCTTTGCAGAACCTTTTTAGATCTCATCCTCTCTGCCTCTCCGAAGGCCTCGTGGAGTATAGCTCTCTGAACCCTGTAGTTTGAATGGAAAGGGCATATTGGTACAGGCGTGGTTGCAATCTTACCAAGTGAAAACAGGAGTGATTTGGCAAATGGCTTGTGAAAGGCAGGCAAACAGTGCCAACACCTCACAGAACAAGAAGCCATAAATGTTGTTTAGTGAGAACCGATTCTGGTTAAAGACGAGTCAAATGCTCTCAAAGCCCTTGGCAGAATTTAGCTATGCTAGTTTTTGATGAGGAATAGCTTCCATTTAATATGCAGTGATTGAATTTGAATAATTCATCAAATGAATGATTTCCCCGTTAACTGAACAAATGTATTGAGCAGGAGATTAGATCTAACTGGGTCAACCATTCTATACATTTCTGCTCCAACATGCGAAAACGAAGATGAACCGAATGATACAGACTCCTGATTTATTTAACAGTGCGGTCGTATTTTAAGACACGGGGAAATCGTTCTGCCACAATCACCTATTTTATCTAACATTCAAGGCAGGCGGCTTCATTTACCTTAAGAGGGCTGTAGTGTCACCAAACGCACAAACGCGCACATTCTCCTACAAAACCATAAAAGCAAACGGAGGCTACTTTCATCTGCTGAGGCACAGAGTCAAATTAGTGTTTGATTTGAATGTTTTGCTACACTAAGCAGGCCACAGAAAGAACATCATTGTTAAAAAAAAATCAAGACATCAGACAAACATCACTCCCTAGGGACACCGAAATTGAATGAGAGCATGCACTTGCTGTTACTCATTACTACTGGCTGACAGGGGTAATTGAATTCTGCCCAGAAAGAAATTCAGTTTATTTATGACAAATATTTTCTGGTGAAAATGTGGACAGAGTAAAAGCTAGCTGTCAATATTCTGCTTTTTTTTTAATATCCTTCAATACAGAGATAATATTGTGTTTGTGTTGTCTGATGCAAGACTGTTTCTTTAATTTTACCAATATATGTGTGTATGTGCTCTTTCTTTCTGCTTCACAGAGAATATGAAGCAGTGGATATAGGCTTGTCCATTCGGTACTTTTCAATGGTTGTATAGGCTTCAATCCAAACGTTAGAGGAAGATAGGCCCTTGCATTGTTGTGTCAGGATTCTGAAATCTTTCCACATATCCTCATTGTAACATATCCTGAATAATACATTTGGAGCTGCTTGGTTAGTGGTCCAAAAACAGCTGACTTTCACCTTGACTAGTCGTCAAGGGGTCCTTTTTTGAAATTATTTTGAAAGAGTGGGATGTATTTAACAGTCTGTGAAAGCTATAGCAGTTTAGATGCTTGTTCAGTTGTCTATTGTCAATGGATGAAAGAAACGGTGTACCAACTATCGTAACTGCACTTTGTTTGAAGCATAGTGCTCTTTTGACTCCACAGTGGAGTGAGAGTGAGACCAAGTTTGAGTTTGGGGAAATGGGAAATGGGAATAGCATTGCGGCCTAAATACTTTAATTTACCGTTGAATTTTTGATCATTTGATATTTTGTGATAGCAGTGGACACAGACTTGCTGGTTGGGCAGAGGAGAAAATAATTTCACCCAACAGGTATTTTCTAAACATGTCCAAAGCCTTTTTGACTGGAACTCATTTGCCAATTTATTTGGCACACCTAGCTATGATAAGGCAGTCTAATAAAACAGTCCTAAAATATCCTCAATATAGCATTTCGTTGAAACGGTTTTTGAAAGATGATGATTAAACTTTGGGACTGTCAGAGTTCATTCTTGACCTTTTAAAACCTTGTCAAAATACATTTTAATTAACGCCACAACTTTGCACGAAAATGTTTTACGCTAAGCTGAGATAAAGACGTTTGTGTATGGATACAAAGCTAAATGCAACGGAAACAGACTTAATTATTTAAGATGTACATCAAGCATGTGACAAATGTCCTCTGTCCAATCGAGAGGCTGAAAGTTGTGGCTGATGAAAACAAAAAAGGAGACTAACTTTCCTCGACTTGGTACACAACTCTAACATAAATGCACATCATGTTTTCTACATTGTTTTCCGCTGTTTCAGGTTTGACTGGCACTCTTTTAATTCCTTCATCCCACTGCGCACTTTTCCTTTGGAGTAATAGCACTCGACTGGAGGATCAGCACCACCAGCTGTTTATCTTGAAGATCATAAAAGTTGCTTAATGGTGGTGAATGAAAATGCACCATAATGCACATTTTCAGTGTTCAGTTAAATTTAGTCTACACTCCGATTGAAACTTGGCTGCTCTCAGTCATGGTTCATTTACTGTTCTGAAGCCCTTGACTGCATCACATGGTCTTCGTCAGCAGATAGACTGAAAACTATCTGTGTACATTATAATTATCATATTATTATAATAATGAGAACAATTACTCAGGGAAACATTTTCCTTTTCCCATAGGAAAACTCTGAAAGTATCCAGTGAAATGTTCCCAAAATGAGCAAACCTAAATGAAAGGTTAACGTTTTTGACAGACTGTTACCATTAGAACTGGACGAAATGTTAACATTGAACAGGTGATGAAGCCAGTCTGAGCCAGACTGGAGGGAATGTATGAGATTGGGAAGAAACGACCATTGCAGTGATGCAGTACATATCATTCTCATTCATGTTTTTCACGTCTCCGTTCACAGCTTGCATCCAAATACAGAAGAATAATACCATTTGTTCTGCTGTTTTCCTCATGTAATTAAACGTTTGGTTGTGTGTTGATCAAACCCCTTCTCATAATCTCAGAAGCCGCTGTCATTTTAAAATTTAAGTAATTTTATAGTTGACTGTTTTAGTCCAAGACCACAGAAATATTCGGGTAGAGTGGTTGTAGAGCTAAATAAAGGTAACCTACTCTTTTCAATTGGAAAGTGCTCTCAAGTGCAGCTAAATAAGTGGAGTTCTACCTATTTTTAATAATATCTCCATCACTTTCAACAACTCAGACAAGAGCTCTCTCTGTGAATGTCTTTGAAAACGCATCGTGTGTCTTCACCCACGGGCTTTGCAGGAAAACTCCTCGTCACAGTCTGCATGCCATGCCATGCAATTGGTACTGATGATCTCTTGGCTTCTCCTCCTCCAACAGGCAAACTGCAGAATGACACCTTGAAACCACAGCTGTCAAAAGTTTTGGACG
Source organism: Chaunax sp. Z400 (assembly GCA_037577475.1). Lineage (NCBI taxonomy): Eukaryota > Metazoa > Chordata > Actinopteri > Lophiiformes > Chaunacidae > Chaunax > Chaunax sp. Z400. Next base: position 17,667,560 of record CM075189.1, read on the forward strand.
AATTGCCTCTCTGTTTCCTGTGGCATGCATACCGCTTGGCTGCAGCCTAGAAGACGTCCTTAAAAAATGTTGTTCCAGCCTCGGGAAAATATCGTTGATTGTTTTTTATTATCATTTACTCTGGATGCACCTCATGAGTGGCGTGTAGCGTGTAGAGAGGTTCGTCCTGTTCGCGCGCAGTGACTTGCCGTAGGGGAAGCTCCGGCTTGTGGCTCTCCGTGAAAACGACATCCTCTCTTGACAGTCAAACCAGCGCTGCTCGAGTTCACATTCACAACAGACCGACAAAGGATGAGAGCAGGGGGGCGGGTTTGCCAGCGATTGTGGCGACCACCGACACAGCCCTGAACAGTTCGCCTACACACCGCATGCATCCGAAGCGAACTAGTGTTTCTGCCTCAGTCGCGAACCGGACACGTCGCGAGGGCGGGCTCGCCTGCCGTATCTAAAAGGTCCCGCTTCGACTGGCTGCTCTCATTGCAGTCCAGTCTGCCGAGCGGAGCGGACGGACCGGAGGACAAATTCGTCTCCATTCACGGATTTTACTTCGTACACTTCGCCCTACAGCAGAGGACCGACAAGAATCGCACCTCGCCTTCGGTGGACAATGTTCCTCTTGCAGTACACAGGTACACATTTGATTCAAGTTTCACGCCGCTCTCCGTCTCTCACCTCGGTTATGCCGACAAGCAGAGGTGTCTTTTTTTTTTTTATGCACACAACATACCGCGTTGCTGCGGGATATTGCTGGACGTAGTCGCCGCTCGAGTAACGTGACGCTTTGCCCACATTTCAATCAGTCATCTCCACATCGTTTGATAAAAGTTATAACAGAAAAGAGATTTTCCTTGCAGCGTTTAGTCCGTAATTGTCGGGCGGATACCAGCTGTTGAGACCGCATAAGAAGAGCCGTGCTGCCTCTCTCTAGTGTGATAGCGTTGTTTTCTCATGTAGCGAGGCAGTTGCTATGCACTACTGTGCTTTATGAAGATAAATGATGAACAATAAATTCCCATACACGTGTTACACTTGCTTATTAACGCAATGGGCTGTAGCTGTTATCTCGACCGACACACGCCTATTGCAGCTGTTAATGGATGAAGTTTTCGGAATATAGATTTAATCCACACTGACGCCGGATCACCGCTAGGCGATTGAAATGCATATTTTTTTTGGACTGTATTCAGTCCGATGTCTATTTTATTTAGGCTGTAATATTGAGCGCGGTGATTTATAATGTATATAATAGTCCATATAGGTCTATCGTGCTGGGGCTTGTTTATAGATATAAGTTGTTGGGTTTCCGCGACACCCAACTGTTAAAATGTCCAAGTCATTTATTCTGGAATGGCCATAACGCATGAATATACCAGTTCTATTTCCATGGGGCAATTTCTCAGGACTTACAGGATCTATCTAAGGGAGTATTCTGTTTAAACTTAACCTGCTTACTCTGCTTTATTCTTGCATTCTTTTTTCACTTCCTTTGTTTATAGTCATGGCAAATTTAACTCGGATCTTGCACAGCTTTGTTGTGTCTCTGTGTTCATAGCCTAATTGCTACTTTAGCAGATGAAAACAATGACTCATCAAAGATTCCTCTCTTGCTATTAATTTGCTGTTATCAATGCAGTGAGTATAATCAATATTAAAAAAAAAATTTAAAAAATGAACTGCAGCCAGTTTGTTTTCTTATCCCCAGTTAGAACTTTACATACACTTTAACATTCAGAAGCAGACTTTGCAGTTGTTTTATCAAAGTTTGGTTTCATCAGTTATCTAATGAAGCATAAGTCAGAAGTTGTTCAGTTAAGTAGACTAATTTCACAGATCATAATTATTGATTAATAAAGTCAAATAGAGCATGTAAACTACAAAAATATGGAGTTAAACACAAAAATGACATAAAGACTTGGAAGAAACAGGCTGCTACTACAAGTGGATGAAAATGTGTTTCTTGTGCTCTACTGACTGAAAGGTTTTCATTCCGCCGTTCTGCTGGTGCTTGTGTTACACAGACAGAATGGATCAGTTCCCTTCTCCTCTATTTTCTTCCCTTTCAGAGCCACAAACATGCTTTGAATCAAACTGAGTGAAAGGGGGTTCAAGTGCCTCTCTCTGACCACTGGGAGGGAAAAAGTCCATCAAGCCTTGTGACAGCCATTTACCTCCCCACTGTGATAGTCCTCTCTGATCAATTCGCAGAGCATCTTTAGATTGCCTTTAATGGTGCAAGGAAAAGGGGGGGGGGGGGACTTTGCTTGGATCTGTCAGAAAGGAAAGATTTAAAGGTTGTACATGGAGTGCTCGTGACGGAGCTTAAATATTTCAGCTCTCTTTGGCAAAGGATGGTAGTGCTGCAGAACAAATTAAGACTGAACACAGAGCAGACTACTGTGCAATGTCTGGAAATTTGACAGGTTTGGAAACTGTCAAATTTTAATTGGCTCTCGCCTGACAATTTGAGGTTATTAAGTGGGCTTTTCATAACAGTAGCTGTTAAGGGGGGAAAAAAACAAAAGAGACAAAAACAAAAGAGAAAAGTAAAAAAAAAAGCAAACATAGACAACATTTAAATAATAAATGACCTGAAAATGTCAGATTTAATTAAACCAGTCTTAATGAGAGGCTTATTTAGTGGAAATGTACTGGTTGTGAGATAGACCATCAAAATGTGCATTAACACCACAACCTGTCCTGCTTTTAGTACAGTAATTTTAAAACATAGCCCAATACATTATGAACAGATTGTTTCATAACTTCAAAAGGATACATTGTTGCCTTTACAAATACTGCATCATGACAAATATTAAATCTTTTGTGTTTGGTATGATTGAGACCAGTAACATATTTTTTATTTTATATCATTGTTACATGGTGAACATGGATTGTGTGTCATGCTCAAGGCTGGACATAATACATACCCACCTGCTCATCGTCAGTGATTCTTCCTTAAAAGTGTAATTTTTTCTTAGGTCCAGTAAAATATCTAAAATCAGAAGTATTTGTCTTATTTTTTTTTATCTATGCTTATGACAAATTCCAGGAGCTATAAACCTGCTCATCCTGCCCATCAGTTTTATGCAATGTTACTGTCACCTGACTGCTGAAAGCTGAACTGACAGACAGGTTGGAAGCTCCTTAGCTTACTGTCAAGGCAAGTTATACTCAAGTGTGAATTCCACATGTAAGCTTTGACAGTATGTTGTCTGTTAAACCATATAAAACCAAGCTACTCGGGGTAGTCCTGCTCAGACTAGATTATGAGAGCTGGAAGAGAATCCATGTCATCCCATATTTGAGAAAAAATTGTCTTTTTAGTACAACTAGATAATAGCAACACTGAAATGTGATGAGAGATTTCTTTTTTAAACATTGCTCCAGTCTTATAACGGGTCTTTGGAAATGGTTTTATCAATCATGCGAACTCATTTGGATCAACATCACCTCTTTGGATCAACTAGATTCAGAGTTATACATTTTGATTCCTCTGCACCGGCAGTAGCCATGGACGTACCGCCTTAATGTTTTTGACTTGTACGTCCACCCATCCATACCAATCTTGTGGCCATGATATCTCTAGAAAGCCTTGAGGTAATTTCTTCAAATCTTGCACAAATGTTCACTTGGACTCAAGGATGGACTGATTCGAATTTGGTGGTCAAAGGTGAAGCTCACTGTGACCTCTTTAGCCAGAACTCAGGAATTCATACGTTAACTTCAATGGCACTCAGTAGAGCGCACACAAACAAACCGATGCATGTCTGTTTTGCTTGCCTGACCCATGCCCAACGGTTCCGTAACTTTTGTATAATCAGGGAAGATCCTATCTTGTAATGTTAGCTAAAGTGGCATACAGATGTGAGGTGATAACTCTAGTTTGGCAGCAGGTATACCTACAATGAATGGCCTCTGCTGTCAAGATAAACATCGGAAATAAAATGAATAAATGCAAAGATTGCAGTCAAAGAAAGTCTGCTTATGACTCTTAACTTTCTTTGACATCAGTTTGTACTCACTCTTAAAGGAGTGAGTCTAAGGAACCTTACAGAAAATATTGCAGTGGAGGATGTTTAAGTTGACGTGGTATGTTATAATCCATGCAAAGGAAGAAAGTCCTTTGCTTCCTCAAATCGCTTTTGAGAAGATGCTTGGCTGCTTTTGCCAAGTTATTACCCTTCATGTGCCGCTATCACTGCAGTGCACCATCTGTTGGGCTGATGTTTAAGAGTGCTGGTGTATTAACTCCATAGTTTCATTGCCTCAACGCTCATCACAAATCTCCACGGCAGACTAATGTAGTGTGATGATTGTTGTTGTTTTTTTTCCTGTGTCAAATGCTAACTTGTTTGTGCCTTCAAGACATGTATTTGACTTGTTCTAATTATTCAGCATTTGAATTACAATGGCAGCGTTGAAGTGAGGCTAAAATGCATTCATCTTAACTTGTGTGGAAGAGCCCTGTGAGGATCAGCAGCAGCAACAGTTCAACCTGCCACCTTGTATTGAGTGGCTAAGAGAGTTTGGCAGCCTGAAGGCAACTAACGAAGTCAGGGGCTCCCACCATATATATCACTGACAGAGGTCGTCATTTATAATCACTTTCATGGTAAGCAACCACACAGGGAACTTTGAAATTGGAGTTAAGGACTCAGCATCAGTAAGTATGCTCAGGATCTACATGAAAGTTGAAGTGAGCCATCAGCCTTATTCTACGTCTATGAGCAGTGTAAAAGAAGGGATTGTGGCCACATTGGCGCTGTGTTAAACCCAGATGACAGCTCCTTTGAGTTGTGGAGAATAGAGAAGCAGCTTGAAGAAGCTGGATCATACAATTCACCAGGGAGTTGCCCAACAACTTTTCCTCATTTTTTTCACATCTACTCTCAAAAAATACGTAATGAAAATTTCAGTCCTCTACGTTGGTCTGAGTGTTATGAATAATCCCATATGTGTTGGAGGAGGGTAAAACAAACATTGGAGGCATGTGCTCTACATTTGACACACAGACTATTCGCCACGTTTAACAAAGAGATCCTGTCACGTAAGAACAAAAATATCTCTTTCCTGCTTAATACTTGTAAGCAACCATTTATCCATCACATGCAATTTTAAATGTTCTCTTGTGTTGAATCTATTTAGCTCTTTACACCAGTGATAGTGCTGTTCGAACACAACATGGCTCGAGACTTACCATAATAAGAAGCAGTGTAGTAATTTTAATTTTTTTACCCTCTGCTCTTGGTAAATTTCTTGGGTAATTTGAACAGTTTGTAAAGAAGTCCAAGAGAAGATGCTTTTGTTTCGTTTAGCTAGCAGTTTGAACTGTGTGAACTCTTTTTTTTTTCTTTTTTTTGTGTGTGTGTATAATTTCTTTCTTGACTATCACTTTGAGTGACAAACCTGTTGTCTTTAATCACTAACATAATACTAAATATTTCATTATTGCCTCTATTAGCCAGATATAGGCTGCAACCTAGGATCATTTTTTATCATTGACTATAATTCTAATGTAATAGAAGAACAAGAAAAGTAGTAAATTCTCACAGTTAAGAACCTAGAATGATCAAATGTTTGTTTTTGCATGAAGAAATACTTACCACGACTCCTCAAATAAAAACCGGTATTCAATTAAAAGCTAAACACAATATGCATTTAAATACAACAGTATAATCACACTATTGTCAATACTTTGATGTAAAATATCAAAAGTATTGTCATCCTATTTCAGTCATTGTGTGTGTAATGTGTTAATGTCTCAGCCATCAGTAGTTTGTACTAATGACTAATGACTAATACCAATCAGTACATTTGAAGTAGCACGGGGGTCCTATTCAGTTAAAGTGACTGAATGTTCAACAACACATGGAGAGTGAACCTTGAGCCGCATGGTACTCGGATGGCGATTTGATTTCAAATTCAATGAGAGTGTTGAGGTATGCAGAGACCAATTCATTTCATTTTAGTCACTATAAGTTATCATTCATTAGCACGTTTACTGACAAACTTTTACAACTCTAACTTCCTGACTCACCTGGAGGACTTTTGCTTATATTTCTGTTTTTTTAAATGAAGGATTCTCTAGCTGTCAAGTGCATGTGTAGATATACATGTTGCAGTATCCTGACTATCCCACTTCAGTGTGCTGACGGGCAGAAGAGGACAACTCTCTGGGTAAAACGGGACAGAAAAATTGCACCTTCCAGGCAATGCTTCATTCCCTAGAGACAGAGTGAACCAGAGGTTTTTTTTGTGTTTTTTACAGTTTTCTGTTACCAGCGGTGCCAAGATAAGCAATTGAAAGTAGAACAACATGTGACGTGATGGATCACCTGCAGGATGTAGGACACTACTGCTGTACATCTCTGAAGTTACCAGTGTCCACTGCCGCTTCAGATATTGTGTTACAATACATTTTTCTGACTTAACACTACATGATAAATTGAGCCACTAAATCAAAGTTTTATGTGGGAGCTGCTTTGTGTTCTCCTCTTTAAACATTGTCAGAATTGGCAAGTATGTATACTGTGAATTTATTTGTGAGGGACGCAAATTTATCGCAGGAAATCTCATGACATCTATTACATTTTTTGCAGCTGTCCTATGAATATATGGCTCCTCAGGAGTTAAGTGTCTCAGTCAAAATCTGGTCCTCTGAGCACTGATATGTCGAACATTTTCCCTATAGAGAAAATGGAGAAACCAGAGCCTGTGGTTCAGTGGTTTGGACCTGAGAACAGGGTTGTCTACAGAGAATTGCTTGTCTGGAAAGCAGCCATCACTTTATGGTCACAGAGACTGAGAGCCCAGATTTACATTGCTCTTACTTTGGGAAGAAGAAATGGCTTAAGGGAGGGAAAGGAACAAAATGGCACCAAAATGGGTGGACAGAATGTAACCATGAATGCATTATTAATGGAGTAGCAGAGGATGTCTGTATGCTGTTTGTCTTGTCAGGGCATTTTGCCTGTCACTGAAAGAAAGAGCTTTCATGGGTCAGGTCAGGTGGTTGAATGTGCTTCCAAGACTACTGAGTTCATATTCTGAACTGTGTTTATGTGATAAATTACGCCTAGCTCACATTACAGGAGAATCAACCTGATTTCACCCCGATTCACCTCTCCCTACAATCGGGGTAGAAAACTTATTTGGAACTTTCAGCCCAGATTATTTGGTAGTGTGAGGCATTTACAGATCCTCTCTGAGACCTAGTGATCTGCTCGTGGACAGATGGGGCCTGATAATAGTAGCAGTAGTAGTTAACATAGCCATAACGGAATAAAAACAGAATTTCATAATGGAATGGAATGGAATGAATGTTTGGGGTTTTTTTGGTTGAACAAACACATTGCAGTGGAATCATTAAACATTTTTTTTTTTAGTGGAAGTATGATTAAAACGTTTCCCTTTCAGTAATAGTTGGAATGAGAAAACTTTAAATCTCCTCTTTGAAAATGAATCTGGAGGAAAAAGAGGAACAGGATCTTTAAAAATGTAATCTATGTAAAGCAGGATTTAACTTGAGATGCAGCTCAGATGCAGCAACAGACACACAGCCCAGATGTTGCTCTGGTGGGGGGGGGTGAGGAAAATTTTTCAACAGCGCATTTTATGAACAATATTTAGATGGAAACTTTGGGATTTTATCTACCTGAGCACCACTTGTTTTCTCCGCTTACAGACTCATAATGTAATTAAGTGTCGGGACAACATGGAAAGAATCTTTCAGAGTAACACCTGTCTCTGTGTGTCTGTCTGTGATTTCAAAACCATTGTAGCCATTGTACTTTAATGTTTACTGAGCCTGGCTCAAGTCAGACTCCTGCTGCTGGATAAATGCAAGGCTTTTTCTTTTTGTGCTCAGCACATCTCGCTGACCTGTATTAGTTTAGTTGCCCTTTTTTTTCAGCCTCTTTCTGAAGAATTGGAGATGAGCATTTATTGGAGGATGATACAACACAAGTGCAACATTTTGACCAGGGAATATAGTTTCCAGTCAGCATCTTTGAGTTATAGCTCCATTTCAGACCATTGGAATGCCAGTACGGGTCAGCCCTTAGGTGAACTTCAGAGCTCTACCAGTGGCATGGTTGTGGCGAGATGAATTGAGGATGTCCACATGGATGCCTCTTGCCCAAAACCACATACTTGACTTTCATGGTCTGTTGCTGGTGGTTTAAATAAGTCTAAAGGACCTGTTGTTTCTTCAGATTTTTGTTGTTGGATTCTCCTCCTTAATAGCGCACTGACATTGATTTTTAGTGGCTAGCACCTTATTACATTGTAATTCAACATATCCCATTCAACATTATTGATTACGAAAATGCACAAATGTTTCACAGTTTATTGCTATACTGGATGCCAAGCAACCATCCACTAACTTTCCATGTGGTTGCTTTAGAAATAATATAAATAATTAATGTGTGCAACAGTCCTCAGTTTGGATACCCAAATCAGATTTTTCTGCGTACACAATTAGTCTTGTCTTCTCTCAGATTGCCACTGCATTCTTGCTCTTCATTAACTCATGTTTAAGAAAACACCACTAATAATGGGGGGGGGCTCAAAGCTCAAGTTACGCAGTCATCCCCCAGGCAAGTGCCTGTGAACTTTTTGGAGGATAATGTAAAACAGGCTATCGGAATACGGTGGGGGGAACTATGCCAAGAGCTATAGGTGAAATGCCACTGCGCCTTACAGCTGTTTCTTTCGGTTTCCTTACTTCTCATGTGAAGTGTTCTATTAAAACAACTACCTAAGCACAAAGAACACACGCTGTTCAGGTAAACTCGGTAAATGACGAACTAGCCCTACTTCATTTATGACCATCCAGGTCTGACTTAGGAGATCACCGGAGGACATTTGAATAAAGTTGAGTTTGGAGTCGACGTGTGTGCTCTGCAGGTTAGGCATGCTAACACATATTGGGGGCAAGGCAGAAGGATGTTTATCGTAGAAAAGTGCTGAGACTGGGTCATTGCGGTGACTAAGGGCTTTCAGGTGCTGACAGAGTACTCTCAGTGTCTCTCACCTCTTATTTCCTGTCAGCTCTTCTCTACATACTGTTCAATAAAGTTTTTAAAAAAAGAAAAATGCCCACAGGCTACATGATTTGCATCCTAATGCACATTGATCTTTAAGAATAGTAGACAGTAGTTACATATGGACAATATCTTTTGTGTTTAATTAAAGCATTGTGACCACAGTATTTACCCTGCAGGGTATTACACTGTAGGAAAAATGAACCTGCCCTGTCCCTCTGAGGGACAAACTATGAACTTACTTCTGTGCTGCAATTTCTTGTTTCTCATTTGCCTGCACTGATAACCTTTGTATATGTATGGATTTATTGCTGCCTGGTTCAATTAGATCTAGATCCAAAATCCTTTTAAGCCTGCAAGTTTCACAGCAAAAGTCTGTTGATGGAGTTGTGTTAAATGATCTCAAAAATAATTGAGCAATGTAAATGAACCCAAGATCAATTCCCAGAAATGCATGCCCTCAGTTTCTTGACCTGCGTTACTTTTTCGGCACTCTCTGCTCGCAAGACTTCTCAATCTGTAAAGCATCTCTCAAGGTTGTTTGACCTCTCTGTGTTTGTGCTCAAACTTTTTGTTTTTGGCTCCTCACAGACCCATCCAGCGTGCTCTGCCGCTATTTGTCAAGAAGGTTATTTAGATGATCTGTCTGGGATGTTTAATGTTGTTTAATGTTCTTGCAGGCTGTGCCCTTAAGGGCATATGCTGACAACAGCTGACTTAACATCATGGCACTGAACACAGCCATTACAGACAGGGAGGTAATTGGATTCACAAATCAGCTATGGATCCGGGTTTATAGTGGCACTGGGCTTTATGGGTCATATTTCAGAGACTGGTGGGCAGTTTGTCACAGACAGGACTCAGTAACGAGAAACTGGTGCAGGAGGGCAGAGAGCATCTGAGCTCCTTTGACTTGAGAGAGACACTAGAGAGAAAATAAAAGGGTGGAACTTGAAACCTGATGCTGTGTATAGCTCTCGGGTTAAATTGACTGAAATACTAGCATTGCTTTTTTTCTAGAATTTGCTTAAATATTCTCTGTTACACTCCTAAACCAGCCATTTTCTTTCAGTTTATCTGGTTGTAGACAAGCCCTCAGTCACACTGAAGTCGATGATAAAGTGTTTGTGTTAGCTCGACTGGGTGGGAGGAGAAGCTGATGAAAATCTTCTTCCCGTCTTACTCTCCTAGAGCCGAAACAAAGTGCAGGTTCTCTGTCATGCTTTCTGTGCTTGTCCCAACAAAAGCCATTGAGGTAGATCGACATGAAGATTAATTATTGTGTCCAAGTCGAGGTTTGCAGAAACAACCTGCATTTTTCAAACCTTTACTGAGTGTCCAAATGATTTCCTTTCTGACGAGCGTTGAGCTTGAGCTTGTTAGTATGATCTTTCGACTGAAGATGTGCCAAAAAACAATTTTGGTTAGGCTTCACTGGTAAAGTGTGAGGGCTCAGTGCAGCTCAGCATCAGAAACAGGCAAACCATTGGTCCCATATCAGTTGTGTAGATACATAGGTATTGGGTTAACTGTTCTCTGAGGTATCAGAAGTGGAGGAGGCCCCTAGGCTTAACTTGAATTTCATCTTTGTCTCTTACACACCCTCTATTTGAGCTGTTATCACCGTCTATTCAAGTAACAACTCCAGGCTAAGACGATTTCTATTCCAATATATCCCAAATGAGCCATAAATAAGTGAATGGAAATGAACACCTTTTCATAAGTATTCCTTTCATTTAGTCTACTTGTCTACATGGAGATTATTTGGTAGGTTTATGCCACATACTGTACACTATCAATGCGTTTTCTGTTGAAGTACATGGATCTATTGTGTCTTGAAGTGTGCAATTTGTCATCATGCCAGTAAATGAACAGCATGTGTTCAGAGCAGAGAAAATTGGCCAACAGCAGAAAGATAGATTCTTCCCTTAAAGGCCACTGGAGCATTCTGATGTTTTGTAAAGGTGAGGATTTGTTGAAGTCATCAAATGTACCTGAATCAATTACAATCAAGTGTCATTAGATGGTGAGGTTGTCAGGGGTGATTATATCACTGTTAACAGCCCCTGGATATGTTCCGACATTTCTATAATGTCCTAACGTTTTAGTTACTAGCCATTACAGTAAGCCCGAGTACTCTTGACATTAGTCAATTTATCCCTTGACAAACGTAATGGTATTATGAAGAAGCTGGTGGTGGAGGCATGTAGTTGTATTTCTTGAGGAGCCACCGTGTTTTGCATAATTGTCGCTTCTGTTTTATTATGAATTTTAGTACGTCATTGTCTAAATTCCATTTGTGTGGCTGCCACCTTGGCCGAGTCTCTCTGGTAAAAGAGGTTTTTTTAGTCTCGATGGGACTTGCTGGTAAAATAAAGGTCAAATAAAATGAATAAAAAGAGAAGGGCTGAGAAGTGGAAACTTAAAGTTCTTTTGGCTTTTGATTTGATACAGAAACCCTTTTGTATCTAAAGGACTTACTAATGGATTAAAGCTTAGTAGAGCAGCTCACTGTTGTGCATGATAGTCCATCAATTTGGGTTTTGATTTCCTCGTCTCTCAGTTCATTCTGCTCTTACTGGGGCTATTTCAAATGTAGTATATTGACAGTGATCTTTGTGTGGACAGTGTGTGTGTAATAAACACGTGAATATATTCAAAACTACACATTTTTTCTTGATTGAGATAAATGTCAAGTTTGATGTCAACATCATTAGTGACAAAGGTTTGAGAATCATGCTGTGTGTGTGTGTGTGTCCCTTCCCTGTTGAAAAGTATTATGCTAGTCACACTCTCTTCCACATTAAAAGAAAAAAAAAGGGTTTATTTTTCCTGAGACTTTGAGACACAGCATTCATTTCTACTTGCCAGTTCACACACAATCCCCTTTTCAAGTCTCTCTTGGAATGAAGCTGTCAGTACTAACAACTGACAATTATGTATGTGTGTGTGTGCAAGTGTATGTTTGCACACTAGACGACTGTGTGTTTACTCTGTGTGGAAAGCACTGTTGCGATTGAGAAAACTGTCAGGTTCTTCTGAGCTCTGTCAAATGTGTGTGTACATGTGGTTTCAGAGATCAAGGATTATATTACGAGGAAGTAATGTCTTTATATGCATTAAGTATTAAGCCGCGAATTAATTATTTGTTTCATACAATGGTAGTAAAAGGAGAAAGATACCCATCCCTGGAGGCTGAGGTTAGGTCTTCAAATTGCATATTCTGTCTCGTCACCTGTTCGAAACCCAAAGATTATTTTTAGGGTTGCAACGGATCACAGAAATCATGTGGTAACGAAACAAAAAACCTTTGCAGCTCTGCATGGAGATTTAGTTAATTATCACTTCAAAAATGAACAGCTGCTCTAAAGCTATTTAAGGTTACACTTTTCAATTAATCTGCAGGTCACATCTGTACTGATCAACTAGCGGGATGGCGATCCACACAGATTAAATAAACTTCCCTGGACTAGAGTAGGTTCACACAATATGAGATAGGTAAACATCACTGAGCAATCCCGTGTTACACCTTCGATTTTTATTTACTTTTTATTCTTCAGTGTAGTAAATCAGTCTGACATTTCCATCTTGTTCTTGCCACTCCAGGCCTTCCTGTTTCCTCCCTCATCACATCAGCCATTGATAACAGTGTAACTACAGTCCCCAGTCTGTCTTCTGTGATGAGTGGTCTAGGTGGATGGCATGAGGAGAGACGGGAGAAAGAGCACAAAAAAACAGGGTGAGGAAGAACTCCCCTCTGCCAGATCGTAGCCTTTGGAGCTACCCTGTTTATATGGGGCTTCATTTATTTCTACTGTTTTGATAATTAAACATGGCAGGGCACTCATTGGAGTCTGGCTGTTGCCTTAGTTTCTCCCCTAATCTTCCCAAAAGACCAGATAATTAATGGTTGAATGGCATGAGAGCCTGCAGTCCTTCTGTTAATGGAAAGGATTCATCTTGTTTACTCAAATTACTTCTTTATTCAGAGTTTGTCCAGGTTGTCAGCACTGCGGTGGTCGACGATACTGAAATCAGGCATCTGTCAGGATGTCTAATGGCAGATGAAATTGTGACAAACCTTGGAGCAGACATGAGAATTCTCAACTAGGATTAATCCCTGATTAATTCCTGAACTGTCTGACTTTTTCATTGTTGTTTGTTTTAGACTTATTTTAAGCACATTATAAGAGTGCTGCAATTAGAATTATGTCATTATAAAATGGTCTTTTACTGTGTTTGTCAAAGGATATCGATGATGATATTCCATATTTTTTAAAATATGTGTTTCAAAACTCCCTAATCCGCCTAATCTGTTTGTGGCGCTCCTAACCTGCACCCTGTAGCTCCTCCTTAATGTGTAAATCTGAAATGAGGTATCAGGAATCGGTATATAATTAAATAAATGCTGTTTGCCGATATATTATTAGTGGATTATCCTTAACTCTCAAATATCAGTATCGGCATCAAAAATCCAGTATTGGTTAGGCTATACAAGTTAGTATTCATTGTTGGTTTTGTCCATGAAAAATTCATTTTAATGCCTGGAAACTAAAAATCCCCAAAAGACAACAAACTCAATTCGACCTCAGCTTCCGCCCTGTCTGCTGGTATGCACAGGGATTGAAATAACCACACAAATCGATTGCGCTTTATTCATAGTAGTATGTGGCCTATGCAGAATCCTCTCTGCTCCCATCCCCCCCCTATTCTGCTGGGTCGGTCTCATTTACTCATGACTAGTCCAGTACCCATTCCAAACATGCCTGTTCGTAATGGGCTGTTTGCTTGGCCTGTGGTATTTGCTGGTTGCAGCTTTCTTGTTCTAATTTTAGTAACATTATATCCAGCATCCACCAGCAAAAGTGACTGAAATCAGTGAGCCAATGGCTGGTGAGAAAAAAAGCTGACCGGCTTCAGACGTAAGTGAGGACACGCCCGTCTCAGTCCGCAGAGCCCTGAAGCCGTGTGCGCCCCCCCCACACACACACACACACTCTGCACAGCACGCCATTTGCCTATTTATTCCAAATGTATTAATACTGTGTCGCATATTCGTATTGTACCAAATTCGACACTGCCCTTCCATGGGCACCAAGCAACTCGCATTCCATGTTTGAAGTAGATCAGAAGAACAGTTCTCCAGGTGGGTAGGTTCTGAGAGGGCTGCATGTAGCCTGCAGGGAAACAAAGCTGTGGGGAACTGAGAGATACCAATGGTAGAACTGTTCATATGGGCAGCTAGCTACTCAACTCTCCCCCAGAGAAATACTTTGTCAAAGGCTTTTGAAGCCGAGTTGTGGGCATCAGCCTTTTAGACCAGACCCTCGTTAGCCAAGACCAGCACCTAGAGAACAGACAAGATGGTGACACCTCTTCAGCTGTAATTGAGAGAAAATGGCTTTCTAAAGGCAATTACATTTTGGAGTAAGGAAATTCATTGGGTGAGATCAAGGTGGGGAGCACATTAAGTATTTTCTGGTGAAGTGAGTTCCTCTGTATAAGAGGCATGCCAATGAAAGTCCCATTAATGTGAATCTAAGGGAGAACATAATCCCCTTAAGCTACTTGGGGGGGTAAACTAGATCACTGTGGGATCAACCACCATTGGCAATGAAAAGCTACCTGTTTGACTTTGCAGAAAAGTATGTGTTTACTCAGGTAGCCCTTTTTTATTTTAAATTTCGGACACAATTTAGTATTAGATTCACACAGAAATAGAAGAAACCAGGAGGGGGGGTTACTTTTTCAAAGCACTGTGTATAACAAGGGTCTAGTGCAGGAGTCTTCAATAAAAATTGCAAGAGGTCCAATTAGTCCAGCCTCCTGTCCTGCTGAGGTCTGCACAGTTAGAGATACCTACAAATGTGGGCTCATGCTTTTTGCCACACTACAGTAATGAGTTTTGTTCACATTTTTATTGAATAAAGTATAAAATGTTAGCTGTTTTTCAGTAATATATTTTTGGCATAACTAATCTTAAACAAAATGTATCTGTTTTGAACACAACACAGGCTGCTTTGGTAAAGATCCAGAGTTTTTAATAAACCCAAATAGGTAAAAAATGCAGTGCCTTAAGGGAACAAATGTGGAAAATAAAGTGCAATAAACTCTTCATCTCTAAATTCACTTTGTAGTAGTGTAGTTAAGTTATTTCAGTCCATAAAAACAAAACATAAAGGCTCACTTTGCTCCTTTAGGCTGAACTTAACAATCACTTAAAGATATGGGAGCACAAACGTTCTTAGCCTGAAAAAGAAATCAAATATCACAACTCACACTCATATGTTCAACCCATACATTTCCTCTCCTTCCAACATTCAGTGGAAAAAAAAAATCCCCACTGCTCTCTTCATGCCACATTTGCCTGTAGCACAGTTCCATCTGTAAAGATCCAGCATCTGCCCACTTGCAGATGTGATAAACCTCCTG
The DNA here is from genome assembly GCA_037577475.1 of Chaunax sp. Z400. Classification (NCBI taxonomy): domain Eukaryota; kingdom Metazoa; phylum Chordata; class Actinopteri; order Lophiiformes; family Chaunacidae; genus Chaunax; species Chaunax sp. Z400. The sequence goes on from CM075189.1 coordinate 17,683,033, forward strand.
TGAAATACTGTGACATTTCTGACCAGAGATTCAGATTTACACAACTTAATTTATCCCAAAAGGGCAATACATTTGTAGCTTACCCAGTCCATACTTTGAACCATACATTCAATCTCAACAGACAACAAGGCATAGTTAAATGTCAGAGATGACAGATAAACATGCATGGGGCAGTATGAGGGACAAGTATGAGGGGCATGAGGCATTTGGCATGAAAAGAAGGAGCTGCTCTCCAAGGCTGAAGTTGTCAAAACAATCGCAGAAGTTTCCAATCACTTTTTTGTACGGACTCATTCGTGAGAGGAAACATCTCTCTCACATTCCATCTCATTCATTTTCTGTGTCCTTACCTCACTCAGACTTTTATACTTTTTACTTCCAAGTGTCCATGTCCTTATGGGAATGATCCTCGTCTACACGGATCTGCAAAAACGGTTGAACATAGCAGGCCAGTAGTTGGCCATGTAACTTAAATATCAGCACCACAGAATAACACCTCGTGTTCTGTCTGTACATGGCTAGGCTGAAAACATAATAGCCATGTGTGAAGTGGCGCCGTGTCATCAGTTTTTTCAATTGCATTTTGCCAGTTTCCACTGCCAGGATAATAATGGCATTTTCGATCAGACGGCCAAACTGTCACCAAAGTTTCTCATTTTATGCAAGAACAGTTGTCGTGTAAACAGCCCTTAAAACATGGACAGAAACAATAACAGTTTTCTGATATGTTGGTGTTACATTTAGCTAATGTTCTAATCATGTTGCCAATGAAATATGCTCCTATTCTGGTGCGACCACCTTGCCGCAGTTCTTGAGCAACCCCAGTGAATAAAAAAGTATTATTATGTATTTTATTTCATTTGATTTTTTTAACAATACCAGGTTTTTTTCTACTTGCTGGGCGTTATTTTCCTTAATCCAATCACAATTGAACCAAACTCATGAAAGAGTTCAGTACAAGATATACAGTAGCTGTAGATATAAAATGAAATCAAGGAAGTGCTGCACTATTGACCTTACTTCAGACAGTAGATAGCTTGCTCCCACCCTAGCATTTGTCTAATGTATTAGATCTCTTAATGGATATGTGCTTGAAATGAAAGTTTGGTGCTTTATTCATTACATTGGCTTAATGGCCTCTATTGGGCTTGGTTGCCTTCTGTATAACTGGATAAATGTGATCCATAAACTGGCTAATTGCCTTTGTCCTGATTGCTTCCCTGACCTGGCAAATGGCCTGGCTGGAAGGGTCATTTCCTGTCCCATTTCTCTAATATCCATCTGGGAGACTCGGCAACAGCAGAAAGAAAATATGATATCATGTCAGTATTATTATTAAAATTATTTGTCAAATTATTGCAGCTAATCCCTTGAGAGATCACATGGAATGTGCAAACGGCTTGGAATGTAAAATGATTTCAAAGCAGCCAGCAGATGGTTATCTGATCACTTAAGTCTGTCATGCTATCTATATTTGTGACACCAAGCTCATCTACTAAGTCAGTGTGAGAAGAGTGCTAAAGCAATTCCCATTGCTCTAGCTTATGTGGCACTAAAGTTACAGAACTAAATGGAGCAAGGACTCCTACTTATCTTTGTTCTTTTTCATTGGCGTAAATGTCCTTAACTGCTGTCAGAGCAAACTGACATTGACTCATAATGTTGGCAATATTGTTAATGCTCCCGTTTTGATCCACGGCCAAATAGATGACGGGACACAAGATGAATATAATCTCTGAGTAACTTAATACAAGTAGCGTGTCTTTTGGCAATAAACATTCATGATAACTATATTTTCGTCTCAAGGCTTAGAGTCTGCCTTCAAGGCATATTTGCTGTTTTGTTTGTAATTCTTTTGGATCCAATAGGGGTATTCATCAGTGACAGGAAGTATAGTTTCTGACAAGGAAGCAGACGTTGTTAGAACAGAAACAGCTTGGTGTGTTTACAGCCTATTTGTACACGTGTATTTCAAAAAAGGGTTTTGGTGTCCACACAAAGCCACCAGAGTCACAAAATGTGTTCTATTCTGGTTCTTGACGGCACAGGAGATAAGCAGAAGAAGACAGATTTGACAAAGTAATGCTGTGATAGAATATCAGTGGGTAGATGTGAATACAGTGTCTTGAGTAGTAAACTACAAAGTATGCTGGTAGTATCTGTCCGAACACACATATTTCAAGGCTGCAGCAAGCAATTTGTTTTTATTTTTATTCTTCTTTTGATTAATCAGTTCATCTCTTTGTCATGTCTTTGCTTGTTTTCTTTGTGTTTTCATTCTCTTCATTTTAATACAAAATACTTTCGTACTTACTTTTCTTCAATGCACCTTACTAAAAAGTTTTTAGAAACATAGTGTCCATTCCCCTCTTACATCAGCCTACTTTACCTGTAAAACCCACATTGATTACCAACTTGCCCACGGGCCACGGCTGGCCCATAGAAATTTCTGAATCAATGAATTAATTGTCAGGAGGGTGTCATGGTTTGGGGGACTCAGGATCGCTTCTCTGCTTTTTGCGGATGATGTGGTCCTGTTAGCTTCATCATGCCGTGACCTCCGGCTGTCATTGGGACAGTTTGCTGCTGAGTGTGAAGCTGCTGGGATGAGAATCAGCACCTCCAAGTCTGAGGCCATGGTTCTCAGTCGGAAAAGGGTGGATTGCTCACTCCAGGTTAGGGATGAGTTGCTGCCCCAAGCGGAAACAAGTGGCTGAAATGAGCTTCCTCCGCAGGGTGTCTGGGCTGACCCTTAGAGATAGGGTGAGGAGCTCAATCGTTCGGGAGGGGCTCAGAGTGGAGCCGCTGCTCCTCCACATCGAGAGAAGTCAGTTGAGGTGGTTCGGGCATTTGGTTAGGTTGCTCCCCCCCCCCCCCGGATGACTCCCTGGGGAGGCATTCCAGGCATGTTCCATTGGTAGGAGACCCCTGGGTAGACTCAGGACGCGCTGGAGGGATTATATATCTCGGCTGCCTTCGCATACCGCCAGAAGAGCTGGAGGAGGTGGCTGAGGAGAGGGAGGTTTGGGCTTCTCTGCTGAGACTGCTGCCCCGGCGACCCGGACCCAGATAAGCTGAAGGAAATGGATGGATGGATGAAATAAAATAGAATTTATTCATTTAATTAGGGAAAATTCACACATCTAATGCCAGGAAACTGTTGACATTAATCTCACTACCACAGATATGTTGCAAACATTTTTTTCCAACAACAACTACTTATCGGCCTCTTTCATTCACTGTTCCCTTTTGACTGTGTATTTAAGGTTTGATGCATTACTCTTCTTCCTACAGTGACGTACTTTGTTCATGAAGTTTCCACCAGGGATCACATTAAAAGATGATTCACTTCACCATTTGTCACTATTTTTCTGTCTTTAAATGAGTCAGAGCTTAGCTTTAGCATGCATCAGTGGAAACTCGAGACATTTGAATAAATCAAACAAATCGTTGTGTTTCTAGGTGGGTGTTTACTTGACTGAGTGCAACCTGGTGTGACCCTGACTGCTCCCAGCTTCCCTAAAGTAGAACAAAGATGTTGTTTTGAACCCTTGTGCCCCTTTTTGAATACTTTCTTTATTTAAGCCTTAAATATCAGTGTGTCCGTTTTTCCTGATGTTTTGTCTGATTCATTAAAGGCTGAAGTTTCTCTTGCTTCACTGAATAATTCCTTCTGGCACACTAAAACGCTCTTTGCCACAATAACACTCCTTCCCATTTTCCAGTGACAAAACAACAAGAGACTCCTGACAATGTGTAATGACATTTTCTTCCACAGGGTCATTAGGGCACTCATGTGTGACTAAATATTATTGTTTTGCTCTCACAGCTGTAAATTTAGGCATGTCATTCCTTAATGGAAGCAGAGGCTCTTTATGAAAGTCTTAAATTTGAATCGTGGTCATGGACGCTTTTTAAAATTTGGTCATATAAAATCTCAGTTTTACAATGATCTCAGTTTGAGTTGAGTTGAAATCTTGTATGTTAATAAGCTGTTGTATCAGGTCAGCATATGTGTCCCCCTTGGCAGTGTAGATCAACATCAAGTCAAACATCAATCAACTTTGCAATCAGGCTCTCGGCATTCTGGACTAAAATGTAGAGTTCCAGCTGATTGAGAGTGACAAGTTGCCATCTGGTAATTCTTTTCTTAAGACCTGTTTGGTAGCTGCATCCCGAAATAGCATCAAAGGTAAGGAACTGTCTTGCCTTTTGTATAATTGTCACACAGGGGGTCTGATACATTTAGATACTGATTCAGTCTCTCATTTCGGAGAGGCGGAGAGAGGAACACAATACGGGCAGCTAAGGAGCACTTTTTACAAGTATTAATTGACACACAAGGGAATATGGGTTCTTATCCACTCTACTTGAAACAAAGTGTGGCCTTTGGGATGTTCTGAAGGGTGCTGAAAAGGTGTGGGCATGCTTTTCAAAAAACAAACTAAAACATGGTTTACAAAGAAATCAAAAGTTGTGATGCTGACTGTGTGTCAGTAAAATTCATGTTTTGAAATGGCTATGACGGGCGCTTTAGCAAGCGCTCTTGCTTCACAGCAAGAAGGACCTGGGTTCAAACCCACCTTGGGACCTAAGGGTACTCTGTGCGGATTCTACATGTTCTCCAGCTCCTTATTGTAAATGCACACTTGGTCAGCAAAAGTGTGCATTGTCCAGCCTCAGAGAGACTCTACATATCAGCAGTTCTCCAAGTCGTATGAAACTTAAGTTTGAATGTGAATCCCATGATGTGCAAAGAATGGACTTACATTAAAGTCATTTGTTGTTTAAAGATGATCATCCCCAGCCAGCCATGTCTGCACACACCGCACTAAGCATGCAAGGGTTGAAGTACATTGGAGCCAGCAAGTCCCTCATTAGCTATTTCTCTGGAACGCAAAAACACATTGACATAGGCTTGATGTGTTTCTAACAGACTGCAAGGGGAGCATTTCCAAAGCCTTTAGCATATGCTTGTCTGTACCGATCGCAACATGTGCCTTGCCATTAAAAATGGTACTATGGTTGCCCGTGTAGCCAAGATATCCTTTTTATCCCAGCCTCATTGTTGATATCTTGATCTGACCATACACTGTATGAATCACATTATCCTATCTTTCAAAGAGAAGGACAGATGGTAACAGCTTGCACATTCCGCTGCCTTGAGGACTGTAGAAGAGAACAATTCTCCTGGGAGCGACCCACATTTTAACTTTATTGCCTGCTACCATGAGCTTCTCATTGACTCATTTGTCCAATGTTAAGCGTTGCTTTCAGAGAACAATGTGCATGCATTCATACGGTAACATGACCTCATCAACTTCTGTGGGGTTTTTTCTTGTTAACACTCTTCTTCGCTCACTACATTGCAGAAGGGCCACAGGTCTTTGACAGGGGATGTAAGTTAGACAACAAAACCAAAAATTGTTTATAAGTTTAATGGAAACGAGATGAGTGATTCAAATATCCTTGAAGCTTGATGTTATAACAGACGGGGCCTGAGGAGGAATAGGCATGACATAATTAAAGTGAGCAAGTGCTCTTCAACATGCATGCTAACCTGAGCGTATAAGGCACTGTTTAAGTCAAAATACTGTGCAAATACTGACAGACTGTTCTTAGGAGCAGAAAACAAAAACAAAAAAGTACCTGTGTTTTGCACTTTCTATGTCACAGTGTATTGGTAGATTTCATCAGAGCACATGGGAAGTACTATGCACAATAAGATGTTCCAAAATGTCATCACAACATCTGGGAATAGATTAATCATCAAACTCCCACCTGCAAGAACATAATTCCTTTCACATATTTATCATGATATCAACACTGACTGGTGCCTCCAGCATTTACTGTAAGATACAAAATGCGGAATATTCTGCATTCTGGCTTCCTTATTGATTAGGATGAAATCACACACTGTAAAAGAAGGACTTGGATGTCTTGTCTATATTTTTCTTGTTATTTTTGTATCATTTAAGCAACCATTTAATTCTGAGTGAAGCAGTTGTTTTTCATTGCCTTTTAATTATAGCCCAGAACTGTCTTGACGGTCTTGTTAAGCTCATTTGGGAAAGGTCGGGGCTTTTTTTTGAATAACTGTGACACATTTTTATTGGTTTGGAAAAATGAAAATACTTTTGACAAATAATAATTCTTTACTTTACTAAAAAGCTTAAATTGGTAGTATTGTTGATAATGAATGGTTATTTCAACAGGGTCACTTCCTACTTTGGCCACAATATTGCCCGTAACCAAGTTGGAATGAACAATATATTAATGGCTGATATAGTACTGCTGTGTAAGAGGGATAGATGCTGCAAGCTATAAATGAAACTCAGACCTGAGTTTGATGGTGGGGATTTTTGCCTCTCTGTCTTTCCACTCAAGGCCTTTTTTTCCCTTTGCTGACCGACTTTATGTTTATGTTAAAATCTGCATATAAAAGAAATAGAACAAACAGTTTTAGCAAACATATGTTGAACAGCATACGCCCTTTTATTGTTGTTTTTGCGAGATTAATCTCATCAGTTATCATTATCTTGCCCGAAATCCAATATCATTGCTTCCCCGTAATCAGCCCTCTGTAAAGCTTCCTGTTGTTAGACTCGGAGTAATGATGGACACTGAGGCCTTTTCCGGTCCAGGCTTCCTTTCACCTCTTATTAAGCAAGTGAACAGATGGTGTATAAACACCCACAGAGTACTTATGGTAATAAACTGGTTTGTGAATAAAACACAAAGGACTGACAGAGAATAGATTTGCACCTTGTGTATTTAGATTCACACATGAAGTCGGTTTTTCATTAAAGCTAACACTTGACGTCATCTTTGATTTCACTACAAAACAAACCAACTGTACTCTGAGGCTTCCACTAAATGATTACTGCCCACGGCTTGCATGGGTGATTGCTCATTAACTCAGGTCTGGCCTTTTCTTCCTGAAATACAAAAGTGGGAAACAAAGCAGACCAAGATGCTCTTGGACCTCAATTTTCCTTTGTTAAAGCCAAACGGATAGTGCACCTGTGCATAAAATGGTATTGTCTGTCCACTGCTTGTCTGAATTGCCTGTTGTTTTAACTGCCTTTTGTCTTTGCTATAAATACACAGGAGGTGGAAAGCTTGGCTAATGGCCTTATGAGAATACCACAGCTGCTTGGCATGCTTTTCCATCCATTGCTAAGCCAAGTCAGTTAGACACCTTGTTTATACATCTGCTAAGGGCACTCATAACTTGACAGTCAACTAACCTTTTTCATTTTTTGAAGCTCAGTGCATGGACCCATTGTCCTCTGCTATTGCACGTGGCATTGTTCTGATGGGCACTCCAGTCTAAGAATAGCGTAATATCTCATTTAATTGTGGTGACTGATCTGTGCAGAAACATTTTTAGCATGACCTAATGGAGGTCTTATGACCGTTTCATCAGTAACCTTCCAGGTGACCAATGGGCTAATTTGGGATCCTGTTTGTGGACCTGTAGTTTGCCACCCGCCAGGATCCAGATTTGTAGACAGTCACAGGCTTGTTTAGGAGCTGCTACCTTTGCAGTAATCACCATGGCATCATGGCTTCGAATGTTATCTTGATAAGTTTAACATCGAAATAAGCAAATGTAGAAGGGATTATACTCTTGAATCAAGGCATTTCCAGAAGAAAATAATGATCTAGAAAATGTTAAAGGAAAAAGAATGCTGTCTCAGAATCACACAGTTAAATTGTAATCAGAAGTAAATCCACTGTAGCAAGAAAAACACGAGTTGTGAATGTCAAACTGCTCTTATTGAACCAAAGGTGAATTGAGCCTATAGAACGATGTGCAGCAGCGTGCTTTACGCTACGATGGGAAGCAGCAACCTGACAAAAGGAAACCCATACATCCCCTCTCTGAGCCTTATCCAGCATGCGCAGTGTTTTGGAACTGAGTTTCACTTCCCAACCTTGCCCTTCCTGCACGTTTTCCATGTGGTGTTGTTGAGTTAAATGTTGACATCATGGGCTCTGACTGGGGTTGCATGATATATCGTTTCTGCATCGACATCATGATGTACACACACAGAGACAGACACACACAATAGTCACATCACAGAATGGACTGATGGACTGGGGGGGGGGGCGTCTTTCACACGCACAAACCCATGTCCATACGCCAACATTATTTTGATTTTGCAATGCTGGTATTTAGTGACTTATATGTCAGTGTAACCAGCAATTTGCTTTATTGTTTTATTTATTTTGACTGAGGTTTTTTTTTTTTTTTTTTTTATTATCATTAGTCAGGCACGACCATGACTGGCAGGCTTGTCCAATTAAATGTGTCAACCCAGCTACAGAAGACGTTATAGAATGATTCATTATTTTCAAATACAGTATTTCCAGTCATTTGGATAAACTTCCTCTGTGATTGTCTTCGTGCTGACTGTCCAGACAACAGCGTAAATAAACATTTGAGGTCGCGGTTACGCCCGTGAGACGCAGGCAGGCACAGCTGAGTGAAATCAGTCCAGTGCAGACAGCTGCACAGATTTAAAGAGACTATGCAATATCACAATTAAAATCATTATAACGTTACCTAATACAGAAGAGATGCCTCTTGGCAACACCTCCAGTCTCTCAGTTGTTGTCTTGGATTCACATTCTTCACCTATCTTTTTTTTCTTTGTCAATGTAATCTGTATATTCTGTAATTCTGATGGTCTGTTCTGTTAGAGCAGGGCGTATAACGGCAAATAACCAAAACATACATTTGGAAGCTCTCACTGTCTTAATCTTGCACATGTCAGTTAATTCACTTAATACTATCCCCAATGCGGGCGCTTGAACTGTTCTTAGAAAATACTACATCACTTTCAGGCATGTGCCGCTGCCCTGTCCAACCAACATTTGTGACTCCAGATGAAGGTCTATGCGAAACGGCATCGATGACATGAGCACAAACACCGAGCCAACAATATGCACAGCTCCATGGTTCCCCCTCCCTCTGATGCTCCATGTTTAGTTTGGCCATGTTGCATAAACTACTAGCTCGGCGGTCCGGGCATATGCGGGGCTAGGTTCAAGACATTAACAGTCCACAGGACAGAGAAGATGGATCCAAAACTTTAGTACCACGCTCACAGCCACTGTGTTCACTGTTGACTTCAACTCAAACGGTTTTCTGGGATGACACACATCCAGCGCCTTTTAGACTCTGTTTAACTCCTGGAAGAATAAATCAGCAAATGTCTGTGGTGGAGAGGTTCAGTGAGTCCAGTTACTATACAGCAATAAATTACATATTTAAAAAGAAATGGATTTAAAATGTTATAAGATACAACCATTTAAAGATGTATGTCCCTCTCCTGCACCAAAATGAAAAACATGAGTCCCTCCCCAGTGATTGAAAAATTATTTGAACTGCCTAACCCCTTTTGCACCACTCCCTCCTAGCTCAAGAGTAGTGAACAGTTCCTAATGTAACATGTTTAGAGATTTATTTTAGTTGCCAACACTAAATGCCTTCTGTCCTTAAAGGTACAATTCAAGTGTAAAATGTAGCCTTAGAGTTAGACATTCACTTAATAGTAATATCTGAGATGGTTTGGATTCATGGTGGGCACATTTATGCAGTGCAAAAAAAAGCGTAAACTAAATAATTGTTCATTAATCGTATTGGGGGTAAAAGTTTTAGGTAATCATGATATTAATTTGATTTCATATCGCCCAGCTCTATGTTCTGTTCATGTGTCTATTGCACCTTGGAGAGGGATCCCTCCTTTATTATTTTTTTTGTCTCCAGTTTTTCTTTTCTTGAATCCAGGTTCTAAGGACAGAGGGTACTGTGCACTGTTCTGACTGTAAAATCAACTCAGGCATTGTGATTTGTGATTCTGGGCTATATAAATAAAATAGACTTGGCTGACTCTGCAAATTGGTTTGTAATTAGGGATTTTATTAATTTATTACTCACGCTGATTACTCAGCGGGTGGACAAGCCACTCCCCCAGAAACATCTCTAAATGCAGTGTTGGGTGCAGATTCTGGAGATTATTTTCTAACATCTTAGTTTAATTAGACAGTTAGTTAAAAACTGCATAGAAAACAGCAGCTGATCATCTGTCCAATAATCACATAAGATATGATTGCTAATCGGTACAAACCTAAAACTCACTATGGGCACCTCCAAAGTAGGCATCCCATTTTTCCCTGATGATGCCTCATTGCAAACAACAAATCCATGTTGAAATTGTACAAATATTCACATAAAGGCAGATAAAGCTGATCTGTGTGTCTGAGAATGAAAAGTTGAGTTGATACCAATTTGAATGGTTTAATATTTGTGATGGATTAGATTTTATAATATGATAAGATCCGGCTTTACTGGGATATAAGAAAATGCAGCAACACGCACCTTAATGACAGTATGCTAAAAATAATATTAGAGTATTCATTTGGTGAACAGTAGATTTTAAAACACACAGATACAAGTTAAAATCTTTCATTATGATGTTGCTGACATTTAGAGCACTGTCTGTGTGTGATTCTAACTGATTAGGGTCTCCTGAACCTCTGGGCGAGCCACATTAATGTGGGGTTTGTGATCAGTTGTGCGTTGGAGGGAAACAGACCTATGCATGAAGAAGTGTCATGAATTTTTCATGATAATAGACCAAATCTCCCCAGGACCCTGCTCTGCTCTTATATACAAACACATAAGTCTTAAGAGAGGAGAATAGTTTATACATTAAGTAGAAAACACAAGTTAAGCTGTTTAATCATTTACTGTGACTCAAGAGCAATTTCAAACTTGATTTTTGCTTTCACTTCTAATGGATGTACATAAATGTTCTTATTTTCTAGGTGTCATAATATCACTGTTTTCAGTTATATTAACATGACAGTGGGCAGTGGGCAGTGTGTGTGTGTGTGTGTGTGTGTGTGTGTGTGTGTGTGTGTGTGTGTGTGTGTGTGTGTGTGTGTGTGTGTGTGTGTGTGTGTGTGCGCCTCCTCTGTTTCTGGGATCATGACCAATATATTCTGGTACAAACTAGAATTATTTAAATACATTTTTAATATACACTTAGTGTTTACCTTGTCTAAAGATGGCCCGAGTAGTGCCTCAAAGCCAAGTTAACTGATTTTTTTCTTCCTCACAGATTAATCTGACAGGTATATTCTTTAGAATGGATTAGTGGTTTGGGCATGAAAACATCATAATTAAGTCGGGGGAAAGTCTACTGCCAATTTCACAGAGCCCAGTATCTCTAAATTTCCAAGTTTATCTGACAGTCCAAAACCACAAATTGTCCCATTTGAGAAGCTGGGGGAAAAAAGGCAATTAACTTTAAATGATTATGATAGTGCTCTATCTATTTCTCTCAATTTTCTGCAAATTAATGCAGCTCTGCAGGTTGTATTCACATTTTGTTCCTTACAGATTTTTCCTATTTGAGAGGACAATCTCACCATGTGGTCCATTTAGCTGATCTTCTGGATCTTTGATCATAGCACATGATCTTTATCAGCAGATGCAGTTGCCTAGTTTTCCTGGAATTGTAAAAAGAAAAAAATGTGTACAGTCTGATGGAGGAGATGAAAATGATACAATGAAAACAATCTTGCTGCAAACAACAATAAATAGTTGCTGTAGCTTTCAATTACATCATGTGACAGATCATATTTCATCATCTGAATTTGATTGTATGAAGTCCTGGTCATTGCTTATATGCTTCCACTGTCATGAAGCCTTTAGTGATGCATGTCTGAATGATGCTCCACAGGGTTTTGGACATGGCAAGCAGAGTAGCACTAGAACCTTGCATTACTTTCTCTTTTTCATGTATCCAGTGGTTTCCCCTTTGGTCGGGAGCCATTACTTCTATATTATTTGCTATAATAAGGCCTTTTATGTTTGTGTCGTCCAGGACTCAACGCTCTGTCCTTTGATCCGGCAACCAACAACGACCCTCTCCAGTTCAACGGTTCCAGTGGCCCTCTGGTGAATGAGTGTCCTCCTCTGGAAAACACAGCTGAGAATAACAAGAAGAGGAAGAGAGCCAGCCTGCTTCCAGGTACTGTCAACAACTAACTTGCACCAGCGCTGCAGGATTACTTTGTGGTCTCAAATCCTCAGTTTTTCCCTCATCTATGTCAAATTCTAAATGCAGGTGCAGCTGAGATTCCACGTCCCCTTCCTTTGCAAACATTGTATCAATAGTCGGGATGGGAATTGTTGGATAATCCTATCATTTGGTGGAAGGACGGTGAAAAAAAAACATAGCTTAGTTCAGTCTTTGTGGTTTTCGATTAGCTTGCCATGTCCTGAGGCTGTGGTTGTCTGGCCTGTTTGGAGGTCAGGCAGCTGCAGCAGGAGACTGCTCTACTGAGATTATGTGTCTGGCTGTCCGTTTTGTTGCTACCACCACCTGCCAATCAGCGCCTTCAGCTTTCCTCCACACATACATACATACATACATACGCTGGTCTGTAGCATAAAGAGGGACACGCTTACGCAAGGGTCTGCAAGTGTCTGTATACATTTGTGTTTTTGAGTTTAACAGTGTGCCATAATTCATTTTGAGTTAGCAAAGGTTTTACTAGCAATTTGTCAAATTAAAGAAAGACTTTCTAATTTAAGAATTTAAAAAAAGTACAGACTAATTAATTGCTTTGTATGTAAAAGAAAAAAGAGGGCCTTTAAAGACAGATAGGTTATTCCATGTTCTCTGCTTTCTCAGCGATGCAAATTAGACTGGATTAATACTCCACATTAACACAGCCCTAATCAGCGATTCATCTTCAATTCATCTTCTCATGGACAAGTTCACGTCTCGAGAAAGTTAATTTCATTTTAATTCACTGACCATGTCAAACGGTAATTGGATAATATATCATGGATTCTTGTCAAACAAATAACATCTGTCCAAATGTGTAATGTTTAATATTAAGACCATTTGTAAATGAGTTGTTTTTTTTAGAACTTAAAGCAGCCGTAGTAGCAGTGAACAGAGTCGCATTTGTATGAATGTAGATGGATAAAAGCCCAACGGAAACCCACAAGCATGAGGACATCATAACTACAGTCTCTCGTTTTCTTTTTCTAGTTAATTCACCAACATGGCGAAAAAGACTACTCACTGTTTCTGTCATTCCACACTGATGTATTTCTATCAGGCTATGAGAAGTGGGGTTGGAGCAGTTAAGGGGGAGAGAAAAAAGGGAGGCTTTTTCATCATGCTTCCATTAAAAATAGTTTATGATTCCATTTATACCGTGGGTTTTTTCTGAGACGGTTTTCATACCGTGAATTTCTCATACCGTTGCAACCCTAATGAGAAGTTTTCTCCCTCTAATATTAAATAATGCAGGAAGATGAAATGACTAATTGCTGATAAAATGCTAATTTGGTGCTTTTTAGATTTATTTGTTTTGTATTTGTTAATGTGACGTGCCCTTTGCCGACACTCTTTTTTTTGCTTTTCTCTTCTGATTGGGTTTTGCAGGTGCCTAGTGGAAGGTTGCCAGCTATTTGAGCTGCATCGGGGACGGATGTATTCTGCCCATAAATATCAGCTACATTTGTCATGCTCGTTCTCTCTGGGGGATATTCCCTCTCACCAGCATATCAGATGACAGCTGCAGTTCCTTTTTGTTAAATTTGTGTGTTGTTGTATTTGTTCACATACATTTTTAGCCGCCAACTCGTCTCGTCTCCCATGTTTGTCAGAGTCTCAGAACCAGGCTGTTTTACAATGTCATAATAATCTTAGAAATGTTTGTCTTCAACTAGTTTGCTCACCTTTTCCATGACAACCTGTTCACACTTGTATTTCTACGGAGACTAGTCAAATTCATATTGTTATGAGTCAATAACAGTGTTAACAACTTAGATGTTGTGACATTTGTTACCTTTGTGTGTGCTGTTAGTGCACACAGGTTACTCGGAGAAATAAGCTTATGAAGGAAGTCAGTCAAAGTCTACATGTTGTATTAAACTGCTAACTGCACCCTGGGGTTGCCATCTTGCTTTGGCATAGGTGCTGCACAAAAAAAAAAAATATTCTGATGTTGCTGACATCATCAAATTAATGAAAATTCCCAAAAAATAAAACCTGTCACGAAAATGCAGATCATTACTCTTACATCATCCAAATTTGTCTCATATGCCCCCTTTCCCCATGTCACTACATCAACGTATGACTCAGCGTATGATTGGTCAGCTGGTGTATAATATACTATATACACGTATATATAATACTATATAACTATAAGACTATATAATACCGCCTGCTACATCTTTCATTCACACATGCGGGCAGACTTGAGATGTATCCCTTGTGCAGTGGACGTTCAAACAGCAGCATACTTTCTGACCTCTCAGATTCTGAAAATTCTCCTATCAGAGTCTTTTTTGTGGTGTTGGACCGGGTCTGTGACCCTTGGACTTCATGTGAACTGGAAAGCTCAGAAGACTTGCCACTACTGCCGCAGGAGCAACTAGCAGAGATCAGGGAATATCATTGAAAATAAAATTTCAAGACATGACTTCAGACAGGTTTTGGTTACCTTTGGACAAGACATTTCTTCTTAAGTACAGGAGGCGACTGAGGGCTGTGAACCTCGAGCTACGTTTCTGCCTCTCGTCCATCCCTGACAGAATAGAGCAGTTGTGTATATCTTCCCAGACTCAGGTTTACCACTGATAGCGTGTGTCAGAGGGACACAAACTGTTCGTTTTTTTAAAAAAAAGACATTTTAGACTAGGGTGACTCGAGATTTTGCATACTTTGAAAGGGTGCCATGACACAAAAAGGTTTGAGAAACACTGAGCTAAATAATGAAGGTCTTAACAAACTGAACAACTTCTGTCTCCAGTCACTGTCTGATCCTCCAGTTCTCTGTTGCAGCACAGACTCATTAGCAGCCATTTTGAGTCTTGTTAAGGACCCTAATGGATAGATTTTTCTCATTAGAATTGCCGTGGCGCCTGATAATTCATCACGCATTATGTGCAAGCATCCACATCGACACCTTTTTCTTTATCATTACACAGCTGTGTCTTATTTCAATAATGGATCAAGACTTCGAGAAGGCAGCAAACAGAACTGCTTGTTTGATGCGACCCATGAGGTATCATAGTCATTCCAGACTTTGCCACCTTGGTGATAGATTATTTACTAATGATCTCTAAACCATCACACCGACACCAAACAGCAAACATCCAGACACAATTAGGAGGCCCTCATCTCCCATAAACAGTTAGAATACATTGAATTGATATTCTGTAATGGTTGTTTTTCTTTCTATGCGTTCGGCCCTGTGATGAACTGGCGACTTAACGAGGGTGCACCCTGTCTCTCACCTGATGTCAGCTGGGATAGGCTCCAGCGCCCCCCCACGACCCTGCACAGGATAAGCTGCTACAGAAAATAGATAAATGGATGGATGATGTTCTTTTCACACTGCCACAAAGTAGATGCTGCTCATAAGAGTTCTCTCACTGCACACTTATTTTTATCTAGTTGAGAATGAAACGGCTCCAGACAAATGAAGTTCATTGGAAATCATGTCCACCTCAGAGGAAAAGACCAGTTTGTTGTCTCTATTTAACCAAGCCATGTAAAAAAAAAAAAAAAAAAATGCAAGTTGTTGTTTAGTAGCACCCACACAAGCTGGAATTCATTACTATGGTGCAAAGTTGAGATTGAAGAATTTAAAAGTGTTGTAAAAAGAAAACTTGCAATGTAAAAATAGACATTAAAGCACGAAATGGGTTTACAGGGAGCTGTAAAACATTTTAAGAGGGCTTTGTACAAACGTCTTTATATTTATTGGATCAATTTGAATGCGTTCTTTCTTTTTATTCAGCAAAAATGCAAACGGTTTATTTGTTGTTTACATTCAAGGTTTCTCATCAAAACATATTGTGTGTATCGTTGAGGTATTTTCAATCCAGAATTGTTCAACTCTATATTTTCTTGCTACCTGTCCTCTTCCCTGCCTTTGTTGGTATATTACAGTATTTATTGGCATGTTAGTCCCACCTGTCAGTGAATCTCTTGGTTTTTGTGTGCATGCACAAGAAAAAACAAAACACTGAGAGAAAAACAGCTCCACATTGCTGCCAGAGGTCAAAATCTCCACAGGGAACCCGTACGGCTGACAGTGAATATAGCAGGGGGTTCCACAGCTGGTGAATAGCAAAGGTCCTGTCAACTTTGGTAATGAGGTGTGTTTTCACTCAGTGCACACAGTGCTGTTCTTGCAGCACTCCTTAACTAGCACGCTGCACGCTTTGCAGGATACTTTAGGTCAATAAGTGAGCAAACATTAACCAAACGCACCAATGGATGCATTGCTGCTTTGACAGTCATGTTAGACCATCGTAACAGGAGAGACTTTTGGTCACTTTACTCAAAACATACTGTACCAGTCATAAGTTTGGACAAAGTTGGGTCCAAACTTATGACCTTTCCTGTGTGTGACATGAGGAAACGTTTTGCCACATTTATACCAACCAGTGAAGTTCAGGCCATCACTCTTTACAGTGGTCGTTCTCACATTTCCGTTGGCACATTTGCAAATAGCACCAATAGAACCACTCCATTTCCTCCTATTTTTAGTTAGCTCTCTGTTAAGGTTCTAAGCCAGCTGTGCCAATACTAATTGGTGGAGTTAAAACACTGCAGTCTTCTAATTGGTGAGAGAGCATCATCACTTCTGCAGCACAGAGAAACCAGAGTTATCTGCACTCTGGTGCATGCTTCTTTCCAAGGTCTCCTGTTTTATTTGTGGGTTTTTTTATTTATTTTTTTTTAGCAAATTCTTGTCTCACTGCCTGGAGACATTTCTCTAGGGAAACTTGTCGTCTTGTTGTATTAACAGCCATCTCACGGTCCCCATAATGTTATTTTATTTCTTTGCAATTTGTGTTGTATTAGATATGATGTCACGCTATTTTTGTGGCTGATACAGCTATTGCCATCCAATAATAACCCTACCTATAATTAGGCGTACTTGCTGCAGTCTAAAAGAGAAATTGATCTAGGATTTAGGTACATGTAGGTATGCATTGGGTACAAATTGAAAATGTGCTGTCCCAAAAGTCTCTGGGGAAAACACAGCTACAGACATTCTTGAGACTCCATCAAAAACAAGCTTTTTTCCCCTTTCTGCAGTTTACTATATAGACAGCTTGTACTCAAAACTGACAATGTTTCTCCTGCAGTAAAAGTTCATGAAAACAGCTCTTTGAAGGAGACTGCATGGCCTCTGGCTGAATGGGCTTCAGATGTCCTTGTAACAAGGTTGTTTAACTGAAAAGATATTGAGTAGTGATTAGAATTTAGCCATACTTTCAAACCTAAGGCCATGTGTATGGATTCATTCAAAGCACTTCCAATGCCAGGATTAAAGAAATACCATCACTTATGTTTTTCTGTGCATGGAAATCAGTTAGATTTTACCACAAAGGCCACTTTGCAGATTTCAGTTTCAGCCAATAATTGTTCCCTCACTGATCCAATCTCCCGTGCATTGACCTTTAGTGGGAGCTAAGAGAGAGGTGTTGAATAAAATGCTATTGATTCTTCAGGAGAAAGGTTAATGTCATTGAGCAAGGGAAAATACAGATACATGTTGTGTAGGAAGGGGGAGGAAATGTCTTTTAACCAGATGGACTATGATGCCATGATATGTTTGTTTGTTTTTTTCCACCGGTACACATTATTACACACCCTGTGTTTTCACACTGAGCTCCTAAAGATAAATGGTTTTCAGTCTGACTCACTGTTTCTTTTTGGAGCGCATAAACCCCACAATTAAACTGCACTTCAGTAAAATAAATTTGGATTCTTTTTGGACAAAGTTTTGTGTAATAGACTATTAAATGCATCACTAATTTTTATATTTAATAGTTTTTTGTTTTTTTAAGTAATCTCATTGACCCTACGACTGTTGGAAATAAGTAAATACTGTAATGGGCTATTCAAGCTGTCTAGGTGACAGTCGCTTTAGACATATGGCTGTCTTTGTCCCAGAGAGGTGTGTGTGTATACAGTGTGTTCTGTTTACCGTTCTCAGGGAGATCTACAGCTGGATGTCAGTCAGAGACCACTCAGATGATTTAGATTGATGCTGATGGATGGGAGACACGGGTTGACAGACTGAAGTTAAAAATGAACTCGCTGGCTCACAAACGGGATGTACGTCGGCATGGTGGGAAGTTGAAAGGTTAATGGCTTGGTGATGGCGGTGCATGCTTCTGCTTCAGCGGAACTGTGCGTCTGCGCGCTAAATAACTCCAAAAGAGAATAGTGATTGAAATGCATGACAAGCTGCAAAGGGGCCTGCCTCGCCTTATTCATCTGGGATTCCTCTGCTTCACTCAGAACATAACAGGGCACTTGTCTCTACTGCTGCTCTGGGAGAGGTAAAAAAAAAAAAAAAAATCATGTGCATCAGTGTGAAAAATGTGTTTGCAGTGGTGAAAGATGAAAAAAAGTGCTATACACAAGGGCCGCATCTGGCCTAACAATTACTTTCATTATCAATTATCTATAAATTAATTCTTCTATAATGAAAAGCACCCAAGGTCTTCAAACTGGGTTTTTCGACTGGTTATTAGAAACATGCAAATTATTAATGTTGCTATCAGTGAAGAATGGGAAAACCAGCAAATTAAAGAGGCCCTAAAGCATTTTGGCACTTTTGCTTCAAAAAGTGATCAGTTACCAAATAAGTTGCAGATTCATTTTCTGTTGACTTATAATTTCCGCCCTCATATAGGAGGTCAAATGTGTTATTTGGAGTGTTATAATTCTGTGACATTCTCTTACTTATAGCAGGTTGTCTTTGGTCCAGGTCAAAGTGAAGATCCAAATCCATTCTACTGATGATTACCAAATAGCAAAATGAATTCATTCTTCATCCCATGTCCCTTGTCCCATTTTTCACCTCACATCATTTTTGATTGTGCTCTCTTGCTGGTCGGGGATTTAGTGCCACTTCAGCCCATCCTGCAAAGTCCACATGTGAGATCTAAATAATTCACAGTGCCAGAAGGCACTCTGCTCTGCTCTGTCTGTAGGCTCACGCTAAAGCTAATGGTAAAGCCTCAGGCAATGCTCAAGCTCTGAAAAGATTCTGATATAAGAACAAACAAAAATCTTCACGAGTTTTAGTTTTCTACCTGATCGAAGCAAGCAGGGCTAAGTAATTTTGCACATGGTCTCCATCCCATTGTTACCTATACAGAGTTAGTGGTGTAGGGAAGATCAACAATTAGCCTTTAGATACGTTCTTTTTTCCATCCTGTAGCCTTAGGGACATAGCTGCCCAAGGAAACCTCAAGACAAATGAGATGTATTCCAGCAGTGTGATATTAATATTCCCAGATCCATTTTTGGTTATTGTCTTTACAACTTTGCTAAATGGATTTCTAATTGCGATATGAATGGATTTGTAATCAGGATATAACTTGCTAGCCACAATTTTAGAATTTGTCAGTGTTGTATCAGCAGCCCCTAAACAAAAATTATTTTTTATTTTCATGTTGTTTTTTTATTTCATTGAATTAGTAAATGTTTAAAGAATCATGTAGTCTGTTTGCTTTGCATGAATACTTCACTAAATATACTATATGTGTTTATACTTCATATTATTCAGGTTATCAAATGCTTGTTTTCTTATTTTATAATTTATAATTATATGTTTTGGAGTTTTTAAGTAGAAAGTTTTGACTTGCAACTAGAAATGTATGTGTTCCAACCTGCCGGCCAGCTAGGACCTCCCTGTGTGTAGTTTGCATGGTCTCCCCATGCCTGCATTGATTTCCTCCAGATGCACTGGCTTCCTCCCACAGTCAACATTCCACAGATACACAAGTTAGGTTGATTGGTGACTCTAAATTGCCCATAGTTGTGAATGTGAGTTTGAATTGTTTTTTGTTCGTTTTTTTGTCTCTAAATGTCATCCCTGTGATGCACTGGTGACCTCTTACCAACAACTGGGATAGGTTTGAGCCCCCGCGGCCAGGCTGAGTGTGATCATAATTTAGATAATGGATGGAATCATGGTAGAATCTCTCTGTATATTTTTTTTATTATGAATGTGAACATTCCCTTTTCTGAATTAATTTTGTTGAATAGGGAGGCTTTTGAAAACACATGCAGGAAAGTACACTTCCAAATTGAAGATTCTTTGATCACTTATCTACACATGATTAAAGAATGGCTCGAATCTACACAGCAGTTCCTCTGTGCCCTCACCACCCCCTCGCCCTCCACATTTTAGCTGAAATACATTCCTCTCCTTGAGGACATGTTCTCTAACGGAGAAGGCTGGCACAAGGCTTAAGGGCTCTGAGGGTTCAATTAAGAATGTAGAGGCTGGTGAGATGTGTAATCTACACTGTTTTAATAATGCTACCAGCGACCGTCAGATTTCTTCATTTATCAGACAACCCCAAAAACACCCAGGAATAACCACGGTCTCAGATCAGATTACCCAATGAATTATTTATGTTTTATAGGAGGGTGAGTTTTGTTTTATGCTATAAATTAAGCAAAATTGCTTTTCAAGTCTAGTGTGGATTGAAGTCCTTTAAGTGTTGCATCTAAATTATAATGCTTCTTCCCTCTATGATTGGAGATGGACATGTTGATAAAGCATGACACCATATTATACAGGTTGGGACATGTTCAGCTGTGATGTGAACATAGACCTTGAGTAGATTTTCTTTTATACATAAGATTATAAGGGCAAGGACTAAACCATGGAAAATACTTCTAAGATTATTATTATTATTCATTTTCAAATTTTTCTTTTCATCTTTGCAGCCTCACATTAGGTACATCAATGAGAAGCTGAAGGAATCTCCCTGTTTTTAGTCGGCGCCATGCTCACAGCAGCATGTTCATCAAACCTACAGCTCTTCTCTGCTTTCAGTGCCTCTTCCTCTTTCCCTCCACTCTTATCCTTCTGCCGTCATTCTCAGCCCCCAACTGGGTTAAGTGATCCATACCAGCTGCCTCTCATTGCCTCACATTACGACTCTCAACCAAAGAGCTAAACGTCTCTTCTGTTGTTCATCATCCTGACACATTTTTCCAACACCTTCCTGTCACGACATCTGAGAGTTCACCACAACTAGTAGAGCAGAACATATCAGGTAACCCATTTTAAACCATTCTGATTCTTATGAGGAGACATGGAGACATGGTTGTATCTCATTGAAACACTAGTTTGTGTACTTTTGCTTATTGTTTTCTTGTTTTGTCTTTAAAATGTATGTGAAATAAGTTAGTTTTCATTTACAAGAGCCCATAATAAACCTTGATAATCTGTATTTTATCCAACTATGAGTCCAAAACCATAAAAATATGATTAGATTTCACTGTCCTATATGCCAAAGAAAATCATCAATCCTTTAGATTTGGATACATTGGACAAGTTGACCAAAAAAAAAAAAAAAAGGCCCCATTACACTTGTAATCAGAAGATTCACATTAAGATTTAAGACACCGTCAAATACACTTGCAGTGTCCACATGTGTGTATTTCTGTCAGCCAGATCACAAATCCGATAACCAACCCTCTTGGTTTTCTCAGGCCTCATAAAAATGAAGGTCAACCCTACTCCTATAGTCCAGACCGGTGATGGTGGTAATGCATCTGAAGCTGTTTGATAAAATCAGCAGACAAAGAGTCATCTCTGCACATTAGCAGTTTGATTTCAACAATGACACCTAATAACCATAAAATGACAGACTGATGAGAATCTACTGTTTATATCGTGAATAGGGGGAAACTCAATTCTGATAATGGACACCCAATAAGTATCCCAGTCAAATTGTTCTGTTCTAAATACACTGGCTGGAGACACCTTACCATTAAAATAAATTACATGAAAAAAGTCTGAATAACACAGAGTGTGGCGCTTCAGTACCTCATCCTCACCACAGGATGGCGACTGTAATTCACATGCTGGAAGCAGCCTACACTGCCATTCTGAACTTATTGATCACGTAAGTGGCCATCTGACCTCACGTCCCATTTGCTATTTCACTTACTTTGCTTACTTCAGACACACATGTTCACTTATTTTTTTGTAAAAATCCTGACATTGATTTGGATCACTGGATAGCTAAATTCTCTTGACTTGGAATCTTGCTAGCATAACATTGACTTTCAGGCTTGTAGCTGAGCCAAAAGTTTCTGTGGGCTGATTCCAGTTGTATCTAAGGTTCATCCTGTTCAGTGGAGTAGTGAACAACAGTTCTATGGCTTCTGAAAAACTTTCAATTTTGATTGCAAAACATATGAAAATATAAATGAATGAATGGTCTTATTTTTTTTTCAGCGGTAAGTGTTTGTGATAATGCCCTTCCAGGTATCCATAACAAGGAATTAAAGGATGAAATGCCTCTCAAATCTACACAAACCATTCAGTGAAGCGGAGCAGGCATCAGACAAATGCTGCAACAGCTCAGTCATGTGCTTTCTGTTTAATCTTATGTGTTGAAATAGGAGACATTTGGTGATTAATTAGCTGTCGACAGGCAGAATTTAGCTGCCATTGTCAAAGGGCCAGAGCAGGGGTGGGAGATGCTCTTGGGGGCCGTTTACTCAACAACTGTTTCACTCAAAAACGGAAACCTTTTGTTGCGTTTTGGCCGCGTTTTCAGGGACAGGAACCGCAAACTTTTAAAAACGGGTTCCAGAGTGGAGACTTTTGCAAAATGAAAATAAACCAAAACATTGCCATGTAAACGGGGCCTAAATGGCTTGTGCCTCAGATCACTCCCTGACATGTTTGGAGTTTGGAGACCTGAGGTAGAAGGTCTGTGTAATGGAAGTTCAAATGGAATCTAACAGATAAACTGAGTAATCGTCTCAGCTCTCCCATGAGTTTTCCTCAGAGCTCTTTGATAGAAAAAACCCCACTGATGTCTGGTTCTCTGCCACCTTTCTCATTGGACATCAGGAGGCAATGTTTAGGTATATTCATAGGGCGCCTCCCAGCCTTAAATCAGCCTCTATACAACAGAGGGAGTGTTTCTTAACTTGAATGCTTCTCATTACAAGAGTAGTCTATTATAAAGCCACAAGAGGTCATACAACATAAAACAGACAGGATGCAGAAAGTGTAATTACATTTTGCAGACACTACAAACTATAATTATTTAGTATCTTTGAGCAAAGACTCTGCCACGGGAAAGTTGCACCGTCTCTCACCATGTGCAAACATGTAAGCAAGCAAGCAAAACCTAATTTATACACCAGGAAAGAAGTATGGTCACAAACTGTAGATAAGGCAAACTGCAGGAGCATTGGCATGATGCCCAGTCATCTGTTCTTTTAAGTTATATTCGTGTTTTAATGGCTATAATCAGTTTGATTATTATCAGCTGCTCACTGAAGGATCCCTCCTTCAGTGTCCTCTTCTGTTTCATATTAGAAATTAAGCTCCATTTTATGACTTAAAGCAGTCAAATGTGGCAGCGTGTTAATCATTAACTGCTACCAGTGATTATTTTCTCGATTGTTTCACAATTTATGAAATGTCTCTTTAAATGTCTTGCTTTGTCAGACAAACCATCCAAATCCCAAATTATTTTGAGTTCCAGTTCAGTAGACTGTAGAAAACGTGGGAATAATTTCACATTTAAGAAGATAGAACTTGGAAAATGTTAGCATTTTTGATCAAAAGTGTTTAAAGGATATT
This sequence comes from Chaunax sp. Z400, assembly GCA_037577475.1. Lineage (NCBI taxonomy): Eukaryota > Metazoa > Chordata > Actinopteri > Lophiiformes > Chaunacidae > Chaunax > Chaunax sp. Z400. The sequence continues at coordinate 17,706,736 of CM075189.1, forward strand.
TAATATTGTTGTCAGTTAATTTTCTGTTTGACAAATTAAGCATATTGTTCATATACGTGCTATATATGCACCATTAGTTGTTTATGCAAAAGTCATGTTCACTGATCATTTCTGCAATATTTATGCAAAGCTTGTCACTATTTTCTTATTTTCTCTCATTATCCATTTATTTCAATTCCTTACCACAGTGACAAGACTTTATTCATAGACACACCTTTTCTTATTCAAGCTGTGTTCTGAAACACAACAGTCTCACTGCTCTCTTGCAGCTACGAGGACAAAGTCAAAATTACATCATACAGGTGCCTTTTGTCTGTGACTTGAAAAGCCGTGTGGATCAAAAGAAAGCCTCTCTGCATGTCTATCTTTCTCCCAGAGTCTATGATTTGCAAAAAGGACAGATATACTTTGTGCTTTCACAATAATTACATGCTAAGCAAACTGCTTTAGTCTTTCTTTTATCCGTCCTTTTCTCCTAGTTGTTGTCTAAGAGAGGATATTGTCCAATATATTTGCTAATTAAATTGATCAAATTGATAAAGACATAGAAATTGTTGCTGATCCGATGACAGTTTCACAGACTGTATTGTGAGCACAAGTCTTTGACTTTGTAAGTGTCAGTTCTTATATATTGTTGAGGCCGCAGGGTATTCTAGCATGATGATGCTTATATCAGCACAGCGGTGGCTTTAACAGCTTTTTGACGTTCCCTGCTTGGTTTGACTTCCCCTCAGGTGTTTGTGTTGTATAAGAAGAGCTAATGGGTTTAATCTAAAGTCAACACACCAGATGATTAGGGTTGTTAGACTCCAAAGTTTGCTGTAACAGCATTGACCGGAGTCTGTATGAGCCATTTGTCAAAGCCACTGGAAGAAAATGTTAGTTTTTTATGGCAACTTTACTCTCCCTCTCTTTCACTTATGTCTGTCTATCCAGCCCAACATCTTACATCAGCTCTACCCTCTTTCTTGCTAGATTTTATGTACTTATTTTACTTGCACCTTTGCTGTGGGGTTTAGGGTAACTGGACCTTATGATGGGAAAATATTGCAACAAGTTTTCCTGCATTGTCTTGTGTTTCATACATTAATGACGAGTTAGGCATTTGTCTCTCTGTAGCCGAGCTGACACAATTACTTAAGTGAACTGACATACAAGTAACTTGCAGAAATTCACTGTTTTGCCGCCTCATTTGCTTTCTGTCATAGTAATTAAACTGTCCTTTGGTTTTTAAGTGTTTCCTAGATCAAGCATTTTGTGCTAAAAATTTTTTTTAAAACTTGCATTACAGGAAATTGTAACGCCAGTTATAGACACTATGCGTCTGCTCTGTTGACTGTTCCTTAGCAGTTGCCCAAAAAGCAGGCTTTGATTTTTTTCCCCGCTTTTTTTTCACCCGCGACTTCTCTGTCATGAGCACATTTATTATGTGTGCCGCCGACAGACAGAAGTTGTTAAAAGCAGCTGCAGTCAAAAGCTAACTCAAAAGAACAAATTCAACCCAAAATGTTTTCAAATTGGGGAGACGGCAGGAGGTCTGACAGCTCCTCACCCTTTGAGCGCAGGACGAGATAAACTATCATATGACAGACTGTTTCTACCATGTCATTGTTAACAAAGAGCTGCTTGACATGTTGGTAACATGTCACAATAGCCGCAGACGCTGCTGTGTTACAAGTCAGCTATCTTTTGCTCGCGGAACACTGGCACGCCATCTTTAATCACACGCTGTGTTCATTGTAAATAAACAAAGGCTGCTTCGAGAAGGTCGTTTGTTGCGGTGCAATTGTGCGATCGCTGTGTTAAAAGAGCTTCTGCGCCGAGTTTCTGTTTCTCCCCAGAGCTTGTGCGAACGTCAGTCGTTGTGAAAAGGAGAAAATCATCTCTTAAGCCGTAATGACTTTGAGGTGCATGTCTTATGACGATGCATTGTTTTCCGTTATTCTCAGTTACCTTTATTTTTTAATATCTGTTGTCAGATTTTGTGTTTACTCTAAACACACATCCATATGGGACCAAGTGTATAATGGGGGAAAAAAAAGGTAGGTCTCTAGAAAATATTATATGACGGATTATAGTCTCAAGTGTGATGTCTTTCTTCGAGGCTTGCTCTTTTTTAAACCCTGCCGTACCACCTGCCCTTCTTGTCGCCACATTACACAGGCAGTTGTTTCTGTGACAGCAGATTCAAAGAAAGCTGCCTGGACGAGGAGGCGTGGCTGGATAAGAGCTTTGGCAACTTCACTGAGCTGTTGACATTTACTCGCAGCAACTCCCCTGGTTCTAATTGGATACCGCTGATAAGACTCCCATGTTATAATTGGCAGTCGTTGATAAGATGCTGTCAGCTGCTGCAGCAGTCAGCAGCACTGTAAGAAGACAACAGCTCAAGAGTTGGTGGGCGGACAAGGCTAAATCCAGAGCGTGAACCTTGTTTTTCATAGATACAATGAAAACTGCTTTAAGATGGTAAAAACAAATTTCAGTTATTGAATCGTGGCCTTGTCACAAACATTCTCATATTACTAAACAGATACCTTAAAGTCTGACTATGAAACATTTTGGGGCGAGAAGTAGATAATGTAAATTTGATTAGCGCTAACGAACAGTTTGATCTGACTTTTGGAAGCAGCAGAGATGGAGCATTTCACACTCTCTCTCGATCCAACTGATCATATCTACTCTTTGTGTCAGTCTGGATAGTCATACAAAAAAAAAAATCATAGAAATTTCCATCTGTAGTTCAAACAACAGCCTGAAATAACTTTAAAAACAAAAATCGCCCCCCATCGGTACTGGTTATGTTGAAAAGAACGATCATGACCAGGGAAACATGGTGATCATAGCTCATATATGCCATTATAAGGTGAATACTATAATTACCCATTCATCTATGAACTGCCTATAGCATCTTATATCCAAGCTGTGGGGGCATTGTCCTAGTCATGTCTCAGAAATAATTTTTTTCTACATTATTCCAATTCAGTACTCAGTAACGCACAGCTGACTCTGCTAAATCTAAGCTACTTTTATATTTGAGAGCATGAGGTCATGTAGCAGGCCATGCACATAGATTTAGCAGATGTTTGTGCTGGCAGAATTAGCCTGAAGTCTCTTGGGCTGGAGCTGGAATTGCTGATAAAGACACTTTTTTTTCCTGCTATTGTGTCCTTAGCCTGGATCTCTGTGCAATTAATGTGCTTGGAGTCCCCACTTCTCTCTCCACCCTAACTTCCTGTCTGTCCTCCTTGAACTGCAGCCCATTGTTTCTTAATGCTTGTATCATGCTAAAGAGCATACATGCATAATTTTTCATTGATCTTGAGGAAGCAATTATGCTTATGTTTTTAGTTAAGGACATGTACAAGAAGACATTTCCTTCACTGACCCTCATCATTTGATGTTAAGATAAACAACTTCTGTAGATTTTCATGTAATAGTCTGTTTCTAGCTTTACATATTACTAAGAACATTTTTAAATCAACTAAACCTTTAAGTTTCAACATATATGATTTAATAAACAGTCTGTTGGTGTGTTCTCTCACAGCCATTAGCCAAGTCTTAATGCTCTTTTTCGTCATACATGCTGAGGTTTCATATTATGGAAGAACAAGTGAACAATAAAAGATGTGAAGTGAGGCAGTATTTTGCTTTTTTTATTTTTATGAATCTAAATCCACTCAACTAAATTCATTCCTTGAAGAAATTCTCTTTTAAGTGACTTGTGTTGTAAGAAATATTGTATGCTTTCAAATTAAAAGATCTAAAACTTTTTTTTAAATGATTTCAACAGTACGGTTTGCACTGGACATTATGTGTAAAAAATATGTCTGCTATAAGCTTGTTTTTTTTTGTTTTGTTTTTTGCTTTAGGACTTCTCTAGCTGTTGATTAACCATGACCATCAAAGATGTTTTCTCTCCAAGCAAAGTATAATATAACACGCAACGGTATGAGGACTTGCAGCACTGTTATTCTTTTTACCACAACAAAGAATGACAGTCCCACAGCCTTTTTTTCTTTTTTTTTCCTGAGGTCCCGGTTTCTTGTTCTGACAGTTTAAACTTCAAAGAAAAGAAAAAAGCAGATTTAACGAAGCTCTCCAGCTTGTTTTTCCTCCGAGGATGTCAAGCTGTCTTTTTAGCATCAGTAGACATACTCAATTTGTGTCTTTTGTGCTAAACAAGGGTTTGACTGTGTAATGATTACTTGTTAAGCAGAAAGCTCCCGCAGGGATGCATACTGGACACAGGCTGTTTGGATACTATAGAGTCCTGAACATGGTGAGTATAGGTCTATATAGTGTATAGATCTGGTTGTCTCTGAGGTAGATCTCAGGGTCAACGATTGTTTTAAATCTAAAACAATGGGTGTCGCAGTGGTGTAGTGGGTTGCACAGCAAAAAGGTCCCTGGTTCAAATCTAGGAGGACCTGGGACCTGTCTGTATGGAGTATGCATGTTCTCCCTGTGTCAGCCTGGGCTTCCCCTGGGCACCCCGCCTTCCTCCCACAGTCCAAAAGCTTGTAATATAAGTGAATTGGTGACTCTAAATTTCCAGTAGGTGTGGATGGTTGCTTGTCTTTCTATGTCTTGGCCCAGTGATGAACTGGCGACCTGTCCAGGGTGTACCATGCCTCCCGCCCAAGCGGTGACAGAAAATCGATGGATGGAATATTCACTTCTCACATCATCTCAGGAGGCCTTGTCTATATAAGGCATTGGGTTGGATTCTGTGTCATTATCTTTGCCTTAACCTTCAGTCTTCTGGTGGAGATGTCCCTCTTGCTGCCAGATATGTTCATAGATTTCTATAGATTAAAAAGATATGTTTGAACTATAAAGATATCTTCCTTCCTTCCCTTTTTTTTTCTCCCCCCCTTCCGTGTCCTCTGGGCAGTTATGTACTGACAGCACTGAGGAAGAAATTAACAAGGCCCTCAGAACATCACACTTGCACACTGGTGAGATTTCTTACTGTGAATCTTCTGGGGAGAAGCTGTGGATTTGTCTATGACACCACATTTCTTCGAAGTCTTCCCTTAACTCTCATTGGAGGGTTTGCCTTAAAACCAGGGGAATTGCCTTCAAGCTGCTGAGTAAACAAAACGTTTTGGGTCATTTCTCGTGAATGTAATGAAAACAAATTAAGACTTTTTTTTGAGAGAGAGAGAGAGATGGTAAGGTACACAGTTATAAAATTATGAAAGGGCATCGAAAAGCAAACACAAGAAAAAAGGGGTGTTTGTACATTGAAATGATGTTTTCCATTGTTTTGGCTCCCCAACTAGTTACAACTAGTTTCCTTTCCCACTTGTATCCAGTATACGCAAACAGATATACTCAAACAGAAACACATACAAACACTCCTAAAGAAATAATGATGATAATAAGGAGCCTGATAAGCAGATGGCACCTTGCACGGTAGCCTCCTCCACCTCTGTGTGTCATAAACCACTGTACAAGTACAGTCACTTTGTCATCTGATTAGAAGCTACGTGCACTGGTGCAGCTAAGGCCGGGCACACCGCATCCTGCTTCACATTAAACACCACCATAGAGAGGGCAGTTGAGTGTCGGGCCAGGGCTGTAACCATGCCAATGCAGGCCGAGGGGACCCAGTCCCCCACATGACCACAAGAACTAGAGAGACAAGGTGGTTTGTGTTTAAAGCCATACTTTCCAGTCCAGAAAAAGCATCCCCCAGGGGGGCAGCCTCAGAACCTCAGTTAGGCCCCGCCCCCTGCCTTTCATCTACTGAGAAAGAAAGCATTAGGCAGGGATAGCGGTTGAGCTGCACCCCCTGGCTGCAGATGTTGAGGAGGAAGTGGAGATGAAAACAAATTTTAAAAAGTTGAGGTGAATCAATCCCTGCTCCAAGAAGCAGATGAGACCCCCCCTCCCCTCTGGTTATCCTTTGAGAGACAAAGTAGTTTGAGGACAAGTTGCAAATCCTTCCCAGCACCCTCCCCTTCTCCCAAAGTGGCAGCATGCCACTGGGGTTAAAGAGAGCATCAGCTATTTCCAATCCAACAGTCTCTCCGTCTCCCCACAAGCAGAGGGAGATCAGAGGCAGAGGTGACCTGACTATCCAGCTCGTGGATGTGTCTTACCTGTGTTGAGGTGCCGCCTTGTGTCTATCAGACTAGTCTGTGTGACCCTTTCGCTGGCCTCTACGTCTGCAGGGCCAGGGAGGTTTCGGGCAGTGTCTTGTGCCCGACCACACATTGGCAGCTGATGGAGTCCATCTGTCGCACCAGCGCAGGAGTTTGCACATGCTGTACATAGTTGAGTTGTAGCATGGTGTGGTGTTGGTTATGGGGTCCTGTCACTGCTTCATACAATAGAGAACTGTAGGTTACATTGGAACCACTCTTCTTTGAGTGTAGAGACTATCTCTCCACTTCGAGGTTGCTCAGAGTCAAGTTTCGATCTAAACAAATCAGAGTGAAGACGCACCGGTGTGCGCAAGCACAGCTGGTGTGTCTTACAAAATTATCCACATCGTAGGTTAACTGGGGACTATTTCCATACATTTGGAATATGCAACTGGGTTGAGACATAGTCTCTCTCTCAGTGTTTACATTTTCTAATCAATTTCATGTTTTAATAATGATATTTTTATTGAAACTGTTTTTTATAATGAAGATCAAACAGGAAAAAAGCAGAAGTACATTCAAATCCAATATATTATCATCAGTCTCATGTCACCGCTTTAAATTGTCTTGGAGAAGAGTTACCTCTTGCACGCTTGACATCACATGCTGGATCAATTATTAACATTGCACAGGTCTTGCATTTCCCATCTGATTTAACTGACTATAATAAACTGTTGTACAGTTTGGGTCTGACCAAATGTTTTTGTCTGGCTTTGCTTTTATTTTCTTTGTCCAATTAACCATCTGATCCATCCTCAGCTGGCAAGCAAAGCTTTCAGAATTTTTTTTTTTTTAACATCTACCACTGCTTTCTGTTGGTTTGGCTTCATATTTTTGGCTATTTGACAATTTCAGATAAATTATCAGGGACTGAGCCAACCAAGAAAGCCCCAAGATGACATGTTAGTGGCAGTAATGGCAGTAGTATTTGTTAGATAATGGTATTAGATCTACCAAGAAAGAGATATGACAGGAGGCAGTCCACTACAAAAGTGCCAGTGTTTCACGTGGCATGTCTTATGTGCATTTATTTAAAGAGTATCCATCATCTGCTAACTAAATTGAAAACAAGACCAATGCATCACAGAATCCTGTTATTCCTCAAGGAAACCCTGCTGAGAATATTAGTCAAGCAGAAATCAACTCACAGCAGCTTACATGCAATGTCTCAGCAAATATATTTTTATTTGCTGATTTTTGCATAAAAGTAAGTTTTATATAAAAAAAACTGGAAACATCACGCTGTTCACTCTTCTTCACTCATTTATTACATTTGAATGAATGTCATATACATAGAAAACATAAGGAACCACAAATCTTTCTAGCAAAAGGTACATCATGGACAGTTTTTAAACTAAAACAGTCATTATACTTCATTTGTATATGAACAGTGCTATAAGGAGTATACAAAAATAATAAATATAACAAAGGAATTGTTAACATCTACCCTTCAAAACGTGATAAACTCAAGTATTTTTCATGCAAAAAGTATCAACTGAGCAGTCAAGAAAGAAAATAATTCCTTTAAGATTAATTGATAATAAAAGTGATTTATTAACTTTTGTAATCATGTGTTCATAATTTTGTGCTCTACATTTGCCCAATTTCCTCTTTGCTCTTGTTCCCTTTCTGTGTTTTTTCTTTCCTGTGTTGAAGCTAATTTTGGACTCATCTATGTTAATAATTAAGGTAATTGGATGCTTTATTGATTCTAGGTTGATTATACAGTAAATCTACACTGGTGTAAACATAATCTGGTTGAAGAAGCTTTTAGTGTGCATCACATAAAGTATTGGCTCAGCTCCTGCAAGATTCAAAGCCATGATTCATCTGTTCGTTTTTACGTAGCTCACTTTACTGTATCAAATTGACAATTACCTCACCGCTCCATAGATATTTGTTCTGGGAATTGAGTCTGTTTCTTTACGTCTGAGCTACAGTATGTATTATTACTTATAAATCAGTATATATTTTTGCGACAGATACAAAAAAAAAAACAACAGCAATGGAATGAATTGAAGTCATATTAATGAAATAACAAGTGGAATCATAATACCTTTACATCACATCAGCTGAACATCTTCTATAGCTTTTGTAAACTACAGAGGTCCTCTAGCATAAGTTAGCTAACACACATCGGATGCTGTCCTCTAAGCATCCATAAAAACTGTTTACAATCAAACAGCACAGGAATAAACAGTGCTTACATTGTGCAAGAAAAACAAACTAATACTTGTCAAAGGCATATAAGGCAACATCTCCATCTATATACAGGCAGTAGCAAACATTATTGGAGGCTACTACACACTGCCATTAAACAAACAAGAATGAACAAGGCGGATGAGATTAGCATGTTAGCATTATCAACCGATTTAAACTAAGAACTTAAATCAGGTTTACTTAACAAAAGGGCACAACAAACAATATTCTAAATACATAATGTATTCACAAATACCACCTTCTTTCTGCACCATCACTCTCTTACACCCTTTAACAGACTGAATTTTATGTCCTCTTCCATAAGTGGGGGCGTAGTGCGGTTCTTAATTGGCTACTTAAGCTGTCTGATGAGGTCATTTTCTGTCACAAGTACAGTGGAAGAGATGCTATGCATCATTTGCACATGAAGATAAGAGGCAGCTTTTGTAATAAAGTCTGTTGGATTTGGTTGCTGTGAATATAAGATGGGTATTTATAATTAAATGCACGACCCAAACATTGTTCACTGGTTCAGTTTGCATGCTTGTATCCATAAAGCAGTAAATGACAATATAATTGTGTATAATATTTCAGTTATGTTGCATGAATTGCACAAATCAAAAACAGATGCATAGACCTATTCCAAGCTGTATGTTTCCAGAAACACATGACAATAATCAGCCACTCTGTGGTTGAGCAAACCTTCGCTGCTGTCAGTTTGGACAGGAGGATGTCAACGGCCATCTCAGTAAACGTGTTCCCGTACAAAACTTTCTGTCTCTTCAAGCTCGTCATTCTTACAAATCAGTGATACAGTCAGTGTTCCGCATGCTTCCTGTCAATCACGTAGTAATTGTAGATATCAATGCCGTCTTTCTTCGGGATGCTTTCTGTATTAAGGATTAGATTAGAGAGGTTCAAGAGATTAATCTGTTTCGTGTTTAACGATAGTAAATGAACAACATCTGAACCGTGTGTCTACAAATTGACTATTTGTCTCAACTGGTAAAAAAAAAGAAAGAAAAGGTTGTTTTTTTAACTTTAAAAATGAGCCTAAAGATTTTGCATGCATTTTTTGGGAAAAGATCAGGCTACCTGCAAGTCTGCCCTATCTGTCACCATACCTGATATCTATTGTTGTAATTCTAATAACGTGTGAAAGTTTCAGTGTCTGCTCCAGACAAGATTTCAAGCATACATTTAAAAACTTGCTCACTTTTAAAAACTTTCAAACTTAAATCGACAAAGCAATGTTACCCTTTTAATGGCTGTTCTGGAGCAGCAAGCTCGTTTCATGACCTGTTTTTAAGGTTAGAAACAAACTTAAAATCTCAAAAAGTTTAGATAATTTACATTTCTCATGGTTCAGAGTTGCCTGAATTCCTATAAGCACTTTCTTTATAGAACCTGCTACTATTTAATCTCCCCCACTATTTGTAGAACCACTGTATAAACTGATAGACTGGATATAAGTATCTTATTGCTTTAATATGATCGCATCCCTCTCAGAGAAAAAAAAACATAGAAGCCAGTAGACAGACATGTGCAAGCCCATGTGCTTACATGGTGGTGAGCACTGCAGGAAGTCATGGAAGATGTGGTATCTGAATATTTTCCATTGTCTCATGTGGCTCAGGAGTGGTAAAGCCAAACGCCCTGGAGCCGAACTGGAAGCAGTGGCTGCATGGTTCTGTAGCCATACAAGCTGAACCAAGTGCCAGTGGAGGCCCAAGTATCGCAAGTTTGAATATTGCCACCTTCAACCTCCAATCTCAGCCACCATATCTATATATATATATATATATATATATATAATGTTAGCCTTTCAGAAACAACAGTTTTATAAAGGTTGCACTTTATAGGCATGCCCTGTTTTGTTTCACTTTAGATTCTCCACGCTTTGAATACTTTAATAACACTGATTACGGTGACATTTCAGCTCTGTTTGTGATCTTTCTCTTTTTCCCTCTTTTTCCTGGGCTTTATCTCCCATTCCTCTCTCTCCCTCCTACTTATCTGATCAATCTATTCTTGCCTGTCACCTCTCTCGACCCGATAAGAAAGGTAAGAGTCATGCTCCTGTCCAGAAACAGCTGTTCCTCCTGGACAGCATTGACACAAACACAAGCGCCTCTCCTCCACTTGTATAAAAATAGCTCTTGATAAGGCAGTAGAAATTGTGGTTGTTTACCATAACTACCCTGTCATTGGAAGTCCTCTCTAAAATGTCTTCCTTAGTAAGATAAATGCCCATGTTCAATGTGCATCTCTTTTTTTTCTCATTTTATCTGTAAAAGACTATACATTCATCTGTCTTGAAAACAGTTGTCATATCTGGGGGTTCTTAGCTCTTCAGCTTGATATGCAGTGTTGTTTCAGTCTCAGTCTTCAGTGTTGTATCAGTCTCAGCTTCATTGAATCATGCTGTCATTTTCAAAAGAGGCATCTGCAGCATTTGGCCATTTCAAAAGCACTGATACTTATTTAGGGAATTGTTATTAGGCATTTAGCATTGCAAAGATTATCAGAGTCCAGAAAGAGCAACTTTAATTTGTTGCTTATTATGTCAGCAATGTCACTCAATCCCATCTCAGTGTGAATGACTTGTTGGGATAAATGCATATAAGGATGAGTTTATCATGTTTATTCTAGACACTGTAGCAACTAGAGCATCTTTTTTTCAATCCCAGGACTCTGCGATGGGTGATGTATGTATGACCCTGCACTGCCTCTGTCTTCAATGATGTTGCTCCAGAGCTAGAAATAGAGCATTTAAATATAATTTGAATAGATGATCTGGACTAAGACTCGTATACTAAGAAATAAAGAGAAAATTAACTGTTGATTAAAAGCAGAGGCAGTTTATATATAACCTACAAGCTGGATTTCTTTTTGACTGGCATTGATTGCTTCATATTTTGATGAGGTGTGTATTTGGGTGCCTGGTCTGCTTTCCTTGATCAGGTAAAGACTGACACATCCCCTCTACATCTACACAATATGTATGTTTAATATGATGAAATAGACTTATTAATCAGGTGGAACAAGTAAAGAGTTGAGTTGATTATATTCTGATGAGGGTCAAATGAGCAAATTAATGAATAAGTTTAGTCCTGTGGAGTAAGTAGGATTTGGTGCACTTTGACTCACAGGACTTAATCATGAGTGTCGCAAATGGATGAATTTTTATGAGCGTGAGGAACCTGATTGGACTATAATATTGGTTGGATTTCTCTTATTTATTTTGTATTTTGTTGGAGCTAGAGTTTCCGTCACCACTGCTGTGGACTGGGTTCAGATTAGTTTTTCCAATCCAATTTTGAGGGAAATAATTTGATTTGACAACCTCCTCTGCTGCCACTACTAAAGCCATGGTGACCTGGCACAAAGGCAACATCGATTCACATTGGATTTATTTGCAATGGGGGCTCGTCTCTGATGCAGCTTCTTTTTTTTTTCTTTTTTTTTTAGCAAGTCTGTCGGGAGTATTATGATCACATTTTTAAGGCAACACAGAATTTGAACAAAGCACTTTAACCTTCAAATTCTCTTTGCAGGAATAGGCCTGTGGTTGACTCTCACCTAGCTTCGGAGGGTAATCAAATTACTTTTATTTCAGAGCAATATAAAACCATCATTCTTCTGTTTTCAGTAATGAAATTACAGACTTCAGTGGGGAGGTCATTTTGCTTTACAATGTTTCCCCTCTGTAACCTTAAAGGTACCAGGTGTAATTTCCTGTTTTACTCTCAATGGTAAAGATGTTACACACACAAGACACATGTTGATAGGATTTCCCTCCGAATAAGATATTTCAAAGGCAAATTTGTCCTCAAAGGTTTAGTCCTCTCCCTGTGTACATCCACATTTACTTGACAGCAGAGGTCGATAGATTTGACAAATTCGGTTGGAAGACCTGTGTGTTGATATTAGAAGTTACTTGATAGTAGAGGAATTAGCAGCTTCGACCAGCCAACTACTCAACAGGAATTACTTTACTTTGACTTTGAGGGAAAATATTTGCTCTGAAAATAAAAATTACACCCAGGTTACTTTGATTAGTTCCGTATTTATTCATTTATTACTTTGGGTTTGATGTTCAGTGATCCAGATTGATTTACTTTACTTTGATTTAGATGTTCATATCAACATTTACCCAGTTTTCTAATAATGTCGAAGATGTTAGATGATTTATATTATTTCACAACACGCATTGTCCAAAAACACTGTAAACATAGTTACAGCCTTGCAGGAATTCATTCATACAACAAAATTCATACAACCTTCTCAAAGTCGCAAAAAAAATACATTATGATGAGTTCTAATCAAACACTGACACATTACACCTCATATGGCCTTAGACATTGAAAAAGGTGGAGAAATTTGTCTCAAATCTCCATAAAAAATTGTGCCTCGTCCAGATTTTTGCAGTTTTGATTGAAATCATATTCTTTTTTCCAAGCATCAGCCAACGCAGAATATGATAAGCTGCGTGTCGGCAAGGATGCCCTCCCAGCAGGAGTTGCATTTTTCAGGATTTCTCTGTCAATGCCCATGAACTACACTCTTAATAGCAAATGTATTTACCAGAGTACATCAATGCAATTGACGGAGAAACGGACGGATCTTTTTTTTTTTCTTCCATCAGCCCAGGCTGTCTCCAGGCATCTTCTGTCATCTTTACATCGTAACTGTGTTGTCTTCTCTTCTCGTTTTAAATGATATGTGGTGTAATATAACACTCAGGGCACTCTTCACTGTGTCATTGTTAATCACCAGACGACCAGTTTTATCATAATTAACAGATCAAAGAAGCAGAAAGAAGGACACTCATACATTATTAAACAGACACTATGTGTGTGTGTGTGTGTGTGTGTGTGTGTGTGTGTGTGTGTGTGTGTGTGTGTGTGTGTGTGTGTGTGTGTGTGTGCGTTGGCTTGTTGCTTTGTGTACATGAGGCATGTAAGTGAATAATTATATAGGGATCTTTACAAGCACCTTTCTCTATTTTCAACATGCTTTGTTAATTCATCAAAGATAAAGTTGTACTAATTGTCCCCTAAACAAGATTTTCCACTGATGTATACATCTAATCTTCATGTTTTGTCATTCTTCTCACATTTTGATGAGACTTATTTTTCCAAAATTTTGACTTAACTCCCTACTCAGAAACACACACACACACACACACACACAGACAAACAGACAGACCTGCATTCAGGAGAAGATTAAGGTCAAAGATGCATCCGTTCTCAGAAAGCAATTGTGCACCAGAGGCATTTTTTCTACTATGTGCCTTCCATGCGTAAGTATGGGCACTTCACTCATCCTTCCAAATGGAAAATGGCAGACATATCCTCCAACATTGCGTCTCAGGTTAAGGTATTATAAATTCTGCAGCAAAAAATATTTCCACTTAATTTTTTTCTCTGTTTGGAGGTGTTGAAGCTTAATTATACTCGTCTTACTCTGTGCACAACAACTTTGTGTTCAGCAATAACACATTATACACTAATTGTACTTTTTTTTTATTAAGCCTTTGTGCTTCATTTTTTGCCACAATGTTCAAAATTCAATTTGTGGCAGCTTCCATTTCCTATTTTACTTTTCTTCTGGTCATTTTGTATCGTCAGCATCATATCTCTCTTAAAAGTGACCTTTTTTTTCCTCTTTTTGTGTCCATCCCTCATCTTTTTTGCTGCCTCTTCAATTAGCTTTCAGGGAGCAGTAATAAACCTGTAGTTAGATGTTAAAACCATGTGCATTTTAGACTAAATGGCCCCAAGCGTCTCTGCCTGCTGTTGGGGCTTATGGCCAATGGGCCTCTAAATGACCTAATTTCCTGTCTGCCTCCTTGGGGAACTTTTAAGGAAGCTAAAAGCTGGTCACAGCCCATAGAGACTGAATGTCAGGAAAGCTATGGACTGGGGTTGACCTGAATCAAACCTGTTATCACTTTGGTTGCCATTTCCACACAGAAATATATCACGGTATATAACAGTGCAGAGTTATGTGTGTGTGTGTGTGTGTGGGGGGGGGGGGGGGGGGGGGGGGGCTTTGCGATTAGTATTTGTTGCTTTTTTATGCCTCTGTACTGGCGATGGTCTTGGCTACAGGCATGAAAAAGTGTCTTTTAAGTTGTCTATCCTCCCATTCCCATGAAAGATATAACTCAGAGATGCCTGGAGAGAATTTCATTACAAAACACCAAACATTTTTCCGTCCATGATGTATAATTCATATGAAAATGATGACAGAATATCACGCAAATGTTGAATGGGGTGAATTGTGATGTCACAAACCAAGGGCAATTGCTGAAAGCATCAAATCTGTTTAGCTGGTGCAACATTGGTTACTCTTACTGTGACCACCATTTAAACGGGTAGAGGTACAGTTCTTTACTATGTACTGAAGGTTCAGAATGAACATAAACAACTTACCAGTCTTCAGCTTTCTTGAAAGGAAGAATCTGGAAACAGCTGAAAATATTTTGGCTTGTTATTTCAATTTTGCTTTCACTGAACTCTTGACCTTGGAATAAACAGTTTAGCTGCTTGCATTGAATAAAGTAGGTCAAAACAAGAAGGCGAAGTGCTCCCATCCATGTTTTGAATTAAAAGTATTCACCAACATTGGCAATATGGTCGCTGGCTCCTATTCCTCCTTCCTGTCAAGGTTAGCTCATCTGCTCTGAGTATCTGTGTGTGTGTGTGTGTGTGTGTGTGTGTGTGTGTGTGTGTGTGTGTGTGTGTGTGTGTGTGTGTGTGTGTGTGTGTGTGCGTGCGTGCGTGTGTGTGTGTGTGTGTGTGTGTGTGTGTGTGTGTGTGTGTGTGTGTGCGTGCGTGCGTGCGTGCGTGCGTGCGTGCGTGCGTGTGTGCTTGCGCATGTGTGTTGATTCTTTAACAGCTGTTTGCTATTCCTCCATCAGCTCTAAATATTGATGTGATGATGCAGGATGGCTCCTTTAAGGGGAACCAAGGCTGACTCTTGCCCTCAAGGTCACTTTTGCCGTAACAAAATCAAAAGTGATTGACGCACAGTGCTGCAAGTCTTAGAAATTGATTCATGGAGGAAAGCGTGTGTGTGTGTGTGTGTGTGTGCTTGTGTGTCGAATGGGCAACAGACAAAAGAGAAGAGTTCAGTATATAGAAGGAAAGAGGCTGATGTAAGAATTGGATAAACGGTGATGAACTGATTTGGTGCCATTGATGTGTATATCTTATCTTGGATGAATGACTCAAACGCAGATGGAGAAGGCTACTGTTGCAGAGTTAACTTGGCCGAGCATTCTTAAACGTTTAAGACCCGCCCAGTCAAATGCGTGCAGCTTTGAGTACGAGTCTCAGTCAATAAGAATCCCAAGGAACAAATTAATTCTATTTAAATGAAATCCGATGACCTCCAATGATTTCTCATCAGAGGCAATGCCGTGCTGTGTTTTCACCCACAGTTCGTGAGATGAGGTGGGAGGACAGATTCAGATATGGATTTAAAAAAATGTCATTTTTATCCATGATAGACTGAGGTCACTTTGCTTGGAATATTTATGTTTGGAGCTCAGTAGTTTTTAGGCCATTAACAAAACATTGTCCACGATGAATACCTTTCCTAACTGTAGCACCGACCAGTCTAAAGTTGGCTGACATAATTCATTAACATGCACACACTTAGCTATAATGGGGGACATGGGTTGGGAACCACATGGGGCTTGCTTAAAGGTATGTATAGTCCACTTCTGGAATCTGACAAGGAAGAAAACTTTCAGCTGTCCTGTCCCAAATTAAGGCAAAAACTGCCCATAAAAAGACTCACTTTTAATGTAAAGAAAACATCATCAGCATCACAACTTTTGCTTAGGTAATACTTAAATCATCAGTTCACTCATTAGATCGTGACCAAAATACTTAGAATGACTTTATTAAAATAAAAGAGCTGTAATTCAGTATTAAAGACATATAAAAGGAATAAGTTAGAATATATCTCACTATTCCTATTACCAAATCCCAGACTATGTCGAATTATAATGATATCAATAACATATGGAGTTTTTGCCCACGTTCAAATATCCTTGTTTTTATAAGCTAAACACAAGGGCAGTCAGTTAAGACTGAGGACATCATCTGTCAAACCCTGAGTATGTGTATCCATCTAAAGCACTGTGACAGCGGTTAATGTACTGTAAACTGCTATAAAACTGCTATTAAATAAATGCGCCACCACTCCTCTCCTCCTCCATTTTTAGTCCTTGAGTGTGTCCCCAGTTAATAGGGTTGTGTTCGTTAACAAGCCTGTGAAGCCCTCGTCAGCAGCATTATCACAGCCGTACATAGACACGGCGGTTTTATCAGCACTCTCTATGGCAGACAACTCTGAAATTAGTCGCTCAGAGAGAGGCAAATAATGTTATTACACATTGCAAGCTGTGTCTGAAGACCAGGAATGCCAATATAGTGGTTGTTGTGCGCGCAGGAAGACACACACACACACACACACTGTGCATATGCAACAGACCTTCTGAGGTGTGAAGTGTGTGAGTGTTACTCAGTTGTCTTGCCTTGGTATTAGAAGAGAAGAGGGCATCTTGGCTCAGCCAGCAGTCACAGCAGTTTACAGGTCTGTCATAGAGAAGGAGGTTGAGCAGCGGGGAGAATTGAAGCACATTTAGAGCTGTGAAACTGACTGCAGATGGGGGAGAATGAGCCGCGGGTGGATCTGCTCATGTTGACTTTACTTTAGGGTTTTTATTATGAGGATCTAAATGTGTTTGGTTTATTATGCAGCACTTGGCAGAAAACCGAGTCTTGAGTTGTGATTTTGAGATGATGTGTTTGTTTTGTTTTTTTGTGCAAAGTTAGACATTTTTTCAAGGTTTAGTAGAAGATTCCCTGGCAAATGCCCGATAGCATCAGGATTTGTGCTTAGTGCCATCTTGATCTTTCTTTTTTTTACACTTTATTTTCTCTCTCTGACTTGCAACAGAAAGCCCTGGTCTTTCGCTGGTGTAATTATTGGTGTAGATTTTCTGTAGATATGTGAATACATTCCTTTTTTATTTATTTTTTTATTTGCTTGTGCACGTACAAGCAAGATGCTACATTTATGGGACAGTTTATCCAAGCCTACAGCAACATTTTCCAGTGGATTCTTACAGGCCGCTTAGATATGGAGTATCCTGGTAGAGAAACTGGAAAAATATCAGTATTAATAGATTGAAAATGACACTGTTATTGAAATCACTATGGTCACTTACTGACTGCAGGGTCACAGTGCCCTCCCCACTCCTCTCCACATAGTTTTAAAAAATCTCAGGCTTTGCTGTAACATGATTCCTTTTCTGGAGCAACCCTGTGTGTTGATGATTTAGAGGTCACAGGAATTATACTGACTCTTTTCTCTATCCCGTTTTATTTTTTCCTTCCAGAGGGGATCTGCAACATGACAATGGACTCCAATTCAATAACAATGCCCATGTCAGACCCAAATCCCTGGGCCACAGCCATGAATAACCTGGGGATGCCTCCCATTGGAATGACTGGACAGCAGCTCATGCCAGGTACCACACCGCCAAGCAGATAAAACTCAAAGCAGAACCACAGATACCTTTGTGGTCAAACTATATCTCAATATTCCACTTCAAAGATAATGGACTGTAGTATTTTTATTCCTGGAATTAGATATTTAGTTACAGGCATCCTTACTCAGTTTCCCTCCAGATGTTGTGAGATGACAAAAGTGACACTGGGATTCTGTCATGTTTAAAAAAAGACCATTTTGTAAATGATAGATACAATATGCCCAGTGTTGGTTGCACAGTACCAAGTGTAATTTCTTTATTTCTATTGTTAAAGCACCCCTCCACTCAACTGTATTTCTTGTTCCTACAGTTTAATGTTTGAGGTTTCTGTATGTAATGAAGCATGTCTAGAGTCTGACATTAAAGCTGGACTCACACAACAGGAGGTTTAAAATACCAACCGATTACCAACATCCAGTTTCATCACAAACGTAATGAGAATCTCCACAGATTATCTTCTCTTGAGTCTCAAACATCCACACACTACAAGATTAGAAAATAATGGGGCATCGCACACTGCAGGATTTCATTAAGACTCTTCTGCCCGAGGGAGCAATGAATGCATCGCCTCGTGTGATCTCTGGAGAAGACGCTGTGTAATGTAAAGAAAATGACGGATGAAGTTACCGTAGTGATCAGCCTACTTCACAGTGAGAAAGCAAGAAAACTAAAGAAACGAACACGGATGTGGAAATAGTTGGCAGGTGATGTAATCAACCAGATTTTAAGGCTGTTCTCACATTCATTACTAAAAGTGTAAAGCTTCTCCATAAATATAGAATTCATCTAGGGTGTCTTGTTGTGACTTCAAATTTATTGTGATGTGGGCACTCACCACAATGGCAGAGGGGGAACAAATCTGCCTGAATGACCATTTGTAAGTCCAACACTTTTTTTTTCTCCAACCTTTTCTATTGGCAATAATGTCTTGTTAAAATGCAGACAGATACAAAAAAATGTTTTTGAAGTTTTTGAGATTTGTATACTTCGTGTTCAGTACTGACAGCCTTATGCCCTGTGTTGAAGTTCATTTTTTCTTTTTTCTTTTTCTGGCAGAGAAGCACTGCCAAAGAACTGAAATGAAGTGCTTGTACAGTAAAAGAAAGAAAAAAAACTCACGTTTTGATTGACATTGCCTATATCGCTAACTTAATGCCTTGTTACCAGAGGGTTGAATACACAAATCAACAGGCTCACACTCGGCCTAGGGGTGGTAAAAACCAAACATATATTTCATTGGTTGCCTAAATAGAGGGACACCAATAATCCCAGCACCTGTCTGAAAAATTCCGATTTTTTTTTGTTTCCATTCAGAACAGAAACACAGACACACAACAGAAAAAAGTTGAAGCCCTCTGAAAAGACACTGGGTGCAGCACCTTTTCTCTGGTCGGCCAGTTTGGGGGGGGGAGACACTATTGCTCACATCTAGGTCTTCAATGTGGACATTGACTCTTAAACTGTAAAGTCTGCTTGCCATCATATGAACCTATAATATTAATGCCACTGCTAGAAAAACATTCAAATTGAGGTCAGTGTCCAAGCAATTACCCGCAGCTATATCCACACACATTTTCTCTTTGCTGCTCCCATATGTATGTGACAGGCAGGTATTATGTACACAAGAAAGTTGAACTCAGCATGCTTAAATGACAAAGAAAAGTCTGTTTTGATCGGTTTAAACATCTGTTTAACAGGTTTAAACAGTAAATTACGGAGATTGAAATAATCAAGCCTCATTTATTTGATTAGTTTGTCAGTGTTATGACAGAGCATCTTGTAAGCACAAGGTTGAACTGCTGTGCTCAGATGCATCACTGTAACATTCAGACTTACCGATTGCTCTACTATCTATAACATAAGGTTCTGCAGCACCCTCCCACTCTTCATCTCTGAAGAGTTATTCTGCCATGTCTTTTGTCTTCACTTCAATAGAAAAATTCCTTTCCCGAAAGCCTTTTCATATGTCTCGTCCCACTTCTTAACTGAGATGCACTTTCATTTTTGAAATATGCCAGGCTTGTGTGTGTATGCTTTGTGTGTGGATGCATGTGTGTCAGCACTCCGAGACAAACAGTCTTCCAAATGCAGCCGCCGAGAAGTATTAAGGCCTGGCGTAATTCAAATACGGTTTACAGAAGCTTTTCTACCCAGGGAGTAAAAGAGAAGACACATGAAAGCTCTAGAGGAGATTCTCATGAAAGGAAGGAAAGGAGGAACTGAACCTAATGCCAGAGATGAAGACAGGACACACACATCCAGACACAATCAAGGGTTCATGTTGTTCCAATGAAGTGTGCATTGAGGGTGCCCACTTCCTCATCTTCAACTTAAATTTGAAGATGTTTTAAGTCCTTTTTTTTTTTTTACAAGGCATTTGAATGTTTCATAGCAGGAACTCATAACTTTGATGATGGTTCATTACGCCATGACCTTACAGCGTGCAATAACGCCAGAGCCATCAAACTTGCACACATGCATTGAATACAGCTATTTGTGATGTCATTGAGCTGCACCTGTTTTTGACGGGTCAGAATGTCTGCTTTACCAAAGGTCAATTAAACTGCTCTGATACGTATGTAATCAGACACCTGCCAGATTTTCCCTGCAGTCATACTTGAAGCAAGGTGCATATACTACTAGTTTTTAGACTGTGTTTGTGTAATGAGCAGGGAAATTGGGACTTTTGTCACATTTTGACTTGTCTCACAGGAAACTTCCCATTTTGTTAACAGTGCCACAGCTCCATCAAGTCTCCCAGTAAGCCATGCTGGTGACTCAGTGTGAATAATAATAATATTAAGGACCCTGGAACTACATCACCTACATGGACTGCTGTCGATTTTTTTTTTCTACTACACCTGTGCTTTTTCTGCAAAATATCTGCTGTGAAAAAGCTTAAAGGCTACTCAAGCAGTTTACACTTCATATGGGATGAATAGTAGAGATGGGCAAGATTCACTCAGTCATCAGTATAAGATCAAAGTGAAGAGTCTATCAGAGTGTTCATAATACAGCACGATATCCATTAAAGTCAGGTTTAATTTCCTTGAACAACAAACTGTTACTAATTTAAAGCACCAGCGATTGTTTTTTCTTATTTCAGGAACTAAAAAGTTATTTAAATTATTAACTGCTCTTATTTATTGTACTTTACAAAGAAAATCCTATGAAAATTCTTATTCATTTTTTTACAACTTAGATTTTGATGTGAACACTATTCACAATTTGCAACAAAAAAAAATTTGCAAATTGCAATTATTTTAATCATGGCATCAGGTTTATGTTGATTCCATGCTCTAATAAGAAAGACAAATGTGTAATTTTGTCTTTTTCGAACAGGTGCAACAAACAGAGTGAGGTAGATTATCAGTCAAGCACAGTCTGTACACACCCACACAATCCTGAGAAAACCTCTAATCTGGCAAAATAATTAAAAAAAATGTCCTGTGTGTGTTCACCGTGTGTGTGCAGGCCTTTAAGCCTCAACTGGGGTAATACACCAGGTATCAGAAGCCATGATGAAGAGGGAAAAGAATCAGGTAACATGGCAGCTGTGTCTCCCCTAGTGGATCACCTGGAATAACAGCTGGTGTTTCCCTACATTCCCTCTTCTTTCTGCTTTCCTGTTTGCCTTTCACTCCTCACCAGCCTAAATTACCCAACAGCTCATTTATATCTCATTACAGCCGAGTCAACCACTGCAATCAGCAGCCACACCAGACTGCTGTACAGAGCAGGGCTCATTTACACACATACTGAAATACATACTGAGATTTATTAAAATATCATCTGTGCTCAGACGGCATATGAACTTATCTGAAGGTGACGACAGTCCAACAAAATTAAAAAATAACTACATAATGTTTCAATAATGCAAATGTTAACAAATTCAGAACTAGTTTTTCCTCTCCCACATGAACAGCAAAACCACCTGTGATATGTACATTTAAGAAACATGTTGCCGTTTTATCGTCTCGCTACGCTGGAGGAATTTTACATTACACTTAATATTACTGGCAGGCATCTTTTCTCCACCCATGCATTTCTCTCTTCACTCGAGCCAAAAGAACATTCCGTGTAGAACCCCAGGAGAACAGTTTATGAGGGAAGGGATCCACCTCAGCATTCGCCTCTTGCTTGCTTCTTTATAAACTATTCAGCTTTGTAATGGATGGACTGTCGACTAAACATGGAGTCGCCATGCCTCTTTTTTGGCATTGTCATGCTCTCTATAGGTCAGCCCAGTTTCCTCGTGATCTCCGTTATGATATATGTGTGTGTTTAAAGCTCAGGTCACATGCTTGAGTCATGCAGTACTTGTTAGCAGAGGACCTTGTCCCTCTAAAGTAATCCAGTTATTGATTCTCCGTCATTATCAAAATGCCATCTTTGTTTTCTTTCGTTTTTACCTCTGAGTAATACGGGAGAATTCACTCACTGTCCACGTTCTCTCCTGTTTGATCTTTCACTGTGTTTGTGCACGCCAACGATTGATCACACTTTTCCTGTGTGTAGGTTTAAGTGTATTTTTTTTACGTGTCAGTTTTGGCCTCATTCATTACAAGAGACTACCTGTGCCAGAGGGCTTTCATTAGACATTAGAGTTCGCCTCTGTTTCATCCACTGTGAGGCCCAGAATGTCCTTTTTTCACCACTGAGTCCTTCCTCGCCTCCAACCAAGTGGATTTATCCAGAAAGACAGCTGGATAAACAGACTATTGTGGGCAGAGCCTTCAAAAGTGTGCAGCCTCAGAAAGCCTGGTACAGTGTCTCCAATGATGACAGTTTTATTTCTATAGATGGACTTGGGCAGTGGTTGTGTGTGCTAGAAATCTGTTATAACATGTTTGTAGTATAGTGAAGCCTTTTGGCAGAGGGAGAGATTGGACTCAGGTCATTGGCAGGAGTCATGTTTGTAGTTTTGTAGTTTTTCAGGTGTAGGTCCTACCAGTACATATAGTATATAGTTATCATTCTGTGCCTAAGTATCGTTGTTTATCATAACAAATACTTCCTTCTAGTCTGGATAAATGACATCTATTGTGTGACTGCCCAACTTTGTAGAGGGATCCCTCCTCTGTTGTTATGCACCGCCACAAACAAAGTGAGGAGAGTGATATATGAATGGGTTCCATTCCCTCCATCCCTCCCTCCCCTCCGTCTGTCTGTCTGTCACGTTTTGTTTCTGGAGCATAACTCAAAAAGCTATTTTAATGGTCTTTTTTTTATTTTCTCCATTTCCATGGTCACAGTTTGGATTTAGGCTCATTCTGGTGGTTGGTTTCCCAAATGCCTGTTTCAAATTTTGCACATAGTGTTGTTCATGTCAACAGGTTTTCTCAAAAAACCATTAAAGATAGAAGAATCTGAAAAGGTTTATTCTCTATTGGTGTAGATTGAGTTCAAACTATTACTGCCAAGAAAAAAAATCATTTTCCCCCACATTCCCCATGTGCTCATTAGAAACAAGCATCATATGGCAGGGGATATTGATGGCTGTGTCTTCTCAGTTAAATTCAAGGATAGAGGGTGTTGTCTTTTGGACAGATTAAACCTCATGAGGTAAATATATTATTTGTAATTTGGGGCTGAAATAGCGTTTACTTTTATAGCCCAGCGTTTACAACAGCCCAAAGTCAGCAACAGTTTGCAAAAAGGTAGGTTTTGAGGGAAAGGGTCAACACAGAGGGAGGTTTGGATGATGACAGTCACAGTGACAGGAGGTCATAACATATTGATCTGACTTAATTAGCAATTGTTTAACTCCAGGATAAATATTATGGTAAAATTATGTTTAAATGTTTTGACTAGAGTTTTCTTTTAAAAACAGAGAGTTTATGGAAAACTAGAGAAGTCCCAGAACTGGACTTTTCTTTCCCTTCGTTCAGAGAAAGTCATGGTGAGGGATTAAGGTTTTGTGAATTCCATGACAATTTATTTTGTCTTGTTACCAAGAAGATAAACATAGAGTCCTCTTTCAAGTGAATCTAATTATTATTCATTTAAAATCACCAATAACACTTATCACAAATATGTGGAGTTCATGCTCCGTCAATCCATGAGGACAAACAAAATGTGGTTTCATGTCACGAACATCACATGGATAAGCCATGTCTTAAACCCGGTTAGTAAAATCCCAGTAATAGTCTGGACTGTGAGACCGAAGCAGAAATTGCAACATTAACAGCAGGAATCAACATCTGGTTTTAACATCTTCGATATTTGACAGAGAGTGTAGACAGAGAGAGTATATCCTTTTCCAGGAGTGTTCACCGTGTATTTTCCCAACATTCATCAGTATTCTCTCCAGCACGTCCAGACCATAAGTAGAAGCAGATGGGAAGCTATAGAGTTTCTCCACTATATTTCTTTCACATTACAGGCCTCCTAAGATGGTTGATTACATTTGGGTACCTTATAATATACAGTGCCCATGAAAAAATAAAATTATCTTTTAAAACTTGCATTTTGCATTTTCTCAGGTTGCCTTTGATTTTATGTTACATTTTGTCTGAAGATCTAACGTAGTTTAGTATGACATTCACACAAAGATAGAAGAAATCAATGGGTGGGCCCAATACAGCTCTGTCACAGCTCTGTACAGTGTATTACTGTTGTTGCACATTTTGCCAGATCCTCAGTACATTCGAATTTGATTGAAAAACTCCACCAGTTGTTTCCAAACATTTTGGCTTGTGGCCCCATAAGATCACATTGTGTCGTCTTTATGTTTTAAAGAACTTTAGGACATTTGTTCAGAGATGTTCTCTCAAGGTACTCGTCACAGGTTATGGTTGGTTGCGAAAGTGATTTTTCTTTTTCGGATTATTTAATTGTTTTTATTATTTATTTATTATTATTTTATTTATTATTTTTATTTGAATGTCTTTGGAGACCTGAAGTGGTGAAAATTTGCAGCATTTCACATAAAAGTCAGAAAAAATTAACCAATTTTTTGTAACAGAATTACATTATTTTGTATCTCTTGAATAATCTGGTGTCCATTCAGATTTATCACATCTTAACCCCCAAATTGAATTACGCCGTCAAATCACATCTCTGTTAACAAACTGTCTCTTCTTTTTTTTTTTTTCCTTCATCTGACCTTGAAATCCAAGTTTGCTCTGCCTCACCAATAACTGCACTGGAGCCCAGTCCCTGCACTGCACCATAGGCATGTGTAATAGACTCCTCTAATAATAAAAGATGCATATTTTCATTGGAATGCTGGGTTTGATTAACCATTTAGATTTTTTTGAGTCAAAGATGCTCTTTGGACAAAAGACAAATGTGTGGAACTAACAGAAAATGAGTGGCCACACTCACACAGTCCAACAAGAAGAAATACTTTGAGCTTTCTACAAACATATATTTATAAAGTTTCACACTCACAAACTCACCCTGGAGAATATATAAGCAGGCTCCAGGGAAAGACAACTGTTCCCTGAATAAACAACCACTCTTTTGTCTTTTGCATCCCACTCGTCCTCATCTCTTCCACACTGTTGCCAGAAACCCCTGCACCCCGTACACAAATCCACTCACAAACATGCAAACTCACAAACACACACACACACACACACACAGTGAAATATATAAAAACTAAATGTCATGCCTCATAACCAAACATCTAAACCGTGTTCCTCAAATGAATTCAGAGAGCCCCAAGAAATGAATCGGGGTCCTCTCATTTTCACAAATTAGCTCACCTGGATTAACATCAGAAAATACTTAAGCTGACAGTCATTCCTTTGCCGTAAGCGCTTTCCAATACTTGGACTGACTGCTGTGTCCCTTTCTGCTGACTGCTCAGGAGATGCACTGGTGTGATGCCAGAGGTTTTTGGCTGCATGTGGGTGGACAGAGTGGATAGACTTTGGATATACGGCATGTCTGGGGTGAAAAAAATAGAGCAGTAATTATACAGCTACAGAAATGTGCATTTCTAACAGTTCTTCCTATCTCTGACAACAATATGAGATTTTAGTCTAGATATTTTTTAAACTTAATTTTGACATGATTCGACTATTGAAGTGCCAGATAAAGAAGATTGATTTTGGAAAGTGATATAAGGAAGCAGATTCTTATTTAGTTGAAATGGAATAACTTTTACAAACAGGTGAGGGGGTTTTTTTTGGTGGGGGGGGGTTAACTTATTTCTGTCGTGCAGGTTGGAGATGGGAGAAATGAAGTTGGACATGTTCATATGAAAATGTGAAAAGGCTGACTCTTGGCATAGATCGAAAGAGGCAGATTTCAGCTACTGGAAGGGTTTCAGGTGGTGTGGCTAGCTCGCCTCATTAGAGAATATTATCCAGCATGCCTCATGGCAACCGCCCATGTCCCTCTCCCCACCCCCCCACCCCTCACCCCCCCACCCCTCACCCACCATTAACTGCCAGAAGGGACATTTACCCTAGAAATCAGAGCGGAGAAAGGCGGC
The DNA here is from genome assembly GCA_037577475.1 of Chaunax sp. Z400. NCBI lineage: Eukaryota > Metazoa > Chordata > Actinopteri > Lophiiformes > Chaunacidae > Chaunax > Chaunax sp. Z400. The sequence goes on from CM075189.1 coordinate 17,733,110, forward strand.
AATGGGAGAGGAGGATGACATTAATAGCCAGGAGCTTCACACAATCAAATGTCATCTTTTTTATATTCCTTTCTCCAGCACCTCCTGATTGATGGGCAGCTCCAAATGTAATTACCTTGAACAAACCTGCAGGAAATAGATTGTTTAACATCAACAGGACATAATGGAGAAGAAATAAAGATAGAAGGGAGGATAAGTTGTACAATAACCGTAGTGGCCAACTTTGTGGCAGTGTGTGTCCTTGTGCAGTATCACGAGTGAGTTGACATTCAAAATGTTAGCAGGGAGATGTCTGTGATTTTCTGTTTTCTAACATGGCGCAAAAAGGCTCAGAAAGATGTTTTGCCTTGTGTGGGTGGACCCATCCCCAGGTTTCTATTGTTGTCCTTCTTCAAGAGGACCCTTGGGCACTCTTAAAGTTTCTGTAGAGTCAAAGAGAACCTGCTCTTCATCTTTGTCATTGTGTGAATAGCCTATTGGCTAGTAGTAAGTTCTTTATAAACACACAGTAAAAAGGAAAACAACAACAACAAAAGCAAACAAATTCACTGTCTTTTAACAACACATGTATCTTAATATATTTAAAAATCTGCTGCTGCTGTATTTGGTGTCAGAGTTGTGGAGGACAGTGTTTTTGTGTTGCTCTAATACTCTGTGAGGCCTTCGAATTTTTTTATAGTATTATCTGAAACAACTGTGGTGTAGGTGTCCTGAGGACCTACTCACCCACTTGTGCCTGTAGCAATATAGATTAGTGGTTGTTAAATTGAGCTGCATGACCGTTTGTCTTTTTATATTTATGAAAGTGTGGCCCAGTACTCAGCGGCAGCAGCTGCTGATAAAGCCTCATTCTACATCCACATGATCAGCTGCACATGTGATTTAGAATAGATTTCAGAATGTTATTGATCTCCTATAATGTTTCCTATGGACATTCTGGATCTCTAGATGTGAATATTGATATGCGTACATGAATTGCTAACCCGCCATGACATCACCCAGTGGCTAGTCGACTACCATTTTGAAGCCTCGCGTTTAGCATTATGGCTGCTGCCATCTTATTTCTATTTGTAGATGTAAGTGACCATATTTGGACGAGGTGATGGAGCAGGGGAGGATATCTTTGACATACCCTGCTTTATTGTCCGTTTGACTCTTCTGTAAATGGACCATAATTTTCAAAATGAATATCATGTTATATTGAAAATACTTGAAAGTAACCATTGATACTGTAAACCCAATGGAAAACCGTTTACTGAGGTATGAAATCAAGTAAGAAATAGTCATTTTCACGTATGCTCACCTACAATCTTGTTTATTTTTGCAACCTGTGGAGTCGCCCCCTGCTGGCCATCAGAAAGAATGGACCATCACATATTATAGTCAGTGGCCTACACACACAGGTGTTAAAAACTGCTTTTCTGTCGTTTTCTACTATATCGTATTAATAAATTAGAGATATTATCCTCTTAAAGCTGCTGCTGTGAGCTTCTGAAATGGAAAAGTGTTTTGTTTTTGTTGTTTTTTCCGCTGCCGAGGCCCCAAACCACACAAATTACCACATTGGCTGGCAAAACAGTCAAATCCACCGGTCTAATCGTTTTTTCATAATATACACTGTACTCTAATAAATATTTAAGCAACAGAAAATATATTTAAATCTGGAACACACCAGCAAACCTCTTAGAAAACTGCATAAATGTATACATTGGATTAAGTGCACTAAATTGTCCAGCTGTGTCTACCAACAGCTTACGCTGTGATGCACCGAAGGACAGAGGAAATAATGGTATGTTAGATGTGAAACATGTCCTTGAGGTGCATTGTTTAAACTCAAGATGAGAGAGGAGAGTCCAATGGAGCTGGAAAGTCTTAATAAATAAATAACAATAATAAATCTCCTTTATTACTGACATCCCCGCTACATGCTTGCTGCAGGTATCAGACTCTTAATGGACAATAATAAATGCATTGGCACACACATGCACATACACCAATATACACCCCAGAGAGAACATGAGAACAACAGCACTGCAGTGAAATTGAACCAGCCATGCCCTGATGTAACCAGGAAATTTACTTCATGTGAGTGTAAATCTGGTTTGCTTTGCATCAATATAGAAATTTACCACTGGAAGAGTAGATTATTCGCCTGTCAGAAAACTAAGGATGATGTTCAGATATATTATCTCTTATTTTCACGCTTTCTTCTGTAGGGCATCATGCCACAACACTGAATTTAGCCTTGGTGTATACTCTGTTGTGTTTTCGTAATTCTTTTTCCATCTTTGGCATTCAGCGTGGTTATTGCACCAGCCTCCCATCTTCCATTTACCCTTCCTTATCTTCGCTCCTGCTATCAGTCTTCTTTTTCTTCACCTTAATGTGCAGCAATCAATCGACTGGCAACTAGGCTCCTTCTTATCACCTTTTCCCTCTCACTGTAAATCCTGGTTGGAGGCTAATGGTGATGTCATCAATAGATATATAGTTTGCATCTATTTTCTTTAGTGTATGTCACATGTCTTTTTTTTTAAAGTGTTTTATTTGCTCTATCTGGTCTCCATTTCTCCTTCCTCATTTTTGTCCTTAGTTGGTATTATCAGCCTAACGTCTTTATTACAGCCTCTCTGGCTCCAGGGACCTATTGTGAGTCTTCTGTAATGTGCACATTTTGTAATTCCCCTTCACTGAGTGTCATTCAATTCATCTAGTTTCTCTTTTACAGCAGATTCAGAGAAAAGTACATGAGGAAGTATAGTATCTATTTCCAGTAAATGCTGCAGACTGTTGAACACTAAATAAACGAAAGCTAACATGTTAAACGAAATTCAAATCATCATTCTGAAATGTTATTTCAACATTCTTATTTCAACAGTTGAATTCGACAGTATGCAAACATGGACCGCTGGATGGATGAAATGTAAACCTTCAATATCTGAAATGGAACCACTGCAGAAAAACAACACTGGAACCCAATAGAACTAACTCAAACGGTAGTTGCAGTGATGTCAATGTCAACAACATTAATATTCATAATCGTCATCAGCTAACGGGAACGTTACTACGTTGAAGCAGCAGTTCAAAGGCAATTTTGAGGCTAACTGGCTCAGAATAAATCCGCAGCTCGAACTCAAAGGTGAAATGAGCCTTTTAAATGTTACAAAATGTCAACTTTAAGTCACCAATAAGATGGTGTTTCTCATGCAGAAGCCTTGAAGATAAAGAATGCAAGCCCCCTTATATCATGTCATTAATTAATGCTATTAGTTTTTATTTGTACTGTTTGTTTACAGCAGCAGCTTGTTGGTTGCTTGGAATTGCTTTACTAGCATTATTCCTTTAGAAAGCCTGGCTAACCTAACTGGCTAAATCTGGTCTGCTAGTTTATGAGACAGGGGAAATGCGATTGGGTGAATGGTGAGAGGGAGGTGTCACATCACTGCCATGAAAAGTGACATAAAACCTGTCTTTGGAAAAGCATCCCATTCTATTGGGCTCAATATGCATATAAGTGCACAGCTATGCAGAGAGCTAAAAATGCTTCCAATAAAGGTTCAAGACAGCAGATTGCCTTGGAGGTTTTTATGTTAAGTGATTTTGAAACGATGAAAACAGTATTGAACATCATATATTTGTCTCCGATGATTACAGATAAGAAAACAATGAGATTCTATAAACAGGAGTTGGGCCCAAGGTAATATAAAAATGATTTAATGCACAAACACGTGCAGTAACAGAACTCAACATTACCTCCAGACAGCAAGTTGCTAGCTTGGTTAGCAGGGAGACGACCATGAAAAAAATCTATAGTTGTAATAAAATAGTAATTTACAGATAATGTTTTTACAAGGTTGCTTGGCAATAGATAAGGGTGGAACAGCTAAAGAAAGATATTAAATACACATTTTCTGGCAGCTTAACCTCTGAAACAGCTGCGCCACATATTCTCCCTTATGAAGCCTATAAAATAAACTTTCCTAGATGTGTTTATTCAGCTGCATGTTTTTTTTACTGAGGTTAGTGATGGTGTTGTACTGGATTGTATTGTAATGTAATGTCCCAATATTCTTCAACCCTATGTTTGTAAATTATACAATCCAGTTCAACACCACTGCAAATGCAACCTTATAATAAACATATAATTTGATTAACATGAAGTGACGGTTTAAATGTGTAAATAGTGCATCTTTGACAGTAAGTCACACCGTCTATAAAACATTGTGCCAGTGTGTCTGTTTGATTTTGTTACATGTTTAGTATATTGCATTGTGTGTATAATCTCTATGGAGTGAACAATTTGTATTACTGAGCAGTGCTCATGCATGCACCAACAAAGGTGCATAAACATTGCTGCATTATTGTCAACTCCAAATCTTCTGAAGGTAATGTTGAGGCGCGTACTGCAGGGTAGCATCATTTCCATTTCAAAAAGCCCCATACTGGGAAGCATGTGCACAGAAAAGCACTTGTGTAGTCTATGGTTACCAGTGCTGCTGTGTAAATCTATAATGTAAATAAAACCTCACTGGCGGAGGTTTTAGACCCAACTGAGTACAGTGTCTGAGGCCATCATTCAACAGCAGGAGTGACAGCGAGAGTGGCTCAGTAAAAACTTCTTAAAATATGCATGTTGTTTATAGGATGATTTATTCATGAATGACTTTGTATTCCAATGTGTGTAGGCTGGTGTGTACCACTCAGGGAATAAGCACACAACTTGAAATTATGGGCTAATATATGTGGATACCTGACCAAAGGTTAGCTGTGGAAAACAAATCTGTGTTTAGGTGTCAGTGTGTGGGTGTTGCTTCTTTCACAGAAAAGATCTGCTGTGTGATCTCATTCATATTTCTTTACTCCCTCCAGACTTTGACCCTAACCTTGGTATGATGGCTGGAATTACCCCTCTGAATCCTATGATGCCTGGCCTCGGTATGGTGCCGGCAGCCCTTTCTCAGGATGTGCCACTTGTTAAGGAGATCATCCACTGCAAGAGCTGCACCCTGTTTCCCCCCAACCCCAGTAAGTCACAATATCATATTAATCCTTTCTTTCTACCAGTGTCTCCTGCAAAAAAAATCATGACCACATTGTGAAAAAGCAATTTTTTTAAAAACCCTCATTGTGAGTCCGCCCATGCATTGCCTCTTGCAGCTTAGTAGGTTGGACTACTGTGCTTGCACTTTGAGAGTGCATGCAGCGCATGCTAAGTAGGCATAAATGATCACCACATCACAAAGATCAGACTGAAAAATTAGTGAACAAATAAATACAAATTTTAAAAACTGATACACTGCCAGCCTTGCCATCCACATTATTAGCCTTAGTTGCAAGACATGGATCATCAGCAGCTGCATGGTGGTGGTTTGAATTTGAAATGCGGATGTTGCTCAGAAGACCATCATCTGCGAACTTTGTCTGAAATCAGTTACCATTAGACAGCTGCAAAGACTATCTTGTTTCACCATCTTCGTGCAGACCACCGCTCAGTATATGAACAATATGACAAGCTTTGGAAGTCACCTGTCCATGACAACACTAAATCAGCCAAGGTACCAACATAAAAACACTCTCAGCAAACTTTGGCAGAATCATTCGGCAAAAAAGTACCTTAGGACAAGACAAGCATAAGATGGCAAGACCTAACAAACGCTGTCCTACGTACTTTGCAAAAGACATGGTGCCAAGTGAGATGGGTTTCAAACAACTCCTGAATGTGTTAGATTAATATCCTGTGAATAAGAGCAAGCTTCTGCAAAATAAGTATTTTATAAATCGATTAAATCTAATTATCGTCAAATGCAAATTCCTAGAAATTATCAAGGTATAATTTTTTTTGACAAATCGCACATCCCTTATTGCAATTTTGGGAACATCAGTCAACAATGTCAGAAAAAGGTTAATCATCTGTGTTGTCCATTTAAATTGTTGTATTTTTCTGCCTGGCCATCCATGATCGTGATTACCTGTATTTCTCAGGTCACATTGTGTAATCTGACTAGAGGTGTGTTCTACAAGCTGTTGTTTATATTTATCCAGAGTTAGAAAACAGATAGCGGGGGGGATGCTTTGATTGATTCCCACCTTCGCTTTCAAGATTTCCTGCTGCAGAAAGTTTCTGCCTGGGGACTCTATTCAAACAAGTCTTGTGTGTCATCTTCAAGGTGAAAGAAAACAAAAGCTTCCTCACCGCAGAAACATTTGGGTGTTGACAATCCTTTCACAAGTCAAGACCCACCAGTCGTATTTTCTTAGGCAAATATCACAACATAACGGCAACGTAACATGACAGTTATAAAAATATGCTTGTATGTCTGTGGTGTTGATAATGGCTCAGAATGCTGTCACCATATGGTACAAGAGGAAAGCTGATTAAAAGTTTTGGTTTAGTTAGTTTTAGTTGTACCAGATTGCAAACTATGCTCTGCCAAACTGTCGAGAAATAGTGTGAAAAATAGATCCATTAATATAAGCAATGTGATTAAACACCTGATGAACCAGCACATTTTTTTCCATCAGAAATATATATTTTATCTTGTTTTATTTTATATTTATCTTGAATATTATTGTGATACCACATGCATACTTGTGGATGCTTGTCTTTTTTCAGTAATAACTAATGTTTTTAAAAGCTATTTACCATAATAAGAGTGACTCAAAAAAAATCTAATCTCAGTCAACCTGAGACTAGTAGACTAAGGCAGTAAAATGCTGGTATGTGAGAACATTTTGGCAACGGTGTCTCCATGTGATAAATTTCAATGTTTACAGGTCCATGCCATCTGTTCGTGTGTTGCGTGAATTAACTAAATATGTTTACTTGGGTATGTTTAAATGTAGTTTATCTTCTGAACAGTCCTTCAAATGTTGAGGCGTTCTCCTTGTGGCAGCCCCTCAGGCCATAAAAGGGTGTTTAACCAGTCCAAGTGATGGATGGTGATGGTCTGTGTTAGTGAAGCAGACCAGTGGGTGGCTACACAGGCATCAAGTCTGTGACATGAGGCTGGACTGACATTCAGTCTCTGTATTTACTTCACAGCAGCTTTCATATGTACCCGACGCACCATTAGAATAAAAACAAATCAACCAGCTTATTAGTCAGCCAATGAATCATAACATGATTCAGTATCTATAACAAAGTGTCCAGGAAAATAGTCTTTTTCTGGGGTAGCTTGTTGAGTTTGTATATTTTTATTGCATTGTATTATTTCTTTCTAATTACTGGATCCTCAACACATGCAAAATGAAGTTGGACAAAATACATTAGAACATTAAAACATTAGAATAAAAGGCAGTTTTCAAACACTCGACATTCTCTTCATAAGCTGGCAGTTTCTCCTCTCTCATCCTTTGTTCTTGTTTTCTACCCTGGATAATGAATCTTCCTCTCTACTCTGTTTGTATATTTTAAGATTAAGGGCCTCAACGTGTCCACCTCACATTTACTCAATGTGATGCATGTATCAATATAGAATTTGGAAAGAAAAATGCTTATTAAATTCTGTCAGGCAGCAGCACACATCCTGCGAAAGCCACCCCGTTTCTAGCCTCTCCCCGTCTTTGTCTGCCTCAGGTTTCTCTGGCTTTTTATTTGCATAATAAATGCAGTCACTAAGACTGTCATATTGTGTGATATCATGTATTTATTGTAATTCAATCAGGAAATCATGAATAGTTCATCTGAATCGTGTGCATTAGCATAAAATGTCCTAATGTGCTCAACAGTGGGTTTCAGTGTAACAGCAGGTAGCAGAGAGGATAGCAAAATTATCTCACTTCTGCACATTGTTAGCTACAAGCCATCCACCTGAATTCAAATATCAAACACTTCCTACTATAGAACACAACTTTTTCTTTTATTATTTAAAACATAACACATTTGGGTGTCCCATTGCATCTGTTCTCTGTCCTCACTGCTCTTTCCGTCGCCGTATCGTCACCATCAGCCACTTGTGGACCGAAAAGGTCAGTCACTGTGGAACTCCATGTCACATCTGTCGGCAAAGCTTTTTTTCTTGCTGTTGCAAGCTTTTTTTTTCCTGCACCACCTTTACTTTATCTGTTTATCTCAACTTAAAAGTAGTTTAATCCGCCAACTCTGGAGGTCAAGCAGTGATAGGTCAGTCGATATGTTCTTTACTGTGTGCATTTAAAGGGAAGAGGAGGCAGAAGGAGGGATGCGCACTTCAAGTGTGTTTGTGTGTGAGAGAGAGAGAGAGGGCAGGGGGGGCGAGGGATGCTGGCTTGGACCTGTGGACGGAAAGTTGTCTTGCAACTTCTCAGAGTACTGAATGAGATTACAAGGAGCTCTGACAGCAGGGGGATTGTCAGCTGTCAAATGCTGTTTGTTTATAAACTCTATCTTTGGATCAAATATTTGACATTCCGTAAAAAAAAATATTTTCCTTTTGTATTGTTTGTATTACAGTTGGTTGATTGGTGGATTTCATACCGTCATACTATAAAGACACATCTTTATCAAGAGCCATGAAGCTGGCTTTACTAAATGTGAAGCCTTAATATCAGCTCAGTACAGATGGTTGCTCCTGGCTTAGGTAGAAAGAAAACAGGCACTATCATTTTTAAAATGACATTAATAGGATTTTCCTTTTTCCTTTTTGTCTTTTTCCTCACAGACTTCCATCCTTCTGCCATAGATGGCAGAGAGTAATACGTGTTTTTATGTTTCATTTGGCTAAAAGGAGTCTGGAAAAAGGAACCAGACGATCTGTTTTACAACTGATGTCTTACAGAGCAGACGTCTCTAGTGCACCAGTGATTTTTTTGCAAATTTTACCAACTTATTGAGAATATATTTTAGTCTAGCTTGAGAGTCTTGAAATCTTCTTACTCACACTTAAGACCATAAGATGCCTGAATTACTCCCCTTGGCCCTGATGATGCATCTCAAGCTTTCCAATCCAGAGTTCAGCCCCAGATCTTTTCAGAGTATTGATATGTACAGTATGGGAAACATCAGTAACTGATTATAAGGCTTTTCTAGCAGATACATGGAAGTGCAGAGTTCTCAGTGTTCTACTGGTGAGCTGGTTCACTCCTCATAGACCCAGCTAATCACATTCATCATGGATGAGAAGCCTGATCTATTGGAGATTAGATCAGTCAACACCCATCTGTGTTGAATAAATTATTTCTGCAATACAAGGGACCTTCCACATGAGAGGATTTGCAATCACTTTGTGGCCAAAAAGGATTTCATTTTCATGCATGGGATGGTTTGATATTAATATGTGTCGAACAGAAAACAGTCATATTGCTCCAAGTTATCATCATTCATGCATAAAGCTTTATCATTTTTTAGATCATATGAACTATCTAACTATAAAGCAGGGAATCTCTGTCTCACCGTCCACCAAATATCTCATGAAGCATTCATCCAATCTGCTTCCCAATTGGCAGGTGTATTTGCCGGGGACCCAAGGGTGTGTCGTGTCAGGTCTGTTGCGATTTGGACACGCAGCACATTTAATTTTAATAACCTTTGAATAACCAAGTGAACAGTGCACTGTGCAGCAGTAGGATCAGGACTTCAAGACTCGAATAACTCAGTGAGTGAGATACAAGCATGGTGAGACGAGAGAAAACCATCTGAGAAACAATTGAGATAGAGTTAATTCAAATAATTTGCTCTAAGAAGAGAAGAAAAGACAGCTTAAATAAAGTCTGCAGTAGATGGCGGTCAGCAGTGCCTAACCTAAAACAGTTGTTCGTTTGAAATGACTTTGTGTGTATTTTGTAATAATCTCATAAATTACGGATCAAAATGCTGCATCGCCTTAATTGAACATGTCACTACCAAGTTAAGAAACATGGAGCAGCAGTTTCTGTTCACATAATGAATTATTCACTTGAATTGGCATTCAGGGCTCCACCATCGACATCAAACAGTTCCGCTTCAGAACTGATGACGTAAATCATTGGAGAACTCTGTCAAAGCCTTCAAAATCAGATCATTTCCTTCTCCTTGGTGGAAGTATGTAATCAACAAGAACATTTTCTTGAATATTCAATGCAATACACGTCAGAATGCCAAAGAATTTTCTGAATTTTGATCACAATAAATCACCATATCAGTCTGGTTGCTTTAAGTTTTCTACATAAAGAAATTATTGGCTGTGTTTGCTGTTGACTGATTTTTTTATTTTTTTATTTTATTATTATTCGATACGTATAAGATTCTTGTAATCTCTGCTTGCTAAAATCATGTCTTAATTGGAATGTAACAGATGATTTATTTTTGGGTGACTTTGTTTGTTTGTTTGTTTGTTTCATTATGATTGCTGTCATCTCTTTCATACAACTTACTGTGCAGAGTACACTTTTCCTAATGTCTTCTTAACAAAGTGGTGTATGGTCTACCATCTTAGTAGATTTTTTCTTTCTTTTCTTTTCACAAGAAGATCCTGTGTTGGTCTGTCTGATTTTCAGCAAGATTGTGGAAACTACCGGCCTTATTATTCATGAAATTTGGACATGTGTGGCATAGAGGAGGACACATTCTATTTTTGGGTAGATGCACAAAATATTTTTCCCTTTTGCAGAAAGACTGGCATTCGGTTGCAGGTTGGCCCCTCCTCCCCGGCTCAAAAGAATAGCATGGTTGAGTGAGCAAGACGTTGAATGAAGAAAGGGAGTGATGTTAGCGACAACAAAAAAAAATCAGTGATTCAGACAAATAAATAATAAAAAGTCAAACATAGCCCTATCTCTACACAAGCCTACAGGAAGGTGCCATACTGCTGGATTTACCCCAATTCCAAAGAAGTAGGAAATGTCAATAAAAAGACAAAGAAGACTTCACTATTGGTCTTAGCGGAGGTATGCACTCTGATTGCTATTTATTTACTTATTGTAGTCTATGTTCAGATATGGCATTTGAGGTAAGAATTGAACAGAAACATTTTTCAATTGAAGATACAAGTGAGCAGCTGCTACTTTCTGCTTCCTGTTCAGATTTATTTTACTGTACATAGAGGAATGCATATTTGTTTTTGCATTAAAACAAGACACAGGAAATCAGACCTGCTCCTACCTTCTGCCAGAATGACTTTCAGCAGCGATTTATTCAAAACAGTATGTTCTTTCCATTGGACATCTTGTTTTCAGCGTCTCAAAGAACATAATTCATATCCAACATGGAGGTTTTTTTTTTTACCCTTGCTTGTGCAAGCTTTACATTAATACAGCTACACACAGTGTCATTTCTTTTTCATCCCAGTCTTAATATTTCGACCTCGTGGTGGTTAACACATACACGTTGTCTCTTTTGTTCTACCACTTTTGGACAGACCTTCCCCCTCCAGCCACAAGAGATCGACCTCCTGGGTGTAAGACGGTGTTTGTGGGCGGTCTACCAGAGAACGCCACAGAGCAGCTCATCATGGAGGTCTTCGGACAGTGTGGTGATATCACTGCCATACGCAAAAGCAAGAAAAACTTCTGCCATATCAGATTTGCTGAAGAGTTCACTGTTGACAAGGCTCTCTTCCTGTCCGGTATGCTGTCATAACTCTTCATCTTCCTAATTGTTTAAGTGCTTATTTGTGTAATATTTCACTGTATTTGCGTCAGTGCCACTTGGATAAATGTCAATCAAGGATACATAGTGTTGCAAAGTTGGCCACCATTTATTTACCCATAGACAATGTTATGAGTCACAGTTGGAGCACTCTCCATGTTTACAGAAGAACTGCATCTGAAAATATATGGTTCCTTGATTTAAAAAGTTGGAAGATACAAGCCATTGCAAATGAAAACATGCATTTTGGCAAATAATATCAAATCACAGAGTGAAAATTGTAATGCATGCTCTGCAAACATTGTGAGCTATAAAAACTCATTCTAAGGAGGAGTTTGCGCACCTGTATGTGTACTCTGACCCATGCGCATGAACATTTTGGATGCAGGGGAAATTAGCGGCGCATATGGTGAGGTGGTGAGTCCAAGCCAGATTGTTTCATGATGCCTAAAACCACATCCTTTAGTTAGCAAACAGTCCAGTGCCCCCCTGTGCTCCGGGGTTGGGAATGTGTTACTGAGACAGCACACACAAAGATTTGAGTTAGCTTGAAGCTTTCCAAATTTCAAGACACTTACGGAACAGTTTCAGTTAGTACAAGTGCTAGTACTAATAACACTACTGCGTTAGAATATTTATGATAGCATGGACCTATAATTAACATTGAATATTAAATGAAATTACACGTATAAAGAAGTGAAGAAAACAGCTGTTGCTGTGCACACTGTATGCACAACGTACAATTTTATTTTTTTTATATGGTGTCTGTGTGTTCATCATTGCAGTAAACATTACTGTGCTGTCAGGCCCACTCTCTCCAGTCACCTCACCTGGCACATCCTCACCACATTCATACATAGATTACATAAAGTCTGGAAATATAGCCAATGACAGCTCTCACTCACAATCTATATCCTTATGATGAGTCCTAATCAGAATGCAGGCCAAGTTCACCAGAACAAAACTACAAAATATGTCAAAGAGGGGGATACCACTGATTGTTGCAATCATTTTGACAAGGTGTGAAGCAGTTTGATCGCTATACACAACTAAATACTTTGGTGACACTTGTGTGTAATGCTGCATAACAGATGCACACACTTGCACTTTTCCCGGCGATGCAAGAGAACTATGTGAATTGAGGAATGAACTGTGTATTCTTTCTCACCTCCCCCTTACCCACATGCACCTCAATTTATGTGTCCAAAAAAAAAAAAAAAATCATTTTCCTCATCCTCTTCTTGGTTGTTTCCATGATTCATTGTAAAGAACCAATGATCAGCAGGCTCATTTGTCTGCATCAACGTTCATGAGGCGCTTTGCGTTGGCAATTTACGGTTGATTGTGGATGAGGGCGGGACGTGAGCCTGATCCCCCGAGCTGTGATTTATAAAGGAAACATTGCTCGTAGGTGTGCATATGCATGTTTTTATACATCTGATGTTTTAAATTCGATTTTATTTCCACATACCATTTTTAGCTTTTTGCTCACACATGCTTTTTGTATGGATCTTACGCTAGCGATGGATGTCGAGTCTCATGGGTATTTAGTGCCATTCGCCATGTCAAACATGCTCAAACTTAATTTAAGATGGTGGCAGTACCACAAACCCCAATGTTCATTAAAATATTCACATTACTCCCATTTCTATAGTAAGATAATTGAAAGAACATCTTGAAACAGGAATTCAGAATGGTAAAAAATGTTTAGAGAAATGGCTTCTCCCTCTTCTCTGAGGATCTCTATTGGTATTAACTATTAGAAAGGACCTGTATTGCACTGAGACTAATAAGTGTTAGAAACCAGAAAAAGTAAATGGCCAAGTAAAAAGCAGCATCTCTAATAACCATGTGACTCTGGCTTATGGTGTACTCTTATCATTATTTTCACAGCAGCTTCTGGAGTCTTCAATTTACATATATTCCTACTTTTAAAAAAAACTTGTTTAACCTAACAGCCAATTCAGTAGCATCCCCAGCATTATTAAGTCTAAGGTGATACAGTTTCTGAGTGTCTGAGAATTAGTTTGAATGAGTAATTCTGTGATTTTGTCTGCCTCTATTCTTACACTTGGATGTGGGAGCTGAGGCCCATATATTGGCCGGATGACAGAGCTGTGTAGTTTTCTCATAAATAATACACAAACACACACACACACACACCCTGTGCAAACACAGTGCCCGGCAGCCGCAGCACACTGAGATGTCCTCGTATGAAATTGAAGTAGAGCTGGATTGGGAGCCTGAAGCACTGGGAGCGGACTGAATTAGAAACCCCCGAACTCACACCCATTTCTTATCCTGTTTGCACTGGCATCTACCACTAACCCCCTTCTCCTGTGATGAGAGTGTGTTGGGCTTCACAGTGAATCGCACCAGGCATCATTCCTGTATCTGGCTGGAGTATACACACACACACACACACACACACACACACACATGTGTACCCAAACGCTTTCTGATCATTTCAACCAATTAAATCACGAAATGGTCTTGATTTCACTTCAGCTCCTCAACCAGCCATTTGTGAATATTGAGTAAGGAGGGAGAGCGTGAGGATGAGAAGACGAAGCAAAGTAATGAGGGGATACTGTGGTCTTTTAGTGCCACTAGGGAGGTAATTGGCCTCCCTAAGTCTCTCTCAAGTATTGACAAGCGATGCAGGCATTCTGTACTCCACAAAACCCTACAGCGACTGTATATCTGAAATGACAGGATCCAACAAGCAAAAGGGCTAATGATGATTTTTAAAGAGAGAGGTGGTAGATAGATAGACTCCAATAAAGAGCGTGCTTAGTGGTTTGTCTGTGTTATCTTTTAAGTGGTCTAAATTCATTTTGTTTAAGGTGATGGAAAGTAACTAACAACTGGCCCATAAAGAAACCCTGCAACACATATGGTAAAGCTCATGTGTTCCACCTTATGCTGATATTCGGTTGACTGACATTCATGCCTAGAGGCATGTTATTTTCATTTGCATTCAAAAGATGCACAGTGCAAATAATTCAATGTTTTTTCCTTCTATTCAGGAAGGTGTAAGACCTGAGTCATTATCATGAAATGACATCAGACATATAAATTGTTTTCCCTGCTGTACCCCATAGGTTATCGTGTCCGCTTGGGCTCCAGCACTGACAAAAAAGACACGGGTCGTCTCCACGTGGACTTTGCTCAGGCCAGAGACGACCTCTACGAGTGGGAGTGTCGCCAGCGAATGCTGGCCAGAGAGGAGCGGCACCGACGCAAGATGGAGGAGGATCGTCTCCGACCACCCTCCCCTCCTCCCATCGTCCACTACTCCGAGCACGAGTGCAGCCAGTTGGGAGACAAGATCAAAGGTTGTTTGGCGTGACGATATGTGAAACACATACAGTGAAATATGTGCATAACATCATAGCACAAACATGCTATGATAAACAGAAGCAGAAACTTCTTTCTTCTGAAGGGAAAAAAAACCTCTTCTTTCATCAGTACATCTAGTACAAATTCAAACACAAATTGTCTTATCATTAATGAGCAAACATAGCACTGTTGTTCTTCGTGCAAACCACAAACTAAAGATTAGGTAAAGCTGTGTGCTGTGTGCTGTGTGCAGGGTACATCCAATGCAAGCCAAGGCATTACAGGAATGGTCCTAGACTGTAGCTGGTAAAATTGACAGTGCAGTTTCTCTGATGTTGTAACAAATTCTAAAGACGTTACACAATGGCTGTTCAATATGATATATCAGTTTACTCTCCCCACAACACATGCTCCTCCATTCTTATCGTGTCCTCCCTGCTTTCTCTCCGACACTTTCTGTTCGTCTCTGTTCATTCTCTCTATTTTCTCTTCCCCGCTCTCCCTCTCCCCTCTTCAGAGCTCTCTGTCGAGCTTTTGGCTGAATAAACTTGTTCCACTAATGAGCAGTGACACTTCCAGGTCCCTGTCATAGTCGCACGATAACAAAATGGCTGTCTTTATGCCTCTCTACCATCTGCTTGTGTCTTTTTCAGCTCTGTCTGCCCTGGCCCTGGTATAAAGAACTCTTAACACTGGGCTGTTGTAGTCATGAATTTTTTTCTGATTACTTTGGGTTGATGTCAAGGAAACACAAATCCTCACTATTTGCTATAGATTGAGGTTTACTTTTTCCTGAATCTTCTACCCAGAGGAAAAAAGTTTTTTTTTAGCACTTTTCAGTGCCAGTTATATTCCTTTTCTCCAAATCTAATTTGTCCCTTTGACTTTTTCCTCTGACCACCTCTAAGTGGATTTCTTCCCCTCTCTTTACTGCTTTCTGCATGAGCTGCAGGTTTCATTGTGGTCTGTGAAGCTTTTCTTTACATAAAGAGTTTGACATTCTGTCCTATGTGCATGTCTTATTTTCATTTCATCCCATAGCGCAGAAGTTTTGTTCTCTTGTCCTTGTTCTCTACACTTTACTGTGCTGCTTCTTTTTTTTTTATTCCCCGACATAAAAATGACGAGGGGATGTAGTCTTCAGTTTATCCATCCATCTGTCAATCAGTTTTTGTCCTGATCATGTCTCGCATATCATACATACTAGCTTCAGCAAACTTACCACATGTATTAACCATGATAAGTAGTTGTGCCTTTTGATATTTTGAATTTTCTATCAATTCTATATTTTGTTGTTTCCATGGAAACCTTAAGGGTGGTCATCTTGTCCAGAGCATATCTTGCAAATTATACATTCTTAGCTTCACTAAAACTGTACACACATCTCAACCATATTACATAGTTTTGCCTTTTCATAATTTGAATTTTTATACTAATTTTATTTTGTATAGTTTCAATGGAAACATGTTGTTGTAGTAGACTCTGAAAGGTGGTCCTCTTGTCTTTACACGAAAGTTGTAAAAAACCATGATAAGTAGTTGTGTTTTAGCCATTGAAATTTTCATCAATTTTTTTTTTTTTTTTTTTGTATTTTCGCATTTATACTCATTTAAATATCTTATCTACCAGAATGCAAGGCTACCTCACAGGGCAGTCTCGTATGATTATAACATCCACTATTACAAAGCTTTACAATCTTTCAGCCGTTTCTGAAATAAAGTTGTTGTTTTCACCACCTTTGTATACAGTGCAGGATCTTTTGCTTTTCTGCATAGAATCTCACTTTCTTTGTGTCCTCCCGTCTTGGCCAGATGACGGCAAGTTTGCTGAAGCAGTGCGTGTTCTCCTGACCTGGTTGGAACGAGGTGAAGTCAACCGGAGGAACGCAAACAACTTCTACTCGATGATCCAGTCCTCCAACGGCCACATCCGCCGTCTGACGAGTGAGAAGAGTCAACATGAGAAGGAGATGGAAGAGGCCAAAGACAAGTTCAAGACTGCTTTGGCCGGCATAGTGGGTCAATGTGAGTCTTGTGTTCCCACTACAGACATGGATGTATTATACAGTTTATTTTGTGTGTACTGTAAGTATACAACAGCGTGTAATTATCATTCTATACAGGTTAATGAGAAGTTAAGGAATACATAGAGTAACTTTAACTAAATTTAAAGTTCACTACTCAAATACACTCATCATACTCCGTGTTGTGCAGTATATGCACAAGGGGAGGATGGAAATGGGTCCAATCCATGATTGGCCAAATTTCTGGTTCTGTGTAGTTTTTCTATGATAGTGCAAAACACAAAACATACAGTACTTGTAAACATACTGTGGATTGAAGGTCAATATAAACCAATGCATTCACAACTTAAGACAAACTTCAGTCAGACTTGGGAGTACTCAATGCTGCAAATACGTAAGTATAATATTTTTCACAGCCCCTCATTAACTTTCACATAATGCACAGAGCATGTGTCTACATTTTGGATATTACGGCTATTGAGTTAAATTCCATCATAGAAGCCATCTTGTCTCATGCTAGTTTGTTGTTGGGGAGGATTGCTTACAGGTAAGTTCAATTTCTTTCCTAACAGTGTTCTATCACACTAAATCAATAGGCATTCAATGTCATGCTCGTTTTTATTCCAACCTCACAACGAAAAACAATACTGGTAGTGGCTGCACTGGAATATTATTCTGATTGACTTCAGATCAAACTAGTAAGTTTGCACCCTATGCATTTGTTGAGTGAATACAAACTCATAAAGTAAAATGTATGCATCCCCATTTCAGTTGATCAGAGTCCAAAGGCAAAGTAAACTGCTCCTAGCCACCTTTGACAGCTTTGGCTGTGCAGCTGCTGGCAGCCTGCGGCACTTTGTCTCCACATAACCCACCACATGCATCTTGAATGTAGAATCTAAGCAGCCTTGAACACAAAGTGAAGTTCCAAGTTTTTTGTTTTTTCTGTTGTTTATAAGGTTCACAATGTGTGTAGAAGAAAATATATATTGTATGGGTGTGCCTGTGTGTCTATGTGAGCGAAATAGATATCATATTATATAAGCTCACAGGGCTGAAAGTCTGCCTATACCCTTTCCTCTCTTCCCTGACTTCACCATTGATCTGCTCCATCAAATTACAGGCTGCCGGGAAGACGCTATTGATCCCTGCACTGTTCTCTCACAACTCTGCATACACGTACACACTAAGTTGGTGGTCATATTGACCGTGCACAGACCACCCGTGCACTCCTGCATGACCACCCACATTACAACAGATACAGAGCTTTAAGTGGAATGGCTATACCCACACACTGCATCTTAGATAGGATCTGCTACTGATTATACAGACCCAGAACTGCTGTTGCACACATCACATGTCAGAACAGTTGAAACCTTGGCATTAAAGGTCTGGTTCTAATGAGACTCATTTAAGCATGCCTTGCTACAACTGTGCCAAACTGTGTTAACTGCAGTGTGTAGAAACTTGGAACTGTCTCTTTTAAAAGGAGAGAAATCTGCATTGGCAAAGTACGCACTACTTCAACAAGGTGTCCTCCACAGCTGACTACTGCTGGAGCTGCACCGTGGACAAGAGTGTCACCCTTAATTTTTAGCAGCTGCAAATTCCTTTGCACACTTTCCCTTGTTAAACAAATATCAAACCAGACAAAGAGTCTATAGTCCTGCCATCAGCTCTGTTACCGTGCTCTTTGTCAAGATGCTTATGTCTGTGGATGGGCGTTGCACATTAGGTTAGACTTTTAATGATTCTGTCGATGATATGAATGTTCTTGCTACAAACATATCCCTATCCAAATAAAAATGTAATAAATATGTAATATTTCCCAAATTTGGTCAGTAGTTTAAGTTGATGAGTTGAGTACAGTAGAGGCTGATGGGAACGTCGTTAGTTTTGCAGAGTTTAAATTTAGGAGATCAACTATTTTGCTGTATTGCTGTTTAACCTGAGAGGGACATGAAATTGTCATTTTCATGGTGGTGCTAGCAGGAAAGTGAGGATCACTATCACCACAATTCACCCCTGTGCAAAGGTTCATGGCAATCTATCCAGTAGTTATTGAGAAATTTGAGTGTGGAACAGTGTCATCCCTTCTGTCGCGCCACTCCACTGGTTAATAAAATAAACTATGTGGCCAACTATCCACAAGATGAGAAACTGGCATCAGCTGGTAAGTAGATCACATGCGTTCACACACACACTACAGGGGTGGGTAATATCGCCCCAAACTAAAATCGCAATATTTCTGTGAAAAATAAGCTTAATTTAGATCTCACATAGCTGTCGAGGTCTCCTCCATGGAGTTTTGGCTTTTCTCATCATCAACCAGCTGCTTCTCCTTGAGGTGCTGAAATAAGTTTGTTATATTACCCCCTTTTGATGTTTTAGTCTTGTTGCACCCCTTAAGTCATCTGATCATTTGTAACCAAACCCCTTCCTCTACTGAAGTCGCTTCCCTTTTTAAAAGAACTCCTCCACCGTGGGGAGGTGGTAGCCATGTTACTTTGATTTTCAGGCCTGCTTGTTGTTGCTGTGCGTAACAGTGATGATGTCATTGCTTCAAAAAGTCAGAATATTTCTTTTATCATCATTACAATTTTTTTTTTTTTTTAAATGATGCCACTTGAATGATACAATATGGTACACCCCAAACACACAGACAGTTCTTTACATCCTTAGTTGACACTTTCTTACTCCTCTGCTCCTTCCCACCTGCCCTCTGTCTTTCTTTCTCTCTGTGTCTCTGGATGGTCTCTGGTCCTTCCCCGCATCCCGCCACAGTTGAACAGATTGTGTCTGTATTCCAAGCTGCTTCCAAACAAAAGGCATGGGACCATTTCTCCAAAGCTCAGCGCAAGAACCTGGACATGTGGCGCAAACAAGCAGAGGTCAGTACACTTTGACTTCATTCTGTTTTTAACATGATTTAGTAAAATTAGACTCCATCCAGTTTTGCTTAACGCCTGTTTCCCCCTTTACTTATTCTAAAGGTCTATATTTTGTATTAATATTTAGAATGCTTACACTAGGGTCACATTATGATTACAATTTTAACATGCTAAGGAAAAATGAAATCCGAAGTCAAAAGAGCAGATTCCTTGTTACAGTAAGTACTTTGAATGAAGCCGTATTACAGAACAGGTGTCTGCTCACCCCAGCTAGTATGAGATGCAGACACGTCCACGTCCAAACGTCTGCCCCTACCTTCCCCTCCCTCCACCACTGATCCACCCTGATCAAGACACAGGTAAATCAATACAAGCCTTTTCCCTCTGCACCAACAAATTGATATTTTTTCTTTTGAATGTATAATTAAGGAGGAGAATCTTGATCCATAAAAATCTATTCCTTTTCAAATCTAACAGCATTTTTTTCTTCATTCATTATCTGCTAACCATGATTTCACCAAATGGAGCATTAATTACTATGATGTAAGGGTTTGAGTGTGGTGCAGTCCTGGGCCTAATGGACCAGATATGATCATACCGATTGGTAAGTTTTGCTGAACCTCAGTATAGACAACGTCCAATTTTAGGTGTAATTTAGACTGCACAGGAACTCATACAGCAGGATCAGCAATCAACTTGTACAAAAACAACTCCTTTAAGGTAGGTGTTACAAAGTCAAATTGTTGCTCTAATGTTCGGATTTGCTGCAGGATTTTGAAAATGATGAATTACCTATGTTTACAGCAACTGGTGGCTAGAACATTTCAGTCTTATAAAAGCTTGTGTGAAGGTCTTTTAACACACATGTTGAGTAAGTAGGAAGCTGGATGCTGCATGTTTGGATGCATATACTTCGGTACATGCCTGGTAGTGTGAGGTCAGTATCCTCAGGAGTCCTCTCATTTGGGAATCTCTTGTCTATGTATAGAGAGTGCAGCAGAAAGTATTAAAAGCTGTTTTGTGGATCAGGCCTCAGGGTTCTGTCCATTCTCTCTCAGATCTCCTTTATAGAGATGCTTTGCACACTGCATACACCAAGGAATAGAACGTGACCTTAGATGCAAATGAAAGCGACCGCTGTGTGTGGATGTTCCACTGCAGAATTTGTCCTCATTCAAAGGACATTTTTATGAATAAATCCTTTCAAAGATGCCGTGGTGCAACCATTCTTTGTTTGTTTTTCTTTCTCAAATACTTCACACTGTATTATACTTGTTAAAAGTAGAGTGTATTCTTATATGTAGAGTGTGTGTGTATGTGAGAGAGAGCACGAGAGATTACTACCACTATAGAGCTTCAAGTTGGGGAATATGACTAGCACATCTTGGATTTTCTGAACTGGAATTGAATATATTTGGATGAGACGGGAGGATACACTTTGCTTCGCCTCTAGCTGATTGGATCTGATAATTTTTAGACACACCTGAGACACACCATAGTTACGACTTCTTAATCACAAGGTAGCCATTCCGAAAGGCATACGCTGCTTTGTCCTCTCATTTACTCTAAAAGGGACCATGATTTACAAAATTAGCATCATACTGTATTGACAAGGACTTGAAACTAGCGCCATACACTAAACTTGTTAGGAAACTGTTAACCGAGATAATAAATCGTGAAGTAGTAAGATAATTTTCTCATAAGCTTACCATCAATCTGGTTTACTGTCAATATCACTGTATTTGCCCCTTGCTGGCCATTAGAGTGCAGGTTTAAGATACTTGCATTTGCTTCACTTTCCAGAGCTCAAAACTTGATCCACTTATTAGACTGTCTATGTTCAGCCTAGTATGTTGGGGCATTAAAGCGTTGTTTGCTGTAGAAGCACGAGAAATGGAAGAAGAAAAAGTAGTGATTATCTGGTAAACATACCAGATAATGGTATCAGATTTTCATGGTGTCACACTATACAGTACTTCACGGTTATTATTATTTACAATGACCCATAAAGGAATTCAAGCAAATACTTTCTTATAAAAGAATCATGAAACTATTTTTTAAGTGGAATAAAGAGTAAAAAGTCTCTCTTTTGAAAATAAATGAAATAAATAAGAAAGCTGTACATCTCCAGTTTGAAAAGGACTTAGGAAGAAACAAAGAACAGGCGCTTTAAAAAATATAATATCTCTGTAGAAATAAATAAATCAAACCATACTTCCCTTTGAAAAACATAAATGGGAAAAATAGTGCAGAACCTTTTTTTTTACCATTTTCCTGAGATCAGTTATGATATAGCAGGATGTATTTCTTGACTTCTTTTCAGGCCGGTGTTATAATAAACAGAATGACAACCATGATAAAACGATCATGTAACTATAACATCTTTTATTACTAAAGCATGTTAGCCCCGTTGGTGTAGGGTGGATGGCATCCAAATGTAAACACAGGATTTAACCTAAGGTGGAGCTCGCTGAACAGACAAATAACACAGATGTCGGTGCTGGGAATGAGGAAAATGCTTTTATGATCAACATTTGAAAGGAAAAACCAGGATTTTTTTTATTTATTTTTTTATTTTTTTTTATTTTTTACCCAAATCATTCGAATTACATGGAGTGATGTGATTTAAAATCAAAAATGTAATTTAATGCAGGTTTAATTTCACATTGATCCTACAGACCTGCCTTAAAGGCTGCTATGTAAAGGACCGGCAGCCTCTAGCCATTATAAAGACCATGGGTAAGTGCATTTGATCAGGGGTAGATTATCGTCCAATGGGCAGCCGGTTTCACTCTGAGTCATTGTTTATTCAGCAAGATTCTCTGGCCTGAAGGTGAAATATGGAGGAAGGAGCGGCGGTGTTGAGTAGCTGCAGCTTCCTGGCAGAATCAGACAACAGCTGCCTCCCTCTTACCAGTGTTTTTATGTGGTGTGTGTGACGGAGTGTAAATTGTGAATGTGTGTTTGCACAATGTGCTCCACACACACCAGATGGTTATGTGTCTACATGTACTAGTGTATAGAGTACCTGCTTGACCTCTGCCAGGGGCTCATGCTGATAATGTCAGCTGACAGATGGTTTTAAGTGTATTTACTCTTGGGCAGCTTTTTGCTCGCTTTTTGCTTTTTAGTAATATTTTTTCAGTCTGTTGTTGCAAATTTGTCATTGATGGAGAAGTCATGTCTCTGTCCACTAATGTTCTTTCTTTGTACATGTCCGTATCAGCGCATGCTTGCTGAAACTGTAAAATGAGAACACTTTCCATGTGCTCAACTTGTGTT
Organism: Chaunax sp. Z400; assembly: GCA_037577475.1. Taxonomy (NCBI): domain Eukaryota; kingdom Metazoa; phylum Chordata; class Actinopteri; order Lophiiformes; family Chaunacidae; genus Chaunax; species Chaunax sp. Z400. The sequence continues at coordinate 17,756,190 of CM075189.1, forward strand.
CTGTTATATGATAAATATGTTAATGTTTAACATACAACTTAATGACCAGATATCCTTTTGTCCATCGCTGTGTGTCAAATACATTATGGGTGGTAGTGGGAGACGTTATAGGGTTAGCGACTGTGGGTTACCAAATAGGAGTAAAGTGGCATTTTGTTTAAGCAGATCCCCTAAAATAACACACAAATCTCATATTTGATCAACAAAGTACACAATTCCATAAAACAATCATTTTGTTCTGGTCTATCTGGAGTCAATTCAGTCTTACTCTCTAGCCTTTGATGAGCTTAGATAAAGATTCAACATTCTAAATCATTGTGTCAATGTAATGATGAAGAATCTTATCAACCGAAATAATGGGTTGCTAATTCATAACTATAACCTTGTTATACTAGGTGTCATTAGTAAAGCATCTGCCCTGTTGCTGTACCAGAGGAGGTATTAAGCTCCAGCTCTAAAAACATCCTTTTCTTCTTTATTTATCTACACACACACTATTCTGTACTGATCTGTTATGAGTGTTCTTTACAGCTACAGTAAAATCAAACAGGTGCCTCTCTGGTGAGCCTAGTCCCTACTAGCACCTGCTAAAACATGCATCACCCATGAGTATTTGCGGTTCTGACCCACCCACCCTCTTTTGATTGTGTTTTGCAGGAGATTAGGAACATGCACAACGAGCAGCTGATGGGCATCAGGCGAGAGGAGGAGATGGAGATGTCTGATGATGACATGGAGGATGCCCCTGACAGCAAGGACTCCGAGGACTCAGGTATGCATACAATGTGACAGGCCGTACAGTACGATGAGTCTCCAGAGCATGAGCACAGAGAGCGTTATAACGGAGGGAGACAGCTGTGTTTGACTGAGATGACAGTAATCATCCCCCAAGAATCTGAAAACTCTACATGAATAAAAAAAACAAATCCAAAGTCTATTAAGATGCTGACACCAAGTTGAGCACGACTACTAAATGACGCCCCAGTCCACCCTTCTGAATGTAGATAATTGAATCCAAGTGTTTGTGTGTGAATATGTCCACACCTGCCAGCTGCCATGTAATCTCAGATCCGGGTACCACTGAAGTGCCATAATCTTCTGTTTTTCCCTCAAAGGAATCTCTTTGTGTTTGCCGGAGCAACAAAACTTAACGGTGCTGCTAATTTCTCTGCCCCCATTGTAATAGCCCATAAGTCTGGAGTAGTCACCAGGGCAACATGAGTGTTAGTGTAACCACTACATGTAAAGTCGTGTCTCATATTGTATTTAGTGCCTCTCTGCCTGTTGTAATGCTCTTTTTTCATACTATTTCTTCTTGAGTTTTAATCATTTTGATCTCTGACATTTGCTAATATGACAGCTTCTCTAATCAGTGTCGGTCTATCTAATCATGTCATCATCTTAGCCCTTTGAGTTTTGCAACCTTCCTATTCAGCTATTGATAATTAGCATTGCTTTATTCTACAGGATTGGCTGAGGTGACAGGCATTGATGTGACACTTCCTGGTATTTGTGTTAACAGCCTGATTGTAACACACCCTAACACCACTAACCTTTAAGACAAGGAGCACGTTGACACATCAACCACCCCTCTAATAACTCCTTTATTATGACTGCAGCCTCTTAAAAAGTGAATCAATGCTCTGTGTCTGACTCATGTACAGAATACAAAACAACACCTATACCTGTGGGCGTGTGCATGCATGTACACTTGTGGATATCTGCAGGTCGATAAATGCTGCCTGTTATATAACAGAAGGAATGTCTCAGAGCGGTTGACATCCCCTCACATCAAGTTGATGAGATCTTCCGATCAATACTCTTCTCACCTCAAACCTTCATTTTCCTGGGGGGAAAGTACACGCAAACACAGCATGGACACGCGTACACATTGACCAGCAGGAGTTCATTAACACTGCGAGTGGTCCTCCATCATAGACTGGAGGCACCACTCATGAACACCCCCACAAAGCCTAACCAGACACACATTCATGGACGTACGCACACAATCTTAAACGTGCACATAATGGGGCTTATCTCCCGAGTCCAGTCAGTGTATTACACTTTTCCAGTGAGCTTCCCCTCAAGGCCCACAGGAGTAGAGCCGGGCTGATAGTACTGGACATCTGTGGAGCTGAGTAGGTCTCATATAATAACTCCCACCAGCTCCTCTCTTTGCTCAATAGGTCAGGTCAAATGTCCAGTAGAGAGCCATTGGACAAAACACTTATCTCAGCTTTGAGTGGTCTTTGGAAGTATGCTGTAGGTGTTCGATTATCAGACATGGAGTGAATATCAAAACACTAATTCCCAGTTTGCTTGAAAACATTGGACCCTTTTGGGCTAGGTAAGCATATTAGCAGATGTGCCAGTGAGTTCTTTTAAAGCCCCTTTGAGCCTTTTTTCTCAATCAGCTAGGTAGTACAAGCAGAGTTTTTTCCTAAACGGGGCAACAGGTGCGTTGCACCCTCTTATTATCAAGTGCACCTTCTGACCAAAATATGGATTTAGCCTTAAATGCCAAACATTATGCTATTACACAACATGCAGTCTTCCTTATAGCAATCGGTAAATGTTGGTAAACAATGTCTGTTGATCAAAAACGGCACAATTACTCCAAAAATATCCGCTTTGATTTCACGTAGCGTTTTTTTTGTCAGTCACACCATCTTGTGTAAGTGTCACATGCCCGCGTGAGATTTCATAAAGCTAATTTAGAATGACATTCTGTGTTCTTGTGACCTTTCACCTGTGGCACAAAGTGGAAGAAGCCAAGATCTACTCGGGGCAGACGATTACAGTTTCTTGCCGTCGAGATTTCTAATGAAATCGAATGTCACTTGTGGAGTTGTTTGCTAATGTTGCCGGGCCATTGTCAACAGAGTGGTGAAGTTTGGGTTTAGAATCAGGGGCAACCAAAGTGGCTTCTCACACTTTGCAACTCCATCAATCAAATCGAACCAGATCTATGATCTCGATTAAGCTGATTAGCGTAGTTTTTGAGTGTTTAATTCTTTATTGATTAAACCTACAGATCAGTATATTTTTGCTCTTGTAAAAAGTACTAAAAGTATTAGTTAGTAGAAGTAAGTCATATTAGAAAGATTTGGAGCCAAGTTTTGCTCCCTTGCTAATAGATACAAACCAGGTCTTTTTCTGAAATAATTCCACAGGGATGTGAGAGATTTATTCATCAACAAACATCTATCAAGAGGACATTTGCCAGGAGCCACTGAAATTTTCATAAAAACTAGAATTGAGATCCTTTAGTCTTGACACTCACCCACTCCATAATCCTGCTCAATATTTCTGTGCCTGCTCTCACTCAAAAGAACAATTAGCGATCGGATCATGATTGCAAATGTCAAAGGTGTGATATTTGAATGTGTTTGATGTATTTTTTTCTTGTTGTTGAACTGTATATGTTTCCACAAAAGAGACACATGAGGGGAAGCCAGATAACAATCTGTAGTGTTGAAGTATAAATTGTGGTGTTATATGTGATAAACACCATACTCTATAATGTTTTGTGTGCATTATAGGTGTTTCCCAAGCAGAAGCCTTAAAGGAGGAGAATGACTCGCTGCGCTGCCAGCTGGACGCCTACAGGAATGAAGTGGAGCTGCTAAAACAGGAGCAGGGCAAGAACCAACCAATCAGGAGTGAGGAGGACAGCACGCACTCTCAACAGCTCAGTTTCCTGCAGCAGGCTCTGCAAGGCATGCAGAAGGTAGCTCTTACTATACAGACACACAAACATACAGTCACTTTTTTTTTTTTGTCTGCCCACCAATGGGTTTCATTTCCTATCTGTGACTGTTCCAGCACTTCAAAAGTGTGCTTTGTGGGAACAAGGAGGAAGGTGCAACTGTCAAGAGCAGCTGTTTTCTGTCTAGAAAACTTCTTTTTTCTAAGGTTTAAGTCTGTTAAATTAAAGCATATTTGCCGTTGCTATGGGTTTCACTTGGAATTGGCAGGTTGTGTGCTATTTTTGAAAAGCACGCAAACCCAAAGCTATAGAAATAATTTCGAACTGTCAATTCAAAGAAAGGTATTGGAGGTATTTTTGGAGAACAGCCTCCCTCCAATATTTCCAAATGAAACCATCCAAGTGGTTGGTATAACTGGTTTAGATTATTGACAACATTTCTATATACATTCATAAAAGTCTGTCAATATCAATATCAATATCCAGGAAGTAACATTTTAGACACACTAGTGCTGACCCCTGTAACAAATTAGCCACGTTTTTACAAATTGACCATAGGCAGTCCAGCCAAGGTTTTGATCCTGTCTTGTTTTACAGTCAATGGTGTAAAATAATGAAAGGAGAAAAGAATCACTGGAATGGCTTACACATTTTTTATGTTTTCCATATTTTCAGAGGGTGAAGTAGTCAAGAAAAAAGCATTGCTTTCAGGATGACTAACCCTTCTACTTTCAAAATAAAAACCCGTATAACGTCAGAAGCCCTTACAATGCTCTTTATAAATAATGACTAAATTGATTAATTCAGGCATTTGTCAAGTGTCCTTGATTATCTAGCTGTCACAGGTAATAGAAATACAGCTGATTCATGTTTATAAGAAGAGAATCCTTTAAGGCACTGCTGTTCGTTTCTGCTTGTAGAGACTAATGACCTCTCAAGCTTACATCTCTTATGATGTGTTAAAAAAATATTAGTTGAATGGATCAAATGAATAAGAGGACACTGCAAATGGATGTGTCTTGATTTGGGTGATTGCACACACAAATTGCAGTGAAATATCATCAGCATTTGCTGGCAACGTCTTGCCTTTTTTGTGAATTGTAGTGCATGTTAATGTGAACTTGAACTGCAAATGAAAATGAAAATTCCTGGCTGTAAAAACCTCCTGCATGTCTCAAACAGCAAGAAATGAATCATTTAGCAGAAAACCACAGGCAACGAATGGAGGTGAGGTGATGAATATAGTTGTTTGCTGTCAAAACTTTTTCAAATGGCAGTTTTGTGTCAGCCAAATGAGCTTTTCTCCTATATGTCATTTGTAATTTTTTGAGTGTGCACAAGCAAAGAATTTGGCAAATTACTCCTCCTGGACAGAAAACAAAATAGAGTAAGAGAGAATATGATGTTATTCTTTTCCTCTTACAAATGTTTGTTGGAGTCATAATTCATGTAAGTCTCTAATTGCTTTTTTGAATTAAGCTGAAGTTTTAATTACCGGTTTAAGGATTACACGCTAAATATAGATTTTTTAAAAACAGATGATTGTTTATCTGCTTTCAGAGCAGTTTCAGTATGAGATTAACACAATTAGTTCACAGTAGCATTAGTGGCTTACCGTTCTTCTTTTTGCAGCAACTGCTAAAAATGAGGGAAGAATTAAAACAGCGTGAGACCGAGCTGGAGAAGAGTTTGGAGGACAGACAGCAGCTGAAGAACCAGGTCCAGAACCTGAAGGAAGGACTCCAAAACCTGCAGAACACACATGCAATGCAGGTTAGTTTGACAGACAGCCCATATGTTTGCCAGCTGGGTTTCCTTAGAATGTAGAAACAGGGAGAATCGACGATATTTCCCTGGTGTGCTTTTTAAGAAAGTTAATTTCTGGGTTACTCTCTTTGTTTGATAGTGAGAACTATCTAATTTGCACTTTAATAACAAAGAAGAAAGTTCAAGCTCCAATGTGTGAAAGATATTGAAGAAATAAATCATCAATAAACAATAGGAAAGAGTGCGATTGTTGTAACATGTGGCTTTGTGTTGAGAAAAAGACTCAATAATCGTATCTTTATAATATCAACGCTGTAGGAAAGGCCTACCACAGTGAGACAATTTCAAACTTCAATCAGTTTTGGTTTTCCAATTTTCCTCCCAGGGAGCTTATTTCAGTCTGTCTTCATACCCAAACTAATCGACTCTTCAGTTTCTCATTTACCACCAAGAATAAGTTAAAAACACAACAATGCAAATTTTAAGTTCATTATCCTCCATCGTTTAGCATTCATGAGTGTACCATATTGCATCCGATCGAAAACGTATTCAACTGATAATCATTTCAAAGAAAAACCTTCATAGACATATTTAGAAAAATGTACACATCAGGATCACATAAGGCTAATAAATTACTCTATGTTGACGATGCAATATATTATATAACATTAATATATTATATTATATATTTGGTGCTGAAAGGATTTATCTATTAGTCCGCTGGAATCATCTTGGTAATCCTACCGCTCGGAAAATACAGTATAGTTTCCTCCATTTAGTCACATTTTATCAACTGAGCAATTAGTCATTACAATGATCAGTAGATGAATCAATGATAAAATGACCTGCAGCCTGTTGCACCAGCTGAACGTAGTGAAGAAGTGTGACTGTCATCACTAATTGCAGCATTGCAACTACAGTAAACTTGCGTCTTTTTTCAGAAGCACCACATCCAGTTGACAATAACTTTTGATAAGTAAGGTAATGATAACTTAATAGTGATGAGGAGACCAGTATGTATTCTATCGAGTGGGAACCTGCTATGATAAAATGTGTTAGCCTCTCACATCATTAATGCTTTATCAATCGCTTAACTCTTTTATACTATGTGAGGATCATTGTGTCTGTCATACACATAGTGATAAAATAAATAAACATTAACAACTTTTCTGCGTTATAAATTATTTTTTTCTAGTGAGCTAGAACAACAATGATACAACAAGGATTTGTTTCTGTTATATGAAATCAAGTGTTGCCTGCAGCAATTCCCATTTCTCTGGTGTCCCCATCTGTTCCAGGTAACAGTCACAATACTGAGTTCATGTTGTTGCATGTCAGTGTCATCATAAATGTAAATGGATGTCGTCAGCCCCTGAAGTGTGCTCAAGTTGCAAATATTGAGAAAAAAAGTTTCCCTCTGGCTCTTTTGACATTATGCCGTACAATGTTTATATCAGTTCCACCTGCACCTATTATGACAACATTTCACAAAAATGCATAATAGGATAAAATGATGAAGTGGCGATATTTTATATTCAAAACGTGGAAGGTCAAGTTCACTGTGACATCATAATATTCTGCAAAAACATTTTTCTGGCCAATATTCACTCATTTTTCTTTAATGACCCAGTACGACCTATTTCTGTCCACTCCTCTGTAATTGCAGGGCCTCATTGCAACCTCCTAAAACCCAGAGGAAATGCATTCATTTCCTAACCAGAAACATACTGATCATGTTTTACTAACAGTCAAATTCTCTCTCTATTTGTCTGCATCTGAAAGTTTATGACAACCAGCACAAAAATCACGTACTATCATTTGTGAACATTTTGTCCTTTGAGTTACTTCTGCACTGGCATCAACAGAACAATCATTTTAATCAAGAGGTTAGTTTAATATCAGTGTGTTCATACAACAATATTGTGATCGCTAGATAGGGAGATACATTGCACACTGTAAACTACTAGAGCTACATCATCATTCAGAGCCACCCCTGCTACATTATTCATCCATCCCACCCTCACATTTATTTGATTGAAAGTGTTGCTTACATTGAGGCATGTTCTTTTAAAAAAATCCATCATGTATTGAATAGTGCTGAGCTCTTGCTACAAGAGCACACTACTAAATACAGCGTATTGTGAGCGTATTAAACAATTTCAAATTCCAAGGGTCATTTTTCTCTGTTAAACATGTCATGTTTACTAATGTTTCAGGTGTAGTGCCATATTCCCAGTATTCAAGTCCTAATGTTTGTTAATGTTCCTTCTGGCTCAGCATAATGAGAGGAAGAGCTGTCATTAAAATGGGCCTCAGGTTCAATCACCTATTAAATTGGATAATAATACAAATGAGTGGCTCTTGATTCATGTGGGGAGGTGTTTGCTCCGAGATGTACGGAGCCGACTGCAGGCTTCAAATAACGCTGAGGTGAATTAGTAATTTGCTAACACATCCCTTCTTTCAGATCAGCCAGAGTTGTCAATAGCGCATTAATGGTGATGTGTTTGATTACAAGTGTGTCCCCCCCCAACTTTGAGCCCTGGGAAATATGCTAATTAAATTCCTGCATGTGGAACAGCATGAATCATGAGAGGCAGTTTCATTACAGGGAGAAGGAGAAATCAATTTTTGGGTGTGGGTTTCTCTGAAGATTAGCGGTTGTTGGGGGGTCATTTGTTATGTTGAGGAGATCTCTTCATATCATTCGTTCTCCTCCACTGTTCCTGCTGTCACCACGCATTACTGGATTGACACTAGTGCAGGTCAGTGAGGTTATTTGAACTTATTTCTATTAGGATCACAACATAGGCTTTTATCAACTTATGCAGTTGATATTTTAGAAATGCCATTAGTGATTTTTTTCATTTCTGATTGATCCACTGATTATTTTTTCTGATTACAGAAGTAGTCCAGCGATTTAGTATTGCATTTCTTGCAAATGGGGGGACTTGCAAGTGAAAAGAAAAATGGTTAAAACAAAAGCAGCAGAGGCTGAGATATCATGGTATTCAATCCTGAGTAGGGATCAAGCCCAACATTTCAGTCTGGCAAATATTAAAGCTCTGCACCATCTGTTATCTACCCTGTTTAGAAATATATCTGCAGATATTAGCCAAGTAGTACTCGTCATCACAGGTGATCTGATGTTCATGTGTCAAATTGGTAGTGTCCTTTCAATCTATAAATTGCCTGAAAATAGTGAAAAATCATGATTTCCATTCGCACAAAGTGTCTTCTTCAAATTGTTAGTTTTGTCCAATCAACAGTGCAAAATCCAAAAATACTTAGTTTATAATGGTAAAGCTGATTCTGGAGACTGCTTGGCTTTTTTGTTTGATACATAAACAGCGAGAAATCACTACATAATTCAATCAATACATTATTGAAATGTTGTCAGTGAATTTGTTAATTGTGATTGTGTAATTGTCTCAGTCAGTAGTCTATGTACAGTCACCAGAGGTGTGTGAAAAGAGCAGGAGCTCCGCTTATTTTAACAAATAAAGATTATGTTTTTGTAATGTTGGTTTATTTATTGTCACAATAACTTATAAGCTTCCAGCCACCATAGGCCACCTACACATAGATGTCTTTTCTCATTGATGTGACTCTGTTTTAACATTTTATCTCCAAGTGTTATTAGCTCTTATCTTGCTTCTTGATCAAGATACTGAACCCGCAATATGCTCCCCGGTCGCAGGAAGGGCTGCTCTCTGCTGCTCAGGGATGGGTCAAATGCAGAGAAAGAATTTCCCCACGGGGGGCAATAAAGTAGAGCTTATCTTATCTTATCTTAAATGAAAAAGTTTAAAAGCTAGTTAGCAAGCGAGAAAAGCAGTAAAATTGACAAAGTAATGGATGATAAATGTAAATTACACCATCCAGCCTCTGCCACTCTAAGTGAAAGTTGTAAGGCAGTTGTTGTAAGGCAAAAAGACAGACTGTGTTTTCTAAGGTAAGGTGCTAAAAGCTGTCATGTTGAAGGGTTTCGGTGAAGAGGCACTAAAAGCTAGCATACAGGGATATGAGTGTGTTGAAACAAAGAAGTTGAGAGCCACTAGCAAAATGGAGCGCACTGATTTATTCAGGGGAAATCAAAACTCTCAACAGCTGACTGTGTCAGTTTTCACTCAAAGAGACATGTTGTTTACTCTATATGTTTCCATATAGAGTTCAGTGTCTGTCTTTCCTTGTTTGATCAAAATCTGCTATTTTCTGGACATTGCTGTAGAAATAAACACTTGTCTGTTTTTGCACACTATGCTATGCGCCTATGTTCCCCCGTTGTTGTATATTTGGATGTAGCTTCTCTTTCCTCAGCGTTTCCTCACATATTTCTAATGTGTTGCAGCTGGAGATGTCAAAGCAAGATGACAGAGGCAGCGAGGAGAGCGCTAATCAAACCATCGTAAGTGGAAAAATGTTGGAGCCCCCACCACTCCTCTCCTCTCCAGATATTGTTTTTTGTCCTCATTCTCCCTCCTGATTCTTCTTCCTCTCCTCTGACTCTCCTCTCTAACCCCTTCCAGTGACATGACAGATCATTACAGGCCAATCCAATTCACTACGACCGCATTTGTCATTGAATAAATCACCCAGACACAACTGGGCTAGGAAATAAAGGAGTCATAAAATCAAAATGGCCCCACATGTGCATATGTCTACACACCCACACGCTTACACACACACTCGCAGGGTGATCTGGATAGATTAAAAACAGACAAAGGCCACCAGGCATCACACGCACACACAGCTGGAAATAGTACACACATTGCTATGTAGAACAACAAACAGACGAAAATCTTTTATTGTTCCTCTGCCATTTTTCTTCCACCTGGCAGAAAACCATTTGTTCATTGGCCTTCCAAGTCTTTCCCTCCATTTGTTTGGCTTACACTTGTCTCTTTTTTTGTGTCAGTGTGTGACAAACATTTCATCCCTCTCTCAGAAATATAGCTGCTGGCTGAAAAGTCTCCCCTGCCTGATTATCCTCATCCTCATTGTCTCTCTGTATTAACGATTTGGTGGTGAAGCTTTCTGTGATCTTTGGTTGTAAATCGTGCAACAGCTTAAGATTTGCTTGCTTACTTGGGCTAAGTAAAACTGGTAGTAGATTCACTTAAAGCAAATTTTGTGTGTGCGTGTGCGTGTGTGTGTGTGTGTGTGTGTGTGTGTGTGTGTGTGCGTGTGTGTGTGTGTGTGTGTGTGTGTGTGTGTGTGTGTGTGTGTGTGTGTAGGAATCCACAGTATCAACACTGGTGTCCTGTAGTCAGGAGAAAGAAGGTCCTACAGAGAAGAATCCTCCGAGTCCCATCCACTCCGAAAGAGAAGCTCTACTAGTTGGTACGCTGAAACGAATCTTACATTGGCGATATCAGTAGTCGTAGGACTGACATGCAAGCAAGCACACGTGTCTATTGTTATTACTCTTTTCTATGCATACACATGTTTTGAGGTTTTCTCTTGGGTCATTTTTGTAGCCTGTGTCGAGAGTTGTCTAACTGTCTCTCAGTCCATGTGTTTGTAATTAGATTTCTAAATGATGGCTTGTCTGTATTTCCAGCTCTTGGAACAAAATGCTAAGACTTTTTGCCAGTGAAATTCAGATTTACACGTTTTTTTTTTACACATTTACAGATCTCAGTACAATTCGTTATTTTTAATTAGATTCACACACGGATTGAGAGATACAGTTACACAACCGTCTACACACATATGCATAGTTAAGCTACAATAATGGCTCCATAGTTTTAACCGGGTTTGTAGTTCGTTGATCTTTGCACACTTCTTATGGATTGTGCCCCCATAAAAGGATGATATGAAAGTGAAAATGACGGGAACAGAAATGATAAGCACCTCTAACGATCAGTATGCTTCGTACGAACTACGTTGTACAACCGATCATCCGATGACCTTATCTGAAGGCAGAGGTGTTTATGCCTGTTCCAAATGACTGCACTGATATTCTGACTCACCTCGAGGCTGCACCCCACTGCCTCCCTCATCTCTCTCGAAGAATTAAAGTGCTTTCAGAAAGAGCAGCTGCAACATTGGTGTTTGCTAGTTTGAACGGAATGACACTAACTCCCTGTCGCCTTCGCTCACTCCAGTCTGTACAGCCACAGACAGCTTCTATCCAACATAGCATAACCTTATTATGCAGCTAATTGAGTAGGTTGTAGTAGAGGAAATGACACGATTAACACCAATTCAGACTGTGAAGCAATGCCATTTCTCTTTATTTATGTGCCTGTTTTCTGCTGTTAGAGATGTATGTAATTCAGGATACTCAAGTAAAATCCCCTGCTGCATGGTTTCCCTCACTGTGGTTTCCATGGTAAAAAGCTGAACCATCATAAAATCCAAAAGTAGCAGCAAAGAACTGGGCTCAGTCGAAAGAGCTGTAGCCACCCTCCCTCTCCTTGCCATTACCATTGTGTTTAGACTCAAAACAGACGAGGCCACAAGCACCTTTCAAAGCACCCCTATTTGTATTTTTATATATTTGTAGTGCAGTTAACGGTGCAAATGGAGATAGCGGCACAGACCCTGGTGCAGTCTTGTGACAGGAATGTGAAGTGAAAAAAGAGACCTTGTGAGTTAAGTTCAGATGTTGCCTATATATTTGCACACCTGTCCAATTGCTGCGTTAGGGCTTGTCCGTTAAAGAAGGAACTCTTTCATTTGGACCTTTTATTGTTCCAGATTATATTCTACTCACATGGCGTATATTCCTGAATAAAAACCCTGTTCACAGCATAGGATTACATTGGTTGGTTTCTGAGGCTGCATGCACTGTGCTTGATGGGTATTTCCACGGGACAAGATAATACAAAATTCACGGTTCAGTTTTGCCCCAGGCGCTCCAGCAGGTTACCATGGCAATGATGAAAACTGGGTGTAAAAGCTGCAAAAACCCAAACGAACATCCTTCAAATATAGGATGAAGTGGAGTCAGTTTGAAATGCTCGGAGGTGAACCGACACAGATTATCTCTAGCTGATGCATTTTAAGGCGTAATCCCATCTGCTGCTGCTGTGAATGTGCTCCAAAACTTCATGACACTTTAAAGCATAAGCTTGGGATTCCCAACAGACTCTGGAAATAATAGTTGTGACGCTCAAAGGCTGAAATTGGTGTAAGGTAAGAGGAACAGTTGGGAGTTTCTGATAACATTGCAGTGTCTAATGGTAATCCTTTGAAATATTTATCGATAATGAGTCTCAGTTTTAGTATTAGTTCTGACACTCATAGTCAGGCTATCTGCACAATTGGAGGTCTGGAGGACATGTTCGTTAGTCCAGGTTTTTGTGCGATGTCATGTACATGCTAAATACAAACTTTGTGGCATCATAACAATATTATGTCTTGAAAACTTGTGTCCTGAAGTTAACATGCATGCTCATATTTTTGCTGTGTGACAAAGTTTGCTCAAATAATGCATGCAATACAAAACAATAGCATGCCAAGCTACAGTAACCTGAACAAGATTTTTTTTAAATATGCGGCTAACACTTGGCTATAGCATGGTACTGGTTAACCTCTGCTGAAATGAGCTGGCTTGGCTTATGATCCAAAACGTGCAAGTTAACACCTTACGAACACAACCAGACATCAAAATATACAACTAATTAACTAAAAGCCAGTCTGTGTTCAGCCACTTGCCTGGTCACCCTCTCCTTTCCCATTCATAACATCCTCCGTCGAAGCCCTCTTTGGTCTCTTGGTGGAGTGTGCAGTATAATGCAGTGCCTTAAAGCGGAACACACTGAGATCCTACCTGCTGGCCCATGTTACAAAGTGCAGCAACAAGCGATAGGGAGGCAGAGCAGCTGAGAAAGAGACACCGTTCGCCCTGCTGCAAGTCAGTGTACCATCAAAATGATTTTGAGGCTGTTATTCTAAGCACTAATAGTTTTAAAATGTTTCTTGGAGGCAATTAAACACAGACAGCATAACCGCAGCAAAAGGACGATTTCTTGCAAATGACTCAAAATGAAATGATACTTGGTTTTGTAATTTCAATGCACCATTAGCCGCCCAGTCATTATCTTATTCATTGTCGGTAGGGCAGCTCAAGGCTAGCTCATTGTTTGTATTCAAGTATCAACCGGAGTCCTGAAGGTGGCGAAAATGAAGCCTTAGAGTCGTATTTTCTTCTTAAATATTCTCAAGTGATTGTTGCATTGTGGCATTGTTGCTCGAATGTTGGAAGTGGGAAGCTTTTTGGGACTTCAACACTGTGTGTGTTTGTTTCAATTGTTGGTCCCTCAGTGCTCTATTACTGGTTACTAAGCAGGTAAGGTGGAGGATTATCACTCTCCTGGCCCCGTCTGTGAGATGATAGCAGATGGTTTGTTTGAGCTGGGGGAGAGTGTGGCTGTGATGAGAAACAACGGCATCAAAGCTGTCATTAAACACTCCCTCTAATCTGGAGCCACAATATACAAGAGGCTCTTAACAGCACTGGGACTCTGGGAGAAGCCACTCCAAGCATGTGTTAGACTCAGCCAGAGGAGAGGAAGAGGAGTACATCCTCTGGCAGGGTGTCAGTGTTTGACAGGTGACAGACACTGAAGGTGTTGTGACATGATTCCGCTTTGCATGACTTGTTTGTTCTTCCCCAGGAATCATTTCGACGTTCCTGCACGTCCACCCGTTTGGAGCCAGCATCGAGTACATCTGTTCCTATCTGCAGCGTTTGGACACAAAGGTAACAGACTCGCATGACTTCCACTGTAGAGTAGGCTAGTAGAAACAACTTTGGACCATGTTGTGTAGTTGAGACACAACTTCCCAAAACCTCAATGCTTTTGCAGCCTTTTTCATACAAATTAATGCTTTTGGAGGAGGCATCTTTAGCTGAAACCAAAGCACTTATAAGAATGGTTTGTTAAGTAATATTGATATTCTCATTAAATTCTGAGAAAATGTCCAATCAGGAGCCAGTGATACAGTGATTGTAATTCATTTGTTTTGCTAATTTAATTGAGATAAAGATTTTTTTGTTTTCCTAAAATCTGGTTAAGGGACTCTCTTATCCCTCACCTTACTTTTTTATTAGCAATGGGAAACATAAAAGTGGCAGCCCTTTTTTAACTGAACCGTCACTGTTGCTGCTTGAAGTGACAGAGAGTCACTGGTGGCAGATTAGATCAGCTGTAGATAATTAAAATGAATTCTTTAACGGCTTTCGTTCGTTCTCTGGTCAATGTGCTCTCTGCAACTGTTACCTCTGATAGCCCTGTGTTAATTTAAGGATGTTCAGGTTTAAATTTTCATCTAATCTGATCAGCTAATAGTTATAAATAAGACCCCTTCATTATTTTGAGTCAGTGGCTCGTAAAAGGAGAGTAGCTTACAAATAATTAGTCTCCCACTGTGCTTAAAAACGTTAGTGTTTCTGCCTTCTGAGCCAGTAAAAGGTGTTAAAACAAAGGTTTCTTGTCTGATAAAATATGTTTTTGAACCCCATGCGTAGATCAGAGTACAGCAGAAGTAGCATTCACGGAGAAAAACGACTAAAGCACATATTCAAGCAGCATCAGAAGCAATTGCACAACTCTGAGTGTAATGGCAGGGCAGAAGGAGAAAGCAAAATGCTTCATATTCTTGTAGAAAGTTTCCCTCACTTTCCCAACCTGAGATTTCTGTATATTCCAGCCACAAGTGACTATAGCTGTGTGATTTCTCTTGATGCCAGAACATATTAACACTTGATCCTTCATCCTGACGTTTAAAGACAAACACCACCCACAATTCTCAGGCACCCTTAGGTTCCACTCTGTCTGCTTCACAGCTATTATACCTCTACAGTGCCTTTCTGCTTTTTAGATCTATTGTCACTCTTCACCATCACTGACGTGAGACTTCTTCAGCAATGCAAACTTTCAATTTCACCTCCTAGATAACGCCAAGAGTAGTGACAGTTTCTGCTCTCCAAGCTGACAAGAAGACGTGGCCATTGTCACCTCTTCCTTTGTGGTTGGCGGTCACTGACCAAACAAAAGACACCCTAAGCTAAATCAGACTTCAAGCCAAGTTACTCATTACTGAGAAGAATTAATTAACCATCTGCAAAAACGTTCTGTCTACGTCGGCAAAGTTGTGCCAAAACATCACTGATCTCTGTTGCATCTCTCTGAATATTCTCATCACCACCCTGAATCATTCTCACACACGTAAATAGTAGAGTGTGACTGTCCTCGTGTGTGTGTGTGTGTGTGTGTGTGTGTGTGTGTGTGTGTGTGTGTGTGTGTGTGTGTGTGTGTGTGTGTGTGTGTGTGTGTGTGTGTGTGTGTGTGTGTGTGTGTGTGTGTGTGTGTGTGTGTGTGTGTGTGTGTACTCGAGCGTACGCCCAAGCTTGTCTGAGTCCATATGAATTTGCCTGCGCTTGGTGTTAAGCAGCCATCAAGCAGCCCACAGGGTTTTGTCAGTATCACTGGCTAGACTCCCCCAACAACAAGCCCAAACCTCTCTGCTTATCTAGTGGCTCCACACATGGCTCTATTGTCCATAATTTCACACCAGTCCTGTCTCCATGATAGACCCTAATGCATCCTGACATCAGCACAGAGGGCTCCAACAACGTATTTATTAATGCAAGACGCTGTGGGTTGTCTACAGAAGCTCTTACAAGGGATTTTGGCAGTGTCACATAAGCATTCCAATGGTTATAACAAAAAATGATACTTTTGACTAATGTTCCTCAACCCAACAGACTGATGCGAGCCAGAATACACTTAGTCAGGTGGCTGCTATGCTGTCACACTCTCGCTATGATGGTGGTTCAAGGTGGCGACCTGGCCCCCCCAAGCTCCCCAGGATTTCAGTCCAGTCAAGCATCCAATTGATGCGCTGGAAAAAGTCTGATCCATAGAGGCCCTACCAGATGACTCAAATCAATTTATGGCTGATTGGTGTAAGAGGTTGTCGTGTAGCATCATGGATGGGACTCATTCTCTTGCACCACATCACTAATGCCAACATTAATTAATTAATTAAAATAACATAATTCATTCTGTCAAACAAGTTGAAGGATGATTAGAATTGAATGAAACACTGTGTCAGTAGCAAGTCACTGGTTACATACTGTAGACCAGAACAGCGTTGGTGTTTTTTCTTCTCTCTTTTTTGGGTTTGTTTATTGATTGTGCAGTCTCTGTTTATACATGGCTTCACTTCATTGTTTGTTTTGCGTGTGTGTCTGCAGATTAACCCTGGCGAGGTGGAGGCTCTTCTTTCTCGCCTGCCCTGCACCTTCAGACAGGAGATGACTGGTGTGGGAGCCAGTCTGGAGAAACGCTGGAACTTCTGCGGCTTCCAGGGCATCAAGAGCACGTAGACTGTGCCGGTGACATTTCAGGGGCACGGAGGAGACAACAGGCGGACAAGGCAGCACAAGGGCACTGTGGTGTCATTGTGAAAGACACAGTATAAAGCCCACAACGATCATGGACGGTGTGCTTTACCTGACTCTACAAGGACACAAGGACGGTTGAGAACAAATCAGGAAGGAATGTTACATGAGAATTTCAGGGACTCTGTGTAGAAAAGGCAGCGTTTCCATTGTTGCAGGAATGTTGACAGCAAACCACGGTGAGTCTTCATGAGCTTGAACGCTGTATCTCAGTGTCTGCAAAATATTTTTAGCGATGGTGAATCTCTGGGCGTCACAGAGGAGCACCGATTCCTGCCGTCACTGGATTGTTACATAGGTATCGCCCACATGGGCAGGGCATTGTGCTTTGGGGGTCCTACAGTCGGCTGTGTATTGTGTCAGCGCGGGTCAGGACTGCAGGGTTACCAAGGAGGCTTATCAGGGTCTAACCGAACATTTAAAACCTCAGAACCCTTCGGCCTCCCTCTCTTCTCTTTTTGCCGTTCCTGGTTTGTAACATAAATCCAAAATTGATATATTTCTTCATTTTCTGTAAAGGCTGTCAACAGTTGCATAGAATCATTTGTTGTAATACACTGTAAATGCTTGGATGATATTTTTGATTATAAAAAAAAAAGACGTTTTGAGTACATAAAAATGCTTGAGTTCATTTCTATGTATCTGTTGCTTGGAGAGGCTGGTGGGTAAATATCTGTGTGTGTTATTCTACTACAGTACGAACAACCTTTAAGTCCTGAGAGAGAGACACACACACACACACCTGCATAAGTCATCTACTTCAAAGTTTGTTCCCCATCTAGCTTGAAGGGCACCATTTTTTTCCTGATACCTTTTTTGCCGTACACAATGCTGGTTTTAGAACCTTGAAGGAGCACATTTGTGTCTTTCAAAAGCTAATTAGCCAGGCTGAGAGCCAGGCTGAAAGACAGCACAGAAGCATCACACTTAGCTGGGAAACGCACCTCGGGGATCACGTTAATGATGTTTAACTGGTGAGGCAGTTAGTGTGTGTTGCTGCCGCTGCCGTGGTGCATACACAAAATATTAGTGCGTGTATGTTTGTGTGCTACTCGCCTGGATCCATACATTAAATGGTTGTTCAACAGTCTACAGAGGGGAGTTTTTCTCCATCTTTGCCAGATACTTGCAGCCAGGACTGAAGGTTCCTCCCAAACGCCCAGTGAAGCATTTTTAATGCTCCTCCACTGGGCTGTTTGGCGGCGTGCTCTCTCCCCCTGTTGCTCAGAGAAACAACGGTTTATTATTACACATGATTTGCTCTCATCTGCCTCCACCATCTCCTACGGGCATTGCATTTGAAAAATTAGCGTTCATGCACTTGTCAGCGCACTAGTCCTTGTACCTGAATTAATAATGAGGAATGAGTATGTTTTGCCTACAAGCTCTTACAAGGCTTCCTTTCCTCGTGGATGTATCCATTATGAACAGCATTGGTTTGAAAAGAAAGATGATTTCATCGGTGAAAAGCAAGCTATCTGTCGTAGGATTGGAGGGTTTTTTTGCATGTTAAATACGATACGCAACTTCCGACCCACTTAGTTTGTAAGCTTCTGTCAAGCGCGATAAGAAAAAAGTGGATTTAGGTGCAATGCAGTGCATGGTGTGCATTATTCAACCTCCATTGTGTATTAGGTTTATTGTCAAAATATACTACTTATCGTTTATTTGGTCACGTTTGCAAGAAGAACAGTTTAAATAGCTCAATGCAACATACTGTATATTACAAGTGTTTTTCCCAAATATAACAAAAAATGATACTTTTACTAACTGCTGCTGTCAAAAAATGATTCAACCCTTAAATGACAAGTGACTCTCGTACTTTTTAGAGCACCTTTTTGCTGCTATGACCTGCTGCAAACGTGAAGGTGTCATTAAGTCTCGGGCACGTAGATCCAAAGGGCACTGGCTGTTTGCATAGTGAGAGGCAACGTGAAACACTCAAAGCTGTATAAATATGAGATGCGTTTGTCACTGTCCTTTGCTCTGCAGATCAACACTCCCTTTATTAATAATGTCTAAAGATCAGCTTTTACTCATTGTTGAATTATTACCTTTAGGTGACATAGGCAATCCGTAGCCAGACAGCAGCCTCTGGTAGCATTCCTGAGGAATCTTAGCCCATTCCTCATGTGCAAAGGCCTCCAGTTCTGGATTATTTTTGGGTTTACAGTACAAGCTGCAACTGGCCTCTTCACATCGCGCCAGAAATTTTCTATGGGGAATCATGTCAGGCAACTGTGATAGCCACTCTAGAATGTCCCAGGACTTCTTCTGAAGCCTTGGTGGACTTTGAGGTCCTCTTGGGATCATCATCCTTTTTGAAATGTCCAATGATGCCCAAGCTTCAGCTTCCTCACAGACAGCACAACGTTCTCTTTTAGGATCTCCTGATACTTCTTATCCTCAGAGCATCACTGAGCCACCGCCATGCTTCACTGTGGGTAGGGTGTTCTTTTTAGCATATGCTTCATTCTTCCTCCTCCAGACATAGCACTGACCTATAGGCCCAAAATGTTAGTTTTGTTTCATCACTCTAGAAAAAAGCATCCCAAAATTTTTGAGCGTACCGGAGCCGACTTTTCTTGCACTTTCAGGGCAGTAGTTGTGTTCATCTTTGTTTAGGGTTTGCTATTTGAACTTGTGTGTTTTGTTATTGCAAACTGTTAACATAAACTAGATTTTTCCAATGAACCTAATGTACAATGGGGGCTGAATAATTTTGCTTCCAAAGGCATGCAGTCATTGCAGTCAGTGAAGATCAGTCCTCCTTCTCTCTCTCTCTTGTGAGACATTTTCTAGTTATTTCTTATGTGAATGATGTTCCTGATGGATGAGGGACATCTGCACATCCAAACGTCCCAGCTCCAGCCTGCCTGATGGTGCACTTGGGGTAATGAGAGACGTTGCCTGGTTAGAGTTGTGCATCTCTACATTTCTTCTCCACACTGAAATCTCAGCAGAACATCCCCAATGAAAAACTCCAGCACACCTTAAACCAGCCTCGCTTTCTCTCTTGCACATAACAAAACACTAATATGGTGCATTGCTTTCTCTCAGAAGCTGCTTTCTGTCCTGCGTTCCCTCCCAGCTGAGTTGCCATTCCCATGCACTGATTTGACTTGAGGCACTCGCGATTTATCTCTTTTTACAGCTGCATGTGTGAGTGAGCATGTACACACAAACACACTTGTGATTGTTCGTCAGGTTCTCCGGCATCTCACAAGGCAGTAAACATACACCAATTAAATCCAGCAGCAGTCCCTGGTGAAAGCCACTCTCCACTCACTGTTGTCCTCTCGTTGCTTGGACACAACAAGGGGTCTCATTAGCTCAATTCAAGGGGTATGCAAGCAAAAGCTATTCAAGGAAAGACGATGCCACAGGACGACTGAGATATGTGTTAAGGTGTCCTTGGGCATCTGCTGATGTTAAGCGTCAGCAAACACCTGAGCGTGAAGTTTAAAGTTGAGGGCATTAATGTCTCTCTGGTGGGATTTCTTTAAATGACTCCCTAAATCCATTTACACATACTCACATCACGTTTAAGATAGGTATAATTTGAGTTGAGGAGATAAGCAGGTTCTTCTGGGCGATATCATGATGCTCGAGATACCCTTAATTACCTTTTCGTCTCATGTTGCTTCCTGAAGCATCCACGGCTCCTTAATTATGACTACGGCCTCCCTTGAGCGAGCAGGTGAGATATATATGCAGTGCATGTGCTCCAAAATAAGATAAACAATTAATCCTGAAAGTGGATTAGAAGAACACAGAAGGGCATCACTTTTAAGGTCAGTCTCAGTGGACATGGATCAGCAGGTGGGCAAGCACTACAGTAGGTCTGATTTGCATTAAAAGAAGGTGGATGGCCACAAGTTCTTGTGGGTTCGTTTTTTTAATGAAAGCTCCACGGTCCTCATTTATTTATGAGTGCATAAAAGCTCCTAAATTGTGAGATTTCCAGAGTGCCAGAGCTTCAGCGCAGAGATGCAGCACAGCTCTCGAAACACTTGCCTGCAGGCGTTTGGAATAACGTCTCAGAAACCAAAAACTGCAATATTAAAACAAGAAAAGAGATTTTATTTCTTGGAGGATTATTTGTTTGGCAGTCAGCTAATCATGTTTGGCACCATGTTTTATGTATTTTTTGTTGTTTCCTATGTTTTGATATGCACAAAGAATTGCATGCACTTTTCGCCTGAATGACCGGCAAGTGTTGGAATAATTGCTTTACTCCGCTCTCCGGGGTGTCTGGGCACAGGATATTAAGCTGTGGGTTTCACTGGAGGATGACACATAATGCATCTCACTGTTTCCAGCCAATCTCTGTCTCTTCTTCTTCTCCTCTAAACTTAGATCTTCAAACAAAATTGGAAAGCACAGCAGTGAATGCCCATAAGGTAATTGCACCCACTAAGCAGGCTCTGCAACATCAAATACCCCGGTCATGCAGGTGAGGGGAAGTCTCAGTGTGCACTTAAGGAAATGTATTTATGGGATTCTCCTTTAAATCTGTCCCTTTTAATACTATTCACCGGTAAGCTAATGTCTTGACCAAAGATCCTGCTGCTGTCATAGGTCCAGAAATGGTATCTCTGGCCTATTACTTTGTGAAAGCAGTGGACCTGATCAGTGTGTTTTATCAGAAATGGCAGCATGTGAGGCTATTACCAGGTTAGATGGGATAGTGAAACTGTCTCCTAATGAGCGATGGCCACTCTTCATGCTGTTATGAATCAGGCGACCTTTACCAAGGAGGAATAGCCCTGCACCCACAGCAATTATCTGCACAGTGGAAACTCATGTGAGAAACTTTTTCTTTTTTTTTTTAGACATGAGAAGTGATTTAGTTGGAACCAATTCTTTAACATATTTTGCAGCGTTGAAGCGCTGTCTTTAGACGCAGATTTTAATCATTTTTGATGTTTTGGCAGCAGAGCTGGCAAAGTATCTCCATGTTGTCTTTTCAGTTGTATGACTTTCATTAAGCCTGCATGGATGCCTGACTCCAGGAGGTTGTGTTCCTGAGCCAGATGGACGGCACATTCACGCTTGCAAAATCTGTTTTGTGTCCAGCAAGTAAATAAATGAGGTAATATGAGTGGAGAATCTGAATACTGGAATAATGGTTATTTAGCTGACACCAGAGTAGAAATAGAAGATCTGGCAATGACTTGGTTTCCAATAAAACGTCTTCCAGGAGCAGATCGATGGATGACACGTGGCAAATGGAATATCAGATGAGCCCACTGCATCTGGACCCTAAATCACATGCAGAGGCTGGATATGATGAGCACAAGCGGTGGAGGGAAGACGATCACAGCTGAAAGCATCCAAGAAATGAACAACAAGATGAAGAAGAAGAAGAGAGGTCACGGTGGAATCAGATTAGTGACAATCAGCTGATTGAGTTGACAGCATGGCTAATATGCAAATTCATATACAGTGGTGTGAAAAAGTGGCGGGCCCTCTCCTGATTTCTTCTGTTTTTGTTTGTCTTATACTAAAGGATATTATCCAATACCTAAATCACCAGTGTGAAAATGTGTCTGACTACTACATCCCTGTTCAGTCAAATCATCGCTTAAAAAAACATTTTCAGTAGCATGAAGTTGGCTAGTGGGTCTCACCAGTAGCACAATTTGCACAATAAGGCTCTGGGACTCCACGGATCCACAGTGAGACCCATTTTCTACAAATAGAGAGGACTTTGAACAACAGTGAACCTTCCCAGAAGTGGCCAACCTTCCATGCTTCCTCAAAGAGCACCACCGAGGCTCATTCCCGAAGTCACAAAAGGAAATGGAGGCCTCTATCACCTCAGTAAAGGTCAGTGTTCATGGCTCCACTATTCCAAAGACGCTGGGCAAAAATGGCACCTATGGGAGAATGGTGAAGCGAAAGCCATTATTAACCCAGAAGTACATTATGGCTCATTTGAATTTTTGTCACAACATACCTTACACCTTCCCATCACATCTGGCGTCAGCCAAACAGCATTCCACAAAAACATTCCACCTACGGTCAAGCACGGAGGTGGCAGTGTAATGTGGGGATGCTTTGCTGCTTCAGGGCCAGGACAAATTGCCTTATAGCCCCTTTCTAGCAGTGAATTAAAAGTTGCATCTCTGTTTCAGAGTGATTACATTCTGCTATGGTGGGTGGGGGGGGTTGTGATTCAGGGAGATAAGGGTGAGATTTTATTCTCTATTTCACATTTTTGACTAATGTCTTCAACAGGGGTCACCAACTGGCCGCCCATGGGCCAAATCCAGACCACTGAAGGCTTCCATCTGGACTGCTAAGCCTTTTACCTAACCAACAAAAAAAAAAAAAGATAAGCCTATTATTAACTTTTGTCATGAAAGGGATTGGCAAGATTGCGCCTAACTGGATGCAGGGTCCGTGCACCTTGTAGGCAGAATATAAAACATTCTTTTAGTCAGACTGGTAAGTGAACTGGTGCCCTCTCGACACCGCTCAGGACCAAGCACCGGACCTAGGGTGACAGAGCCTTTCTGGTAGCTGCCCCCTCCCACTGGACCTCCCTACACAAAAACATCAGAGACTGCACAGACCTTTCCATAATCAAATCACTCAAGACTCACCTTTTCAGATTAGCTTTCAGATTGTTTGACAGTTGTTTGATATGATCTGTGATGTGATTTGTTACTTGTTATTTTATCTGCAGGATAACTCATGAATTGCTGTGGAAAGGAGAAAGAGCTAGCCCTCAAAAGTAAAAGTTATCGATGCTAAGACTTTGCTGTGTATGCACGTGACTAAATTCACTGACATAATTAATGTGACATCATGTCCAAGTATGATCTGCATGAAACAGGAAATTGATCCCAATAAGCAAGAGGTTCAGAGAGATGGCATGTGCTCCAGCTTGGGTTAAATACAAGGCTATAGAAATGGACTAATATACTATAGATATAAAACATGTAAATATACATGCATGATGTAGTAGTATACCAAAACTAGAAAGCAAACCTCCGCCAAGGCTGCTCAGTTTCCCCACGTTGGCATTTCACTCCAAAGCAAATGACCCATGATGTAACCCTCTGAATTAAGTCATTTTCGTGAAGTGCGGGTAGCTAGTCGGGATTAGAAACATTTTACACCAACTATTTTAATAACTGGCTAATATTTTTTTAAATATACACTGATACCAGCTTCTCAAGCCTGAATATTTATTATTCTTCTGTGACTGAAAAATGTATTTCTTTGGAGGTCGGAGTCTTAGTCAGGCATGAGAAGCTTTTTAACTACAGTATTTTTAGACAAAAGAATTCTCTGATTAAATAATCCAGTAATGAATGCAGAAAATAATCATTATTTCTTATTTGACTCCTAAAATGTTAGGACGTGATGTAAAACTTGAATGAACACAACCGTGTTATTTATAAAGGAAGGCCTTTATGTGTGTCGGCTTACGCCTTCTTCAGGGTGCAGAGACACGAGGAAACAAACAGAGTAGTCCCATAATAGTTGTAATCATCTGAGGTGTGACACTGAGTGCATGCATCTTTTTCTTTCAGCCTCTAGGGGCAACGGTGAGCAATTCTCTCTCTGGCCTCTAGGGGCATCATATAGAAAGCAACCTAGAAAATCACAGAGGCTGTCTGACAACATTTGTCTAAGAAGGATAAACCTACAATAGGAAATAAGACAATTGAAAAACAACACAAAAATTAGAATTAGAATTGAGTAACGTTTTTGACTCTCGTAATAATCTGAGTATTCATCACATTACTTTTTATTTTATGTCAGCAAATCTAGAAGAATTATTTTGTAGATTGTTGTGTTCAGATCAAACAATTGCACCGAGATTAGGGTGAAAATAACATCAGCAAGAAAGCCACAGGTAGGGAAACACAACTGTGCCAATGGCATGCTGGAGATAAGGTGGTCTGCCAGACAAGTTGGTGGTGAGTGCTCATCATTCCACAGTAGTGCACCACCCAACATATGCCCTACTTAATCACTTTTAAGGAGCCAGAACCAGTATCGACATGTCCATCTGCTACATGTCAGAAACCGGTTCCAATCAACCACAGCTACTGCAGCAGAGAGTTTTACCATCGCGCCATAATAGGCCTAACATGACAAACCTGTTAAATGACTGCTGACACGAGAGATAGAGATGGAGCAGTTCAGGGATTTAAACGCAGAACGGAGTCATTTACAGGCAAGAGGTCACAGGCAAACAATATCCACAACAAGATTTTTCTTCTTTTTAAAAAAATGAACATCCTGTACATGGTGCTGCTACAGAAAAATAAACATTTGGAACTAGACAGCACTCATAGAGCACAAACCTCCGCAGCTCCGTTTCCCCTTTATGTTATTGCAGCTGAGAGCAATAGTCCCATGATAGTTTGGCTGTTCTAATATGACTCCTTGACTATGTAAACCTACAGCTAGAATTAGGAAGGACATTGGTATCATTACGTTAGTTATTAAGTGTTGCGTTAGTTTTTTAAAAACACAAACACAACCTGTACAAAACAACATTTCACGTTCTATCTTGCAATGTTCAACAAAGTAGAAATCGTCTCCAAAATGGAACAGTTTCTTCCTTGTTACACAACCAACCTGTCTACCAAGTTTCATCAAAAACTATCAGGTAGTTTATTGGATTGAAAGGGTGAAAAAAAGGCTTGTCTTGCAATGATAAAAAAAAAGTGACAAACATTCCTGGATCTGACTGTTTATCTGGATCCACTCAAACATTTAATGAGTTCTTATCTGTCATATGCCCAACCCTCTGTCCAAAGTTCATGAAAATCCCTTCAGCAGTTTTTGTGTAATCCTGCTAGGTAATAATATTATCTTTGCAGCCTTGGGTTCAAAATTTGATTGTAGATCTGTGTTTAAAACTTCTGTACTTCTCATACAAACAAATGGAGATATTTTATCGTTTTAAACATGTGTTGTCACTCAGATAGATCATGTCCTGCATGGTTAATCCAAGTACCTCCATGTGAGAAGTCTGCTTTACGCTAGTTTCCTTGCACACTTAAAGTCTGCACCACTTTCTTTCGTTGCTTTGTTTGAATAACTACAAACTGATCCATGAATATTAATGAAAGTTGACAACTCTTCACAAAAGAAACAAATAAGCTGTGCTCTGAATGTATCAGCTGCAACATTTAAGGTGTCATCAAGGAGAGAATGGATTTGCAAAGAGTAGTGAGGTCTCAGATGATGACAACATTATTCCTTGGCATGTTGTGCCGAACCCGCTTCTCATCAGGTCCAAGGAGTTCATTGTGGATAACTGCACGTATAAATGCCTGGGAGATACCAGCTCAGTGGCAATGTGCCGTTGTGTTATTTGTTGATCTGTCAAGATCATGTCATGCATCTTGTCAATGGTCTCCTGTGTGGTGACAGCGACTGGGCCTCCAGAGATGAGGGACATTTTCCAGGGGATCTCTGCCACATTTGAATTCAGCAAAGAAGGGTGCACCCTCCCCTAATGTTGCCACCATGTCTTCCTGGACCCATGGGTGGTAAGCCCATGACACTGAGGTAGCAAATGAAGGCATCAGGGCAGATGCAAAAGATATTAACTTTAAACTTTCTGCATAAGTTCTCAAAGAGTTGAACTGCATGCGTGTAGAACAAGCACTGCTTAACTCTCCACAAACTTATCAACGTAGTAGCCCACATTGAACAGTACAGCTCCACTGCATTTGTAAATTATGACATACTGGTAGAAAAGACAACCTTGTGTGATCATACTGTCCTCCAGACTCAACTACAGCTTGTCAGTTGTCATAAATGTCCCTGCGGGATGATAGCTAAGTCCAGATTCAGGACACTGATTGCAGAAAATTTCCTATCTCTGATACGTGAGTCGATTATCTTCTCCACTCTTTCACATGTGTTGCTTTTTTTAGTCCGTCAGCAGTGCAGAGAAGGCTGCCAGCAAGATTGCATCACTGTATTAAGTCTTATGGAATACAGATTAAAACAAATTCCAGACTGTCTAAAAACTGTTGAAATTCGCTGACAGCTCATCAACTTTGCAGTAACTGCTGGATATGACTTAATTAGTCGTGTGTCTTTCTAATCATACTTTGAAGTCCTGCAAACTAATGATGAAGTAAACCTTTTTTGAACAAAAGCCTGTACCAAGCAGCATGAATTGTCATGTTTTTAAGTTTTCCTTATCAAAACACCTTTGAAATTGTGTTTTTTGTTTAATTTCATTCGAGGTGAAGTAGAGACACTCAGCAGGTTTGTGCATGGGAAAAAGGGCTTCATCATATAGAGTTGGGGGAAATATAATGCTCAAGGAGAAATGAGTAAACGCATAATTACTTCTGAATTGCAAACATGCCCACACTGACGTGACGTTAATTATGTTTTTCACAGTGGCTGTTGCATATCCTCAGTGTTATTTTCTACAACAGTGATGTTAACAGCAGGAAATACAGTATAGGATAAATTACAAGCTGTTGATTTGAGAGTGAAATGGGTTCATAAGGTAACGAACAAGGAGACCTGTGCCTTCATGCTGCAGCATTTTGCTTGCATTTTTAGGATTTCTGTGTTATTAATATTCCCCTGCATAAAGTACCAGGCAAAAGTTTGGTTATAGCTATCACCTTCAGTCACTTTATAATCTCTATTGTCTGTGCTGCAATCTATGTATACTCTTGTGCTTTCTTTTTACCAATTTATCTGGTGCTGTTTTTCTTTCTGCTCTTTAATGGTGTGTGTGGCAGAGCAGCTGATTCCTTATCTATCTATATCTATATCTCCATTCATCTGCAAACATTTTTTACTAGTGTATTTTATATAGATATGAAAATGATTGACTGATTATATGGCCAAAATATGAGGGTCAAAAAGTTAGTGGCAAATGTCTGAATCCATTAGAGGTGTGTGATATGTATCGTCTATGGTAGTATATTAATGGCTTTTTAAACGATGTGCGAATCTCTCACATTGCAAAAACCAATCAAAATCACACAATGCGAGTCCACGCAGTTTGTGCGAGTGTTGCGTTCAATTATACTCGGTAATCCCATATTCGGAATTTCCAACCTCTGAAAAACGTATTCATATGATCAGATCTGAAAATAATACGGACGCCCTGTTGATTGGCCATATAATCAGTCAATCATTTTCATATTGATAAAGCCTGAGTAGATTAGTGGGATTAGTAGATTAGTATCAATGATTACAGATGTCTTTACAAAGGTTGTCACTGCAAACCGGCATCTTAACTAATATATTAAGAATGCAAACATATCATATCCAGCAGGTAAAGGTGACTTCCTGGTTTCCCAGCAAAAATCAAACCAATTTAATTTCTCCGAGTTGGATTATTTTTCTTATTTATTATCGACTAAATCCCATAAAATATCGAAGATATGTCGTTTTTTTGTCAGTTTGGCACACCCCTAACGTATAGCCTCTATTTATTTTGATCATTAGAACTTGTATATATGTTACACTGTGATTTTCTTTTCTTAAACTTCAGTTTGTGGTAAGAGAAACCCAGTTCTCATTTAAATGCATCTCATAACTTGTCCCTCCACCTTACTACTACCGCTTCCCTGTTGCTCCCGGCGGTAACACATTGACACGGGGAACTCCTCCCTGTGGAGGACACCGTGATGTAAACCAGAGCCGCTGGGACGTACCAGCAGGCGTGATCACACACGTGCCGTCAGGTTTACCGTGTGTTGTGCCCACAGTTTTCATCTGAGCCCCGCTCCGCTGCAGAGAGGACAAGAAGTTTGATGAAGAAAAAAAAAACTTAGGAAAAGAGACAACATGGCCATCATCAACTGCATTTCCTGCTCATAAACACAAGACCGGAGATCTGTTTTGCAACCCGAAGTCCGACTTATATGTAAGTGTCTTGTGATGAAAGCTCTTACACTGTTGTAGTGTAATACACACGACACACAACTATTACACTATTACGCACGGCTGCAGCTCAGTAGCTCGTGACACTAAATGTAGCTAACACTATTTATATTGATTAACTAAACCAAGCAAATGGGCAGTATTTAACTAAATAGTTTGGGAATGTTGGTAAAAATGTGTTTGTCATAAAAGGTTATTCCTTCAAAACAATCTTAAAGAAAATAGACAGTCTAACAGAAAATGTCTTATATTCAGTGATCTTTATCTTTTTTATAATTGATTATCTTTTTATAAACATCAATACTGGACGAGGTCACCTGGAAATGTATAGGAAACAAAACAACTGTAAATGAACTTTGCCCTTGCTGAAATGATTCTTTGTGCCCCAGCTTTGTTTATTTTTGTGTGGGTTGGGAGATAACCACACCTGGAAGAGAAAACATGACCCGCTGTTGGTTTATGGCATCTCGTTGAACCAGTGCAAACTTCACCCGCAGGATAAAACTCCAGGTGTCACTTTTTAATCTGATTTATTTTCGGTTTTTGGAACGCTTGGTATAGAAAGCTCTGAAAAATTGACAGTCATGTGAGAAACTTCGCATGATATAGACACCGGGGGCTGCAGGAGGAAACACAAAACCTCTTTTCATCTTCTTTCTCAGCCCCAGCACTTAGTTGCAATAATTCTTTCTTTTATGGCGACTGTATGTTTTGGTGTATTTCATAAGTGATCATGTATCAGTTTCTTTCACGAGACTCTGTGCCCTCATCTGTATTGAATTTCATAATTGATCACGTTCTCTGGACAGCCAGTCTGCACCCTTCACAAGTCTGGCTGACCTTGTCCTGGAGCTTTGCCATGGAAGGGATCCGTGACAGTCTACAGACGCAGTGGCAGCTCAGATGTCTGCTCTTGAGCTCTTGGGGCCTGCTGGCAGGTCGTCTTTAAATAGATAAGCACTTTAGTTGTATGCAAGTGAGGGGCCATGACCTCTGGTTATATCTCAAGTCTATCTGCGTCTCAGAGGGTGATTCAGCAAAACATGGCTCTTCCCTAACAGTTCTCTGGGCTAAAAAAAAAAGAGATGGGACATGCAGGCGAATGTGTTTTTATCCTTCTCCCACTGAGAATTTACCTAAAATGTCAATTTGGTATGCTTATCTTACCAGGGGGTAAGCCTGGGGAAAAATGCTGTTCTCTTCAAAAGGATACCACACCATTCTGAAAGGTTGTTGCAACTGCATGGAGATGTTTAATCAGTCAATTGATCAGTCAATGCAATGAGAATTGCTCTGTAATGATTCTGGTAATAGAATTATCATGAAGATTGTTCAAGTCCATCCATCCATCCATCCATTTTCTTCCGCTTATCCGGGTCCGGGTCGCGGGGGCAGGAGTCTCAGCAGAGAAGCCCAAACCTCTCTCTCCCCAGCCACCTCCTCTAGCTCTTCTGGGGGTACACCGGGGCGTTCACCTAGCCAGCCGAGAGATATAATCCCTCCAGTGTGTCCTGCGTCTACCCCGGGGTCTACTCCCAGTGGGACATGCCCAAAATACCTCCCAAGGGAGGCGTCCGGGGGGGCATCCTAACCAAATGCCCGAACCACCTCAGCTGACTCCTCAATGTGGAGGAGCAACGGCTCCACTCTGAGCCCCTCCTGAATGACTGAGCTCCTCACCCTATCTCTAAGGGTGAGCCCAGACACCCTGCGGAGGAAGCGCATTTCGGCCGCTTGTATCCGCGATCTTGTTCTTTCGGTCATTCCCCAAAGCTCATGACCATAGGTGATGTAAAACTGTCAAATGTGAAGGCTTGCTTGACTTTTATATAATAGTCAAATTAATATTGTTGGGTTTTGGACCATTGGTTGGACAAACAAGCTGTTTGAAAACATCGCCTTGAGCTCTTTGGAAATGGTGATGCTATTTTCACAAATTAATAACTGATTTTTCACAAATTAATCAACCGATTAATAGATAATTATTAGTTGCAGTCTTAGTGTTCAATGAATGTGTTGAATCTCATATACAGATCTAGGTCTGTTATGTTAACTACTTTATCAACTTAGGTTTTGTATCTTGTACATATCGTATTGACTCATCAGTTCTTGGATGTGACTCAACGAAAAGTGGCAAAAACTGGATTGGCAGTAACCAATGACTCTAGGCCTGTGGCAAATGTTTAATGTTAACTGTAATTCAGTTTAATTTTATTCGTTCAAGATATTTGCACACCTTTTCACCGGTGGCACTGTCAGTTGGTGGGTTTGACTCCAGGCATGGTTTCTATCCATTTCATGGTGTTAAATGTACAATAATATTGTTTTTCACATCATTTCTGGGATGATATATTGTCTCTTTTCATAACCTAATAAAAAGCTTATATTTCGTGTTCTTCTGGTATCTAAAAACTAGACAAACTGCATATACAGAGTTTTGGCTGCAGCGGCAGTCCCAGTTCACAGTGCCTAAGTATCTGCAGTGAAATTTGAGTATTTGCAGGCTGTTGTCACACATCTGAAATGTATTTGTGATAAATGTTGTTTTGCTGTTCTCTCCCCCGAAGGTCTACCATGTTTCCTGATGCCCTGGAAGCGGCTGGCCGGGTGGAGGGCCTGCCATTGTCTTCCCCGCAACCACTTCCAGAACCAGAGGAAGAAGAAGCAGAGGAATCAGTGGAGAGAGGGCCAAAGAGTCGAGGCCGCTACCGGCAAAGCCTGCAGCTTTTAAAGCCCTTCAGGATAACTCAGAAGTAAACACGTCTGAATTTAAGTTCATTTGATGACTATCTGACAAAGTTAGACAGACAGGTGTGGGCATAAAGACAGACAGTTTATGGCTGCATTGAGAGACAGATAACTGTTTAAAGACACTCACATGAACACAAAAGCTCACAATTGTTGTGTTTGCTGCCTGGTGATATGACTGTAGCCTGAGGCCATGATAAGGGGTGGGAACCTATCCTGCACTGACAGACACACTGTGTTTGAACATATGCTGACTGATAAACTGCCCCTTAACCTTTTTTTCGCTGGTCTCTCACATTTCTATGAAGCACATGTAAATGACTGTTCAAACACTGCAGGCATGAATCAAATTTTGTCAGCCTTAGCAGGCAAAGGCGCCGTTTCTTTCTCAGTGGCCTATGAGGGCTCCACGAACATAGCACTTCTGTGTATGCCCGCACTTCTAGACATCTCACCCACCTTCACGTCTTCTTCTCTATTCCAGGCACCAACACCCAGTCGATAATGCTGGCCTCTTCTCATTTATGACTCTACACTGGCTCTCCCCGCTGGCACTGAATGCCTACAAGAAGTCCAGCTTGTCTATAAATGACATGTGGGGACTGTCTTGCCACGAAGCCTCTGAAATTAACTGCCAAAGGTGAGGTAACTGAGGGCACTGCTGAGATTTTCCAGATGAAAGTGACCTGCGGTCTTCAGAAAACATGACGTGACATGAAAAGAGGTTGTCTAAAGATGAGGTTACACCACACCACCCTGTCGCCTCATTCACTCATTCTAGCCTCCTTTCCTAGTATGTTGTAACAGAGGAGCAAGGGAGCAACCACTGTAGGAGGCACAAACCCATGGCTACATTGTGGCTACGTAGTATGTGATGGGTCAGGCGACATGGAAGACATTGACTGACTGCCCCTCAGTCTAAAGCCCCCTTTTCCACTGCATAGTACCAGCTGTACTCGACTCGACTCGGTTTTCTGCCGGTCACTTTCCATTGCCGATGGTACCTCCTCAGGGTAGATTGGAGCCGCGAGCGAGTCTTTAACGGGTAACGTAGACCCGGTAGTCAAAGCGAACCAGAAGCAACTGTCTCTGTATCCGTGCCGGGGAGACTGGTGGAGCTTTGACAGTCACCAGAAGCACATTTATGGCCCTATGAAGGACTCCTCGTGTGGGAACCTGTGTTGTAGCTGAGCTAGCAGCTCTACCATGAGAGGCTCATTGGAGAGTGTCAGTGCATAGCTGTAACCCTGCTGGTTATCACAGTCATTTTCTGTAATGTAGACATGTAATTGTGATACAAAGAATGATCCATTAAGATTAAAAAAATGTTTTTGTTTCCACTCCCCTGTGGAGCTTGTGTCAGGGCTTCTTGTATCAGGTGAACTGACCTATATCACACTGGGATATATGTGTGTGTGTGTGTGGGGGGGGGGGTTTCTCTTGCACAACTATTGAGAAACCTTCTTTGCTTTCCTTGTCCCACAGTACATGTGAGCAAGATGCACATGTGATCAACCTTTTGTACATAGTAAGATGGTAACAGGTGCAAATTACAGGTTGCATTGTTAGCAGCCTCTACTGTAGATATGTACTGATATGTAATTATGCTGCATGTGGTTCGTCTTTGCAGTGAGACTTCATTAATGAACATCCAGTCCTTCCACACAGGAACATTGGGTTGGGATGGGAGGCTTCTAAGTATAGCGGGGATTAGAGATTACAGTGAGAGTTAGTGCCTGACTTGGATGGTTATGTCATTAGCTCCTCTACCTGCGATTCCCCGTGTCTCCCGGTCACATTTATTAGCTGTCATTGACTGAGACCAGGGTGGAGCTGACCATGAGATTAAAGTCACTGTTTGCCTTCTAAGCCATAACTTGAGAAAGGCCTTGCACTAATGCACTTGTGACGTTAAGTCATGACGCTATGACTCAACAGACCGAGGAGAGTTACTACTGTTTGGGGGGAGTTCACTTTTGTATCTGGTGACAACTATAGGTTGTAAATGACCTGTTGGGTTTAAAAACTCAGGCTCCGGTCCTGGAGGTTCAGGTGTGCTGCTGCTTTGTGTGTGTTTAGGAGCATATAGAAGGGGAGCAGAAAAGGAGCACAAAGCTGGTAAGGATGGGCAACGGTCTGCATGAGCGCTGCTGAGTCACTGGAGACCTCCGTCTTTATTTTGTGTTTACATAGCAAGAACAGTTATGCAACCCGATGCAAAGCAGAGATGATGGCAGGAGCGGGGGGGGGGATGGAAAAAGCACCCTGGGAGAGTTGACACTTGTTGGTGCTCAGCGAGGTGCAAACCTCGAATGCGAGACTGCGGCCAACACTCGCGAAACATGAGCTTTGCTTGCCATCTGGCAAACTGAGATGATGGCTGTTAAGAGCATTTCATCCATGTTTGAAAGCAAATCATTCCTCCTCCAACAGATCCCACACTGATGCCCTGCTGTTTGCATTTCCATTTATTGTTTGTGACTAAGTACGCACTTCAGGGGCTGCAATCTTGGACATGCTTCTAATTATGATGACTAAAACTATAAATACACATGACATTGGATGTATAGTATATTAATATTTACCATTATGTAGGTTAATGCTAATGGAAAAATGTGCTTTTATTCTTCTTTCAGCACATTGTTCAGTGATCCTCGCTTGGTCTAGTGATAGGATCTAGCAACACAAAAAGTATAACTCACATCGAAGTCTTATTTCCAGTGACTCGAGATGTGCTCTGTGCAATTATTGGCGTACATTTAATTGTAATTTCTCAGCTTCATTTGACTTCTGATTGTTAAGTATCAGTCCATGTGAGAGTCTAGTTGGTTTAAATGGTCGGTCTGTATTTGATACATTTTTAATTAGGTCATTTGGGCGTAAATTACTTTCTGCAGCTGCTCCTCTGCAGCTTTATAGGGTCATTAGCAATGATGCATTTGGCCAACAAGATATTTTACCCTGTTCTAGGGGCATTATACAGCTATAAAAGTACATTGGCACGTCTTTACACGTTTGATATTACCTTTCTCAATCTAATTATGTGATGAATCATTAATGATTGTATATTGTGGGTCACCTTTGCATTGTTATCAGCCTAGCTGCCCTCCTTTTTCGGTTGTGATTTCCAGCTGCCATCATTGGCTCTGTATATCCTCCATTATGCTTTTGGGCAGTCTTCACCGTTTTTAATCAAGTTAAATTAAGGAAAAATAAGAATACAGCTTGTCATCATTTGGTGTTCCTGGTTTTCTGGTTCTAGGTTCAAAACTTTGTGGCATGATGAGCTGAAAAGACGAGGGCGAGAGGCGGCATCCCTGACAAGAGTCGTCTGGGGATTCTGCCAAACCCGTGTGCTAGTGGCCATTATTTCCCTCCTCCTCACAATGGTGTCAAGCGTCGTTGGGCCTGTGAGTATCGTCCAAATCCTCCTTTCCCGTTATGTTCTGCTGATTCGACTAATATGCCTTTCAGCTTGGTTCGCTGGCTTGGAGTCCAAAGTCCGAGTGTATTTTCTGAAAATCTATTTATCCTGTTTCACGCTGGCCTGGAAATTGAAGTGAAACCATACTGGGAGATTACAAAGAAACCATATTAATACCATTGCTCAGCTGGTTTATACCCAGTCATGCTTTGCTCCAGAATTTTTTTTTTTTTTAATTTTACCTTTTTGGCATTAAAATTCTCTCTAACAACATTCCTTATCAGAAATTTTGGATAATCTCCTAAAGGGTGATCATATTTGTAATTCCCAATTGATGATATTACTGAGTCGGTCCCATCGTTCCTTGTGCTGTACACTGTTTATTTTATGTGATGTGATGTGTCCACTGTGTGCTTCCTACAACCCTCAGCTAATAGCATTAACTGGATTTAGTACTTACACAATCGCACGTGTCTCACATTCCTGACTGATTACTTACTTACTTACTTACTACACAAAGCTGTGTTGTATATCTTCTGTAGTTAATGATTTCTGATCTTGTTCGGTGTATTTGACTCATCACAAAACTCTCATGACATCCCCATGGGGCCTTTATTACCTTTCTTACCAGTATTTCATGTTTATGTTACTCAATCCATCCCTAATTTATTGATTTAAAATATTCTTTTTCCTCATCTTCCTCCCATCTCATTCTTTTTGTTATCATATGGTCCCTGCACTGCTTATGTATTTCTTTGACACTTCCAAAATTATACCCTGTCCCTTTCATCTTCTTGTTCTTTTTCTGCCCCTTCTCCTGTCCCTTTTTATCTCCTACACATTCATGCTTTTTGTCAGCATCTTCTGCTCTCTTCTGTTACGATTTCTCTGCTGTTTCCTTCGTCACCTTTTCCACTGTTCACTTTCTCCCCGTTCATCTCCAGGCTCTCCTGATTCGAGCTCTGCTGGAGTATTCCCAGACCTCAGAGAGCTCCCTGCCTTATGGCTTGTGCCTGGTAGTTGGGCTCTTTCTCATAGAGCTGATGCGCTCCTGGTCCATCACGCTCATGTTTGCTCTCAACTACCGCACTGCAGCACGTCTCCGTGGGGCAGCTCTTACCTTTGCCTTCAACAAGATCCTCAGTCTACGCAGCACTAAAGACATCGGCCCAGGCGAGGTAGGTGATAAAACCCTGGAAAGGACTCATCTCCAAATGAACTAAATCATTGCCCTCTGTGGGGAACCACAACCAGATGATTCAGATGGATTTCATTTCTGCTCTTACACCATTCCTGCTTAGATATTGACAAATCCCAGAGCCTGAGGGAGGGAAGGATATCTTAGATTAGTCATTACACAGCTTAAGAGGAATCATTGTCCAACTAGTAAACGTGGGAATAAAGACAACTATATTTGTAAAATTGCTATTAGTGATTAGATTTAATTTTTTTTAAAGTTTTAGTTCATTTTTTATTTTTACGTCACTTGTAATCAAAACCATTGTCTCTCCACTCAGCTGATCAACATGTGCTCCAGTGATGGACAGCGGTTGTATGAAGCGGTGTCAGTGGGCTGCACGCTGGTCAGCGGGCCCTTTGTGGGAATGCTGGGTCTAACCTACTCTGCATGCTTCCTTGGCCCCGCTGCTCTGCTTGGATCAGCTATTTTCATCCTCTTCTATCCTGCCATGGTACGACTTCTCCTAGAACATCTGCAGTCGTGTGACAGGAGGATGAAATGCTTGTTCAGTTCAAGTTTTTTTGGGCTTTTGTGCAATGCTGCTGTTGCAAAGACAAGACAAAATAGATTTATTACACACACACACACAACAAAGGACAGATTAGTCAGTGCTAATGTACTTTAAATTGCCGTCAACAGCATAATAGTTTCATTACAGAGCTTTATAAAATTTAGACTAAGTAATGATCGCACTCGTTAGAGCAGTGACAAGAAATTTCATCACAACAAGTTGTAAACGTTTCTCCTTAGATTAATTACCGTAGTCATTGCTTTATCGTTGACCCTGTGTTATGTGCATTTTGACTTTCTAAAATTCAGTTAGTTGGAGACGTGGGTACTCATCACCTTAGAAGACTACAACTTACACCTCTTGAAAGCATCATTACTCTTCCTATCCATCTCCTGTCAACTTTGTAGCTGTTATTTTCAAATTACACTCAATCTAAGCCAGATCCTGACAGCCGGAGACCCTGGTATTGATGTGAAAGGCATTCATCACTCGGGTCCCCCAGATAGCCCTGAAGCACAGCTAATGTGATTGTGTCTGCTTTCATTTCCTCCCCTGCCACTTATTTCTCTTGTCATCACTTCCTCTGTTCCCTTCCGAGGCAGATGCTTGCATCCAGACTGACGGCATATTTCCGTAGGAAGTGTGTTGCAGTGACTGACCGGCGCGTGAGACTGATGAACGAGATCTTGGGCTGCATAAAGTTCATCAAGATGTATTGTTGGGAAGATGCCTTTGCACAAAATATTCACAGTGAGTGGTTGTCATGTTCCAAATGACTCATGTTTGTGGTCTGGCTCATTTTCTAGAGATGGTAACGTCATGCTATTTCATATGTTTTTAAGATTTTTATTCCCAGCTCACTCAGAATAAAGAGTCACCTCATTTAAATACAAATTAGCAACTAATTGGTCAGTTTATCACCTAAAATTAGAAATTAGAAATCCTCATATTGAGCTTGCTCTGTTTAAGTCATTCTCTGTACCATCCTCTATAATCAAGGCCAGTTTGAATCCCTTGGCTTCGAGGTTAATTTGCAAGGCGTCTGGGGCCTTATGATACCTTGAATGACTGTCAAGGCTACCCTGCTTATCCGTGAATTAGTGATGGCCTTTTGTCACTGGGCCCTGTAGGTTGCATATAAGGATCATTTTCCTCTTTTAATCATGTTGCAGATTAGCCAAGTGGGGCTTGTTTTCACTGCTAGCTTTTGATTACCTATTATCATAATTAATTGGCATTCAACTTAATGGTCATTGAACCTGAAGAGTGTCATTCTCTTCAATTACAATTGTTGTCAAGTTGATGATCATGTTTTTCGGGAAATGTGACTTTTGCTTTTCAATCCATGCAGAAACACACATAACATCTGAAGTGAATACCGTGAGGAATAACACGTACCAGGAAGAGTTAGTTCTTTTATTTCACACATTGCTGTAGTTTAATTAAAGGTGCATAAGCTTTTTGTTCCCTTGTTTGCATCGAGTGAACTGGGTGAACAAACCAGCAGCGAGAGCGTGGAGGGGTGCCGGATTTGGACATTAAACTTGGTTCATGTGTGATTTGATTTTCCTTTTTATTACGACCCTCCCGAGAGCTACAAATATTTTTCCTTCTGTGTCCGTGAGTGACTGGGGGCAAAAGCATGGCCATACTTCATACTTTCTCATACACTCTATCAAATTTCATACAGACACAATCATACTCTCATACACACACTACTATACTCTCTTACATGCAAAATGTAAGATTTTGTTATATGAGAAAAGTTGGATAAATGGTACTTTTGTTTTGTAAAACTCTACTCAGGTATTTGCTGTCCCAGCTTCTAAAATCTTTAATTCACATTCAGATCTGTTACATGAATGCTCTTAACAGTTGAGGCAATAGCACACACACAGAATATATTCACATGTACTTGTTTATTGTTCTGCAGCTCTCCTGTTCAATGTTGGGTAGCTGACGTCTTTTGCCCTTATGAAAATAAATATTTAATGACAGTTGAAATGACAGTGTGGTTTTGCACAATGGGTAAATAGTTCTGTTGACTGACGGGGATAGGCGGGTGGAGTTTCCCAGCATACCTTGAGACAATGTATTTGAGGCCATAAGCCCAAGTAACCTGTGTTTAAATGTGTCCTGAATAATTATCAGTTAAGCAGTAATTAGTTCTTTAGAAATCTTTCAAAAGAAAATGATTAGTTATACAACACCATTACATCATGAGTTAAGTCTCTCACACGGTTAGTGACGTCATGCCTTGGTGATGCAAGAGGGTGTTAAAATAAAGTAGTGTGATGTATTGTAATAACAGGCACTCCAGAGCAAAAAGAAAATCATTTTGTCAAATTCATGCAATGAGAAATTTCAGCATGTCACAATACTTCATAGGACATTGGTAGTTTAAGTTATCACAATAACAGTAAGCAAGCTAATTTACGGCCTGCCTGATCTGAACCCGAGTGGTGTTCAGTTATTGGACTTCTGTGCTAGTCATGGTTTGTCCATAACGAGCACCATGTTCGAACATAAGGGTGTCCATAAGTGCTCTTGGCACCAGGACGTATCAGCAGACCAACGACCATATGCTCTGGACACTCGGGTGAGGAGAGGTGCTGAGCTGTCAACTGATCACCACCTGGTGGTGAGTTGGATCCGATGGCGGGGGAGGATGCCGGACAGGCCTGGCGCACCCAAACGTACAGGGAGGGTGTGCTGGGAGCATTTGGCAGAGCACCCTGTCCGGGAGATCTTCAACTCTCACCTCCAGGAGAATTTCGACTGCATTCCGAGGGAGGCTGGGGACATTGAGTCCGAACGGACAATGTCCTGCACCTCGATTGTTGAGGCGGCTGCCTGGAGCCGTTGCCGTACGGTTGGGGGTGCCTATCACGGCGGTAATCCCAGAACCCGGTTGTGGACACCAGCGGTTAGGGAAGCCGTCAAGCTGAAGAAGGAGTAAATTAGCTTGCTTACTGTTATTATGATAACTTAAACTACCAATATCCTAAAAAATATTGTAGCATCTTATTGCATGAATTTGATAAAATGATTTTCTTTTTTCTCAGGAGTGCTTGTTGTTACAATACATAACACTATTTTATTTTATCACCCTCTTGCATCACCCAGGTGGGACGTCACTATCTGTGGGAAAGACTTACCTCATGGTGCCATGGTGTTATATAACAAATAATTTTCCAAAGAAATAATAAATAATAATTACTGCTTAACTGATAATTATTCAGAACACATTTAAACACAGGTTACTTGGGCTTATGGCCTCAAACACATTGCCTCAAATTATGTTGGGAAACTCCACCTGCCTATCCCCAGCACGCTACAGTATCTATCTACCCATTGTGCAAAGTCATTTCAACTGTCATTAAACATTTATTTTCCTATGGGCAAAAGACATCAGTTACCCAACATTGAACAGGACAGCTGCAGAACAATAAACAAGTATATGTGAATCTATTCTGTGTGTGTGCTATTGCCACAACTGTTAAGAGCATGCATGTAACAGATCTGAATGTGAATTAAAGATTTTAGAAGCTGGGACAGCAAATACCTGAGTAGAGTTTTACAAAACAAAAGTACCATTTATCCAACTTTTCTCATAAAACAAAATCTTACATTTTGCATGTAAGAGAGTATAGTAGTGTGTGTATAAGAGTATGATTGTGCATGTAAAAGAGTATAGTAGTATGTGTGAGAAAGTATCAAATATGACCTACATGGCCTCTCATACCATCCCTCTACCCTAAATAAACATATTTTTCATATTCTCACCAAATGCAGGTAGTATCACATATCGCTTACATCACACATACGCACATAGTCACAGAGACATACCACAGCGCACACACAGCCAGCATGTGTGATGTGCATATTAATGAGGGTTTTCCCAGATAAAATGTAGCATACACAACTTTTGGCTCAATGAAAATGAAAATGGCTTCATATCTCTAATGGAGTTCATCCATCAGGCCTGCTTTATCGTACATATTTCCCTTGTAATAACCTGGAATCTGTATGTAAGTGCAGCAGAACACAGAACATTAACTACCATCAGACTGTGACCAAAGCTACGGCTGTCATACCGGTGCATAAAATAAAAACAAAAACCACTCCCCAGTGCTGTAAAACATATTTAAAGGGCCTCCTTCCTTTTGGATCACGCCCTCTTCTCTCTCAGAGAAAACAGCACTCCCTTATCGAGGTTCCACATGTTTTGAAGCCCCTTTCATGTCATTTAAGGATGTGGGCCCCTCATCCTCCCTCCTTCATCTATTTCTGTCCTCTTGCTGTGCGTTGGTTAGGGACTCTTATGATGGTGTTGATTGCATGTTAATAGGAAAACCCTGTGGGAGTCACCCAGCCCTTTCTTTATTTTATCTCTCTTTCTGTTCAGCTCTCCCTTTTCATCACCTCTCTCTCTTATCTCCTTAACAGAGGTGCGATCAGAGGAGAGGGTGATACTGGAGAGAGCTGGGTTTGTCCAGAGCCTGACACTGGGTGTGGCGCCCATCGTTATAGTGATAGCAAGTGTGTGCACTTTCATCCTACATATGGCTTTGGGCTATGACCTCACTGCAGCTGAGGTATTTCATATATGGTAACCTGTGTTGACCATATTCTATTTGGATTTTACTCTCTCTCTCTGACTTGTCTCTCACCATTCAGCAGTTCTAGAATTTAAAGGCAGGTGTAGCTCCAAATAACTGTCTGTGTCTTTACACAATGCTTCTCAGGCTTTCACGGTGGTCGCAGTTTTCAACTCCATGACCTATGCCCTCAAAGTCACACCCTTGGCTGTGAGGGCTCTGTCAGAGGGTGCTGTCGCAGTCAAAAGATTTCAGGTGAGAAATATAGACAAGCGACCTACCTTTTTGTCTGAGTTGGTTTGTTTGTTTATTTGTCTGTCTGTTAGCGGGATTACTACAAAAGTTATGAATGGATTTTGATGACATTTTTTGAAGAGGTAGAGTACAGCCCAAGTAACAGTCCATTAGAGTTTGGTGCTGATCCGGATCATCATCTTGATCTACAATTTTTTTTAAATTATTTTTTACCATTGTGGGATTGGGCACGATAACAAGATTTCTGCTCATAACTTCATGATTAATGCTTCAACGCTTGGACAAAAGCTACACAATGACATCCCCATGAGATCTACCACATATCAGAGTCTGATCTGGATCCAAGTAATATTCCAGTTGTGGTGATCCATAATGTTTGAATTTATAGGGCTCACAGAGATAACAAATAATAATCCTACAACTAAGATCCAATTGTAGCCTAAACTGTGCTGTCAACTGTGCTGTCAACTGTGCTGTCAATTGTCAAATTTAACCTACCTTTAAAAGTTACCGAGTTTGATCCTGAGGAAAACCACCATTAGAAAAATATTATTTTACTTGAACAACTATCAAACTAATACCAATGTGATTCAAAATTCTAGGGGTAGGTTTTCATGGTCAAGGAGTCCTGTTATGAGGGTCAAACCATCGTGAGACTTTTGCTTTAGATGCACTGACATAATGGGGAAACTGAGCTGCCATGGCGGAGGGGAGGTTTCTGAGTGCTGTCTTTCACTAACTAAAAATGTGCCTAAACATGATGAAGGTCTGCTGACTGAATTAGATTTGGAGACTGGATAGAGGAGGCAGGTTTCTCCATGTTCGGAGCCAATCAAAAGGTGCTCCCACTCTTTTTTGTTAACATAAGCAAAGACAAGAACAATATGTGGTCAAAATGAAATGTGTCTGTCTCCATAGAGGCTCTTTCTGATGGAAGACAGAGAAGTTGTTCCAGTCAAAACGGAGGATCCTAGCAATGCAGTTGAATTTCATCATGCCACACTAACTTGGGAAAAAGCGAGCTCTCCGGGCGCAAGACCTAAACTGCATCCCAGGAAGCGAGGAGGGATGAAACGTGTCCTGCGCAGGGAGAAGCTCAGCCTGTACATTTCCACAAATGACAGCGAAAAAGACCAGGAAGGTCCCAATGCTCAAAGTCTCCTCACACAGATGGAGCAGGAGAGTCCACAAAGCACCATCTCCTCCAATCAATGCATACGTCCCCCGCTGCACAAGACCCTGCACCGTATTGACCTGCGCATTAAGAGGGTAACAACACAAGCACATAGATTGTGGACATTTTTAATGAAGTGAGTTGGACCAACCTTTGCAGGCTTTTTTCTTTTTCTAGGGTTCACTGGTTGGAATCTGTGGTGGTGTCGGTAG
This sequence comes from Chaunax sp. Z400, assembly GCA_037577475.1. Taxonomy (NCBI): domain Eukaryota; kingdom Metazoa; phylum Chordata; class Actinopteri; order Lophiiformes; family Chaunacidae; genus Chaunax; species Chaunax sp. Z400. Next base: position 17,799,148 of record CM075189.1, read on the forward strand.
TGGAAAGACCTCTCTCCTCTCTGCTCTACTGGGAAAGGTGAGATGCAACTCGATATTCAACTAGATTGCTCAGATTAAGTTTCCTCCTCAAACAGCACAGACATGAACGATAGCAACAAGGACACCTTTAGTCGTTTGAACCTTTTATTCACACGCACTTCAACACAACAACCTATGATTTGAAAAGGAAGTTTTTTGTCTACGTCAAATTTTCTTTTTCTTTTTCTTTTTTCTTTTTCTTTTTTTGTGTTGTTGTTGTTGTTGTTGCAGATGACCCTGTTAGAAGGTAATCTAGCTGCCAGCGAAAGTTTAGCTTACGTTTCGCAACAAGCCTGGATCCTCAATGAATCTCTGAAGGAGAACATCCTGTTCGGAAATGAGTATGACCAAAACAAGTAAGGTCAAGTACCGTATAATGATGAAGAACAGAAGTAATAGAATGTTCGATTCATCCCTAATGTAACATATTTCGTCATCATTTCCTCATCAGATATAATGCTGTTCTGGAAGCTTGCTGTCTCCTCTCAGATCTTGCCGAGTTCCCATACGGAGACATGACTGAGGTAGAAATCGGCTTCTGAAGTCATATGATTTTCCTTTTTAAATGTTCCTTTACTCCTACTCTGTGCTGAAATAGCATTTGCAGTAGCTTTAGTTTATGCAACTGTTTGCGGTTCAGTGCAAGCACAAAAAGAGCAGAGTTTCATGAAGCGCTATTTTAACTTTCTCTTTCTAGATTGGAGAGCGAGGAACCAACCTGAGTGGAGGGCAGCGTCAGAGAGTAAGTCTAGCCCGTGCCCTCTACAGTGAACGGCCCATACTTCTCCTGGATGACCCTCTCAGTGCTGTCGATGCTTGTGTGGGTTCTCATGTCTTCCGTAAAGCTATCAGGGGCCTAGCCAAAGGGAAAACGGTGCTCTTTGTAACCCATCAGCTGCAGGTAAGGGGCCATCTGTGAATTTCTGTGTAATTTTTCCCAAATGATGCATGTGTAATTGAGTAGTCTCAGCATTGTAAATGCCTTTTTGTCCTTCTTTAAGAGTTCCAAATAGAACCTCTATTATTTGATTGAAGTCCAAAACTCTGAATGCTCTTTGAAATTAAATTTCCTCTCGCCCTATTATATCTTTGTTTTTTTAATCTTTGTATTTTTAGTACCTGTCTGAATGTGACCACATTGTTCTGATGAAGGACGGGCAGATTGCCGAGTATGGCACCCATACTCAGCTGATGTGTAAAGAGCGTGACTATGCCACCTTATTCAAAAGTATGCAGCAGGAGGTAAGGCCAGGGGCACACGAGGCACCAAGCAAGCTCTTTTGAATAAGGCATCTTTGCCCCACTACACAATAACATTGAGCATTACATGGTGAATTATTCATAAGCCCAGAATGGCAAGCCCAATTGCTAGGAAATGTTAATGCATACATGGCCTTTCATTATTTATGTGCGCATTGATTTACTGGTGAGTTGCGCTGTTTAAATGACTGGCAGGGCATTGTTACGGCTGCTATGATTTGTGGTGATGGCACATTTTCATGTGTCCCACTTTGTTGCACTACTTTTGTGTCTCTTAGAATGTGGTGAAAGAGAATCTGAAACACAAACAGCAGAAGGCAGATCCAACGAAGGCTGACAGCACTGCTGATGTTGCCAAGGTCACACCGAAATTAGACAGCAAGACAGCAGGTGAGAGTCCTTGCCTCTTTTTATGCTCAACATGTAAAATGAATCCTTAACCCTTCTGTTGTGTTCCAGTCAATGTGACCGATTTACAAGTTTTCGCTCTAAAAGTTGTAGTAAATTGCATCTGTTTGTCATGAGGTTCCGTGACTGTGTTAACGCATGGCATCTGAACACACAAAATACATTTTAAAGAATTTTATTGAATTTGCTCGCACTGAATTGGGTTAAAGGGCTTTTAAATTTTCTGCCCCCACTGCTTGGAGTACCCTACAAAAAGACATAATATTGCCAGCTCTAATTTCTATGGATGACTTTGCTGAGACCATTGGACAGTGCGGTTGTACTTGACTTGTTTGATTACTTGACTTTAATCTCACTACCTGCGCTTTTATTGTGATTCCATTGTGTATTTTGTATTGCTGTCTGTACCCATGTTTGTTGTTTTCGTATACTGTGTTGTGATGTAAATTATGGGGTGTGCTGCTCCCTCCTTGGCCAGGTCACCCTTGTGAAAGAGATCCTTGATCTCAAAGGGTTTAATTTTCCTGGTTAAATAAAGGTTGAATTTTTTTTTTTATTACTTTTGTAATATGGTTAAGTTTTCATGTGTAGATTTGGGCTTTTGCCCTCTCTTTATTAAATAAATCATACTGATCAGTTTTAACCAGGAACACAAAAGATGTTATTTTGTGCCACTATTTAAAATTTTTTAAATGGTTTAAAAACAAATGTCCATGTTAAACATTGAAACTAAATAGTCTGTGATAAATAGCGTAATATGTTGCAGATTAGACTACTCACAACGGCAGCTCCAGCTCTTTCAGAATGCTGCAGCCAGACTCCTTACATACACATGAAGATTTGAACATATCGCTCCATCACTGAAATCACTTCACTGGCCCCTGGTAAAATACACAGTGATGGCAAATTCTGTGATCTCATAAATTACGGATCAAGAGGCTGTATCACTTTGAATTAACATGCCACTTTAATGCACGTTACTAACTTGACTTCTACCCCGGAGTCTTTGTGCTTTTTTGCTCTGTGTTTATTTTTGTCCTATTATTTCTGTCGTCTCTCTTCCACAACTCACTGCGCTGTGGAAATTACATTTCCTGACCTCTTCTTACTAACTGGTGTATGGTCAGGCATAAAAGCCCGGCCTGTGGTCTGGAACAAACTGCCTGCTGATCTGAGGTCCATGAAAACTGTGTTCACCTTCAAAAACAAACTCAGAACCTACTTGTTCTGTCAGACCTATGGTTGATCACTGTATCTCTGTGTGTGTGTGTGTGAGATGTTATTAATGCTTAGTGTTGTCATGTATGTCATGTCATGTCATGTATATGCTGTCATTCTATGAAAACCACATTGAGTTGACTTGTAATGAAATGTGATAATAACATAATTGCCATATTTTCCACGAGAATGGTTCACAACTACTGCTTTTTTCTTCATCTAGAAAAACTGATGAAAGCTGAAGAGAAGGGCTCTGGTGCAGTCGACTGGTCCGTCTATTATGCATACATCAAAGCAGCAGGAGGTCCGGTAGTCTTCATCATGAACATCCTCCTCTTCCTCTCCACCACAGGCAGCATAGCCTTCAATAGCTGGTGGCTGAGCCACTGGATCAGGCAAGGCAGCGGGGTGAGTTTGGAGACGATCCTACTTTGCTGTAATAGATACCACTTTTTATTTTGTGTTTCAGCCCCCAAAAGAAAAGTAACTACTATTCTTCAGGGATTTGTGGGAGCCAAGTGAAAATTAATCCAAGTGTGCATGATTAAAAAAGTAATGGCACCACGGTAAACTTAATTAAAAACAAACGCAAGCAGTGGAGAAACAGATGTGCAGCAAAGCAGGCTGTGGTTGCTGTTGAGAAATGTGCTTGGAATAATAAACACTATTGAGCTTACTGACTTGCATGTAGGTTTTATGTGTTTCTCTCAATTTCATTAGACACAAAATTCCTACGTGGGGAAAAATTTGATTTTTTTCTCATTCTTTGTAATTTGTTGCTCCATCTGCCCGCAGAACACATCATTAATCTTGGCGAATGAAACAATGGCAGGCAACAGCATGAGACTCAACCCTCACATTCGGTACTATTCAACTGTTTACGTCATATCCATGGGAGCTGTATTATTTCTAAAGACGATGAGAGGGTTGGTGTTTGTGAAGGTAAGCTTCCCCCACCGTTTAGTCACATGCTTTGTCCACTGAGTCACAGATGACTTTCAAAAACAATTAAGGTGTTTGAAAGGAATGTGAAAAGATTATTATTAGTATTTACAGTTAAGTAGTGCTGCTGCCTTTTCTGTCATTTGTTCATGCTCTCATTGTTTGAGTGCTATAATTGAAAATTCCTGCAGGCCAAATCCATTTATCTGTCCACTGCCATGCAGCTCAGCTTTACATTGTGTGTGTGTGTATTTGTGTGTGTGTGTGTGTGTGTGTGTGTGTGTGTGTGTGTGTGTGTGTGTGTGTGTGTGTGTGTGTGTGTGTGTGTGTGTGTGTGTGTGTGTGTGTGTGTGTGTGTGCGTGCGTGTGCATGAGAGACAAAGACTTAGAGAGAGAGGAAGGATGTGTGCACGTGCACCCCCTTCGGGTGTGCGTTCTCTTTCAAGCTAACCCATCCTGACACTGCATTGCAGAGGTTAGGTCCCCACATTAATGTGTGCCACTTGAAATTGCTAATTTTTCAAAGATGGCTAATCTTTTCTTCTTCTTTTTTTACCCCTTGCTGTGATGAGATCTCTGGGACAGTAGAATATTCCATTAATAGAATTAATTTGTTCTCTGCCGCCACATATAATTTCTGTCCGAGTGGTGAAATGTTTTTTGCTCATTAGGTCATGACCTTTATGTCAGCCTCCAAGAAACTCATTATAAATGATGATCTGACAGCTTGCCCTGTGCAAGACAAAAAAAAAAAAACACCACCGTTGTTGCACATGCGTAGCATATGGCGAGGTAGCATTTGGTACTCTGCAGGCAACATACGAGTGCACTGTATTTATTCAGTCTGTGTGTTTTTATGTGTGAGGCTGAGCACACTGACAGACAATATCCTTCCAACTGCCTGTTTGTCCAAACTGTGATCCTTTCCATATGCTTCTTAAACTAGTTTGTTTACATGTGTCAGGTCTCATGTTCAAACACGGCTGTTGTTTGTGTTGACAGTGCACGGTGAAGGCTGCCTCTGTTCTCCACGACAAGCTGTTCCACCGGCTCCTCCTCAGCCCCATGCACTTTTTTGATACAACACCTCTGGGTCGTATCCTGACCCGCTTCTCCAGAGACATGGATGAGGGTGAGACTTGATTTGTCTTGACTGGGAACCTTTCCCCCAAGAGAATTTTCAGTCAGTGAAGTCACCCTGGTTGACAAGGTGTAGTGCCGGGTTTTTTTTTGCCTGAGGGAGTAGCTCTCTGTTATCCACTTCACTGGTGTCTTTGCCTGACATGTTGATTTGTGGATTTTTGTTGTCGGACGGTTGGTTAGGTTTCTATTATTTTTATTTATGCTGACTGTATTGTGTCTCCTCCTCTTTTTTATAGAAGAAAAATTGAATATAGAAACAACACCACACGGTGTGTCTGATATATATGTGTCCTCTTCAGTTGATGTGCGTCTCTCCATGCAAGCCGAGATGCTGCTGCAGAACCTGGCAATGGTGCTGTTTTGCGTGGGGATGGTGGCCATTGTATTTCCCTGGTTCCTGATTTCCATCTTGCCCCTGGGAGCCTTCCTCTACATTGTCAACCGTGTCTCCAGGTCAGAATCTCATCACTCTTGTTATGATTACTATTGGCAGCGAGCCTGAGATTCAAACAGATTGTTTGCACATTACATCTTATCCTCTTGCAAGCAATCACAGCAGTGTACCTGTCACAAGTGACGAGTCTTTACCTATATCTGTATTGATCGATTTTTTTTTGCCACTAAAGGACAGAAAAATATCCAAATAAAACGATAGATTCCCAACGGCTTATAATGTTTGTAAGTCTAATGTACCCAGAGCCATATTTGTGTCTTCTTTACATTAAGTTTAGCAGTCAACAGTGTTGTTCAGCAAAAGTCACAGTAAGACTTTCTATGAAAACCACATCTATGGTGCACTCATAGTCATAGAGGAACGTCTGCTTTCAAAATGTCTGATGTTTGGTTTTATTGCTTTTAAAACGCTCAGTGCTTCGTATCATAACAGACATGGCAGAGACTTATGATGGACAACAGCAAATCTCTTCATTAGGTTGTAAATATGATTATTATTTTACTTCTGGTTTGTTAAAACAGACCAGTACATGCAAATACATCCAAATGCATGTTTCTGGCCGTTTGACAACTGCAAACAGTGGAGAAAACATTTAATTTAGTTTAATTTTCCACCAAGAAAAATATCTAGGATTTAAGTTGCTACCTTCACCAGGTTGTTGCTAACTTCTCTGTCTGCTGCTTGGGCCAGGGCAGGTAGTCTACAGCGGGTTTATCATCATGTCAGTCTGTTTGACTGACAGCTAGATGGGAATAATCAGACTGAACTATACAGTAAATATGGGGCTGAAAGTGGCTAAACCTTAAGCAGGCTAACAATCTGTGTTGCGTTGCAAAGTGTCTTTCAGGTCTTTCATTATCTTTTTTATTCTCTGTGGTTCTAACACTACAAGCAGCCTTTTTTTTTTACTTTACAAGGAGATATTTAATTAACAGTTAAAGTTTCATGCACAGAAATGCTGCTAATTAAAATGAGCTCTCTGGATGTTGACTGTGATTGCTTTGTATTAAAAAAAAAAAGGAAAAAAAAGCAGAGGATGGGTTACATTACATTCTGACACTACACAACAACATGACCACGCAGACCATAACAATTATTCTAATCAGTAAAATGTAACAGGAGAGCACTGTGGGTGAAGGCATGCAGTGAGAACCTTTATCTGAAAAGTGTGTAGTGTGTTTTGGGTAATTGATTTGATTCTCGTCTGTAGTATAAGTTGGAGTAGTGTCCTGGATGGTCTGATAACTCTGCTTTAGTCATTATTCATAGTTTTGCAGCAATTGTGCAATAAAGGTGGATGTACTGAGGGGAAAAAAAGCATGCTGGTATCTTGGGAAATAACCCCAGCATTTTGTTATTTCCTCTATCGCAGAGATCAAGAAGAACACGACTCTCAGTGTTATTGCTCCACTGGTGTAAAGTCACAAAGTACAGAAACCAAATATGTGAACTTCTTAAATGTCATACATAATAACAGTACATGTGATTTGCAGCTTCACATCATATTAAGAAATAACAAATATAAAATGACATGTAGAATAATTTTGGTTTGAGAACAAATATGTCTCACAAATCAGGCACAACTCCCCCTCCTCCCTCCTCCCTCCCCCTCTGTGGATATGAACCTCTTAATATCATGTCTCTACATAAACTAGAATTCTTGATTTCTTAAATCAGATCTAACACCAGTTTGTATCATGAGGGATCAATTTAATGACAAAATGCCTTCTGTGATCTTTTGAGAGATTGTGATTTGTTCGCAGCTCAAGCGGAATTAATGTTGAAGTTTTGATAAATCATTTAAAACACTGCATCTCATAAAGTCACCACATCTGAGGACAAATATAGCTGCTGCAGCTAACTGGGTCTGCCATTGAAATTTACCACTTTTAAGGCCGCCTTTATTGAATTCTGAAATGAAGTCGCCCAGGGCATAAACATGTTTGTCTGGATCACCGGCTCGATGTTAGGAAGTGTCATGTTGTTACTCTCTCTGCTGAGCTTTTACGGGAAAATCAAATGATTCACCGGAGACTTGAAATTCACATGTGCAATCCATTCTGCCTTCATGTCTAAAAGTAAAACAACACCTCACTTTTGTCAGTACACTCTGCCATGTCTCGCTGTCTGCGTGTTACAATGCTCATAGTATTGCACATGCATCAGATAGTGGGAAACAACCGGAGCTCTGTCAGGAAAATGGGTGCTGTGTCGTTGACCACATGCAGTCATCATTACCTGGTGTTCAGTCAGTGAAGTCACCCTGTTCAGGTGTAATGTCTTTGCTCTTTTCAAGATCAAGGAAAGATGCAAAGTAAATACGTTGTTAATGGCAGCAATATTTGACTGAAATGTGAATTGCAAAATTACCTTTACAAGGGTTTGTACTACTCATTTCATTCAGAATTATAGGATTCTGTATCTTTTGCACTTAATGTGTCTCACTGTAGGAGTAAAATGCTCTTCATGATGTTTTCCAGTTAAATGCAATTCATTAGAAAGTTTTTCTCCTCATATACTGGAGCCTATTTTTTTTTTTTACATAATACACTACCATTTTCATTCTAATGAGGCAAAGTGGATTGGAAGGTTAGCAATTCTGCAGTGTTTCAAACTTGCCAGACTAGACTTTTTTCAGAACGGTTTGGATTTGCAAATCAAAACAACCTTTAGCTGTAATGCATTTCTGGAGATAGTCTATATCTGCCTGTAAATAAGAAGATATACTTTAAGACCGTATACTTACTTGCACAGTATAGGAATCACCCATCAACCACTGGATGAGCACTCGGTAGAGCACATACCTCTGCCAAGGCTGTCCCTTTTAATCAAATTAAACCCTAATCCATATTCCAATCAAAAGAGGTGACAAAAAACAGAATCTGCCCCTTTACCTGGATCCACCTCATAATTTAATTGGTTTCATGCCCCACTCTTCTACTAAGTCTCATCAAAATCTATCCATAATATACAGAAATGGTGAAAAAAGTCCCATCTTGCAATGAGGTGAAATTCCTGGATCTGACCCTTTATCCAGATCCACTCTAATATCCCTGCCACATGCCCAGCCCTGTCACCAAGTTTCAGGAAAATCTGTGAAGCTAGTTGTTGTGTAATCCTGCTCACAGATGGACAAACAGACGAACAGACAAGCAAACAGATGCTGGTAAAAGTGACTGAATGTGAAAAACATATTAAATTGCTTGGTAAATGATTGGTGAAAATCTCATTTATGAGTCATAGACAGGAGGAAAAAGAGAGAAAGCCAAATGACTCTGAAATTCCATATTTACAGTGAAATATTGATATTCTTACCTCCAGCAGGGAGTTAAATGTGAAAGATTATATTTTTTCTATCTTAAGGGTTCTGATTCGTGAGCTGAAGCGCCTGGAGAACATCAGCCAATCACCATTCACCTCCCACATCACAAGCAGTCTTCAGGGACTCTCCACAATCCACGCTTATGGAAGAAGCCACGACTTCCTCCAAAGGTGAGTGTAATTTGCTGAGATGAAATCATTAAACTTTAATATCCATATTAATATAATTCATACTTTCTCTCGTGATTTCTCAATAAATATACCATAACCTCAGACCAGAAAATTCCCCCAACAGAAAGCATGGAGATCTGCTTGCTTTATCTCTCTGTCTTCAGATTTCAGGAATTACTGGACACCAACCAGGCCTCCAACTACCTCTTCAGTTGTGCGGTGCGTTGGCTGGCTGTCCGCCTGGACCTCATCAGTATCGCTCTTGTCACTACTACGGCACTTCACATTGTCATCATGCACAATCAGATACCTCCAGCCTATGCAGGCTTGGCCATATCGTACATAGTGCAGGTTTGTAAAGAAGCATATGGATTAACATTGAATGTATTGGTAGCCCTAGTGGTCTATAGCAGTAGCAGATCTGGATCTAATTGCACATAGTGGTGAACGTCATGAGTTGTCATATCTGGGTATTTTTTATTTTATTTGGCCTATTATTATTTTTCAGGATATTGGCAAACTGTTAAAAGACCCTATCTTGTAATGGTGACAAAAGTCTTTTTTTTTTTTAAGTGATCCAGAATCCACACTCTTCTTTGACCCAAGATCCATTCCTAAACAAAATTACGTCGAAATCTGTGGACAACTTTCAGAGATACAAACAGACAAACATGGGTGATCACATAACCTCCTCCAACTCTCACTGGTCGACATAAGAAAACACACTGTTGCTCGAATCATGCTTCTAAAGCTCGCTTTGTCTTTTTCTGCCATAGACCTTTGCAATAGTATAACACTTTAGCGTCTAAGTTACCGTTTAGCATCTAAAGCTTCAACCAATTGTCCGTTTTGGAGAAGCCTGCGTCAGAGCAAAGGGTGCTTTCACAGTCTGAGCTGTTTTGTCATCGTTAAACTGTCCACCATTTGTTTTATTATGTTTTAAATACTCGTTGCTTTACTGCATGTCATAATCAGCAGAGTCACAGTAGTCACAGCAGAGAACTCTTATTTAGGCTGTAAGTGTTTTTTATTGTTTTGCTGTTCATTTGTTGAAGTGGAGCAACACGTGTAAATACCAAGACTTTCGTGATAATTGGCACGACGGTGTTAACTGCTAACCCCTCAACTCTCTGCTTTTCTTTCACCACCAGTTGACTGGCTTGTTTCAGTTTGCGGTGCGGCTGCTCACAGAGACTGAAGCTCGATTTACATCAGTTGAGAGGATCGATCATTATATAAAGGTAAAAAAAAAACGTTGGCATAGTAAGGAAGGTGGATTGTGTGGAACTCATGATCACATTGTACATAGTACACATAGACAGGGACACTGTCTAGATCACACCATCAGATGTAGACAGTCTAACGGCTTGAATTTGGGGCTTTTAGTGTGTACAGACGTGTGTGTCTTTCTTTGTGTGTGCATGCGATTGTGTATGTGAGATAAGCAGCACAGCAGGGAGCAGATAGGAACTCATTGTGAGGACTGAACACACCAGAGAACATTGCTGGCAAAGAGCTTTTTTCACGACATAAAGCTTCAAAGATACGCATTTCATCTGAATTTTTTTTTTTTCCCGTCTCAAGTGTAAAGAAAGGCTCACAGACTAAAAAACACTACATCGAAGTTAGTGGGCTTCATCCTCCTCTAAGATTTGGAGATTAATACCAGATACCATCACTGTTCCTTTTGTCAGACTCTCGAGAGTGAGGCACCCCGACAAAGTCCTGAGGCAGCTGCTCTTGCCCCCTCGTGGCCTCATCAGGGAAAGATCACCTTCCAGGATGTGAAGATGCGTTATCGTGATAATCTGCCTCTTGTGCTTAAGAATCTGTCCTTCACCATCATGCCTGAGGAGACCGTCGGCATTGTGGGCCGCACAGGATCAGGTATACATGAACCTTGGTTGCACACCAGCCAACAACATTTCCTGCTTCTTTTTAAACCTCCTTTTCAAAGTGTACGTTCATTTTATTCATGCCGTATCTTTTCTGTGTGTGTTTGCAGGAAAGTCCTCTCTGGGTACAGCTCTGTTCAGACTTGTGGAGCTGACTGGAGGCTCTATTATCATTGACGGAATCAATATTGCGCAGATTCGTCTGGATGACCTGCGAAGCAAGCTAGCCATCATTCCTCAAGAGCCGGTGCTCTTCGTTGGGACAGTCAGGTAATCCAAATGATAATTACTTTTATTAATGAGCTTTATAACTTATGCATAGCTGCGCCCTCACATTGTAGAGGAAATGAATGGGAAACACCTACCTCTCAACCGTTGATGCGCTGTGTCACAGAAAATCTCTTAGTGTCTAGTGATCAAATGTCAGCGTGGTCAAACTGGGCATCTGTCACAAGTCTTCATATGTATAATACTCCCTTACACATTGATGGCTACTCCCTGCTGAAGTGCCTTGAGACAGGCTGCCTGATTAAAGCTATAATAAATGTTTTTTTTTACATCAAAACTTAACAGAATAGATTGCACATCTGTCCCCCTGATCCTGTCTAAATACATAGCCATATCCCACTATTTGCCTGAAAATGTTTTTCTTAAGATTCTTGACTATACTAGGTGTATACTATTTGCTGTGTGTGGGCCCAGTCGGGATCTTGGAAGTGTCTAATTGTGTGAATGTAAAGGCACACCAGAGGGAAATCAAGACAGAAACAAAGAGGCTGCTGGGTAGAACATTGTGAAGGCATAGATATGATCAGTTTGATGGACAAGACTGAGTCAAAAACAGAACACCAGCATTGCAATTCTAAAAACTAACAGGCTTTACAGGTTTTTTTTGAATGCCGGCTACGTTCGGCTCAGGTGAGAATTGACATTTGACAAGGGAGAGGCAGGAGTGCAATATCAGCCGTGTACTGCACCTTTTGTCTTGGTATAAAGTTGCCATCATGTTTAATAGAGGTAATGAATATCACTGTCATGTCTTTTTTTTTTTCTGTCAGGACCAATGTAGACCCATGGGATCAATACACTGATTCCCAGATATGGGAAGCTCTTGAGAAGACTCATATGAAAGAGATGGTAAGTCACAAGAATATGCCAAATTATGCATTTCCTCCTAAAAATTTGTCCTCACACCTCTGTGTGACCTTCCTCAGGTCAGCCACCTGCCTCATTCGCTCCATTCAGAGGTGACAGAGAATGGAGAGAACTTCTCAGTGGGAGAACGTCAGCTACTCTGTGTTGCCAGAGCTCTGCTGCGCAGCAGCAAGGTGCATATAGTTTTAAAAAAAAACTGTTAATATTTGCATGTGGAACATTATTTGACATGGTGATGATAGCTGCTCAAAGAAGAGACTCTTCAGTTTTATAATAAGAAAGCACATCCCTATATGATAGAATAATCATGTGCATGGGTTAACAGTGGCACCTAGTGGTACGCATTGGAAGTGCATCTCATAAGAGTGAGCTTCTTATTGTATGAAGTGTGGTGTTTTTCCTAATTTTGTGTTAGTAATAATAATAACAGTGATTATTTAGCATTTCCACATGTCCTGTTTGTGCTAAGTGTCTTATCTTCATTATTTTGTTTTATTACTGTAGCATTTGCTGTTTTTCTTTTATTTAGATAATTATATTAGACGAAGCCACAGCAGCCATCGACACTGAGACAGATCGTCTCATCCAGGAGACCATTCGCTCCATGTTTAGCAGCTGCACCACTCTCATCATCGCCCATCGTCTCAACACAGTGATGAGCTGCAGCAGGATCATGGTCCTGGACAACGGCCAGGTGTGTACAAAGGCAGCATGGCTTGATTGTGCAATTGCACAATTTGTCTCCATGGTTGATGCTCACTCCAAAGTTGTTACACCCCTGATTTACTCAGTGAATTTGTCCCTTCGAGGTGATGGATTGGATAAGGTAGTGCACAAGCTGACATTTGATGCAAGTAGTGAGCGTAAAACGCACATAAATGCCAGTGTCTGTGTCACCATTTAACCCTTAATAAGTTGAGAAAATACCTCTCTAAGCATTTGGCAGTGTGCAGAGTTTAGAATTATTTTTATTATTATTAGCTATGAATGCCCTAATTTCCCAAGATGGATTAATGAGGTAGCACCGAACAAGCTAATGCTTGTTATAAATTACATTAAATAGCACATATTAAGCTTGGATAGTTGGTAGCTTAGTTTGCTAAGGTCTTGATCATGTAGCCATGACAACTTTTCAGTCATTATTTATCTTTCTGTGTGTCTTGTCTGTCTGTAATGTTGGATATCTAATAAAGCAGAAAGTACCAAAAAGGTAATAGAGTTTGTTGGAGACACATAAGCAGAATCACAATTGGCTGAGAGTAAAGTAGTTTTTGGTGATCATATAGCATAGGTTAAAGAAACTTAGCAAAACTTAACAGGGCTGTCTGAGGACAACAATTCCAGACTTTTCATGTGCTCCCTATGGGAAATAACTTAGGTTGCAGTATTCTCAGACAAAATGATACGCCCTGATTTCTGTTCTCCTCACACAACTTCTTGGACTATATGCTGGTACTGATCACTGTTCTATTCCTTTCTTTCTCATAGATTTTGGAGTTTGACAGTCCCGCTGCCTTGCTGGCAGATGAAAACTCAAGATTCAGAGCCATGATGGAAGCATCAGAAAAGCAAAATAGATAAAAAAATTTTAAAAAAAAGTCTCTGGGGCTAGGCTTTGGATGTGAGCTGTGATGCCACAAAATGGAAAACCTGAACTGCACAAAAAAAAGCCTTATCCAGCAGTGGTGTGAAAGTGGCATTTTAAGAATTTCACATGCTCTTGTGATGTTTCTATGTGTAACCTTTCTGTTTTTACAAACCAGAGACTAAGGAACCACATTACTGAAGGGCACATCAAAATTCATTTAGCAGAGAAAGACATAACAGCGTCCTCCTTTTGCCATTATGTCACAAGAGCTATTTGAAGGAGGCCAAATAATTAACTACTGGCTATACTCATTGCACTTTATATTTCATGAAAGGACATGTACTGCTTCCTTTTCCTCTGGAGGCCAGCTAATCAGTGAGACTAAAAAATTAGTTTTAGACTTTTCATTTCTCAACCTCACGTTGCATGAATTTGGTGTTAGGACATTCTTAGTTTGCATTATTTTTCAATACAGTATATTTATAATATAACTTCATAATCATTCCTGGTAGGTCATTTTTTCTCTAAACATGCTAAGAATATTATGTTATTATTTATGCATCAAGTATTGCAAATGTGCCTAGAGCTTTAAATATTTTTAGGTCATATGTACAGGTATGAAGGCTTATTTAAACTATCCAAGTACTGTGTTTTTGAATGAGCTACATCTAAATGCTGCAGTTTAAAATCTGCACTTTCTACACTGAAGGTAATTCTGGTCTTGAACTATTATGTTGTTACAGTTGCAATTAAGGATATTGACCATGGCGTAGTATGTACTTTGCAAATTACGTCAAAGATGGGTGCATCTTCAAATGTCTAAGCCAAGAATTGTAAACTTCGGCCTTATAGTAAAGCATGTGTTGAACAATCATGAAAAGTGCAATATCTTTGTATTGCATTGAAACATTTTCAAGCTTGCCTTTGTACACTTGAAATTGTAGTGTAATATTTTTTGTAAGGTTTTTTGTCATGAAGGGTTATGTATTTAAATAAAATATTTTTGAATATGCTCATGTCTAATTGTCTAAAATAATTCACCTACAGTATGCAAGGAGGACTCCGTTACTTTTTGTGTCTGTTTACAGGTCTTGGAGAGTACCACTGCATATGTTAAAAGTTGTGTAAAGGATTTTGTGTCTCAGGGCACTTAATTTGCTGCACACACCTGTTTGTTCCACAACTGAAAACGTGGTGCAATTCACCCATTATGAGTACGGAAGAGCAACTGGTCAGTTTTAGCAAATAACATAAATTGCGGAACACAGTAGGAACATGTTTGGAATTCTCAAAGCTGCAAAGTAGTGAGAATCAGAATCAGCTTTACTGGCCAAGTGTGTGCACACATAGAAGGAATTTGACTTTGTTTGGTTTTTTTTTGCATTGTACTCAAGGTACTGGACAATAGGTTAAATAAAATAAAAATATACAGGACAGAAAATATACAGAGCATCATTGGGGGGTAAAAGAACAGTGTGGGAACTAAAATTTGATAATGAAACAGACACGCTACAGCCTGCTCAGCCTTTTGACACAGATATCAAGAGCTGCATTAATAAGACAACCTCCACTGAGTAATATAAGTCGCCATTTTTATTATGTCCCTCTTGTCTGTCCATCCATTTGTATACCTGTATGTAACAGGTTTGATAGGGGCTATGGCCTGTATTGTCAAAAACTGATGGACAGAATTCAAATACATTTCAGACATGCTTTGTAGAGGCTCTAATGATGTACAATTCTGGTTTCTTCATTTGGATTATTTTGACATTTTAGGCACATTTTTTAACTTAATTGATTTTCATGTCATTCTGCAGAATAATTTAATAATTGATAATTGTCTATTTGTCCTTCAAAGTGTAGAAATAATAGGACACGGAATTCCGTTATCCTTGTCAAAGCATAAAGTATTAGTAATCCTTAATGATTTATTTTTTATTACTATGCTTTATTATTGGTATTACTAGTACTAGTAGTTTAGTCATTTTGTAGGGATGGCTGTGGCCCTGGAGGTATAGCATTTATATACTTATTGGAGGGGTTGGTGGTTCGGTCCCTGGCCTCTGGTGTCTTCATGTTACATTGGTGTGGAAATGACTGTGTGAACGGTTATCGCTCCTGAAGCAGGTGGCGCATTGCATGTTAGCCTCTGTGTGTTTGGGTAAATGCTGGTTATACAAAACGCTTTCAGTGGTCAGTCAGACAAGAATGTGTCTATTTATAATTTTAGTATTATTATTAATACATGATGTAGATTCAAATACAGTTGACATACTGGTCAAAGACCCTATTCGCGATGTTAGAGGAAGTGAAAGGGTGATCAAGAGTCCGCATCTGTACCTTGATCTGCCGAAACACGTATTAACTCTTATTTGGCCCAATATCCACTCCTACACAAAATTTAATCAAAATCCTTTGACCATTTTTACGATATCTTGTAGATAAACAAAGGTGACGATCGCATACCTTTTCAAATACTAGTTGGCGGCGGTAACAAGTCGGGAAAAGGCTCGACTTGTATTACGGACTTTTGTTTTGAAGTTCGGGAATGATGCCTTACCGGAAGTATGTTTCGTTGTTGTAGCTCGGTTCAGGCTGTTGGAGGAGGAAAGCCCTGGCTGTGATGCCGCTTGATGATGGCTGCTTTCGGGATCCTAAGTTACGAACACCGGCCATTAAAGCGGCCCAGACTCGGCCCTCCGGACGTTTATCCTCAAGATCCAAAGCAGAAAGAGGTCAGATTTTACAATATGCAATCTGAAAGATCAGGAATAGTGATTTGTGGGATAAAAATGTCAGCTAAGTGCCTGTGCAAGCTAACATTAGCTAGCCTGTTTAGCAAGCGCTCAAGACGATTTGGGCCTAGCAATAACAATGAACAGCACCTAGTTGTCAGATTGTTGGCTAGCTCGCCAGCTTAGTTAGAAAACAACCGGTTTCTTACATGCCAAGTTTGCTGAGCTAGCTCATCCACCAACGAATGCTATCCAGTTCGATATAAACTACAACCAGTATTTTTGCTTTGCAATGGAAAATAAAATGCCTTGGCTTTTTGTTTGTGCGTGACTGAAATATGTTTGTTAGCTTAATTTTTTGGTTCAACTAGTTAACGTTAGCTAAACCTGCTCATCTAACCTTCTATGACCTGCAAACTGAAAACTAAGACAAATTATTCCTGCTTGGAGTTGTAGTGCTCTTCTGATCCTAATTAATGAAATGTGCTGATGTACATTATATATAAAAGTGACTGATCTTCATTTGGGCTATTCTTTAGGCGCTACTTCAGTTATCTTAGATAATTACTTCTTAATTTTTAAGCACATATCTTGACTTTCACTCTCCATTGTAATGTATGCTTGTTTCAGGATGAGTTGACAGCACTAAATGTGAAGCAAGGATTCAATAACCAACCAGCTGTGTCTGGAGATGAACATGGCAGTGCAAAAAATGTCAACTTCAACCCTTCAAAGGTAATGACTTTGACATTTAAACTATACATTGCATGTCACATTTTTGTGTAAATGGTTTTGAATCATTCAGCCACTGGATTCCCTCCTTGCCTTACAGATCAGTTCAAACTTCAGCAGCATAATCGCAGAAAAGCTGCGATACAACACGTTTCCAGACACAGGGAAACGTAAGCCACAGGTCAACCAAAAGGATAATTTCTGGCTTGTCACAGCAAGGTCACAGAGCTCCATCAATAATTGGTTCACGGATTTAGCTGGGACTAAACCTCTAACACAGCTGGCTAAAAAGGTAAGAAGGACCCTTGTGTGAATCTCTCCAAGTCTTCTTTAAAGTACACAAAGCTTTAACTGCTGATGTAATTGCTGGTGAAACATTCATCTACTCAAGGTACCGCATTGGCCTCATCCTCTGCACTGTGGTTGGATAGCGGCTGTTGATTTTAGCCATCAAACAGGAAGTGGGTGTTGAGAGTCCAGAGATGCTAAGAAACGCACCAAAACTGGCACACTCCTCAGAGGTGGTAAACTTTATGATCTGATATGGGTGACAGGACTGAATCTAGCAAAATGGATCCACAGCGCCCTCTAGGAATTTTCTAAGATGCAACCCCTGCTGTGTGTTTCACCTAGAAGTATTACATTTTGAACATGTGTGTATGATATCATGATCTACAAAAAAGCCTCTTGGAGTCATGATCTAAACTCAACATTTGGCCATTTTGACTTTACTGTGCACCTTGGGTGTATTTTTCATCATTTTCATGCATTTTATAAAAATAATTTTAAAAAACTCCTACAGATTGCACTTGATCGTTTTGATATCTCCTCAGTACAATCCCAACACCCTAATGATGGAAAATAATCCAAGGTTTTTGTTTAATTTCAAAGGTGTGGCCATGGAGGTATGGCAAATTTGGTTAATTCGCTATGAATCATGAAGTTTTTACAACTCTTTTCTACATAGTCCAATGTTTGCCAAACTATATATGTTGGATAAGAGTCCCGGCCTGAAGACATCCCTGTGTCTGTATGCAGTTATAGTTACGGCACCAACTGCTGACAACAGGAAGTATGCCTTTTAAAAAAATCATCATAAATCATCAATTGATTTACATGGAATTTTCATAGTGTGGTGTTCTCTAGCGCCACATAGTGGACACATAAAGTGACATTGTAATCCTTTGAGCAGTGTGCACAGAGTTCAGAGTTGTGTCAACCTGCAGATTTCTGATGCTGAAGCTGGTGCTAGTTTCTCGCATAGTCAAAATTCTCTCAGTAAGGGGCGACATTAGAAATGTCATTGTTATACCAAGTCAGTTAGAAGCAGAGGAGGGCAGGTCATGACGTCGCCATAGTAGGATTTGTGAATTTGCTTGACGGACGTATGCGCTCTCCGAGTGTCCTCTAGTTGGAATTTGTCTTAGTGAGCTCACCCAAACGCAGACAAGAAAGATACACACTTGAAATACATGAAGAGTATGAAACAAATAAATAAATAAAATAGCCATTAAAAAGAATACAATAGCAAAAAGAAAACAGATGGATGAATAAGTAAAGCTCCATCACTTAAGATTGTTATAGATACAACACTAGCATCTGTTCGGTGATTATCAGCAACATCAGAAACCCACTAAGTGAGATGCATAACCAAAACATCTGCCTTATTATTAAAAACCTACCCAGTGGTCTGCAATACTAAATCAATGCGGACAGCTGCAGCATATGTGCTATTCTGAAATCTGGTGGTTCTTTTCTTTTCTAGAAAACTAAAAAGACAGTTTACTCATTGGTTCCACTAGTTTTTCTTCAGGCTCAACCGTTTTCCTAATATACCTGAATCATTTGCAGTGACCATAGTTTACCTTTTATTCCGATTTCATAATAATGATGATAGAAAAGCAAGGCTGTCTGTCCAGTTTCATCCAGAATATTACTTTGTTTTTCAATATGTATGCTTTATACTGTAGTTCTTTTTTTTTTTTTTAGAGCTGATGTTGCCCAGTAATTATTATAGATATTATAGCTGATATATCAGTAAGGATGTCACAGTCATGAAATCTTAGCTGACAGTTAATTTTGATACAAATAATTTCTGATTGATTTTGCCTTCTCTGTTCGTTCTAGCCAAACATTATAACATGCGTAAGTCTAATCACAATTTAACACACACAGACCTTATGGTAAGATTTATTGCCACTGTCATGTTTATATTTAGACTCTTATCTGAAAGTTTTCAGTAATAGCCAATTAGCTGCGGTTGCAGCCGCCTGTCCCAGTTCAGTGAATTGGGTGAGGTGGTGGATCCATAGATGGGTTTTTTTTAGATTTATGGTAGTAGTAGTTGCTACCCTTTTTTGCTGCACATTCAACAAATCCTCTCCTCCAATTTATTGGGCTCTCAGCGGTGCAGTGGTGTTTGGCTTTGCCACTAAATGATCCATGATGTTCACGTCAATAGATGCTCGTTGCAAAGGTAAGCACCTCGAGAGATAAACAGTCGGTGGTACTAAAGGCTAATTTGAATCTCCACTCATAATAGAATGAGCACAACCAGATGATGTTATTAATGAACACCAGTCAAACAGTAGAAAACAACGTAGAAATGGTAATGGAAATGTGACATTCCTGTTTCATCCAGCTTTTGCAGCTTTATACAGATGAATGGAAATTATTTGAAAGATTATGCAAAATAACTGTGGTCAGTTCAAATAAGCGCGATCAGAATATTTTGTAATAAACATGACAAGCCTATATATCAGTCCGTGTTTACTGTAATTGTGCGAACAGCTCGTTGATTTACAACAGCAGCACACGGTATGCTTCAGTTATTATGGTCCAGCAAGGTTCAATAGACTTTGGCTGCCTGCCTTAAGTAGATAACAGATTAGGTACAGGCTATCTTAAATGTTTGTGTCACTGCTTGGAGAAATTTACATACCAGTTCTGTGAAAGCCAAGGAGACAATGACTGCCAGTTGTTAGAATGGCCACGGTGGGGGGGGGAAATAGTCCCGAAGTTTTGCAGAGCTCAGCAGGATCATTTAGTTCAACATGACAAACCAAGAACATTTCAGAAAAGGCAACTAATGCAGTGTTATTTACTCAATTGATGTTTCTGTGTAAAGCAAGTCTGTTGTTTGGCTTGTTTAGGTGTATTGACCCAAAATGCAGGCTTTATTCTTTTTGTCTTTTCTTTTTTTTTCTTTTTTTTTAGTGATTTTCACATTGTTTGGTGAGGTGTTTCTCCTTTCAAAGCCAACTATTTTGAATTCATCAGGCTAAATTAAAGGTCAGCTTTCTATTCCCAAGTGTCAAAGCCCTTAATCATTTACAATTGCATTGTGTTTTGTTTGCAAGTGTTTTCTTTTATTCCTACTGGCATTAGTACATACATATTGAATCGTTTTCTCTCTCTAATGAACAATGCTTTCTAACTGTTCAATCACTTTTCCAGAAGTACGCCCGTCGCAGGTTTCTCCTCATTTCTTCCTTCAGACTGCAGAAGAAGTAACATCTGCTCAACAGTGCAGATGTGTTTAATTTGAATTGTTTACTTAATACATGCATTTCCTCTAGTGTATTTATTTCCAAAACAGAACAGGCATTGTTGGAAAGGTGATGTCATCCAGCCGAAATGTCGCAGACAAGAATTTCTGAAGCCTGTAGTCATCTCATTTAGAAATAACCCAAACACCCGATCTATATGGGCTGTCCAGTGGTTCTTATTTAGCCTTTTAATTGTATTTTAACATAATTTCATGCTTGTTGAACTTGTGATTTAACCTTTTGTTTGGAATTTGTTTGGAAAAAGTGATTTGCACTGCTCCTCCTCATACTGATCAAAACATTTTAATGAACTTTGTTGCTTTGATGATGCTTTAACCTCTTTTTTCTGCGGTAGTCCTTTTTTTTTGCTTTTGCCATTTGTTGTGTTTTTTGAGAAACATTGTGTGTGTGTGTGCGTTGTTTCATTCAACATTACTGATGCACATGAAATTGTTTTCATTGCAGGTACCTATCTTTAGCAAAAAGGAAGAGGTTTTTGGATACCTGGCCAAGTACTCAGTCCCTGTCATGCGTTCGGCATGGATGATTAAGATGACCTGTGCATATCACGCAGCTATCACAGAAACTAAAGTCAAGAAGAGGCATGTGATTGATCCTTGTATAGGTGAGCAAATGATGTTGTTAGTAGTTGGTATGGCAGTGTTATTTTGGTTATTGGTTGGATTTTCTTAAGCCATGTCTCGTGTTCTTTTGGCTTAAGTTAGTAAAAAAAAAAATAAAAAAAAGCAAAATGATACACATTCACTTCCTTTTTCTTTAAAATGTAATTTTGTGTTTGCAGAATGGACTCAGATTATTACGAAGTACCTGTGGGAGCAGCTTCAGAAGGTGGCCGACTTTTACAGACAGTTTCCAAGTCAAGGTTGTAGCTCCCCCCTACCAGCCACTCCTGCTGATGTGGAGACAGCAATGAAGCAGTGGGAATACAATGAGAAGTTAGCCATGTTCATGTTTCAGGTCAGTTCACTCACAAAAAAAAAAAAAAAAAATATGACTGATGAGCTGTGCTTTCACACAGAGATCGTGCAGCAGCGCAGTAACAAAGTCCCTTCTCTACAACGCCTTTTTGTGTTCACACTGAACAATACAAGGGCGGAACAACACCGCTGCTCCGGTGTGTGATTATAAGTAGCGTGCCAGCATTCTTCAAAAAAAAACCTTGCAGCCCCGTCCTGCCGTTCCACCTCGCGTTCATGCGTTTTGGTGCCGTTACTACCTCACCTCAACAGATTGCATCTCCGTTGAGTCATTCGAGGATATGTTTTAGACATTGATCACTGATTCATTTATCCAACACTCATCTGATTCCTTGAGCAGAAGATGGAGATCGCTGCATATTTTAATCATAAAATCCATGATATCTAGGTCTCCATATTAAACACATGTGCTTGATGTTAATGTGTGTTTGGTTTTCTGTGTTAAGGATGGAATGCTAGACAGACATGAGTTCCTGACATGGGTGCTGGAGTGTTTCGAGAAGGTCCGACCTGGTGAAGACGAGCTTCTTAGACTCCTCCTGCCCCTTTTATTACAGGTACACCCTTTTATCCATTAACTAATAGATTGCTTATAGCAAACATGCTGTGGCATTCAAGGGCGACGCACTAGCCTCGTGGCACTATGATGGGCTTCTACAGTTTATCATGGATCAGCTCATGTCTTCATCTGCAGCACTTTGGTCGTGCTGATCTGTGCTGACAGAGGCCCTCTGGATCCCACAGCCTTCCATTTTGTTTCTATTTCCAAAGCTGACTGACAGTAATGGACACAGAGCACTGTGGGGTAATGTGGTGAATCTCTCTTGTCCTTCAGTACTCAGGGGAATTTGTACAGTCGGCTTACTTGTCACGGAGACTTGCTTACTTCTGCACACGCCGCCTCAACCTGTTGCTAAGCGACGGGAGCCTGGGCCCTGGAACAGGAGGCCATCCAGCCCATGGTATCTTGGCGCAGCAAGGCAATGCCCTGCCCCCCACCCCTACCTCACAGCCTGCAGGAGGGAACCAGCCCCAGACTCCTTTCACGGACTTCTACATCTGCCCTCAGCACAGGCCTCTGGTGTTTGGGCTCAGCTGCATGTTGCAGGTATTATGTTGTTTTTGACTGATATGTGATTGGCACATGGAATATATGAGACTTTTCTCAATGCATCAATAGACTATAAGCCTTTTTAAATGTAAGACAAGTCTTAATATTCGTCACTTACTGATTCTTTTACTTGTGTTATCTTGTCTTGTTGTCACATCAGAGCATAGTGTTGTGTTGTCCCAGTGCTCTGGTGTGGCATTACTCTCTAACAGACAGCAGGAACAAAACTGGTTCACCTCTGGACCTCCTGCCCATCGCCCCATCTAGCTTGCCGATGCCCGGGGGAAATACTGCCTTTACACAGCAGGTAAATCCATCAATGTCAATATAGTTAAAGGAGAAAGGTTATTGTTGTCCTGGCAAAGTGTGGGTTTTTTTTCTTCATTTTATTTTGAAATGCAGTATAGGTATACATGAAACACAGTATGACAAATGTTGCCATTACATTCCAATTGTCCTCATTTAGAGCCAAGGAATGAAAGGGGGAAAAAACCACATAATCTTACTCAGAAATAACCTAAGAAATAAGTAAGATCTGAAATTAAGAGGATAAAGACAGGTTAATGTTTTCTTTCTCTGCAGGTCCGTACAAAGTTGAGAGAAATCGAGGAGCAAGTCAAGGAACGAGGCCAGGCAGTGGAGTTCAGGTGGTCATTTGACAAGTGTCAGGAGACCACAGCGGGTTAGAAAACCAGTCCCTTGTCTTCGCAGACATAATTTAGAGCTCATCTAAACAGGTTTGCCACAAGGACAATGTTGGTTTTTGAGATTATTTCTGTAATCTATTGTCAGGGTTCACCATCGGGAGGGTTCTCCACACCTTAGAGGTTTTAGACAACCACAGCTTTGAGAAGTCTGACTTTAACAACTCACTGGATTCGCTTTACAACCGAATATTTGGGTCAGGCCAGAGTAAAGATGGTCATGAGGTGAGTCTTGTCTTTCTGTCTTTATATTACAATGAATAAACAAAGCAATGTTACATAATGACTTCCTTTTAATTACTAGGAACTGAAAAGAGGATTGAAAATTAGGAATTTTGATGCGGGTACCGAAAGATCCTCAGGATTTGAAATGTGACAGGGGCTTCTGTTTTTAGCTGCATTGCCTCATAATGCATGTTTTTTTTTCCCCCCAGATGTCGCCGGATGATGATGCGGTGGTGACCTTGCTTTGCGAATGGGCAGTGTGCTGTAAGCGCTCTGGCAGACACAGGGCCATGGTGGTGGCCAAGCTGCTGGAAAAGAGACAGGCTGAAATAGAAGCAGAGGTAAGATGTGACTTACTGCTGTGTCTCTGTCGCCGTCACAGCTCTGAACTGTTATATTAATGTCGCCTCTGCTCTTGTGTCTAATTGGGTACGTCGGTAACTGAACTGTCATGTCTGACAATAGCCACAGGGCTATGGTATAGATGCTTTTTAATTATCTTGTACTTGCCTTAGTCGGGGCCATCAACCTCCGTTAGTGTTCCCTTTTATGAAGAAATGTCAGATTCTGTCATCTAACATGCTTGTTGCTGTCATCGAAATTCACAACTGTATCATGAAAACAAGTCTGGGTGTACCACGAACATCTAAATTAACAAGGATGCATGGGCGCTGACTGCATGAGGTGTGTAACCCTGGATTTAAAAGCTACTACAACACATCAAGCACCCTGAAAACAATAATGCAATAATGACTATAGCCGAAATTTCAACCTTTTAGTATTTGCTGGCACACTGCCTACGTTTATGCTTTACACAAATCATCTGACTGCTGCTCGGATGGTCTAACAGACCCATCAAGACCCTGTAACATTGCAATAATATTTGATGTATTCTGACTGCATAATTTATATTTGTGGTGTCTTTTGTTGCACACGTAGACAAACTCTGATGAACATGTCCAATAAGGAAGACTTGTAAATAGGTTTTCTTCATTAAATGCACAAGAGCGTTTGCCGTGTGATATCTGTCTGATTTATTTGCAGAGGTGTGGTGAGTCGGAGGTGGTGGATGAGAAGGGCTCTGTTTCATCTGGCTCCCTCTCAGCTGCCACACTACCAGTCTTTCAGGATGTTCTGCTACAGTTCCTCGATACTCAGGCCCCCACACTGAGTGAGTCTGTTTGTTTTTTTACCACATTTTCTTGCAGCTGGGATTCTCAATTGTGTCAAACCTGAAGTGATATTGAAGGGACTTTATATCCTTTTTCTGTGCCTCTTATTTCATTACCCTGCGCATATGTATTTTAAATGATTTGGCAAAAGGAATCCTGGTGTTAAATTATTCATTATCTCCTCTGCAGCGGAGCCTGGGAATGAAAGTGAACGAGTGGAGTTCTCCAACCTGGTCCTGCTCTTCTGCGAGCTCATCCGTCACGATGTCTTTTCCCACAACATCTACATGTGCACACTCATTTCCCGCGGCGATCTGGCTTCCGACTCCCACCTGCCACGCCCACGCTCTCCCAGTGACGAGCCCTCCGATGAATCAGACCGCAAAGAGCAGGAGACAGGCATTAGTGGCAAGAATGAGGCATGTTGCAGGCATCTGTTGTTCGTGTTGTGCAGTGTGATGACTAATTTGTGCAGCAGCTCTGGTGTGAAAGCGTTAACATGAGGTTACTATTTTCCATAGGATACCGGTTTGTCGGAGTCTATGGAAATCGATCACAACTCTAGTGCAAATTTTGATGAGGTACATTGAGGTTTTATATTTCCTTCCATAATGCATACATACAAAACTGTTTGGAATGAACTGATATTGGAATTCTTCATGTGTACTTGCGTGAAGTAATTCCTGTCTCCATATGCCTGCCTTGGCAGATGTTCTCTCCTCCCATGCACTGTGAGTCCAAGGGGAGCCCCTCTCCTGAGAAGCCAGCTCCAGAGCAGGACAGCAAGGCCAACTGTAAAGACAAGGGCATGGACCCTACTTTCCCTCAACTGTATGAGCAACCTCGCCACATTCAATATGCCACTCACTTCCCCATTCCACAGGTAAGATAAATCACTTTGGCACTTAAAAGCTTTTGACGTTGATGAATCAGAACATTCATATTTCAGAGGATTTCAGAGCGTCTATACAAGAGGCGTATCAGACATTTCTCGAAGATAACATCTGAAACAAAATTGAGAAAATTTGTTGTCAGGTACATCCACTTTAGGAGGATCATTTTTGTCTCTGTCATCTCTTAATAGGAGGAGAGCGCCAGCCACGAGTGCAACCAGCGGTTAGTGGTGCTGTACGGTGTCGGCAAACTGAGGGATGAGGCACGACACACGATCAAGAAAATTACCAAAGACATCTTGAAGGTGCTCAACCGCAAAAGCACAGCAGAAACAGGTAGCAGTAACAGGTTCATCAATTTTATCGTCTTATAAGTGATAGGTTAATGGTCTGTATTTCCATTTTACTCATGTTTTACATTACCTTAGCTTGAACGGGTACAGATTTTCTGAGCGCAAACTGCCTTTTAAGTTTACTTCCTTGTGTCATTTCACCTGCTTTTCATGTTTAGGGATTAAAATTGAATCAGTGAAATCACTTTTTGTGTGTCCCCCCCCAGTTTTTTAACTGGATCACTTTCTTGATTTCTCTGCACAAAAATCAGTGCGTATCACATTAAAGAGGTAATGTTTTACCAGACAGCAGTGTGGAGCATAAGGGCTTTATCATGCCTGGATGTTTGTAAAACATCATTAACATACAGGCTGATAGCTCAGCTTCTCAATGTGGCCATTCCAGCTGTCATCCTCCTAATAACTCTTCCTCTTAAGATTCATTTCATATGTATTCCCTTTCCTCTGTTCTTAAGAGAACTTTTTTATCTTTATTGGCCCTAGGGGTGTTGTATCACTCCATCTTCTTTCCATGCAATTTGTATGCTAATAGCTCTCAAATGTTCACAGCCACTTAATCCCAGATACATGTGACCTTATTAAGGTGATTTAAGGGTTTCAGCAGTTTAATTATCTGTGTTTTGTATCACCTTATCATATTCCTGGGAGCTGATGACCTTCAGCACACAATTGTGTTTCTCTTATAATTTCCTTCCCTAAAAATACCCTGATAGCCGCAAATTTTGCTCTGAAGCTTTAAATCGAAGGAGGCTGGGGAAAAAAACCCACACAGCAGACCATTGGCTTAACTCGATTTCACGGCTGGCCAGTTCGACAGACTGGACAGAATACCGATGACCAGTTATGACTTGCTGCTCCCGCTCTGATTTTTTTTTTCTCTCTCCTCTCTTTCCACATGTACGCAGGAGGGGAGGAAGGACAGAAGAGGAAGAGGAGTAAGCCAGAGGCCTTTCCCACTGCAGAAGATATCTTCTCCAAATTCCAACACCTCTCCCACTTTGACCAGCATCAGGTCACCTCCCAGGTTCGACCAGGAAACTTTATTCTTTCATGTCCTCGTGTTGGTTAATTATTTTGAATACGTGGTTCATTCATGAAAATTCTTAAGTAGTCTACAACAAAAGACCCATCAAGGTGACTGATCTCTGGTGAGATGTTTGAATACAATTTGAATGGATAATGCATTAAACAGCTGAACATAGGGCTCAGTAGTAGAGGCTGTAATGGAAGATGTAGTTGAGCCTGAATGCAATATGTACTTTAAATATTACCCATAGAGAAAAACAAATAACCTGTTTTGTCACATTTATTTGTATTCAAATCCAAGTTGTTGTTCCGTTGACTTTTATTTTTGCTTTTTTTATATAGCCTTTATCTAACCATGAAAAGGTTTAAAATCTCTTTTACAAGAGTCATACAAATCATTTAAAGCCAGGTGCGCCTGTATTAAGTCATTTAAGGTAGCTTTAAATGCACTTGGTGTGACCGGCTCTCTGAGAATCAGGTAAATTTGTAACTGATCCCAAGCAGCAGGAGCAGCATACCTAAGCGACACCCATGTTTATGTTAAAGGAGTGGTGCATCTTTTTGGGAAACATGCTTGTTTGCTTTCTTGCTCAAAGTTGGATGAGAAGGTTTGACACCCCTCACATACCCGTCTGTTACATATGAAGCTACAGCCAGGAGTTTGTTAGCTTAGCTTAACATAAAGACTTGGGACTGGAGGAAATAGCTAGCTGGGCTCAGTCCAAAGGTAATAAATTCAGCAACTTTTTCACTCATTGACAAGTTATACATCTAGTCTAATCTGAACAAAAAGATGGGGTTTATTTGTTCGTATGCCAGACTTTTTTTTCAGCCAACAAAATTCCAGTGATACTATAATATTTTGGAATTGCTTGAATGTTTGTGCTTGTTTTAAATGTGGACTGTGACTTTGCTGAATAGCCTCCCGCTGTTGTGTTGCTACTCAGTGTCAAAACCAAGGTTGTAAATATATATATATATATATATTTTTTTTTTCTTCTGCATGTGAATGACATGTGATGCTTCGTTTGTGCGCAGGTGTCCAGAAACGTGCTGGAACAGATCACCAGCTTTGCCTTAGGGATGTCTTATCACCTGCCCCTCGTCCAGCACATTCAGTTCATCTTCGACCTCATGGAGTACTCCCTAAACATAAGTGGCCTCATAGACTTTGCTATTCAGGTACGGTTAAATTGTTCGCTAATGTCATTTGACATGGATTAATCCAGATGCGCCTCTGTTTATTTATTCATTCATTTATTTGTGTAAAAATCCAATCAACTGTCTTGTAGCTTCTGAATGAGTTGAGTCTGGTGGAAGCAGAGCTGCTGCTGAAGTCGTCCAGCCTGGTGGGCAGCTACACCACCAGCCTGTGTCTGTGTATTGTAGCTGTGCTGAGGAGGTACCACTCCTGCCTCATTCTCAATCCTGAGCAGACAGCGCAAGTCTTCGATGGGTATGACATTTAATAGCTTTGATGTTTTGCAGTAGGGAACCTTGAAATCTCAGTTTTATGCCATTTGATGAGACTTACTCAGACTTAATTGGTGGCTCAAACCGGGGGGGTGGGGGTGGGCGGTATGATTTGGTTTTATAATCATTCCTGTGAGTTTAATTGAAACGGAGACTGGATTCCAACCCTAAAGTAATGTTTGCATGGTCCAAAAATTAGTTAAAGTATTGAAAAGAATGCTCGATTGGGTTTGAAATGCAAGTTCAAAACGAAGTTTATGGATTGCTTCATCTGAGCCTAATTCTGCCGTCTGTGGGGATTTTTATTGTCACATCACTGCTGACCGGGAACTTGGTCACTACCTGAATGCCGTACTAATATCATTTGTTTGTGATGCTGGTAATTTAAGAATTTCAGCCGATTCTGCTGCTGCACTGGTTGAAAGTCATGTGGGATTAAAGCATTAGCTAAATTAAATTGAGTCCTAAACATGATGCATATAAAGCTTTTAATTATAATAAATGTAATTAAATATACAGTAAGTGCTTATACAAAAAGCTATTAAGGGATTGGCAATATGGGAAATATACTGACTTCCTTTCTTGCTGAGACTTGGATAGTAGGACTGAGCTGTATAGGTACTGGATTTTGAAAAAATATTTTTTTAAATTTTGAACAGAGCAAAGCTAAGCCTAGCTGTTTCCCCATTTCAAGTCTTAATGCTAAACTAAGTTGGCGGGATGCTGCCTGTAGCTCCACATTGCTCCTTCACCCACTCGATCCAGTTATCTATCTTCTCCTCTAACTCTTGGCAAGAAAGCATTTCAAACGGTCTGACTTTTCCTTTAAAGCACAGTATGTCACTGAAGGAGTTGCTTTTGCATCATGTATGCAAATGTGTTCTCAGGTTGCGCATCGTGGTGAAATCAGGTGTGAACCCGGCAGACTGCTCCTCTGCTGAGCGCTGTATCCTGGCTTACCTATATGACCTCTACACCTCCTGCAGCCACCTCAAGAATAAGTTTGGCGAAATCTTCAGGTAGAAATAAGTTTCCACCTGTCTGAAAGTGAAAATTCCTTTAGCTCTGCTTCCTTTTTTTTTTTTTTTTTTTTTTTTTTTTTTTGGAGAAGGAAATGTTTCAATTAGTGAATTATGCTAAAACAGAATGTATATCTGGTGCATGTAGACATTCCCTGTGTCTTTTTAGTGGTTTCTTTCTATTAGTAAAATCCAGGAGTACTGTACGATAAAATTAGCTATCGCCAATTGCTATTTTTCTCTTTAGGTAGGTTATATTTGTTTGTCTTCAGTTATCAGTGCCAACATAAACCCTCGTTATTCCCCCTTTCCCCCCTTGCGTTCTCTCTCAGCGAGTTCTGCTCTAAGGTGAAAAACTCCATCTACTGCAATATCGACCCATCGGACTCCAACATGCTTTGGGATCCCGTGTTCATGATGGAGGCCATTGCCAACCCCTCGGCCCACAACTTCAACCACTCCATGGTTGGCAAGATCCTCAACGATAGCCCCGCCAACCGCTACAGCTTCGTCTGCAACGTGCTCATGGACGTATGTGTGGACCACAGAGACCCTGAGAGGTGTGTTACCTTTGCCGTGATTAATGTCGTATGCGTGTGTTTTCTACTCTTTGTCAGACTGTTGTATCATACAATGTAATCTCCTCTCAGGGTGAACGATATTGGGATCCTGTGTGCAGAGCTGACGGCGTATTGTCGCTCCCTGAGTGCAGAGTGGCTTGGCATCCTCAAGGCTCTCTGCTGCTCCTCTAACAATGGCAACTGTGGCTTCAATGATTTACTGTGTAACGTAGATGTAAGTTGGGGTTTCATAACTCTTAAGCTGGATGTAGAGTCGACAGAAGGGACTCACGCTCCTGCTGTAGGTGCCTAAGACAGGGTTTGATGTGTATTTGTCTTAAAGGAGTAGTTATTATACCTATTCTCAATTAACAATTGATTTGATTCCTACAATTACTTGATGTAAGGTTTGGTTGAAGGATATCAGTTTTGTTGCATTTTTTTTGTAACTCATTTTCAACAATATTATCAACCACATATTTTTTTAATTATATCTGTCTTAATTGTAATGTAAAACCCTGTATGATCGCTACAGATCGCTAATGATCGCTGTACTCATCCTTCAGGTTAGCGATCTGTCCTTCCATGATTCCCTGGCAACCTTCGTAGCCATTCTCATTGCTAGACAGTGCCTACTCCTAGAAGACCTGGTTCGTTGTGTGGCCATTCCTTCCCTCCTCAATGCAGGTAAGAATTATTTATTTCATCTTAAATGTTTGGCTGTATCAGAACATTAATTGCCAAATCAGCGCAAAAGGAAGAATGGCTATCAGATCCTCATTCTTCAGTGGTTCTCAGTCTTTTCTGTTTGATGCCCCCATACCCTTCAGCAACACAACTCATCACATATGTTCATTTGAACTGATTTCAAACTTGATGTTATTTAGCAGTGTTCTATGTAACAGTGGATATTCTTGCAACAATTCCGTCATGAAATTGAAGTGTTAAATTTGAAGTTGAGATCGATCAAGTTTGTATCTCTGAAGCTGTTTTCAGACATTTATTTTTACTCTCACAAATTTCAATCATGTATCCACAACTTTAAGCTTTTTAGACATTTCCACACACTTTTTTGTTAACCATTCCAACCAATAATCCATCACTTTTTAGCCAAATGTTATGACGTCACGTACAGCTGAACCAATAGGTGGATTGTTTTTATGAGGCACAAGAACCCCTGGTTGGTAATCTCTGTTTAAACTCTCCTTTAAACTATCCTCTGTAAAATACATTTTTTCTTGTAGAGACAGGAGTAAACACTGAATTTTTTATCTGAATCATCACCAAGCCTCGGTGCACTTTGTGCGCTGGCCAGAGAAGCACATCTCTCCCCGCTGCTTATCTTTTTTTTTTTTTTTCTAACTTGGAGACCAAGCCCCTTTCAGCCATGCTGTTTGGTTGAGTTTGGCTTGTTTTAGTATGCTGTTACACATGCCAAAAGCCAGCAGGCCTCGCTTGTGGCGAATGCTTTGTTCTCACTCCCTCTTTCATGAGAACATCTCTATGAAAATTACACTTCATCCTGGCAGATAAGTCTATCTAGGAAAAGGCTGAAATTTAGATAAATATATTTGATGTGATGTGAAGAAACTCATCTCTAACAATATGGATCTGAACTTACCTTCAGCCTGCAGTGAGCAAGATTCTGAGCCAGGAGCCCGACTCACCTGCAGGATTCTGCTGCACCTTTTCAAGACACCACAGCGAAACCCTGTCCCCCAAGATGGTGTGAAGTCAGGTACTGGCACGGCCAGGATCTTTGCAGCATCGTTTCACCACATTCTTCTTTCCACCTTATTGTGACTTAATGTCTGGTGCTTTCACTGTTATGACGTTGCAGATAAATGCTCAGTTGGGATCCGGTCGTCTTGTGATCGCCACCTTCTTGCTGCTTCTCAGAACAGCATAGTCGTCGGGGCAGTGTTTGCTGTCCTCAAAGCTGTTTTTATGCTCGGTAAGAATATTTGTGTTGCTGTCTTGTCATGTCAGTTTATGGTCAGAACCTGTCATATAAACACTGGGTTTCATTAATGATCAGGGCTGGGTTAATTTCCTTAGTGTCAAGGTTTGCTTCATATCAGTCGGCTTGTTTATGGGGCTGATGCAGATTACATGCTGCATCACAATGTCGCAGAGAGATATTACTGGTTGTTTTCATTGGTCCCTCCGTGTTGTGATAGGTGATGCTGAGCTTAGAGGATCAGGACTGTCGCACCCTGCTGGCCTTGACGACATATCTGAGGGGCGCAATGTCTCCATAGAAACGGCCAGCTTGGACGTATATGCAAAGTATGTTTTGAAGACGATCTGCCAGCAGGTGAGGCTATGAGTTGAAATGGAGAGACTGATATGAAAGGTTTGAAATCCACAAGCACAGTTTAGTGTGAAAATGGAAGGCACTGACAAGCAAATCTGAAACAGTTTCCTACCGACCAAAGCTTTTTCTTCATGTTCAACGTTTTGAGCAGTACTGTCTGTTCTGTCTGAAAGCAGTCTATTTTTGCTCATGAAAGCTTTCCTGCTTTTCTGAGCCATTTCTAAATGCAGGAAGCCAAAGATTCTTTAAAGGTGTGAATGAGAGCATCTTCTGCACTAGATGTCACTTATTCCACATAGATATGAAGGCAAGAGAGAGCTGGCTGCCGCTCAGAGAGCAGGACATGCTGTGAGACCTCAACAGATTTCAAAAACACTTTCTAACCAGCAATGCTGTGGCGTGAGCAATTCTGTCCCTTTGCCCTGTTTTCATCTCCATCCACCCTGTCTCAGTCGATGTTGTTTTGCGTGACTCATGAGTTTATGAAACTTGGTTGAGAATCACTAAAGCCATATTTCTCAGTCTGCCCCTTCATTTCTTCTCTCCTTTCTACCCCTCTTGTTCTCCCTTGCAGGAATGGGTTGGAGAGCGGTGCCTGAAGTCTCTGTCTGAGGACAGCAGTGCCCTCCAAGATCCAGTTCTTGTAAACATTCAGGCTCAACGACTGCTGCAGCTAATTTGCTATCCACATCGACAGCTGGACAGTGACGATGGTGACAACCCCCAGAGGCAGCGCATCAAACGCATCCTACAGGTTAAGAATACGCAGAAACTTGCCGTGTTTAAAGTTTACTTTCGATCTCTTTGTTCCAGAAAATCATCTGTTTTTGAGTTGGTGAAGATTCTTTAGGTCAAATAGTGCATTCAGCATGAGTAGCTAATTGGACCAACTGAGTAGGGTGTGACAGTGGTTGTTATTCTCTGAGAAATGATAATAACTTCAATATTTCTCTGCTATATTGTCTGCTATCAAGTTATACCTCTGGAATCAGAGCGGTGAGGTTTTGCTGCCCTCTCCTGGCTGAATCAAGAATTGAGAAAATTCCCCATCAGTGCCATGAATAGTGCATACTCACAACTGTTGTGGAAAAAAAATAAAAGATGTGTAAGACTGAAAATATTCTCGTCTCTCTCATAGAACATGGACCAATGGACGATGAGACAGTCGTCCCTGGAGCTGCAGCTGATGATCAAACAGAGTACAAATAATGCAAGTTTCTGTTTTCAGCGCACCTAACCATTTTATTTTGAAAACCAAATATGAATGTGTAGTTTTTAATCAAACGAATCTGAATAGTCGTCATTCACTTTCCAATAGGAGCTCTATTCGCTCTTGGAGAACATAGCCAAAGCCACCATAGAGGTGTTCCAGAAATCAGCTGAGATGAACTCCAGTAACCCCTCAGGGAATGGAGCAGTGGTCCAAGGGGGCTCTGCATCCAACAACAGCACCACCAGCAAGATGAAGCCAATTTTAAGGTTTGTTTCACTCAGCTTTCTCTGCACTGGGTTTTGTAGAAAGCATAGTATTCTTACATTCATTAGTCATAGTGATACTATCAAAATAACTGCAACAATCTTACCAGTTGCTTCAGGGGGTGTATGAATTGAAGCGTAATCTGCTACGTAACCTAATTTTGTGATAAATACACCAAACAAAAACATTTTAATGTGTAATCCCATCATCTTCAAGGGTCAAGCAGTAATCCTATGACCTTAAATACTGATGTTAAAATCTAACATTTTGTTGTTTGCGCTGCAGCTCATCAGAGCGGTCAGGTGTGTGGCTAGTAGCTCCATTGATAGCCAAGCTACCCACCTCAGTTCAGGGCCATGTACTGAAAGCAGCAGGAGAGGAGCTGGAGAAGGGACAGCACCTTGGTTCCTCCTCACGTAAGGAGAGGGACAGGCAGAAACAGAAAAGGTACGTGGCACGTTGTACATTTATTCAGTTCTGCTATCAATTAGAAAACCAGCCAGCCATCAGAACATATGTTTTTGTTAATTCAATTCTTCTTTTCTGTCGCAGTATGTCTCTGCTGAGCCAGCAGCCCTTCTTGTCTTTGGTGCTGACCTGCCTGAAGGGGCAGGATGAACAGAGGGAAGGCCTTCTCACATCCCTTTACAGCCAGCTGCAGCAGATTGTTTCGAACTGGAGGGAGGACCAGTTTCAGGATGACTGCAAAGCGAAGCAAATGATGCACGAGGCTCTGAAGCTGCGTCTGAATCTTGTGAGAATGTCTTGATCGCTACAACCAGCTTTACAGTGCAGCATCTCTGACTATGTGAAGTTAATCTATGATTAGTTTTTTACCCTTGAAGATATAAGTTGTGCATGGTGTAGATTTTAATCCATTTGGGGTTTATTTTAAATCCATTATTAAGTTTGATTAAGCATGTTTTGTGGAGACTAACAGTATTTCTTCCTCTGCTCACAAGGTGGGTGGCATGTTTGACACGGTGCAGCGCAGCACCCAGCAGACCACAGAGTGGGCCGTACTACTTCTTGACATCATCAGCAGCGGCACAGTTGACATGCAGTCCAACAAGTGAGTGTTGTTTTAAGAGAAAACGCTGTTCCTAAGTGCAATCCACTCATTATTCCTGTAATTGGATACTTCAGTTCATATTTGTAAGTGCAAATTCTGTTTCCAGCACAATTATCAGCCACTTAATCTGCCTGGCTCTTATGTCTGCTTCTCCCCAACAGCGAGCTCTTCACAACAGTGTTGGACATGTTGAGTGTTCTGATTAACGGCACATTGGCTGCGGACATGTCCAGTATCTCTCAGGGCAGCATGGAGGAGAATAAGAGAGCTTATATGAACCTGGTCAAGAAGCTCAGGGTAAGAACAGCACACCTTTTTCTCCCACCGCGAGGGCGTTGAGTCTGAACGTGTACTCGTTTTAAGATGTAGTATTTTCCCTTCGTACAACTTGGTTTTGTTGCGCTTTAAAGATTAGAACAATTGGATTTTTATTATTCTTGAGTTTGAAGGAAGGAAAAAACAAAGACAGGAAAGAAATAAGCCAAATAAAAAAAGTCCAGGTTTATTTTAACTAAACTGACAGCATGCAAGCAAAGACATCAAATATGTCTTTATATGAAATATGAAAGAGTGTTAACGTCTTTATAAAGTGCTCCTGTCCACAATGGATTTGTTTCCACAGAAAGAGCTTGGAGATCGGCAGTCCGAAAGTTTGGAAAAGGTTCGCCAGCTTCTGCCACTGCCAAAGCAGACCCGAGATGTCATCACCTGTGAACCTCAGGGCTCACTAATAGACACAAAGGGTAACAAGATCGCTGGATTTGAGAAGGAGGTACGTGGTTTCTCGCAAGCTGATAATGACATGACATCAACTTCCCAAGTTGCGTACGTAATTTTGTCAGCATGATTCAAGAGGTTTTTAACATTTAGCGACACTCTTTAACAAGTTAACAGTACCACAATATGTGTGCAAATAATATGGTGGGCGAAAAAATAATGCAACTTGTAAGGAAAGAGTTGTTAAGTCACAGGAAAACCACGACTGTTATGCCATACAAGGATAAACCATCACAAGCTGTAAGGTGCATTTTTCGATAACAAACTTGAAATAGATTGAGGTCGTCCTTATCTGCACATGCTGATCTTGTGGTAAATAAACTCTTGTGTGTTTCCGCGTCAGGGCCTGCAAGTATCAACCAAACAGAAGATTTCTCCATGGGATGTCTTTGAGGGTCTCAAACACTCTGCCCCTCTTTCCTGGGGCTGGTTCGGTACGGTTCGCGTGGATCGCAAGGTTACCAAATTTGAAGAGCAGCAGCGTTTCCTGCTCTACCACACCCACCTGAAGCCCAAGCCTCGTAGCTATTACCTGGAGCCTCTACCCCTGCCCCCTGAAGAAGAGGAGCCCCTGACACCCGTCTCTCAGGAACCAGAGAAGAAGATGATGGAGGCAGTGAAGCCAGAAAAGAGTGTGCCCGCTGTGCCCGCCGACTCAAACAAGAAGAAGTCCAATAAGAAGAAGAAGAATTCATCCACCAAGACAGAGGTCTGATTTTACAGATAGGCATTCTTTCTACATTTGCTTCCTAGACAAAAGAAAATTAATATTTTTTTCCCCTTTTTTCTCACCAGGACTTTGTGAACCGTACACCAGGTGGTGTGACCTATGGGAGTAACATGCCACCTGAGCTGTTGCAGACCCATCCATATGGCAGGCTACCCTACAGCCAGCAGACCATGGGCATGTACACACAGAACCAGCCTCTACCTCCAGGTCAGATCACGGCATATTCTCTCCTCATTTTTACCTCCTTCAGTATCAGTATGACACACTGGTTCATCAAGAACCATCTAGGATTCAGGTTGGCTTGGGCTTCAGGTTTTATTTATTTATTTATTTCGCAGGAGGTCCAGGATTAGAGCCTCCATACAGACCTGCTCGCAACCCACAGATGAACAAAATGATGCCCACTCGACCCAGCTACCCTGGCATGATGCCGGGCATGCAAGGAAACATGCCTGGCATGATGGGACTGGACAAGCAATACC
This sequence comes from Chaunax sp. Z400, assembly GCA_037577475.1. NCBI lineage: Eukaryota > Metazoa > Chordata > Actinopteri > Lophiiformes > Chaunacidae > Chaunax > Chaunax sp. Z400. The sequence continues at coordinate 17,836,146 of CM075189.1, forward strand.
CAATGGGTTATAAACCCCAGCCTACCATACCACAGGGCCAGATACTGCGACAGCAGTTACAGCTCAGACTGGTAAGTCAATCCACATCGATGGGTCAAGTAGTGTTGAGCAAAAGCAGTAGCTAGTATGATGGGGCAGCAATAGGATAGTTGATTCTCTGATTTCTGCTTAAATTCACTTTGTAAGTCAAAAACGAGAATGTTATGGGTTTTTTTAAGTGGACAAAAGCTGCTGTTAAATCAGAGAGTTGTCTTTTACTCCTGGTAGACAACATAGAAACTTTACTCTTTGCTGACTTGATGTTTGTCTTTTCAGAATCAGAGCATGATAGGGCAGCAGATTAGACAAATAACACCCAACCAACCATATACTTCAATGCAGGCATCTCAGGTAAGTCTATTTTTGAAACGGCATCTTCTCAGAAAATGTCATGACACATTTATTTGTGAACACAAATGCTGAAGAACTGAGAATCCTATTTCTATTTTTAACCAGGATTTCATTCACCCTGTCAGCATTTTTCAGATCATTTTCTAAATGCGTGTCGTCCACACAGAAATATCTGCAGCGCTTATATGCTTATATGAACATGCTGTGCCCTGAGGTGGTCTTGTTTGAGTTTGCTGTATTTCTCATTATTCAGAACATATCTCAGGGCTATACCACATACGGATCACACATGGGGATGCAGCAGCATCCATCCCAAGGTGGTGGTATAGTTCCTTCCTCCTATGGGAACCAAAACTTCCAGGGCACCCATCCTGGAGCCAACCCGGCTGTGGTGGATCCTCTGAGGCAAATTCAGCAGAGGCCCAGTGGTTACGTTCACCAGCAGGCTCCGGGCTACGCACACAATATGCAGACCACGCAGAGGTCTGTATTGTGTTACCAGGAAGGCTGAAGTTGACATTGTTCTCATAAATTTTACATAGCGAGGTTCTTACCCCTTGATTTTAACTAAAATGCTGCCTGCCTCATACCTCCTTAGGTTCTCCCACCAGCCCCTCCAACAGAATGCCATCATGCACGGTCTCAGTCACATGGGAGGCCAGGGCGTGCATCCAGGCTTGAGGCCCAATCAGATGCTGGCAGAACAACAACAGCAGCAGCAGCAGCAGCAACAAGCAGCACAGCAACAGCAGCAGTACCTCAGACAACAACAAGCACTCAGAGTATGTGAATTATAATTAAGAAAACGAGAACTAATAACATCTAATTCAGAAATTCTTAAAAATCCTGTTTACTATTTGTACTTTTTCTAAGACCTCAGCCAATTAGGTAGGTTCATGTATGGGAAGGGAGTTACTTATGTTGAATTTATTTAGAGAAATGGTTTAACTCTGGCTGATTTAAAATATTCAGGGTCTTGACCAGAAATAAGTGAAGAATTGATCACAGCTAGAATAAATGAATGCCCAGGGAACAAGATGATTTCATGATATCTGGTAGATGCTAAGCAGTGGCTGATTTATATGCTTGCAGTGAAAAAAATAGAAACTCATCACATGTATCAACTAACCTAATCAGTATAATTTTGAGATTTGTACATGAAGCACCAACCATTATTTATTTCCTGTTATGTCCACAGCAACAGCAAGCCCAACAAGTTCAACAACAGCAACAACAACAGCAGCAGCAGCAACAGCAACAGCAGCAGCAGCAGCAGCCGGTCCAGCCTCAGCAGGTTCCTCCTCAACAGCAAGTTCCACAGCAGCAGCAGCAGCAGCAGCAACAGCAACAGCAGCAACAGCAGCAGCAGCAGGTGTCAGCGGTGCCACCACCAGGCCAGGCACAGAACCAGGGCCTGGGCATGCAGCCACTTCCTCCCCAGCAACCCATGGTAAGTCTGATCTGGGTGACACTAGACCAGTTGTTAGTAGCATAATAGTGCAAAGAGATTTGTTCCCATTGTCAACATTAGTAGCATTGCCTTACACAGACAGTTTTGTAATTACATATCCTGTGTATTTAGATGCTTTCATACCTAACCTCTTTGGTTTGGTCAAAATAAACTCAAGTACATTTGCTTGGTTAGTGTGAGGGCCAAAAAACTGGACGGACACCACTTGAAAAGGTGGGTTTTGGTCTGCCGTCAAGTGGACTCTGGTGCAACTCTTTTATGCTGTGAAAGCAAACTAACCTGGTTCAGGATTTCATGATAGCAGATATGTCATTTCAAAAGCAAAACTACTAATAAATCGAACTGCCAATTGTGAAATTTGTTCAGGAGATCATGTTATTATTGATCTGTGAAAGCAAAATTGCATTTTTTAAAAATCAATGTAGAAGTTTCCTGTTAATGCATTGACAAAAACCAACACTGACCAAAGTCCTTATACTACCTCTAGTGGCCCTTAAATGCACCACAAGATGTTTGGTGCATGATTATTGACCCGAATGGATCACTTCAAACAAGTTTCAAAACTATGAATGGACATTACTAGCTGCCCTAAAATGTCAGGAGTCAATCTAACGGCTTGGTCTGCCGAACATACAAACCTTTGAAAATTGCTGATAATGATGTGTGCATCTCTGTTTTAGTTTCCACGACAGGGAATGCAGCAGACTCAGCAGCAGCAGCAGACTGCAGCTCTGGTCAGACAGCTGCAACAGCAACTTTCAAGTAAGTCAGGAACTTTCAAATGTCATTTTTTCCCCCTTCATTTGTTTGTGTCATAATTTCCGTCTGTGTAATGATGAACAACATAATCCATGTCTATAATAAACCTTTCCCCCTCTTTTCAGATACACAACCAGGACAGGGCACAAATTCATATTACTGATCATGCTTGTCGGTAGTTGTGTGTGGAGAATAGACCCTCATCATGTGTGGCTAGTCCCAACTCTGCACCTGAATGTGTCCAGCTTCATGTATGCTGTTTGGAGGGGAGACTGTTCAAGTCACAAAGGCCCACCAAACAGATGAAGACCTGACCACTGCAGCAACGATCAGAGAAAATATCTTCACTTCAGTCGTGTAATTATGGATTATCAAAGTAGGGGGCCTACTCTGAAGGAAACAGATAATGGTTAATAATGGAAAAGTCTATGTAAAAAAGTACCAGAAATTATAAGAATAATGCATTTTTTATTTTATTTCAATTTGTACAATTTTTTCAGTTTCGTGTATTTCTCATTAAAAAAAATCATGTCAGTTTTGATGTCTTGCACTGGTGTTGGCTGCCTGTATATTGTATTTTCCAAACGGTCAGTGAAAGCTCTTAAAATCAAAGGATTTGTTATATAAAATGAGGCTTTTGTCATGCAAAACAAATTCCCACCGTCTGTTTTAAATCCTGTGGTTGGAGTCTCTTAATGGTAAATTAATTCTCTCATAGTTGAGAAAAGCTTTTTGTGATTTGGTTGGCCATTGGAATAATTGATCCCACAACTAATTCACATTAATGTGTTCAAACAGTAACTTAATATAGATAGGCATTAAGTTCTGGGGGAAAAGGAGAATGGATACAATTAATTTACATCAAAATGTCAATATAAATAAGTACTCTCAAAGGATAAAAACCCAACATGATGCAGTGTTGCACAGTAGATGACTGTCAATGATAACATTTGTCTGTTAAATTGCAAGAGGCTGTTCTCACTTACGACATTTTGATTTGTCTCAGCAGGAAAAGCATGTTATGAATGATGGCCTTGTTCAAGTGTTCCAATTAGCCTGCATGCACAACAGGATGCTAAAACTGACTCAGCTGAATTGTGTCAGCCTGTTGTGACTAATTTTATTGTTAAACTTAATATGTCAAAATGTCTAGCCTGGAAAAAGACTTATTAGTGATTAGCCAACATATATAATTGTAACGTCAGGGTGCAGCTTTCTGCAATTTTCCGCCTCCATTTCCATTAGATCTGTCAGTTTTTGCAGGGTCTGCATTCTGTGCATGATCACTCAGTCTTGCTTCCTAAAATAATTGAATATAGCCATCACTACACTGCTGCAGCTGTTACAGTAGTCTTAATGTATTGTCACCAGACTAACTCACTAATAAGACAGTTTAAGATAAAGTTGTCCCACTCTGATAGTTCATGCCAAAACTAAGTGAAGAAGATGTCACTGAAGCACAGTCCCTACATGTCAGAGTGGTGAGAAGATAAAGCGAAAACAGCAACAAGAGCTTTATTTCTTTATTGATTAAATCAGTGCAGAGGGAACATAAAACAATTCCTTGTTTCATTGTAGCTACTTTGGTTTCTTAGGTTTTTGTTGATTTACATTCTGACCCTCCAAGCGACTAAAAAGCACTCCAGAGTCAGATCCGAGTGTTCTCCCTTCAAAAGGACAGTCCGCTCCCTGATAGCTTGGCCGGAAGTTCACATATGCCCAGCTTCTCTCATCTGGTCGCACCCCAAGTCTGGACAGCAGCTTGTTAGAAATCTCTGGAACAACTGGCTGGAGAAGTGTGCCATAAATTCTCAGGCATTCAAGAGAGACATGGATAATCGTTTCTAGCCAGCGCTGGTCTTCACTGACCCTCCTATCCAGCTTCCAAGGTGCATGGCGCTGAACAAACCCATGAGTCATCCTCACACAGGCACTGATAGCCTCCAAAGCTTTGTATATGTGCATGTTCTCATAGTGCTGCTCCACCACAGCAGGGAGATGTTTCATGGCATCCAACATGTGGTAGTCTTCCACTACCGCCCGGCCACCAGGTTGACTTGGGAAGGACTCGGGGCAGAAAGAAGGGAAGATCTGAGCTGGGTTAAGAGCTGGAGCTGTGCAGCGGTTAAGCAGACCACCCAGAGAGTCGGCCAGCTCTGCATTGAGCAGCTTTAGAACTTTGTCGTCTGTGTAATCACAATCTGAGTCTGGGACACCCTGACGCAGAAGAAAGTACCTCATACCATCAGTTGTGTAGATGTGTGAGCGTTCCAGAGGATCCACCACATTCCCCAAACTTTTAGACATCTTTGTTCCTCCTACGGTCCAGTGAGAGTGCACGTGTATTACCTGTGGCAGTGGCAGGCCAGCCCCTAGAAGAAAAGATGGCCAGTAGATGGTGTGAAATTTTAAGATGTCCTTTCCAATAATATGGTGGACCACACTCCACCATTGGTCATGTTTATCTGGGTAGCCAGCTACTGTTAGGTAGTTCACCAGAGCATCTAGCCACACGTAGATGGTTTGTCCAGTGTCACCCGGGACCGGGATGCCCCACTGAAGGCGGCTTCTCTGGCGAGAGACCGAGAGGTCAGGAAGGTCCTCCTGCAGCAACTGGAGAACAGCTTGGTAGAAACGCTCAGGCTGTATGGCTCGGGGATTTCCTCTGAGCCAGTCGAGCAGCTGAGATCGAAACGTGGACAAACGAAACATGTAGTTCTCCTCTTTCATCCACTCCACCTGCAAAGTAGTGGACAGAAGATTGGTGTGTTGTTGATGGAGTGCAGCTGTACACGCTGTGATTCGAATTCTGCTTAAAGGAATATATTGATATTTGGGGGGGGGGGAAACCTATTCACATTCTTGCCAAGAGTCGGATGAGAAAATCAGTACTACTCTCATATCTGTCAATTCAATATGAAACATGTACCAGGAGATGCTGAACTTCATGAAGACTGGTAATGTAAAATAAATAGACTGGAGGTAAAATAAAATTTAAAAAAGCCAGAAGTCTCTGCTGGTTGCCTCTCACAGTGACAGGCAGAGAAGGAAGGAAGATGTCAATCTAATTACCTTGTGACCACTCTCCAGCGATACCTTGATCTCCTTCCCTGACGCGTCCAACGCATCGCCCACCTGCGATGATGTGAGGAAGCTTTCGTCTTGGGTGGAGTACCAGCCTTCATACCTCCCCTTGTAGATGAGCCCTTTGTTCCAGAGCACTGACCAGAAATGCTTTACAGCATGATGGTGTCGCTGCTCTGTAGTTCTTATGTAGTCTGTGTATGATATGTTGCAGCTGCTGAAGAGATGTCTGAATCTCTCCGACACGTCAGTGCAGAAGGTGAGGGGATCTTTCCCTGCAGCTTCAGCAGCTTGCTGGATTTTCAAGCCATGTTCATCTGTGCCTGAAATACAAAATAATAGGATGTACTATTATTATTATTATTATTAACTTGATATTCTGAGTAATTGTTCAGTTGTTGAAATAACATAAAAAAACAAAAAAAAACAAATAAAAGCCCATCCAAATTTCACAGTCAAAGAGGACATCTTCAAATAGATTGTGTTGTCTGACAAAACCCAAAACGTTTTGAATTTACAATGATATAAAACGGAAAACAGTAAATTTTCCTATTTTAAAGGCAGGAACCAGACAATGGTTATGAATCTCATATTTACATGGCTAAATAATTTAGTTTTCTGTGCACAGATTCCTAAAATAAGCTTTAATGTGACTATAATGTAGGGACTCATGGTGTAACAAAGTTCCTAGATTGTGCGCATGCGCTCAATAGCAAGAATACCAACATATGCATGTATGTTTTGGTCAACGTAATAGTTACCTGTTGCAAACTTTGAGTTAAACCCCCGAAGAAGCTTATACCTGTGAAAGCAGTCCGCTACAACAGCTGAATGCAGGTGTCCTAAATGAGGAGAGGCATTGACATAGAAAATAGGAGTGGTTATGTAGTAACTCCTGTCGCCTTTGGATGATTGTGTACTTGTGTGTCTCCAACTAACTGAGACGAATGGGCTTTGTTGCAGTCTGTGAACAGCGACACAGGTCCTGGTGGTAAATAGAAAAGGGGTCCTCATGACCGGATAGCACACGATGCCCACGTCCAAGTCCAACTCAAGTCCAACTCACGATATTTCGTCCACGGACTGTTCCCATGCGTGCTTAGCCATTCATTTAGCCAGCTAAAATATTGGCCAATAAACATAGGCGAATAATTCCAATCAGGAAAACTGCGGGATGATCTTGCAGAAGTCCTGGTATTCCATGAAACTGACAGGAATCATTGAATGTTAGCTTTTTTTTCCTAAATTTGCAGCAAATGTGCTTTAATCGCTTGTCAAGGTTAGCTGTTTTTCCGGTTTGCTAGGTTTTGAATCCTACTACGGTGAAGGTATGACCCACCCTACTCTGCCTTTGATTGGCTAGTAAATGTTGCGTTGGTTGGCTGGGTTAGTTACGTCAGAGATATTCAGCCATGAGGGGTGATGATTGGTTAGGGTTGTGGCGAGAACGTCAAGGTGAGCCAATCAGAAGGAGAGTAGGGCGGGACATAGTGTCGCCATAGTAGAATTGTAAATTCGCGTCCGGTTTCTGTGAACAACTATCACTCGTCCAATCACAATGCAACATAGTGTGCAGCGAACACCACGCACCAATTAGATCGCGAGAATTCATAACAATACTCTGTACTACTTTTGAGATGTAAACTAAAAGATGTGAATATCTGCTAAAAGATACCTTATTTTTAAAACGGTGGAGAGGCAAAATATTTACGGGAGAAGTCCATTTATATATTGGGAAACGTTCAGTGACGAGCAGGAGAAAAGTCTCCGCCCTACAAGGAAGCACCGGGCTAAACAGGCAGCCAATCAGCTGCTCCTCTCCTCGATTTCAGTCGCTGACAGCGAATGGGGTTGACGTGACAGCGGAGGTAAATTATTTCAGGAACTGTCAAATGGCTTTTAAATAGTGTATTAGGCTTGTATAAATCCAAGCCAAGTTAGAGAAGTCGTTATTTGTCCATTGTATGACATCTCTAATCCTCTAAAAGCTATTTTCACCCTCGCCGCTGTATGGGGAGTCAGCCTATCATGTGATTTAAACACAGGGCATCTGTTACTCGACTCCTGAAAACTTCAGGAGCGCTTGGTTTCTCAAAGAAATTATTTTAGCTTTCGTGGGTACATTTTGTGGTGTCTTTTATTTCAGATGGAAGTGAACCGGTTGGACTTCTACATTGGTCTCTCTTTGGCTGTGAGCTCCAGTGCTTTCATCGGCTCAAGTTTCATTCTGAAAAAGAAAGGCCTGCTGCGATTGGCCAGCACGGGGTCAACGCGAGCAGGTACTGTAAACTCTCTTAAAATGAGTGTTACATGTCATCTTAAACAAAAGTCTAGCAATCTGAAATGATCAGTGGTGGAGGAGGTACTCACGACCTTATTAAAATAAGTTATCTAAAGAACCACTGAGTGTCATATGGTCAAAATGTATAATGTGTCGATTGACTATCTGTTATAGATTAATGAACTAATCATTGCAGCTTTGTTATTTTGTATTATCCATCTATCTTATCTGTCTCACAGGCCAAGGAGGATATGCTTACCTGAAGGAATGGCTGTGGTGGGCAGGACTAATTTCAAGCAAGTGAATTATTTGCACATTTCATTCTGAAAAAACTTATGATATGACCAATTGTTTAAAAAAAATATCTTTGTACTTGTTTACACTACTTACCAACCATGCTGCAGAAACATTGTGGTCTTTGTTTGTAAGGCAGAAATCAGGCTGTTGTGGGTTTGGTATTTTTCCTGGTGATGTTGCAGTTGATGCAGCACCCACACCAGGACCACATTCCTCTAAAAGAGCACATTTGCATGTGGTTTTGAAGAGAATACAACTTCACCTTTCAAGCTGCAACATTTATTTTATATTCTAGTGGGAGCTGGAGAGGCCGCTAACTTCGCTGCATATGCATTTGCGCCAGCCACACTTGTGACTCCTCTTGGAGCGCTGAGCGTACTTGTGAGGTAACTGTCCTAATCTTGAGTTTTATTTAGCAGTTTTTACTGTGATGTTTTCACAACTTATCAGGCATTTGTTTGTTTACTCCTAGCTTTCTCCATTCATAAAGATAAGTCTGGTGATACTATGTTTTTCCCCCCTCTTTGTCAGTAAAACAAAAAAAGGCAGCAATGAAATGATCCTACTAACAACTATTTTCTGTATTGCCAGAGCCTAATATAGTTGTACAGGTACAATCGTGTGAAAAACTTATGCTGGAAAGCCTTTTGAGCTTGTTTATATGCATAGTATAGTAAAATAGCTAACTCTTTGTGCCAAACATTTGTTTTTCCTTCCAGTGCCTTGCTCTCCTCTTATTTTCTGAATGAGAGGCTGAATGTACACGGCAAGATTGGTTGTTTGCTGTGCGTCCTGGGATCCACCGTAATGGTGATCCATGCGCCGCAGGAAGAAGAGGTTGCATCTCTCAGTGACATGGCTGAGAAGCTCAGAGACCCAGGTAGGACCAGGCCTTCGTCAGTGTGATGTGATGCTGTGGAAGCGAAATCCCAGTTAAGGGTTGAATGGATGTTCACCAGGGTACTAACTCATTCTTGAATGCACTCCCACTAGGTTTCATTGTGTTTGCTGTGTGCGTTGTGGGGAGCAGCCTGGCTCTTATCTTTGCTGTGGCCCCACGGTTTGGACAGAAGAATGTGCTGGTCTACATCCTGATCTGCTCTGTGATTGGCTCCCTCTCTGTGTCTTGTGTCAAGGGCCTGGGCATTGGCATTAAGGAGCTGTTCGCTGGGACAGCAGTGCTGAAGGAACCCCTTTTCTGGTCATTAGTCATCTGCCTGGCAATCTGTGTCAGCATTCAGATCAGCTATCTGAACAAAGCCCTCGACATCTTTAACACCTCTATAGTCACTCCCATCTACTACGTCTTCTTCACCACTTCTGTCATGGTCTGCTCAGCCATCCTTTTCAAAGAATGGTTGCGTATGACTCCTGACGGAGCAGTGGGAACAATTAGCGGGTTCCTCACCATCATTTTGGGGATCTTCCTCCTCCATGCCTTCAAGGACATTACATTTTACTGGGATTCCCTCCCACTCTACTTGAGGAAGGGTCCACAGGGCTTTCCATGCGGGTACCAGCCTTACATGGCTCTTCTCAGCCCCGACACGCAAGCAGAGGATGAGATGGTGTCCGGAGACGCAGATTCAAATGGGTGTGGGGTACGCACCAGAGAGCTCCACAAGGAGGACCAATAGTTTTATCAGAGCTATTTAGGATTCCTTATTGTAATTCTGAAGCTTTAATGCTCACTACAACTTGTTGAGTCAAAGTGTTCCTATCAGCACACTGGAATTCATTTAAATTTCAATTCTTTGTTGTACATGATGATCCACAGCTTTTTGCTTTGGTTTTAAAATTCAAAGGACAGAATTATAATTAGTAGTAGTATGATTTATACCAATGTGAATTTCAGTTGCACTGCTATATGTTTTACAGTATATTAAGTTTAAGAAATAGAAGTGGATGTTGGATGATACCAAAGTGCCACCTTGAACCACATTTCAAACATCGCTGGTGTATGGGGAAAGGGCTTCATTCAGTTTGACAATTTTGTAATTTTTACAGATAAGACTACAGATGTTGGTGTGTCTTAGAGGGATAAGAGAATTATTGAGAAATTAGGCAATTGATATTAGACAGGTGAGAACATTTCCTTTTGATCCCAAGTAATTATGTAACAAAATAGGGTAATTGAATCTCTCTCCAGTCACTTCACATAGTGAGTCATGATGTTTCACATTAATATCAACCATCAATTTTAAAAACACGAGACGACAGTGGCAATTGGACTAAATTACACCAAAAGGGTATATTGTAGACGATGCATAATTATTTTACAATATCATCTACATGTAGTGCGGTATGTCTGAACAATGTATACAGATGCAATAACATGCACGCTTCTTGGAACTTTTATTTCGCATGAGACTAAAGCTCAACTGCGAGGTATTGTTACACGTCAGCTCCAGTCTTGAAGGGCTGCTCTAAGTTTTGCAAGCCATTAGATGCCACTGCGTTTTGCTGAATTTAAAGCCCTACAGCTTCAAATATTTTTGACACATACAGAAAGCTTCACAAGTTTAGTCTTAATCTGCCCGTCACAATAATTAAGTTGCCTTTTTGCTGAAAATAACTTTATTCATAGTTCTGCACTATTAACCTGAGCATAGTAGATTGTGCAAATATTTCAGAAGCAGTTTGAAGGCTGACAATTGATTTGAATGTATGTCAGTAATCTGTTGCTGAAGAACAGGTTTGAATGACTCCTCACTGTAATACCTCATGTTCAAACTGCGCCAAAGAATGCTCTTTTTCTGTATAAATTAATTCCTAACATGTGCTTGTTTTTTGTGAGTTTGTAATGCTGATTAAATCATAACTACAACATGACTTGACTACAATTTTCCAAAAGGCAGAATTGTTTTTTTGTTTTTGTTTTATTGCATATGTACAGACCATAACCTCACGCCTCTTCAGTGAAAACAGGTTTAGTTCTCTTAATTTACAGCAGAGTGTGGTGGAGTCCTTGTGGCTGTCAGAAACAGTTTGGGAGCTCAACATCCCACATGCATCCTTTCTGAAATCTACACACTTAACCCATTAATTACAGAGCTGACTTGAATTCCATGACTTGACAAACAAAATCAACAAAAACGTGTTTCACAACACATCCTGCGAGGAGGTGAACAAATTAAACCATAGACTTTTGCACAAGTCCATCCATGTTGTTCTTCTCAGGCACTTGTATCAAGAGTAACACTTTGTTTTTCCCAGCTGAGGAGACAGTTCAGCTGCATACAGTCAGCTACTTACTCGCAGAGTAGGGGCCGTGTATTGTACATGCGTCTCACCAGTCCTTTCAGTTTTTAGTCTACCATGGTCTCAGAGAATGAGCCCCTGCTCCTCTGAGTCTGTTCAAGTCTGTTCAGAATAAACTGGCTGGTGTCAATAAATCGCTCCACACAGTTAACGAAGCAAATTTCTGTTCTTGAGTCCAGCTTTGGTCCGGGTTTATCCATACATTTCTCCTGGGGACAGAGACAGACCCATTTAGGTGAGGTGCACTGAATGATAAGAAGTATTACAAGTTTTACTTTGGATTTAACACAGAAACTCATCTGTTACATAGTGTGATAAATTAACATGGCCTGTAACCTCAGCACTCTGTACATTTCTTTGTGATTAGTCACATCAGGGGCATTGCTCCACCCTTTTCTCACATTCAAGCTCAGACTGGACTTTGTGTTGTACATGAGAGGAATTCTAAAAATGCTGAGGAATGCTTTATTTACATTTGCAGAGATAATATATTTATACTTTTATTTGAAATTGTTGACTCAAGTCATGAAAATGATTGACTGCTTGAAATGCTCTTTCCTCTGAAATACTCTTTTTTATTAACTGTTATTGTGGAATGCAGACAAACACAAATAATAGTTTAATAATGACTTGAGTTGTTTTATTTTTTTACATACATGTATATAGGATATAACTTTTACACACACCAAAAAAAATCATGTTGACAATGTTCATAAAATATGTTCAAATAAATATTTTAATTATATAATCCGCACTGCCATACAGCACTGCTGTGGTAGTAATGGTAAGCTAAACAAGAGTAATTTGTATGGCACATGTCATACATGCAGCAGACATTAAAATAATGCGATTTGGGTACTGGGGGCCTGTGCCCCGGAAGAGCTTCATGTCTGTAGCAACGCCCCTGACTCACAAAGTTCCAAAGGCAAACATTAGAGAGAAATTAAAACTTTATTTTGTACACACTGTACACACGCATCAAGTATGTCACGATTTCCTGAAGTCCACAGAAATAAAATGTTGCCATGGACGAAACAAACGTTTGATTCCACTATTAATTTCTACGGACGCTCCGCTGTGCACATTAACTGGATAGCGGTGTAGTGGTCATCGTGGGAACATAACTTATAAAAGTTTGTTTCGCAAACATTTGGCCACAGGGAAAATGTCTCTCGAGTTATGAAGACACTCAGACACTCAATAACTCCATTGTGACAGATGAGGATAACCTTGGAAAGTTAACTTACGTCACGTATTCCATACAGTGACATGCGGAGATATGGGGCCACATGTAAGGCAACGCGTGGCCTTAATTTAACATTACATTTGGACGTGATTAGTTATACGCAAAATAAAACACGTATCTGCAACTTTAGGTTGGTGTAAAGCAAGCTAGCCATTAGTTGTACGTAAAAATCAAATTGCAGAACTGCACTGCTAGCTTGAAGCTGATCTTACCCAGCAAACCTCCGTCATTTGATGCACCAGCTGCTGGAATCTTTGTTTCTGAGACTCTATTTCGATGAATTGCTGAAGCCGTGGGTCCGCTCTCGCTCCCTGACCATCCATATTTTGCTAAAATTAAGTCGTAAGGGCAATATTTTTCTAATTCTGAAAGCCTAAGGCTTTATTTCTGACCTTCACGTGAATGTGTGGCCGACAGGAAACAGGAAGTATTTCAACCAATTGCAGAGCGCGTTCTTCTGACGACATTCGTCATCATACATATGTAATTTTAATGCATCCTTTAAATTCCAACGTTTGCAAAAATATTATTGCCACAGTAAGAACAGTTTATATTTGATTATAACGTGACAACAACAGCTCTATGAGATGTTTTGACAGTAATTTTCATTTCACAATGCTTCAGTTACTGCAAATCCTAGCATACTTTTATTTGTGAAATATATAGATTCTGTGACAAAGCAGTGTTTTAATTTCAAAATGATTCCATTTAATACAAAACACAAAATACAAGTGGAGGGGCACTGAATAAAGCGTATACCTCCATCTGGGCACAATAGTTCTTTTTAATTAAAAGAAACCCTTATCAAAATTTCAATAAGACATGTAGACCATCATAATTATTGCCTCAGGGTTCTATCGAAGTAAAAAACAAAATCATGGATCCACCCCTTTTGTCAGGATCTACTCCAAAATTCAATGGTTCAATTTTTTGCACATGCCCAACTCTTTCATCAAGTTTCATGAAAATCCATCAATGAGTGCATGAATTGCATGATTGAGCAAAAAAGCCTTAAAATACCTTGGAAAAAAGCATGGGTTCAAATCCACCTGAATCATCATGAATGTGAGTGTGAATGGATGTTTGTCTTTCTATGTGTGGTCCTGTGATGAACTGGCGACTTGTCCAAGGTACCCCGCCTTACACCCAAAAGTCAGCTGGGATAGGCTAGGATCACAAGATCTGGAATATTACTTGGATCCAGATCATACATTGATGTGTGGTAGACCTTATGGGGATGTCATTGTGTAATTTTTTTCCAAGCTTTGTAGGCATTATCCATAAAGTTAGAAGCAAAAGTTTTGTAATTGCCTCTGTCCAGCAGTGGTAAAAAAAAAACAACTTTTTGAGTAATCCTGCTACCATACAGACAGACAGACAAACTGGCAATACATGAGCTCCTTGGCGGAGCTAATGAAGACATAGAGCATTTTGAATGCAATAATCTTCAATATTTTATATGCATTTCAATGCCAGGTTGTAGGACTGTACTTCCAATACTATAACAGGAAGATTATTCTAATCAGTGAGCTCACATTACACATCTTCACATTAAAGAGTGGCTATGACCACATTCAAGCTGTTTTAATAATGCGTTAACTTTCCAGGGACAAACGGAGGTCAGAGTGAACTGTTTCATGGATCATTTTGAGATCTACTGGAGCTCATATAGCAAATCCTGTACAGTCACTACTAGTTCCTCAAAGGTGGGTCTCTCATCTGCTTTCTGCAAACAAAGCAAAGAGAAACTGTGAGATTAGTTTGAAGAAAACATTTACATATACTATCGTCACTGTACAAGGCTGTTTAATATCTACTAACTCTCACAACACCAATTCAAAATTCACTCACATCAAGCCAGCAGTTTGTCATTATGCTGTAGACCTTTTCGCTGGCCAGCTGGGGGCGGTAGAGGCGAAGGCCCCTGGACACCTGAGTCACTATTTCTGTGTTGTTGAGGCGTTCATAAGGAAGGTGTCCCAAGGTGTACACCTCCCACATAAAAACCCCTAAGTATTGAGAGAAATAATTAGTGTGGTATACTTATGATGCTTTAATATAGATGCTTACACACACATTACATTTATAACTAACTAGAAAGCCAGTAGGCTGCTGAAAGATGACGCTGAAGAACATACTGAACTTTGTCTTTACTCACCATATGCCCATATGTCTGACTTGCTGCTGAATCTGCAGTAGAGGAGTACCTCAGGAGGAGACCAGCGAACAGGAAACTTGGATCCTGCTGAGCTTGTGTACTCATCATCTAAGACGTACCTAAAATATTGGTGGAAGAAGTATTCAGATCCTTTACATAAAATGTAAAAATATATATACCACAATGTATAAATACTATTTACATGTATAAATACTCTATACATGTAAAAGAAACTGCATTTGAAAAAAAGTAAAAAGGACACTACTGTCCTTAAAAGCATCAAAACTAATACAATGAACCTACTCATTATGAAGACATATGAGTATTATATTATTACAGATTATACTGTTGGAAAATGTGTAGTTATGCGTTCATATGTAAGTAGCATTTTACTGTTGTAGTTGGTCGAGCAAATTTTAAATATTTTATATAATGTATTACGTTTGAGTTGATTATTAAGTGCATCTTTGTACCAGTAGCTAAAACTTAACCAGTAACTAAAAAGTAGCATCTGTAAAACAATAGTAGTGGAGTAAAAATACAACTGTTCCCTCAAAAATGTGGTGAATACAAAGTATAAACTAACATAAAACACGAATACTCAAGTAAAGTAACTAGTAAGTACTTAACCATATTACTTAATTAAATGTACTGAGTTACTTTACATCACTGGCCTGAGAAAGCAAGGAGATTTTAGTATTGTATTTTATGTGGCTGAAATGTGCCTGAATGTGTTCTGTTATTAATCTGGGGTATTTTACCTTGATAATCCAAAGTCTGTCACTTTGACGGTGCCATTGGCATCTACTAAACAGTTCCTGGCAGCCTGTGGACAAATCAATCAAGCATTTTGATTTAAGTATAATCATTAATCACTTACTACTGTCTGTAAGTACCTAATTCCAGTATATTTTACCATATAGTGACATAATGATAAAGAAATGCAGAGGGATATAGGTATGAAGCTAATTCCCTGCAAAACTTAACAAACAAAATAACAGTTTTACAAATACACTACTATTGTCTAAGAAATAGGTGCGTCAATCCCATTCATCTCCAATGAGAAAAGAAACTTAAGTATAACTCGAGAACCGAAGGTCGGAGCAACTTGGAACCAAGATCCGTCTGCCATATTTTGGAGGCGCTGAACACGCCAGACTTGTCCCCGAGTCTCTACGACCTTCCGTTCCCGAGATACACATATTCAGTATAGGTGCGCCAAGCTCCATTCATCTCCAATGAGAAAAGAAACTTAAGTATAACTCGAGGACCGAAGGTCGGAGCAACTTGGAACTAAGATCCGTCTGCCATATTTCAGGGGCGCTGAACACACCAGACTTCTCCCCGAGTCTCTACGACCTTCCGTTCCCGAGATACACATATTCAGTATATCCCCCTACTTTGTTATGTCATGTCTGGGGAAGGGAAGGTCGTAGAGACGCAGGACAAAGACTGCCGTTAACCCTAACCCTAACCCTAACCCAAAAGCTAACCCTAACCCTAGCTCAAACCCTAACCCTAGCCCAAACCCTAGCTCAAACCCTAACCCTAACCCTAGCTCAAACCCTAACCCTAACCCTAGCTCAAACCCTAACCCTAACCCTAGCCCAAACCCTAACCCTAGCTCAAACCCTAACCCTAACCCTAGCTCAAACCCTAACCCTAGCCCAAACCCTAACCCTAACCCTTGTTCAAACCCTAACCCTAGCTCAAACCCTAACCCTAGCTCAAACCCTAACCCTAACCCTAGCTCAAACCCTAACCCTAACCCTAGCTCAAACCCTAACCCTAACCCTAGCCCAAACCCTAACCCTAACCCTAGCTCAAACCCTAACCCTAACCCTAGCCCAAACCCTAACCCTAACCCTAGCTCAAACCCTAACCCTAACCCTAGCTCAAACCCTAACCCTAACCCTAGCTCAAACCCTAACCCTAACCCTAGCCCAAACCCTAACCCTAACCCTAGCTCAAACCCTAACCCTAACCCTAGCTCAAACCCTAACCCTAACCCTAGCTCAAACCCTAACCCTAACCCTAGCTCAAACCCTAACCCTAACCCTAGCTCAAACCCTAACCCTAACCCTAACCCTAGCTCAAACCCTAACCCTAACCCTAGCCCAAACCCTAACCCTAACCCTAGCTCAAACCCTAACCCTAACCCTAGCTCAAACCCTAACCCTAACCCAAACCCTAACCCTAGCCCTAACCCTAACCCTGGCCCAAACCCTAACCCTAACCCTAGCTCAAACCCTAACCCTAGCTCAAACCCTAACCCTAACCCTAGCTCAAACCCTAACCCTAACCCTACCTCAAACCCTAACCCTAACCCTAGCTCAAACCCTAACCCTAACCCTAGCCCAAACCCTAACCCTAACCCTAGCCCTAGCCCTAGCCTAACCCTAACCCTAGTCCAACCCTAACCCTAACCCTAGTCCAACCCTAACCCTAACCGTAACCTCTAACCCTAGTCTAAGACCCATTATACCCCCCTACTGGATATGTCATATCTCGGGAAGACAAGGTCGTAGAGACTCGGGACAAAGACTGGCGTTCTCAGAGACAACCAAAACCCCCAGACGGACATTGGTCCAGAGTCTCTACGACCTTCGGTTCCCGAGATACACGTATTCAGTATAGGTGCGTCAAGCCCCATTCATCTCCATTGAGAAAAGGAACTTAAGTATAACTCGAGAACCGAAGGTCAGAGCAACTTGGAACCAAGATCCGTCTGCCATATTTCAGGGGCGCTGAACACACCAAACTTCTCCCCGAGTCTCTACGACCTTCCATTCCCGAGATACACATATTCAGTATATCCCCCTACTTTGTTATGTCATGTCTCGGGAAGGGAAGGTCGTAGAGACGCGTGACAAAGACTGCCCTAACCCTAACCCTAACTCTAGCCTAACCGTAACCCTAACCCAAAAGCTAACCCTAACCCTAGCTCAAACCCTAACCCTAACCCTAGCCCAAAGCCTAACCCTAGCTCAAACCCTAACCCTAACCCTAGCTCAAACCCTAACCCTAACCCTAGCTCAAACCCTAACCCTAACCCTAGCTCAAACCCTAACTCTAGCTCAAACCCTAACCCTAAGCCTAGCTCAAACCCTAACCCTAACCCTAGCTCAAACCCAAACCCTAACCCAAACCCTAACCCTAACCCTAGCTCAAACCCTAACCCTAGCTCAAACCCTAACCCTAACCCTAGCTCAAACCCTAACCCTAACCCTAGCTCAAACTCTAACCCTAACCCTAACCCTAGCTCAAACCCTAACCCTAACCCTAGCTCAAACCCTCACCCTAACCCTAGCCCAAACCCTAACCCTAGCTCAAACCCTAACCCTAACCCTAGCTCAAACCCTAACCCTAACCCTAACCCTAGCTCAAACCCTAACCCTAACCCTAGCTCAAACCCTAACCCTAACCCTAACCCTAGCCCTAACCCTAGCTCAAACCCTAACCCTAAACCTAGCTTAAACCCTAACCCTAACCCTAGCCCAAACCCTAACCCTAACCCTAGCTCAAACCCTAACCCTAACCCTAGCTCAAACCCTAACCCTAACCCTAGCTCAAACCCTAACCCTAACCATAGCTCAAACCCTAACCCTAACCCAAACCCCAACCCTAGCCCTAACCCTAGCCCAAACCCTAACCCTAACCCTAGCTCAAACCCTAACCCTAGCTCAAACCCTAACCCTAACCCTAGCTCAAACCCTAACCCTAACCATAGCTCAAACCCTAACCCTAACCCTAACCCAAACCCTAACCCTAGCCCTAACCCTAACCCTAGCCCAAACCCTAACCCTAACCCTAGCTCAAACCCTAACCCTAGCTCAAACACTAACCCTAACCCTAGCTCAAACCCTAACCCTAACCCTAGCTCAAACTCTAACCCTAACCCTAACCATAGCTCAAACCCTAACCCTAACCCTAACCCAAACCCTAACCCTAGCCCTAACCCTAACCCTAGCCCAAACCCTAACCCTAACCCTAGCTCAAACCCTAACCCTAGCTCAAACACTAACCCTAACCCTAGCTCAAACCCTAACCCTAACCCTAGCTCAAACCCTAACCATAACCCTAGCCCAAAGCCTAACCCTAGCTCAAACCCTAACCCTAACCCTAGCTCAAACCCTAACCCTAACCCTAGCTCAAACCCTAACCCTAACCCTAGCTCAAACCCTAACTCTAGCTCAAACCCTAACCCTAAGCCTAGCTCAAACCCTAACCCTAACCCTAGCTCAAACCCAAACCCTAACCCAAACCCTAACCCTAACCCTAGCTCAAACCCTAACCCTAGCTCAAACCC
This sequence comes from Chaunax sp. Z400, assembly GCA_037577475.1. Lineage (NCBI taxonomy): Eukaryota > Metazoa > Chordata > Actinopteri > Lophiiformes > Chaunacidae > Chaunax > Chaunax sp. Z400. The sequence goes on from CM075189.1 coordinate 17,855,402, forward strand.
TAACCCTAACCCTAGCTCAAACCCTAACCCTAACCCTAGCTCAAACTCTAACCCTAACCCTAACCCTAGCTCAAACCCTAACCCTAACCCTAGCTCAAACCCTCACCCTAACCCTAGCCCAAACCCTAACCCTAGCTCAAACCCTAACCCTAACCCTAGCTCAAACCCTAACCCTAACCCTAACCCTAGCTCAAACCCTAACCCTAACCCTAGCTCAAACCCTAACCCTAACCCTAACCCTAGCCCTAACCCTAGCTCAAACCCTAACCCTAAACCTAGCTTAAACCCTAACCCTAACCCTAGCCCAAACCCTAACCCTAACCCTAGCTCAAACCCTAACCCTAACCCTAGCTCAAACCCTAACCCTAACCCTAGCTCAAACCCTAACCCTAACCATAGCTCAAACCCTAACCCTAACCCAAACCCCAACCCTAGCCCTAACCCTAGCCCAAACCCTAACCCTAACCCTAGCTCAAACCCTAACCCTAGCTCAAACCCTAACCCTAACCCTAGCTCAAACCCTAACCCTAACCATAGCTCAAACCCTAACCCTAACCCTAACCCAAACCCTAACCCTAGCCCTAACCCTAACCCTAGCCCAAACCCTAACCCTAACCCTAGCTCAAACCCTAACCCTAGCTCAAACACTAACCCTAAACCTAGCTCAAACCCTAACCCTAACCCTAGCTCAAACTCTAACCCTAACCCTAACCCTAGCTCAAACCCTAACCCTAACCCTAGCTCAAACCCTCACCCTAACCCTAGCTCAAACCCTAACCCTAACCCTAGCTCAAACCCTAACCCTAACCCTAGCTCAAACCCTAACCCTAACCCTAGCTCAAACCCTAACCCTAACCCTAACCCTAGCCCTAACCCTAGCTCAAACCCTAACCCTAAACCTAGCTCAAACCCTAATCCTAACCCTAGCCCAAACCCTAACCCTAACCCTAGCTCAAACCCTAACCCAAACCATAGCTCAAACCCTAACCCTAACCCTAACCCAAACCCTAACCCTAGCCCTAACCCTAACCCTAGCCCAAACCCTAACCCTAACCCTAGCTCAAACCCTAACCCTAGCTCAAACCCTAACCCTAACCCTAGCTCAAACTCTAACCCTAACCCTAACAATAGCTCAAACCCTAACCCAAACCCTAACCCTAACCCTAGCTCAAACCCTAACCCTAGCTCAAACCCTAACCCTAACCCTAGCTCAAACCCTAACCCTAACCCTAGCTCAAACTCTAACCCTAACCCTAACCCTAGCTCAAACCCTAACCCTAACCCTAGCTCAAACCCTCACCCTAACCCTAGCCCAAACCCTAACCCTAGCTCAAACCCTAACCCTAACCCTAGCTCAAACCCTAACCCTAACCCTAACCCTAGCTCAAACCCTAACCGTAACCCTAGCTCAAACCCTAACCCTAACCCTAGCCCTAACCCTAGCTCAAACCCTAACCCTAAACCTAGCTTAAACCCTAACCCTAACCCTAGCCCAAACCCTAACCCTAACCCTAGCTCAAACCCTAACCCTAACCCTAGCTCAAACCCTAACCCTAACCCTAGCTCAAACCCTAACCCTAACCATAGCTCAAACCCTAACCCTAACCCAAACCCCAACCCTAGCCCTAACCCTAACCCTAGCCCAAACCCTAACCCTAGCTCAAACCCTAACCCTAGCTCAAACCCTAACCCTAACCCTAGCTCAAACCCTAACCCTAACCATAGCTCAAACCCTAACCCTAACCCTAACCCAAACCCTAACCCTAGCCCTAACCCTAACCCTAGCCCAAACCCTAACCCTAACCCTAGCTCAAACCCTAACCCTAGCTCAAACACTAACCCTAACCCTAGCTCAAACCCTAACCCTAACCCTAGCTCAAACTCTAACCCTAACCCTAACCCTAGCTCAAACCCTAACCCTAACCCTAGCTCAAACCCTCACCCTAACCCTAGCTCAAACCCTAACCCTAACCCTAGCTCAAACCCTAACCCTAACCCTAGCTCAAACCCTAACCCTAACCCTAGCTCAAACCCTAACCCTAACCCTAACCCTAGCCCTAACCCTAGCTCAAACCCTAACCCTAAACCTAGCTCAAACCCTAACCCTAGCCCAAACCCTAACCCTAACCCTAGCTCAAACACTAACCCTAACCCTAGCTCAAACCCTAACCCTAACCCTAGCTCAAACTCTAACCCTAACCCTAACCCTAGCTCAAACCCTCACCCTAACCCTAGCTCAAACCCTAACCCTAACCCTAGCTCAAACCCTAACCCTAACCCTAGCTCAAACCCTAACCCTAACCCTAGCTCAAACCCTAACCCTAACCCTAACCCTAGCCCTAACCCTAGCTCAAACCCTAACCCTAAACCTAGCTCAAACCCTAACCCTAACCCTAGCCCAAACCCTAACCCTAACCCTAGCTCAAACCCTAACCCAAACCATAGCTCAAACCCTAACCCTAACCCAAACCCTAACCCTAGCCCTAACCCTAACCCTAGCCCAAACCCTAACCCTAACCCTAGCTCAAACCCTAACCCTAGCTCAAACCCTAACCCTAACCCTAGCTCAAACTCTAACCCTAACCCTAACAATAGCTCAAACCCTAACCCAAACCCTAACCCTAACCCTAGCTCAAACCCTAACCCTAGCTCAAACCCTAACCCTAACCCTAGCTCAAACCCTAACCCTAACCCTAGCTCAAACTCTAACCCTAACCCTAACCCTAGCTCAAACCCTAACCCTAACCCTAGCTCAAACCCTCACCCTAACCCTAGCCCAAACCCTAACCCTAGCTCAAACCCTAACCCTAACCCTAGCTCAAACCCTAACCCTAACCCTAACCCTAGCTCAAACCCTAACCCTAACCCTAGCTCAAACCCTAACCCTAACCCTAACCCTAGCCCTAACCCTAGCTCAAACCCTAACCCTAAACCTAGCTTAAACCCTAACCCTAACCCTAGCCCAAACCCTAACCCTAACCCTAGCTCAAACCCTAACCCTAACCCTAGCTCAAACCCTAACCCTAACCCTAGCTCAAACCCTAACCCTAACCATAGCTCAAACCCTAACCCTAACCCAAACCCCAACCCTAGCCCTAACCCTAGCCCAAACCCTAACCCTAACCCTAGCTCAAACCCTAACCCTAGCTCAAACCCTAACCCTAACCCTAGCTCAAACCCTAACCCTAACCATAGCTCAAACCCTAACCCTAACCCTAACCCAAACCCTAACCCTAGCCCTAACCCTAACCCTAGCCCAAACCCTAACCCTAACCCTAGCTCAAACCCTAACCCTAGCTCAAACACTAACCCTAACCCTAGCTCAAACCCTAACCCTAACCCTAGCTCAAACTCTAACCCTAACCCTAACCATAGCTCAAACCCTAACCCTAACCCTAACCCAAACCCTAACCCTAGCCCTAACCCTAACCCTAGCCCAAACCCTAACCCTAACCCTAGCTCAAACCCTAACCCTAGCTCAAACACTAACCCTAACCCTAGCTCAAACCCTAACCCTAACCCTAGCTCAAACCCTAACCATAACCCTAGCCCAAAGCCTAACCCTAGCTCAAACCCTAACCCTAACCCTAGCTCAAACCCTAACCCTAACCCTAGCTCAAACCCTAACCCTAACCCTAGCTCAAACCCTAACTCTAGCTCAAACCCTAACCCTAAGCCTAGCTCAAACCCTAACCCTAACCCTAGCTCAAACCCAAACCCTAACCCAAACCCTAACCCTAACCCTAGCTCAAACCCTAACCCTAGCTCAAACCCTAACCCTAACCCTAGCTCAAACCCTAACCCTAACCCTAGCTCAAACTCTAACCCTAACCCTAACCCTAGCTCAAACCCTAACCCTAACCCTAGCTCAAACCCTCACCCTAACCCTAGCCCAAACCCTAACCCTAGCTCAAACCCTAACCCTAACCCTAGCTCAAACCCTAACCCTAACCCTAACCCTAGCTCAAACCCTAACCCTAACCCTAGCTCAAACCCTAACCCTAACCCTAACCCTAGCCCTAACCCTAGCTCAAACCCTAACCCTAAACCTAGCTTAAACCCTAACCCTAACCCTAGCCCAAACCCTAACCCTAACCCTAGCTCAAACCCTAACCCTAACCCTAGCTCAAACCCTAACCCTAACCCTAGCTCAAACCCTAACCCTAACCATAGCTCAAACCCTAACCCTAACCCAAACCCCAACCCTAGCCCTAACCCTAGCCCAAACCCTAACCCTAACCCTAGCTCAAACCCTAACCCTAGCTCAAACCCTAACCCTAACCCTAGCTCAAACCCTAACCCTAACCATAGCTCAAACCCTAACCCTAACCCTAACCCAAACCCTAACCCTAGCCCTAACCCTAACCCTAGCCCAAACCCTAACCCTAACCCTAGCTCAAACCCTAACCCTAGCTCAAACACTAACCCTAACCCTAGCTCAAACCCTAACCCTAACCCTAGCTCAAACTCTAACCCTAACCCTAACCCTAGCTCAAACCCTAACCCTAACCCTAGCTCAAACCCTCACCCTAACCCTAGCTCAAACCCTAACCCTAACCCTAGCTCAAACCCTAACCCTAACCCTAGCTCAAACCCTAACCCTAACCCTAGCTCAAACCCTAACCCTAACCCTAACCCTAGCCCTAACCCTAGCTCAAACCCTAACCCTAAACCTAGCTCAAACCCTAACCCTAACCCTAGCCCAAACCCTAACCCTAACCCTAGCTCAAACCCTAACCCAAACCATAGCTCAAACCCTAACCCTAACCCTAACCCAAACCCTAACCCTAGCCCTAACCCTAACCCTAGCCCAAACCCTAACCCTAACCCTAGCTCAAACCCTAACCCTAGCTCAAACCCTAACCCTAACCCTAGCTCAAACTCTAACCCTAACCCTAACAATAGCTCAAACCCTAACCCAAACCCTAACCCTAACCCTAGCTCAAACCCTAACCCTAGCTCAAACCCTAACCCTAACCCTAGCTCAAACCCTAACCCTAACCCTAGCTCAAACTCTAACCCTAACCCTAACCCTAGCTCAAACCCTAACCCTAACCCTAGCTCAAACCCTCACCCTAACCCTAGCCCAAACCCTAACCCTAGCTCAAACCCTAACCCTAACCCTAGCTCAAACCCTAACCCTAACCCTAACCCTAGCTCAAACCCTAACCGTAACCCTAGCTCAAACCCTAACCCTAACCCTAGCCCTAACCCTAGCTCAAACCCTAACCCTAAACCTAGCTTAAACCCTAACCCTAACCCTAGCCCAAACCCTAACCCTAACCCTAGCTCAAACCCTAACCCTAACCCTAGCTCAAACCCTAACCCTAACCCTAGCTCAAACCCTAACCCTAACCATAGCTCAAACCCTAACCCTAACCCAAACCCCAACCCTAGCCCTAACCCTAACCCTAGCCCAAACCCTAACCCTAGCTCAAACCCTAACCCTAGCTCAAACCCTAACCCTAACCCTAGCTCAAACCCTAACCCTAACCATAGCTCAAACCCTAACCCTAACCCTAACCCAAACCCTAACCCTAGCCCTAACCCTAACCCTAGCCCAAACCCTAACCCTAACCCTAGCTCAAACCCTAACCCTAGCTCAAACACTAACCCTAACCCTAGCTCAAACCCTAACCCTAACCCTAGCTCAAACTCTAACCCTAACCCTAACCCTAGCTCAAACCCTAACCCTAACCCTAGCTCAAACCCTCACCCTAACCCTAGCTCAAACCCTAACCCTAACCCTAGCTCAAACCCTAACCCTAACCCTAGCTCAAACCCTAACCCTAACCCTAGCTCAAACCCTAACCCTAACCCTAACCCTAGCCCTAACCCTAGCTCAAACCCTAACCCTAAACCTAGCTCAAACCCTAACCCTAGCCCAAACCCTAACCCTAACCCTAGCTCAAACACTAACCCTAACCCTAGCTCAAACCCTAACCCTAACCCTAGCTCAAACTCTAACCCTAACCCTAACCCTAGCTCAAACCCTCACCCTAACCCTAGCTCAAACCCTAACCCTAACCCTAGCTCAAACCCTAACCCTAACCCTAGCTCAAACCCTAACCCTAACCCTAGCTCAAACCCTAACCCTAACCCTAACCCTAGCCCTAACCCTAGCTCAAACCCTAACCCTAAACCTAGCTCAAACCCTAACCCTAACCCTAGCCCAAACCCTAACCCTAACCCTAGCTCAAACCCTAACCCAAACCATAGCTCAAACCCTAACCCTAACCCTAACCCAAACCCTAACCCTAGCCCTAACCCTAACCCTAGCCCAAACCCTAACCCTAACCCTAGCTCAAACCCTAACCCTAGCTCAAACCCTAACCCTAACCCTAGCTCAAACTCTAACCCTAACCCTAACAATAGCTCAAACCCTAACCCAAACCCTAACCCTAACCCTAGCTCAAACCCTAACCCTAGCTCAAACCCTAACCCTAACCCTAGCTCAAACCCTAACCCTAACCCTAGCTCAAACTCTAACCCTAACCCTAACCCTAGCTCAAACCCTAACCCTAACCCTAGCTCAAACCCTCACCCTAACCCTAGCCCAAACCCTAACCCTAGCTCAAACCCTAACCCTAACCCTAGCTCAAACCCTAACCCTAACCCTAACCCTAGCTCAAACCCTAACCCTAACCCTAGCTCAAACCCTAACCCTAACCCTAACCCTAGCCCTAACCCTAGCTCAAACCCTAACCCTAAACCTAGCTTAAACCCTAACCCTAACCCTAGCCCAAACCCTAACCCTAACCCTAGCTCAAACCCTAACCCTAACCCTAGCTCAAACCCTAACCCTAACCCTAGCTCAAACCCTAACCCTAACCATAGCTCAAACCCTAACCCTAACCCAAACCCCAACCCTAGCCCTAACCCTAACCCTAGCCCAAACCCTAACCCTAGCTCAAACCCTAACCCTAGCTCAAACCCTAACCCTAACCCTAGCTCAAACCCTAATCCTAACCATAGCTCAAACCCTAACCCTAACCCTAACCCAAACCCTAACCCTAGCCCTAACCCTAACCCTAGCCCAAACCCTAACCCTAACCCTAGCTCAAACCCTAACCCTAGCTCAAACACTAACCCTAACCCTAGCTCAAACCCTAACCCTAACCCTAGCTCAAACTCTAACCCTAACCCTAACCCTAGCTCAAACCCTAACCCTAACCCTAGCTCAAACCCTCACCCTAACCCTAGCTCAAACCCTAACCCTAACCCTAGCTCAAACCCTAACCCTAACCCTAGCTCAAACCCTAACCCTAACCCTAGCTCAAACCCTAACCCTAACCCTAACCCTAGCCCTAACCCTAGCTCAAACCCTAACCCTAAACCTAGCTCAAACCCTAACCCTAGCCCAAACCCTAACCCTAACCCTAGCTCAAACCCTAACCCAAACCATAGCTCAAAACCTAACCCTAACCCTAACCCAAACCCTAACCCTAGCCCTAACCCTAACCCTAGCCCAAACCCTAACCCTAACCCTAGCTCAAACCCTAACCCTAGCTCAAACCCTAACCCTAACCCTAGCTCAAACCCTAACCCTAACCCTAGCTCAAACTCTAACCCTAACCCTAACAATAGCTCAAACCCTAACCCTAACCCTAGCTCAAACCCTCACCCTAACGCTAGCTCAAACCCTAACCTTAACCCTAGCTCAAACCCTAACCCTAACCCTAGCCCTAGCCCTAGCCTAACCCTAACCCTAGTCTAACCCTAACCCTAACCCTAGTCCAACCCTAACCCTAACCGTAACCTCTAACCCTAGTCTAAGACCCATTATACCCCCCTACTGGATATGTCATATCTCGGGAAGACAAGGTCGTAGAGACTCGGGACAAAGACTGGCGTTTTCAGAGACAACCAAAACCCCCAGACGGACATTGGCCCAGAGTCTCTACGACCTTCCGTTCCCGAGATACACGTATTCAGTATAGGTGCGTCTAGCCCCATTCATCTCCAATGAGAAAAGAAACTTAAGTATAACTCGAGAACCGAAGGTCGGAGCAACTTGGAACCAAGATCCGTCTGCCATATTTCGGAGGCGCTGAACACGCCAGACTTGTCCCCGGGTCTCTACGACCTTCCGTTCCCGAGATACACATATTCAGTATAGGTGCGCCAAGCCCCATTCATCTCCAATGAGAAAATAAACTTAAGTATAACTCAGGAACCGAAGGTCGGAGCAAATTGGAACCAAGATCCGTCTGCCATATTTCAGGGGCGCTGAACACACCAGACTTCTCCCCGAGTCTCTACGACCTTCCGTTCCCGAGATACACATATTCAGTATAGGTGCGCCAAGCCCCATTCATCTCCAATGAGAAAATAAACTTAAGTATAACTCAGGAACCGAAGGTCGGAGCAAATTGGAACCAAGATCCGTCTGCCATATTTAAGGGGCGCTGAACACACCAGACTTGTCCCCGGGTCTCTACGACCTTCCGTTCCCGAGATACACATATTCAGTATAGGTGCGCCAAGCCCCATTCATCTCCAATGAGAAAATAAACTTAAGTATAACTCAGGAACCGAAGGTCGGAGCAAATTGGAACCAAGATCCGTCTGCCATATTTCAGGGGCGCTGAACACACCAGACTTCTCCCCGAGTCTCTACGACCTTCCGTTCCCGAGATACACATATTCAGTATAGGTGCGCCAAGCCCCATTCATTTCCAATGAGAAAATAAACTTAAGTATAACTCAGGAACCGAAGGTCGGAGCAAATTGGAACCAAGATCCGTCTGCCATATTTAAGGGGCGCTGAACACACCAGACTTCTCCCCGAGTCTCTACGACCTTCCGTTCCCGAGATACACATATTCAGTATATCCCCCTACTTTGTTATGTCATGTCTCGGGAAGGGAAGGTCGTAGAGACGCGGGACAAAGACTGCCGTTAACCCTAACCCTAACCCTAGCCTAACCCTAACCCTAACCCAAAAGCTAACCCTAACCCTAGCTCAAACCCTAACCCTAACCCTAGCTCAAACCCTAACCCTAGCCCAAACCCTAACCCTAACCCTAGCTCAAACCCTAACCCTAACCCTAGCTCAAACCCTAACCCTAACCCTAGCTCAAACCCTAACCCTAACCATAGCTCAAACCCTAACCCTAACCCAAACCCTAACCCTAGCCCTAACCCTAACCCTAACCCTAGCCCAAACCCTAACCCTAACCCTAGCTCAAACCCTAACCCTAACCCTAGCTCAAACCCTAACCCTAACCCTAGCTCAAACCCTAACCCTAAGCCTAGCTCAAACCCTAACCCTAGCTCAAACCCTAACCCTAACCCTAGCCCAAACCCTAACCCTAACCCTAGCTCAAACCCTAACCCTAGCTCAAACCCTAACCCTAACCCTAGCTCAAACCCTAACCCTAACCCTAGCTCAAACTCTAACCCTAACCCTAGCTCAAACCCTAACCCTAACCCTAGCTCAAACCCTCACCCTAACCCTAGCCCAAACCCTAACCCTAGCTCAAACCCTAACCCTAACCCTAGCTCAAACCCTAACCCTAACCCTAACCCTAGCTCAAACCCTAACCCTAACCCTAGCTCAAACCCTAACCCTAACCATAGCTCAAACCCTAACCCTAACCCTAACCCTAGCCCTAACCCTAGCTCAAACCCTAACCCTAACCCTAGCTCAAACCCTAACCCTAACCCTAGCCCAAACCCTAACCCTAACCCTAGCTCAAACCCTAACCCTAACCCTAGCTCAAACCCTAACCCTAACCCTAGCTCAAACCCTAACCCTAACCAAAGCTCAAACCCTAACCCTAACCCAAACCCTAACCCTAGCCCTAACCCTAACCCTAGCCCAAACCCAAACCCTAACCCTAGCTCAAACCCTAACCCTAGCTCAAACCCTAACCCTAACCCTAGCTCAAACCCTAACCCTAACCATAGCTCAAACCCTAACCCTAACCCAAACCCTAACCCTAACCCTAGCCCAAACCCTAGCTCAAACCCTAACCCTAGCTCAAACCCTAACCCTAACCCTAGCTCAAACCCTAACCCTAACCCTAGCTCAAACCCTAACCCTAACCCTAGCTCAAACCCTAACCTTAACCCTAGCTCAAACCCTAACCCTAACCCTAGCCCTAGCCCTAGCCTAACCCTAACCCTAGTCTAACCCTAACCCTAACCCTAGTCCAACCCTAACCCTAACCGTAACCTCTAACCCAAGTCTAAGACCCATTATACCCCCCTACTGGATATGTCATATCTCGGGAAGACAAGGTCGTAGAGACTCGGGACAAAGACTGGCGTTCTCAGAGACAACCAAAAACCCCAGACGGACATTGGTCCAGAGTCTCTACGACCTTCCGTTCCCGAGATACACGTATTCAGTATAGGTGCGTCTAGCCCCATTCATCTCCAATGAGAACAGAAACTTAAGTATAACTCGAGAACCGAAGGTCGGAGCAACTTGGAACCAAGATCCGTCTGCCATATTTCGGAGGCGCTGAACACGCCAGACTTGTCCCCGAGTCTCTACGACCTTCCGTTCCCGAGATACACATATTCAGTATAGGTGCGCCAAGCCCCATTCATCTCCAATGAGAAAATAAACTTAAGTATAACTCAGGAACCGGAGGTCGGAGCAAATTGGAACCAAGATCCGTCTGCCATATTTCAGGGGCGCTGAACACACCAGACTTCTCCCCGAGTCTCTACGACCTTCCGTTCCCGAGATACACATATTCAGTATATCCCCCTACTTTGTTATGTCATGTCTCGGGAAGGGAAGGTCGTAGAGACGTGGGACAAAGACTGCCGTTAACCCTAACCCTAACCCTAGCCTAACCCTAACCCTAACCCAAAAGCTAACCCTAACCCTAGCTCAAACCCTAACCCTAACCCTAGCTCAAACCCTAACCCTAGCCCAAACCCTAACCCTAACCCTAGCTCAAACCCTAACCCTAACCCTAGCTCAAACCCCTAACCCTAACCCTAACCCTAGCTCAAACCCTAGCCCAAACCCTAACCCTAGTCCAAACCCTAACCCTAACCCTAGCCCAAACCCTAACCCTAACCCAAACCCTAACCCTAGCTCAAACCCTAACCCTAACCCTAGCTCAAACCCTAACCCTAGCTCAAACCCTAACCCTAGCCCAAACCCTAACCCTAACCCTAGCTCAAACCCTAACCATAACCCTAGCTCAAACCCTAACCCTAACCCTAGCCCAAACCCTAACCCTAGCCCAAACCCTAACCCTAACCCTAACCCTAGCCCAAACCCTAACCCTAGCCCAAACCCTAACCCTATCCCTAACCCTAGCTCAAACCCTAACCCTAGCCCAAACCCTAACCCTAACCCTAGCTCAAACCCTAACCCTAACCCTAGCCCAAACCCTAACCCTAACCCTAGCTCAAACCCTAACCCTAACCCTAACCCTAGCTCAAACCCTAACCCTAACCCTAGCTCAAACCCTAACCCTAACCCTAGCTCAAACCCTAACCCTAACCCTAGCCCAAACCCTAACCCTAGCCCAAACCCTAACCCTAACCCTAGCCCAAACCCTAACCCTAACCCTAGCTCAAACCCTAACCCTAGCTCAAACCCTAACCCTAGCTCAAACCCTAAAGCTAGCCCAAACCCTAACCCTAACCCTAACCCTAGCTCAAACCCTAACCCTAACCCTAGCTCAAACCCTAACCCTAACCCTAGCCCAAACCCTAACCCTAGCCCAAACCCTAACCCTAACCCTAGCCCAAACCCTAACCCTAACCCTAGCCAAAACCCTAACCCTAACCCTAGCTCAAACCCTAACCCTAACCCTAACCCTAGCCCAAACCCTAACCCTAGCTCAAACCCTAACCCTAGCTCAAACCCTAACCCTAACCCTAGCTCAAACCCTAACCCTAACCCTAGCTCAAACCCTAACCCTAACCATAGCTCAAACCCTAACCCTAACCCTAGCTCAAACCCTAACCTTAACCCTAGCTCAAACCCTAACCCTAACCCTAGCCCTAGCCCTAGCCTAACCCTAACCCTAGTCTAACCCTAACCCTAACCCTAGTCCAACCCTAACCCTAACCGTAACCTCTAACCCAAGTCTAAGACCCATTATACCCCCTACTGGATATGTCATATCTCGGGAAGACAAGGTCGTAGAGACTCGGGACAAAGACTGGCGTTCTCAGAGACAACCAAAACCCCCAGACGGACATTGGTCCAGAGTCTCTACGACCTTCCGTTCCCGAGATACACGTATTCAGTATAGGTGCGTCTAGCCCCATTCATCTCCAATGAGAAAAGAAACTTAAGTATAACTCGAGAACCGAAGGTCGGAGCAACTTGGAACCAAGATCCGTCTGCCATATTTCGGAGGCGCTGAACACGCCAGACTTGTCCCCGAGTCTCTACGACCTTCCGTTCCCGAGATACACATATTCAGTATAGGTGCGCCAAGCCCCATTCATCTCCAATGAGAAAATAAACTTAAGTATAACTCAGGAACCGGAGGTCGGAGCAAATTGGAACCAAGATCCGTCTGCCATATTTCAGGGGCGCTGAACACACCAGACTTCTCCCCGAGTCTCTACGACCTTCCGTTCCCGAGATACACATATTCAGTATATCCCCCTACTTTGTTATGTCATGTCTCGGGAAGGGAAGGTCGTAGAGACGTGGGACAAAGACTGCCGTTAACCCTAACCCTAACCCTAGCCTAACCCTAACCCTAACCCAAAAGCTAACCCTAACCCTAGCTCAAACCCTAACCCTAACCCTAGCTCAAACCCTAACCCTAGCCCAAACCCTAACCCTAACCCTAGCTCAAACCCTAACCCTAACCCTAGCCCAAACCCTAACCCTAGCCCAAACCCTAACCCTAACCCTAGACCAAACCCTAACCCTAACCCTAGCTCAAACCCTAACCCTAACCCTAGCTCAAACCCTAACCCTAGCTCAAACCCTAAAGCTAGCCCAAACCCTAACCCTAACCCTAACCCTAGCTCAAACCCTAACCCTAACCCTAGCTCAAACCCTAACCCTAACCCTAACCCTAGCCCAAACCCTAACCCTAGCCCAAACCCTAACCCTAACCCTAGCCCAAACCCTAACCCTCACCCTAGCCAAAACCCAAACCCTAACCCTAGCCCAAACCCTAACCCTAACCCTAGCCCAAACCCTAACCCTCACCCTAGCCAAAACCCTAACCCTAACCTTAGCTCAAACCCTAACCCTAGCCCAAACCTAACCCTGTGTGCTACAAATACAAAACACCTTTAACTAACTAATGCATTTTGTTTGACAAATACAAAACGTGTCTATCCAGGGAGCACACAATATATTACTAACACAATGTGCTTCAAAAATGAATAGAGTGTCTGCTATTGTGGAGGACGAAGTACTCAGGATATTTGTGAGAAAATGCTGTGTGTTGGTTTGATAAGCACATCTTTATTTTATGAACAAAAAACATTCATTTGTTTTAATGTGTTTTGTATTTGCAAAACAACACCGTGTTTGTCGGTGAATCTTACTGCTTTTCTTAAACATGTTTGTTTGTTGGTTTTGGCAGGCCATTTGCATCATTTATTTGTGTTGCTCAGTAGATGTGTGTCTCTCTCACCAGGTCTCTGTGGATGTATTGCTTCGACTCAAGATAGGCCATGCCTTCAGACACGTCTTTACACATCTCGAGGAGCTGGACAGAAGTTGGGGGCTGCTTTACGCCCTCCCTGAGGTACGCCAGCACGCAGCCATTGGAAAGGAACTCAGTCACTATATAGATGGGTCTTTGTTTGGTGCACACACCGTAGAGCTGGACCAGGTTCTGATGGTGAAGCTTCCTGGTTTGAGCAAGAGGAGGTGATCAGATTAATTAGTGTCTTGCCCTGCAGTGAATTCAACAATAGCAGCTGAATGACCATAAAAGGGTGTCAGCTCTGCCCTAATCAGACCAATTTAGTAATGCTTACATCATGATTTTGGCTTCTTCTATGAATTCATCTTCAGACATGGAGCCCTCCTTAATCATCTTAATGGCAACATCATGCTGGCCCTGCCACTTTCCATACTTCACCACACCAAACTGACCATTGCCCAGCTCCTTGATGAAGGTGAGGCAACAGGGGTCAATCTCCCACAAACCTGGAGCAGATAAGAGAGGATGGAGGTACTCTTTCTTACTTGCAGAATCCACAATAAAGGAATTGTTCGAAAGTTTGGGAAATGTGTTTTTTGCTTTCTTTTCAAGTAGATGAGAAGACTGACACCACTACCATGTACATATGAAGCTAATGCCACTAGTTTCTTTGTTTAGTTTTAGGCCTGAAAGCAGGGGGACACAGCAATAGCTTGACTGTATCCACAGGTAACAAATCTACAGAACTCACTAATCGTCGTGTCAGCTAGCCGTTTCCTCCTCCGTTTGCAAATCTAAACTAACTGACTGCAGGCTCCAACTTCATGAGAATTTGATCAATCCTCTCATCTAACTCTTGTAACCAAAATGTATTCAAAACGTGCTGATCATCTAGCTTTAATACAACAATCTCAGAGAAAATGTACACACAGAGAATTTATAAATCAGTCACCGAGTTAATCAATAAGCATTATCATAAACAAGAGAATTTATTCACTCCTACCATAGCCAAGCCCTGCTGTTGATGGAGGTCGTGCCTGTTTAGATACAATGTATTTCAGCCTGCAAACCAAACCTTGTGAGAGACATAACAAAACCACATTATTACTTATAAGGTCACTTTTGACTTTGACTCTTTCCATTTTTTACATCCTATTTGTATGCCCATATTTTGTTGCCTTTTCCTCCTGTCGAGTCATTTCCTTGTTTCTAAAGTTTATTTGAATCTTATTTATGACAAATATCAAACGGTTAAAATTAGAAGTTTTCTTTCTGAGATATCCATATATTCACTGCCATTGTATTAACCTGCTGCATTGTGTTGGTGGTACTTGATGAGCTCTGGGATGGTGTTGAAATTATGCTTCTCAGCCAGGTAAAACTGGCCCTGTGGGGAAGTGCAGATGTTATAATGTCTGCAGCCTCCACCAGGTTCCCTGTGGAGAGATAATAAGAGTAACTCAATTTAGTCAACAGGTTTTCATTGACATAGGAACTAATGACGTATGCATGAGTAGGTAATATCTTCTCAGATATTCATAATAGAGTACAGTCTGAAAGCCCTGTGATGGAAAGATTCTGCAGGCAGATTAGTTTTGCATGAATAATTTACATCTCTCGGCCTCTGTGGCCCACAGTTTCTGCTCTTATCGAACAGTTCTTCTTATGATAAGTTCACATTTGACTGAGGCCAGTGGATACACTATACAAATGTTGCATCATGCAGCAGTGTTTAACATCATTGAGCTTACTCACCCACAACTCTTTGTGAATAAAGACACGGTATATTTCCCAGTTTTGCTTGAGTCCCGTACCAAGAAGCCTCCATCTTTGTTCTGGGAAACAAAACACACAAAAGTGTATATCATAGGTTTAAAAAGAATTAGTCCAGTTAAGTTCCACTAGTTTGCAGGTGCACAGACATGTCAAAGCTGTACTCCTATAACATTGTGTGTATTAGTCATTTATTTTACCTCAGTCTTTAACAGCTTTTCTGCCTGGCTGCGGTTCATATTCTTGCAATACCAGCTGAGAAAATAAATGTGACAAGATTTTTTCATGAATACTGTTTTTGCAGTATGTTTTTTTTTACATGTAGACAAGAAACTTAACCTTTAAGCATTAATCTGCTGCCATAAAACTAGTAGTAATAACAGTACCCATACTCACTCAAATCTTTCTAGACCATCTACAGCTTTCACAACATAATTACTGGGTATATATCCTTCTTTTCTGCAAAAGAAAACAAAACACATTGTATTTCTAATCTCAACATGGACACACACAAATAAAATATTCATCTAGGCTGGACACTGAAGCTCTCACCCACATGAATAGCATCTCATAAACTCTGAATGCAAATGTATTGATTCACATATTTTCTACCGATCATGCTGATCATTTGCTTATTTATATGGCACAAGGGATGAAGTGGTACGAAAAACTCATTTGATCAAATTAAATAAAAACAGATACATAAATAAATCTGCATCTCCATTCTTAGCGCTGTCACCTCTTCTTTATGCACTTGTTTTAGTTTATGTTTTGATTTATGTGATTCAAAAGCAGTTAATTTCCTTTTTTCATTCCTCTTTTTTGACCTGCTCTTTGCACACACACTAGAGAGTCAGTAAATTAGGTGTGTACAATGTTTTTTAAAACTCCTATATAACATTAATAGTTTTTTGTGGGACGATCAGTTAGACTTTGTGTTAATTGATTCATCTCACCTATATTTGTCTTTTGCTCTCCACCAGCTTGCATCTGACATCTCCAAGATCGTGTACTCTTCATCCTTCTTCAGCTCCAAGTCTTGGGGATTCATGGGTGTGTAATTATACTCTGCTATGACAGTCATGCCTACAGACAGGCCCTGCGGCTCAGGAGGCTGTGGAGGTAAAGGCCGACAAGGTGTCTCCTGAAGCAACATAAATGTGTGGATTTAACATTAAAAATGATTATGAGCAGTCAGCAATTAATAGTCCAGAGAGACTGTATATACCTCTGTCGGGGTAGGAGGAAGAGGTTTCCTGGATCCCCTTCGCCGAGATGGTTTAAAGGAAAAGCCTACGAGTGACATAATTTAAGGTATGAATGAAATAATTTACTTGAGGCTGAAGTTTAGCCATCAATTATTGCAGATTTTAAATCAAAGGGAATCTCATCTTCACCGTTTTTACTATCCAGCACCTTGCAACCCTTGGCTTGTTTAACTTTTTGCTGGCAACACAACCACACCCCATCCATCCAGGAACAAGGATGGTACTTCTGCATGAGATCCTTGTTGAAGCGCACCACTATGTACAAGTATGGAGCATGGACACACACATGAACACTTACACAGGACATTTACATGGAATCAACATTTTCATTTGCATATGCACCCGGCTCTTTTTGTTGTGCAGGCACCGGGTAAAGTTAAGATCTCATACTGCATTTACTGTTTGAGATACTGTGACTGACCATACACATCAGATACATTTGTAAGTTTATGTACTAACTTTCTTTCAGCTTCTTTATCCACTGAGTCCGAACATCCTCGGTCTTTGCAAAAACGTACAACGGCCCCTCGTCATAAACGATCTGCAGCAAAAAGGAGAAAGAAAATAATAATGTGTCCAAGTTTTCTATTATTTAAAGACAATATGAGATTTTTATTTTTATTTCTTAAGCTGCAAGTCCAGTACATATATGTGATACCAAAGATAGTTCAATCAGGATTGCAAAAGCTGAAAGTGTGACAGAAACTCTTAAAAGTTGTTACTTGGATGTTTTCATGTATGTCAGACAGAAAGACTCTTTCATGCTACCTTCTTACAGTATGTGAGTTAACATGTTAGCAAAGGCAACACCTGCACAGTCACTGAAAGTCCCCAGTTCATTTGAGTATCAGAGATGGTTTCACTTCTTATCAACTGACTTTCACATTTTACACAATAATATTAATGGGTTACAAGCATTGCATTTGTTGCTTCTTGCAGCGTCTACCGTTTTTTTGACTGTAGCGGTGCAAATTTGGAATCATTATCAACTTAGAAGCACTGAGAGAGGGCCGTCAGCGTTATTGTCATTAAAACTCGAGCAATCAGGAAATAGTTTCCAGAACAAGCCACAACACAAGTTTATAGTAAATGTTCATTTAAGACATATCATCAATAACTTTAAAAAACAACTATAATGCTGTTAAAGATTTATTTACTTAAAATGGAATAATTTACATAGAGAACATATATCCATGCAAAATGTAGTAGTAGAATTTAAAGTAACATATAGTTTAAAATTCTAAACATATTTACATTTACATCTTTCTTAATGTTTTACATTAAGAAGCAAAAATAATAAATAAAAATATCAATCAACACCTGCAAAAAAAAAACGTAAAAACATATCCTGTCTGCTTCAAAATCTAATGAATTCTTCCTTGGTCCCCGGACCATCTTCCAACAAAATTTCACCAAAATCTGTTAACTTTTTCAGATATCTAGTACACAGGCAATAAGACGAAGACAAAGATGGATGAAAACATACATCACTACATTGGTGGGGGTAATAGGAATTATGTTGCATGCGTCATCATTATACCACAATGACTAATATCGGGACAAACTATCTTCATTTAAAAAATGAACAGTACTATATAGGTAGAAGTTCGTGTTTTTGGTCTTTATTTCAGAAGAATGAGAATGTAAAGTAGCTGGAATATTACACAGTAGCAATGTTTTTAACCTTCATGAGTTTCATGAGGCAGGTTCTGAAGAGTCCCTGTCTGTTGAACATATAAACTGACAAAGATTTTTACCTGGAATGCATACATGCGCTCTTGCGGGGCATTGGGCTCTGGCTGGACTGTCTCTACACACTTGATCTTCTCAAGGTCAACTGATCCTCTCAAACTTTTTAGCTTCTGCTAAAACAGATGGGGAAACAGTCAGGTAACTCCAGACAAACGTAGCAACATAGCTTCTTAAGGTTGCCAGCAAAGACTAATCTGACACACATGTGACTCTATCTCAATAAATGATCCATGTAGTTCTGTGTACGTACCCCTTTGCTCGTATCAAAATCATAGTAGGCTATTTTTTCCTGGGTGAGAACAAACCATCTCTCCTTGTAGTTCAAAGGGGAGGTCTTCCTCCTCTGCTGAGATCGTTTAATGAAGATTTCTTTCAATATATAATCTGTCATGACTCGATCAGGATTAATCTATATAGGAAAAAATTAGTAATTAATACTTTTGTAAAGCATAATAGCCGCATGATACCAAGCTGTTTTATTTGTGCAAAACCAACCCACACATTCACACCTTGCCTTAGCTTAGCAGTTTGCAGACTCACCCTTAATCAATGTGCTTAGCATGACATTATAAGGTAGCTTTTTGGGTTATATTGCACTTCAACCTATGCCATTACCATTACTTATGCCAAGATTTGTTTTCGCTGGCATTTGTGTGTTAACAGGATTGCACAAAAACTAATTGACAGCTTTTGACGTAACTTGGAGGGAGATTTGGGCATCTGACAGTGAAGAATCCATCAAAGGGGTGGGGCATGGGTCAGACGAGCTAGAGAGGCATGTAGTATTGTTCACCTTATGCACTCGACTGAGTGTCATTCTAATAGTATGTATGTTGTATTCAAGGGTAATATAGTGCATGAACTGTAGGTTCAAAATAAAATTTTTGGTTCCAGAAGGTGAAAATATATAAGCAGATATACCTTAAAGATACACAGATATACCTTATTCCTGGCCTGCTGTTATTCCTGGCCAAATCCTGCAGACTTACCAACTACTATAACAGGCGAAGGTTCAGCTTTAGTAATTAGTCAAAGTTGTATTTCCATCCAGCCAAAACTCTGCTTTAATGTCTACAAAACACGTTTTAAAATACAGTACAAGTACACATGAAAGATCATGCTGCCAGGTGAAACACGGACTATCTGATGCTCAGACTCTCCCTTGTCATACAGCTGAATGCTCTTTATCTGGTCTCGGTCGGATGTGTTTGCACCTCAGCTCAGCCTATTTTCAGCTTGTGAGCACTTCCTTCTGTCATCTAAACAGTAACGACCAGAAGCTTATCACACTCCCTGCAAGTCAAGGGTGAGGCATTTCTTCACGCAAGACTGAGAATACCTATTGGGTTTGTTTGTGCCGTCATGAGCAGACGGCATTGTTCCCTATTCTGTGAAACACTGTTTATTCAGTCCTCGATCGTTGTTACTTAATGTTTTCTCACAGCACTAGTAGAGATCAGCAAACTGTAGATAATCAAAAGACTGATTTATCACCAACTCTCTCTTTCTCTCAGTCAATAAAACTGTCCATCTATATATATATCACTGTATAATGGCAACAAGGAGGAGGTATTTTTTGTCTTTTTTAAAGGG
This sequence comes from Chaunax sp. Z400, assembly GCA_037577475.1. Lineage (NCBI taxonomy): Eukaryota > Metazoa > Chordata > Actinopteri > Lophiiformes > Chaunacidae > Chaunax > Chaunax sp. Z400. The sequence continues at coordinate 17,875,389 of CM075189.1, forward strand.
AGTTGACTCACAGTGGCTGACACAGACAAACTCATGGGGAAGTTGCATCAGTGTTGTACTGCAATATGAAGGGAGAAATGAACCAGTGGCCCTGCTGCACTCAAGCCTAACATTATCTTTCTTACAATCCTTCACTAGCACATTTAGAATGTATTTTACATACCCTTATTGTATGCGTTTACATATTACTTACACTCTGACATCTATGTAGAATACTCACCTTTTTCGATTTTGCAGAATTTACTAGCTACGTGAGCCATGCACAACTCCTCCACAAAGTTTTCTGGAAATCAGAAATAAGGAAAAATGTTTGAAATCATCCCATCACACAGTATTAGCCTACAGATAGTGGAAAATAAATACCTGGATTGGCTCGCTTATCTAGATCCACTACAAAATTTGATGTGTTCTTTCGTGGCCCATGTACCATCCTTCCACTAAGTTTCGTGGAAATCCTTTAACTAGCTTTTGCAGACTCCTGTTGACCAACCAGCCAACCAACAAACTAATCAACCAACCAATCAACCAACCAACCAACCAACAAATCAACCAACCAATCAACCAACCAACCAACCAACAAACTAATCAACCAACCAACCAACAAATCAACCAACGAATCAACCAACAAATCAACCAACCAACCAACAAATCAACCAACCAATCAAGCAGCAGACTGGTGTGAAATTAGATTTGTGCAAATGGCAAATTACATGAATCTAAAAGCCAAGAGTGGCCAAAGTCTATCCTTATAATTATTTACATGTCACTGAATGATCTAATCACAATATAACATATATTTGAATATATTTTCACCATTTCTTTAATATTATTATTGGCTGTCAGGGTGATGGGTAACTAATTTTTTAACCCATAAATATTACCAGCTGCTTCCCCACCTCATTGCTTCAAGGCAGTTCATCATATTTTAAAATGAAAAGGTTAAAATTAAATGAGTTATAAAGACTAATAATGAACATGTGTATTGGGATAGAATACAAGCCTTTTATTTTGTTGTGTGACATTTACTATGTGTGACACAGCAAAAATAACCATATCATGAAAGGCTTTGCAGGAACCTGTCACGAAGCTCTCTTTCATGATGTTTCCTGACAGATAAGTGGTGTTTAGAAGAAAGTGTGTATGTCTGTGTGAATAAAAGAACAAGATAACGAGAGAAAAAGAAAGTCACAAGGATGTTCGGTACAAGCCAGAAGGGTTAAATCTAACCATATGTGATTGTTCTATGAGACATATTAAGATACCACATTAATTTAACATTATTTTGCTTTGTGGAAGGGATGACGCATATAAATAAAAGTAATTATATGGAAAATCTTTCAATTGTAAAGTATCAGAGTGCTCAATAATTCACAGGATACAAACATTTACCAAACATAGATTATTAAGGTAACCACAAGACACTATCTGATAAAGAAAACTTGCAACAAGTACAGCAGAATACACCAGATTCCATCTTTAACCAAAGACTTTTAGCACATAATGTCTATATGATTTTTTGACTTATGTATTTGTAGATTTGTAGTGAGCACACTTCATTTAGGACGTGCATACGAAGTGGATATTAGTGGCTTTCAATTGAGTTCTTGCACGAATCTAGAGAATACTTCTATACTTCTACTACTTCTTCAAATGAATCACATACATAGAGTTGCTTTTATCATCTCTCTACTCAAGTGAACAAATTACCCAAAATACATCTTGATCGTACAGTCGACATTCGAAGAGCTTTGTCACTTACCCAGAATCCCCCAAAAAATCAAGCATGAGACAGACAACTATAGATGCTGAAGCTTGATGGGGTGACATGAACCTTTGCCTCAGTCGCTTGCCTTCCATAAAATGTGTGTTAGTCTGTGTTGCAAGAAATGTAAACCAACCCAGATAGAGGAATCAACCTCACTTACTTCCCCTTTTTCTTCCTGCTCATTTTCATATCAGCCCTCTGCAGGTTTGGTGATAAGTGGAAGCAAGCTAAACATTAACACAGATGGCATTTGTGTGTTGCATAGTTAAACTCTTGGACTTTCATTTTTCTTATTCAGTTTACTGTCAGTTTGAGTATGGGGACAGGAGATGCAGATAACTTCTGCAGGCATTAGAAAGTCTGCTCCTTGTATTTTACAAAGATGTATGTATGGGCCAAGGAAGAGTTTGTTAGATTTTGAGGCAGATCTAGGAGACAGAAGCTCATCTGTGGGATTAAAATATGAATTTGGAGGGGGGCAAAATGTATCGGATGACAGAATGACAGCTGATACTGGATTTTCTTGGTTTACTTGCACACACACAAAAAAAAATCAATAATATGAAGATACTATTATGTAGTTATTTTACTTAATTTGTAATTGATGGTTGTTCTGTACTTTTGAGTATTGCAATTTTCTTTTCAACCAAAGCAATTAAAGTGGTTAACTTGTTTACAACAAATGCATTGTCTTCTGATTAAAAAAATCAACTTTCCAGTGCACTTTCAATATGCCATATAGTGCTGTATAACTTGTGCAGCACATTAAATCCAGATCACTCATATTAAAAATATTAGATTGGTAAAGACATACCAGGCTTACATGTAAGCAAAACAGATACAACTAAAATTGATAATGGGTGTGTTAGATTTACAGTGTATGAATAATCAAGTATTGACTGTGAATAGTATTCTGCTTAGGGCCCCAAAAAGGCAGTGCTTTCGTTTATAGTTTAGTCCTCCTGCAGTGTCCCGCCGCTAGGGGGCAGACTGTGCAGTCTGTTCATCACTGAGGCCTACATCAGGGACTCCTTCCGGCTCTGACTTCCTCTTTTCCTCTGCATCGGGTCGCGGCCATGGTATGAAGCTACTACACAGATACACTTTACAGAATCAAACTCAATCTTGCCAATTTAAAAGTTATTACTGCGTGTAGTTAACTGTGACATGTCAACAATATTTTAGCAAACACAACGATTACAGTATTAGCCTCTTATATGTACATCATACGCACTAAAATTGTCCTCTAGTAATGCCTGATGGTTTTATGGTGATAAGCCGGTGCTAGGTGTACTTGTACTCCTAGCATTTCCTTTAATGGTATTTTAAATTAAATGTCATTCAAAGTTGTTACGGCGAACAACAGCATTGTAACATTTATATACTCATTTCGCACTGAATTTACGTGTAATAGCAGCTATGATGCTAACATTTTAGCTTGCTAGCTTGACGTCATCTACCATTTCCTGGCGAAGTGATAAACACGAGCTCATCTGCTTTACATTTCAAAATGTGTTTCCGTGACACGATATCGACTGAGTTAATCTATAAACAGCCTCGTTGATCCTTAACTTTTGCTCTGCTAGCGTGTTGAACTAACGCCAATTGTTAGCATGTCGCCATCACCATTGACAGTGATGTTTAATCTGCACTCACTAGCGTTTCCAATAATGTTTTGTATTTCTAAATCGTCAATGAGGTTGACCTTACTGTTCTATCAAGTGTATTACAATTTACTTTATCATATTTGTTGCCCAGGTGAACGTCCCGAAGACCCGCAGGACCTACTGCAAGAAGTGCAAGAAGCACCAACCCCACAAAGTCACCCAGTACAAGAAGGGAAAGGATTCCCTCTATGCACAGGGTAAATCCCTTGTTTACGAGTGGTTATCAGTGACTAGTTAATGAGCTGTATCATATGTAGCTGAACTGTACATGTTATGCAGGTAAGAGGAGATACGACAGGAAGCAGAGCGGCTATGGTGGTCAGACGAAGCCCATTTTCCGAAAGAAGGTATGCTCAGCTGTTAAGTGCTGTTTTATCTGTCAAGTACTGGATTGCACTAGTGTGTGAGAACTAATGATGTACCGTCCTTTCAGGCTAAGACCACAAAGAAAATTGTGTTGAGACTTGAGTGTGTGGAGCCCAACTGCAGATCCAAGAGAATGCTGGCCATCAAGAGATGCAAGCACTTCGAGTTGGGTGGTGACAAGAAGAGAAAGGTGGGTGTTATTGATGCCATTGATTTATTTAGTTATGTCCACATTTTTTGTTCTACAGTGCACTGCATATCATGGGTACTTTCCAGAGTGCTTAAACCTTTGTTGAATTGTGTAGTTTGTCTCATGTCAAGCCTTTGCAACATGCCACAGAAGTGCTCTATGGAGTACTCTGCTTCCAACTATCAACTAAGGTCAAATTAGCAGAAAGTATTTGCATATCAAATGTTGTGGATGTGACAGCCTTTCATACAAAATCTAGTTAATTCAATCACTTGTTGACAATTGACTTGAATGTTTGTCATCTTCACATGGAGTGATGCTCGCATTACACTAGGAATCGATGGTTAGAAAAGGCTAATTTGATTACACTTGATTTAGCAGCTGAAAAATAATCCAGAAAACTTGGAACTGATGTATGCGAGATATAAATATACTTGTCTTATCTGGGAAATTGATGGAAAATGGCAAAATACGTAATCCATCAGGGAGTTGGTGACTGGTTTGAACAGCACACCAAGAGATAATGTAAATTTTCATGCTTAAAAGATGGGGGGGAAAATTGTGAGATGTTTGACAAAGGGCACCAATCAAAACTGGAGTATTGTTTATGAAATTAAAGGATACAGAGGATGAGTCAAATTTTAAGGAAAGATGTATGCGATATTGAAGAATTAGAATGATATTGTTTTACATTTTGACTAGGGCACATTTTACTGTCATCCAGAGGATTTCAGACATGTTTGTGGGGGAAGGGGTGCATAGATTTTTACTGGAATCATAACACAAGATGAAAAAATATGGGAAATAATAGTCTGAAAGGTGTTAATATAAACTGATGAATGTGGTTGAATTTGGCTGCACTAAAGATGTGACTTACTGCTCATATGAGCCAAAATACAGCGTTTTAGTATGTAATCATGTCATCTATGTACTGGGGGAGTAATCAGTCATTATTTTCGTTTTGGTCCAGTTACCCAACGTGTGGATCATAATGTGGCATTTTCACACAAGCCAGCCACAATAACAAAAAATTGCCCTTATTAGCGCCTTCTGTCTGGCCCGATGCTGGCGATGTTTTAACCTTGCATTAATAACATTGAGTTTTTTGGGTTATAGTGTTTGTTTTACCCAAATACAACCGAAAGTGTTGAGATCAGAGTTAAGATGTTAGACATGATAGGACTGTCAAACTCTGCTTTTTATCGTTAAACAAACATGACGTGCCTGTTTAACTGTTCAAAGATATCGTTATTGGAATCTAATATAAAGGTTTATAATGGTCATAGATTATACATTTTCAGTCATTCCCATCAACACTTGGTGAACCATGTATTATTGAGACATCAATGTTAAACTGTGCTTGAATGTTATTTTTAACTCGTGTTTTCATCTGTTCTCTCACAGGGCCAGGTCATCCAGTTCTAAACTGTGGCATAGATTTCTGGAGAAAGTCGTCACAATTTTCAATAAATGAATTAAAACATACTTTAGAGTTTGACCCTTCCTTTACCTTTTGTTTCACTAATCTTTTCAGGTATACACAATTCAAGTTTTGTGAAGATAATTTAACCTGTAAGGGGCCTAGTCTGGAAAAATCAAAGCACTGCACAACAAATATTCCAGTGATTTATTCAAAGTAAGATAATGACATGTAATCGCAATGTCTTTAAGCTGATTCAAGCAATCCCTTAAGAATATAAAACATTTCCCTTTTTAAATGTAGACACTATCACAATCGTAATGGCAGTATCTCAAGTGCTGAAAGGAGTAGGACTATAAAATGATGGCGGGCTCCTGCTTGTAAAGCCTCCATAAGTTGCTGCTGGATGGTGTGACAAGGAGTAGAGCTGTGCCTGAAGGGTTGACGGATGCAACGATTTTGCTCAGTTGAGTCTGAACACCCATTTCCTTGTGCATAGGCAAGATCTGTGTGACAATACACCAAGGATCACAGATCTTCCAGCCAGGAGCCTCTTTGATGGAAAACACTCTGGGACCACCAATTTCCTTTGTGTTCATTATAGCGATAGCCAGTCGGTTTTCTGACAGAGGCCTCTCCCACACTTCAAAACCGGCCACCTGTACATGAGCAATATTTCTGTTTTGACATTAGTCGTATCACAAACTGAAAATTCTCATGACTTTGTTTCTGCAAGACCCTGCCGATGTGAATACAAAGCATTTAGCATTTCTAAAACTACTATAAATCCAGCTATAATTTCAGGAGGTGATTGTGTTGTGTCACCTTTCACCCACCTTCGCAGTGAGAGATCCTTGCTTGCCCAGTGGGTCTTGGTTGATGGCTATGATGCGTCTGTTCTGCAGCAGGTCCTTGGAGCGAGGACAAATATCCCTAAGATCATTAGACATGAGCAGAGGGGCTGCCATGATGGCCCATAATGCCATTTGAGACTCCTGCTGGTCATGACTCAGGCCAAAGTTCCCAATTATGAGCTAGAGAAATGGATCATTTTCATTAGTACAAGCCCAAAAAAAGGACTCTTCTAAACATAAATAATTTGCACATGAGCTGTTTACTGACAGTAAATTCATGCAGTCATTTTCACAATGTAGAATTATTGTGGAATCAAGGTTGTATGAAAGCAAGGGAATTTATAATTAACATGCAGCACCTTATTAGCGAGAAAATCTAAAAACACCTGTATTTTGTCTGTGGCTAAACTAGCATGAATTCAGTTTAACCCTTTTATGCTAGTAGATAATTGCTTCATAACTGGTATTCAAATCTGTAGGCTGTATACATGGAAAAGGGTGCAAATGCAAGATAATTTAAATTAAAGAAAACCATTAAAATATTTGGCACTGTCCAAAGGTGGCAAACCCACCCACTAGCAATACTAACACTCACTTTTTATTGTTTCTTTTTTTTAATTCATAAAAAATGAAGTGTCAAAAGGATGGGTTTTCTGAGGGAATTATAAGTAAACTTAAGAAATGCTGATAATCTTTGGACAGTGCAAGGCTTGCTGTTTTCTGTGTTTGTGCTAAGCTAATGTCAGGCAGTTGCTGGTTGTAATGTTGCCATACTAAGAGTGGTACTAATCTTCTCATCGATTTCTCTGAAAGAAAGCAGATAAGTAAATCTCCTAAAATGTCAAACTATGTCCCAAAGAGTCAGTTGAGCTCCAGCTCAGACAAAAAAAGAAAATCTGCACTCCATCTTCAAAATGTAGCAACTGGCAATAAGGTTTTTGAAATGCTGATCAAACAGCTTGGCACTTGAAGGCCGCTGGTTCTATGCTTCGTTTGAGGTCAAAGAGAGGAGAGTACCATATCGGGGTCATTCCAGCCTCCAGGCCCAGCTGAGGGGACAATGATGTCTTGATGAAAAGCGGTCCAGTTCAAGATGGATTTGACAGAGCTCCATGAGTCGAACACGTCAAAGAAATTGCGCCAGTGGTTGCATGTCTCACGAATGGCTGTGTAGTTGGGCTGCAGGCAAAGAAGTGCTTGTTCATGCCATATGAAGTGTCTTGTCACACAACTGATTAACGTTTAGAATTATTTATTTTTTCATTGTATCTGTAGAATCTTGAAAAACTATAGAATCATAATGTATGTAGTCTAGGAGGATACATACTTGCACTAAACATGCCTTTTGGGTGTTTAAAATGGATCTACTCATGCATTTACTTCGGACAAATGAATTTGCCAAATGAATGTAATTTGATTTAATATGACAAAGAAAGGCATTAACTCCTCAGACCTGGGAAGGCGGATCCAGCGGGATTAGCATTTCTGCATGAAAATGACTAAATCAATCTATAAAATGTTGCACCTCTTATTTAAAAACAAGATCATATCACTTCTCTCTCACCTGTCGGAGACTCCACTCATACAAAGGCCACTCACAGGAGTACACGATACTTCTTCCTGTTTTGTTCAGTGCTTTTGACATGTTTATGTAGCCTTAAGCAGAACAAAATCATTAAAAAAAAGTTACATTAAAACCCATATGACACTTTATCTGTGGAGTCTATGGAGGAGAACCAGAATATGTAAGATATATTTACATATGTATATATCAATAGGCCTTATTACATAACATTTAATGAAGGTGAGGCAGTAATCAGTTCACAGCTTATACCAAGACCAGCACCACATTTTTCAAAGAGTTGTAATTTATTCTTCAAAATAAAAAGCTCACCTTCTCCCAGCAAGGCTCTGTCCATAAAGCAGCCATCAAACTTGAGCAGATCCACACCCCAGTCAGCAAACGTCTGAGCATCCGTCTCATAATAACCAAGACTGCCAGGGTATCTAGCACAGGTTTGTTTCCCGACATCTGCATAGATCCCCAGCTTCAGTCCTTTAGAATGGACCTTTGAACAGAACAAGACATTCAAACGAATAAAGGTACTGAATGCAGTTTTGCTTTTGGCAGCAGGTTGGATATCTACCAGTAGGTGGCGATGTTGCACAGCTAAAAACGTGACGCCTCGCCTACAGGACTCAGCTTTGCCTTAGAGAACCTAAAAATATCTGTTTCCTGGTGAACATCACATTTTAGCAGCCTGAGCAGGATTCAGCCTGTCATAGTCTCGAAGTTAAGAATGCTCCTCTGCATCGTGGCTGTAGCGAGGAGGTATGAATGACAGCATACTCACACATATAAGACAGTCTATGCCCACATATCTAACTTGGCTCCAGGTGCTCAATCTCTATGTATGAAATCTGAGGTCTGGATTCCACATCAGGTCCTTTCCCCATCATTATGTAAAAAGCTGCAGGTTGCCTCAGATGGATGTGTAACGGATATGTCATCTGACTGTGCAATCAATTTTATTTCGAGAGTTATTTTTCCAGGGGATTGTCAAGGATTTCCAAACATAGATGTGTTGCAGCATAAATTTCTTACCCATTCCAGGTCATATTGAAAAAACCTATTCAATATGACATAATTTATAGTTATACAACTATGTATGCTATTCATAATGCAGCCCAGAGACTTTAAACCACAATGAAAAGTAGTACATAGTCTCAATATGGAAAGTCCTTCTGACAGTAAATCAGTAGCAGCAATAGAAATTATGAACAATTTGTAGACAACAATTACTTTTTGACTTGATAGAATTCTAAGGCAAAATAGCCATAATGCAGTTTTGAGTAGTAGCATTTCTAATTAAAGATAGCTAGAATTAATTTCTCACGCGTCAAAATGTTAATGCCTGATATCAACATTTACTAATTAAAATGTTTATTGTAGATATAAAGTATGTAACATAATTACAAGTCAACTCGTACCACTGATTGCTATTGAAACCCAATTACACATATCTATGATTAAATTTTGGCTTTTAAAAATTCTAAGCCAACATATCCATAACGTAATTGTACTGTAGTTGCAATTCTAATTCATGGTATCTACAACTTAATTCAGACAAATGGAAATGTTAGCTATTGATATCAACAATTTAATTCCAACTAGTGAAAATGTAAATCTTCACATAATAAATAAATAAATGCAATTACACATTCTAAAATTCTGTTCTGAGAAGCCAACATTAATTTATTAGTATGCTGTTCTGGGTTTGTGATGTTACAGTCATGTAAGAATGTAATTTCAGGTGTCTAGAATTGCATGTAAGATATATAGAAAGATATGTATAGAAAATAGTGACACTGACTTGTGAAAAAAGAATTCATCAAAATCACTATGGACTAGTTGAAATGCAACTTTCCACTCGAAAATATATTTATATATATTGGTAACGTGTCAAAACTGTTTGAAAGATCTCGTAAATTATCATTGCAACTATTCCAAATCCCATTTTAACATGTCCAGATGTCATTTCCACTGGTGAAAACTGAATCACTACCAGTCAGACCTACTGATAAAATGTTAAAGGGGCTCATAATAGTCTCAAGTGCCTCTCGCTTTTCTTAAGTCCATCTGACCTCCTCTCTCTTTCATGTCTAAGGAGGAATGATGGCTTTTATATTTGACATCCAAAGTCTTTGTGGCTCCTTTACTCCCTCCTACTCACATAGTTAGCCAGTTTCTTGATGCCCCCGGGGAATCTTTTGGGATGTGCCTGCAGGCGGTCCTGGGCATCGCGCTGGTGGGAGGGCCAGCAGTCATCGATGCAGACGTACTCGTAACCGGCCTCTTTCCAGCCCTCCTTCACCATCACATCCGCCATCTGCATGTACAGACGCTCGCTGACAGAGCAACAGGAGGACAAAGGCGGGGTTGATACTATCGGTTAGACGCCAGTGTCAATGTCATGTGCAAGAGCAGTATGGCAGACAAATATATGCTAGTTTCAGAAAAATAAATGCCAGTGTTCTGTTATTCATGGCCAACTGATACGACACAGCAACAATTCAACCAACAGGTTCTTATTTATGTCACTAATATGTCACTCATCAATATACTGTAGATGTCCCTATAATAAAACAGACAGCAGGATCTTCTGAAGCGCTCTGCATTCATCAAAGAAAAAACCCCCAAAAAAAACGAGATTTGACTAACATTAGTTGGTTAATTACTAGTCCATCCTGAGAAATAATGAGATTTTTTTTTTCTCATTCTCAAGTAAAACAAACAGTGCTAAACATTTGCTGGTTCCAGGTTCTTACATTTGATAATTTTTCTGCTTTTCTTTCACATATGATAGTAAAGTGAATCTTTTGTGAAATGAATATCTAGCTGCAGATGTCAATTTGGGCTCCGGAAATGAGTAATAGGCATTTTTATCTACTTTAAAAAAGGTATTTAAGGAAGTAATCAGCAGATTAATCAATAATGAAAATAGTCATTAGCTGCAGCTATATTTATTTATTTATATTTATCTAACAATCATGAGAAAAACTCATTTTTCTCTTTAAAAATGTTTCTTTGTTTGTTTTTTTAATTCATCTGTCCCATCCCTGAACATCACCATCATAACAAGAAATCACTTGTTTAACTCATCTTAAGGGTGTGCAAGTTCCTTTGTTTACTATGTTCTTTGCAAATTTACGTTGTTACATTACAGAATGTCATCAATACCTCCCAGTTCCCAGTCCCATGTAAATAAGAACAAATTATTTAACCAGGCAGTGTAATTATGTTCCTCTCATATCAAATTTATACTGCATTTACAATCCTGTGTTTCTAATCTCTCATTCTGGGAAAGTTTCTCAATCATGAAATTAAGAGGCGTCATAATTATGAGATCATAATTACAAATAATAAAGTCATAAATGCAAAATAACTGTTACACATGCTGCTCTTATTAGTTTGTGGTTCTAATTATGAGATAAGTTATAATTTCACCATAGGACTATGTTTCTTTCATTTCCCATTTGACTGTGGCGTGTGCCCCAGTACTGATCTGCTGTGCCCCAGTAAAAGCACACATTCAAGTTTTAACAACCTTCTGTATTTGTCTGGCGGCTGATTAACTTACATTGATAATGGAAAAGACTTTTTTTTCTCCTTCTAATCCACAGTGTCAGAGCAACGCAGCTTTAAAAAAAAAAATACAAACTCTGAGGCATGCACCTTGTAGTCTGGGAACAATACAGCATGCATGTCCATGCACTGCAGTGTGAATAGCTGTTGAACTGCTGTGCACACTCAGCTATGCATCTGTGTTAAACAGGACTAAAGACATTTTTACATAATACAGATTCTTATGTTTGATGATAAAATAAGATACACAGATAATCTGGATTTGTAGAGGTTATTTACACTCTGGGTTGAAAACACTCATTGGATAGTTTATATACATGTTGGTCCAACCCAGAGCTGGCTTTACATCAGAACAACACTAATATGTTGTTTAACAAGTTTAATGTTAGCTCTCATTGACTCCAATGCTTGAAATACTCTATTCTGAAATTGTTTTTATTCGGATAAGGTAACATAAGATAAGATATACTTTTATTGTCCCCCCAAGGGAAATTTGCCTTGGGCAATAGTGTAGCTCTGTGCAAATTTGGACAATACACATAATATAAAAACACATTATATAACAAAATCGCCTAATAATAATACGCTAATAATCATAAATGTGTTACATCATGCACACATACATACCAGGAGTTTATGTAAATGTTACAGTATTGCACATTTCATACATAGATGAATAAATACTACATAAAGTGTATGAAAGTACATGAAGTGCATAATGATTTCATAAGGAACATAGATAGTACATAAAGTACTTGGGGCAAAACACAGCAGGAGTCAGGATTGAAGTGGTTGCTTGAAGAGCAGTGTGACTGAAGTAGGAATGAAAGGTAGTGTGAAATGGTTGGTCTTAAATTTGCAGGCTCTGTAGCATCTACCTGAAGGTGATATTCTTAAAGTAAAATGTGCGAGGAGTCCTTCGGGGTTTTCTGTGCATGTCTGTGTCTGTCTGAAAAAATATTTATTTTACTTGGATGGCGTTGGGGTATGGCTGATTTTATGACACATTCCATGCATATAGCAGGTATTCAAGAAAAAAATATGACTTGATTAATGTGGGCCAGTGCCACAGTAGAGTTTTATGTCTAACAACAACCCTGTGCTTCAATAGAAACTTTATCTTTTTGTTTTAAATACTTTCTGTAGTTGGTAAAAATCACACGTGGCTCATTTATAACACCCCATTTAAGAGCTGTAATATATGTTGACGTTTTTTTTTTTATCAATCATTGTCTGAAGGAGGACGAGGAGAAGGAGTTGTAGTATTTCTCCAAGAAGACCATGAGTAACAGTAATAAGACTTGAGTAGTGTTGACATGACTACGTTCACTGTGTTTTAGCTCATAAACGTGTCAGACTGAGCTGGATCACAGCCTGACAGCTGCCTGCCGCTTACCTGATGCAGTTATCCGGGTCCTTGTCACAGTCGATATTACACATGAATCTCTCCCAGTGCAACCAGCCCATTGTGGGTGTCAGCGCCAGCCCGTTGTCCAACGCCTCAGCAGCAGGACTGATTAAGCCGTTAAGGGCGACGAGAAACACAAGTCTGTACATTTCTTTTGCTTTTAGACTCGACACTTCTCAGACAACAATGACAATAAGCGACAGTGTTTGTGTTTGGGCTTATTTCCTCGTGCCATACGCCGCCAGCCCGCCCCCTGCATGATTGATGTAAATCTGGACCAATAAAATCACAATGCGTCTGTACCTGTCCAATGGCATTACACCCGGAGTCTTTCACCGTAAACGAGGAAGCGCCAGAGTTCAGATGAAAACATAAATCGTCTGATTTGCAACGACAGGTTTATAATCTTGTCTCGTGATTATTCTTAACTCTCAGCAAGAACTATTCATTTATGCTGCTTCTGGATCTCTGAAAACCATGCATGCATCTCTTAAGTGTGAACTCTTCATGAGCTCAGAAAACAACATTGTTTTCACTTTTGTGGCATTGCAATTAGCAATTAATACAGTGCATACATAGGCCAAGAAGTAGAATTGCCTTAATGAAAAAAGGAAGACTTCTTCACTTAAAAATTTTAATCTTTTAAAAGATTAAAATCACCCAATTTTGGTCTTCACGTGCTAGTTGTCATACAGTAAACCTGTGGCTTTGGGGACTCTTGAGATCTCCCTTTTGCAGGGGCCTGTTCTGGCTCTGGGTGGTAATCCTGCTTTTTTTGAAAGCCACAGATTAAAACCTTAATCTTACATATTGCACACTATATACTGTATGTATTTTTCATTAGAACATTTAAGGTTAAATTGAGGGGGTGAACCACCATCCTGTGTCCAAAATAAAGTCATGTTTTCAGCTGAGATCCTCAACCGTAAGTGAAAAACCAGCAGATGCCCTGGAAATATATATTCACTGTTACAAAGAAAGAAAGAAAATTGCCCAATTTATCTCATTGTTCCCTGAGGAGCCTTGCAAATCAAAAGCGCCATACACGCTATCAGCAATAAAATAATTGAGTATATACATATCAACGGCACTTCAAGCTGTTTATTAGAACTCGATCCAAGAAACTAATTTGTCTAGTGCAGACATTAGATTAATAACAGTCAGGTTTCTTAATTCAGCTGTAAATGGACACCCTGCTACAACAGAACTAAATTAATACTGGATGTTTTTCTTTGTGAAATTGTCAGATTTTCTCACCCATGCAGAGAGAGTGATGAGTTTTGTACTCATTTTAATACTTTCTGTTTTGTTGAATTTGCTAACAAAATCAGATATTCATGAGTTCCTACAAAGGCAACAGCTGGAACTTTACAGAGGTGACATCAGCAGACTGCCTCAGTCAAACCCTCTTGTGATCTCGGTCTCGACAGTTTTGCTGTGAATGACTCATTGTGTCCTGATGTTGAGAGGAGTCAAAACACATGAGGCAGCATCCATGAACTGGCACAACCCTAGATTATGATAATAATCCACATCCCCACTGCTGGCTGTATGGGAAAAAGGGAGCATTAATGAACACAAAACCTGACCTTTCAGCGAAATGTCAAGGGTGTCTATTTGAGCCCTAAACATCATCAGAGGCTTCACCCAGGGACAGGTCTGATGCAAACAATTTGTCACTTGCTATAGCTCATTTCAGAGCCAGTGAGGAAAGGCGTTGAGGCTCTAAATGTCAGATTTCAATTTGATTCACCCCCCTGCTGATGGATGGACCAATCCAGTTCACTTGAATACATAGTTTTCTCTTCGCAAAAATGGGATCTTGCCCACCTTCATGATAAAGACCCTTGTTTTCAGCAGCACTGCATAAAAGACCAGTGTGCCTCTATCTGCACAGTAGTTAATTTGATATTGTTGACAGATGGGCAACCTGTGCTTTCTGTCTTGCTTATGACTCCACAGTGCTTTGACACCAATCCATCATGTCCCTTTCTTTGCCAGTGTCATGTAATTGAAGAGACTGTCATTGCTGACTTATGTTGGCAACTTTGTTATGAAGTGCATGGGGATAAAATGAAAGGGGAAGCTGTTACGGTGCCAAGGAGTTCCATTATTGTATTGATCTATTGGGACAGTTGACAGCACAAATGCCATCGAAAAATGTGCCTTTATAAATTCAGCAACTAAGTCTTTATAGTACATATTCCCTCAGTAAATCATTTAATGTGTTGTAATTAGCTGCCTAAGTTGTTTATGTGACTGTCACAAGGGATGCAGCCTACATGTTCTGATGTTGCTACTTTAATTAGGTCCTTGTTAAACTGAGAAATTACTTTTGGTTATGCGCTTACGATATGACCTGTAAATGACTTTTTAAATCAATGGTATTTTTTTAGTTTGGTTGATTTTTTTGCCGACTATAATCTCTCTGTATAGTTCAAGTAACGAGTTGAAGATTAATGTAAATTCGCTGAACGCTTTATCTCTGGCGGTTAAATTAGGGTTTCAATAAGAGCAGAGTTTCCATATGCTCTATGCGGTCTTTTGTGACGATCTGTAATTGCATGTTTGACATCTGCATTTTGGCTAGTCATAATTACAATGTGACCAGTCAGATATACTCAAGATATGTGCATTTACAATCACAATGACTGGAAGGAGCAATAATAATCTCCAAAATAGATTTTGACTAGACAGAGCGATATGAATAATGACATTGCAGACCAAGGAGGGTAAGGTTAAATTCAGTTTGCTTGTAGTTTAGCAGGATTACACCAAAATTACATGATGGATCTTCATGAAACTTGGTGGGAAGGTTGGGCATGTAGCAAGGCAGAACCCAATCAATTCCGGGCTGGATCTGAAGGAACCATTGAATTTTGGTGTAGATAAGGTTAAAGAGGTGGATCCATGTTTTGTCTTTTGGGCCTTGGTGGAGTTATGCACTTTTCTGAGTGCCTTTCTACTTACAGTATATTATTTATTGCGAAATGATTCCCATACATCATAGTCATTTAAATCAGGAGAGAGAAGTGAATGGAATAATGATAAATGCTTATTATGGCAGATGATCACTAATGATTAAGAAGTCTGTCCTGATCAGCAGCAAAAGGAGTATGTAATGCAATCTGTGATTTCTCAGTTATTTGTGAATTCAATAAAGTCTCCATTGACTCATGGAAGGGGACCACACGTATTGCATTAGGAACATTTTTCATGTTACTCAAGCTGCATGTTATATATTCTAACAGATGAAGACAATTTTCTCTCCTTAGTGATGCTCTGTCTATCTCTGATTAATTCTTTGACAGTACATTTGACACATTAACAGACCGAAAATGAATTTGCTTTCAAATATAGTAACTTGTCTTCGCTTTAGTTTCTGCTTCTCTGCAGCTCCCCTGCAGATGTTTAAGTGCCATAGTAAGTTGTTTTTATCAATAAACCTTCACAATAAATAATTCACCAAATGGATTATTCACTGACTTACAGGGTTTGATCGAACCCTCGTTCCCTCATTATTCCTGTTTGTACCTTCAAATGTATTTACCGTTTAAGCATGGTGATTTTTCTGGAGGAAGAAAAAATATGTTCTGTCAATATGTTCTGATTCCCAGCCTCTGCATCAAATATTTGTCACATTTCTGTCCTGGAAATTATGTGCCTAATTACTAATTTACTCTCTTGCCAATGCTAAAATAATTTTTAGCGATAGACTTAGTGATTATGCCTTAAATATTATTACAAATGATTTCAGGAGCAGCTACCACAGCCGAGAGAGTTCAGAGCCTCGGCAGAGTGTACTTCAGAATGTGTTTTGAGAAAATCAATTTTAATAGTGTAACTGATACATGAGTCTGTTTGTTGTCCTTAAAAAGTCAGGGAGTACACAAAGACTGACCTTCACTCTGGCTGTTGTTACAAAAGCATGAACCTGCCAGGAGTAATTCTACCTTTGAGGAGAGCTGATGATGGATGCTCTCAACAATAATGAGATTGTGTAATATTGTGTGCTTAGGGAGGAAACAAAGTCTAATGAAAAATCGATAACAAGAAAAGAGAGCATGTTTCTGATAAAATCAATACTTGTTCAGCTCAGTATGCAAGGCATTTACACAAGGATATTTTGATGCTACTTTGCATCACTTTCTGTGTGGATGAAAGGATGAAGCGCATTTTTGGTACAGTCTCATTAGAAAGACTCCGATCCAAATGGAACTTGCTGGATCTCCTCACACATAAATGTGAAAAAGGTGACTTCCAAGTCATTGCATAATTTTGTTTTTATGTTCTATCTATTTAGCAGTGATTGATTTTTAGCCACACATGGCTCTCGGGACTGCACTGTTGGTCGATGTGTTGATCCACCATATGGTACAGACATTCACTGTGCTAAGATGATGTATCCTAATAACTTTGGTGATCTCCTGGTATTTCATTTAGTGTCAACATGAGGTTGACCTTTGTGATTTCTGTTACGGAGATCACAGTGAAGGAACACAGACTATCCGACAATGAAGGCCACAAAACACACAGACTAAATTCACAGGGACCCTGCGATGAACTGGCGACTTGTCCAGGGGTGAACCCCGCCTCCACATACTCCTCTTTATAATATGTGCGCTGCATTCTGGGGGAATGGTGTCAAAATTCAAAATTTGACAGTATTTAGTACTTATGCTGTACTTTATAACTTTTCCAGTGTGAGCAGACAAATATAAAAAACAATGCTCAGAGCGGGTATCTGTTATGGATTTGGATGGCAGGGTTACAAGTCTAGTAAATATCACCAGTTAAACATCAACACATTAACATGCTGACATGAGTATTTAGCTGTAGTGTTGTGACAAATCACATCCCATAATATAAAAAAATAATCTCTAATTTAAAGGGATTATGAGCTCGAGAAGACTGAGCACAGGTTTGCAGAGTGCTTTACTGTAGCTGACCTGGTTTGCTGCAGTTCCAGACACAGTGACCTTTGGGTGTTTTCTTGATTAAAGAGTCATTAATATCTGCAGGTTATTTATGATTGCAAGTCATACTTTACAGAGCATGCAACCACAGCTGTGTATTACACTAAAGGCCTCCTGCCATACATAAAGTGAGGATGAAGTCAGGCTTTTTATACCTTCAAACCCACCTTTCATGGTTCACATGTTGCAGCTGTGTAATGGATGCAGGCCTGACCTTTTCACATAGACATATACTGTGATGCTTTGAAAAGCCAAATCAACAAATCAATCGTGTGCCAAGCAGTTTGCAGCTTGAAACCTTACACTTTTACTGTGGAGAGACTGTGTAGATGTTATCTGAAACTAAAGACCCTCAAGTTTTCACGTGCTCCTTTTTATAGCCGAGTGCTTTCTACTGATTCTGAAAGACTAGAATCAATTTGTCTTTTATTGGGCTGCACTTTCTGTTGAATTTCTCATTTGACGTTGATAAAATTTACCGTATATTTTCTTTGAGACGCTGCCTCCTTTTCACCTGAAGAAATTATTCTGTATAGGAGTTCAATATGTCTCAGGTTACCGCAAACCTGCAAATTGATTTCTCAGAGTGGGTTTGAAGCCTGGAGCACATC
This sequence comes from Chaunax sp. Z400, assembly GCA_037577475.1. Taxonomy (NCBI): domain Eukaryota; kingdom Metazoa; phylum Chordata; class Actinopteri; order Lophiiformes; family Chaunacidae; genus Chaunax; species Chaunax sp. Z400. The sequence continues at coordinate 17,893,792 of CM075189.1, forward strand.
CAAACAAATAATTTCTCCCACGGTATTCTACTTTTCTGTTATGACATCAAATGTATTGTTGTGCTGCTATATTTTGTGATGGAAATAAGCAATAGCCCAAGTGTAGTAGGTTATCGAGTCACATATTCCGTCTGGTCATGCAGAATGCAGAAGAGGCAAGGAAAAGGTTTTAAAAAGGTTGTATTTCCCCTCCTTAGTAAAACTTCTAACATTATCCTTTATGACAGCATTAAGACCTCACATGTGACCTTAGTGGGCAGCAATATAGATGTAAGCAAGGATATATAGGTGCTCTGTGAATTTTTGAAATGCTTCAAAGAAGAAAACATGGTCAGGGGGGATGTAGGAACTAGGATTTTATGAACAGCATCACCATGGTAACAAGGCAAGATCACTATCACTGTGCATTCGGGAGGTCCCATGATTGCAATTCCATGTCTATGTTCTCATGCACCAAACAACCCCCCCCCCCCATTGTTTACCAACCTGTGAAATCTCTAACATGCTAAAACGGAGGCCTCAGCTCATTACCCCTGTTCCACTTGGCTGGTGAGCTTTTCGACATTTGAATCAAATGGCAGAGGCGCAATTGGATTCAAATGGAATTTTAACCTATTAGAATAAATTTCTGTGCCGAAAGATGCTTCAATTTTAATGCTTGTTTCTTTTCATATTAAATGCTAATAAGCAAACCCTATTCACAGCTCTTTTATTATCTGACACGGAGATTAAAGGTTGCGGCTGCTACTACCCTCAGCAAATTTTTTATAATGGTGTGTGCGTTTTGTCAGCTGTTCAAGAGTTGTTTGGAAAAGGACTACTCCCGCCCGCTTTGGAAGATTAGAAGCCTGTTTTTAGCCGGGGTCACCCTAATTCATTCATCAAATGTGATTACATTATTTACAAAACAGACACGCACAGACATTTTGGCTTGCTTTCCTTGAATGACCCCAGTCTGCTTTGTTTTTCATCATTAAAACTACAACATCGAAAACCAAAATTTTTCATAATAATCTTATTTTAGAATGAAGTCCAGCAAATGGAAAACCGACCTTTCAGGTCTTGGCTGGCATAACTGAAGATGCATTAACTTTTTGAAGCTATTCATACGTTCACTCTGGTCCTGTTAGGAAAGTTCCTCTAAGACACTATTAATCCAAGAAGAGAGTCCTCATGCATGAAGCCTTTTCTCTACTGGAATTGAAGGTTAAAATAACAGCACTAAAGCACATCATGAATCCCACATTTGCTTAGCTTGTCTGTCAATCTGTCACATAACTTCTTTAAAACTCTCCTGTCAACCTCTTGAAGCAGGCAGAGTTCTCTTTTTTGACAGTTAGCATTTTTGAGACCGTCTCTTTGCCTATTTGAGCTCCTCATCATCTGTGACAGCAGATTCTTGGATGCTTGACAGACGATTCAGTCCACGGTCTGTTTGTGGCCGTAAACAATAAAGACTTATTTTCCCTCTGTGGCAGCAAATCATGCTGCACAAACATTTAGAAATGCCTGTGCATTACATTGAGCTAAAGAAACACTTTTGGAGCAGACTGACTCACTATTGATATTGTGAACAAAATTGTCTGGTCCTCAAATATAAAACAAACCCATCTTTTTCCAAACATAATGTCTAGAAATAAATATTGTCTCAACTATGTCATTCCAATATGACATATTGTTTACCTTATTAAGATGGTTGCATTTTTAGACAACCAGCAGAAACCTGGTGAACAAATGAAATCACATGTTGGTCTCTAACTCCCAAGAAAGATATACAGTATCTATCACTTTAGTTGTTAAATACTCCACGATGTTCACCAGCTATTGTTAATACCTTTGTCTGTCTGCAGGACATGAAACTAGCCCTGTTCACACAGCCTTTTATTTGCACTCCTTTATTGTCCCTCGCTGTTCTGTCACAGAAGGCATAATAAAGGGTCATTGTTGTTCTGCCTCTGAATTAGCAGCAAAGGTAGTGACACACTAATTCAATGATTATATAAACAGAGCCAGCCAGCGAGGTGGAAAGACAGGACGGGGTGTAATGTTTGGATGACATATTATGTGTGAGACCCATATACAGTATGTCGTGCCTCTTTTGCCTGAGGAATGGTGGAATGCTATCTAAAATCACACTCTGGAGCAGTATTAATGCCGCTGTTGGTTTGTTCATTGTAAATAAATATGGGGTGGCGTAGAGAATGGTCTTTGTTGCACAATCTCTGTGTAAAGAGAGGTGGGAGCAAAACGAAAGGGGGGGGACGTGCAGAGTCTTTAACATTACACATAGTTATTGGATCCACTGTAAAAATAAATGTATATTGATTGTTAGTAACAGCTTCAGGTCTTTCTTTGAGAGGGGTCTTGTTAAAATACATCTTCATATGTTTTTACTGAAATAAAACGTCAGTCTCAAAACCCTTCAAACAAATTTTCTGAAACGTTGAGCTTTCCTCTTCAGATTAACTTGAAACAGGAAAAGCTGGTGGAAAAGCTTTTAACAGTCACAGCAGGGTTGAACGCTTGACAAAGGGCGTTAAGTAATGATATTTTACGACAGTCATACATTTAATATCTATATATCACAAGCAATGGCAGGAAATGGAGAAATGCAAGTTTGTACAGCAATTTTTATGCCCATGCAGTCACAGTGACTGCATGTACTGCAGTGCGTGAAGTGGGATGGAAAAGAACATTACTCGACAGGAAGTGGACAGTAAATAAAAGGGTGTGGTAGTACCTGCTGAGCATTCTCTGCTGAGTCTTGTCTCTGCCGTTTCAACTCCACCCCAAGTGTTGTGAGGCTCAACACAGAGGAAACAAAGAAAGATGTGATGTTTGTTTTCGCTCCTGTAGAGAATGCTCACAGCGATGACGAAGGGAGTTTTAGATAGGGAGGAAACAAAAGGTGAAGAAAGAGCAAACAAGCTCGACTCTCGCATCTTCTTCAAACACCCGGCACTCCAACACACACACACACACACACACCAATACCATTCCCACATCTCACAGAATTATTCACTCTTGGCTTCTCAGTAGCCCTTTTGTTACCTAGGCAACAAGACTTAGCAGATGTGTTTGGTTTGACCTGAAATGGAAAAAATAGATGGCAAGATTATTGTTTTAATAGTTATTATGCATCATTCAACTTGTTCTCTGATGGAGACCACTATAAAAGATGCTCTACTGGCATTTTGGCACACTGAAATTTTCATGCGCATGCTCTAACATTGTTAACAAAAGTTGTTCATTTCTATGGGACCACTCCCTCTGAAAAGACTTGAGATGAGGCCTGATTATTTAACCCTGTCATGTGATACTGACATGTCAAGAGAATTATTTTACAGCACAAGATACTGGACTATGTGCTTGTGAACTACGGAGAATCGTTTCTGTCCTTGTGAGGTGCAAAATCTTTGCAGGATTGTTTATTGGAGCTGAGGGATTTTTCTGCATACGAGGGAACCATTATGAGAGCCACAGGACAGGCTGTCAGCTTCACTTGTTTTACCCAGATCAGAATGTAAAATATTGGAGTAAAGCCAAGGCAACTTTCTTGGCTGTTGCATATTTTGGTAATGCATCGGTTCTGCAGCTTTTGTGTGCACATACACTGTTAATATAGATGATTTGTACTGTTTAATAAACGAGACCCCTGGTCATTCATTCAATTTTCAGCATGTCAGTCCTTTCCAGACAGAAAGAAAACATCCCCGTCTCAAGCATCTAAAAGTCAAATCTAATGAGACAATTAAGTGCCTTTCAGGAATAAAGAAAATGATTTAAGCTTTTTACAGAGGATGAGGATGGCGCAGGGAGACAGGAGAAATAGTTTGATAAATTCTTAATATGAGGTCAATGAGATAAGACATCACTCCTCTCTACCGCTTTAAAAAAGTCTGTCTGTCTGTCTATCTGTTTTAGTGGGTGCTATATCTCTATATCCCCGTCTGGTTAAAATCTGACTATTTATCCCCTATGGTACATCTCAAAATAAGACTTAAATAATTCAGAAAATCTTTTGTAAATAGGAATCACACCAAAACTCTTTAAGCCTTCTGCAACCAGAGGTCATTGAATACATATCAAGGGCAATTTTGAGATTGTATATTTCAAAATAATCAAATTAATCAAGTTTAAATAGTATGCAGCATATGGTTGTATTATTTCTGAATGAAACATGCATTTTAAAAATTATATATATATTTAAATGATGTATTTTAGAAGTAAGAGGTCAAACTCTATGCTTGCATACTAATTTAGATCAAAAAGGACAAACAAGAATTAGCAGACTGACAGGGACCTGCAGGCACAACCTTGCTTTTGACCTGCCAGTGAAAACAAGTAAGATGAAGATGGAACGGCTAACCTTAAGAGACATCACAAGCATTCATTATCATGCGGAGCGGCATTCTGCGGGACACATGATATTTAACAAAGGGACTTTTCTTGCCCTACCTTTAATTAGCATAGAGGAAGATGACCTTTTGTAATTGTCACAGCCTGTCACCTTCAGAGAAGGAGCTTCATCTCTTTATTGGCATTATAGCTACAGTATGAGGTGTTCAAATTACAGTATCTATTAATGAATCTGTTCATAATACCACAATTTGTCACACATGTTGTTGAAAGTTTTCACACATATGGGCAGATAAAGTGATACTGAAAGATACTGCAAGTTTATCCGTTTGTGAAATTGTTCCTTTTGGGGCCCTTGGAGGCAACCATCTGGTGAGGATGCATACAATTCATCCAAGCTCCTAGTTTTGGCTCAACTGTGCAAAGGAGAATAAATGCAGGTCTAATACATGTACTGTGATACAGGGATATATATTCATATAGGGATTATATGAGGATAACTGAAATGGATTTTGTTAAGGAGGGTCTCTACTAACCAATATGTTGGCACCTCCTCTTCTGGATCTTAAAGGGGCAGACCACCAGTCCACGCCTGGAGAATATTAGCTCGATTACTCATGGTGAATATAAAGGGCAGATATCTCAGTTACTCCTGTGACAGAGGAGCAAACTGCAAACCTGGAGTATTCTATTGAAGTTATTGTCAGTTGTTTCAGAAGACTGGAAACTATTTGGGTAGCCAATAATCTGTGCACGTTTTGTGTTGTTAGCCTGTGGATAATATTCCTGCCCCACCGGGCCTGTGATGATAGTGAAAAAGTCACACAAGCCCCAGACAGCACAATGATTCAGAGCTCCTTATGATCCAATTGGTGGGTCACATAATCACAACATAAAAAACAAGTGGAAAAAATTACGAAAAGTATTTAAATGGGCCCAGTAGCCTGCATTGATTTTATGTTCTGAATAAGTTTGCGCTGCGCCGAGTTCCTTGGGTTTCGCCGTGGGTTGAAAGAAGATACGCCAGACTTATATAGAAAACTATAGGGGGCATTTTGGAGAATAAAGGATGTTGAAATGGTGCGACTGCAGCCTTCTGGCTACTGATGCACTACTGAGAGTGAACTCACCACTGAGATAAGAGTGATTTCGGATTAAAGAAGTGTTGCGTCAACCAAGCTCAGACCACAAGTGAAGGCTCCCTGGAAGACAAGGTTTTGTTTTCTGTGTCTTACGATTACTATTTTCTTTTAGTAACAGAAATGTGCAGCATGAGTGTATGGAATAAATCAAACCAGTATTCCTGTATACGCATGCTTGCTGTGCTTATGCTTGTCTGCAAATAATGAATTAAAACATTAATTAGCAAGACAATCAAATCATCAACAGGTCTTATTTAGGACTGAGTGCAAACCACAGAGTTGAAAATGACAGTAAACGCCATTCTTTGAAAGCAGAAGCAGGAAAAGGAAGGAATATGCTTGTCTCCATTTCCTCTCTTTGGGGAGAAGGAAAGGAGACATTTAGCTGCCAAAACTAAACACACAAGCATGTGCATCATACATGCAACGTTTGCCAGTGAAATAATTATTTTCCCTCTTGGCTCAGCTCTCCAGGTCAACTTTCAGCACTGAATCAGTGTCAAGTGCAGCAGAGGAAAAAGGCTGTGAGCTGTCTCCCTCATTTGCTCTCTCGGGCATTAACCATAGTGTGAGCCGTGTCTGACGGACAGGGCAGAAAATGAGGTAGAGAAAATCCTCTGTTTACCATTCCTGTTAAACAGCAGCAAAAGCACAGGCACAGGGGCCTGTGAGCAGGGTGAATGAAGGATGGAAATAGTGTTGAGGGAGTCAACAAGGCAGCAAACATGCCCACCCATACAGACACACATTATCTTCTTTTCCATGTTTCAGCTGTTTGGCTCATGGCCTCTTACCTGCAGGTCTTTGCACTGCAGTAATCCTGGACAAAGACAAGAAATGAGATGATTTTTCTTTGGAAAAAGAAAACACGAGGTGGAGAGCAAATAATTAAGTGCTGGCAAAAGTATTAGCTTAACTCTGCAGCTCGATTGATACTGTTACTTATAGTCAGTAATCAAAAAAATATGATAATTATACATCTTCAACTTGTCAATATTCTCTGGTGGACCAAGTATATACTTAGTTACCTTTTGCCACTGCCATTTATACTTAGTATGCATAGACCTTCAGAGTTTTGAAATCAAACCTCAATCCCTCTGTTGTTGTTTCATCCCTGCATTGATCTGTAGAAGTTAATTGAGGGTGTTTGTTCATGCTAATTAAAACCTAGTCCGACAGATATTGTCTGCCTTGTTCAGATGACTTACATCCACCCTGTTATGCAAGTACAATTATTGCAAACTGTATGGCACCTGTTATGAAGAATCATTGTCCTAATGGATTGAATTTGTAAGCTTCAGTTTTCTCCAATAATTTCTCAACATCTTTTACAGATGGGGACTTTTGAAAGGGGGTTTGACATATTTTTGATTGGTCCCTATACAGAGGGATTGGGAAATTCCCTGTCTCTCCTGTTTGCACACAAAGGAAATGCAGTGAACATGTGTGTTTATAACCATGATCCACATAAAGCCCTGAGCTGCAGTCTTCCCAGCTGTAGGGCTTCTCTCAGATGTTGGAATTACAGAAATTTAGAAGTGCAGAGAGGGATTAGTGGAAATGAATCCCACATAGGATTTTCGGTATAATTATACACAAGGATGCGTTTTTCAGTGCTGCTCTCTGTGTATGCTTTCCCTGCTGTGCTCTCAGCATGTTATGTTGAAGATGTTTTTTGATTTAATGATTCAAATGAGACAAGGAAAAACAAACACAAAGGTACTCCAGCTTCTATATGATTACAGTTATAAATACCCAATAAAATGCCTATCAGACCTCCTTTGAGTTAATCAAAATGATAATATTAATAACCTCATTTGTATAGGACCTTTCATACATTGAAACAGTAAATATCACATATAAATACAGCAAAGATGAAGATACATTAATACAAATTAGCAAATTGGATAAGGAAAAAAAGATAAAATGCATAAACAAAATAAATAACCACAAAAAAAAAGGCAAACACATGTTTGAGGGAGGAAACAGATTCCACATGTTGGTGCATGTCCTTACACTAGTCCTTACATTGGTTAGCTGATGCTACAAGGTTGTCTCTTAGAGGTTTGTTGTGTGTGTCAGCAGAGAATAATTTGATGTAAAACATCAAACCCCTACCGCTGATGTTAGTTGAACATTTTAGCTGTTCGCTAATAGCCTTGTTTTTATGCATTTTTCAGTATCACTACAACATCCTGTTACCTCAAGGCAACAACATCCGTTGTATGGGATTTGGAACCATTAGTGGACAGATGAGGCAATGAACAAGGGAAATGGCTTTTTGTGTCCATTTGAAAACATTTGGTACCAAATATCACATGGCACGAGGAGCTGATCGATGTATTTCATTGCTGGAAAATGTCCACAGAGCTCTTGGAGATCTGCTGTGAATATTTCCAACTTCCTGGATAGCTGCTACCAAATCACACACACAGTTGTTTTTGCCTTATTATTTTAAGCAGCATGTGTAGATGGGCTTTGAGCTAATTTATTTTCACCCCCTTACGTCGAAACCTCTGCGGGTACATTTCTTGTGTGTCCGTGTCCGTGTTTAGCTTCATAATGTTTAATGTTTCCAATTTTGACAACTACAAACTCTTTGACAGACATACTAAGTGAGCTAATCCACATGACCTATAAACCAAGTAGGATCTCTTCTCACTTAAAACCATTTTTATTTGCTGCTGCTTGAATTTCAATAAAGGTCATCAAAGGTGTGTCGTACAGGACCTTATTTAACTCGAAATGCCCGGATGTATACTAGATAAGCAAGAATTTCAGTGTGAGCATACTGAAAAAATAAAATACACAAAAAAATGAAAAAAAAAAATACAGTATATATATATATATATAGTATATATATATATATATATATATATATATATTTTTTTTTTTTTTTTTTTTTTTACACGCACACAAGTTTACCTCAGATTCATATAGATATTCAAATTGAGTGTGTGTGCATAATAGTTATTTTATGATTGTATTTCTAATTTGCACAACAATTTGTAAAACCTACAGTATATTAATGTACTGTAAATCCTGCTGGAAACCAAACCAATACAACAAGACTGTTGCATGTATTTAGCACAATGGAACAAGATCATTTAGCATTGGATGCACAGGACATTTGCATTTAATCTCTACCCCACCCATGCATTAGAAAACAGTGTGCTTAGAGTGCAAGGATATCTGATTTCAAGTGCCGAGTGTCATTCACAAGGTCTACATCCATAATGCTGTGTGAAGCAAGCAATTTCCTCTGTTTACTCTCATATATCTTAAGAATGCATGTGTTGCATTGTCTCATTAACACATCACTGTCAACAGAAACTGCAGTTAACAGGCTAAGGAGTTTCCTAGAGATGCAGGGGTTTTTCTGATGTTTGGTGCTAAAGATTTTTATTTTACACTAATATAATCTTATCTTATCTACTGTAAATGCTGTAATAGTTCTCTTAAAACGTGTTCACATAAAATATTACAGTAGCTGTGATAATGATAGATTTCTTTTTTGCTTATAAACACATTAGAGAGCAAAGAGTCAGTGACTGAAATATAGCAGTTGTAGTGCTGACTGATGTTGTAAAAGTCATTAAGCATGAAAATACTACACACAGGAGTATTATTTTTGTGTCTATCTCTGTGCTCTGTTTTTTATGTGCATTAAATGGTAAGAAGATGCTGCTCTAAGCGACATCGGTATTGATTGCAGGTCTTAAGGTGCTTTCTCAAGCTCACACATCAGTTTTAGCTGCGGCACCAGCTGAAATGGGGAGGGGGAAAGCATGTTGATTACCCCCTAGGGAGACAGCATGCGCTTGCCTTGGACATGACAACAGCTTCATCAAATGTGAATTCTTTTCTCTCCTGCTCATTGCATGTTCATTTATACAAAATCACAAGACTTGAACATGTATGTGTCATTCACCCACAAAGAAATCCTTTCCAGGAGGTCTTAAATCAAGCTGATGCACACAACACAATGTCAGGAGTTTAAAGCCTCTGGGGCCAATGAGTATTTTATGATCTCTTTTCAGTCCATCCTTCCATTGGAGGATTACTTTTTGGATTAGACCGTTTGATTGTATTTTTATTTGTAAAAAATCATCACAAATTTGGAATTTTATGTGTGATGAATGTGAGGAGGTGAAGCCAATCGGCCAAGTGAAGATCCTACATCCCTGAAATCAATCAGTCTCCCTCTGACCTTGAGAGACTACCCATTCTGAAGGAACATGCTATTTTCTGGAAGAGGCAATGAAGTGTAATGTGCCAGAAATCGCTGCCCTATTTTTGTATGTCAGCCAAGGTTTACGTATTTAATATAGACACAAAAAAATAAGACAAAAGTGCTGGAGGATAAACATCAAACCTTAGCAAATGATTTATGCATTGGTGTTGTGTTTGTCTACCAGACGTTCTCTTACAAATGGTCATAAATTGACTTTTTAACCAGTTTTTAAGCCACATTTTACACTGATGTTTAGATTTAGCATGTTTTATTGAATTGTTTTCACAATGTTGTGAAAGGTAGCTAGTCACTTTTATTGCGTCAGCATATTTTTTTTTTCTCTTATAAGCTGTAAGTACTTTCACATAGCTTCTTTCGGCTTTTAGCATTTTCATGGGTTAACTTCATCTGTGATGTTTATCCTGTCACCATATCAAAGCTGGGAAACGGCATCACAGATCTGAAAGCTGAGCTCAGGGAGAAAAATGATTCCAAAGAATCGACTTTGGTAATTGATTAACAATTACCAAAGTCATTAGTTACAACATAGAAACCTTTTAAAGTTCCATTGTGCATGACCTAGGTGCAGAAATGGATTATAATATTCATACCTATATTTTCATCACCTGAAATTAAGCTTAGAATAAGCCTTTTATATCATTGGGAGTGGGTCCTCTTCCTTGGAGTCTGCAATGTTACACTGCCATGTTTCTACAGTAGCCCAGGAAGGACAAACCAAACACTGGCTCTGACGAGGGCCTGGCACATTTTTTCCTGCCACCATAAGAGAAATGAAATGGATAAAATGGGACATGGGGCTGGCCAAGCAATAAAAAATATGATTGTTTTGTCCACATTCTGACACACACCTGTCTCCACCATTACATCCTGGATGCTGTTGCACTCGACGGGCAGAACTGTGTTCCAAGCTGACAGGACTCTGGCAGGACGAGGATGGGTGGACTCCATGTTTATGTCAGTGTGTTTGGTGCTAAAAAACAAAGATGGCAAAAGTCATCCATACTTTTACCATCCTGTTGGTTCTCTTTATGTTTCACTCAGATGCAACTTTAAAAAAAAAAGCACAATTATTTCCTAGGTGTAAATATGTCCATACCTAGATCTATTTAAAAAAAAAATCTTATTCTAAATTTAATTACCTGTGTATATGTTCTGTGTGTAGCATAAAGTGGACTACAAACTCAAACCTCAGACTTTTGTTGTGTATGAGGGATTTCAATTTATATATAAAGTCACTTCCTCTTCTGCAAAATCATCATCTATGTGTGGCAATAATTAGGCTCCTCTTGTTTGTTTTTACGCTACAACAATGTATGTGTGTATGTTCCGTCAACCATGGCTGTGGTTGAAAAAGAAAACGTGGAATGCTGGCTACATTTAAAAATCTATATCAATAAAACAGAGGCTAAAATAGAAACAATGGCATGCCTGAACACACGCATGCACACACACTCTTTTTTCATTACCTGGGGAACCTTACAATACAGAGGAGTTGATTAGGATTGCCGACAAAAGGACAGCAGGCTCCAGCTACCTCTCTGAATTCATTTTCATTAGCAGTGGAACACCAGAGCGCCTTTCAAACTCATTAGTTGATAAAACAACCCTCTGATTTCCTATTGAAAAACCCCATTCGTCCTCTCTCGCTGGCGATGCCCCCCTTCGACCACACCCCTGCATTTTCACACACTGGAAACACTCCTGAGACTGGGAAAGGAATTGCAGCATGTGCATCAGATTGAATATGCAAGTGCATGATTTCACAGCTGATAAATATAGTCAGCATAAAAAAAGAACCACTGATATTAACTACCTTGTTTGCACTTATTTTGCATCTGCAGTATTAACAATTTGCAAACTTTAAGATTTTTCCTTTTGCTCCTGGGAATTGCAGCAGCTGGGTCCTATCAAAAGGACTGAAATTTAAAAAATACTTCATTTCTTATCTGCTTAGCAAAAGCATGTTTTCAGGATTTCTAATCAGCTGATTCTTAAGTTTAAAAAGGAACAAATCATTTTGGGTTTCCTGGCAGAATAACAATTTATTTAAATTTAGACAAAAGGAAATACATTTTTGTGCTTTGTGCAGTTGAATAAACAGCTTGTTTTTATATACACTTTATACACTTAAAACCTAAAACCGAATCATCAAGACTTATTGAATATTAATAAATACCAAAGGCCCATTCCTCCCCCCTGCACCATTGACACCGATCTGATAATCTAAAGGAAGAAAAAAAAAGAATTTTCAAAAACATTCATTCAAAGATGCGTAGAGTCAAAATTCAAGTCAGCATGTCTCATCCAGCCAGAACATCATGGCAAACAAAGGTCGTGAATCCACAAGTATCAGCAGTGTTTTGTCTCTGTGTAATCTGAAAGCATTAACCTTGTATTTCAGCTTAATCTCTCTTCATCTGAGTTCCTGAAGACACCTGAGCGCAAATTTTTAGTAATGGTTTTAAGAAGCAGATATACCTCTTGACACATTTCCTCCCCGTAATGTAGATCTGACCGGCAGGTTTTGCTCTGAGAGAAAAAAAATGTAGTAACTGGCAGTAACAAAGAGCCTTTTACAAATTTGCATGGATGTCCTCGTGTCGCAGCACTTTATAGGTGATCCAGTAGAAGATGTTGAATATGAGGAAGCTCAATGGAAAGACCGCTCTGGATATGGTGTCAATGCGTTTGGCTCGGTCCATGAAACGCTTATGAATCACGTCTCCGTCATACATGGTAACTGGAGGGGGGGGGGTGAACACGGTGGCCCCTTCCACAGTGGTACTATCCTTGGTCTGCAAGCAGTGACCCAGTCCGTAACCCCGGAAGTAAAAGCCACGGCTCTCTCTCACGAGTTCCTCCTCCTGTGGAGTCAAGCATAAGGAAACAGATTGTTCTTTCACTGTCGACAAGATTTAGCTAACAGATTTTTACATTCGCTCTGATTCCACAATGTAGCAGAGCAAAAGAGCAGCAGAGTCCAACCGAAGGGAACATTCACAGAAACATAAGAAGCATGGGCCGCCATTGAAAAATGAACATTTTGAATTTAGGGATGAAGCTTCATATATAAAAATACATGATTTGTCTGCGATTGCACGTAAAACAGACATTCGCCTCAGGTTGTCCCCCTCATGTTGCCATAACAGGACGTTAAAGAGGTAAATATTTAATCCTCTAAAAGAAAAACCTGGTGACGTTTGAGAAAGCCTGATTCATTCATACAAAATCCTCAAAGACACTAGACACTAGCCTCATGAAAAGTCTGTAATCAATTAAGCTTTTTAAAGTTTGTATTTTATGAAGAAGAAGACAGGACATTATAATTATGAAGCTTAATCAAAAAAATTAAACCTCATTATTCCAGCTCTTCTTAAAGCTGCAGAAGGATAGACCTTTAAAATGCCTATTAATAAAAAGACAGGATCCCAACCCCAACACCAAAAACCTTGGACTTGGCATTATGCTTTGATGGATGGTGAATGATGATGAATGGACGTCTTTACAGTGAATGAGACACTGTTCCCGCCCTCATGGAGAGAATATTAATAGGCATGCAGCTTCACTCTGACAGCCCACTGAAAATGTGGGATCTTAATTGTATGATTAGTAGTCAGTGTGAAGTTCCCGTAACTCCCCCCCCACCTTCCTCTTTCTCTCTTATTGACCCTGGCAGGTCTCTAGTAGTCGAAATTCGCATCTCTGTTCGGGACAGACTTGGCAGTGATAATAACACCCTACCAGCTGCTGTCAAAGCCAAGGTCTAATACTACTCATCTATTTCATACCTGTCTCTTACTGTTACATTTCTTCTACAAAGTATATTCATTTAGTCCTTTAAAAACTTTCCCAATCCTAATGCTCTTTACTCTCACCATCACTGTTTAGCTGAAGACGGAGCCGCTAACTTCATCTACTCTAACCTTCCTCCCTCACATGTGCCTGATTGTAACTTAATGGTTACCAACCATGTATTGCCCCAGTGACAAATTGCACCATTCAGCAGGGGTAAAGGGAGATCTAGCTCTACTAGCACAGCTTAATTATCCCTGCTACACCTTCCTAAACGATACAGTACATCATGTGCTAAAGTCTAATGGTGCGTTTCTCTAAAGATAATAGGTACTCATCATCTGTGCTCTCAGCAGCAGCTACACACTTTATTTGTTGGCATAAGGTGATCAGTTGAGACTGCTCTGATTATTATGACACCGTGCTCTTTAGAGAATACATTTACAGTGGTTGGTTTAATGGCATGATCAATGATGAGGTTTCCTATGAAGCAGCGGTAGAAGAAGTATTTAGATCTATTAACTAAAAACAGAGAAATGGTGATGAAAGCATGAAGTCCTTAGTGGAGGTAAAAATAAAAAAAACACTTCTCTTTAGTAAAATGTCAACAGTCTCAAAAGAGTGTCCTGTAAAAAAAAATGATTAAAAGGTGGATGACAAGGAGAGAACAAGGGGAGGAAATATGTTTTTTGAATTTAAAATAGCCTTAAAACAGGTTACACATTGGGGAAGAATAAAGGGCAGTAATTCAAAGACAGTGATGATGGTGGTATGAGAGGGAAGAAGGTAAGAAAGAGAGGGCTGTCGTGATGGGGCACAATCAGTACAAGGTTGGTTTGTTTGTGGGAGAGATGCTGGGACATATTCAGGTTTGAAGTCAAAGTTGCACGACACAATCAACGACTGGGGCAGGGACAAAAATTGGGTTTGAAGGTCAGGGCTGACACAGGGTTCAGTTTTTTTTTGTTTTTAACCTGGCACAGGTGCTGCAGTGCTGATTCATATCCTTGTAGGCTGAGTTGTTACCAGGGGTGTCATTTGCTTTCCGCAAAGACTCAACACTCCCAGGCTGACTGGCAAACACCTCCATTGGACAGAAAGGTAGACACATTAAAATGTAGTTATTGCTCTTCGTTTGGTCGTCTGTTGTAAAACAAGACGTTGGTTGCCTCTATTAATCAGTTTTGAAACTTTAATTTAATTTAGTTTTGAACAAAGTGAACATTTTGCTGGGAATGAGACATCCCCCTGCTTAATTTGAATGAAAAACCTACCTGTGCCATGCCGGAAAATAGAGTAATTAAAGATACAAACTTCAAATTCAAGCAGACATTCTCAGCTTTTAATTAAAGAGGTAGTGAGAGTTTGATAATATGGGACACTATCTGTGGCTGTTCGCTGAGTGAAGTTGCTTTGAAGACAAATAAAGAATCCTTAAGGAGCCGCTTCAAGTTATTTCTGTAAAGACTATAAATGGAATGAATTTATTTATTCTTTATCATTCATTTAAAAAAAAATTGTTTTGTAATTTTGAGGGTTGTGTGGCTGTACTTGCTATAGCTGTCTGGCTTAGAAAATACCACATATGTTGGACACAAAGCTGTTAATGTGTATTGATTAAAGCCGGTCAGTCGGGGATTTTGACTCTATCAGACTCCCAGTCTCTCAAGTAGACATCAGTTAATGCATCTCAGATAATGTGCAACCTCAAACTCCTCAGTGGGAGGAATTACACATTGATGTGGACAGGAGAAGTCCTTTCCTTTACAGACCATAATTTTCTCTGACCTGTATCGATGCAGGAGGGAAAGCTGCCCAGTAAATGTACTGGACTCTTCTGCCTTTACTTTGCCTACAAGCTGTTTAATGGGATTTTCAAGAGAGCTGCACTGCTGCAATGCACATATGCACATGACATGCTTCATTCTCCTCAGACGTCATCACCACACCCTCCCGATTTGGTGAATTATTTAAGCTGCAACAATTTCCCATCTGTCCCTCTGCCTGTCAATGCCGCTGCTGCTCCATATGCATTTTCTGCTGCACTTTCAGCCCCTCCACCACCCCAGCATCCACCAGCATCCACCTGTAGGGGGATTCAAGAAGTTTTTCTCATCATATCTGCGGGGAGTGATGAGTTCGGAGCCCAGATGCCAAAATCTATATGTCCTGCTGCTGCAACAAAAAAACATTTCAAACTCGTGAGTTGTCTGACTGAACTTGTTTTGGAGTGGAGCTGTGGAGGATACACAGTGCTTTACCTCTAAGTGGAACCATGATTTACAAAAGGAACATTATGCCATCTTTAAAGAGACTTGAAACTAGCAACTGAGACCATGAACTTAGTGAACTTAATGAAATTAGGAACCTATGTACTGAGGTAATAAATCAAATGAGAAGCAGTAGTAATAGCACAAGTAGTAGTAGCAATTTTCCCATAAACTGATGAACAATTGGACTTTTCTCTACAATGGAAATGGAAGGTTATGTCAACCTCAATATCCTCAATGTCAACTGTATTTTTTTTAGTTAATTGAAGTAATAAATGACTCAGTGTTTGCTATATTGACTAGGTTCTCCTAGTTTTCTAACCAGGCAGGGCATGCTGCAGCTCAAAAACAAGGCTTTCTTTTCATTTGTAAACTACTGAGAGTACGTTTCCAACCGTTAAAAGGACATGCCAAAATACGAGCGCAGAGGATGTCATCGACAAGAATGCACTTTAAAGTGTTTTGACTGACTCGGATATGTAGCTGTACGAATCAAGTAATTACTTACAATAAGGGTTTCTGCAGGCTGCAGACTTTTTAAGACCTTTTCAAGACTATTATAAAAAGTCCCAGTTACTTGCAAAGTGAATTAATGTATTCACAGAACCGTGTGGAAACAATAGTGTATTTGTGTGTACTCCAAAAAAAAAAAAAAAAAGGGTGATAGAGGCAGACTTTTTAAGGCCTAAAGCTAAGATGATCAAATTTGAGACTTTTTAAGAGCTCGCAGGAACCCTGAATTATTCTATTTTTGCCAGACATTGGTAACTTTTATGTTTCTAATGGCTTCATTGAGACATTTACGTGTTCACTGAAGGAGGCGCATGCCACAAGGTGCATGAGAGAGAGAGTGAGGAGAAAAAGGAAGAGAATGTGTTGAGTTAAAAATGTTATGATAGCACCGAAGAGCTGCATGACGGATGGATTTTGAGGTTCTTGCAATGGGTAATGAGATCCTATATCACTATATAGAATGGCTTAAGTTATGCCATGTGACAGATTTCTGCCTGTGCTCTTTTGTCTTTGCTCTTCTCTATAGTTTCAAGTGGACAGGACTGTAAAAAGGGGGTGTCATACACTGCAGTGCACCAGTCAAAATTTTGCAATCAAAATCTGATGCATTGTGGGGTTGTTTCCACAGGTTAAACAGGCCACTGTCAATCAAATCTAAATTTTGTTGCTTTATTTGGTGATGAATGTTGCATGTTGCAAGTTTTTAAGAGGAAAATACAGCTGTCTCATTAGCTCTCTCATTGAAAAACATATCTTATGTTGCACAACAGCAGTAAATGATGCAATCGAAGTGTCTCATGCTGCCCACAACAGGTCAGAAAAAAAGGAATGTATCAGCGTAGCTATTGTTAGTGTATCCCTGTGCCATATGGTTGCCTGTTGCTCTGTGTCAAATGTAGCGACAGAGGGAAAGGATCACAAATTCTCCTCACAGGTCAGTGCTCACCATGGAGGAGAGCTGAACTGAAATCTTCCTCATGTAATATGACAACCAGCTGTAGCGTGTTGATGTTGTCAGCTCCTGAATATACAGCATCCCAGAATAACGAGAGGCATAAGTCAATGTTATAGAGGCTGACAAGGACTGGAGTGTGTGTGTGTGTGTGTGTGTGTATGTGTATGTGTGTGTATGTGTATGTGTATGTGTATGTGTGTGTGTGTGTGTATGTGTGTGTGTGTGTGTGTGTGTGTGTGTGTGTGTGTGTGTGTGTGTGTGTATGTGTGTGTGTGTGTGTGTGTGTGTGTGTATGTGTATGTGTGTGTGTGTGTGTATGTGTGTGTGTGTGTGTGTGTGTGTGTGTATGCTCCTCGTGCTTACATTTTAGAATCTGCCACAAAGTGCGACATGGTGAGTAATTATGCTTTAGCCTTAGCGTGTGTGTGATTTACACTTACTATTCTTTGCTGCCGCTGCTTTTTCCTTAGCCTGATGAACTCCTTGTGTTGCCTCGAGACAAAGTTAACAGCTGCGTACTCCAGCAGGGCAGCAAACACAAACAGGAGACAGACCGCCATCCAAATGTCAATGGCCTTCACGTAGGACACCTGGAAACAGATAAGGTTAAAGAGTCATCAGCGACCAATCCGTGAGGCTAATGGATAATCTGTGGGCTGTTCACAATCTACCCATTCCTCAGCTTCCTCTGGGATGCAATGACACACATCTTTGGGGCTGCCAAGATTTATGAGTCAGTGGGATGTGGGTAGTTGACACACAGCCAAGAGACAGGTCATGGTTTAGACTCGAGGAGAGCCCTGGCCGGGTCTTTCATGAGAGAAGATATGTCACAGCTAATCTGTAATGCCCACTGAGCAAGCATTGTGTGGAAACTTCACTCAATTGAGCAGCAGTTTACTGTCGGTTACAGATACACACATGAAAGTGGGGAAAAAAATGGAAATGACATGACACTTTCCAATGAATTACAGTCTCATCTGTCACAAATCTTTTTATTTGTTGTTGTTTTTTTTTTTTACTGTTTTACGTAACATCCCATTGAACACCAATTTACTAGGTTTCTAAGTATTTCAACCAAATGTAAAAACCGAATTATTTACTCCCCTCTTCCATGGTTTTCCTTTAAAAAAAAAGAAACAAAACGTATTTTAAAATTTCGGGCAGGTATTTCATTTTTTAGTAAGTATTTCTAACACTTTTCTAATTTCTAATTCCTCCATGTTTATACCAATGCAGTAGAATGATTTTCCATGTAATATAGTCCAATATATCACAGAAAAGTTCGGCCTCAAAAGCATACTATCTATTCAATCAGGCAGTCCCATGGAGATAAAGATCTCTTTTCCAAGAGAGACCTCAGAACACAAACAGCCACAGAAACTAACACAACTTAAAAACCGCAATAATCATTCACAGGGACATAAACAGAAGCATAAAGGAATAAAGGAAGTTTAAAATCTCCAAGAGGAATGTAAGACGCTAGTTTAAGATGAGTTTCCAGTTACTTGCATTTATAAGGTGCATAGTAGGTCTAACTGAACCCAGTCCTATTATATATATATATATTATATTTATACATGTTATATTATACATGAGGGACATGTACCAGATGGTGTACTGTTACAGGATTTAAATTAGAGACAACAGCACAGCTTCATAAATGAATAACATGAGATGAATATTGATTATTGACTGTGAAGGCTCTGACAGACCAGAGCCAGCCTGTCAGCCAATATTGTCGGTGAGCCTAGATTTTGCGGTGTCTTTCACACCCTTTGGTGCTTGTTGGTCCTTGTCTGAGGCTTTTCGGCCCAATTGAGCACGTTGAAGCGGCAGCAGAGCCCGTCAGTGAAAGAAATCACCCTTATTGATGTTTCAGCTAAAAGTGAATTGGTGCACACGAAGAGAAACAAAAGTGCGGAAAGCAAGCAATCGACTTAAGTCAGGTGGGAATACAGAAGGACCATCTCATTTTTCAACGATCATCTCAATACTCTAATAATTTCACAAGGGCATGGTCAACTGGAATAAAGCAAATGAAGACCAACTGAATGCTTTATTATAGCGTTTTATATATCTGCAGTCCTTCTTCCGGTTTCCCCTTAAGAATGATGAATACAGACTATCGCCACCTCCTGGAATGGTGAGTCATTTCTTCTCAAGTATGAGAAACATGCTGTCGTCTTTTAGAAACTATTTTTCTGGACAAGTACAGATGATGGAGAGCTTCATCGTATGACACAACCACAATCATCTGAAGCCGAACATAATCAAAACCAATGGGCTTGAGGCCGACTACTGCTGTATCTCTGCTAAATGTGTTACGTTCACGGAGTGAAACATTAAAAAAAACAGAGTCAAGTTCATTGTACGTGTTTCAAGTTGGGCACCAAGATTTAGTGTCCCGCCAAATGTGAAATATGAATCCCATTTTCTGTTATGAGTTATGGCGTTTGATGATGAGTTAAGTGTTCTTGCAAAGCATTAGTGTAAGAGTCTGTCGTAAATTGTGCGTGAATTATTGGATCATGGGATAAAATATGTATTGTGGTAGTCATAGCGTCCTCAACCTTTAAAACTACAAAACATTACACATCTTGATCACTAGACTCCAGACTCACCTTGGGGAGAGAGGCTCTTGAACCAGAGCTCTGTGTAGTCATCGTCAGGACAGTGGTGATGCCCAGACCCACTCTGGCTGGTGCAGCATCCATGTTTATCCAGAAAGACACCCATGACAGGATGACGATGAGGAGGGAAGGTATGTACATCTGGATCAAGTAGTAGCCCATTTGACGCTCCAGGTGGAACTTAACCTCAATGCAGGTGAATTTACCTGCAGATGCACAACATTGCACATTCAAATGTCTTGCATTGTTGTTTTTTTAAATACACTGCTTGAATCAGAGAATTGAATGTAGATGTATGATAAAGTTATTGGCTAAAGATCGAATGACATTACATCTTAGGTAAAACAACCATACAGCAAACATAGTTTAAATCATAACAGAAAACCTTGCTTTTAAAAAGTCATTTTTATACCTGTATTGTAATACTTGGTGCAGTAGTCCAAATCCATTTCATCTTTTAGCACAAACTGGGGGAGGGTGAGATCGTCAGCCACCTGAACGGGGTTCTCAGACAGCCACTCGAAGATCAAGTCATTCATGGTGTAACCAACTGTGTGTGAGCAGAAAACAGAGGAGATGAAGAGAAGAAGGAAGACATTTGAAAAAGAGACATTTCACATTAGCTGATATCATGTTGAATAAAACAGACTATGAACTCCCCTGGTCTTGTTTCCATCAATATAATTTCATGTCAGTTTCTTGCACATAATTTCAGATAAATTCTGTCATTCCTTGAGAAGATATGATGGGATACATTTTACAATTTCAAAGTTATCTACTCGACAAAGAGGAGGATAAGATGCTGCATTGCTCTGATATACACTCTCACACATGTTGATTGTTCTTAAAACTTAGCAACTTAGCTGATTAATACATTTAGAGTAATGCATTTTACTTCCCACTGCACTACATCATTTTCACACATGAATAATAATATTTCCACAAAGGTGCTGCAAGTAGGCATCAAAACAAACTGCATATTGGCTCCAGACTATTAACGGGGAATGGCTGCAGTCACAGGACACAACATTAACATGCCTTGTTGTTGGAAGCATTGCAAAAGATGCTGCTGCTTACTGTACATCTTAAAATACTTCTTGAATCTGAGTGCACCACTGTTAAATATCCTTGTCTTGTTATCACTACTGCTCTGATCCAAATCCCCTTCCTCCTCCTTAACCTATTTTCTTTCCTACCCCACAGCTCTAACTGGAATCTTTTTTCTTTTTTTTTACCACAGTATAAAATCTGTGCGAGAGAATCATGATAAACCTCGGCTAATGAGAGAGAGAATGAAATTTGAGATTTTGGGAATGTAATGTCGCCAATCTGCCCGACCACCAGCTACCTTCTGCCATCATATTTGTCATAATAAAGGTCACCCACCATAGCTTTCGTTATGTTGTCACAGTTGCTCGAAGGTTGCAAAATAAGGGAGGACATGAGGAGCATATCTACCTGACAGGAAAGACACACTGAGCCGATTATTGCATGTTATCTTCCCGATGCACACTGCTTTCCATGTGCACCAATACTGTTAGGTACAACTTTTAACAGAATGGAATGTTTTTTATTCGAGTGAATATACAGTCTAATAAAGAACTTGAACACTCGAGATAAGTATAATTATTTTGCTTGCACACACAATTTGCTCCTCTTTGGGGTTGTACTCCTTCTCACAGTTGCCTGATCATAGGTATATTAAAAATGCATGCCACATGCAACACCAATGCAGCATTCCTTACACATCTGAATGACATTGCTGTCTCCTGGGATCCTTTAAGGCCTGATTTACAAAGGCATCAATTATTCAAGATGTTATGATGTTCTAACCTATCCCGAAACACAAGCCCGAGAAACAACACCACTAAAACACACACATTCACACATCCTTCTGCAACAAGCAAGGGGAATACCAATGCTTTCATAGGACAGTGCAATTTTATTCTGTCTGCAACAGCCAAGATGCGACTAAATATAATTGACATGGTGTTCAAGGTGCAATAAAATAAATGGAATTCATGAGGCGGACTGGCTTTAAGATCTTAAGAGGTAGACTGTTAATCACATGCCCTCTTTTTCCAAGTTAAAAAGTAGTTCAGCATATATAAAAAAAAAGCCAATTGCAGCCATGGTTACTCTTTAGATTTGCCGTCTTACTCTTGCTTTGCATTTACAGTATAAATTACAAAGTAGATGTGAGGTTAGTGGACACTAATGGCTCAAGGCAAAGTGAAGTAGTATAAGCTGCATATATGGGTCTTTGATGTGTCAGAGTAAGGCAGGATCTTCTGGTTGGTTCTATACATATATATCTATATTAGCCCGTGGCATGAAAGGCCAGAAAAGAAGATTGGCCTTGGCTCTCTCAAACCACAAAGATAGCTCTTCTCTTTCTTATCCCATCACCCACCTCTCGCTCACTTTCTAGTGTTGAGCAGATGGTGTTTTCACAGCTCAAGTAGTGCCAGTAAAACCTATGATGTCATTTTAACATCAAGCTCCAGCCAAGGTGATCACACCCTTGGGTTTTGTGCCGTCCTTGTCAACACAAGGCCGAGCATCCTCAACAGGTCTTTAATCAGAAATGATTACATCTAATGGCAGCATAATGTGATGCATTTTACCCAAACGCAAACAGACAAACACACACTGCTGCTTCAAGCATACATCGATTTGTCCTCTCATATACTCTCCGAAACTGTAGTTTTTGTTTTTGTGGTAGCTGATGTACACATTTATTGGATGTTTTGTGTTTGTCCCTGCATTAATTTGTAGAAATAAATCATTCTGCTTCCTCTGCAAAGATGGCAAACTAGCCCCAACAAACCACTTCCTCCTATTCTTGGTGAATCAGATAGGGACATGGGTAGAGATACCACCATTCAGTCTGGCTCCTTTATCTATTTGTGAGAAATGCTTCTGAAAAGGTGCAGTGACTTCATGGAACGAGTGCGCCTTTTGTTTCCTCTCTTTTGCGAGACTTACATTATTTGTGCCTTAACGGAAAATTAGGTCTCCTCTAGGCATGTGGGGTGGGTCACATATAATAAAAGGGACAGAAAATTGAAGTTTTATTATTTATATCCTGGAAATTGGCTTCATGAGGTCAGACAGTCTACTGTCTCTGCTAAAGGCAAAAGAAGACTGAAAGAAGATAAGATTATTTAGCCCCTATCTTCTATCAATAGAATAACTCTTTAAAAAGGTCCAAATGCCTTTTGTACATTTCTTGAACATTTTGAATAAATACGGTGAAGTACAGTGAATGTGAACTAATAAAGAATGTGGCTAATTGGCAGTATGCTAACCCCACCATTCGTTACTGTTGCTAGAAAGCAACGTTAGACACTTTACGTACAGGCAGAAAGCAAAGAATCAGAAGGAGGGTGGTGATAAAAGATAGGAATGTGGGACAAAAGGAAGAGGAAAAAGAGAAGAAGACTTACAGCTTTCAAGCTGCATGGTACAGGTCTGAATGTCCATTGGGAAATTCTTCAAGTCCATAGGGCAGGAAAGGATAAGAGTCAGCCTGAGATAGAAAAACAGATTGGAAGAGAGAAGAGGAGCAATAGGAGGATGCCAACAGCAGAAAAAGGGTTGAAGTAAAGACACCAAAACACACGGAGTACGGATGGGTGGACAGATTAAAAGCATAGTGAAATAAATCAGGGACGAGATGCTTTGTTTCGCATATTATGAGACAGGAGTACTGATGCATAACTGATTTTCCTGGAAACATTGAGTTACTCTGCCTTTTGATTACTAGTCACATAATAACTAAGGCAACAAAATTGATGTAGGCATCCCTACTTTTTTAAAATTTGTTGCGGTGTTGATGCATTAAGCCTTCAAGAATCCTCAAAGACAAAAGAGAGAGCTATTTGGGAGTCTATTTGAAGGAAAGCTGTGTAATTGCCTGCTGTAATGCATTACCCAAAGGCGACAGGGGAGCCGACAGCAGTATACACACAGACGCCAGTTTTCTACTGTCTTATAATGACAATTTCTCTTTTAACAGCTCAAAAACCAACTAGAAATACCAAAGTGATTGATTCTCCTGACATCGTCTGAATAGTGTTGTGTGTCTAGAGCACGCAAAAATGTTTTGATCCATAATTACATAGTTAGGAAGACGCGGTAAATCAGTGGAATGAGGTGGTGATTATCGGTAATTGCAATACTGTGAGTCTGAGCACACCACAGGATTTATGTTATATGTCTCTCCCTCTTCCAAAAGCTGTTTTCTCATCCAGAAAATCAAACAGGAGTACGCACTCTAACTCAGGGGGGGGGGGGGGGGGGGAAATCACATGATTAGACGAACTACAGAGGGAATTTGAATTAGAAGAGAAAGATTTCTTCAGAAAGCCAGAAAAAAATCAGAAGAGGGCAACACAGTGATAGAGATCCTTGAAGAAAAACCAGCAAGAAAACTATTTTTAAGGGAAAAATACTGGATATATTAAAGCAAAATGGGTAAAAAGACAGACAGAAATAGAAAGACAGAAATATCACATAAGGATTGCTATTCATTTAGTGCACACAAGAAGAGAGAATTGTATTTATCTCTCATATTAAAATTTGGAAAACGACTCTAATAATGGACAATTTTGGACATCTGGTGCAATATGTCATACATTATCATTTAAACTGATATGCCCCAACAGTGGTCTTTTTTTCCTCATTCATTTTGCTTTATTTTTGTCTTATGCAGGTTGTAAATGTTGACCCTCATTAAATAAAAAGTATTAAAATAAATGTCTGAATATTTGCTTGAAAAATTATTACAATTTTACAGTGATTTTCCAACAACACAATATTTTACAGAGAAAGAGAGGGCATCCAACGAGGGGTGAAATGCGTGTTCTCATAAGCAGAGACCAGTTTGGATCTAAAACACCATTTTGCTCTTGCTTTCATCCCTGAAAAGTGTAAATACTTGGTTGCTTGACTACAATAAAATGTTGCACATCTTTCCAAGGTGAATTACTTTGAAGTTGTATCCTGTGAACTCGTGACACACAAGCAGGAAAGTATTTTGCTGACCTGTGGTGCATCTATGTTGGCGGAAAGGTGGACTAAGGTTATGCTATTGATCTGCTGCCATTGTGGTCAAAATGTCATGTATGGGAGGGATTTGTTTGCTGTCTGCCTGCTTGGACCAGACTCATCTTTTCACTTATTTGATACAAAAATAAATAAATTTAAAAAATGGTTGCTTCTTTCATGTCATTCAATTGAAGACATACTTGGAAGCTGAGCAAAATTACATTTTGTGCCCCGGTCTTAAGCATCTTTTTAAAAATGATGTTAATCTTAAATTTTAACATAACTTTTTACACAAATGTGTAAACAAAAGAATAGCGATTGAATGAATAGACATTATACTGCAGCTACATTTGATAAAGCCACTGAAGTCATTCTCCAATTGGCCAGAACAGAACCCAAGTACTTCGATCTTAAAGTTTAGGGAATATTATCTTCAGTTACCTGATGCTGTACAGAACGCTGCCATCTTGGAAAATCCGTAGCAGCTTATTATCGGTGGTGACCTCGTGGAAATTTGCTCCTTTCTCGTTTGCAAAGAATAAGTCAGGTTTCCAGATAGAGTCCAACATGGATGGATCCAGATCAAGGGAGTCATCCGGATATTCCCTGTACGCCAAGCGAGGGTCGTTCCATTTTTGCCGTAGAAACACATTGAGTCTGTAGTCCTGTGGAAAACATAGTGAGGGTTATAGTATAGATGGAGAACTTAGAAGAGGTTTATGGGAGTGTTCTCTAACTGGTCACTGTTGGAGTTTATTCTGCCTCATACTGAGTTGAAGTTGATCAAAGCTGTTACTCTATTGAAGATGAAACCATGATGAAACATAATAGCACCTGTCTTTGTTGGAATATCACTTCTTAGTCTGAATTTACAATTTATTTTAACTATTTAAAACAGTTTCATATGCAATAATATAAACCACAGTACAAAGAAAAATACTTCAATGTAGAGTCTAATGTGTCCATTTCCTTATTGACATGGGATTCTTATTCTTTTTATAATCTGGACAGCATCATAGGATTTGATTTGTGAGTAGAAAAATGTAATTTTCTCAGACAATTAGTGGAGTACTTGGAAAAAATACTTTTTTTAAATTAAAAATTATGTTTACTTCTTGCATAATTACCATATACAACATCTACTACAAATAATATAGCACTTTTCGAAAAACAACATATTTCCCAATCATAAATAAGATGCAAGCATGGGTGTTATTATCTATTTTTACCATGTATCCTCACCGGATCGAGATAGTAAAGTTACCAACTGTTCACCATATAATCGTATAAAGTAACTGATTGAATATGCGAGGTTTGTTCGACCGTTGTAGAATCATGTCCTGCTCTTGAACAGAGGGTTGGCGATCCAAACCAGGCAAAGAACTAAACATAATCACTCCAGCCTGCAGCCAGCAAACATGAGTAATTAAATTAGAATTCTAATCTGTGCAATTAATTCAGAATTCATCTTTGGGCATTGTAGATTGTTCCCATTGCTTGCTTGTTCACATCACGTATCAGAATAAAAAGCACGCTTTACCAGTGCATACAATGACATCATTAGTGCTTTTGTTCTCTGGGCTGACCTCACTGCAGATCCGACCCTCTGGGCCTCCCTCAGACGCTTTTAAACAATTCGCTGCAGTATCGTGCTGAGCAGGCAGCTACAAAACTGTAAATGCAGAGTTCAGGATGGACGTTTCTCCCTGAACCCCTCTCCACCCCACCCTCTCTCTCTTACCCCTTTTCTTTCACTTTCTCAATTTTTCATTTTAATTGCAGAGTGGACAGTTCATTATCAGCATGTCAGTGACCCAATGGATCTGAAGGTTGCACTGTTACGCTCCAGGAAACACAGAAGTGAGGGAACGACTTCAGGCAAAGAAATTGGTAGGAAAGAAAGGGGATGCAGTGTTTCAAGATTTCCCTTTAAATAAGGCAGAGATGCAACTAGTTCATTCTGCATAATCATGTCCAGAAACGAATAAACAGTGAGATTTTTAAACTTAGAAATATTGTTTTTAAGTATATACATTTGTCGATCTAACATGGGGACCATTTGAAATCACTAAAGTCCTCTTACCATTGTAGTTTCTGTGATGGAGCCAAAGCTGTTGATGAAAATATTACAGGTGACATTCACAGGTGGACCTGAGGGAAGAATAAAACAGACAGAATTGACACATTTTTTCACCTCAGATTGGATTCATGAGATCAAACTGCTGTCCACAATAAGAAAATACAGCCATTAAACGAGGAGATGGCAAGATCTAAAGTTTCTTTTCATCCAGTCACTCTGAGTGATGATGTTACTACTCAGGTTCTGCCTGCTTCAGCTCTGCTGTGGAGCCCAAATTACAAAAGAATCCCATTTGTACTGTACGAACCTGTAATCTATACATCTTGAATCTGCTTAAACTGACAGCACCTGCCTTGTGATTTCGTACCACACAATGCCAGCACAAATGAGCCAAAGGAGTAAATCGAACTTTTCGGAAGATAAGATCACTATGATGGTAGAGGAGATTGATGCCATGCAGGCAACATATATTATTGGGTGAACTAAATAGTGGTTGTCAAACACACAGTTTTGGTGAGTGGGTTACCACTGCAGTGAAAGAGCTGGGTAGAAAGACAGAACAGTGGCTGATATGAAAATTAAATGCGTTGGTGATTAATTACTCACACCTTTAATTGATAATTCATATCACATTTTTCATAAAGCTCCTGCAAAATTCACCACAGGCTCCCAAACTGCAACGTCCTTATTCAGTATTCAACAGAGTTTCTGACGGACCAACATGCATCACATACACATGAGAATGGTCAGCTGCTTAGCTTTCATGGCATAGATCCACTGGCTTCTGTTTGGTTTTCTAGTGTCTTACTCTTTGTTTTCTATACTCTCTGCTGGATTTTCTTGAGGGCTACTGTTGTGGTCTGCCTTGGCATACACTGTACCTTTGAAGTTGGGCCTGATGCGGGCATCATATCCTGACGTCTTTCCCATGAGCTTGTCCAGGAAGTCAGAAGGTGACAGCTGTGGTCCTACCCTGCCGGGGGGCTTTATCTCCTCCTTACAGGAGCTCAGTCTGACATTACCCAGGGCGGAAGGGAGAGCGTGAACAAATAAAAACAGAAAGAAAAGAGAGAGAAAAAGTGGGAAACGGCAGAGGAGGAGTGTGTGTATGTGAGAGGGTTAGCAGTGGGGCTGGTGGGAAAAAAATAATGAGAAGGACAGAGTGAGAAGACAACAGCTATCACCAAGTCAGTCATCAGCAAAAAAATTCCCAGCGGTAGATGGGAAATGAGGGTGAAAAATGATGACTGAATGGCTTGCCTCAGCTGGCAACTATTAGCTTATCTCTTTCACATCATGTCTCAGACTTATTGTAGTTGTTAGGCCCCAACTCCGTAACTACAGAGAAGCAAAACTGACGCAGAGGTAAACTTGTCCCGTTTCTGCAGCTTCCACTGCTCATGGCTTAGCGAGGGCAAGGCTTGACGGATCGATGGCTCAATTGTAACGCTATGAATGTCACACCGGGGACCGGAAGGAGTTCGGCGAAGGCTCAGGCAGCCACAAGCAGGAATAATGAGGCCCGAGTGAAAGTAGAGAAAGTAAGCGAGGGAGAGGAAATCTTGCAAAGAAAGAAAGGAAGGAAGGAAACAAGGAGAGCACAATTTAAGCCTAGAAATGCTGGATCATAATGGATTTGATTTGTTGCCGACCCATGCTGTGGTGCAGCTGATTGCACCGCCTTGCTTTTGATACAATTGTTAACAGTTCATGATCTGCAATGATCTGAAACTCTGGAGTACAAGATGGTGGGGTCAGTCCCCTCCAAGGCACAGCTCTACTGATAGCCTGTGTTTTCATGAGTAAATATCATGGATATGGACCTGTATTCAGAGTGACATAAACTGCATTGTATAAGAAGCTAAAGGATGGAGGATTTTGTGGAGGATATTTTTAGGATTGTATTAATGACATCATCTGGTTGCTCTTATTCTGCTATCAGTGGAGAATTAAATTCGCCTTTAGCGCCACCGACTGTTTATCTGTCGAGGTGCTTAACTTTTCAATGAACACCTACTGACGTGAACATCATGGATCATTTAGTGGCAGAGCCAAACACCACAGCACTATTTTGGGCACATTTTGGTTCTATCCAGGCAATTTGCTGTTACTGAAGCTTTCAGACAAGAGTCTAAATATAAACATGACAGTGCCAGTAAAACGTCTCTTCTTCTAGATAAGGTGTATTTGCACTGTTAAACTGTAATTACACTTATACTATAAAGGTGGAAAAATGAATGAGAAAGACAATTAAATCATTTATCAGAGTTAATTGTAGAACAATTGATCGCCAGCTAAAATGTCACGATCATGACAGACAGAACAAAAAATTTCATTGCAAACCATACAACAGTTTGCATCCCTGGAACCATGCTGCTAATACTGTATGTTTAAATCTATTACAAGCACCGGCAACACATTGGAGCTGTACACATCCATCAGTCTTACATCATGAAGCTCAACACTGACTGGTCACCTAAGTCCACTCTGTGGTGTTGCTGACTTTACAGTATATTAGTAACCTTGTCATCCTCCTCTTTCCCATTCTTTCTCTCCCATGCGCGCGCGCGCACACACACACACACACACACACACACACACAAACACACACACACAGTAAAAAAAAACTCACATAGGTACACAGCAAAGATGGATATATAGGCTGTGACTTAGAGTGAGCCATTGGGTTGGGCTTGTTTTACACAAACAAACAAAACAATCAAATATCCTGTCAGATCTTGTGTGTGATTTTGTCTGACAGGTGGTGACAAGCTTTTAGAGACAAAAAAAAAAAACTGAAAATGTTGTGGCAGAGATCTGTGAATGCATTTTGACACAGCCGGCTGATCATAAAGGGGTTCACCATAGTCAGAGTCCTCACTCTTACCAAGACATTCAAGTCTAGTCCATAAGACAGGGTTCATTTCTTGCCCTTACACTTTATATTCAGAGGTACTCAAAGTCCAAACTATTAACCAGCATGTGCACTTCCACAGCCAATTCTAGTGAAATGGAAATGAGTCATCTCTGATTGTTCATGCTTATAAATTGGGATGGAAAAAAAAAGAAAATCCTCAGCTGTAAGAAGTCGTGTGATTTCAGTGGTGCTTGTTGATACTGATCAAACACAATGGTCTTGTTACTGGTAAGCGTTTACAGTATATTGATCATTAAAATGTATTATTGACTATTTCCATTTAGGCCTTTCTCATTATTTCTGTGGCTACATTAACATTGCAGTTGAAAGTGACACAATTTCTTCTCAAATCTCATCTTTTTTTATGAAGAATTATGTAACCATATCTAGATTTTGAGTCTTTTCAGGTCAATCTACTGTAAAAGTCTAAAAATTATCCACAAGTGCAACTCCGAGTGGCTCCTCTGAACCATTCAAAGGTAGATTATGTGGTTCTGTCTGAATGACTCAATTATTAAGATGCTCTTTGCTAACATTTAATGAGCCTGACCTTTTGCTTCCCGCTACGTCCCTTTTATTTGAGCTGCCTGACTGCTGTCGAGAATATGGAACAACTTTCTTTCCTCTCCCATAATAGCATTTTAGCTGTCACGGTCTCGTTAGTAAGGGACTTTATTTGGCTTTGAAAGCAAACCTAAGTCAAAGCTGAAAGCACAGCACACAAACTACACGAGCAACAACATAAACAGAGCAAGTTATACAAATGTGGAATTCAGAGAGCTGCTGAAATCTGAATATTCAGCATGCCATCCAGTAATACAGTATGTCGTTTTTACATTGTTAGCTTTTTGTCAGTCTCTCTGAGAAGCAGCGAAAATATGGTTTTAGTCTTATTGCATCTTTTCCAGATATAGACCTCCAAAGTCAGACTTTAGTACTTTACTGAATAACGTTTGTCTGGAAGTTATTCATAATCCTGTGGTCACTAATTACTGTAATGCAGTCTGCTGCCATGAGAGGAAACACTGTTATGACAAACACCAAATCAATGATGGGAAGTCATTCTACATGCAACTCATCTGAAAGGGTATGATGCATTTGCTTTCTGTTTCCACCCCAACTGGCCTGAAGCAGGAAATTTCTTTCAGCCATTCAATTTAATCAAAGTATGTGCACACATGACCAACGATTCAGGTAAATGCATTTAGTAATTTTCTGAAAATATGAATGCATGGACCAGTGTAAGCCAAGGTTGCCTTGTTTTCCTATTTGCTCCTTCAGCAATAGACAGCTTTGTCCATAATCATGGCGACTAACATTTCTTTATGATAGGTGTTGATCCAAAATAATTAGGGAATGAGTCCTAATAAGGAACAAATGTTCTACCCAACCCTATCAATGCAAAAAAAAATTGTTTTTGGTTTATTGCTTTTAGAATTATGGATGGGTGGGATTATAAACACTAAATTCAAAGTTGGCCCTTCCTCTCAATCTCAAAGATGCTGTTGTGATGAGATCTGACACCTGATCGCTACGTTTTTATACATCCCTTCCTCTCACCCTGTACTTCATTGTCAGGGCACTACACACCCACTGGCCAAGGTTTGACACCCAGAAACATCCTGAACACAGCAAAATAATTCAATATAAGGAAGAGTCTCTGCAGGCACAGACAATGCCAACACTTACAGTCGGTCACAAGGGATGATTTAGATGGACTATTTTTGTATGGGTCTATATATATTTCGGTCTAACACTGCTGATAAAATGTCAGTAGCCTGGTGGTTTTGTGGTTTTCACACAGCCCTTAAGTCTGCAGGACATTTCTATATGCTAATTATGCTAACAAATAATAAACTGTGGCTGTCACTCTATATCCAATGCATCAGGCTCAAATGTATGAGGGAAAATGAACTTGGTGCCACAAAATCCCTGCTTTCCTTTAGATGTGTGTAATATAAGCAGTGACTGTTTAATTTGTTTTCGCCTACAAACACCAAGGAACATTTTCGTCTGTAAGTCATCTTCTTATTCGGTGTGTGTGGGAATAACTGATCAAAAATGATCTCTAATTAGATGGGATGGGATTCTTCCCATGGAGCGCAAACATATTCTGTTAATTGCTTTTTCATTAAGAAGCTGGTGATCAGGAGAGAACATCATATCACAGTATGACTGCTTCCTGATTTCCTACAAGGAAGCACTGGGGAGATCAGGAGCATTAGACATCCATCCGTGACCATGCTAACTTTTTAGTGCCATTAGTATGATGGAAATAGAAGGTAACTGCTCTCTCCGCCTGCTGAAACACATTGCTCTAATTTCCCACTCATCAAATTGGCCTCGATATCCACTTGAGCCTTCAGAATTACCCTCACAGAAGAAGGGCTCTCACTTTGAGGTGGAATACAGGGTTCTTAGAAATTCAGCATGACTTTCCATCAGGCCCAACAAACATTACGAACTGACTCATTCCTGTGACAATATTTTGATCAAAATACATCCACCCACAGCATGCTTTATGGTAATACAATGACATGTCATTTTTTGCCTTTAATGACCTGTTGTGGGCCTTGTTTTCACAGTACTGTATATGATGGCCCATGGCTACTGCTGTCCCCTTTTGATCAATAGGCTCATTGCGGAATGGGATTCAGAGCACACTGCAATTTACCCTTGCGCATTTATCTTAAATTGCATGACCACTGCCACTCCTGCACGGTGACACCTCTAGGTATGAAAACAGAGATGTAGACGGAGCCTCCTGCAGTAGAAACCTTCTCAGCGAGCCTGGTTAACTTTAACGAGTAAACCACATCTGGAGTGAGAGCTGGAGACATGGATCACAAGGTGAACTTTGTGACGGTGGAAAAGATACCCAAAAAACGAAGAGTTGCAGCCAAAATGAATGCAGACACACTATTAAACATATTGATGAAATGCATACTGACATACTTCAATACTAGGTGTCAACAATAAGGCAGAACTTAATAGGACCAAGGTGAAATGAAAAATTGTGTGCAGGTTTAAGCATTCAGTGAATCCTTTGCAAGTCAGATGGCATGGTAAAAACCTTCAAGATATACATATTAGAAAATACAAGATAAAACAAATAAAGTTATTGCTGATTTTTCAGTTAATTTTTGCATATGCCATGGTCATTGTGCAGGAGGAGTGCGACAAGCAAAAGACTGCCAGTATATCAAGAAAATGGGCTACATTATATTTAAGATAAGGCTGCTGATATTCTTTTTGCTTTAGTCAATAAATCAAATGCCAAGACTGATACCAACAATGCATTCCTGTCTGTTTTCTTAGTATTTTCTGACTTTGTTAAAAAAAAATGTGCCACAAATATAAATTACATTTCTAAAAAAAAAAAAATTCTAAAACTAAATCTGCAGCTTTTAGACACTGTTCATAAAATAACAAACTATAATAACTATAGTAAATTATTTAGGGACTCTTTCAAGCTGCAGATTCAGTGTGCTTGTATAGTATTTATGGCACCGATGCGGTATATGTGGGATCAATTCCAAATAAATTACAGCTCGTATATGTTCATTGTAAGGGAGGAACATGTCAGCCGGTGCAACAGCGTGGCTAATTGATGTGTTTTCAACTGTGTCTGGGCAACAATGAACGTCCACCACACAGAGGAATACTACAGTTATGTCAGGCTTAGGCTACACCTGCAATACTAATCAGTGGGATACATTTTTTTCTTCTTTTCATTCCTGCTTTTTTGTATATGGTCAGGAAAGTGAAAAAACACAATAACCCCAAAACCCAATACATCTTTATACAACAAACATACATATGTTTGGATAGAAGGGTTGTACAGCTCCCAAGATTTAAAAAAAAGCTACTTGGTGGATGAAGCATACTTTAAATAGCGGATGACGACTTATTCCCTTTAGATATAGTGGTGTTTACCAGATTTACTTTAAATTACACCCGTCCTTGAACTATTTCTATTTTTGTCAGTGCTATATTTGATCTTTTGTAGTCAAGCACGGTTAGTTCAGGCACTTCTAAAGGTGGAATCAACTTCTTGTTCAAATACAGTACATGTGCATTATATATAGCTGCCTCAATGCGAACTCCTGGGTTCGTGAATTGGATTAATCCATGCCAACCTAGAGTAAATTGAATCTCTGTGCCATTGCTCATATCCTGATTTGTGATGCAATCTTTAATCTTGTGGGAGTGAGGCTTGACATCTCTGGAGTATCCAGCAGAACTGATGTTTCTAGGCTTGTGCCACAGTAATGACGAGGGTACAATGAGCTGCAGCTTGGTGACAGATTTATGCTCACGATGGCCTGTTTCTACTATACTGAACTCCAACGACCACCCAAGGCTTCCCCCATGCAGCCTTAACTAATCTTCTGCACTCTTCATAGATTCTCTTCCAGTGACTTATAAGTCATAGTTTCGTGAAATGTAATATCCTTCCGTGTGATTTAATTCTTTTATCTGCTGGGGTTCTTCATACTGCATGATTGAAACTCGTTTTCCCCAACTTCTAATTGCTACATCTGCTGTCGAAATGTCATGACAGAATGGATTGTTCAGCCCACACACACTTCCTACCAAATATTCTTTTTTTAAGCTCAGCTCAGAAAATATTCTTACATTTAGAACTTTGGGATATGAGGGACTGAAATGCAGCCTCCAGGAGACATATGCAGAAATGTCAAACACGTTTAGAATAAAAAATATGAGAATGCTCTACAATTTGAATGCATGCTTACTTTAGATAACATGGCATGGGATCTCTCAAAACATGTTGTCACAGGGATTGCAGCAGTGTAATCTTAACCATCACTCAATATTTTGATCCCGTATTGTCTCTGTTCTTCTGAGCCAACAGTTTCCTTGTACCTCGATGCTTGCATGAGATTGCAGACAAATGTACTTTAGTTACCCAAATGCCATACATACAGTATAAGACAGTGATCAACTCATTGAGAATTTAACCCTGAAAAACATGCTCCCATGGCAGAGCAACATGGGGGAATTGAGACGCTATCGCATCCGTGTGCAATGGAATCACTTGCTGTAGTGGTTTTCTGCTCCACTCAACTGTGTCAAACAAAAAGGAAGAAAAGCTGATTGTCATTGTCAACACAGCTTCCCAATTCTCTATGATGTAAGCACTGAGAAAAAGAATTTGAGTACGACACATACATGGAAAAACACTGCTTATTATTCAACACAAGGTATCAAACATGTATATTCTTAGCTAAAACCTACAGTCATCAGTGACATTTGAATCAATGGTGAGTCAACCAAGCCAGCCCCCTATAACCAACTGACCAAAAGCATAACTGTGGAAGGATTAGAAGGGCACTCATAGAGCATGTACCTCTGCCAAGGTCAATATTCCATTTCTCTATATGATGAATCTGCGAGCACGCAACCACTTTATGTCTGGATTAGTGATGCATGGATTGGCTCACCCGAATCCACATGTAGGCTAGGAATGATCGTCCACACCCTTTGAACTGGATTATTTTGTCCGATTTAGAAACCCAGCTCCCATATGGGCATTTCACTGCACTTCTGTCGGTGCCCTTAGGCTAAACCTTTTTATATTCTGTCGAGGTGTGCAAGCTTTCCAGGTGATTTCTTTATTGTGTGTTGTGTTGATGTTTTTTGTTTTTTTTACTAAATGATTGAGGGGCTGATTGATTGGGCTGCTTTCAATATTTTAAATGTTTCCACGTACGTTTCCATGTAAGTGATGTCACTGCAGCAAATATTGTGGAACATTTAAGGAGTAAAACTAAAATATACGGTTATAAAACTTGACAGGACAGAAACTCTATAGACAAAAGATAATAAAACAACTCTGAAATAAATATTGTTAGACAAAACAACAAACCTGACTGAAAACATAAACCCCTTAGTGAGGGTACAAATATGTATTTAAATGCATATATAAGGGTCCCGGCATTTACCTCTTGTTAGCCCTCCCCAAAGCTAAATCACAAAACACAACGTCGACAACAGCGGCAGTTTAAATGGCAATCTCTGTCATAAACCTCAGGAGCTGACCTTTTTCCCCATAGGAAATGGATGTAGCGTAAAGCGCCATCAGACCTACCCATCCTGCATAAGTCTCTGAAAACCTCTATGTATTCAGGCCATCTTTTCCATGTCAAAGATCTGATATCAGCACGGATTGCCTCCTGTCAGTCAGCGAGACAAAACTAGCAGGATTCTTGATGGAGATAAGGGGTGATACTGACTGCAAAAGATTGCTTTGATGCGTCTGCCTGGGGCTTGAGATGGACTGAGCTTTATCATCGTACAGCAGTCAGGTCTTCACCACATAAACTTTAGGTTTGTTTAGCCAAGTTCCATGCATAATATATCTATCTATATCTATATATATATATATCTATATACACTGTAATTACTTAGCTATGGATAGGTTCTGTTGGAGATAAGTGAGCTTTTTTCTCTGTCTTTGGTGACATTAGCTGAGCATTTTTACTTTTACATAAAAGTTCTCTTTAAAAGCAATGCTGGTGTTACAACATATGTGGTTACTTATTGATTACAGTGTTGTTTCTACAGAGAAGGTAATTTATCGAAGAATGAAGCTGTTGGGTAGCGGTACTAAATTCCAGGTACCATACTGGTATCTGAAGGGTATCCAACCCTTGGCAGTAGGTTAGGGCTACACCTGTTATACAGCAAAAAAATTGTGTTCTTCAGAGGAAACACTCCAAAGAACTGAACACAAAGCCAGTCCAAACTTCAAAAGTTAGGGGACACAATCCTTCCGTGGTAGCTTTTAATTAAATTCTGATTGTAGTCCCAGCTGGTCTAGAAGTATCAACGGCAAAGTAATATCTGCAGGCAAGTAAACAGTGGAGGGAAGAGGAAAGCAAACAGTGTGTGCCTTCATTTGAAATGTTTCACAAACCACCAGGAGTTGAAATGTCTCTTGGAAATTATGTGCATGAGAAATTTCATTTTGTCTTATCTCATCTTGTCAATTTTGTTTTCATAATTGGGGGGAAACAAAAAAATGGAAAAGAAAACTTTTTGAAATTGTCACATTTGAAGTGTTCGATGTGGCTGAAGATAACAGAAAACATACATTTGTTTATTTTATGGAATAAAAGTTTTACTTTTCTGCACACAGCAGTGTGAAAACAACTCAATATCAAGCGAATGTTACCGAGATTTCACCTTGAGTTTGATCAATAGAGACACTTTTGGGGCTCTCTTATCCTCTCCAAAATCACAGGAAATCCCAACACACTTGGCCGATACCCAGACTTGAGCAGTTCGGAGTGCGGATGAAAAGGAAGCGTGAAAAGAGGACAGATGGGATGTTTACATGAGTTAATGACTAAAAAATGAGAGCCAAGCTGGAGACATGAGTCGAACAGACGGTTTGCTCTCCACAGCCACCATTAACAGCAGTGGTATACTATGAAATTTAAAGAATAAAGGCACAAAGAAAATCTATCAAAACATTAAAAAACAGATTTTATTTATTTACAAAAGATGTCTTTATTTATTCTGCTCTTTTTCCCAGAGGGACGTCTGCATTTATTTGTATGTTTTTTTTACATTTTTAATTTGCATTACTTTAATTTGCATGTGTGTTTGGATGCAGATCACTTTATGCAACACTAGCAAAGTTTTCTGCAAATTATAAATATTTCCCATAAGTAACTTAAAATAACAAAGGAACTGGTGTGCACACATACTTGACCCACATAGTTTAGAACCCCTGACAAGATAGCAGCATTGACCTGCCCATTGCTTCAGTGGGCTTTAAACCTGTGTTTGATTATATGGTGGAGGGGACAGCTTACTGATGGGTCTTCTGCAGGAGGTCAGCGCCTTCAGTGTTAGGCTGACACTTCAGGCTGAGATGTGACTGATGGTTGTTGTGTCTTTTTCCATCAAACCACACATGACTTTCCTCTGTTTCTGTTCACACCGCGAGTGTAGAAGGTATATTCATTCTCAGCTTACAAAAATTTAGTTTTTCAACCTGGAGGGTAAAATAGTGCATCTCCGTGACTATTCCTTTCCCACGCTGTGTTTGTGGCATGCCTCTGCTGCCAACTGAAGTCAAAACCCTCAAGCAACTGAATAATAAATGCATGATGAAGTGTAACCAATGTGCATCAGCTCAGGATAAACTTTTAATCTCTGTAGAAATGTAGCTGGCTAATGCTAAGATAGTGTTAAAAAGCAACATTGCCCCTGGTTATAAAATCACAGTTGTGCCTCCAAACATACATGCTTTTTTTGTTTCGACATCTTTCAATCTGTGCATATATCAAACCAATGCAGCGTACGATGTAAATCTTATCGATATTGAGATAACACAATATGTGACACAGCGGTGAGGTAATGCAAATAAGTGCTCCTCTCCACTCCTTTTGTCTGGCCACGGCAGATTAAAATGGCAACTTATCGACGAGAGCAGCACTTTGGCCGAGGTTCTCTGCTGTAGGTCATTATGTTCTCTGCAATTAGGAACATGAACATTAGGGGAACATTATGAGCCCGCCGCCATGCCTTTATGTCCGACCATACAGTCCACGCTGATTTAACGTCCCTGTAAGAAAGAAGTGAAAATCTGGCCAACAAAAGCCAGAACCCATAATATATGGTTGGACAAAAAGAATCAGTGGACAGTGGAGTCAAACTGAAAGCTCCATCTAGTTTGTAATTGAATCAAAATCACATTAGCTAAACCATTAAGAATGACCGTGCAGCAATCAATCAGTAATTACAGAGAGCCGTAATTTATCAGCCAAGTACTGCAGGCTAAAGCTGTCAGTAGTAGAGCATACGACACTTATTACACTTCAACCAAACCCATTGGTTTTAATTTGGGACATTTTGACTATAATTGCCTGTGACTACTGTATGGTGAATGGATGGGTGAGTTAATTATAATCATTAGACCTGAACATTATATTATAGGTTCAGTTTGAGGCCTTGTAATTTTTACTCAAGTTTAGAGTAAAACACGCATAAAGGAGATATCTAATAGATAAAATGACATGTTATGGACTTTTAACTCTAATACCCTCATTCTTTTTGGGATGGGCCACCAAAAATTAAACAAATTTATTTCCCTTTTTTATTATTTGAACCCTTGCGATGAATTTGTACATGAATTTTCATGGATTTCACGTCACTTTTATATCAAGATGTGAATTGTCCCAGCCTCACGTAGAGTACAATATTTTAAAAAGGACCACAATCACCTTAAAGATTGACTCATCTTTCATTTCATATGTTGTACGTCCATATTCATATTACTTCTAATAGTAAAGATTCTACAGACAGGTCATGCGAGCGCTCCAACTTTACAAAACTATCCAAGGGATTTGGATGGAAAAGTAACAAGCAATATAACAAACAAGTTGATGTTGGCTCATACAATTAACCCTTTTGTAATGGTGCACGGCATTGCAGCAGCTCACTGATTAAAAAAAGCCTTTGCGTGAGTCATATACACAATGTGATCCACTAAGAAATGGCACATATTAACAGCCGGGTCACTTAGAAAAGGGAACTGTGGCCTAGCTGCAGTAAAAGAACAAAAGAAAAAAACAGCGACAACAAATAAGCAAATTGTTCCTCTTCATCTGTTTTACTCCGGGGTCATATATGACCAGCAAAGCAGAATTTGTCAGGTGGTTAATGGGTTGTGCAGTGTGGTTGAGGGGGATTACAGCTGTGTTTTTAAAACAAAACAAAGGCAGCAAAAGTCTCTCCTAGGGGTCTGTGTAATTTCTCGACACAATGGATGAATCAGTGGCACATGACTCTCACACAGAGGAGGACGCATTAAATTCCCAAAACCTGATCCACCCGTAAATAAACAAATGCATTAATGTCTATGAGTTGTTTTTGTATGAGGCAGAGTAGCAACACCATCACGTGATCATCTTATTAACATGTAGCTCTCTCCACTGCAGCAAGGGACCCAATAAGGTTTTCAATGATCAGTTTCCATAGAAATAGCACTGTATCCATGGTTATGCATACAGTAATTATGGATACTATTATCAGATACTTTGTGATATAAGTAGATTGTTTGCCAGAAGATGTCTGTAGGTGTCTCTTA
This sequence comes from Chaunax sp. Z400, assembly GCA_037577475.1. NCBI lineage: Eukaryota > Metazoa > Chordata > Actinopteri > Lophiiformes > Chaunacidae > Chaunax > Chaunax sp. Z400. The sequence continues at coordinate 17,933,883 of CM075189.1, forward strand.
TACACAATACAAAGCTGCTTCAAGGGTGAATCACCACAGGTCAAGCATATCCACAAATCCCATGTGCTCTGACCTATGGATCACTGGCAGACATTTCTCCCCACATTAGCTGGATGAGTAGTTGTCCTTGACAGGTGAAGTGCAGTATTAATTATATAATGGTGTGCTCAAGTTGAAAACAATAATATGAGCTTTGGACGGTGTTGTTGCCAAGCCAAAGGATATTCTGGGCTGCATTGGTTTACAGGATCATTTTCCAAAGGATGCAGCTTTGACTATAACGCTACCAAGGGACAATTTCTGTTGTGTTAATAAGCTGAACTGCTGTAAATCATTATTTAGGAGTAAAAGCCCATCCCAGCTGAGACTGGGCCAGAGGCCAGTTCATCACAGATAGACACATAGAAAGACAAACAACCATTCTCACTCACATTCACACCTACGGGTGATTTAAAGTTAGATAAGATAAGATAAGATAAGATAAGATAAGATAAGATAAGATAAGATAAGATATCCCTTTATTAGTCCCACAGTGGGGAAATTTACATTATTGCAGCAGCACAGTGTACGAAAAACACAGCAGGAGGAGGGGAAATAATATTTAAAAAAAATACAATACAATAAAGGACGGGGGTAAAGTGTCTCAAGAATATTTCACAATAACAATACTATTGCAAAGTGTCTCAGTATTTCACACAAGTACTACAAATAGTTAGGTCTACTGGGAGCAGTGCTGATTGTACAGTCTAACAGCTGCAGGAAGGAAAGACTTGCGAAAGCGCTCCTTCACGCACTTTGGGTGAAGCAACCTGTCGCTGAAGGAGCTCTCCAGTGCTGTTACTTGGTCCCGCATCGGGTGGGAGTGATTGTCCATTATGGATGACAGCTTAGTTGTCATCCTCCTTCCTCCCACCACCTCCACTGGGTCCAGGGGGCATCCCAGGACAGAGCTGGCCTTCCTTATCAGTTTATCGAGTCTTTTCCTATCCAACACTGAGATGCCGCTGCCCCAGCAGACCACACCATTAAAAATGGCTGATGCCACCACGGTGTCGTAGAATGTCTTGAGGAGTGCTCCCCGCACTCCAAAGGACCTCAGTCTCCTGAGCAGATAGAGTCTGCTCTGGCCTTTCCTATAAAGTGCCGTGGTATTGTCTGTCCAGTCCAGTTTATTGTTCAAGTGAACACCCAGGTACTTGTAAGATGTCACCATCTCAATGTCTGTTCCCTGAATGTTCACTGGGTCCGGGGGGGAGTGTGTGTGTCTGCGGAAATCAACCACCAGTTCCTTGGTTTTCACCGTGTTGATCTGGAGTTGGTTCCGCTGGCACCAGTCCACAAAGTCCTGCGTCAGTCCTCTGTATTCCCTGTCGTCCCCATCTGTGATGAGACCGACGATGGCAGAGTCATCAGAGAACTTCTGCAGGTGACAGGTGGGTGAGTTGTAGTGGAAGTCTGCAGTGTAGAGGGTGAAGAGGAACGGAGCCAGGACCGTTCCCTGTGGGGCCCCCGTACTGCAGACAACCATGTCGGACACACAGTCCCGTGACCTCACATACTGTGGACGGTTGGTGAGGTAGTCCAGTATCCAGCATGTGAGGTGGTGGTCCACACTGGTGTGCTCCAGCTTGTCCTTCAGAAGCTGAGGCTGTATCGTGTTGAAAGCACTGGAGAAATCAAAGAACATGATTCTCACAGTGCTTCCTGGCTTCTCCAGGTGAGAGAGGGCTCGGTGTTGAAGGAAGATGACGGCGTCGTCCACCCCGATGCTACGCTGGTAGGCGAACTGAAGCGGGTCCATCGCTGGGCTCACCAGGGGGCGGAGATGAACAAGGACCAGCCGCTCCAGGGTCTTCATCAGGTGGGATGTTAGAGCCACCGGCCTGTAGCTGTTGAGGTCCTTGGGGTGCGGAGTCTTGGGGACAGGTACCACGCAGGATGTTTTCCACATCTGTGGCACTCTCCCCAGCTTCAGGCTCAGGTTGAACATGTGTTCAACTATCCCACACAGCTGGTCTGCGCAGGACTTCAGGAGCCTGGAGCTGATGCCGTCCGGACCCGCAGCCTTCCTCGCCTTCATCTTCCTGAGCTGATCTCTCACCTGGAGAGTTGTGAGGGACAGGGTGGAGCAGGGGGGCTGTGTGCTGAATTCTGTGGATGGGGGGGATGGTGGTGTTGAGCTGATGAAATGAGCAGTGGGGGGTGGCAGTGAGCTGAGTGTTGCAGGAAGGGAGGTGGAGGAGGGGGTGGGGCAGTGTCCTGGAGGTGCCAATGAAGGGGGTTGCAGCAGGCTTGGCTGGGCTGGGGGAGGGGCAGATGACCGATCAAACCTATTGAAGAATCAGTTCAGATCATTCACCCACTGTTGGTCCCCCTCAGCCTGGGAGTTTGGTTCCTTGTGGCCAGAGATGGTTTTCAGGCCTTTCCAAACTCCACTGATGTTATTCTGCTGCAGCTGATCCTCCATCTTCCTCCTGAAGCTGTTCTTTCCCTCCCTGATCTTCCTCCTTAGCTCCTTCTGTACAGTCTTCAGCTCCTCCTTATTTCCTGACTTAAAGTTCACCTATATGGCATGTTTTTGGCGGCGGGAGGAAGCTGGAGAACTCGGAGGGAACCCATGCAGAAACAGGAGAACATGCAAACTCCACAATGAAAAGTCACAGGTCCTCAGGTGGATTTGAACCCAGGACCTTCTTGCTGTGAGATACCAACATGCCGCCCCACCAGACTGACACAGAAAACCTCAAACTTTAAAAGTAAGCAGTGCTGATCTCATTTGAATCGTGATCCTGTCCATTGCCTGTTTAACTGAAACACTAGATTGTTTGTTGCCAGCTACCAATTTCAAAATGGCCAAAACCAAGCACCACAACTCGTTGTACACCACCGACCAACGTCTTCATTGCAGCGCAGTGCATTCTGGTTGCTGTAGGTTTTCTACCTTTTGAGGAAATGGAGGTGCCACAGCCATTATTCCTGGTTTTCTCTGGTCATCTTGCACCAATTTCAAAAAGATTTGTCTTTTCAATGCATAGATAGTTCAGTTTAAGAAAAGACCGTCTTTCCAGTATGGGAATGCATCTTTATTGTTGTTGTTTATGTTATTCAGTGGCCTATTATGACTGGTTCAAAACATGAGCAAATGTCCGCGCCAAAAGAAAACACATTTCATTTGCACCTCTTAAAATTAAGTAGATGGAAACATATTGGCAGTACGACAGGCTTTGTAAAAAAAAATGTAGTCGAAACCGTATATATATCTCAAAGTAATGGAGTCAATTAGATCCTGTCCTGAGTCTTTAATGAACTCTTCATCCATTTCTCGAACCAATCAATGGTCTGGCAGGCATTTGTCTTGCAATAAAAGGGCAGATTTTCAGTTGTTACTTGCTGAAATCATGTTAGTGGGGCTATAATTGTATCAATTAACAGTATCATTTAATGTTTAACACTTAAGGGGTGACTGTGGCTCAGAAAGTAGAGTGAGTTGTCAACTAATTGTCTGGTTGGTGGTTTGATCTCTGGCTGCATTTTGAAGCGTCCTTGGGCAAAACACTGAACCCCAAATGACCTCTTACATCAGTGTGAATGGGGGAATGCTGGCCTGTGTTACAAAAGTGCTTTTAGGGGTCAGAAACATGAGAAAATCACCATTTAAATGCAGTTAATTTATCAGTGATGTCATTCATGCATTTGATTTGGCAAGGGCAGCCTTTGTTCAGGTGAAGAGCAAAAACGATCATTTCAAGGTAATCTAGCTAATATTTCAAAGTCCTAATCCTAATCACATCAATTATTGAAGTCAGAATTGCAGACAAGCAGAATGTGTTCTGGCATTTTACCATGGCTCTTTGGAGGACACGACTCTGTTGTCTGGCTTGAAGTTCCAAAGATTTTTAATGTGTCTGCAGCTGGTGTCAGACAGGAGTCTGTAAGTCATGCATGACCATACTTTGTTCCTCGTTATCTCAGGCCACACACTCGTCTGAGAGCTTCTTAACAATTCGTAACGGTGCTGGAGACACATCTCTTTATCACGTTGAACTGACACTCACTTTACTGCTTGACCACAGAGACTCCCTCCATTTGTCTGTGTGTCTGAACAAGACACCCAAACTGTGTCCTTAAAGAGTGGGTCAAATCCTGTGGTTCTCTTATGATGATTGCTTTTCAATAAATGGGTGGTACTCTTGGTAAACCTGGACAAGAATCTGCAAATATAAGCTTAAATTTAGACGTCTGGTTTACTTAGATGTATACCTCTAACAGCGCATTAGATTTTTACATGCTGTGTAAAACAATACTCGGTGTAAATGGCCTTTAAACATCCAAGTTTAAGCTACAAGAGTTGGAAAAAAAACAGATCTTTCCTCGATTCCACCTCAAGTACGCCTCTCAAATGTCTTTTTTTTGGGTACATGACTTTTGATACACTCCAAAATGTACAAATGTTCCTGGCAAGGTTTCTGTCATTTCAGCTTTCTTTTCACGCTTCTCTCAACAGCACTTCTGCTGCCACAGAGGAATGACCAAAAAACAATGATAGGGTGCAAAGGAGCTGTAAATGTCACTTCACTGACCCCAACAACACGCATCACAAGGCATGGTTCTACCTACACAATCACAACTCTCCCATCATTGATTGGGGGCAGTTTAGCTTTGCTTACCATGCAAACAAATACTCATGTTAGCCAATATTTTTAACCATTGCAGTAAAAAATGTTGCAAATCACTTTCATATCATTAGGGCTTTCTTTTTCTATAAATAATAAGTAACTTCTGTTAGATAATGTGAGTTTATAGTCACTTTTCGAGCTGAACAACGTCTTGATAACTACATAATTTGGTAGTTTGGCGATTGTACAGATGCAAACAACCCATAATACATCACTTACTCTTCTTTACAGAAAAGCTGGTTCCATTTAGACAGAAAATCTGTTGTCAAACTGTGAATGTGCTAAAATGTCTCTACATTTCCTAACATTAAGCATCTTTATACAAGTTTTATTTGCCCCAACAAAATAGTTATGAAGTGCAAAAACCTGGACACTTTTAACAAAGTTGTTTCATTACAAAGCTCTGTTTACTGTGTGTATTATAAAATGTGTCAAGTGTTACACGTGTTAAAATGTGTTTAATGTTACAAATTAATTCTTAGATTAGAAAACTGATTGATTTGCCACCAAATCAATTCATACACACAATACAGTACACCTCCTTGTTAAGGATTTCTTTTTCTCAACAATGTACTTGACAATGACCTGAATTGGGTAATTTGTTTATATTCTGCTCAACACCAATAAATTAATTATGTTTCCAAATAAAGCTGCAGAACAGAATTCACTTGATTTACTATTTTTTTTTAAATTTATTTGGTTATGCTCAGTAGTAATAATAATTAATAATAATAATAATTGCATTGGTAATATGGTTTTAGTTTTACCTCTGTACATAGTGAAACTCTACATTAGCAGCATAAATGAAATGAAAACACAGCCATTTCCAAAAGCATTGATTGGCTGGATTCCTTGAGGATGTGGGCGCCACCAGGGAGGCTCTGTCATGATGCTGTTGGTTCCAGTCAGCAGCTTGATGAAGCGAAACAGGCCAGCGGCTATGCCTACAACTTCCTTCGTCTTCAAAGTCTTGTCCAAAATATGGGTCACTCAGAGTGCAGTGGTAATCTTTGTGTGCGTGTCTTGTGTGTTTTTGTGGAAACCATTTTCCGTGCGACTGTCTGCTTTCCTTCTGCTGGGCTCAAACCTCTCCTCACTGTACAGATTGACAGCTAAACCCCGGTAGGTTCTATTCTTTGGTTTAAAGTACAGTTGGACCGTATCTGGGGGCAGACCACACACTGACTCACCTGGGGCCACATGAGAAAGCCACCTCCGCCATACTGTCCCCAAAAGCAGCTTCCATTAGCAGTTAATAACCATGAAAGGAGAGTCAGAGCTATATACAACCAACCAAGGGCTAATATATAAGTTTAAACACCATTAAATGCCACTCAAACTCAAAGCAATTAGCACACGGCTATTAGAAGAAACATATTATGGTAGCTACAAATAACCTGCAAGTAACAGGAAAACAAGCATATGTCATCAGAGGATTTGATTTATTCTGTGCCTGATGGGAGCTGACACCTCTATCCATATTCATATAGGTGCATGTTGCAAATGGAAGACATCAATCATCACAGTCAAGCAGTCTGTGGCTTCTAATTACATGTTCTCTGTACGCACACTGTTGTCTACCTCTGTAGGAACCCAGCTGGAGAGATTTCCCAGTGGCCTTGTAAAGTAAAGAAGGATGGGAGGGGTGAGGGGGAGCCCAAAATGTGGAGGTGTGAAATGCTCACATACTCAAACACACACAGAGACACACACACATACTGTCTATAGTAGCCACGATCAGCTCTGGTTGTCAAGCAGCAGCCGGAACATGATGTATCCATCCACGGTAGAATGAAGCAATTAGTAAAAAACCCATCATTTTATCCAACGGTCACTGGAGATAATGCACCGAAAGTTTGTTTACAGCTTCCTGCAGTGAGGGAGCGGTGCTCACTGGAGTTTGGAGTCAATAGGGATCTGAAAGTGAAAATAATGAGCTCTCAGCCTTAAGCGCAGATTTTTGGAGATTAGGAGTCCAGAGGGTTTTGCTCTTTGATTCTAAAATTTGATGTTTTCCAGTTAATATTTCTCTTATAGCTGAACATTTTTCAGTTAATGAACAAAAGTATGCCATTAAAAGTACCTTAGTGATATACAGTATACATCAGCTTAATTGGGCTTTCACTGGGAGACAAGAAACCTGCCACCAAACAACAAAAATGATCCCACAATGCTAATGCCAAGTAGCTTTTTAACAGTATTTATACTTTTAGGTTGGATTTTTCTACAGTACATAAACACAAATCCACATGAGCCTCATCAATAACTCAATTAAGTTGAAGATAATGTTCTTTGGTATATCCTAATTGGATTTACTCAAGTTTCACTCCAGTCCGATCAATTAGCCAGTGAACAGATACACACATCAGCTGACCAGATAACATGGATACATGTGCACAATTTGTGTGTCCACTACTGTGATCTTCACTTTCTAGCGACGTCACTGTGTGTAATCATTTTGTGAGATGGATAGAGCGTCTCATAATAGAGTGAGCAGAAGAATCTCAATGTATAGTTCTAAGGGCAGCAGTGTACCAGAGACAAAATCGAGTCATCTGGAGATGCTATAAAGGCCAAAATGCTTATTATGATTAATATGTGTGTGAAGTTTGGTGACCTATGGACGGGCAGATAGACAAACCGATGACAAGACCCCACCGTCATTTCATGGGGGGGGGTTTAACAAATCTGCTGTTAACATACATCACAACTTCAGTTCAGCCTGTTAATGAAACTCTACACCAGATAGGAGAACTTACAAACCAGAGTGAACTCACACCTATCTTGTTTTCTTACTAGAAGAGCCAAGACGACCTCTGGTGTGTTGCATTATAGTCATACTTGTTGCACATTCTTTCACAATATTCTGGCAATTCAAACAAAAAACTAATAAAGTTTTCTAACTAGGAACAAAGAGCACGCCTTGATCACATCCAATTTCTGCACAAGAAGTATTTAAGCACGTCATCTGTTCCCTTTCCTTTCTAAACGTATATATTGGCTCAAACAGTGTGATAAACTAGTATTGGCATTGAGTTACTGTTATGAAATCTTGGTTATCAAAGCAGAAGCCAAACTACTGTATATCCAGCCATGCCTTTAACATGTCCAGCCACATATCACTTTAGCTTCACGAGTCAAAATCTAAACTTTAAATTCTCCCTTATGTTTTCTCAGCTGAACGGTAACTTAATTAAGCCTGCAGAGAAAGCCCTCATTCCACTTTACTGGGTGGCAGAAAAGCTCCAGGAAACCAGATTATAGATTTCCTGTCAAGATGGAAAAAATCTGAAGGGTTACAACAATAGGCCTACAACATGTAATGCTGTCTCTCTTTCACACACACACACACACACACACACACACACACACACACACACACACACACACACACACACACACACACACATCTCCTGACGCCTCTGCCATCGCCCCCACAGACTGTGATATGAACATTCCTATTTATTGCAACTTTCATTCCCGTTTCTCATTTCCTCCTGTCGACAGCGACCCAGTCCATAATCCATATCGTACCATTCCAGCTTGTGAACTATTTTACATTACTATCTCTTTTTCAAATCTTTTACAACACTTCCACTGTCCTCCCTCCCTCTCCATTTCATCGACTTGGTCGTATCGGAATCATTTTTCTCCATCTCTCAGTTCCATCCTCCTCTTTACTAATCTCCCCCGCTGCCTGCAGCTAAATGAATCAACCTCTCAATTTCTTGTTCCCAATTCCCTTCATCCCAGTTTGCTCCATCCCCATCTCTCCTTCTACCTCTCCACATTCCCATCAACGTCTGTCCCTTACTTCCTTGATTCTTTCTTTTCCCTCGTAGTGAGGAGAGAGGCTGGTAGGAGAGCGTATCATTTCTCAGAGGAGGCGCTGTCAGTTGACTGCCCTTCAGGCTAAGAGCTGCTCTCCTAGCCCCTGGGTTCAAGGAGTCGCAGCTTTTTTCCACTCCAGGATTATGCAGATCTTAATTCCCTTCCGCTCACACCTGAGGTTGGCAGGGCATGAAATAAGGAAAGTGTTCGCTGCAAATAAAAGTTGCTGCCACCAAGAAGGAGGGAGAGGAGAGAGGAGAGAGGAATAATGAAGGAGGAGAGAGACAGCAGCGTGAGTGAGTGAGTGAATGAATGAGTGAAACCCCATTTTTCTAACACAAATTATACGCCACGCTTTATTATTTTCATCTCAGATGACAATTCTTAGTATACATGACATCTTTCAGCAAAGACTGGGATGTTTGCCAGTGAGTTCTCTGTTCTCATGTTGGTAAATTATTAATCGTCTCATTAATACCATATCACACACTGGAGTCTTAATATTATACTTTAACTTCCCCAAAAAGTCGACAATCAATCCTGAAATGCAAGCGAGAATTCCACAGGTAGTTTGGGAACTGGACGGGTCTCCTCCAGACAACAGGGTTTGATATCCGATGTCTATTTAAACTGTTAATCGTTTATCATTTGTATTAGCTGACTTTATATATGGCCGTAATATCTAATTGTGATCCTCTAGTCTGAGTCTGTAACGAGAGATCCCAGTTTGCTCCGTGCGTAAAATGCTGGATTTTTTTTTCGCCAAATCATGCTGATCGCGCATACATCTTTGAAACTGGTGTTTGTTTATTTGTTTTTGTTTTTATTTTTATTTTTCATAAATGGCCGCAACAAATGATCAATTAATGGCTAATTAAAGGCAGCTTACATCCGTTCCTCCGCCTCAATAATAAATTAAAAAATAAGCGCGCTTTAAGTCAGAAAGTCCATGAAATGACATGCGACATGAGCAGCAAGAATAACGTCGACTTTAGAGGTCGAAAAGTTCATGTCAAGCAGCAAATGAGAGGAAATAAGTCGCACAAACACACGGAGAATAATAAATGCTTGCACGCCTCACCTGATAAAGCCTCCTTGGAAAAAGCAGAAAGACAAGACGTACAGAATCCGAATGACCTGTGGGAGCATCCTCTGGCTCAAAGTCTCTCCTCAGCCCCGTTGAATAACTTGCAGAAAAATAATTTCGGAAATCAGCAAATCCGCCGAGCAGCTGGCGAGACTGGGCTTGAGGAGAAAGGCATCGTCTCTCTCAATGATCCAAGCTTGTCTTTAGGGAAACTTCTCCCCCTCCCACCAAGTCCACAGGGCTGCAAACATCCACACAGCGGGCTCTCTGCTTCACACGGCCGGACAGCATTGGTCAGTCAGTCAGCGTGGTGGTGCTTGAAAGGGGAGTGTCGGGTCGAGTGTCTATTTTTTGACTGACAAATCTGGATTCACTTGCTTTTTTTCTCTCTCTCTCTCTCTCTCTCTCTCTCTCTCTCATGTGTTCCTCTCAGCTCCAAAAAATGACAAACGAGCCAGGATTTAAAGGAACAGTAGCTTTTGTTTTGATGGCTGCCTCATGTGTAATTAGGGAAGGCTGGTGGCTGTGACCATGAGCTAAATTGCAATGCTGAATATTTTCTCACAGGCTTGCCATATCAACTTTTGGAGGTGCTGTTTTCAGCTTATTGCATGTGAAAAATTTGTTTATGTAGCTTTAAGGCCATTAATATTTCATTATGTGACTATTTTTTGTTAAAAAGTAATCTAAACGTAGTGATTGAAAGACTAACTATTTTTTTTTTCTTCATCCTGTTGGGAATGGCACATTCACCTCACATCAAGAAAGTTCTGGATTCAAATCCATCCCCGGATCAATTTTGTATCGAGTTTGCTTCCCTCTGGATGCTTTGGCCTCCTTTCTCAGTGCAAAAACATGAAATATAGTTGAAGTGGTAACTCTAACTTGTCCAAATGTGTGTGTAGGTTTCCAAAGAATGAAGCCTTAGCTTGACGCTCCAACAGTTTCTCTCATCTTGGTCCACATCAAAAAATCCACAATCGTTGAACTTTAACTGTTTATTTTAACATAAATACAACAAAAAACGGTTACAGCTGCCATTTTCAAAAAAGAATTCATAAGAACAAAAAACTGAGAGAATGAGGTCAAAAAGCCTCCCTCCACTCTCTCCACTTGTCCGACTGAACCTTGGCTCACCCCAAAAACCCCTCCCACCTGAGTATGGTGGCAATTAAAGGTAATTAAGGTAAATTGCAAGTTTTTACAACATATAAATGAAATTCTATACATTTTACAGGATATACTAAATGTTTTATGTACAAACAATACATGAACATGAATTTAAATTATTTGTCTTGAATAGTCGAATATCAACTAGGCTCTTACAGTGTGAATGTCAGCATGAATGGTTGTTTGTTTCAGCCCTGTGATGAACTGGGATAGGCTTCCTCTGCTAAAGGATAGGTGGATTTAGAAAGTGGATGGTGAAATTGTGTTGATCTCACAGATGTATCTGTTACCTGTTATTTATTAAAACACACAGAATATGGTGTCTTTTAAAACTACCACTAATTACTAAAGTCAGTCATGGTCAGATCTTTTACACAGGGACTGTAAGACTGGGTGTGGTCATGTGGTTTAGGTTACAGAGAAAGGGAGCTTTAAAAAAAAAAAGTCATTTGAGATCTGACACACATTCAGCTTTCTCACATCACTGGGATGTCTAAAACATCATCACTCCACTCATGGGAATGGGTTATATCCTCCCCGTCTGAGAATAAATATCTGTGGCGATCAGATACCTTCTAGGTGTCTCTCAGATGTGGGTCTCAGGTTATAGATCAGCGTATCTGCACATTAAGGATCCATTAAAGTCTCTGTATATTAGAGATCTCAGGGCAGTAGCACAATGTGATGCATGGCTCTCTGTGTCTGACCAACAAATTGCTTCTATTGCAGCCATTCATCTTCCAGAGTGATTTCACCCAGCAGATCCAGTGTTTCCTAAGCAAGCGGAGGTGTCACTCTGTTCTCTTTATGTGGCAAAGCTGCCGATTAAGTGATTGTATGAGGTAACGGTTAACCTCCTTGTTCCTCCCTCACTGAAGCATGGGTATTAAGGATGCATTGAATTTCTCTGTTCTTATGAAGGACTGAAAAAAAAGCATAAGCCTCTTAGGCTTTACAGTTTGATAATTCATTCACAACAGCTGTTATTAATATGATGCTTCTTTGTGTTCTCTGCTCTATGAGCTCATAAGCTTTCATCCCTGTAGTAGAAGTCGAGACATTTGAAATATTATATTGAAACAGATTATTAGCCATGCCCGCTTAGGTTTGTGGTGTTAAAAGTCTACTCTGACACTGGTGTAACCTTCCACTTCTTTCCTGCTGATGCGCATTTCTTTTTTATTTTCTGCAAGCTGCAGAAATCTGAGAAGCTAGCTTGAGGAGTGGAGCAAGTGTGTAAGGATGGGGAAAGTGGAGATGGTCTGATCAGATGCAGGCATTGAAGGAGAATCAGTACATTTTAAGAGAAGCACTTCTGTTTTTGATACTACCTAGTCTGTTCCAGGCAGCCAGGAGGCATCCTAAGCAGATGCCAGAACCACCATAATTGGCTCCTTTTAATGTGAAGGAGCAGATGGGACGCTTGTATCTGCAATCTTATTCTTTCGGTCACCACCGAGGGATCAAGACCATGGGCCTTTCCCTGAGTCTTCAGACTCTGCCTCTTCTACAGAGAACGTATTAATGGGGTTCAGGAGATCCTCTAAGGGTTCTTTCCGCTGCCTGACAGCATGGGCCAAGGAGCCAAGGACAAGTAGCTCCCTTCCCAGGTCTGGCTCCAGAGGGGTTAAATCAATCCAAAACATAAGTACATTGTTATTTAATGACCCAATGGTTCCAAAATCCAACTACTTACAGTTTCTGACGCTGTGACATGACGGACATGTGGCATCATGAAAATAAAAAACTCTGCAAAAAGGAAATAATCTGTTGATAAGCCACTTATGTGATATCTGAAGTGAATGCTGAAAATGTCAACCCTTTTATTGCCTGTCACTCCGCAACCTCTCACCCTGCCCTGATCTCGACTTCGTAGATTAATGGGTGGCTTCCACGTGAAAGGTCAGATTCCAGCTGTGGCGATCACTCCAGCTACTTTCCCTTTCACCCGTGCAGCTGAACAGAAAGACCCCTACCTTAATATATCCATGAGGCCTGCTTCTATTTTATGCATGGACACATACCAAAGTTGACCTTTAACACAGCAGCTTAAAGAGACATGCACTGAGATGGGATGACATCTACTTTCTTTACTTGTGGCGTGTAAAGAAAGAAACCACTGAGAGCGTGTTTTAGACCAGACACATTCCCATAGGGGAAAATGTGCACATTTCTGTGTGATTCTATTGGCTATCCATTATGTTGTCATCGCGTCCAGCATTCTTACATTTGCTGTGAAGGTGTTTTTTTTTAGCTTCCTAAATTGTACCTCAGAGGGTTTTCACTCCTGTAGTCCTAGAGAAATGAATGCCTAGCCTTGCACAAAATCCCAATCTCAAATCCTCCCCTGAGGGATTGACTTGTGGCTGCAGTAGCCTGTGGCCTAACCTCTTTCCCTGTGGAGTAAATGGCATTGTTGTTGATCAAGTCACTGTGTTCACATTAATCTATGGTGAGCTGTTGCAGACACCATACTTAGAGGAAGTAATCCTGCACATGGATGTTACCTTTGGGATTCTGGTGGGTGTTAAATGGTGTGAGTGCTGCCATCCTCAGTGTCATGGTTGATAAAAACAAGGATTCAAGTGAAATAGCTTAGTTTATTCCTTAAAGATTCCGACAGGTCTGCGCAGATCTGAGTTTGGGTGAAGACAAAAGTATTTGCATTGCAGCCCATGGTGTTTATGGCCTTAAGATGTAGTTAACATCAAACTATATAGAGAAACCTAGATGGAGACAACATAAGGAGTCTGGTTTTGGTTCACTATGGCGATGACTATCCTCCTCCATCAATGTTTCTATGCTTTTCACAGATGTCTTTCTATCATTAAACAATATTACATACTGTAAATAATTCAGGATGGTAGTTTTGAGGTTAAGGATGAATTTACATTTAAATTTTGTCATTGTTGTCCAGGTGGCATACGGTCTGATGATTTTGTTTATGAATGAAGATGGATGTCAGGCAGCTGTCGTGCTGTCGTACACTTTATTTTGTGTTGTGTATCATGAGCAACAACTGATGCTGCCTGTGGGACACCTCATAACATCCTAACAGAAAGAAATCTGTTGCCCTCCATGATGCGTCCCAGACATTTACCAGCTGGAGCAGTGAACACTCAGGAGAACACGGTTGTAAACATGGCAAAGTAAAAGATGACTGATGTTATTGGTGCTGCTAGGTGGAACTGTGAAACAGGGGGAACAGCTTCAGATGGCGATGTTTATATACTTTCTTTCTCCCTCAAGTAGTTCCCTAGCACCTCCTTTCCAATGACAACAGACAGGTCATGAAAGATGGCAAGCTGTGGTTAGGCAGGGACCGACATGTAATCTGTCATGTCTCTGAGCCAAGTCACAGTAAGTATGGCTCTGTACTCATCGAATCTGACAGTGACAAGGAGACTGTGGAGTCTGAATGTGACATTATATTTAGATAAAAACACACACTTACAGCATTTTACACCTTAAGAACCACAAATTTTATTAGATCAATTTTTGGGGATAGTGATAGATGACAGAAGAAAATTTAAAAAGCAAACAAACTGAAAAGGTATCTTAGGTATCCTAACAGTCATATACTTATATATTAAAGCAATTGTTTGACATTTTGGGAAATGAACATGATTTGATTGATTTGACTTGCTAAGAATGAGATGAGACAGTAAATATGAATCAGGAGCCAGCTGATGGTTGTCTTAGCTTAGCATAAAGATTGGTTGCAAGGGGGAGCAGCGATGCCATTGGTCTACAACTTTTTCAAGAAAAGAAAAAAAAAACATATTTCCCAAAATGTTGAACTATTTCAACTTCATATCAATTTTGATAATTTTAGAGAGAAGAACAGGAAGGAAATGACAAAGGTATAATGAATTTTCACAAGCTTGATAAGTCTCATAAGCCCCTCCCCTTTCGGTGACCATTGAGTGTGACAAGTGTCCATCGTTCCACATGTAACTTTTGAGTGTGCCATACAGTTACTCAAACCATACTGCATCTTGGCATACTTACTGTAGTAATGTGAATGCACTTATACTCTCAAACTGGCCAGTTTGAGTATGGAAGTAGTGATAATAAACAATGACAAAATATAGTCATGATATACATATAGGCCATACCTCCCTCCCACTATTTCAAACAAGACAAATGAAAAAAAACATGCATGCATCTGTGATTCAAATGTACAATAAAAAACACTTCTGTGTTTTCTAGTTCATTAAGAAACACTAATTTGTCCATTATATTGAACGTAGATCCATGTAAATGTAAATAACACCCAGTCAACAGCATGTTTGTGTCCCTGTGTGTTTGTTCTCTTATGTTTATTCCATACACACAGCTCACCCACCATTCTCCACGGATCACTTGTAATGATCTGCACACTGAGCAGATTCGGAATGGAAATGCTTTCTGTCACCTTTTATGACACACAAACCACTGCATGAAGGAGTTGTAAACAAAACACAACTGGAACTGTGTTGACTGGAATGTGCAGCTATGTGCAGTTTCATGAGGCAGGAACGAGCAGCACTGTAAATAAGGTGCTCCATACTGTCTTTGTTCTCTTAGAGAGGCAAAAATGCACTTAATTGTCTCTGGAACCATTTCTTGGGAAAATGTATACATCTTTTTCTATTTCATTTGAGACATCTCATCAAAGATATTTTTGAACATTGTGGGTTTTTGAACATCATCTTTGTGGCTCATTTCCGTTGAGGTGGATTTTGAAGGAGCATTCACGGCTGTCCTATTTTCCCGCGATATTCCTCTGACACTCGCAACACTAGAAACAGTGAGAGGCAACAATACTGTGCCCCGTGGCTTCTTATATGTTGCTCTTGTGACTGTGTGATGAAACGAATAGAATGCAGTGGTTATGCATTAAATTTTAATTAGCTAACAGAAGTATTGAAGAGTGAAGAAATCTGCCTCTTGGTTGTAGTTTTCCTTCCCAGTGAGGAATCTTTTGGTCCTGAGGAAAATCCAGCACCATCATTTGCTGTGGGTATTTATGCAGTTGTGTTGTTTCCTTGAATGTTTTTGAATTAATCATGGATTTATAATCTATCATAAATGATCTGAACATTCTCATAGTCTCTAAAGCATGATTTGAGACTGCATAAAACAGAGACACGATAAAATATATACATATGTATATATAAAAAATATATAGGCCTATATATTTTTTACTTGGGAAATCACCTGTGTGGAATATTCTTAGATTCTTATCATAATCGTGTATATTTATGTATGTTAAATTTAGCTTTTTTTTTAACAAGTGGAGTCCTTGAGATTTAATTCTTGGTCCCTGGCACTCTAATAATAGTCGCAAATCTACAGAAAAATAGAAAAGATGTAGTTTTGGTCAATATAATCCCGTTATCAAAACAGTATTCATTAACTCAGTAACAGAAATGACAACACATTTTGTCATTGCAGGAAAATAACTGCCCTCCAGCACAACAAGCACTTTCTAATCTGATGGCACTGCGGTTAATGTTTAGTTAGATTTAAGGCCAAAAATGTTTCAGGTTCGAGAAACATTGTGGTCACGACTGTCAGGAAGAAGCGCCTTCCTCTCTCTGCAACATTTGTGGCGTTGTAACAAAAGTCACACTAATCCTCTTTTCCTCCCAACAGAGAGGAGCCATAATTCCTACGGCTACTTGAGGGCTTTGCACTTGAATGTAAACATTTGTTGTTATTGTGCATTGGCTTCAGCGATTGATTCAGGTTCAGTCTCAAAATGTCATTTGGTGCACATGGTTTTTATGTGGTTATATATCAGCAGAATAATCTGACACAGTCTGATTGAGCAGCTGTCTTTGCCGGGAAGTGAGCTGTGATGTCTGAACATGAGTAATGGTCATACTTGGCCGAGGAGAACCTGCCCAGATACTGTAAGAACCATTTGATGTTTGAGCAAATGCACCTGAAATTGGTTTAGTTCAATACACTGAGTGTCTCAGACTGAAACACAAAGACATATGAGTGCTATCCAGGAGAGATGTCTCTCTTTCACTGTGACCGGAGCAGAAAAACAGACTAACGGGGGCATTTTGAAATGAACATGACTGCTTAAATCTAAATTATTAATTGGAATTCACAATGGACAGGCTCCTTTTGTTCATTTTCTGCTACGGTTGAAAGTGCATTTGAGTGCATGCGTTCTGAAAATGTTTTCATAACTGATCAGTGAATCTAAGCTGCAATACAAATTAGGGACAAAATTAGTCAGTGTGACAATAGAGCTAACTAAGGCCACATAGAGAGCACATACCTCTCCAAAGGCCAGTAATCCCCTCTTCTAATGATTTGCAAAAATGTGTGGATATTTTTCCAAAAGTATTGCAATTGTGGTTTGTTAAAATAAGGCTCACCATCACCTCTCAATCCTCACTTATGACTCACTAGAATGTAGCAGTATCTGCAGAGAACCTGACAAACAGAAAAACAAACCGGGCTGGAAACATAACCTCCTGGGCAGAGGTAATAATAATTTATATACCGTTGATATTGATCCCTTTATCATCACAACCTTTGAATCTTTACAGTTTAATTTTGTCTTTTCTCAATTTATATTGATGAGACAGCATCTGGAAATGTCTCTCCGAGTTAATGGTACGAAGAGGGATTTCAGTTTTGTGAAGTAAACAAGGCAGAAGCTCTTTTTAGCTTCCGGTGGTGAGGAGGCACTTTGCCTGCCGGGTCCAACAGGAATCCTGTCTGACATGAGGTGTGATGAAATCTGGAGCAACTGCCTTATTTTTTTGGAATGAAAAAGACTGACACTATACCCTACTTCTCTATTTGAACAGGTAACAAACCTCAGAGATTACGTCTCCCAGAAACCCCTTGGTTTGCACATGCATAGACCAGCTGCTCAAGGGTAAGTCTGATTTCAGGGGGCAAAAAGACTGTTGACTAATGCTACACATTTCAGAACAGTCAGAAACAAGAGGGGGGAACCAACAATTGTGCTTGCAACAAGAGAACAAGAAACCCCGCGCAGTAAACATGGAGAGGATGATTCACGGTGCAGTATCAGGAAAGTGCTTACGTGAGATGGCACCGGATAGTCCAGGTCCCCTCTGAAGGTTGTAGAGAAGGTGTTTTGTATCAGATGATTCATTGTGTTTTATTTGGTAACCCGTGGGGTCATTTCAGTAGACTATTGCAGAAGACAACTCAAATGTTTTTCTCGCTGGAAGTTTTCCTGAGGTCAAATAACCCCGCCCGTTTTTCCCCTATTCATAGTATATATACAGTACGATATTTCTTATGGTTAAAGATCATTGGAATTACTAGTCATGTATTTCTTCTGTTTTTCCCAAAGCAGTGCTCATTGATGGCTTAAAAGATAAAAAAAAAAAAAGAAACAGCTTTGCATCTTCTATATCATACCTTGGGATAAGATAAAAAATCTCTCAATAACAATAGTAAATATTTCATTGTGATATAGTACCTGATTGCTTTGCAGGAAGTGCAGCAACAAACCGCTACCATCCCATGTATTATTATTTCCATTAGTCACTCCATATTACTTAGAAATTTTGTGCCCATTAATTTCAGAGTTTTACCATTAATCTCTGTGCTATCACATATTTAGTGGAAACAAATCATCTCTTTCTTATACATGAGGCAGTTGGCGGTGAGCCGATGAATAACTACCTCTGAGGAAAACATGTCTTAAATCTTCTTAAAATATTTTAGGCCCTGACCTTCATCAGTCTAAGCTGCGAAACACTGTTCTCATACGCAGCATCCAAATGAGCCCGAAAACAGCAGGAGCAACACTGTAAACTACACAAGTAAGAGGTCTTTTATTCTCATGACCTGTGGTATTTTTACAAAATGAAAGAAAATGTCTAGAATAAGAGTTCAGAGGGGGAACTGCTGCACACTCAAAAATAAAGATTTTTTGGATCAGGAAGTATACTTTCCTAGTTATACCATAGCGAGAAGATAATAGGGCTCAAGGGACCAGATTCATACATTTCTTTGCACCACAGATTTTAAGTTGATTCTGATACTGATCATCACAGAAAACTGCTCCTTATATATGAGTTTTAGAGAAAGTAAAAAATCCCACATATAGATTGCTTCCTAGTACACATGCAATCCCACTGCTATCCCATCTAAGATGTTGTGTTAAGAAATATTAATTAGAACTTTAGCCTGATTCTTCTGTTATCCTATCCCTATTCCTGTATCTGTGTTCAAAATATGCCCTGTGTACTTGACAAATGCTGTCTCAATTTACTTGTTGCTGCCAATTATTCATGGTCAGAGAAATTTGAACAGGCTTCATTGAACATGCAACATGAGGATCCGTTTCTACACCAGGCTATAACACTATTAGCTCCTCCACCAGATCGTGTTTAAGTAGCTTTTCTATTTTAATATTTCAGTGTCCATGTCGCTCATCATCTTTACTGTCATTGCCACAGACCTAAGAGCAGCAGTGCTGCCATTTATGGCAGGGTCTATCTATCCCATCCTAACTTTGGATTCATTCCTTACTTAAGACTTTCTTAGGGTAGGATGGTTGTGTAATCGCTAAACGCGGATCCTAGGATAAAATGGGATTATTTCCTAAATGCAGTCAGGAAGCCTTGTTCTTTTAATTAAGATAGGATTTTAGACTTATAAAGTTTCTATAATGAAGTCCCAGAAGTGAATCACCTCACCAACAAGATCAAGAGACAAAGTTATGTTAAAGCTAAGATATCTTAGAGATCTGTTAAATTCCCATCATCAAATGGTAATTTTTACAGGTGGGAAGCAAAGTGACCCCTTCTGATTGGTCAGATTGTTAGAGTAGAGGGGCTCTGACGGGGATGACGATCATGCTCACCCGGTGAATCTG
The DNA here is from genome assembly GCA_037577475.1 of Chaunax sp. Z400. NCBI lineage: Eukaryota > Metazoa > Chordata > Actinopteri > Lophiiformes > Chaunacidae > Chaunax > Chaunax sp. Z400. Next base: position 17,953,516 of record CM075189.1, read on the forward strand.
GTGAAGAAAAGTTAAATATAGAAATATAAAACAGCCCTTTTGACGATTTTAATCCTTTAATCTGTGGATTGTTTTGTTTATGCGTTTTTATTTAAAAAGTTGGATGCTGTTTACTGCACTAACATCAAGATACACTACTGGTGTCGTCTTTATTTGAAAATTTACAGTGTGTGATTCTTTGCTTTCCTCAACAGTTTCCTCTTCTCCCTGGTTATGAATATTTAAGAGAGCTTCAGACCAAGAGCCGTGAGCACATGAGAGAAAGAGGGTGAGAAACAGCACACTATGCATGATGTGAACTCATATTACGTGATCTCAAAAGACTGCAGTGTCTCTTGATATGTTTTTCTCATTATCTCACTATTCTTTAAAATCAAACGTAATGACAGGATAGAGAGGAATTCATGAAGAATCGATTAATGGTGGATTTCTTTAGTTTCCACATAGGCATGCTGTTGCAGTCAGGAACAGGAATCAGATGTTTGATTGAGTTTAACTTAAGTACGAAAAATCTTTCACTCTTCCTCTGTTTGAGTGCCCCACCCCCCTCAAAAATCAAAATAACTTAAACTTACTATAACCAAATAAAAGCTAGTAAACCACTAAAAATATAGTATTTATTTAGCATATCGTGCCTTTATCAGAGAGTTCAGATTAGAAAAGATGACAGGAAATGAGGAGAAAGACAGATAGCTGTATCTTGAATCAGTTGGTTTTCGATTTGATTTTGCTCCATTTTCAGAATCAGAAAGCCTTTATTGTCATTCTAAGGTCTGCATACAACAGAATTAGGACTACTACTCCTCTTTGGTGCATAAAGATGCAATATCAAGCACAGAACGCAAGACAAAAAAAATAACAAACAGTCTTTAAAATAGATACACTGATATGGGTGTCAGCATAAAATGTTGCATTGCAAAGAATTAAAGATATAGACATTGCGCACGAGTCCGTAAAGTGAAAGATGAGTAGAAGGACGAGTTTGTCTTTATCACAGTTTGTATGAGAATTAAAGTCTCTCACTGTTTATTTGAGTTCACCCAATGAGACTAAAGAAATTTGACAAATACAGTGAAGCAACCAGCTGGCAGATATTGCATTCTTAGAGCCCTGCATACTTGCTGAAAGGGCCAAAAAAGTATTCTTAGAAATAAAACGGGGATAGAAATGTGAATAATCTGTTATTAAAACAGACATTTTGCTCACAGAAAAGTGTCACATCAGTATTTCTCGCCCTCCCAACAGAGTTGACTGTCAGAACAACTGGAAATCACTGTCTGCTATACTGTACACTATAAATTGATGAACTCAACCACCAAGCTCTAGAATATTGTAAGCATCCATTTCTGTTTTTCTTCTCACATGGAGCTCAAGAGCTGGAGGAGTATGGATGGTAATTGGTTTGACTAGATCAGTCAGCGGAGGGAGGGAGGGGGTTTTCCACTGGTGCTTACTGCATCTCTCTCTTGCAAATCTGTCTTCATACATCCCTGAGTGAAATTTGAATAATTCATCACCGTGTTGTGGGTTTATTTTGTCAAAGCATCACCAGACATGATGGAGAGCAGGGTTTGGGTGTGGGAGGAAATCGAAGAGGCAAACTCTCAGGGAATGATCAACACACTTATTAGTTCTTGTCAGGAACTTGTCTAAAATCCATCATGTGTAATTAGGTTAATGTCATGCAAAAGCATCTTAATTTGAATTCTGTGTTTAAGATTTGGTGCCCTGCCCTGCAGCAACTCTTTGCGTTTTGTGCATTTGCATTGCACAAAAATGATTTCTGACACCTCTGTGGTTAAGGTTTGGTTACGTTACGTGGACACAAAAGTGACTATGCAAGAGTCCACTCTGTGGAGTGACAAATCACACTTCTCTGGCAGTCTGAAATGGTTTGGTGAGTTTGGTGTGGAAGAACCTCACTGGCCTGCACAGAGTCCTGACCTCAGCTCCATCGAACGCCCTTTGGATGAACTACAACGGAGAATGCGAGCCAGGCCTTCTCGCCCAACATCAGTGCCTGACCTCACAAATGCTCTTCTGGATGAATGGTCAAAGATCTCTACAGACACACTCAAAAAGCCTTCCCAGAGGAGTGGAAGCTGTTATGCCTGCAAAGGGGGGGGGGACCAATTCCAATATTAATGTCTATGAATTTAGAATGGGATGTCATAAAAGTTCCTGTAGGTGTAAGAGCCAAGTGTCCCAATACTTTTGTCCATATAGTGTATGTCACTTTTAAGCATTTGCTGAAACAGCCTATAAGTCTTCATGTTTGCAGTAAATCATGAATGGACTGCACTATGGAGTCGGCACAGAAAAAGTGCAGTTCTCAAACGGAGGTGTTTGAATACTATGGGGCACCTATAGCTCACCTTGTAGAGCCCATAGCATGTAAAAAGTCCGAGTCCAAGGCTGAGTTCCGCAGCGGCCTCTGCTCTTTTTTTGCATGTCATGCTTGCCTGTTTCCAACTGTCACTATCAATATAACGCAGAGATGCAATAAATAAATAAATGTAGAATATAACATGGTGAGTTACAAGCTACCACATGCTTTCTAAACCTGCAGCCAATGCATATTACAAAACAAAAGACTAGGAATGTTTACATGCAACACGAGCCCGTTCTAGATGACTGCCATGCTGTCTTTGATGGAGGGAGAGTCAAGAACATTTAGATGGTAATGCACAAATACTTTCAGATCAGTGCTCAGGCTGAGATACTTAAACTCTGAATGGTTTAGTTTGGATGTCCACTGATATTCTCTGTTGTCCTGTAATGAATACAAACTGCAGCGTAAGATTGAATAAAACAGAAACAACACCAACAGAAAATTCAATAAGAAGGAATAAATGAGGCTTTTCTACAAGACCAGGAAAGTGTATATATAGTCCCTTAATTGGACAAACCGTCCACATAGTGTTTTTGTTTTGTGATGGCCACATAGAAGTAGGGAATAGAGGACTAGAATCAAGGGAACTACTAATATAAAAGTGAATAAGGTGGGACTGACACAGGTGCACTAGATTTGACATTCGGCAAAACTGAATTCAGAGATATCCTCTTGTTTTTGAATCTTTCTTTTTCACTGATTAATAGAAAGCAGTGATTTAATGCTTTGTAGATTTCATCTGCTTTGTTTCGACGATGTCATTGCTGCTAAAAGGAAAGCCCAGAATATTCTTTACTTTCTATCACTGTCTCTTTGAGAGCATAAAAATCACCTTTTCTTTTGCATCACACTGAGTCAGAACCTCACAAATTGAACCTGCTGCAACGCTGCAGCACAGAATATTCGAGCTTAAATCACACTTTCCTCAAGACTTTGAAAAGAGAGAGGGGGTGTGTGGTGAATGGGGGAGGGTCGCAGAAAGGGTTTATGTTTACTTGCTGGTATTACATTACACTGAAACCAGCAGACTCTAATGTGTAATTTGATAGCAAATGACATCAGGGATCACAATATTGCTCCGCCTGTCTTGAGACTGAAGAATTACACCAATAAATATGGTTAATGGGGACACAAGTCAGAGGGAATGAGAGGTTGTATGTCAACAGAATGCTAAACTATGTGTTACAAAAGATCTGCAAAAGGAGTTTGGGAAGTGCTGGAGATACATAGAGGTCATTTCTGACTCAGAGAGCGCTGGAACAGGAAGACAATGAAGGAGGGAAGGGAACATAACGGAACAATAGCTACACAAACAGCGATGATGTCTCCCTTAGCGCCTGTTCCACCCCTAAGTCTCAATGCTTGTCTCTATGGCAACCGTTAACTTTTGAAGCCCACCTTAACACAGACACCAGCACCATACACAAACGCACCTCGTGCTGTACACATCAATAGAAAGCCATGTTGTATTCTGGACTGACAGGTGATGTATTATTGGTATGTGTAGTATTGGGTTTGTATTTTTGGAGCAAAATAGTAGATATGTCAAGTTTGTCAAGAAAGGAATGATATAATAACAAGGTCAGGTGATCAATTTTCATTTCATTTCATTTATGCTCATAATCCCTGTGGACAAAATCTCATTTTGAGCTGAATTATGAGCAGAGAAGGAAGGTTATTCCAGTAATCACATATCCTGGATTGAAAACAAAATAAACACATTTAATCTGACTCCCAAAAATCTTGCCATTTAATCTCTTCCGTATCACTCGTCTAATGTTACACAAGCTTGCACAAGCCTGTCGTGTGGACTTGGCTTGTGTTCGCCCCACAATCTCATATGGCAGCTTGTTTTGGGATTTATTTGTGGGGGAATGCGATTGGCATCTAGGACACCATCTCACTAAATCATCAACATCCACGTGGGGGGGTGGGGTGGGGAATAAAGGGAGCAGCAGCGAGATGCAATTGTGTAATAATTCTGTTTGTGTTCATCTGTTTGCCACTCAAGCTATCATGAAGGAAACACCCTGAAGAGGGATACCTAATAAAGCTTTTGCACTAGACAGTCGTGAAACAGGACCTGCAGGGAGGCAGTGGTGGATAGTAGATAAGGATGTGATGCGGTCACAACAGAGATGATGTAGATCCTGGAGGATGTGTGTTGAGGTTGGCTTCCTGATGTTCTTGTTTAAGTTTTCGCCTCTTACATTTTATTGTCCATCAAAGAGTATTTCTGTAAAAACTGAAGGCCAGTAAAAGACGGCTTTTCTCTCGTTCAATAATCCTTTTTGGATATTGCCTCGGAATTATAATAATAATCCTGCTGACAGCTTTATATCATTTCACTATGAAGGTATTTATTATAAACAGGCGCCCATGCCATCGCTATGTATAATCACTTAAAGACACTTAAAGATGCAGCAACATTGAAAGCTAGGCACTCAGGTGTTGTTTGTTACACAGCTCGACTGTATATTTTGTCAAATTTATCTCCATTAACCCTTTTTATTTTTGCACCGTAAATCTGCACTGCTTTATCCACCCTAAAATACTTTAATAGCTGCTATACAACCATTTCAGATGCTGTAAAACCCAATATAAGGTTTAAACTGTCAGGATTAAGTGTTACGCTGAAACCACACAGCTCCTTTGGTCCATCAGGTGGATATGATGCATTGCATATACATGCAACCTGTCCCATAAATCAAAGACAGGTCTCCATAAAATAAAATACACACTGTATGGGCTTGAAGGAGGTGAAAGAATACTTTTACAGGAGGCCTTATAAATTATGTTGAAGGAGAAGTTCAAGGTTGTTTGTACGTGTGCGTTTTGTGTGTGTTGATGTGGATGTTAAGGATTGCACTGAGATACAGTCTTCATTTCATTTCATTTGCATTCATTTGTCTATTTTGTGTATTTGACAAACATCAATATTAATGATATTTTCAGAGTCACCCCCCCTGCTTCTATTGATTGACTGTGATGTGCAAACATTATGTTTTGATGGAGGAATGCTGAACAAAAAAACCCAGAGATAAACAGAGATTTTACTTAAGCTTATACTGAGACATGGCCTGCAGGAAAAGGAAGGATTGCCACGGTGCTGCAGGATCCTGATATGTGAGTATGCAACACTTAATGAAAAATGACATTACTGAAAACACAGCACAATTACACAGCAACACGCCACAAATGCAAACATTACATATACTGCATGTTTACAGCCCACCGGCATGTATCCAAACTAAGATTCAGCGCCTCACAGGATTGGAAGTGACTTTGTTGACTAAACAGATTAAAAACAAAACCAGTCAGATGTGAGCAGAGTCCAAATTAACACATATAAATGTGCCAAGCCCGGTGCACACAATTAATGCTGTGGCAAAATAAAGTTCTCCATTTCCTACTTCCCATTAAGTTAACATTAACGTTTATCCTGAGTAGGGTCCCTAGGTGGGCTGGAGCCTATCCCAGCTGATATTGGGGTACACCCATAGACAAGTCGCCATTTCATCAAGGCCACCACACACAGAAAGACAATTGCTTTAAATAAAATATTGAAAGTTTCATTCCATCAAACATCATACATAAGGAACTACAGAGCTAGTTTCAGCTGTTTCTTATCTCTCCCTCTCAAATACAAGTTGACTCAGGAATCAAAAGTCATGCATGTCGTTACACAAGAGTTGAGAGTCTGATGTATATTTTCAACTCTGATTAATTTGTATTGTTTGGACAATTATGAAATGTCATGAAAGAACAACAACAAAATAATAAAGAACTGAATGGAACTGATAAAACATATCGTCTGGTCCTCCCCTTATAGAAACACATGCATGATTTGACCTTGTCATTCACTATAATTACACAGATGATTGGAGAACCTCTGACTCATGCTCTGGCACTGAATGAGTTAATTGCCTCCCTGGGCAGAGTGCAGCTGTGAATAAATGTCCAGTAATTGAGTCATTTTCTTAATTCCATCTCATTTGGAATCACGTTGGTTTCAACTGGCTCCTGCTGACATCCAGCAGTGTTTATGAGAAAATTACATTTGACCAGAGTCAAACCCACAGAGTAAGAATGACACAAGCCTCCAATTAAACTGGATGATAATCTTGTATGCCTACGCTTCCGCCATGATACATACATTATCGAGATCAGAATGCCTTAATTCTCAGACGAATAAAAGTTCGCCTTATAGCCATGTGAGCACTAACCTTGAATTGTAGATGAGTAATTTTATTTGGCCCTCATGGAAAACATTCCGATTGCCCTTCCACCTTAAAGCACCAACAGTGTTCTAGTTTTAATTGCAAAATAGTCACTAGAGAGGTAGAGACTACATCTGTATTATGAGGGATGTTATGTAATTTTTTTTTTTATTCGTGTAGACTGGTAACAAAAACAGAACAGAAGAAGGCAGCGTCCCTACAATTTCAGATTAAAGGATTCTATTAAATCCGGCCCACACAATGATAAACAACAAGGGTTGTTCATCCTCAGAGGAACAGAAGAACTCTTTCACCCTCAAGTATAACAAATGCATCATCACCTCCCTCAGGCGTTAGCTACTCATGCCTAAAGCAATGTTTTCTCTCATTTGAAGATTTGAGTTTTTAAGGCGTACCTGACATCTGCTTTTTTTCAAAATACAAAAATGTTTCCTTAATCTTTTGTATTTACCTACAAATCCTCTCAATCGCTGCTCTTTCCGAGAAGCATTTAGCATAATTCGACTATATTTTAAGTACGACCTGGAGGGCCTGAAATTCAGTGGTGGAACAGCAGGGAAAAAAGAGGTTGCACGGGGCAGACAGTGATGGATGGGGAGTGTCTGGAGCCATCGGCTTAGTGTTAAGCATACACTGCATCTCTCTCTCTCGTCCCGCTGCCCTTTAAGGAGCATCAGCGGGCGCTCCATAACTCAGTGGCGTATTGGAAGGGAGGAAGGTGGGACACACAGCGCTGGTCCACCCTGATAATGGTCTGTGTCCTTGAGAGGTGAGCCAAGAGTAAACACCATGAGATGATCCTCACCTTTGTCATGTGGACATTGGATCTTTTGTGTATGCTAGTGTGTCTGTGGGTGTGTTTGTGTTGTGTGACAGACAGAGAAAGTGTCAGCTAAGGCTAATCGGGCTGCCACTCAAGGTAGTCCAAGTATATCTTATCAAGGGTGGGTAAAGACTTTAGATTTGACTCTCTTTTTTTTAACATGGGTGTAAATCAGGAGATTTTCATTTAAATTTGGCACTTCGTTTTACGCTCTAAAATAAAAAAAAACACTTTTTGAAGAGTAGAGCTCAGAGACAGGAAGTAACGTCTCGGTAAAGAAATCACTGAGTGGCCAACGAGGAGCAGCTGAACCTGGGGGTAATCATCCAAGAAATGTTTCATCAACTTGTGCGCTTCTTTCCTCAGCAGATTTGCATCTCCTCCTGTTCGCCTCATCTTTCCAACTTTTTTTCTCACTCCATCATTTGATGGATGACCCAGAACAGCTGTCAGCGTAGCGACATTTAATGGTTTCTGCAATCACCGCAACATAAACAGAGACCTTTTCATAGGTTCCAATTCCAATTTTAATGGGTGAGATATTTAAATTTTAATTGGAACTAAATGTATGTCAGCCAATGATTTGTTGTAAATATTATAGGAAAATTTTTCTTTAAAATATCTCTATATCTATGTTTAAATTTTTTGATTTATGAAATAATAATAATAATAATAATAATAATAATAATAATAATAATAATAATAATAATTCCTGATTGAATATGAAATATGTGGAAAAAATTCAAGGCTGCTCATGTTTTGAGATAATAACAATAGACTGGTACAATCCCAGTTACAAAAAAGTAAAAAAAAAAATTAAAATATAAATAAAACAGTACATCCATCATCCATCTATCCATCCATTTTCTTCCGCTTATCCGGGTTCGGATCCCGTCACGGAACATTTTTTTGTATATTGCCTGAAAGTGAACTTTGTCTTCCTCCAAACATAATTTGTGCCGTCTTGAATTGTATTAGATCCATGAATTTCAAAACATGTGATTTTTAAAAATAGTGTGTTACATAACCATAACTTTAATTTGACGGTTATTTTTGGCCTATTTTCAGTCTGTAGTGCTGCTTCAGGCCAGTTCTTCACCAATAATGTTGTTACTTCATACTGAGAGAGGATTCAGGGACATAATGAGAAAAAAAGTGTTTCTTTGGCTGCTGCTCTGCATTCAATAAGCATAAATTTGGGAGAGCACAGATTGGTCTGTTTTGATTGTGTTTTAATCCCAAACTTGACAGCGTGGGTACTGAAACTGATGAGCAATGCCTGGAGTAGTCTCAGGCAGTAAGTGAGCTTTGACTTATATCCTTGGTATTCATGTGGTATCCACTGCTAATAATGAGGATGTTTGTTACTTTAAAATGGAAAAAAAGTATAAAATCAAATATTTTGGTTTGTTGAAATGCATACTTTGCTTTTCCAAGAAAATGCAGCTGAAGTGTCATGTTTCCATGCGAGGGAGTAAAAAAAAAAAAAAAATCAATGCACACCTCACAAAATTTGATGAAATCACGACAGCACATACTGTATAGATCTTTTCAATACCTCAGGGCGTTCCAGAAAGCTAATAAAATTCTTTTTCATTTGACTTCTGTGTTATTACCATGTGCTGTATTTCTCTTCAGGGGAGTCTTATTTTTCTTAGTGTGTTTTGATCCTGTAATATGAGCACATTATAGAGCACCAGTCATACTGATAGCAGTTGCTTTTGTGTACTTGTCTTTAAGAACATCAATAAATATGCTGCACTTTTTAAAACATGACTAGCCCCCCATCATGTACTTAGCTTCTTTCCTATCTTGTCTTTCTCTCTTCTTGTCTTTTCTTGATTTGACTTGACATTTTGGCCGTTAAGGATGTATATTACCTCTTATCAGAGCTTAAATAAACATAATAAATATTGAGGATATGCGTAGACAAACTGTCAATAAGTAGAATGTTTCGATTAATTAATTAAAGAGAATAATATGTCTTCATCTTCAACACAAGGATTTTCATTTGAAACATAGAATAACAAGTCATCTTTATAGATGTATTTATTTATTTATCTTCTGATTCCAAGTGACAACATACTGAAAATCTTATTTTGAGTTCATGCAAGGGCTAGGGTACAACTTGGTGGTACAACACCTGCAGAGATGGAGCAAAATAGCACTTTTTTCCCCCACTTGATTGACTTTTAGCATGAAATAAAGTTTGGCCATATGCAAACGTATCTAACAGGTTCAGTTTATAATCTCCTGGAGCTCAAATGCATGGCATTACAGACATAGATACCTGAGTTAGCTGGTCAAAGAGCCACAGGTCCACCGGTGTGCATCTGCAGGGTGATGAATTGAGCAGTGGCATCTGTCAAGGAATGCTGTTGTGCCCTTTTTGTCCCACAGCGACCGGCTCATTACTCAGTTGAGATGCGGAGTCTGGATGGGCAGCAGGAATGGCACCATCTGAAGCTAACAGGTCTCAGGGGGTGGGGCCCTGTTTGGGGTACATCTGGGCAGCTGACTGCAGCCAGACTCAGCTGAAAGTCCAGCTGTCTCTCCTGCTGCAATCGATGTTGGTTTCTCTCCCTCAAGTAACAACTATTCAAAACTCAAGAAAAATATCCTAACCATTTAGTTTAATGTACTTTATTAAGGATTTCATAGCAAACAAAATGTTGTGTTCTAAATTGTTGAGGGTTTGAGAAACATTTCAGAACATCTTTAATACGTCTATAGATATTGGCATACATACATATTGTATGAACTCCTTGAAGGTTGATTCAGAAGCAACTGGACTTCTTTTCTTATCTTATCTTATCTTATCTTTTCAGTTCAGTTCAGTTGCTTCTGAATCAACCTTCAAGGATTACCATGATCTGGATGACTGAGAATCTACACAAACATATTGTATGAACTGTATGACTGAATGCATTCCATTAAAACATAGTTTGTCATTGCACTCTAGAATGACACAGATCAGTTGCCCCTATTGAAAGGATGTCATAGTTTGTCAGTTCCTCTCAACACTGTAACGGAATGTAAGTCTATTCATAAAGCCTCATTCATACACAAACCATTTCAAAGTGTTTCACAGAGGCATCATAAGACATCAAAATAATATTAGAAATTGCATTGAAAAGACAATATAAAAGAAAGCATCAAAATAATTACAGATAAAAAAGAAGTTGATTTAATTGGTTGGAATGCTGCAGTAAAAAATTATGTTTTAAGCCCTGATTTTTATTAGTGAGATGTCGCGTTTCCACTCGGTAGCATTGCTGTGTGTTTTATTTGGTGAGTACTTCCATTATAATAAATGGTTCCCACAACATTAAAACAGAGAGATGCATTTTTTATTCAAGCTAAAGGTGAGTTTCATTTGATCGCCTGTTGCTATAACTTCCGGGAGACAGAGGAGAAGGGAGGGCTATGAATGAGACTTCATGTAACGTGAATAAAGCTGCGAAGTGAAGATGTCCCTGGTTTGAGTTAGAATTACATTCTACTTTGCCAAGTTCACCTTGGTTAAGGTAATGGAATGTCCGTGGTCATAATTACGACAGGCATGTCGGCTGAAACAACTGCTGCTGTCAATTTCCTTGCGTGTGCATATAAACCTCACGGGATATCAATACCCAGTGATGAAAGTGTTTTCTTTGATGATTGCACCATCTTTGAAATAATAGACCCATCAAAAACCCCACCAGAACAAAATTGCTTATATCCTATTTCTCGTCACAAGCACAATTTCACCTCTGCAGTGATCTTCTTCGACGCATCGACATATTCCAAAAGAAAACAGTGAGAAAATATTGACCAATATTTATAAATGTAATTATTTCAAATTCCATTGAGCGATGCTGCCGCTTGCTTCCTCTCAAATGATGCACTTTACTGTGTGTGTTTCAGACAATATCTGGAGGCTATGAAATAAAATTCCAAATTGCATGACAAAGGTTGTCTTTTGACCAAATTAAGTGCAATTTGGAAGGGTAAATGTTTTAAATGTTTTATTGTATTTTCAGTTCTTTCTTTATATAGTTTGACATACAATTTCACAGCATGTTAACATTAAGCATTTTCAAATGTGTTTTTGATCCTTGTAGAAGGTATCCAGTGTCATATTGTGCACCTATTCAATAATATATGCCAAAAAAACAAGTTCTTTGTACTTTTAGAACAAAATTTGATCGTCTTTCTTTCTGAAAAAAAAAACAATTTTAATGTTCTTCATTAAGCTAGAACCAATTTTAACCATTAATATCATGACATCCACACATCAAGGTACCTTAAGTTTTCATGTCAGACGGATGCAGCTAGAGTGTTTCTGGTGTCCAGGCCTCACTGTATAAAAACACTGCATTTTAACTTTACTTGCTGATTTTGTTGAAACGATATTATATTTTAAGAAAAAAAATGTTTTCTGTTTTCTAATGTCATCTGGCTACTCTGCATGAATTATTGATCATTTACAGAACTGGTGATTGGAGAATCCAGTTTCAAGGTGGTTTACAAGGTTTCCTGATGGACAGACAGCTTTATGCTTCTTCTTGTTGATGCTAACGTCACCATTTTTATTGGCTGGGCGCCATGAACCAAAAAACCAAAAAGTGGCCAGCAAACCACCTTGGACTGTATTTCCTGTCCTAAGCTCACCTCCATTAGGAGTAGGTCTGTCATTGAATTCTGTGTTTTGGGTCCTGCTCAGGCTAAGTTTGACAAGCCGATTTAAAATTTAAACAGCCGTCCTCCCTGGAGGCTCCCAGTTGGTCAAGGTGAGCTATTTAGACGTCAACCTTTATGATGGGAGTTATAACATAGATTCATGGCGAAGGCTACTGGCCAACTATAAACACAAACCATTATCAATGACAACTCCCTCTCTACAAGTTTTTGCAGGAATTTAAATATGTGCCTTCCATTTCAAGCTTTGATAAAATCATTAGAAAAAAAACTTGTAACTCCTAATCAAACACATATTCTGACCTATAGGTTTCATCCTGGAAAATAAACTGATTATTTGTGTTCATAGATAATAAAAAATTTAAAAAAGCCAAATATTTTAGGCAGAGTGAGAAATTCATTATGTGTCTTCATGGAACATGCACTCAATTGAAGCAGGCCTTTTCTTGCATTACTATCATAAACCTACAATGCAATATAAAGAAGTCTGTGGAGCCAATTAAGAAGCTTTTTGCCACCAGAGAGAGGCTGACAGTGGATTCAGCTAAGGTCCTGGTATGAACAGGAAATGTACAGTACATTGTTTGCCCTTAACTTTCCCTTTCAAAGCCTTCACACACCCACCCACAGCACCTTAGGTCCAGAATTCCATTTAATGAATCCACACTTTCCGCTTCGGGGGTTGCACATCCTGTGTAAAGAGATAGGAACCTCGACCCCTCTGATCTGTAGATGTGACAGAAAAATGCTACCTTAGCTCCAGGGACAAACAAATGTAAATGGGGACAGTAAGCACCTTTATCCTCCCCCACTCCCTTGAGCTGGATCTGTTGTGTGGTCACAATGCTGTTTGAATGCAAAAGAGCTCAGTGTTTCTCTGTGTTGCAACTGGATGTAGATACAATTCATGAGCACAAGTTGAAGGAGGGAAATCAGCAGAGTGTCGTTCCAGCTTTGGTGTTTGGTTTTAAACTGAAGAATATCTAGATTAATTTACATGTTATCAGATTTTTTTTACAGGCTCCTCATTTGTTAATTTAATTTTTTTTTAAATGTAGAAAAATTTGATTATTTAAAGTATTAACATCCAGCTTTTGTTTGCTGGGTGGTGCTGCCCGTTGAGAATCTAGCAATAAACTCCCAAAGGTTTGAAAAGTGTCTGTAAAATGTATCTCCATGCCTCATCAATTGTGATCTTTTACCAGATTTGGACTCTAATAGAGAGTAAAACTTTAACATGGACTGTGGGAAAAGTACAGATAGCATCTACAATCAACCATTACTAAAGCAAACTGATTTAGTGGACAGACGTAGGTACAAAATCAAAGGGGTAATTAATTTATGAGCCACCTCTGTCATTTAACTAAACATGTAACGAAACAAATGACACTGTTTTCCTTTTGCATACAAAAGCGTAGCTTGTTAATACGTGGGCATGCCTCTCGTATTAACCTCAGCATGATTAAATGCAAAGTGACCCCAGTGAATATGTAGATGAGCTGTTTAAGCAGAACGATTGCATCATGCTTAGTTTGTTCTTCATGGTCATAGGGTAAGGGACAGGGAGAAAGGGGTTGTGCTTTGGGAAGGGAAGAAATCAATATCTCACCATTTCAGGTCTCCCTGGGCTTTTTTTTAGTAACTGTGTTAATCACTGAGTCAATTGTTTCATTAATCAAGTGAGGAGGCCCTGAAGGTGGAGAAAAGACACCCGCCTCCTCCCTCTTTCTCTCTTTCTCAGTCTCTGTCCTGTCCTTGTCCTGACAAGTACACAACTATCCCTGAAACAGTAAGGAGATAGAGGTGACTGTGGTACAGCGGTGCCAAATCTCCCTGGGAGGTCATCAGTTCCATTGCCAAAAAGTCTCCTGTCTGATCATCTTGTTTCCTCAACTGTCTGCATGGGGCGAATAGGACACGTTGTGTTTTGACAGCTTCTGTCACGTCCTAGTCTGCTGAAATCTTGCAGAGCAAATGAGCAGACAGAGGCTGCATTTTTTGTGTCTGTGTGTGTAAATGTCCTCAATCTATCCACTGTATTAATCAGTCATGGTAGATTCTTAAGCCTAAATGCTTTCTTCATTGTGCAGGTCCTGCAATCTCTCCCAACAGGTCAATAACCTGCAATTAGTTTGCTAAATTGTAGCAGCTTCTTCAATGAGTCATCTAATTCTAATCATACACAAATAATGAGGTGATAGTTTGAAGTGTGGAAGCGTTCTCCCTGTTTTTGGATGAAATTTGTTGACTTTTATCATTTAAAATGTAACTCTTCCTGTGTTTTCCTGTCTCTATTATAGGCTTTGTAAAGAAAAATCTCCACCTGCCTGTCTTAAAAAGATTTTTATCCGTTATGAAATGATTTGTCTTATATTGAATTTTCTAAAAAAAAAAGAAAAAAAAAAGTATATTTTCAAAAGTATATTTTCTTTCATTCCTCACACTGTAAGTGAAATGCATTTGGACTCTCTGACAACTTACTTATGAAGTTGAGCATCAAAGTCAGATGTGCCAGGATCATGTTTTACACTTCAAACATCATTTCCTGGAAGCCTTGATATAAAATAACGAGAAAAGGATCATGCTTTCATAATAGATGCTGTTAAGTACAGTAGTAGCGCCAGACTGACAGAGAAAACAACTGTGAGTCTTTTAAATAGACTTTACATGAAAATAACAACTTGCTATAGTGCTGTCTGTACTTCTATTTCTGTAGGTTCATATTTTAGAGTTGACAGAATAGTTCCTCACATTAGCAGAAACAGTACAGACCTTAATGGAATCATCATTTCTCTGCAGACCCTCCCTGTGCCCTGGTAGTCTTAAAAAGCATTGACCCTCCTCTGAAATATTTACATATAGGATATGAATGTAAAAGCTTAGAAAAAGCTTCAGTTCAAAACAACAATCAGAACAAAAGAATGAGCAATGCAATGCTCTATCTTACTCCCTCTGGCACATATTGAACTTATGGAGGGGAGGAGTAGAGATTGTTTTTGATCACACATAAGGAAGGGCTCCACACAGACTCTGACAAAACTCCTGCATGTGTGTTTAGTTGTAAACATCCTCACTGGGACCCAGATGAGAGATGAGGAAGCCACAATGCATGTGAGAGACAAATAAAGGTGAGATGCAAGATTTCTCCTCTCTGAGATAATCATGTAAAAAGATGAGCACAGCTTGGATGCCTCTTCTAGACTCGCCAGCAAAACAGAGCTGACAAATACGGCGACTGGAAGACGAGGGGAACGATTATGTGTATGGTAAAGAGAGAGAGAGAGAGAGAGAGAGAGAGAGAGAGAGAGACCTCGGTGTGGTGAAATCTCTTAATGTTCTTGGATGGAGATGGCGAGTCACGCTTTAGAACTGTGTGTGTGTGTGTGTGTGTCTGTGTGTGTGTTCATGTAAGTATGCATCTAACAAGCCTAGCTTTAGTGTCACCTTTGCCTTATCGGTCTGCCACTCATCCTCAGATCACTTGCGCACATGAGTGTGTGTGTGCATGCTTATTTAAATATTTGTATGCATGTGTGCGTGTGTTTGTGTGCGTCTGTGTGAGTGTGTGTGTGTGCATAAGTGCTCATGTATAGTGTTTAAGATGAGCCGTGAGTTGCCTCTGAAATGACATGGAAAGATGACTCTTGTTAGGAGTTTTTGAGATGTGGGCCAATTTAATTTACGGTAACAGACTTTTTTTTTTGCCTGCGAGATCACTCTGCTGCAGGATTAAAGTATTGAATTCCTCAGAGTCTAATGCTTATACATGCTAATGCAGGGAAAAGATTTTGACAGGTCTCTTTAGTGGGAACAGAGTAAAGGTGGGCCTGGGCTAATAACGGCTGAGCCTCAAATCCCACAGAGATTGTCTTGTTGGATTCCAGCGGTCCCAGCATGAAAAGTTTGTACTGGGGAAAAAACATGGGGAGACGTAAAGGAGAAACAGGACAAAAGAGAGGAAAGATACTAATGTTGGATTAACACTTGTCACACGTGAAAAGAAAAGAAAACTTCAGTATAACGGCTTTCCTCTCGTCCTTAAAGCCAGATCACATTTATTTCATTTAGCATGGCTGGCAGGTCATTCTGTAACCTTAAATTCCAATTCCAATTTGAATGAAACTGACAGTGAATGGAGTGTGTCCAAAAACAGCTTACCTGTGTAGCATATCAATGAGGACGGCCTGTTTAAACGAAAGCTCCCGTCTTGTGCTCACTTATGGCCTTAAGCCCATATTTCCCTTACTTGATTGAACAGCTTTGTTTACTGAGCCAAAACAAAACCATTTACATCCATCTATTGAATTCATACAGCTCAAACTGACCCACATACATCCAGAAATTCAACTTTTCTTAAATTAAAATGAAAGCAGAATGAATTTCTGGATGGCAGGGCTGCATTAGATATGATCCTCTCGCAGCGATTTTATCAGTTGCTAAATTTTGGTGCCTCCGGCCTAAAAATTCACTTTTTAGTCTTCAAATCTGTCTGTAGCTTTCACCCTCCTCACTAGATAGCGATAGTTTAATAAAATGAAATGTAGTGCTGTTGCTGCACTCTGCCATCTTTCTGCAGAATTGGCAGAATGTAAAAGCTCCCCTTTCATTAAGTTTGCAAATGGTTTCTTTGACAGCCAGTGTCAAAAACAAGCAAAGGATCTATTAATAAGTGAATGGAGAAGTACACGCTAGGGGTAACCTCAGCGAGGTGCAAACCTTAATGGTCATCTTTTTCATGAATTTTTCACATCCTCATTAAGGTTTTAGCCATTAAAAGTGCATTTGTTTCAACTATACACTGTCAAAACAAATGATAAATATATGGAGATAATGAAACTGCTACATACCCGTGAATCACATTTGCATAGAAACCCAGAGGTTGCAGAGTAATTTGATAAACACAGCCTCAGGCAAACCTAAGAGCCATTTGTTGTCGCCGTAAGTCATAAAACTGGATTTAAAAAATTATTTCATACTCAGTACAAATCGCCATAGTGTTGGAAAACCACTCGGGGAGACTGAATGAAAAGTTCATGCTTCTCTATCACATTTTATTAAGGAGCAAAGGATTTAAGTATGAACACAACAAATGCTGTCAATATGTAATACTCAGCATTGTTTCTCACCATGTAAGGAAAACAATACATACATAAATAACCATTCATTTTCTCCACCATTTTTCCATGGGTAGAAATTAAGTGTACTTATTTTCCATTCACTTGTGTTCCAGCCTAAACGCTGTCTCTCCTGTAGACCTGCTATTGTGATGTAAATGAGACGATCCTGCTCTGCTGATGTGGAAAGGTAAATATTTGCATTATGCTTGCAGATGGATTGCGTGCCACATTGAATTATTCCATTAACCCTTGTCTTCATGCACAACAACAATGTTCTGTATCAGAGTCAGTCACCTTATGGGTCTAATAAAGGCTGGACTACTCACCAGGCATATGTGTATGTGCAGGTCAAACGGGTCATGGTACCTACAGTTTTACTTTCCTCAGATTTATTAGTCCATGGAAAATGCTTCAGGTCAATCAGATGTAATGAATGAGCTCAATGTTTTCCCACTGTCCCCGTTTGAGCTCTTATTGATTTGATTTCATTGAACGACAAGGTGAAGTTTCACTCCCCTGTTTGTTCTACACCATTGTATCAATGACATTGGATTGTTCCGTCTTCAGGATGGATAATTAACCCCTTTCACTGTAAATGTTTCAGTGAAATGATTTGAGGTCACAAACAACGTGACTATGGATGCAGAATTTTAACAGCATCCTCAGCTAAACACCAGGAGTAGCACTGGTCTGTCCAGGACGTGCTATGTGTTAAATCAGGTGTGTGTATCTCCAATGAGAACTGAAATCCTGATGATGGGATGAACACATTCAGAGAGTGATATAGATCTAAAGAAGGTTTCTTTGACTATTGAAGGCCGTCCAACAAAGTATATCACACAAGCTGTATTAGATCATTTTGCATAAATGAATAACAGACCTCAGGTTTCTAGCTATCCAGCTCATTCTTATAAGCTACGATAGGTTTGTTTTTACTCTTATAGTATTGCATCTTCTCACCAAAGCTCTTGAATTTACCAGTGGATCTACATTCCAGCCTTCATCTATGGCCATGAGCTCTGGGTAGTGAGCCAAAGAATGAGATTGCGGATACAAGCAGCCGAAATGAACTTCCTCCGTAGGGTGGCTGGGCTCCACCTCAGAGGTAGGGTGAGGTGACATCCAAAGCCGATACTTCGAAATAAGCATCTGATTAAGATGCCTCCTGGGATCCTCCCTTTGGAGGTGTCTCGGAAGAGACCCCAGGGAACAGAAGACCCAGAACTTGTTGGAGGGATTAGATATCTCATCTAGCCAGAGGAATGCCCCGGAATAACCCAGGAGGAGCTGGAAAGTGTTGCTGGGGAGAGGGCACGTCTGGAACACCCTGCTCAGACTACTGTCACCGCAACACAACCCCTTATAAGAGGAAAATAAATATGTATAAATATGTGTTCTTTTGACCTCTGACATCATCAGGTACGGAAGCAGTTCCTTGGATAAACACTTTAAAACCAATGTCTGTTATTTATTCAGCAACTGTTCAAAATGACATCTAGGCATTAAGTTGTATATGTGGCCTTGATTTATATACCAAACTAAAAGCAATCATTGAACATTTTGAAGAAATAACAGTCTTTTGCTGCACCTATACATGTTTTATCATGTCATGAAAGTCCCTCATGTCTCCGACAGGACAATGTTCTACTCTACCGTTAATTCTGTTCTATCAGTGTACTGCAACTTGACGACTCCTTTACAAGATCAGAGATTAACATGACCATTCTCCTGCCAAGGTCTATTTACAAGATCTGAGAAGCATTCATATGCTGTGTTGAAGAACTCCGTGTTTATTGGGTAGATGTAGCATCGTGACAACCGCTACACATCAAGGGCAAACATTTGATTTCAAACATCATCATCTCAGCTTACTTCCTTAGCTCGCCCCTGATGGAGTCGAACCAGCGACATTAATCATTACTTTACTTCACACTGTGACCTGAAGCACTTGCCCGGTGTAAACAAATAAATATTCCACAGAATGACACTACTTTGGGGGACAGCATTTCACAAAAAGGAAGGAATCAGGAGGCATCACACAGAGAGAGACTGCAGGGTAAATTGAATTGGAATTGGCAAAAACATGGCTGCTGAAGTGGCTGGTTTATCTTTACTTACCGTAGCAGTGTGGGACTTCTTTTCACTGCCATATTCTGAATGCAAGCCAAGGCCTCCTGCATGCAACCAAGGTACAACAAGGCTGCAGCTGCACATCACTTTAAAGAGAATATTTAAATGCATGTAGATCATTTGATCCCTGTAGTGTGTAGTATCTGTTTGTTCACTTCACGGGCTCTGGTGTCCTTGTTATGATCTTACCGTCTGCACAGACAGCGAGTGAGTCGTCTACTCTGTGCATTGAGACTCCTTGTTTGCTGTTCTTGTCCAACGTTCCCTGTTAATGATCTGTTGTGTAATTATTATATTTATGCAACATCTAAAATGGATTGACCTGCAGGCACAAGGCCATATTGATAGCACAATTATTAGTCTAGCAAATAATTAGTAGATTATATATAGGAGGACATAGGGATTTGGAGTCAAAGCTCTGTAATTTATCCCTACCACATACAGCGCTGAACACAGATTACCATATCATGTGAAACCAGATCTGAGCACTACAAGCCAAGATGGAGTAAGCCCCTCACTTTTCATACAGTGCGGTTGCATCCAGAATTAATAACACGGTAATCCAAATAAAATCCCTCAGAATCAATCGCTGTCAAAGGAGGCTGCACCCACTTTTTTTCTTTTTTTTCCCCCCAAAAAGGTGAGCCAAGGATAGAGGAGATATTATTCAAATTGGCCTGAGAAAAGTAGGCCATGTACTTTATCAGTATTGCACGTCTCTGTGTGGTTGACATACTGTAGGTAAAGCATGTGATTGGAATTCTAGACAGCATCAGATCCTTCACTCATTGAAGTTGTAGTTTTTGTTTTATATGCTATACTGTTATATACAGTTTTATGCATTTTTTTGAGAAAGTATTACATTTTAGGTACAACTGTACTGTACGAAACTCCACCAATTTGTGCCTCAGTTAAACTCACAGCTGTCAATGACACTAAATATTTAATGCCGAGCATATTACTTGGACTGTTCCCTGGCCTTTTCATTTATGCACTAGATTAATTTGTGAGGGAGCAGGTTAAGCATTTACGCATCCTGTTTAGCAGAGTATCCAATAGCAAAGGACACTCTCTCTGCTGTAATCAAAGAAAAATGTGCAGCATGAGCACATTTACTAAGGCCGTGCTAATCCACAAACTCTTTTACGAGCATTAAAGCAGGATGGAGGCCAAAGGGAGGAGGTGCACATGTCAGAGCTGTCTCCTGAATGAGGAGGTTAAGTAGATAGCTTTGTCTTCTTAGAGGTCTGAATTCCCTCAGCTGTGAGGGCGGAGCATCGCCGTTCAAATTTACAATCTCAGAGGATCAATCTATTAAAGAAATCTGGAATTCCCTTTGGAGAAGAAAATAAATCTCACATAATGCACTATAAGGCATAAATTTGAACTTATACCTATAATATACCTAATACTACTAGGTTTAATTACATTTGTAATGGGTAGTTGAAGAGAGATTCAAGTAAAGTTTGAAGGATATTCTATCCCAACATTGACAATTAGCCTACTGCATTTATCACTGAACCACAGGATCTAAACAGGAACAGTGATTTCTGCTCACCCAGCAAAAATCAGAAAAGTCTTGAGGCAAATTTGCTCAAGCACACAGATTAGGGCTATGTGCTGCCTCTAATGATGGCTATCACAGCATGAGAGCCATCATTAGAGGCAACACTTTCCTCTGTTCTCACTTACAGTCAGTGTTGCATTACAGGTCTTTAGTATCAGGTCAGGTCAGTATAGAGAATTGAAGTGGGTGATTTTGGAGGGTTGATTCTCATTCTTGTGTAAATAATATTATAGTATACAGTTATTGGTATGGGTAAGATTAGTTACCTCTGTCAAAGAAGGTTTATGGAGGTTATATAATCGCCTACATTTGTTGTTGTCCGCAAAATGTGTTGAAAGGTTGTCAACAAATTTTGCTGAAATTTTTGTAGGGTTGCATCTTGGGCCAACGAAGGTGGATTCACCTTTGAGGCAGATCTGGGTACAAATGCGGATTCTGGATCACATTGCGAGACACAGCCTTTTTTTAATTAATGTTTTGCCAGTATCATTAAAAAATAATAATAGATAAAGGGAATAAAAATACCCAGGCATGGACAACTCATGATGTTCCACCACTATGTACAATTGGACTCAGATCTGAGATTGAAATATATATTTGGACAAGGGCCAATATACAGGTCACAGTACAGTAACAGTGAGGTGTAGAGACATGGTAATGTATGTCATCTGTAATCACCCCCCAACTCTCCAGTTTTCCTATCCCTCTTCAGTATAAGCTAACTATCAAAGGCTTACAAATCTTTTACCCAAAATAAACATACAAATCACTGGAGAGCAGTTTTCTGTTTTATCCCTGTAAACATCTTCTGTGCATCTAGGGCACGATATAAAACCTGAATGCTTTATTTCCCCCCCCCCCTCTCTGTCAGCAAGCAAGGCTTGCACTTTCCTCAAAAAGCTGATAAATATAAAATATCGCCCCACAACCTGAAAGCGTCTGGGTTGCTTTGCATGGCTGCACTTTGTATCTCTGCTCATGACTGAAAGGAAATGTTGTATTGAGTGAGACCAAGAGCAACGCTGCTTATCTACTGTACATATAGGAGAAAAGCAGAGAGTAAATTCAAGATGTATGTTCTGGCTTGCCACAATGCTATTTGAACCTTTCAAAAAGTGAAAATGTTGCATCTAGGGTGCTGATGCGGTACAGTTGTGCCAAATGCTGTCAGACAAAGTCTCTACATAGATTTGCTAACATGTGCCAAGACCCGGAGCTTTGCCAGGACAAACTGTCACCCAGAACTAATCTAGTGCAGACAGGCATGGAGAGGGCAGAGTTTTCACTAATTTACTCACATCCAGTGCAAGCCTTCCAGCTGCCTTTTGTTGCTGACAGTTGTTGCTGCTGGTCATGATGAATTTAATTATCATTTTAATGTAAAAAAAAAACAACAACAACTGCTTCCTATTGATATTATGTGCATAAATAATATCTAGAGGCCCGTGAGGAGAAGAGATCATTTCATTTGTATCATTGATTCATCTAAAAACTGTTTCATCTTCATATTTCCATGGGACCGAACCAGAGTTCTGTGCAATGGCACAACATGCCAGGATCCAAATTAAATGAATCGAATGTTATACTGCTCAAACATGACATGACTGACTCCACAAATCTCCTCTTTCTATGGTGTATTAACAAAGCACCTCGACAGTAACCATTCCCCTCCAAGAACCTCAGTCTGTCATGTGCTGCTAAATCAATGGGTACCATGTCTATAACCCGGGCCAAAAGGCTCAGCTGGGCTTTGAGCTGAGAAATGGACAGCTTGACCCTGCCAAAAAGCCCTCCAAGTCATTTCCCCCAGCTGTAGTCTGGGGTATTCTTCTTAATCCATGGTACCCATCATCTATAAATGAATGGCACACTTGCTGAAAAGAGAGGTTTGGAAAGAGTGGTTTGAAACTGGACACTTATAAGGCCTATCAGTCTTCATTTCCACTCTGCTGAGCAAAGAAAATTGGAATAGGTCAGCAGGAACAGGTAGGGGGGCATCCAGTCCTTATGACAGGTGTTGTTAAAAGGACTTGTCTCATTTTCCAAATCCATGACTCTTAATGGGAAAAAGAACTAGTACTAGAGTAAAGCAAATGCAACATTTCTGTCGATATTGGGACAAAGTGACAATGTCTCTGTTCTGTCTTTACTGTTCACAACTTTAAATGATTTCGCTGTGGGTTTATTCGAAATATAAACACTTCAGACTTTATTCAAATTAGCTATTTTTTTCTCTCTTAATTCTAAGATGCCAAAGGCAGTTTGACTCCCCAGTTAAAGTCTACACTAAACAATAATAAACCCCAGCAACGAGGGGGACTGGGATGTTTGTTTCACATCACTGCTCTACCAGATATTTGTTTAATATATTGCCAAGGGGCAAAGCAATTATACAATCTTATTCTCATTGTGGCATTTATTGCCAAGTAGCTAATTAAAATAAATGTTGATTGGGGTGTACCGTCCCACAGGATGTGATAAAGATATTATAAACACTTGATTGTGAGACTGATACCATAATATGCACCATCTCATCTTTCAGCATTAATGAGGTCTTGAAATTCTACTTCCAGTCACCCTTTGTTACGCATAGTCATTCCTGAAAACCATATCTGCCACTCTCACTTCCTGTCACTAACTACACATAAAAAAGGGTTTAGTTCCTTTTAAGCAGGAATGGTGGACCATGCTCAGCGATGTAAAACTAAAGATTTTATCGCTGGGGCAATCTTCCCATTTAATATTCTGAACAATCTCTCAAGATCTTTGTTTCTTTTCGTACTACAGATTACATTTTATTCAGTGTTTCCCTTACCATTCATTTGAAGGGGCAGAAGACAGGCTTTGACCCATCTTGGCTGTCAGAGAAGAAAAACTCCTCCTGGCTCTACAAGACAGATATAGGTAAGGTTTGGTGTGAAAAATAAATAAAAATGTACAATTAACTACACCATACATCTTGAAGCACACAGAACGTGTCTGCCCCCTATACCAATAAACCAAGGGGAAACACTGTTAGTGTTACATTTGGTTCAGATTTCAAGACCCCGAACACACAGACACACAAGAGGCAGAGAGTGTAGTTCAAGGATTTAACGTCAATTAGACCAAAAACACAGGCAAAAACAGGTGAAAATCCAAATGACAGGGGAAGTCAAAAAAATGCGTTAACAAACTAGAAATCTGGAGGAGACAAACTTAGAGGATAAACACGAGTAGTTCAGGAGGACAACAGGAAGCACACACAGATACACTGCTTAAAGAGCACAAACATGGATTATATACACAGGCAGATAACGAGACACAGGTGGAAACAATCCGGGAAGAGCAGACACAGAAGGCAGGCAGTCAGAGACAAGACGGTAAAACATGACATGGAGAAAATAAACAGGAAACAAACCAAATCCAAAGATATTTATTCCCTTAAATGTGTGTCAAAACAAAGAAAAATGATATGTCTGTGGCTGTAACAAACTTGCAAGAAGCTTTTGAGTATGTGTTTAGGTGCTACAGAATAGTTCCTACTAGAAAAAGATAATTATTATATAAATTGGTATTTATCCTTGTCTTATAGTTATGGATCAAATACAGATATACTATTTGTATTCAGTTTGTAAATTTAATCCTAAATCTCCAAATATGAAATCAGATACTAAGTTCAGCATAGGCCTGGATTTTATTTGACTACATTTCCACATGTTTTGTATTGAGCATAAAGGCTTAAATACTTTTTTTCTTTTTTTTATGGCTGTAAAGTAGCTCTGACCAGCTGCCACGCTCTCTGCCCCTTGGAGTACGGCAGCACAATTCAGTCCACTGACAGTTGTTTCATGTCTGTCATATTAGCAAGACTCCGCAGATAGTATTTAATAGCTGTAGAGCAGATGTGCCCTGAATAGTAACACATCACGTATGGGTGAATTTATTATCCAAGCATGCAGAATGCGATGATTATGTGAATTCAGAAAACACTATGAATCCTGATAGAGAAATTAATATTCAATAACTCATCAATCAATAATAAATCAATAGTAGCGGTGTAGGTTGTCGAGGATGTCAGTCTTTAAACTGATTGCTAGGCATGTATTTCTTTGAGGCAGCACTAATTTGTTTATTTATTTATTTTTTCAGATTCTTTATTATTCCGAGTTTGTTTTGTTGATATCGAGGGAAGGACATTAATAACACATTCAGTTATGGTACACTTGGATAAAAAAATTAAATATGGGAAAGGAAAGGGTGAATATCTAATGAAAAATATTTATGCCTGCTCTAATTGACATTTCAGTAACAGTGGACCAAAGGACTACAAGTAAGGTGAAAGTGTGTAAGTTTGACAGCAGGATCATTTGTGTTTGTTCGCAGTCAGACTACCTGTACATCAGTAAGATACTGAGAGAAGCAGGCACCAACTGAGGGTGTGTTTGTCTGTATTCAGTTCAGACCCTGACTGAACTCAGCACTCACCAGAGGCTCTAGGTCTTTCTGTTATTTCCTTCCAGTCTCTCTCATTTTTCCTCTCTGTACATTCATGAAGTAAAGTGCATTTACCCTCCGCCCAGCAGTCACAATGGACTGACCACACCTCATTGGCGCACTGCTGCAAATAGTTTGGAAGGATGCAGATGATTTCACCTTTTAATCCCAAAAGTTGAAAAATAAACTCTGAGCTCTTCCCTTTCAGGTTAGCCCCATTCAGACAGCGTTTTCATCGCGGGCCTGTCGCGCTTTTGTCCTGGTTCAAACACAGAGACAAGACGTCAAAAAGAAAGCCACTCGAAAACAGAGTATGACCATCTGTAAACAATCAGTGTGTGCAGTGTCATAAAAATGTATGTAAGTATAAAAACCAGAGAGCAGATAGTATATAATAAATAATACAGTAAATAATACTAATAGGAGGCACAGTGTAAATAAAATGCTCTGGTATAAAGAGTCAGTGCAGGGTTATGGGTGTTCATGTATAGGTGGGGGTGTTTGTGTTTGAGTCTCATGTTGTGGATGGCAGCAAAGTGGTCAACGGTCTGACAGCTTGTGGAAAGACGCTGTTACACAATCTTGTGGAGCTGGTTGTAATGCTGCAAAACTTTCTGCCTAATGGCAGGAGAGCAAAAAGACATGTTGGTGGAAGTTGGGAAGTACAGTCCTCAAATTGACATGATGAAATATCCACCAGGGTGGTCTGTTTGATGCACACAGATGTCAACGCACAGGTAGCACCTTGTTAGCATTAGCCCTGTAGGAATATATATATATATATATATATATATATATATATATATATATAGGCCTACTGGCACAACAGCGATGGTGGCTCCAGATGTGGTGAACATTGAGTTGTGATTAATGAAGAAAATGGTGAAGTACTGCTTTAAATGCATTTATTCGCCTCAGTAAAATGGTTTGGTGCCATAAGAGAATACAGGCTAAGGTTAATTGTAATGAAGAACCCTTAGCGTGTTCACGGAGCCCCTCTGGCTCTCTAGAGTAAAATAATCATCAAGGCTCTGTGTACTCATGTTCAAAGCATGTCAGCAATGACGACATGATTGCTTGGGCATGCTGCTTTAATGGCACACCCCATGTTGCACTAATAGCTGCCCTCCCCCATCCTCTTCCTCAGGGACTTAACAAATAGACCATCCACTGTATTGGAAAAAGGATTTCCCCTTGCGACTAATTCTGCAGATCCATTTTTGCTGGGTTTTACTCCCCTCTGCTTCTGCCTCATTGGCTGATCCATGCTGGTCAATCTTACAGTGAATGTTTTCATGCTCCTGGCCCATAAACAACGATATCAAAAAGTGCATTTGTGAGTTTAAGATTATTCCTCCACCTTGTCGCCTCAGCAGCTTCCATTTGAATGCATAATGTCTGAATGAATGTTGTCAATTTCGCATCTTGCTCGACGTGACAAAAAGTGTTTTCTCATGGTTTCCGTTTAATTTTCTGTCTCCAGGATCAATAGAGTGACACACTTGGAGTGCAATAGGCCATGAATTGCTGTAGATACACATCCGTGGCTTTAAGGAAATGGATTACACATACATGCTCAGAATATTTATTTACAATAACAAATAACTGGCTATTGCAGTAACTGACAGCAATCAGTCGTCCATAATGGCTGCCCTATTATATGAAATGAGTCATTCACTTTATTTATTGCTTTCTGATGACATTGTAAATAAGTCTGCACATTATACAGTCCTGTGAATGAATTACTAGAGATGGGATTGTATAAAATGCAATTTTCCCCGTTATTGTTTGCCTTGCATTTTACCCACACTGATGGCATTCTGTGCTATACTGTACATACACACGTAGACACACATGCTTAAGTTGTTACGTTTTGTTTTGCGACCACATTAGAGATTAGTCGAGAAAGACAGGACCATAACGATGACCGTTTATATGTGCTTCTATTCAAAATGAAGAATGACTGTGTTCTGTTTCCTCCGTCCTCTCATTATGATACTCCACTCCGTTCAACTGACGGCAGGCTATTCTGTTTCCAAGTGTCATGTTTAATGAACATGCAGTTCATTCGTTTACAGCCGGATAGGGGAAAGGGAGAAGGGAGGGGACCGGGCGATCTAAGAATTACAGAGAGAAAATCAAAAGAAATGAGAGAGAAGGAGAATCAAAAAAAATGAAATTGAGTAAAAAGATGAGGGGAGGGGAATTAAAAAAAGGGTTGGGGTTAGAGTATACAGCAGCAGCAAGCTTATTGCTGTTCGATTCTGCATCCCCTCATGAGGGTTCTAGGGTTGGAGTCACATTCAGACTCACAAATTAGAGGATGATGTCTTTTCAAACTGGTCCTCACACAGACTTGCCTCATTGTGTTTGAAAAGGTTTTGACAACTGTATTTTCTCCTTGTCTGAACCTCCCAACATCCCGTTGATTTCTGAAGCCAACTATGTAAGCATGACAAGAACGTCGTGGACAGCGAACATGAGAAATGCATCAGCTGTCATGTACTGCCCATTCAGCGGTGGGTCTGCAGTCAGACATGACCATTAAAGATAAAACAGCAAGCATACACAATGACATGGACTCTACTGGAAAGCACATAGCATGTTGTTTGTGCAAAATGCTGTAGGGTCTCATCTTCAGAAGAATTCATGTCTGAAGGGGATGCTGTTCTCTGGCCCTTTGATTCGTCCGTAGTCGTCATATTTTCTGAGGACAACAGCAAGACTTTCAAGGTGTATCCCTGAGCTGAAAAGAGCCAAGTCAACAATCCCTTTGGAATGCATTAGAGACTCATCAACGTTGCCCTGCCTTAAAAACATCAGCTCAGCTCTTTCTTTTGTCCGTCCCTTGTGGCAAACACATTCTCATTAAATAACTTTTGGAACAAAGGTGCAACAAGAACAGGTGATGGAGAAATTCAATAGCCTCAAGAGATTTGTAGAAATATAGAAACCTGCGACTGTACAGTGCATCTGGGTCAGATCGGAGGGCAATGATTAAATTCATTAGATTAAATTTGGTGCTTCAAGAGAAGGGTTGTCCTGAGATTGAAGATGATGAGGAAACCACAGGATTAAAAACTGAACCATTATGCCGAACTGTAACCTTACAGTCGCTAAAGGAATCACTCCAGGCGTAGTTAATCTTGAAACTGCACCGTGCCGTTTCACCTCTAATTTTCAACTACATGAAAGTGTCCATCCACTTTAGCCTCAGGGCATGAGAGGGGATGAAGAGATTATTTTAACGTACTGGAGGTCACTGAGTTTGTGGCTGAGGTCATTCACCAAATTGACCATGTGGTGTTGTATTTCTTTTCTCTATGTAGCTCTCATTCTCTCAACTGTGTATGCACCTCTCTATCTTTTCACTCTCATCACGCCATCATACATTTCTCGGCCTCCACTCTGCTTTTCCGCACACATTATTAACCTTTAGGTTTGGATATTGCAATATTGTTCCATAAGTTCCGTGTGTGCTTAGCCATGGAATCCAGCAGGACTTCGTCAAAGAGCCGCTCCATTTATGCGGTGCACCTCTTCTTCATTTATGCCCTTGTCGTCACAAATGTTCCCCAGGGGCTCAGTGGAACTTGTTTTTCTCAAAATATAGAGCAAGATACTGAGGTGTGTGACTTTTCATCAATTTTGGTATATTGACATGTTTTCTTCAGTCAAGGATTTCTGCCTGAGAATCCCAAAGGGCTCATATTTCAGCTTGCTTATTTGAATCATATATTTCTGTTTCTCTCTCTGTCGAAAGAGATTTCAGGCTGCACCTGGAAACTGCAAAGATTGACATCTTCTGAGCTTGACTAAATATAGCATGCACAAAGGAGTTCTGATATTGAGGTTCTTTTGTTTAAGGTGGATTGTTTTGGCCAATCATGACTGCAGTGTTTGTAACATATGTTGCAACAGCAAGTTGTCCCTAAAATCACTTATCCTTTGCTTTATCATTGGGGGCTGGAGCCTATACCAGCAGACACATGGCGAAAGGCACGGTTCACACTTTGCTGGTCGCCTGCTCATCACAGTTTTGACATATAGAGAGATAAACAACCTTCACACATATATTCACACTTATATTTACACATATGGGCAATGTTTTAGCGCTATGAGAGCTCCCCTAGGAACTCACAGAAACATGGGGTGAACATGATTCCAACCCAGAATCTTGCTATGTCAACCACTGTACCACTGTGCCAACCTAAAATTGCATTCTAAATCATTTTCCTACCTAGACATACTGGCAACTCCAGGGGTGGGGCCAGAGGGGCATTGGCTGCAACTGAAATGTGATTGGCCCCTTTTTTTAATCTTTTTTTTTTTGTGATGGAGCCTCAAACATGTCTTGTAACTATAGTGATGCTGTGTTTACGTCATGTGGGAGGGAAGCTTACGATGGGAAGGATTCCCATGTTTATGACTTTTGATGCATCTTGGATGTCAATGAGAATCTTATTTATAAGCGATAGCGCAGTGGTTAGAGCGCGCGCCTCATGTACCGAGGCTATAGTCCTCTAGCTGTCGGCGTGGGTTCGATTCTGACCAGTGGCCATTTGCCACATGGCCATTCCCCAGCCCCAAAAAAAGGGGGAAAAAAAGTTAATTGTGACGTGCATGACAAAGTCGACGTATCTGATGAACTGCGATTAGAACACGTTGGAAATGTAGATATTTAGGAGACGCATCTTAATACATGCACATGTATACCACATGTATTGAGGGTAATAATGTGTCAGAAGAGGCACAAAATTGCCAGTAAAAGTGAATAAGAAGACTATGAGTCAATGTAAACAATGCACATTTCCCAACATAAAAATAAATGCTTTGAAGAGGTTTTATGAGACCTGTATTCAACATGTTTGTACAGTACGATTTTAAGATAAACACAGTATGTTTTGGTGAGCAACGTGGATTGTCTTAAAGCTTCTTGTTTTATCCTCGGAACTGGTGGGTGTCATTGTAAAATGCCTGGTATGAAGCTTTGGATGGTCGAGTAGGGAAATTAAATTATGCAGAGTGAGCTGCCTTCCAGCAAGGCTATGGGAAGGATTAGCCAGCACAGTTCCACTACAGATAAAGGTGGTATAACTAGCTGCTGGTGTGTTCTCACTGTAATGATAGGGTCTCTGGACACTTTTTGTTCCATGTATTCAGGTCAGTCATACAGTTTTGCTATTTATTTATTTATTTTTTTTTTTAATCTCTATTGTGTTTTCTTCCAAAAGCCTCTGTTATGCAACAGTTTATGAAAATAAGGCGATGGTAAAGAAAGTCCAGATTTCCCTTTTCCCCACCGGTTGGACTCACAAAGCAGTCATCAGCTCCAGGAAGTATGACTAAGAATTTTAATGCAGGGAAAAGTCAGAGCAGGATACATTTTAAACAGTCAAGATTAAAATCAACCTGTGAAACTACTGTATTTTACTGAATTTTAAAAAAAAAGAAAGTTTTCATGGAAGTTTGGAATGATGTAGTGAAAATATATTCAACTTTTTAATAGTATTCGTGTCATAACCACTGCATTACATAGATTATGTTTATTGTGCTCAGAATTATGATAGCTGTATGTATAAATATGAAGCATTTTTACACATTTTCTCACAAACCAGAACTGTGAGGTTTTTAACACATTAAAGGCAAAGCCTAATTAGTGCATTTTTTTTCTTTGTGGCAACTCTGAAATTACTGATCACTGATTTGTTTTACATTATTAACCACCATAAAGATGCTGAAGTTCTCTGGAAATGTGCTATAAAGATATGAGAGAGAGGCGCGTTAAAGACCGACTCTCCATCCAGAAGCCAAGCACATGTGATATTTCTAGCAAATAAGTCGGGCAGTCCTAGTTCTAGTACAACAGCCACCTCTAATGCTTTTTCTCTGACCCCCACAAAGAGAGGGAGGAGATGCCTGTCCAAGCAAGAGAGACAAAGATTGAGTAGAAGACTGTACTGTGAGCATGCACACATGCATGCAAAACAAATGCAAGCATATATACAAACAGCCGAGAGCAAATGAGAGTTTAGGAATGATTCTTAGCATTTCGTTGTTTTCTAATTGTGTGTGTCATAGTGGCATTATTTCTACCATCATGCTTGAATTCTTAAGGGAATTCTTTTTGTGGGGGTGTGTCTGAGTGAGTGGTTCTGAACACCATTTTCAGCCTCTCCACAGGTGTTTTGTCAGCCATTACCACTTTATTTCTCTGCAGACTGATTGAGCTAGCAGGAGGGCAATAAAAAGCTTTTCATCTGCTAGCTTTCACAGGTGGAAGGACCCCACTTTCCACCCTGAATACATTAATAGCCGACACAGATGGATGCCCGGCAGCTTAGCGTGTGAAAGTCAGTGTTATCATCCTACACTCTAAACCCATTTGACAATTAAAGGAAAACACAGACCGTGGATTCTTGGACAAACAAAGCAGCATCTACTCATTAGACACCACTTTGCACAACAGGTTCAACAGTGTCAAGTTCTATGCATATGAAAATATTCGAACAGCTGATTATTCAGTTTCTGAAGCTAGCTACACACAGCTCCTTAGATTCCAATGTCATAGATGTTAGTTGTTTTTTTGTTGAATTATCTCTTTAATTCAATTTAATCTGTCCTTTTTTTCATTTTGATGGTGGCATTAGAAAAATAAGCTTGTTTGCATATTTGTCTTCCACAGCGCTCTGGTGTTGACTGTATCTGTTGTATTTTTCTCACTTACTAGATATGGCTTTGTTGTTCTTGTGTGTCTTCAAGGATTTTTTTGAAGACACACAAGAACAAGAAGATCCTCCTGTAACTATGTCTGTGTCTCACTGTGTCTTATCACTACCATAAACGGCTCTTGAAACTCATCTGCTTCCTCAGCTACCACTTTAAGCTCCTCTTCAACATATCATTAAAAAACACTATTGCTTGTTTGATTGTGTGCCTTTGATTGAGATGGCTTTTGAACCAGCAAGGCTTAAACAGGCTTTTGCTGTCTTCTCCTGCCCTCAAGTGGTAAGAAAGAAATTTACAGTTTTTGACAAGCAAGTTAAAATACAGTGTAAGAAGTATATATACGCATAATGTATAGTATAATGTATTTTTATTTATTTTATTATTTATTTGTTTCTGGAACTCTAAACCGAACAAGATTATTTTCTTTCTTTTTTTAAATTTCATTATTTTCACTATTCTTTAATTTGACTAGGTGGTGTTGTGTAATATATTTAATGAGGATCAGTCACTCTAACTTTGTAAGTGAGTGATTGTGATGCTCTTCTTGAATGATTGCAATCTGCCATTTTGGTAAGTTTTCAGCAATCCATTCATGAAGGTTTTTTTTGTCCTCCTACGCTCGCTACACTACCTGACCCTATTACTTCCTTTGCAGCTGTACGAGGCTACTGTGAGAGCTTCACACCCACACCGTCAGGTAAATGAAGTAAAAAGTATTGCATGTCTATTCAAATAATTAATTGGACCTTATGCTTACGTTGACCAAACCTGCATGCTTTAACTGCTGCTTTCATTAAATGGACATGCATATTTCCCCACATTCACCCAGAAATACTCATACATATATACTGTGTATATATATATATATATGTATATATATAGAAATAATATACTCTTTAGAACTCTGTTACAGACTAAAATAAACTTGACAAGTGAGTAATGATAAAGAGTTATTTAGGTGATTAATGTAAATTGCTGTGCATATGAGTTGAAACATGTCATTCTATTTGCTAGTCACCCTGTGTTTGCTCCATCTTATAACCTAGTGTGAGACTTTACGATGACCACGCAGGCAGTAGAGGGGCCAGTTGTGTTTTGATTTGTGTGCTCTGTCTTGAGTCACACAGTTGAGTGGGTCATAGGTCATGTTAGTGGGTTAATTAGTCATATTTGTCACACTCTCAATCCCCTGAAGACTGTGTACCAACTGCCACTGCTTACGTTCTAATCTTTTTCCAGTCCATTAATCACAAGGGTCGAAAGTTAAGTAAAATAGGAGGTGAAACATTGTATTAACATTCTCCTTGCTTTCTGTTGGCAGTTTGGTAAATGAAGTAAATGTGGGCATAACAAGGTTTTCAGATCAAGGGCAAAGTAAAGAGTTATTAAACTTTCAGAGGTTTGCGTCAGGCTGATACAGAAAGAATATCAGATGCTTTAAAGAAACACTGGAGTGCATTCAAATTTGTAGAGCTTTTTGGTGCTATGAGTAAGTATATAGAGAGTTTATGGAACGTAGAGTCAGAAAGATAGAGTTCTCCAGTGGGAATAGTGTAGAGAAACATAAGAACATGCACTCTTCATACCTATTTAACAATCAGACATCAATCATATATTTTAAATCCAGTATTGTTGCATTAGAAAGACTTGGTTTAGTTTATGACCAGTCTGTAATCAGTTAATGTCCATTAATCGATGTTCTTTATTGACTTACTTATCTCAGCATTAGGTAAGAATGATGTCATTGTCGACTTAATACTGCATAACGCTAATGCAGCATGTTGGAAAAGATAGAGAACAGACAGGAGACAGATAAAAACAAGTATGTTTAAAATTTAAGAAGCGTAGACATAGTCTGACTTTTAGACCCCACAGTTCAAGCTCCAAAAACGATTTTGTTTTTCCCATAATGCAATGCATAGACCTTTCATTAGAGTCTCCTTGCCTGATAGATTTCCATGTCTTTGAAACTCTGCTCCTCAGTTTGTAACTCAAGCTCTCTGTTATAAATTAGATGATGTATAATTTTATTTTCTCAGACATTGAAAAGCTCCTCCAGACTCAGAGAAGACATTCTACCAAATTATTCAGGCTGAGTAACACTCATGATGAAAAAAAAACTGACCTTCATGTGTATAATCAGTGGAATGCCCGTGTAAAATGGCCAATATTTCTCACAATATTGGTATTGTATGTAAGTCCTCACTGAATACAGGCAAGAAAGCATGTTATGGAGAGTTGAGAGTGAGAGGTGAGACATAACACACATTTACCACAGGATGGCATTGTGATGCAAGAAATGAGCTAGTGGATTGCTAGTTTGCTGACCTTCACTGACTCTCTCCTCTAAAGAATGCTGTTTCAAGGATCCATTTTATCAAGTTAAATATAGCTGTTAGTTTAAAAGAAAATCATCTACTGTAGGAACAAGTGAATGCCAAACATGCCGGTGTCCTTCTTTATGCTTAATAGCCATTAGACAAACTTCACTCTTAACAACTCAATTAATGCAGCTCAAAACAAACCTGTCCTTAAGTTGTAGTCAAAGGATAAAATGTTAACAGTTCTACTCATAACTCTATAGATGAGTCAGCCAAAGTTTTCAAGGGTGCACAGCTCTTAATGATACAAAAGGAAAGTTTCTAAATTCTGCCAACAGAGCTGTTGATGTGACATCCTGTTTTTGGTGCCAATATCCTTGTACTTAAGCCAGCTGTGAATTTTGTGGTGGTGGGTCTGCACAGGCTTGGTGGAATAACATTTCTAACAAATGATCCTAAGGTACACTGGACTGTATTGTATTTTAGGATTGCATAATGCTTCTGGTTTTATTTTTGTGTTTTGACTACTTTTCATTTACTGGAGAATGACAGGACTCCAATTTTAATAATGACTTCAGGGACATTTGCCATTAAATCAATTAATTTCCAAGGTTATTTTGTTCCAGAACATTTCATATTTTTCAGTGAGTTGGTTGGTGGTGAAATCATCAGGAGTGAACTGAAGGCCTGACAGATGGGTTATAATGGATTCTTTCCCCAAAGTGGATGTGTGTCTCTTCTACACCACAGCATCCTCATTCACTCCCTTTCTGTACTCTGTGTGTGTTTGTGTGTGACTGTGTGTGTTGGGTTGGGGGTAGGGGGCTCTGGCCATTCCTCCAGCAAATTGAGCTAGGCAGAATAAATGATGCTCAAGATGCCATATTTATGCTAATGAAAACATGATGCCTCATAATAAGTTTCCTGTTCAAAAGGAGCTGTTGGGGCTTAACCACTCAGTGCCAAGTGGTTGAAAAGTGTGCGTTATGGACACGAATTCAGGCGCCAGTGATTCCAGTAATAATATATTATCTTCATAGAGTTCACATTTAGATCTTCTCCTAATCTGAGAAACCATTAGTGAAAACAACAAATCAAGCAAAAGGATACTCTATCCAGTAATTCCCAGTATTATTACATATATTTCAGATGGTTCATTTTTTTTTTTTTAAATGAAAAGACAGCAAACCCTGTTCTACAGGCTTGTCTCTGCAGAATAATAGTACAGCAGAACAAAAGAGGGTCAGACAAGAAAAAATACCCAACAACTTACCACTAGTAAATTAATCCAGACCCTATATTTTAAATTCCAGGATAATATCACATGATGTTGTTGTAAATCTGTGTTTATAGCTTCACCCCCCTTTATCAATTATTTAACCAAGATGCTGTGTGCAGATTTGAAATCCTCAAATTTCCTCCATGAGGCTGTGCCTGCTAGGTAACATCAATATTGAGCTACAGTTTTATGACCTGCAATTTATACTATCTGTTTCATTTGATGCAAGGTGACATTCATCATTTCATGGTGGTGCCTCCACTACGATTCTGGAATTTAATGATTCATGAGATGGCAAGACAAACCTGGGAGGGTAAAAAAAAAAAAAAAAAAAAAAAAAATGGGTTCAGTATTTTAGAAAGCTGTGCTATATCGGTCACAAGGCGATACTCATTGACTTTGGAGACTGTGGATAAGTCAGCGGGGCTTTAATTGACTCATTTTAAATAGCCTGCAAAGTTATGAACTGTGCACAAATAGTGAAGACTAATTGTGCATGTGTTCTGAAACATGAATTAATTTCTTGCAGAGGAACAGAGGCCTGAGGCAGACCCTCCCTGCTCGACGCTCCTGTTTTACACTCTTAACAATATCACTAAGAGAATAAAGTATGGTAAATATTCAGATGAAGTGTCCCAGTGGTCAGAACTTAAAATAGGGTTCTGGTTCTTTGAATTTACTCATGTCCCTCATCGAAATGTGTGTGACGTAGAAATTGGATAATACACCAGAGGTTCTTTTTTAATTTATTCATTCCTGCCACCATGGGGCTACCTAATATTACTCTTATGTTTTGACATTGTAATGAAATTTCAAGTGGCCCATTTGTTTTCACCATCGTTTCACCTGGACTACAAAGCTCCCCAGACATGTTGGGTTGTAGTAATGTCCTTCAATTTAAGCCTTAATGAAAGCTTTGTCCCACCGCTGTGAAGCCCGCTGTGAAGCTGTTCCTTGACGACACTTCACATCCCCTGTTCCGAGGAAAGTGCCAAGCAAGATGTGCCGGCCTCCTTCGCTGTGAAACGAGCTCCCCTTCTGTGATGAAAAATGCAGCCTGTCTGTTTGCTTATTGCTGTGGCATTTAGGTGGCTCAATGTGGTGATTTGAAGAGCCTGTAGTGTCAAAGCTATTTCTCCTGCTTGTGGCTTAATGCTACGACTCAACAAACCTGACCGTTGTCATTTCCCCCTGTTGGCTTCATGGTGGCTCTTTAGAAAAGCCAAGAAGTGTTGGGTAATAACCTTGAAGGAAAGGGCTGTGATTGCACATCCATTTCACAGTGAGGATCACTCCCTTGCTTCCTTAAAGCAGTAAAATTCTATATGGGGTGAGGAATGAGAATGGCAGTGAGGTAGACACAGTGTTTTGTTAGTGGTGGGAAATAAAATTGGCAGGGAATGGTGAGTGTGGAGGGTTCTGTAGTGTGTCTCTTTAAAGCCAGGTCTTCCACTGCTGGGCTTACTACTCCACTTTTTCACAAATGCATTTTAGCTTAGGTATGATGCTGACAGGTGACACAAACAGTCTAATCCTAATGGGTTGCCAGGGGGCAGTGTATGCTTCTTAAACATGACCACTCTGCCTGCTGGGACCAGCGACTAGAAGCACAATTCACCAATCACAATCCCCCTGCCTAAACCTGCACCAACTGGATGATAACAAATGTTGAGTACCATCCTGGCTATTGGGAAAAGTGAGGGAATTGGTATTTATACTGTAGAGTAAGAAGTCTCTGCAAATTTGAGTCATGTAATTATTACATTTTCCATGTAACTTGTGTCAGTTTTTCAGTTGTGTCTCAGTACATGTCAAACATGTCAAAATTTTATTTATGAGTATTTCCATAACAGATTCTCTCTTTTTTTCTTTTCTTGTCAAACATTGCAACATTTTTGATGGCTTCTCTACCACCTCCAGAACAACTATTTCTACTAACATTATTGATTGGTGGTATCAAGAACTACTGAGTATTACACAGGCTGGATCATTACAAATTACAGTCATATTTTTTTGCACCTCCCTGTACTGAAAAAATTTGCTTTCCAAAGCTCCCACAAGGCTGTTGACCTTGCAGAGCAAAGTCATATCATGGTAAATCGTTGTCATTTGGTCTGCCGTATATCGCAAAGCCATGTTGTTACTTCTTGTCTCAAAGCTCCCACTGATCACTAAATTACAGTGATGCTTGACTAATTGGACATGACTAATTCTCACAGAGAGAGGCAGCATTAATTTGAGTGGATTGTTCAGATTGCTGAGTTGCAGGTCATAACACTTTTAAAGATGTTAATGTACCTGTTTCCTCCTGATAAGTGCCTTTTGGGTCATATACTAATAAATGCTATATCCAGTATCATATAATTATAAAACACTTTCGTCCAAATGGCACAGGGCATTGTCTCAAGATGATGGGGTATGCAGTTTTATCTCAAACCACTAGGTGTCACTGTTGGCTAACCACTGGTCTCTGTTGCCATCCGTCAGGGCGTTTGTATGGATCAGATAACTTCTATAACAGCAGATGGTGCTGATCATCACGACTCGTACCATATTTATTTTTCTTTGTTAATCTTCATAAAACACCACCCTGCAGAAAAATAAACATTACAATTGATGGTGCATTGTGGCTCAACGCAGTTATTCCTAATTAAACAAAAGGAGATATGGATATTTGGTTGGTAGTCTGAACCTGCAATTAAGATTAAACAATTCAGGTATGTGGTCTTATGTCATGCCCTTGAGGGAAACCACAAACAGACAGGAGAGTCTATTCTCCTCACTTATAGTTCCTCAAATGCCTCTTCACGTAGCGACTTAGATTGTTTTGTTTTGAGCTTGTGCCGAGACAATTAGTCAGTAATTCAGGAAAGCACTTCATTTTAATATGATATCCTCTGCCTGATTAAAGGATCTTAAATACAGGGACTGTTCATAATTGCGCATAATATCACAGCATTTTGCACCCCAAGCATGTAACAGGAAAATGCATCTGAATATGACAAGAGCCATCAGGGGACGGCGTATCCCTCAGGTCCAAGCAAAGTCGAGAGTATTTGCATGAGTACGGTCAGAAATAAATATCAAAATGATGTGAATGAAAACTAAAAACGATACATTTTGCAACATCCCAGATATACATGTACAAATGTATTCTTATACTCTTAAGAATAAATATAAGTTGGTAACACTCTTGCAAATATTTGATTAGTTAAATTAGTTTCAAGCCAAAAACAACAAACAAATGGAAAACAGAGAGACGGATGGACAAACAGACAGATAGAGAGATAGCTATATCTCCCAAGAATATATACCAGGGGTTTAAAAATGTAATATCAGCAGCCTTGCTGACTGACAACTTCTCTAAACAGTGCAATTAATACAGGGAAACATTCAGTCCATTATCACTATTAATAATAAGTGATGTAATGATAATGTTTCCAGAGTGAGTCATAGTTTTTCCCTCCTTAATTTTAGCCCTATGAGAAAGCTGAGGTCAGAGTATTCAGTGAGAACCCTTTGTTTGGTCGGCAGAGCCCTCTGGGACCACAGCATGTTCGCAAAGCCAATCCGCCCCGTAAAATTGAAATGGAGCAGCTATAAATGACTGCAGACAGGAGCTGTGCTCCACTCCTACAGCAGAATCAGATAGCCAGGGCAATGATATCTGTTGAAAACCAGTAGTACCACTGGCACTCAGAGATAGGCAAGGCACTGAATTGTTCTATGCATACAGGAAGTATGGTGAATGTCGGGGGGAAAAAAACTGCTATGACCTGGAGGGTTAGGTCTAATAGAGATTATTGTGTAGTCTGTGTAGTCCTGGTTCTTGTTTTGAAATTGTAAATCTGTCTGTGTGAATAAATAATTAACTGGCTTAAACTGACAATCCTGTATGGAAACAAGGATCTTAATTATGAACACATTGATCTGAGTATTTTGTTACTATGCTGCACATACTTGAATATTCTCCGCAAGGATCTAAGCTTTTGACGTGACTGAGTTGCCGCTGTGTATGAAAGGTGATATGTACAGCGCCTTGCCTGACAGTGGATCTAATTGATGGGCTGGGGTCAGACTGAAAAGTGTAAATTCATAGAAAAAAAACATTTAAAAAAATATTCAGTGGAACACACAGTATTTTGAAAATACTGTTTGAGTAAAGTAATGATACTAAAAATTACCATTACATTCAGATTTCAGAATGAAATGTTAGGTGTAAATACTGAGATTATCACTGTCAGCTTGGGGCAACAGGGAGTTCAGCTATGTGTTAGCCGGTTCCATTGTGTTTTTCCTCTGTAAATCTATCACAAACTAATACGGCTTCCCACCAGGGAAATCTGCTTGTGCTTCCTGCCCTCTTCCTGTCTCTGTGAAAAGCCACAGTCTGCTGGTTCTCCACACCGGAGACGCAGAGGTGGAGTTCAGTCTAAGTCTGTTTGAAGATCCAAAAATAGACCGCAGTATCGTGCCTAATGGGTTGAGTTTGACACAACATGGGCAGAGGGTGGCATTCCAGAGACACACACTAAGAAACGAGCTGTTAATGAGCTGGCAACCACTCTGTATTAGAAGTGGTTCAAAACATTACTGAAAGCCATTTGTAGGAGGAGAGAAGCTTGGAGTTTTTTTTTGTTGAGACTTATCTCAATTGAAGATTGTAATTGCAGAGATTATTGTTTCTTAAGGTTGATGAATGAATCCTTCCATCTACTGTGAAAACCTGCTATCTGTCAAGTTGCTGATAGCCTTGTAACCCAAAGCTTTGTGCCTTGTTCCTCAGAAAGACTTCTCAGCTCCTCTTCTCAACTATGACCATCAATAGGGATCCTGACGTTGCGAATTAAAATGTTTTAAACTGCAGGGCCCTGGCATTACTCCACCTATGAGTAGCCTCAAAAATTTACTGTACTTCCCGTAAAGCCTAATATTTCAAAGATCCAGAGATGCAGAAGGGACCTTGGGTCGAGTAAGGAGGAGGCAGGAGCGAACATTCTGAATTATTTGTCCCCTGGCTGAACCTTGTATTTTTCCATTTAATGTGGCTCTCTTGTCCCTGGCCTAAAGTGTTGCATTACAAACCACTCTTCACATAGACAAGGGGTTTTGGGGTTGCTGTCACAACTCATGGGTACTCTTCAGGTCAAACACTCCATGATGCCCCCCTTTGCTTTTATGTTTAAAGATCTCTGTAGGTTGATGTCAACCATGACATTAGCATGCCACAGTTGGTGTGTTGACAGACTCGCCACTCTTTCCCCGAGCCAGATGTTTGGTTTAGCTGGCCAGATGTTCAGCAGGCTCAGGAGAATCAAACTGGGCAGCATTTTGCTGAACTTATGAGGGCCTGGGTTGGTTCTGAAGAAGACCCCATGGTGTGTGGTTCCACTAACGCCCACTAATCTGCTTACCCAAATGGGACATTGAGAGGCTAGACGTCCCTGTCAAAGAAAATGAAGTTTATACAATTAATTTGCAACAGCAAATAAGTTTATATGGGAAACACAATGAAGTCCAATTTTGTTTTCTAATAACATCCTTAAAGTTGTTAGTCAACATACAAAGAAAGTCATAAAAATGTTACGATGATACAGATCACACCACTAAAACTCAATGACATGTTTTATTTGTTTTCCATTTAACGAAAAAAAAAAAACTCTCCAAAAGTGCTTTTGTGACGTAAACAGAACCACAGACCAGAGTGTTTTTGACATAGCCAGGAAACTATTTCCAGATAGTTCAGGTTGTCGTGACAATGGTGTTGGCAGAGGTATTGCTCTCTGGGTGCTTTCTAGGTGACTCTGGAGTCACTGTGAAGCCATGCTGTAGGTCTGATGAAGCACTATAGTGAAGCAGGCAAAAAAATGAAATACTGTCTGAATCACTCCACATCAAAAACTACTAAATCACCAAAACCATATAGAACCAGGTTGAACAGAAACATTGACATGTGTTTTTAAACTTTGAACATTTTTTGGATGGACTGAATATGCCCCTCTGGTGAGAGGATAAGCGAGACTGTCCTTCAGTGCCTTAGAATGAATGGAAGTGAGGTTTATTTGCTGTTACCTAATTCAAGGACCGTGATTCTTTGTGTGACGATTTTGTAGTATCTTTTTAATACAATGTTGGGCCACCATGCCCATCACATTTGAGAGCTCAGTGATATGAAACCAGAGCTGCGTGGTATAAAAAAAGAGAACTGTACGACCCTGAATGCTTGACCCTACAGTGAGGGGGTCTGCTTGCTCTATTACACTATGGAGACTGTTTTCTACTTGTTTCTAAAGGCCTAAAGGCCCATTTATACTCACTCTATGTGAATATGTCTGTCCAATGGTCTGTCAGTCAACAACTACATACTTCCGTATGTCCTTTACGTCGACATCAATACAACGGCAGGAGGGCAGTTAAGTGGCGATGGTTGGAGGAGGTTGTGATAATATACCTAGTAAATACAAAGCGGGAAAAGCAGAGGCAACGATGCAACTACACCGTCCTCAACCATTTCCTTAGGTGTTGCTCCGTTTCGTCGGTCTTGTAAAAGCTCTCTGAAAATGTGGCCAAATACGTATGAAATAAAAGCAGAAGACGTAGGGAAGACTCTGTCTGTATCCGTCTTTAACATCGAGCATAAATGAGCTTTTATGAAAGCATAGATGTCTCACTGCTAATCGATACAAAGTTGTTTCCGAGTGATCAAACCAGAGGGTACAAGGGGTCACTGAATGTTTGATGAGTACGAAAAAGAATTTTTTGAATGATGTGAATCATATGCAATGCCTTTTGCAGTCACCAGTTCACAGCAATGGGAATTTTTTGGAACATGTGAGGCGGTGCTCTCCACTGACTCATCAAAACACCAAATGAGGAAATCTCTTAAGGAGGAATTATGTACCTTACCACCATTAGAGTTCAGAGATTGGTAGAATTAGTGTCAAGGTGCATTGAAGCTATTCTGGTAGTACATCACCTTTACTTTGACATGGTTGATACAGAGGCCTTTAATGAAACATTTATCTTCTATAGATGCAATATGTCAATTCTTAAATAAAAATAATTGACAATTCTTTTCTTTTATACTATGACACTGATTACAATTTCATGTTGCAGGACACTGACTTTGGAGGACTCTGAACAGCTCATAGTGCCAATTACTGTAATCACACGGGCTGGAGCTTCTACAAATGTCAGAAAGTGGGTGGAAGTCATCACAGGATGGCATTTCCAGGGCTTTCTGTCTCCTCCTTGGCATGCACACTGAATCCCTGTTACCTGAAGAGGCTTCAGTACACTTCTGAGATATTCAAAAAACTTTTTCTTAGAGCTGGATGCTTCATAGATGTCAAGAATAGTCCACAAGAGCAAACTTTAGACTTGAAATGACACTGCGGTTGCAATGCAGACTTTTAAATAGACCTACATTTTCAGTGCAACACAATTTTCAGCTTCTATGCCAGACATTGAAAGTTAATAATTTATAACTGATTTTGACTCTAGTGTTGAAGTTTGAGGGGCAGTTCCTGAAGAGCAGATTGCCTGATTGACATGAGACAATAGTCATAGTGCACAGGTCCAGTTGTACTGAATTACTTTCAAAGCTTCAGCTTCTCCTCTTGACTGACTATCAGTCGCATGCTCCAGTTCTGTCACTTTATCTGTCTGGCACATATAAACGTCTGTGTTGGATTTTGATGAGGCTTGATAGAGTGGTTGGACAGACCAGTGGTTGAAGTAAATAAGAATGTTTATTAAATCAAATGATATGTGATGATTAGTATACTGGAAAGTCTTTGGTGTCAGAAAGTCTTTGGCGCTTAGATTCTTCAGGGAGATTTGGGATCAAAGGGCGTCTGTCCTGAGCAGCAGCAAGATATATATCCCCTAGTTGAGTGCAGACACTGGTGGTGGTGGCTGATGACCCTAGTAAGGATGATGAATGATGAGGCGGGTGAAACTTTGAAGACTGGGAGGGGGAAGTGGAGGGTGCGCAAAACACCAGCATAAAAAAAAATAGAGGACCAGAGAGAGTCATATTTAAAAAGACAGCAGCAACACGATAGGCTGACAATGAAGGGTGTTTTCCCACCTTTAAGAACAGTGCAAGAAAGGGCTTTTTGGGATATTTTTGTCAATTACGTTTAAACATGATGGATTACCCTGAAAATGGGTTAAAGAGTGGCCATTGTACCACAGAAGGAACTATTGAATTTTGGAGAAGATCTGGATAAACATTTCTTTAACACTATGAGAACCCTGCGGGCAGCCATTACACTCAAAAAGTCATAGATAGATTTACGTGAAACTTTTATCAGAGATAGGCATCGGGAACAGGTGATTGAACTTTTGGAGGAATCTGCCCAGCAAAACAGGAAATGCTGACTCTTCTGGAACAGCTGTTTATCCCTACAACAAAAGGTATGGACATATCAAAGTTCAAGGTAAAACAATCTAAATATGGTTGTAGCATATAAACAAAAATGGAGGGGGATGCTCAGCCTTGGCAGAAACTTGCAATCTATGAACGCTCTTGTTATAATATAATGGTCCTAAATCACATACTTCAAAGATGTACAAGCCAACAGAGGCAATAAAAATCAACATGGATTCTCCACAGAAAGCGGTGTACAGGTAGCAAATGTTGCTGTTATTATCTTGATAGAGATCTTCAATGTAGAAATGAGCAATTAC
The DNA here is from genome assembly GCA_037577475.1 of Chaunax sp. Z400. NCBI lineage: Eukaryota > Metazoa > Chordata > Actinopteri > Lophiiformes > Chaunacidae > Chaunax > Chaunax sp. Z400. The sequence continues at coordinate 17,997,965 of CM075189.1, forward strand.
CAGTCTTCCTAAGCCTTTCAAAAGAAGTACTAAGTAGTGAGGTACTGCACCTTTGTGAGCCCTTTCATAGAAAACTGCAGAGTATGACGTGCACTGTGTTCACTTACTGCCTGACCTGAACATTTAATCTTTCTTATTTAGAAATTGATAAAGGATAGAGAGTCGAGTTGTTTACTGCATGGTTTGTGGACATTAATTTCCATCCACTCATGCCTATTTTAACAGGTCGCCTGGACCCCAAAGGGATTAACAGGAGCTTCAATTTGTGATTCTCTTAAATTATCTTTTTTAATTGCAGCGTGAGCATGCGTCGTTTTCTTTTTAATATTCAGTTTACTTGAAGTTCTTTCTTAGACTGTGTTATACAAATGGAGCACTGTTACCTATGTTCTAATAACCCTAAAAGTACATCAACAATCACAATACATTCTGTCATAATATGTGCTCAATGCAGGTATCTACTGTACGTCCAATACTGGGTAAAAGGGCCTTCAAATAAACAAACAAAAAACACACTTGGAGCACATTGTGTTGTTTAACGAATTCTTGTCATTTACTCCATGTCTTTTGTTAAACTATGACCAATTAGCTTTACTTAATATTTACTTTCTAAGCAATGAGCTTTTTATGGTTTTTTTCTTGTTACTTTTTCTCCCTTAGGCCTCTAAGGGTCAAGTGAGGTTGACCGACGGGAAGTCGACAAACTGATATGAAAAACTATTGAAACAAGGCTCCGTAGGTGTTCCCACTGATGGCTGTGCTGTTGATGTTTGTCAGGAATAATACAAACAAATCAACAATTTACACGTCCACAAGCCTCAGGACATGCATAAAATGTTTGATATAAGGATGTTTGCCATATGTCAAGCATCTGGGAAACATATTCATTTATTAAGTCATAAAATGTCTGTCAGCAAATTTAAGTCATAAAACTAGAGACTTGGTGAATTCTTGTTTATCGGGCTTCAGTTCGGGACCGCCAACTGTTATGTGCCGAAGAGCCCAGTTTGCATTTAGGCTTAATAAAACTATACGATATACTGTAGATTACTTCAAAAAGCATTGATAAGTTATCAGTAAGAGATACAAAGATTCTTTCATTTTTCATACTCGCATATAACTACCAGCATAAGAGTCAGCTTGTATGTTTAAATTTAAGGGTAACGTTGAGTCATAAACATGTGGTGATGTCTATGTGTGCAAAATGGGAAAGGTATAGCTCAGTATATTAATTTAACGATATCGACATCTTGCACCAATCACCAATTGATTTTACGATCTCTCTTCAATGAGTCAGTGTTGACAAACCAGACAGTCTTAAATTCCCAGTAGTTGAAATGTATGCTTTCATCACCATAATAGGCAAAGAAAAGCCTTTTGATTTCCAGAGCTGAATAACTCAGAAGTAGTGGGTTTACTGTTGTTTGATCACTTTCCAGAGTAGATCTGTTTAAGCATGCAAACCCATGACTGATAAGTGATAGCAATGTTACTGCTGCCTAGAAAATGAACCATAAAGAAAAAAAAATCTAATTAGCTTTCATTTAATTATGTTTTTTCCCCATTTAATATCAGTTCCAATAAAACTGTTCCTCAGGAAAGTTATAATTTTACTTTTACTTGAAGTTTAATGGCATTTCTTACATTTGATAGTGTTTGTTACCAACAAAGCTAATATACAGAAGCTGTGGCTCAGTGGTAGAGCGGTTGTCCACTTATCAGAAGGTCGGTGGTTCGATCCCCAGCCCCTGCAGTCTACATGTCAAAGTGTCCTTGGGCAAGATACTGAACCCCAAATTTCTCCCAACAGCTGTTCCCAATGGTGTGTGAGTTTTTGCAGAATTGTTGCTGCTCCTAATGAGCAGGTGGCGCCTTACGAAGGCCACAACTGCTTGAGTGTTACTGTGAATGGGTGAATGCTGGCGTGTGTGTGTGTGAAAGCCCTTCGAGTGGTCAGTCAGACTAGACAGGTGCTGTAGAAGTAATGTCCATTTATAAAAATAATCCTACAGTATATCATTATCATCATAATGCATCGTCAGCTGATGCAGGTGCCAACTTGAGAAGAGCTAAGGTAAAGTTCTTCATGCTTTCTTATAATGCTTGATATAGAACAAGATGTTGTTCATAGACTAGTGTGCTGCAACCCGTGATGTGGAAGCACTTTCAGAGTCCTTTTTCTCTCTGTCCTCAGATGAGGAATGTTTTCAAGAGCCCTTTCAACAGCACACTCAAATAGCTGGCTTCCATGGCAACAGGTAAATCAACCTTCATGGAGTGATATGGTATACAAATATCCCTAATCAGTTTTCAATAAAAACACATTTTACTTTCATTTCTCAATGAAGATATTGTTGTCATTACTGTCTTCGAAACATTTTGATATTTAATATTATCTGCTGCTTCTTTTACTTCATTTTATAATTGTGTAGCTTTACATGAGAAAGAAATGACAGTATTAGCAACTCTGTTTTATTAAAAACGAATTCCTATGATAATCAGTGATACAAAGGTTCATATCCAATACTTAAGTCCCTTGACTCATAAACACAGACTGAGCAAACAAAATAGGGATATGTAAAATGGGCAAAGAATTACTGTACATAGTGCATATTCTTAGTCAGCAATATATTTAGCAGGGAATGAATAATTTAGAATCCACTTCTCCTTTCATCTCTGAGGTTTGAACACGGCACTCTTTGCCATCGTTGCCTGCGACAGCCTCATATCTATCATTTCTCTCTAAGTCTTGCGCTACAGTAATAGGAAAGGAATGGCTCGGCATTTTTTTTGGTTCAAGTGAAGATTTAAGTAACATACAGAGATATACGGATACATATTGTCCACGTTTTATCACAGCAGGCTATGAATCCAACCATCTTCCCCCAACAGCCTTTCAAATATGGTGATGGTCTCAGATTTGTGGTGTTTCAGCCAAGTCTAATGCCGTGGTGAAACACTACTGATACCAATGGGAAAGCATCTCACAGCATCCTCTGAAGTTTTTTCATGGATCATTCACTATGTCAGGGTCATCCTGACATAGTGACCTATCATCTCTGAATGGCCAAATGACTCTTGAGAAAATAATGTCCCACATCCAGTGTAACTCTTATAGAGCTTGCGAGTGAATGCTGACTCTAGTGTATGCTCGCCAGCCAAAAAATTAACAGATTAACAGAGGATTAAGAAAAGTAACAAACAGCGCAACATATTAATAACAGCTGCTTCGCTACTACATGTTGTTTTTGTGTCTTTGTTTTGTTTGTTTTTGTTTATTATTGTGTTGACCTGTCAAAGACCACGGAAATCATATATATCACAAATTAACACTATTATCGTGACGATTGTTGTCATGATTCTCTGCATGTGTTTAATTTATTTAAAAATGTGTGAATTATTCTGAACTCTGCACATGTGCAATAGCTTTTCTCCTTTTTTTGCATCTCATGGTCTCATTCCAAAGTCCATTACTTTGGTGCCATAAGTTCAACATGGAGAGACGGAAAGCTGAATGACCTAATTTAATGTTATTAACTGCTTTCAAGCAGCTGGAGTTGAAAATAATATCTAAAACTGAAATGGTTTCAAAGCAGCGTCCACTGGAATAGGATTTTTCATTTTACATTTAAAGTGATTAGGCAAAATCTGTGCAATAACAACTGTGGGTATACTGTTAAAAGCCCTATTCATACTCACTCTGTATAGGATATTACTTTGACTGTCTAAGGATGACAATTTTACCTAATCTCAAAGCAAATTGCTCTTTTGTAGCTTACAGAACTTGCTGTGTCTTCTTACACAGTTACATCTGTTCTGTCATCAACAATTACATTTATATGTAAGCTGCCAAAAACCATTTTACTAACTCATTGTATGCACTATTATTGTATTGTTGAGTATTATGATCAGTTCTTCCCTCCAGCAGCAGAACAAACACAAATAAGATACAGATCAGGATCAAATTAAATAACTAATTATTTTCAATTAAACCTTTTGTGTAATTTCTTGTTTAAAGATCTGATTTAATTCAAGTTTACCATGTGGTTTCTGGGATAGTTGTCATGATCATGTATTTTGGTTGTCTGTTTCCTGTTTTATTTTGATAGTCTGTGTTCCATGTTCTGTGTTAAGTTTCTCACTTCCTGTCCTATTGTCTTGTGATCTGTTTTATCCCCTTTGGTTCCTCTGTCTATGTTTCTGTCTTCCATGTCTGTAAATCTAGTTTGCTCTTTTTCCCTGTGTTTGTTTGCTCTGTCTTCTTAGTTTATGATTAGTCTATCCTCCATGTTTTTCTCTGCTTTTTCCCTCCAGTGTGTGATTGTCCGATCGTCTCCACCTGTGTTGATCGTCTCCTCCTCCCTGTGCCACCTGTTCCCCATCTCCTCTCGTACTCTGTGTATTTAAGTCTGTTTGGTTCTGTTCTCCGTGTCAGTTCGTTAATGTTTTCCTCCCGTTTTTCTAATGTAACCTCCCGTGTTCTCTGGTTTTCCTCCCGTTGTCCCTGTGTTACCTTCCGTGGTTCTAGTAAGTTTTTGTACCTCCTGTGTTTTTGCCTTTGTGTTTTTGTATTTTGCCTTTTTATTTAATTAAATCCCTGCAATGACTCTCTGCTCCTGTGTCGACTGCGATTGGGTCCTATACCTTTGAACTGCACCCATAACAATAGTTGCACAATTAATGTGTTATGTTTATTATATTAGGCTGTAACTAGTGAGGATAGGATTAATTATTTATTAAATTAAAATTTAAATTAATTAGGATAAATTCCACAATTTTCCCACAATGTTCAAACAATGAAATCTGTCATTTTAGTTGAGGTGCATTTTATTAAAAGCAACAGAGCATTTCATCTGGTTACCTACTTATGACGTCATTTCCCCTTTGTCCCCTCTATAACATCTACGGAAACACAGGAAACACCAGATGACATGTCAGAGCGAAGAAGGAATTCAGCAAACTAGCTAACTAGATGCTTTATTGCCTACCATTGTTTCCGGTGCTCACTTGTGACGCAGCATGGATATTCATTTTCATTAACAATGGCAGTTGTTTAAAAAACTTTAAGAAACTTCCCAATGTCACCAGATAGCAGAAAATACATACGGTACATTTGACTTGTTATATCCTCAGTTCAGGTGTAGAAAAATTAATTTTCTCAGTCTAGTTATTCCCAATTTTGTATTGTAGCTGCAGGTGTGTGGGTGAGTATTTTAGTTTAATGTGCTAGTGGGTGTTATGTTAAATTAGTTGCAGTTGGCAGACAATGCTGGTTTTCACAGCTCTTGTGTTGTATTGTGCAGCTATTTTCTTTGTTTGTATCTCCTTTTTCAGGTGTAGCTAGTCTTACCCCCTCTACATCTCTGACCAAACTTACCAAGGCTGCTGTGTGGGTAAAGTTATTGTCATGATTCCTCTCTTTGTTCCATGCTGGCTTTATTTTTTATGCCACACCACATATGCTCTGAGCTTAAGATGTCTCTCAACAACAAGCACATTTGCTGTTATTTCTTATTATGTGAAAACCTCTTCATCTGTTTTTAAATTTTTTTTTTTAGCTATGCTAGTAGTGTGGCTATATGGAAAAAAAAAAAGTTTGTTGCCTACTTTGGTCCAACCTCAACTAATACTCCCATTTCTTGACTACTGTGATATTATTTATTAAAATGCATCTAAATCCAACCGTGTTCCACTTAACTCCGCAGACAACAGACTCTGCAGATTTGTCCTTGGATGTCCCTTCCACACCCATCATTGTACAATCTATGAAGCACTTAAGTGGCCATTTCCATATTTAAATGCATCTACTGCAATTATCCTCCTTACTTGTAACAGTATCTGTTACCCTTTACATCTAATCATCATTTTCGACACTCTGATCAACTCTATTTCTTGTTGATCAGACATGGACCTCTGCTTACTGCCACCAGGAGCACTGAAGCTTGTGGTGCACAACAATAAAGCTAGTGGTCCATTGCATGCTCTTTGTGGTCTGTGGCCTGGTCATGTTGATCTGTGTGGATGTGAGTGTTTAAAAGGCAAAAACTCCAGCAACACTTGCAGTGTACGAGCAACTTTGTTGTTAGACCAACGCGTCTCCTGATGAAGGCCACAAGCCGAAACGCGTTGGTCTAACAATAAAGTTGTTCGTATACTGCAAGTGTCTCTGGAGTCTTTGCCTTTTGACCTTTTCCCTTCTCCCTGCACCTTGTGAGTAGGTGAAGTTGTGCCAGACACCCCTCTCTGTTTCTACAATGGATGTGAGTGTTTGACATGCTGTCAATAGTTTGGAATAGTTGATTTATGTGGGGAAGGCAAGAATAATTGAATTTTTTTATAATTGCATTTATGATGTGTTCAGAAAACTTGCGTGACACCACAACATGACACTACTTGATAAACAGATGAACACACATTTTCTGCATAATGAAGTTGAAATTGGTCAATATTGATGCAAACACAAGAGATAGGTTAAATGATTGCTATCATGGTCCCAGTAAACATCAATCATTTGTCCTCGGAAAACAATTCTACGATACAAGACTGTGCTCATATTTTGTCGTCCCAGGCATACAAACTGCTAATTGAATTTGACTTTCTCAATGCAAATGAACATATTCCATTGTAAACATTCACATGTAAACAGTAACTTGGTAACTTGCCTATTTGATGCACTCCATTATGTAACAGGGTTACCATATACCATTATCACCAGCTACAGTATTATATCACACAGAAACGCTGCATGTCTGTATGAAAACAAACAGACTGCTTATACACATACAGTGTAGTCTGACTCCCGCACTGTTTCCTCTTCGCGGTCAGCCTTTCATAACTCAATCACTGATGTGATCTATTCTTCTGACTGACTGAGTCCTATCCGGCTGCTGTGAAATCACTCTGACCTCTCCGTCCTAAGTCTCCTCCCCTGTGACGCCATGCCAACCTGATGACTGACAGTAATTTCAACCAATAACCGCTCGAATGGTCACTCCTTAACGTGACTCACAAGCCAATGAGAACATGGCTGGGCGGGATCACCATGGGCCTGGCTTCAATGTTTGGTTGCAAAGGTGAGCTCCGGATGGGTTATGTGAGTTTTCTTTCACGTGTTATTTATTGTTCACATTGTAATTTATAGCGAGGTGTTGTCTGTGCTACTGTATGACTGTGTCTGCAAAAATAAGTAATGTTTTGGAAGGTTACAATCGTCCATTTATGCTAGCCTAGCTAAGTGTACAGTACTGCAAAGTATTCCAAGCAGAGAGAACAACGCTGATTTTCTACTGTCACAACAACTGTTCATTAATACTGAATAATGACTGTAACAACCGTGTCGGTGTACGTCTAAAAATGTCAGTGGATTTTAGCTGTCATGATTTTTGGGCTATTACTACGATAACTACCATGTTATCGCCAAGTTACACAGATTTAAGTTGCTTCGTGTAAGAATATAGGCTATTTCCAAACACATGACTTTGTCTGTAGTTCCAAAAACACATGCGTTAACCCACCTTTTTACAGAGCCACCTTAAGCTAGCCTCCCTCTGACAGATTTGTTTACATCTCTTAAAGCGTTCACGACATACAGGCTCAGCGGCTGTCTGCATCCCGCATACTAATAAGACAGGGAAACATGTGTTGAGACAAAAATATACGTGCAACGTAATGCCAAAGACATCATAGACTGCTAATTGCCAACATAATTATCTTGTAATTTCAGAAATTCACGGTGTGAACTGACTGAACTTCACTGCTGAGCTGAGGAGACTTCTGGACGGCCACCATATCCAACCACACCTCTTCTTCAAGTTGACTCCACGACTGTTGGATATTATTCGGGAACTTTTTGGTGAAGCAACCACCTTGAAATTATTCTTCATCTTTAAACGGAATGGATTTTGAAAAGACGTAACCTGGATGGTTTGCTGTACGAGTGTTGTTAAAAGCCTGCTGGTGGAGTTTGACAACTTTTGACGAGGTCGCATCAAGTCTTTCTGGAGGGCCACCACTCACCACTCTGAGCCGAAATGGATCAAGCCAGCGGTGGGGAGGATCCGAATAAACCCTCTAAAAAGAAGTCAAACGAGGATGAGGGTAAAAACAAAAAGCTGGTAGGTTTTCAGACTGACTGTGCAGTGAACTGCCACATCCTGTGAGATCCCATATGCAAGTGCAATGCAATCTAGCTCTCACCTCTAGTGAGGCTGAGAAAGTTGGACCGCTCCACAGTTGTAGAGAGTTTAATTATTACACCTTTTTTTAACAGCTTTATTAAGTCGATTGCACAGGAGAGTCAGCCTTTGTAATAGTTTTATAGTAATTTGTGTGTCAGTATAACCCTCATGGTGAAGTCAGCCATGCAAAGAGGTGGCACAACTCCAGTGCAGTTAGTAAGTAACATGTTGCCAATAGAGGACAACTGTGTTTTAGAGCAGGATGAGACCCAAATAGTTATTGATTTGTTGTTATTAGTATTTAATGCAACCCAATACAGAGTGGCTAATAGCTATTAGTCTTGAGCAAAATAGATCATGTTTCAGTGAGTGCTTTACTTTTAAAAGCACTCAGCGCCTCATGGGAATTTCCTGTCAATACATCTCCTAAAAGTTCTACGAAGAGCATTTTCATTGTGACAGCTGGATTTCAATATGTTTCAATGCATACAGTACGCAAAGGAGAGGTTCCGTTGTGGATCGGCTCATTACATAGCATGATGCCCTGTAGTTTTCTGAGCTGTGAGTGTGTGTGATCGATAAACTTATTCTTAGCCTGAACAGTATTATCAGAGCAATAAATGACAATCACACAAGGACATTGTTTCTTAGATTGCAACTAAAAAGAACACCATTCCTTGAATTTATACCCCCTTTATTGCTCCATCCTACTGGAATAGATTCTTTTTGACGTGGGGAGTGAGCTTATTCAGAAAGTGGGCGACACTGAGTCTGCATCTTTAAGTGTCAATATGATGTTCCTGAATGCCATTCCTTGCCTGGAAGTGAGATGAAAAGATTTGAGAATTGGTGGTGGTGGTTTCTTGGATTCCACTGTATGTCTGTATGACTGACCTCTGACAACTCAGGCTGTGCTTTTTGCTTATTTATGCAGATAACTTTTACTGAAATTGTGTAAGCAGTGTCATTTAAAAAAAACCAACTGCCTTATATGGTCAACTGTAGCCACAGTGTTGTATTCACTGCCTTCGGTGGGAGAAGGTAAAACTGTAAATCTGTATCACTAAATGTGTTAAAGCATGCCACTGCGTACACACTGTCGGCATCTGTAGAAACCAGTGGTTGAAAGTCATTTTCCATGACCAAAGAGAAAACTCTTGCTGCTGCTGTTTCTGCTTTTCTGCAGTTTTGAGTGTGGAAAATTTGATTGCTGTCCAACAATCTGGCTGACGTCATGTCCCAACAGCCGTGATTGGCCACCAGTAGTGTTGCTTAATAGGGTCTCTTTATGTCGTGCCCTTTACTGAACTGTGTTTGTCTATTGATGGGATTAATCAAAAGTTTATCTTCAGCCTCTGCTACCAAACAAGGAGATAAAAAGTAACGCTCTAGGTTGACTGGTGCTTCTATTTTTCTAGACCATTCTGTGTCAAATTTGCCACGTTGTACTGATTGCAGATATATAGAGAGTGACTTCGAATGATGTTATTAACACCTTAGTTGTTTACCTAAGTGGTGCTTTTTATTACTCTAGTATGCAGTTGCACTAAAACAGAGACATTAGGAGGAAAACAGTGAAACTGCTACATGTCACCTCAGGAGAAATACCCTCAAACTTGTGATCATGCATCGGTTGTGTTTCAGCAAAAATTGAAGTAAGAAAAAGTTTGACCACTGTAAATGCCAGGCAGGAAATGTCAGAGTGGACTGCAATGACATGAGCTTCCAGAGGGTGTTGTCTTCAGAAATCCCAAGAACAGCTTGCAGCTCTTGAATATCCTGCCTCCCAAGTTTGTTATTGTGTGTCAGAGTGTTTTGTTGACATAAGCACTCATAAAATATAAGAATACTGTTTCTGTATTCCTGCAGTATGAAGCTATGGCCTGTTTGCTGTTGCTTAGTCCTGGGCATGTGTAAAATATCAACACAGCTCAACATGCAGTTTGGGAAAGGAAGTCATTTTTCATCCATGGGTGGAGCCATGACCATTTGTTTATCCCCACTTTTGTAGCTTCCCCAACACATAATATAGCCACAAGTTTGTTTGAAGACATGTAATTATACTGTAAGTCTGTGTAAGTATGTTTTAGTATGAAGCTATATGCGCTTTAAACTGCAATTCAGAATGAGTTTAAAAACGATTTATTGTAAGGATTTTTTTGCAGGTAGATGATTGTCGTCTTTGTTGACAGATATTTGGTGTTTCCCATAATTGGACACTTTCCCCCGTCCTTTTCCATTTCCTTCACTATTTCCAGTTTTCACCATATATGGGGATAGGTTTACATTCCTGTCTTGCAGTGTAGTTTGTGTGCATGTCGTGCAGACACAAGCTTGGGGTAATGTCTTTCATGAGCAGGATGTAAGGAGGAGTTGTCTTTACACATACATTGCTACTGAAAAGTAAAGTACCATTTGCACGACAAAGTCAAATCAGCCTTTAGAGGAGAAACAGTGGAAACTTAATGTTTGCTTAACAAATCACTTGACAGGATTACATCACAGCAACACCATTTGGGCTTTGGGCCTGTGACTGTATATATTTGACACAGCCAAGGACATTAGAATAATACCCCAGTGTTCAGAGATAGAGATAATTCAAAACATTGCTGTTGTCTGTAGCTGTACTCTATAACATTGCCATTTTGTTGATGTTGTAAAAACATCATGTCCAATAAAACAGGCTAAAGGGATGAGATCGTCTTAAAGGAATTCATGGGAGTCGGCTTGACAGAAAGGGGGGGAAAAAACCCAACTTCTCTACATTCCATAGTCAAAGATGACCTCACACAGGACAGCATGAGGGAAAAGTAATGCATTAACTACATGAGTTGAAATCACAACCTTCATTTAGAACAGTCTGAAAGTAGAAAACAGACAGTTTCTTGCACCTCTTATAGCTAATTTTGATTGCTTTAATGAAGAGTGGTGTTTAGGACTTTCAGGTTAAGCCTATATGTGTTATCTGAGCACACCTTAAGTACTTGTCATATCTTATGAAATCCAGTCTTGTGACATTCTCTATTTACTTGCGGATCACAAACCCCCCGAACCTCAGGAGGAATGATTTTGTTCAACAACGTAGCTGTAATTTTTCGAGAATCATTTGCAGAGTGCAAAACGCAAAATGAAAAGAATGAATGATTCCCTGAGCAGAGATTTGCGATTTATCAATTAACCCCAACAGAATGTTCCTTGGAAGAGAGTTTCGTGCTGAAGCACATGCTATATTTACCAAAGGCATTTCTGCACTTCAGAAAGTTAGCAAAACTGTGATTGCTTTTCAACGATCAATAATCGCCTGTAATAAATGTTTGATGATTAAACTTGTAATGTTCTCGGTCGGTAATTTCATCCTGCAATGTGATCAATCAGCCAAAGCCCTCAATTGTGTTTGCCTATTACTGGCTGTGGTTGTCTGTTTTGTTCTCTGGTACCAATAACAAAAGTAAGAAGGGTTATCAGTACCTTAAAGGTCATTTGTCCCGCTATAACTGAGAGGGAAACTGGTCAGTGGTTTACAGCATAACTGAGATGAGTCTCAAATCACTGAAGCCTCAAGCTCTTTTGCCATTTTTCTACACATACTCCAAATAGGTGGAATAGTTGGTCACCACCTTGGCGGTTGAGGTCTTAATGAACATGATTTGTCAAATTGAACAACTTGTTTGAACAACTTGTTTGAGATTTGAGCTATCAAAGATCTTGAAACTGATGACTTTGTATTATCAAAAAAGTAAATGAATTACACAATGGCTCTAAATTTAATCGCACCAATTCCCACTTCACTTTATGGGCGAGAGTTTCATTATAGGCAGTTTGTAGGCCTAGTTAGAAAAAGGAACAGAAACATTGAAAGCAGTGTCATACAAAAACAGGACGCCTCAGAGAATGTTATAAATCTGCACAGCATTTTGTTATGCAAAATGATGTATTCATAAACATACTGGTCATATGGGTGACTTTCATTTTTTGTATTTTAGCACAGTATCTTTACTTTTACTAAAGTATGACTTTTAGATGCTTCCGCCTTCTAGCTTACCGATACAAGCCAGATGCAGCTTTGTTTGGATCTAACTACTATCTGGTAAGGTAACAGTAACATAGTGTTTGAATAGTGTAGTTTCCAGACAAATGCCACTGACAAAAAAACAAAAACAAAATACTTGTTAGCTTGTATGCACTAAGTGATAAGAACATCACTACATACAAAAAGGTGCTATACAACTTTTTCTAACCATCTGAAAGCACCCACACATCCTAATGCTTATGAATAAGTTTGAGAGGTTAGCAAATGCTACCCTTTAAACTAAAGTATAATGTTAAACAATGATATATGTATATGTTGATGGCTGTGTAATGCACTGAAAAAATTGAAAGGAGCCAAAGTTGTGCAATTACTGTATGTCCTTTGGTTGTTTACTTAACCCTCTAATCTATGCTTTTAAGTATTGTAACTTAGAGGACCTTGATTTAGTCTTAAATTTAATAGATGAGATTTAATGTTTTCTGAAATTGTGTTGCAAAGAGCCTTTAGAAAATACTGAATGAACAACTTTTGCTACAGTTTAAGGAAGACATCAGTACTTACAAATTAAGCAGAATAGAAAGTTGTCTTAGTTTCAAGGTTGGCATATTGGCAGGGTTAATTATCGCATTTTTTAATGACACCTTTTTAATTAAATTGGAAGTCAGTGATTGTTATCGTGCTCATCATTTAGTTGGTCATTTAAGTTTTTAAGGTTTCAGTGATGAATGGACTGATTAGCAAAACTTAAGCAGTGGTGTCTCTTAGACCCTGGACATGGGAGTGCTTAGTAGAAAGGCATATACACTATATTGTATTCTCTGGGCTACACAGAAAATGTGTATATACTTCCAGTTATTTGGGCAATAAAAAGTAATTTGGAATTGACAAATTCTCAATCTAATCATGTTGTGTTTTTTTTTGTGTAATATCCCGAAGCCTTATAATTTAAAATTTGTTTTCCTTCAATAAGTCCCAAGCAACTTATAAAAGAGCTGAATGACATCTGAAAATGACAATTCCAGTTTGACTTTGCATTTTAATGTAAATGTAAAGTATAGTGTAATTGTGATGGACATCAAATGAATTAGTTTTTTTACCACAGCTAAAAAGTTAGTCATTCACTGTTTATAATTTTATGGCAACCAACCTTAGTTTAAGTTTAACCAACCTTTAGTTTAACCTTAGTTTTTTATTTCCACACCTCTCAGCCAGTTGTGGATTCTTAATAGTCATGCATTTATAGTGAAACAGTATCAAACCCTGCTTAAAATTCTACTTGTATTATTGTGTAGCTCAGATGAATTACCGCTACAGATCTGAAATAAAAACGCACTGGAAGTTTGGAAGTCTGCATTTAGAGGGATAAGGAGGTGAACTCTAGCAAGTGTGTGGCATGGCATCACATTCTCTACGCTGGAAGTGCTCTCTGGATGGCACTGTGTTGTGTTTTCTCAATTTTAAGTTTACCCATAAGTACACTGCATCAGGTTTTGTCCGCTGTGGAAGGGCACCTGAGAAATCACTTTCCCATGTTTGTCTTTCTGGAAGGGCACCTTAGAGTGCACCACTGCATCATGTTTTCTCCACTGGAAGGGTTACCTAGAGGGCATTTTATCACACTCTGTCAATGGAGAGTCACCCTACAGCAGTTATTCCCAAGCTTTTAAATCACACCATTAGATTCAATATGTCTTTTTTTTTCCATTATAAGCATTTCCCTCATCTTTCAATTTCCTTTCACCTTCCACTTCCTGACACCTGTGGACAGCCTTTAAGAAGGCCAGCGACCCCGCTTAGAAAGTCTGTGCCCCCGAGGACACCTTATCATGCTCTCTTGCATATTGGACCACCCTGGATGGCACTTTTATCATGTACTTTCTTCCATAGAGGCATCCAAGAGTGCAGTTTTGCTGCATTTATTCAAATAAAGGTGCACCAGGGGATGCAATTGCGCCCCCTGCCCAGTATGACGTTGTGAACCTTACATACATGGTTCGCTGTGCCACTGCAGTCAGTTTTGTGGCATTTGAAGTTTTTATCGCTTTGATGCTTGAGCTTTAGGGAAGCCTCAGGCTTCATTTTAAGTCTTGTTACAGGTTGTCAGCCAGTCAAACTGGCTCTTCTGTATTGCATACCTCCAGTTTTGGAAATGTGAAGCATTTGTCTTGTAGTCATCTCTATTTTTGAGTGTTTAGGTTTTGTGATCATCCATGTTTGTTAATTTTTTCCGCAAGATGTCTCAAAAAGTTGTCTACAGATTTTGATGCATTTTATGTAGTGGTGGATCTTGGGCCGAGACGGTGTTGGTTAAAGTTTAAGGAGGGATGTAGATTGTGTCAATATCATGAAAAATAATATTAAGCCAATAAAAACTCATGATGTTCCACCGCTATCTGCAATTGGATTCAGATCTGCATCATAACCCAGATCTGCGTGATACAAAATGGAATGCATGTATTGTGCACACTTACGAGTGTGCCTGTTTCTTTTGTCAGAGGTCCGAATGCTGACAGGAATTCCCCAAAGGGCTCTTACGTTTGAAAACTATTTTCTATTTGTTCAGGTTTTAGTGACAATGGTGTTGGCGAGGTATGCGCCCTCTGATTGCTTTCTAGTGTTTCTGTATTTTTTATCAGTATTACACTATGTATTATGAAGTAAATGTAACCTTGTTTGTGTTTGGGAGACATGTAAGAATCGTCAGGAAACAGACCGCATCTGTTTTAAAGGCATTCCGGAAGTTGGTGAGAGGAAGCATGGACAGGGGAAGTGGCGACAAATGCTTTAGTCACAGTGTAGCCGACGGACTCACTGACTAATGTCACCATCTGAGCTGAGCCCACATCTTAAGAATGGCACATGTGTTGGGCTGCCTCAGTTACACATTAAAAATGCCTGTGTAAGGCATATCTGCTGCTTCAAGGCTCTGGAGCTTTCTCTGCGTAAAATGTACATGAATCAACTCTGAATGTGGTCATGGTTTGCATGGAGTTTTTTGATGATTCATGAGTGGCAGGCTGTGTTTTGACTCAGCAACTTCAGAGTCTGCTGTTGGCCAGAGAATGAAAAGATTTCCCTTTTTGTTGTTTCCACGGAAACATGTTGTTTTAAGTGACTCTGAAGTGTGACCATTTTGCCAAGAGGATATCTGACAAACTGTACATTCTGGCTTTTCCAACCTGTACACTTAAATTAACCATGACTAAGTAGATGTGCCCCTTAATATTTTGATTGGTTACATATTTTAGTTTTTGAGTTTTATAGAGAAAAGATGATTTTAGGGTGACTCTGAAGGATGGTCGTCTTCTATCCAATAAAATATACACTACGCTAGGCTCACCAAAGGAATGGAGAATATATCAACTAATGCATTTGTTGGGCGATATGTCAATATCAGATGACACTTGTTTAGGTAGTGACTGATGTAAATATGAGACAGAATGAGTTATTGATATACAGTGCAATAAATTGCACTAGAAGATGCAAATCTTCCAATGAAGATATTAAACAAGAGCGCTTGGGGGGCGCAGACCTCTGCCAAGGCCCTTTAAAAAATTCCCGGATACAGATCCTGATCCAGATCATCACCAAAATTGAATCACCTCTAGGATATGCTAGGGTCCTTTTATTCTTTAAGCTTAAAAGACTTGCAATTTATATGACATGCAAAATCACTACTCTAGTTATTACATTTATGTATTTATTTACATTTATTTATTAGCCAACATCATACTGATATAAACAGGGTCACATGTTCATTTCTTTGCACCCAGCAATCAGATACCAATACTGGCTGAATAGATATGAGCAATGGCTAGATTCTAGATTCTTAATTGGAGATCAAATAAACCAGAACTCTTTGTCTTGCTGGATTTTATATCGTACAATAATCTGTATCACACAAATGACTTTCCTCTGTGATGTCATAAACAATTTAAGAAGATTTATGTGCATTGATATTTTTAGTCTTTCTTACTAAACTCAACTTTTATAATGGCTGCATATCATGCCAACCCTCGAGGGTACAGTACCAGAAGTTAGCTTTCAACAGAGACAGATGACCTGAGGCCAGTGCTGTCCTAGGCTGCAGTCACATGGTCAGACTATGTAGTGTGGAGCCATTCAATTCTAAGCTCTACTGGCTTTTGTGTGCGATTCCTTTTCAATGGCCGATTCAAGAAACTGTAAACAGGACCAGCACCCTCCTGAAATAATAAGTGTACCACATAGGTTCATGCCCTTTTAAATGCACTTGAGCCCTTTTAGAAATCTTTTGCATTGTTTTCAGTTTTTTTTTCTTCTGTTTTGAATGAATTATACGCTCTGAAATGTTTTTAGAACCTATGGGAATGAAACAAGTGAAAGTATCACAAAGTCAACACTGCATGTGTCATGACTTAATTTATTTGTTTAGGAGAAGACCTTGACATCCTTTGCTCGATTAAATTGTGCCTAATCCAGTTTGCCGAGAGGAGAAGGGTGTCGTTATGGTGAATGTGCATAATAGATTTTTCTATGTGGGGATAACAGGCTGTGTATGCTTGTGGCACTGCCTACAGCCACAACACTGTTTACCCTGTGTGCTGTTTTAGCATTCAGAGTCTTTCTCTCTGTACCGAACTGTCTCACAAACAGATGCGTTGGGATGTTGATATCTCTATATTAACTTCAGGTAAAAGCATCTCAACTTGTGTATTTGATCATTTAAAAAACAAGAACACACACACTAAATTTGATCTTATATATGCTCTCACCGGTCAGATAAGATTTGTGGCAAAGGGACATTCATGTAAAACATGGAATCGTCAGTCATCCCTAGCATGCAGCAGAGCTGGGTCCTATTCCAAGAAGCAGGTGTCCTAAATTATCTCCTGTTGCCGAGTAAAACTCCTTTCAAATGTAAAAAAAAGAAAAAAAAGACTAATGTATAAAGATCTCTTATTGGTTTTTCTTTGCAAAGTTATTCACACAACTAAGTACAGGTTCCTTCCTGCAACAGGCCCTAGAGCTGGGGGAGATGAGGACATCAACCAAAGTTTGAATAAAAATGAGACTCAAGGCTGTTGTGCAAATAAAACCAGATGTTTACTGTCATTTAACGTTCAGGAAGAATTATTTGCATAGTGTGAGAGAAAATGCCGGGAGAGAACATTTGCATTTTTATTTCATCTGGCTGTTGAAGCCTGTTTTAATAGAAAATATATTCTTAATTCATAAATGCTTCCCAGGTATAATTTGGATATATGTCACTTCATGAAATGCCAGGGGGTAAATAGGGTCTTTCTGTTGGAGGTCTTTTCCTCCTTTCTCTGTTCGGCTTGAAAAGGGCATCAACAGAATCCAAACATGAAGATTGATTTCAATTGTTTTTCAAGGATAATTGTTACTTCTATGCTTTCATAAATCTGTTGTAGCAGCATAGACGTCCCAACTGTCTGAGTTTATAAAGACAGCCATTGAGAGGACTTTGTATCAAGACGAATTTAGACAATTTGATTAGTTCAGATGACACCTAATTCAGTTATTCTTTTGGTGTTTGGTCTGATACCACATCTCCAAAATTGAGCATGATATTGGCAATGCTGTACATCTAATCTGTTTGCACAAGGACAAATTGTAATTTTGATGTTTATGGCTATGACTGGTAAACATTAGTCTCTAGTATATACAAGAATATTCCACAGCATAAAGACTGTCAGCTTGTTTGTCTTCTTCAGTGCAAAAAGAGCTTGATTTCTTTCTTTAGATGTAATTTTGACCCTATTATATTGAGAATTCAGAAAAAGAGGTATTTTGTTTTATTTTTCCACCATATTTTCCTCTTTTAATGTGTCATCTTTTTTATTTGCGATCAATGCATGTGTCTCTTTATACCTAATTTTGCACCCTGAAGTGAGGAGGGGGGATATAGGAATGGTTTCCGTTCTTCCGTCCCGTCTGTCCTCTCCTGTCATGTCTGTGTGTCACGTTTCGTGTCTGGCGCGTAACTCAAAAACTGTTAAGGATTTTTTTCACCAAACTTTCTAATACACAATGAAGTACTGAAGTGGTGCTTTTTGCTATTTAGGGATTGTTTATCATTTTTATTTTTTGGTTTCCATGGTTACAAATTAGCTCATTCTGGTGGTTTCTGAAACAAACTTTCATGTCCACATTGCACATTATAAATCAACACTATATAATGTCTCTCTAGGACATAAGTCAGTGTTATTATATCTCATGTATAACATTCCTTGTTAGTAAAAAAGAAAAAAAGAAATATATATACTGTATATACAGTATATATATATATTGGTCAGCTCTGTATTCCTTTCATTGCTGTCGGGTTTGAAGTTTTAAATGCATTAGTGTAGGTTTATGCAGTATTGTGTTTGTGTCTAATCACACTCAAATCTCAGTCGCTATTCTAATGAGTTAATAATAGTATATTAACTGATGGTTCTGAGCAGTCTCTGTCAGATGTCTTCAGTGCAGCCTCAGTCCTCTTCACATGGTTAATATCTGCAGGATTTAAATGTGCTTTCTTTCACTGCATACAACAGAGAGATGGATGGAAATGTATCGACTTTGTTTTCAGTACTTTAGTGCACGGAACTGCGTTACTTTCTGAATAAGCAACAAACAGCTTTGGAATTTATGAAATAACTGAAGACCAACAGATTTCCCAATTTGAACACCCAACCCCACCAATGAGCTGCTAAAGTGTATTTACCCTTGTATGAGAGAACTTGCGTAATTTTCCAAAAATTCTCTCAGCTCAGTATTAGGAAGTTTTTATCCAGTTGTGACTGCTGCTAAACACTTTTACTCTGTAGCTGAACTGAGCCTTTGATTAAACAGGCATGCAAGGTAGTTTTATGAAGTTGCTAAGAGCTGTCAGTATAGCACATTGCATTACAGTCCTCACTGCCAACCATGACTGGCTCCAAGTAATCCTTTGTTATTATTAGAACTAATTAAAGTAAAACCTAATTTCCTTCTAAACTCGTTTTACTGAGCCATCGTGGCTACTGATTTTATAGTGATAGTTCCAGTGACTGAGTTAAAATGACATCATACAGATGGTCTGTTTAAATTGGTTGGGACATAACAGGCATTGCTATTAAAAAACTGTGCAGTGGTAGCTCATTTTAAACAAAGCTGGTCCTCTGTCCGTCTTGGTTGAAAATGTATTTCATGTGGAATTTAATGATTATTAAACTTAGAGTAAAGGTAAGATTAATGTAGAATTATCATTAATTATGGTTTGTAATATAATTTTTTTTAAAGCTAATGTGTTAAATATGGTTGCCATGCTAGTATGGTTCTGTCCCTAAATTGACTCAAGTTGCCAGATATTGCTTTGTGTTAATTTTTAAAAAACCTGCATGGACTCATAATCTTATTTGATTAAGGAGAGACCCAGAGCTAATTTGATTAGATTATTGAGAGAAATATGCATTTGGTAATAAACATTTATTATGATGAAAAAGTTCACTTTAATAAGCCGGAGAAGCCCTGAGGACATGCAAGCTTAATTGTTAGATGTTAAATTGCGTTGTTGCGATGTTGCCAAGATAATGGGCAAGGAAAGGCCCTCAAGTCAAGGCAATTAACCAAACAGTGGTTTGATTGTTGTTAAATTGATTAGAAAATGTTCAAGTACTCCATTTGAAAATTAGCCATTGTTTCATGCAGTTTTAGACTGCAATAGAATGCTGGGCTTAATGATACATACACTCTGAGTTACAAATGGGAAGAGTTGTTCCTCAGGTCAAATTTTTAGCTTTACAGATGTTGTGACAACTTGTGTAACTATATGAAAGGCCACAACTGATGGTGAAACAAATACGTACGCACCCCAGGCAAAACTGTCCTCCCACAATGCAGGATGGATGACATATTTGTTATTTTGACTTGAAATAACAGCATCGACCACTCATTAAGAGACAGAGGCTTTGTTTTCTGTGGTTAATAGCTTCGCCTCACAACTGTTGATCAGTTGTTGCAGAGAAAACTAGTGATAGATAGGGCAGTGTGAGTGTCTGCTCTGTGTTGCCCACAGCGACAGCTGATGAAGATGCACAGAGGGAGGTGCAGGTTAGAGCCAGTCTGTTCGCTTGCCCCATCATTAGCTGTTTCCTGATTAGACTAGTGGAGAAATCTGCGGCTGGAGGCAGGCTTTATGGCCATCACCACCCGACATCTCCCAACTCATTAGTACTTCACAGCCTAGCGCCACAGGATATGGCAGTGGTGCTGCTGCTTCCCATTTTAGGTGTGTTTCAAACGGCTGTCCCTTGCCGAGCCACCAGCCTTTGGCGGTAGTCTGTGTCATTGTGTCTGAGAGGAAGATAAACATTTCTACCATAGAGAAGTTCTGGGTTTAATTGTTTAATCATGAGCTGTTCTTAGTATTTTTTTTATTTTTTTATTTCAATTATCAATAATTGAAAAGTTTCGAATTTCTGCGACTTTGATTTACAATAATTCTAAATGATGAGAATGATTCTCATCATTTGGTCGGGCCACTGTCACAACAAGAGATGCTCTTCAGAACTCTTTAGAGATGTAAAAGCCGTGCCATGCTTTAGTGTAATCCTTGCGAAAGTGTATATATTTTTGGATTACACCAAATTTAAACCAAACAACACTAACCTGCATGTTGTTTGTGAGATTATAAGTTCTCAGTCATATGTCTCATCTTCTGTATTTGTTTGGTATGTGTCTTTAAGTGTGTGTGCTTGAGATGTTCACGCTGGGACACACACTTTTGGTTACATGCATTGGATTTTACATGTGAACACACTCCTGGTGGGATGTATACTGTGCACTGTGGTATTGTCATTTTTTGTTGGACCTTGTTTTTCATGCTGTGCCCCCCCCCCGACAGAACATACACATTAAAACATTGGCTGATGATATGGTAAGGTGCTCGGTTTCATTTTGGTATAACTAGCTTTGTTTGACATCATCTCATGTTTTGTCAGAGCTGCATGGGACTTAATGGAATTTAACTGAAATATGTGGATGGGTCAGATGGAAACCACACAGAACATGACAGATTGAACATCGGGCTATATCTTTGTAGATTTACTATACATAGTAAATTAGTAGTATTTTGTTTTGATATAGTGACACAAAGGCTAAGCTTAAACTTGTTGTGGTAGCCTTCCACAAGCCTGTGTAAATGAGAGAAGATTTTTCATGGTGCTATTTAGCACCGCAAAGGTCCTAAATTTTTCATTATGAACAAATTTGAGCCCATAGCATCTAGGCTTTTGTAAGGGGCTCATAGATCATTTAGTGTCCAATTATCAGTAGCACTTCCAATTAGATGCCAGGGGCTTTTTAAAACTCTCAGTGAACAAATAGTCTATCTTTGACACTTACAAGCTCATGCATTATTGCATTAATATGAGGATGTACAAGGCACTCACTGTCAACGTGCACTCTCAGCTTCCAGGAATGACCTGTTTTTATCTTGATCCATCCAGTAATATTTCAGCAAACTGATATTGGTGTCATATCATGTTTGTCTTTCCATTTCATTTCTACGTTTATTCATCCAGCATGCCCCCTCCATTTTACTAAATGTGACTAACATTGACTAGTTGCATGAAGATCATGTGCTGCTTGTTTGCTACTAAACTTAACGCTTTCATCAGGATAGCATCAGCTGATGAATGTAACAAAGAAACCCTACTTAACCTTACAGATGTTATCACAGCAAGCTTAAGTTGTTATTTTATACCGAAACTATTCTAATAAGATGGGCACAAAGCAGGTAATGTCATTGGTGTGATGGTAAGTAAAGTCATGTTACGTTTCATGCAGTATACTTTATGTCCAATGCAGGTGTTTTCTGCTATTATTTGTTTTGAATATGTAAATGAAGTAAAAAAAATCTACAAACATTCTGTAGTTTTGATTTTTATTGTGTTTAGCCTCACACAACGTTCTAGAGATGGTGATTGGCCATTTGTCAACAGTATGTGATGGATTGCATGGCATTCGATGAGTGAATTCTTTCTCTTCACCTTTTTTTTTTTTTTTAACTTCAACGACCATATTATCAAAAAATCCCAACAGTAGCTTTTAATAGTGACTAATCCTCTACCACCACCTTCTGGAGGGGATGTTTGCCATCCTTGTTGTTGGCACAGTGACCAAAATGCATACGTCTTATTAGCCATTCATCCCTCTCCATTCTTCGTGTTGTGAGTTATAGGTTTACTACAGTCCGGGTCCAGATAGGATGGTGTCCGGGTCTGGACCTATAACTAATAAATTATTGAATTTTTAGTGTTTCCATTTCAATCATTGCAGCATTTCATGCCCTTATGACACCAGAGACCCAGGAAACTCACAGACCTTTGAATGCGATGTAAGTCATCTCATGTGATGCTACTAAATCTGTGCATTCTGATAAGGCTAGGCGGAGACAACAGTTGGAGAAGAAAGCGAGTTTTAGATAAGTAATTTTACATGGCGTTAAAAGCGCCTCTACTTGACAAAGCACAGAGCATCTTTTGATCAAAAATACCTACTCAAATCAAACTGAGGGCACAGAAAATAACATATTTTTTTAAACCCTGAATTAAAACACAAGTTAGACATAGTGATTTTTGATGAATTCTCTCTAACAGGACCTCTATTAATGTATGTTTTTTTCTCTCTGAAACCCAGCCTTCTTTCAGGACTGTAGGTCCTGTTTTTCTAAAATAGTCACACCCAACTTTAATGACATGCTTTCACTTGTCATCAAGTGGTTGCAGTCAGTCATTATTGGGTGTGGTCAGATGTGCAACAGTCTTGAACCTTTCAGCCAACAGAGGTCAGAGCAGCAATGCCTTTGATTCATCCAAAGTCTGAAACTGAAATTTGAGATCGGACTTGTCACCTGTAAGGGCAATGTGTTTACTGTCAATTGGGGCCAACAGTATCATCATAAAACTCAACAACTCTTTTTGCGGAGAGATGAAATTCAGGTTTGAGGCAGTTCAACCCAATCTTAGACTTTAAAAAAATCTTTATTGTTTTCTTTTAAGGTAAATCTGCAATAACCAGAAACACTGAGCCTTTATACTTGATTGGTACACAGAAAAAAGAAGCATTGTTTACACTGCAATTTTTTTGAAATCTCACTCTTTGTTTTCTTGCAGCGCGATCGTATTACCAGTTTCAGGAAAGCAGGGATGAAGAAGGAAAAGCCCCTAATACAGCACCCAACAGATCCCCTCTCGATCCAAACTGAACTGCCTGTTCCTCAGCCTCTCTTTGACGACCGCTCTATGAACCTCTCGGAAAAGGAAATCATCGACCTCTTTGAGAAGATGATGGTAAGCTTTGTATTGCTCTTGCAGTGTTTTCCCTGGATACAGTCATCTTTCACGCTCCGCAACAGTTTTATTGCAACTGCCACGGTATAATAAATAATGAGCATTCTATAATGCAAGCTTAAATTGATTCATAAATCTGTGTAAAGAGGCACATAAGTAGAGAAACAGAGCTGCTGTCGCCAATGTTGGTGACGAGGAAACAGCAGAAGGATAAGCTTGAAAGGCATTTTTATGTCAGTTTATATTGCTACCCACAGATCTCCATGCATCATTGCTTTACTGATGATGTAATTATTCTTTACAAAGGTCTTTTAGTTTCATGCAACATCTTAAATTAGTTTCCTGTTTTACTATATATATATATATATATATATATATATATATATATATTAAGATATTAGGTATATTTTGGTATTACGTATGTAAGATAAGATATCGTGGTTTACAGTTCGTGAGACTAAATGACCAAGACATTTTAGCAAAAGTCATCTCAGTGTTAGATCTGAAGTCAGGTCATTATTTTTTTTACATCTGCATATTCCAAGACCCAGTAACAGTAGTAATACTACACACAGAGAGAGACATTGCCCTGTCATATTGTAGCAGTGTATCCAAAAAGCAGTGTACTCAGCTCCCATGGTAACATGAAACACTGCCCTCCCTGTCCTCAGGTTATATAGGACCTCATCTTTGATTACTGACCGTGGTTGGAGGCTCAAATTGTGTCAACTTCACAAATTTTTTTATATAAAGTTTTTTTTCTTTGATCATTACAATGCTGCACAGGTTTTACACAAATTCAGTATCTAGCATATATTCAGATTTATCCAAAAATAGATATGAGACACATAAAGCATTTATAGTAAACAGAGATTAATTTCACGTTCAGATGTTAAGCTTCTGTGAAGCAGGTCTCCAAACTACATATCCCCTCGGTCACAGCCAGAAGAAGACCAAACTTCTAAATTCACTTTTCACTCAACTGTTGGTCAAAGCTCTGTCACACTTGTGATTTTCTACATTGAAACGCACTTTTTTTGGCCTTATGTACTGCAGGACTGAAATCTAACAAAATGCTTTCAGCCCATCTCTTTGAAGTGGGGAGCTGAATTACTCTGGCTTCATCGCATAGGTTGCGTGTACTATTGTGGATAATGTCTCTGAGTGTGTGTGTCTGTGTGTGTGTGCATGTGGTATAGTGCTTGCCTTTCCTTTTTTTCTCATACAATGGTCTTTATTGTCAGGGCCAGAGAAATGTGACCACTGCTTTTGGTTTTCATCAGGGTACTGCTTAGTGTTTTTTTTTTTTTGCCTGGGTGCTCATCCCTGTCACTCGGTTCACCTCTCAATTACTATGTTTGTGCTCAGTGCGGCGTGACATTAAACCCAGGCTTCACTTTGCTCAGTGACAGATGACACAGAAGGCATGTTTGTTTTTCTGACATTTGACAGGCCTTGACACCTTGGGATGGGAAGTGTAATTACAGTAATGAAATCAAAAAGAGAAAGATTACTTACTAATGTGCTTTTGAAGCTACCGCTATTTGCTCTCATAGACTGCAAACTTTTCTCCTTTGATGTAGAAAACATAGAAGTGACAGTGTTGGCAAGTGTTGTTTGATTCGAATAGCTTTTCTTTGGCATATATCTGTCTTTTTTCGGTATCTGTTTTTATGTCATTCATGTGTACAGTTCAGCTCTTCTCTTTGTCATCAACACCATTTCTAGTATTGATTGTTTTTATGGTGCTACATGCCAGAGCCTTAGATGTTAAGCCTGCTTCAAATGAGGGGATGACCCATGCCATATTATTGAGACCACCAACTGTGCATTAATGAGGAGAAAGTGAAAATATTTTTTCTCTGAAAAAGTGGTTTACACGTTGCACTGTGTATCTCAAAGCCTAAATAGCACATAGCCTATTACTGAAAGGTCATCAAAGGGATCTGGGGAACATATCACAAGAATGTCAGTCGGGAAGAAAACCAAATGAACTCTTTCCATATTTTTTGAGGTAACCATTGAGACCTGAAGTATGTTAATAAAACTACAGGGGAAGTTAAAATGAATGGAAAAAAAAACACATCAACTTTCAGCACTGCCTTCAGAAGGGCGTTGTGTATGTTTTTTACTCATGTGTTTTGTCGTTGGATTTTCTAAACTGTGCACAGCTGGAGTTCCCTCATCAAAATGCACAGCAGTAAATCCACTGATGAAATGTCTGGAATTAGCATTTCGCTAAGGAGGCAGCTGTGTTGCAATGGCAGACTCCGATCCAAGAGGTTCAACCTCAGAACACAGTAGCACATAAAATAACGTGAACTAATTTCATCAGCACTCAGTAAGCCGTGAAGTGTTTACAATGCACTTTGTTGTTGCGGAAAATGCTTTCATCCACTTTTTATTGTCTGCGAGAGGATCATTAAAGGAAAGTCGAGGTGGGATATCTGGTGAGGTCAGTCACATGAACTTGTCCTCTCTATCCAGACGGAACATCTCCCTGCTGGCGTGACTTTGTGTGTCAATAGTTGCCACATATTGGCATTTATAGTCATTTTTTGCTGATGTGGCCTTTAGCAATCGCGGCATTATTGCCCAAATGATGCTTTTACTTGTCTGTCAGCATGAAAACCTCCAAGAGCATGACATCTTTTACTCGGGATTGATTAAATTGATTCCAGGGTCAGTTTGTCTCTGTTCTTTGTAGTGTCTTCTCATTGGCAGGAGTTCGTTGTGGTATTGAGGTTGCTTGCAGAGACAGTGAACAGAGGACCAGTGAAAGTTTGAGGTTTTATATGCCTCTGTTTGTGCTTTTGTCAGGATGAACAGTCCTAGTAATAAGCTCCTATGTGATCCCTCAGCAGTTACACTCTGCACCAGAACATTAAAACCATTCCACAGGAGAGTTGCTGTGTGTGCCCTTGCACACATGGATAAGACTTGGGAGTAGTGGAGAAAATAATCGATTTGTTACAGCTCAATCAAAAAAATTTTTTTTAAAAACATTTTCTCCTTTTCTTAGATCACTTTTCCCCCTAGCAAGGACTCTTCATATCCATTTCAGCCTCAGACATATTTGATAGTAACCATTAATTGCACTTCTCTGTGATTCGACGTCTGTGACGTTCTGGATTATGCTGTGTTTTGCAGCCACATTGCATCCACCTTAATTTTTAATCCCAGCGTCCCTTGCTTTGGTTCTGTATTTAACATACCTTATTTTTTAAATGAATCCATGATCATTAGGTTAAAATGGGAACTCCCACTTTTAATGCGATGATCCTTTCTTCTACGTTTCATAAACCACATAGGAATTGCAGCAAGTTTAAACATTGTCCCCTACATTTGGTGGAACACAATTCATAGGTCAAATCAAAAGCTTTAATAAAGAACATATTTAATAATTGGTTGCAAATCATGAGCAGTTTATGACTTCTTGAAGACAAGGTTCCACAGAGTTCAGCTTATTTTGGTATTTTCCCTGGTGATGCACTGCCAGGTCTGTAATAATGCATCCATTTTCACTTAGTGTAAGCGAAACACGTGCTCAGTTGAGGCGAGTCCGACTACGAATTTGCTCCACCAAGTGGGATTTGAACAGCCTCACACATTTTTTAAAATGAAAGTCAGAACACTGACCTCAGCTATTGTCTCATCTCAAATCCGATGACTTGGAGTAGAGTCAAAACAACTGAAAACAACTGTCATAGTGGGGGATGCACTGTGTGTTCTGTACATATACAGTGTAGTAGTAGTGGATGAGATAGATGCCCGTCGTACTTGCTTTGCCAAATGTTTCAGAATGAGTTTATTTTTGGTATCAAACAAGACAAAGGTGAGTAATTAATATTGCATTATACTAAAAAAAAAGGCTTGCCAGGCCAGCTTTACAACAAGATCTAGAATTTTACTCCACATTCAGTGATATAAGCTTAAATCTAATCATTTCTTTTGCACCAGCTCCATTGTCAAAAGATATCCTTGGACAGTTCATGTAGCCTCTGAGGGTATAATTAATAAAAGAGCATTAATCATTTTGGAGGGCTCATTCTTTGAATCCCCCCCCTCCGATAAGCATCCCACAAGACCACTTCTCCTACCCCTCCTTCACCACACTCACCCCGACACAATTTGCCTCTTTTATTGAATGCCAATTAAGCAGACAAATTAGCGGGGTTCAAAGATTAATTAAAAAACCTGCTGGTTTCCTTGGGTGGAAAAAAAAAACAAAAACCTGCCAATTGTAAAACTTCCAGCTACATTTCTTTCCTTTCTGTTCCACAAAAAAAGATGTGTATGATTTTAAATTTAAAAATTTTTTTTTTTTTTTAGCTCTGGGGTTATTTACTTAAGGAAATATAGTTGGAGGTATTTAGGTCACAGTGCCTCTGGATGGGATAACTGCCGAAGCCTCACTGACAAATGAAGCAAACCGGTTTGAATCGGACTGCTTTTGCTAAGATAATCAAACCATTGTATCAAAGTGTTCTTAGGTAGAACTGATGCGCCTAATTTGTCAGATGAATTTTGCATGGAATCAGATGGAGGGGGATGCGTTGCCAAATTAGATCAACCGAGCTAAATGACACATGGTTTTCTGTGCCCCCCAGGAGAGGGCAGCATGGCTCCACAACTTTAGGTTCACTGTCTGCCAACCCTGAGGAGGATGTTTTTTCTCTGTTCATTCTTGCCGTGTCTTTGTGCGAGAGAGCTTGCGATAAACAGCCCCCTCCTTTCTAATCATCATGTCATTCCCCAGCTTTTAGTGCTCTGTCCGGCCTTCGCTCCATCCCTGATGTCTCTCACATGAAAGGAGTCTTTTGTGATACAGAATTAAAGTAGCACGAAGATAATACTCCTAATAACGCACAGATACTGCCAATCCTGCCTATCTGATGTGATTGCGTGACCTCAATAAAAGTGGTGCTGTTATATTATGCTCTCTTGTTTGAGGTTGGTGTGTGCAGTTTATATTCCTGTAGCCCTGCTATGTTTAATTTCAAGGACTAATTATTCCTCTCATTATTTCTTTTTGCTGTACCTCATGACTTTAACAAAGAAATATAGATGGAAATTACATGTTTTCAGCTGTACAAGGACATGATCTGATGTATAATGGTTGTAGTGGAAATGAAATTATAATTGCTGGTAGGTCAGAAATATTTCCTCTCATTAGTGACACTATGTTATAGAAAAAAAATATGTTTAAGGTTTGAACATTTTGCAGTTATTTTTGCTATGCCTGGTGACCAGCACAGAGAATATATTAATTTTTATCATTTTCATTTTCCTCTACTGTAAATGTTTATGCTATACTTTTATGTAGCTTGACTTTTACAGTATTTGCTTTTATTTCTTTTTATATTGTGTTTGTTATACTCAAAAATACCAAGGAAAGTCCTCATGGTAAACCCATCTGACGATAAATCTGGCTCTGAATTCTCTCAAAACTAAGCCCAGTGTATGTTTTTTTTTTGTATAATTAATGTAATTTGTATAATTTATCAACATTCCTCACAAGTCTCCTGTGCTTAATTTGACTATTTCTCATTCCATTAAATTCCTCCTCCCTGTCTGTGTGTGTCTAGGAGGACATGAACCTCAATGAGGACCGCAAAGCACCTCTGCGTGAAAAGGACCTGAGCACCAAACGTGAGATGGTGGTCCAGTACATCTCAGCCACTGCCAAATCTGTAAGTAAGAGAGCAAACCTAAGTGCTGTGTCTTTGTAGATTGAGGGGTATGTACTGAATAACTGTAGCGGATGAAGTATCATGACTTTCAGAATGAGTTTAACCTGATCGTCCGCTTTATGGCTTGCTTTGTCATCTCTTCTCGCACACTCACCTCTGTCATTGTCTCTCTCCTCCACTCTTCATGCTTGAGTCCCACACCTTAGATTACATTTTTGATTTATCTTCTTTACTTTGCTCCAATAATGTCTCAATCTACCATTGATGGCTATCAGATATTAATTGCAGTCACTCACTCACTCAGTGCAAGGAGGATGGTCAGTGCTTGTCCGGTCATGTACTGTGCTTGCATGCAAATGGTTGGTTGTCCAGGTTTTTACTTGCATGGGAGACTTTAAAAAAAAATGTTTATGCACAATGGTGGTGGCGACTTCTTCCATCATTTAGTTGGTATCAAAGTATGAAAATACGATTTAGAAAACCTCTTGGTTCTACAGTAGTTTCACAGTATTTGCTACATTAGCCAGCTGCACCATACGCCTTATCAGAGTGCTTATCAAAACGACTGTTTAGACTGGTCATTATTAATAATAGGTTTAAGATTATTGTTTGGCAAATGGAACTTGACTATCACTCTAATCCAAAAACAGTTGTGAAAATTAAAGCATTGTAAATTAACCCATGATTGTTGGATGAATTCTCATATCTTCTTTTGAAGCTATGCCTAAACTTGTGGGGGAAATTCACATCAGCAGCATCAGAGAGAGGAAAAAAAAAAAAAAAGAATTCTGTCCCCCTTTGCTTCCCGAACCTGGTAGCTCTCTCTTGACATCATCATTTATTACCTTCCTCATTGTTATGGTAATTAACTGGCATTATTGGTAATGATGATTATCCAAGATGATTGAATTCCTCACTGGGCCCATTATGCTTTGTGAGCACTGATATTTTATTCAAATGAATAACTTAATCTGTGTAGTCAAAGGACAGAGGACAAAATGTGATGTCTGTCAGCACCCTGCTATCACATTGAACAGGAATGAAGGCGGAGGATTGGTGAATGTCAGGGATGTTCTGTCTGTCTATACACTGATTCATGCAAGTGCACATCCATTACACTAGACCACCTTTGCGTGCATTGACTCTGTCAAGATCTGATAATACATAAATGACCAAGAAGACAACTTACCTTGATAGAAATAGTTTAGGTCATGTTTGTGTATGATTCTGATAATAATGCAACACTGCTACTGGGGCTAATGTTTCTTGTGGTTGCTGATGAGCATGCGGTGTGGGCTAAATGAAAAGATTCTGCAATTTAATGTGCTGATAAATGTAGGTGAGGTGCATTTTGGATCTGGGGTGTCTTTTTTTCTGTGTGGCCTTCAGTGATATTGTGATTCCATCTGTTTCAACCAAAGATATATCCATTGTGTGATTGCAGTTTTGGGGCTTAGAATGGGCTTGACACTCGTTCATTTCAATTCCCTGTTGTTGTTTTTTTTTTCTAGATGGTATTTCTGTATGAGGTCCCAATAGAACTAGAACTATACACCATACATTCCTACTTAACCAACAATTAATGTAGATCATGTAGGCTTAAAATGCTTTGAAGATGAAAGTTTGAATCTAATGATATTGATGGAAAAAGCAATTCTCCTCAGTACTGTGTTTTTTATTATTACTGTATTTATTTATTTTATCTGTGTCTGCAGACCTCAGTTGAACAAGTTGAAAAAAAAACAAAAAACTCTATTTTTTCTGCAACAAACTGCAAAAAATTGAAGTAGCTTGATTTCAGTACCTATGGATGCTTTTAGGTTTCCTTCCATATGAACAACTCATCATTCATGCATGTTGATATAACACATAATATTCCTGTAAAGCTATGGCTTCAAATTCTAATATTAATTAATATTAGAATAATATTAAAACATATAATTATTGCTTTATTTAATACTGTCAAACATGTCTTTCAAAGGAAGAACAAAACATGTCTTTTCAAGGGGTAGCAGTGCCTTAACTGTATTCATTTAAATGAACTGTGTGTCAGTGGAATCTAGCTCTGCTTTTGCACAAGTTGGTCTATGGATCTTTTTGACCATCAGCTTTGCATGAAGACATCCTCTCAATTTCTCTTCCTCCTCATTTATTTTTCTTTGCCCCTGTTAATGTTTGCCAACATCATTAAAGCTGCCAAAATTCCTTTTACACTAATACTGTACACGTCCTTGTTTGTCAGCGAAGGAGTATTTTCTGTTTCATTTCAAATGTGCTGCCGTGTCTCAGATGCAGAAAAAGGACAGGCTGGCATGGTCTGGGAAAGGGGATAGTCCCGTGTTAATTTTGCAGCTTATTCAAATATTGGTTTGTTTGATGTGAGCATCAGTGTGCCACCTTCTTCTTTTAATGGAGTCTGACATTTGCTCACATCATCCATGCATTTGTATTGAGAAGAAAATCCATACACGTATGCACTGTGACTTGTAATTATTTTATTTCAGACTGTCCTCTGCCAAAAAAATGGCCATATAGGTCACGTCTGCAAAGCAACCCATATTTACATTTATCGTTAGGCACTGACATCCATCTAAATTATGACTGTAGTAATAGAGGAAGTAAAAGAAGAGTGTGAAGCATGACAAAGGTTGACAGACTGGCCAAACTGGAGACCACTGTTTATTATCAATATTGACTTATTTAAATTAATTTACTTAAGTAACTTAACTTGTGTAGCTAATGTACTTATTTTAACCCAAACGATGATTTCTTGCTCAGCCTAACCAAGCAGTTGTGTAGCCTGAACCTAACCAAACTGCAACCATTTCACAACATTAACTGCATATTTAATATTGTGCGTATCATGTAACAAAGCTGCTACTTTTTCACGACGTTAACCACGTGTTTGCCGGTACCCCATGTTGTGGTACTTTACATCATTTACACTAATCAGCCAAACCATTGAAATCACTGACAGGTGAAATGAAAAAAAAAAACCCCCATTGTTCATCTCTTCACAATGCCGTGTTCTGCTGAGAAACCTTGGGTACTGGCACTCATGTGGGTGTTCTTTGAAGCTCACCAAAACATGAGTACACAAGCACACCCCCTCATTATGGCAATCTCTTCACCAGTCACTGGTTTGAATGTTTTGTCTCATCAGGAAATTTAGTTTTGAAGGGCAAACAAGCTATTCTGTCATTTAGGTATGACAATGTTATTCTGAAGTATGAGAGATGCTCAATATCAGATATCAGTAGTAAGTAATGCCTTAGCGATAGATGTACTTTTTATTAGTTAAAGGAGTATCTCTCGTGTTGGTGTTGTATTAAAAATACAATGGTAACACCTTCTTGCTATTTGTTTGTAGGTGAGCTCCTCTCTGACTGTTGTCTGTGCACACTCAAGATTGTGTCTGTTACTTTGGTAAAGCTACTCTTAAACAAGATTCAAAAATAGTCATTGAATGTATTCTATTGTAGACCTCAGCATCTGTGGAAAAATAAGTTGAGAGGTACATCAGTGTATTTGAACGTTTCTAGGTGTTCAAATAAAACATCCCCCTATCCAATAGCATGCTGCATTCACTGGAGAACGATGTGGATACGTGTGATTAGATGTTAAGGAGTATGTGCGTGATCGGGTGGTGACAAAAACAGAATTTATTGCTGTCATTAAAAACTTGGTCGAGGAATGACTCGGACGAATCAGGCGTTCGGAGAGTTTTGAGATCTGAGATCGACAATAAAATAAACTAGAAAAGGGAGATTAGAGGAGATGAAACAAGGGGGAGAGCATTGGAGGGAGTGAAAACTGGTGAGAAAGAATGAGGCAAAAGACAACGAGCTGAGTGCATCCTGTGACTTCCTCAGTCAAAATGCATTTCCTCTAAAACATGACACAGAGAAAGAAGAACTCAGCCACAGTTTAGAATACATTTACTCGGCTGACAGACACCGACAACTGTGAAACAAACCCCACAGGTGCAGTAATAAAAAACACTCTTGCTACCTGCCACTATTGACAGATAACAAGGTTAAACTCCCCAGATTCGTGCTGACTGCATGGGCTCAAGGTAGCTTTGCAACAAAAAGTTGACACCTGAAGCTCAATAGTAATGTCAGCTGAATGATACCAGCTGAAAGAGACCTCAGCGACCGTATTGTCCACGATAGACACTGTTCCTTTTTTTGGGAAAGAATGGACTAATTTACCAGTCAGTCAGTTACAAGGACAATTCGCCACGTCTGTTCATTTATCACTTCCACAGTTGTCTCTGTGTATTGACCTTTACCATGTACATGCTTTGCAAAGTCTTTCATCTTGCATTTTCAGGTATCTGTCTTACTTAATTTGAAAATTGGAAAAGCATAGCTGCCAAACACAGACATTATCTTCTGTATGTGCTTATACTTATAAAGATGACCTTGTTGGCTTTTAATTTTTCTGTGATTTAGTGTGCGCTGTACTTGTGTGATGGATGTTTGTCTTGACACACAAGTTACGCTAATGCCTCACCGTGTAATGGAGAGTATTCTCTGGCCTACTAATGATTGTGCTGTTTGTGTCTTTTTGCACTTTAACCCTCTCCGCTGATCGCTGCATGCAGATAACTGGGAGCAAAGTTCCGGTAAGTAGCCCATTATTTATTTGGCATCTGAATATTGTTCCTTCTATGTATCTGTTTTCATTCCCCCACTTAAACACAAACACACGCGCACACACACACACACTTATCTTCTTTTGGAAGGATGGCGAGGAGCATGTTCACAACTCTGCAAGTGAGGTCATTTTTATGGCTTGAATTTTATTTTCAGCCCTGATATTGCTCAGGGGATGTAATTTAGAAAGGCTATAAATTCCCAACACAATGCATGCATGTAAAATGCTAGCACTTTCAAATGAGGGATTTTTAAATTATGCCGTCTGAAAATGAACTGGGAGGCCTTTTGTTGATTCTTGCTGTTTATCTTTTGAAAGAGATTGCAGTGTCACACCTATTAGCATTTGAATATTGTAATAGCAACTAAGAGTGATAGCTTTTACACAAATACTCATCATTTGCAGTCTAATCTGTTTATCGAAATGTGCTGCATCTAAATGATTTCAATTGTGTGCATGCCTAAGACACTGTGCAAACTGATAACATACATCACTTAATATGGCTCTGAGCACAAATGTGCGTTCACACATAATCTCGTACACACTGCATACACACACACTAAACCTATTGAACTGCATAAAAGATATCAACTCCATTTTTTTCTGCCTTGAACACAAGTAGTGGATTATATTTAGTTCTCTGAACCACCTATTTGAATTTTCTGTGAACAGTTCTGTCTCTTTTAAATGAAATTAACCACAAGACGGTTTTCTTTTGTTGGTGTTGCTTAATTTTCCCTGCTTAGAAAAGGCCCAGGTAATCTTAGCAAATTTCATTTATGGCATCGATGTATTGGTTATACTTTTTACAATCTCCACGTATGCAAATTGTTTATTTTCTCTCTCAAAAAGGTGACACCTTATTGTTTTCTTTTAAGTATGGCTCTGTTGTTTGGTGCATTAAAAAAAAAGAAGCAGCAAATCTATGTTATTGGTTTAGAAAGTGTTGCATTGTCACTTTAAATGGTATTTCATTGCCTTTTGAGAGCTTCATAAGGATTAAGAGGACTGTAAAGCTTAACAGGAACTCAGGCAAGGAAAAGCAGGACACTGTGACCAGGCCTTGCTCTGGCCCATGCTCTCAGACAAACCTTTCTCTTTGAAGCATTTTACAGAGACTTTTTGTATCGATTGTGTTTTCTGCCTCTTTGTCAAACTGTTTTTTTTTTTTTTTGTGCTTGCTTATTTTTGTGGGTTGAGTGGGTTTCTAACTTGGCCTGTATGGATGTGGACAGAGTAGCTGTCCATCAAGACCAGTGGCCACATTGTGTTGAGTAAATGGAATGACAGATTTACCCCAGCTTGCATTCTGACTGCTCATCCGGGAGGTGCAGGCTTGCTTTCAAAAGTTCTACACACCAAGTCAAAAGATGCCTGAGATCCTGGTTATCAGGAAGTTTGTTCAAACTCAAGGGCATGTTGAAGCATTTGACCTGACCTTTTGTAACCTCTATGTCGAGCAGTAGCTTACAGATGCGGCTAACATACTGAAAGCTAGGAGCTGTTGTTCTTATAAGTCCCCCCTGAAAGAAGAGGAAAACCAGGACGATGTTTCGTCTGGTTAGCTGATCATGCTACAGTCAGCTCCCTGCTTTGTTTGCAGATTCCCATTTTCATGCTGTCAGCAGGCGTCGATGGGATTGAGCGCACTCAGATTTGCTGCGAGGAGAGTGTTGGTTGGGATTGCCTGTAGGGAACACGCAATTGTGACTCTTCTGTCTCAGGCATGAAATCTCTCTGGCACTTTCCCCTCTCCCAGTAGAGAGTGAGGTGGGAATAGAGGACTGTGTGAATTGGCACTAATCCAGTCCGACCAGCGTGTAAGTGTGCAACATTGCTAAGTCTCATGTGTTCTCTACACCTCCTTAAGCAAAATTGAGGGAAATGCGACCAGCACACATACCAGGGTAACAGCATTACTGTAGGTAGACTCCAGCTGTCTAGATGGACCAGGCATGTCCTCTTTTGCAGCGTGCTGGAGGTACCTATTGACCACTACAACGGATTTACAAGTCAGTCTCTGTTAAGATTGGTCGGATTTATATCACAAGCGAACGGTCACATTATAACAGTTTATCAATGACTCCTCTATTCTTAATATAAAAGTAGACTAACATCTCTCTAGTGCCATTGAAAGGCTCTGCAGCATTGATCGGATGCTGCTGTGACTATTAGAGCACTATAAATGCACATGAGCAAGAAAATGGGTGCATGCTCCTTGCTTTGAAATGTAGACAATAGGGAGGCGATTAGAATCTGTATGTCTGGACAGATGACGGCTTATTTCCATGGTAACATGCTGGTCAGCTGTAAGGTGTCGGGTGGGGATAGTTAGTGGGGTTGTGTAAACCCCACTAACTAACAAGAGACAAAAATATGGTGACCAAGCAAGCTTAATGCACGGCAACTAAAGAAAACACATGCAAGAAAACATTGTCAGGTTGACAACATACATGCTGCGCACACGCACGCACGCACGCACGCACGCACGCACGCACGCACACACACACACACACACACACACACACACACACACACACACACACACACACACACACACACACACACACACACACACACACACACACACACGAAAATAGAAAGGCATTCAGATAGCGCAGACCTCCGCCAAGGCTGCAAAAAAATTCTGATTCCCACCATATTCCGGATCTGCCTCAAAATCTAAAGACCCATTCCAAGGGCCACATTGAAATCTGTTAAAACCCTTTTTCTGCTAACTAACAAACAAATATTAATGAAAATGCAACCTCCTTGGTGGAGGTAATAAAATGAAACAGAGTGAGGCAAGAAAAAAAATCCCTCATTTAATAATATACAATCTACGTTTTCCCAATGAATTAATAAACTTGATAGGTGTGTGCTGGTTGATTTTGTTTTTAGCCAAGGTTAATTACCTGTGCTCTTGATCTTCTGTATTTGTAACTGCTGAGGATTTACTAAATGTAGGATAACAAGTAAACGAGTAGTTTCAGATAAGACCAGAGGATTGCAAAGCATCCAGATGGGAAACGAGGCCGAGAGAGTTGGATGAATATGAGTACATGCAGACATCTGGCACCTCTTTAACTCCAATCAAGTGCTCGTTCATGGTGCCAGGAGTGCTTTCGAAGGACTTGTTTTTTTTTTTTAAAAAGAAAAAGAAATATGGCGAGCTTGAAATGAAATCAAGGCACCCTCCCTCCTTCATTCCCCTCTTTACCTTTTAAAACCACATGCCTCAAAAGACTGTTTTGTTTCTAGCAAGCTATTAAACTCAGTGCAGAGGGTTGAGCAGATTTGATGTGGCGCATGTCCTTGGTGCTTTAAAAGAATCGGCAATGAAAAATTAACCAATAGCGTACCTCCCATGCCCCGAGAGAGCGTTCACCATAGATTCTGTCGTAAATTGAGATCAAGGGAACATGCTCTGGATGGCACTATTTGAATGAGATGTTTCTTTGATTGGCTGAAAGCATCTTTCAGAGTTTATCTGATGGACATAAAAAGCTTTCTGGGAGTTAGATAAGGAAGGATTTATTTGAGAAATTGCTGTTGAATATCTTATTTGCAAACCTGTAGTCAGATGTTTTTTTTCATGGATGTCTAACCTTTCCTGTTTCATTTACACAAGTCCATATTTTCTTTCATGATTATCATAAATCAAAATCTATTTCCAGTTTCCTTCCATCACAGGGAGGTGTCAGAGCCTGGTCATGTGTAGGACAGTACCTCCATGCTTTTGCTGGCAGACCCTTGCTCTGCAGTGCAACTAGTGGTGCTAAACTCCACAGGGAACCATACAATTTTATTCACCACCTCCATTGTAAAGATTTGGAAAAACAAGCTTTTGATTTGACTCAAAATTGTAAAAAGCTTTTTTACACAAACTTTTGTTAAATGTGTTTTGAAAAATTCTGTCAGCTTTTGAAAGGCTGGCACTCCATGGCCCAGGTGATAATGTTCCTCTCAGAGTCTGCTCTTCCCAATCTCTCAAAAGTGTTGATGTGTATTTGTTGTAGAAGTGGTGTGTCAATTAGAAAATTCAGTATTTATATTTGTGAATCATCATAACAAATCTCAACAAAAGGTCGTAAGATCTGCAGCAAAAACTGCATGTGCATTGGTGAAGGAAGGCAAAAGTATTTTCTACCCTGTATGACTGGAAGCAATCTCACAAAATGATGACAGCATATTGCTTAATTCATAATGTTAGGTGTCAGTTTTTTATATCATTATTACACCGCTCTCTAAATACTCTCTAAAGTCATATTGGATTTGGGAAAGCAATTTGAGTAGTCATACTTCAGTTTATATTTGAATGTCTTGCTCGCTTTTTAAACATACATGAAAAGTGATAGAAAAGTTCATTATGCTGAAGGATTGAAACACTGGTGCATTTAGTTAATTACTCTGTCGATAGCTTAAAAGCTTGGGTTACATTCGTCATGTGTTGTTTAGGATCTACATATGATTTATCAATTAATGTAACGACCGTCTGCTGCACGGCGTGTCTTGCATCGCCACTCAAGGTTGGATTGACCTTTGCTGGCTGTGGAAGAAGCAAAGGTTTAGCTATGACAGCGGGTGGGCTGTTTTGGAAGGATTACCTTAACACCGGCTCCCACTGGGGATGAGAAAAAGAGGCTACTCCTCCATCACCATTTGTCTTCTTTTCATTTTTTCATTCTTTCCTTTTTTGCTTCCTTTTATCCTTCCTCCCTTCTCCCCTCACACGTCCCTTCACTCTATCACATATGTTTTGTCAAAGGCAGAAACAATCACTCCTCTTCAGTCAGAAGGAGAGAGATGGATCTCATTATTTTGAAGAGAACATGAAAGGCTGGAGTGGGTACAGTATGCTGATACCGGACTGAACAGTGGCTATGACAGTGTTTTATATTCTCTCTATTCGGTGCTGGTAGAGCACATGCTTGTATGCCAATGCAAGTGGTAAGAAGCACTGTTTTTGTCCATTCTGTTCTAATATATAGATATTGGACTGGGTATTATACCTAAGATTTAGATATTATGCTGGAGAGGCAGAGTGTAATACAGTATGTTTGAGAGGTAGGAAAAAAACAGTATTCTTAGATCTGTTGATTGCAAATCTCTGACTTTCATGTAATGGATTCACATGCTCACCAACGATGGAGCTTTTGAATACTGGCTCTCAGTTGTACATCTCTCCCCCACAGCTCTGTCACACACTTGACGGCACTGTCGACATGCTCAGCTCGGCAGGAGACTCCTGCAGGGCTGCATTAGGCTCCATAAACTTTATAGCATATTTTTACAACCTG
Source organism: Chaunax sp. Z400 (assembly GCA_037577475.1). Taxonomy (NCBI): domain Eukaryota; kingdom Metazoa; phylum Chordata; class Actinopteri; order Lophiiformes; family Chaunacidae; genus Chaunax; species Chaunax sp. Z400. The sequence continues at coordinate 18,037,148 of CM075189.1, forward strand.
CCTCTCTGTATGCATCCACCATCACATCTTATCGCATCTGCTTTAACTGTTCACACAGCTGTGAAATTCCGTGTATCTCCATGTTTTATGGTTGCCCGCTTCTCCAGTCACTCCTGATTCCTTTATTTGTTTCTTTAGCTTTTTGATATCCTTCTCTACGTCTGTGCATATTTACTAGTATGTTTTTTTCTCTCTCATTGACGGAGTATTTTTCTAGTTGTGATCATGGAGAGTGCTTGTAGTGGTTGATCTGATAACTGACTTGTGTTCATAACCTTGCTAGTCTCTCTCCTCCTACATTACTAAAATTCAGACATCATACTGGCAATACGGGGGCTTCCAGTGTGGGCAATATATGCATGGACTCTGCTGGCATTTGAGGAAAAGATGGACAAAAAGAGGCGGCTGTTGACAGGGACCTGTGGTTAGCAGTCCTGAAAGCCAAAGTTGTAGCTGTCGGGTTTGGAGGGAGTCATGTTGATGGCCCGTTTATAATCCCCCCTACTCTTGCAGTAAACCCATCACACCCCGTGGGAGCGTCTTACTGCTCAGCCAACTAGTCCACTCAGCACAACAGAGTGCTAACAAGGTATAGTCTCTGCCTATCAGCTACAGTGCTTTCATAGCGCTGTCATACTTGGACGCACCAGAGTAAAGCCACATAATCGCCTCATCAACAGCCAGGTTCCCCCTCCGATCCCCCAGACAGCTCTCTGCTGTAATGATTGGTGACATGATCAAGGACAGATCACTTGCTGTGTTATTGTCTGGCTTGCAGTTTCTCTTCAAAGGGCGCTCAGGGGAGATGGGCCAGTCAGTCTCCGAACTGCATCACTTTATAGCGGTTTGCCGGAAGCACGCTGCTGACTGGTTGTCCGTCCTCTCTTGGTGAATGAATGAATGAATGAATGAATGAGCGAAAGCCTGGTCATAAATAAATTAGCCATGTGCTAGATATAAATCAGGCTGCCTTGACTTAAAGCTTGGGTCAGCCGTGCCGTATAATGAGGGTTTCATTCCGACTGAGTTGTCACCGCCTCTTCTTCTTGCATTCTAGAAAAGATGGCCATAAGCTGCCAAACTGGTCAGAGCCTTTTCACAAATTACACAATCTTTCCTTTTCTTTCTCCTTTTGCAAAAAAAAAAAATTCCACCTGCCAAACTTTCTGTTTATTTGAGCAAAAGAGCAGTATTGAGAACAAAGCCTTGACAGTAGATCTTTGCTTGGCTTTGCTTGTTTTCGCTGTGAGTGTGTCATTCTTTGTGCCATAAACCCAGTGGCTGGTCGTGCATGGTCATGGTCTGCTTCTAGTCAAGACAGAGACGGCAACAGTTGCAGTTCTCCAGCCAGTATTGTAGTACTGATGGCAAGCACTTGGTGGCAGTGGGCGGCCATTGAATTGGCCAGTTGATGCAATGCATCGGGGCTGAAAAGCCTCATTGTTGCTATGGAATTGACCTAATAGGTTTTTCTCAAGCCACGCAACACACCACTATATGTACCTCTAATGCCATTTATTAGACGTCTGATCTTTAAAGGGGGGAAGAACTGTGAAATGGCTCAACAGCATTCAAATCGGCCTGTCTTCTCAAATCAATACTTTCATCCTCCTACTGTAGGCAGAGAGGGGGAGAGAGGGATACAGAACAGATTCATTATTGTTATCCCTCCTTTGCACAGATTCAGGAGTGAGACTGCCTCTGACTTGGTGGAGGACAGCCAGTCTCTACTGGGTCCACTCTTTTTTTTTTCCCCTTGAATGTCTCCTTTGCACAATCAAGTCCTGGAAGGAAACATGTCTTACCTGACCCGCTATCGACAGGTCAGGCAATACTGCTGTATTGACTGCTCTTATATGCAATCATACCTGAATTATTTATTTGACCAACCCCACAGTGATGAACAGATACAGCCCCCCCCTACCAACAACATATCAGTTATGCTTACAGAACACACCACTGATTTTATTTGTCCTTTCCGCTGGTTCTTTCTGAGTGACCCTCATATAGTTATGCCAGCAGACACCACATTCGGAGAGATATGAACATCAAATGTCTTTCTCTTCTGAACCCAGGTCTCTATGTGAGCCACACTTGCTTATTGACATCCTGAGCTCTTGACATGACACAGATTCTTGGCCACATGTGTCCTCCCTGGAACATGGTCTTGGTTTGTTATTGCTGTCATTTATGGCCCAGGTTGTTTACCAGTGTAGACTTGGGTGACAGATAATGTGGAGGAAAGGCGCATCTTTGCTCCCGCACACATGCTGTGCTCACTATTTCGACTTCCTCCACCTTGTCATTCAGCTCAGGTGCCCTCACTAACATACCACATCAATTTTTAATGGACAGCCATATGGTGCTGTGCCAAATAAATATGGGTAAAATAGAGCAAAAAAAAGAAGGAGAAGAGAGAGTTCATTACTGCTGATATTTTCACATATGTCGTAAGGGCTTTTGGCTCTATCAATTGGTGGTCAGAATGTATCAAGCGCCTCTTGAATGGGGCCAATTACAAGATATTGGTCTGAAGCTGATTTGATAGTGTTCTGAATGGTGTCCCTGATGTTGGCTATAGACCCAGCGTGTGAGGTGACATCCAATCATGTGGAGATGTCTGACCTGTCTTTTTATGTCCAGAGTAGTCTTGAGAGATGATATTTTTAATGGTCACATGGGTGAATGCCTTCTTCACACCTGAGATGCTAGCCTGGAATCAAACATAGTCTGCCACTTAGATGGGATTTAAAAACAAAACAAAACAAAGGGCCTTACAATGCAGACCCCCCGATGTTTATAATTACACAGTCATTTAATAAGACGAGCAGCAAATTCAGTGCCATGTGTGAGGTGTTTTTCTTCTTTACTGTCAAGATTCCCCATGTTAGCTTTCAGTTGGCTGTCTCTCCGCCGCAGACGGGTGTTGTTTGCTAGATTGTTTGTGTGTCACCTCACATGTCTCTCTGTGTGGAGGAGGAATTTACTACCACAAAAGAATGAAAGTGATAGGGGAAAAAGTTCCTTCCAAGCCCTGTAAGTAGAACAAAAGAACAGGGAAAAAAAAAATCTTGATGTTATTATGCCGGCAACATCTTCTGAGCTTCTGGTATAAATGAACTAAGGGTTCTAAAATTGTCATTTGAATTATGCCTTTCATCTCCCCATGGTTTTTAGTGAAGCAGTTCAGCCCAAGTCTCCAGTGAATGTTTTTTCTTCCCCTGTTTGCATTTCTGAACAAGGGCCATAACTGTAATGAATTCTATTATTTTAAAGCCAATTACTGTTAGTTGGAAGCTTTTTCACTGCTGCTGTCATACTCTCTGTGGAATGGTGCTGTTGCAGTATTGACTGCACTCAAACCTGATGGTATTTCTCCTTATTTCCCTAACCACCCATGCTAATGTAGATTTTTGGTGTTACCGTATACAGCTATGCCTCCATACGGTGTTCATATGAGCTAGTATTTAAGGAATCAGAGCAAATTCTTTATTTGGTATGTATTTAGTCGAATAGCGTTTTGTTTAATCCTTTGAATATCCTCGAAGCCAATGCAATCTTTGAATGGGATGAATTCCAAATTTAAGCATGACAAATACAGGCTATGTTTCTGTGGCCATTAAGGGCAAATTGCAGAGGAGGAGGAATTGCAATTGAAGAGCAATGATACAAATGATACAGATTTTCTGTCCTCCTAATTTTTAAAATGTATTTCTTATAATTATGTCTATTACAGTTGAGGTATTCTGATCAACTTTACTTCAAAAACAGTAAAGGTAAATGGTGAGACCATTTTTTTTTCTTATTGAGAAAAAAGCTTAAAGGACTGCAAAACGTTAGGCCAATAGATGATTAACATTAACAACACCTGAGGTACTTTTTGTTTACTTTGACGTGAGACATCTCAGAATCTTTATGAGTGACTTTTAATTCTGTGCAGTTTTTTAAAAATGTCATTCTAAAAACAAAACAAAACAACAACAACAAAAAACTTTTTTAAAAAGAGTCGCAGGACTGCCATTAAAGAAAGACGGTGTGTTTTGTGTCGGGGTAGACATGGTATACAAGGCCCATGCTGATTGGTAATCCTGAAAGGTTTTTCATTCTTTCCTCTTTTCCTTACATGTAATTAGTGCTTGGTGGTCTAACAATACACTGTCATTTATAATCATGTTAGACCACACAGTCCTCTTTGTTCATAGTAATTATATTTATTCATGATCACCAAAGACTTGTACAGACACTATTGCGAACTTTCTCTTTGACACCGCTCTCCATTATTTTTTTTTTCTAAGCAGAGCACTAATTGGATACCGCCTTTATGCTCAGCCATTATTTGCTGCTGGACCTTTTTGTTTGCCTTTTCCATATTTTTGTCCCTTGATAGAGCCACTTACATTCAGTCGAATCACCTGTGGCTTATGAAATTTCAAGTTGCATACCTGGAAGTTGTTGTGAAGTTTAAAGAATTGATTTCTGGACTAAATCAGAATAGTTTCACCGCAATAAGCATATAGGATGTTCTTGCATGCATTCTCGCACACACACACACACACACACACACACACACACACACACACACACACACACACACACTGAAATAGAGATGGAGAGAGTAGAAGAAGAGATTAGACATGTTCACTCATTAAAAGCCAGCCACTCATTCTACCCTGATGATTGATTTACACCTTATTTAATAAGATGAAAGGTTACCTCAAAACAGATTTCCTCCTTAATTGACCAATTCAGCGCAGCTCGATAAGCATTTATGTCAAGCTGAGATATTATGGTATTTCTGTCTCTCCCCCTCCACCTCCCCCACTCCCTCTCATGCATCACCACTGATATTACAGTGCCATGATTAGTTATTAGAGGAAGTATGAAATATTCAACATGTTTTGTTTTGGATCTTAACAGGGTCGGGTCCAAAACCTGGGCCTAATAGTTGCAGCGTGGGTTAGCCTCATTGAATGTTCTCTTAATTAGCTTCACTTTGCCCAGCAGCTGTCTGCTATTAGGGTCCTTTGTTCCAGATGTTATCTCATTACAATGGCATTGATCATCCTAATGACTCTGGGAGAGATTATTGGTCCACATTAGTGTGACCCGCTTGCTACTGCTTTCCCAGAGGTCAAACCACAATGGCTATACCCAGCCACATGTTCAGTTTGAGTTTAAGTATGACAGTCATTTCCCTGTAGTCATGGTTACTTATATGTGGAATGCCGAGCAACCAGGCATGATTCAGTAGATTGCGCCGTGCTCATTTAAAACAAGGCAATTTGTGGCAATTTTGTCATAATGGGGTAGATTGGGCCTAAACTCGATGTTTTTGTTTGCTTTTTGTTGCATTCCAGGTTGAGAGAGTAAATACTTCAGTTTGTCTACCAGTTACCTTGTGAAAACAAGACTTTCTTAAGCAAGGATTCTTGGTATTGTGTGCTCAAATATTCAAAACAACTAATAGAAATATGATTCAGTATTCAGAGTCGCTGGTCTGTTCTGCACCTTAGCTTTTATTTTGCGCATGTGTCTGTTGGCGTGTGGCCCTGCTTTTGAGGGATGCTTGTGTAATTGCATGCATGGGCAAGTTTGCTGGTTTGTCTCTCTGTGTGAATGGGGTTCTGGAACTGTGATAGGAACAGAAGGGGCGTTTTGAGCCCTGATCTCACACATTGGTCCTGTTTTTTTTTTGGTGGACATTGTTTGCTGGGGAAATTGCCAACAGCTAAGATGCAAACGGTTCCCTCCCCTTTCACAAAAAGCACAGAAAACAGAAGTGTGCCGAAATCTGTGTGCCTTATTCCTTTGCTTCCTCTGTCTGTAGGGAGACAGAGAGAGAGAGAGAGGGAGGAAAGGAAAGGAGTTTTCAGGCATTTTGATTGGAAAAGAGTTAAAGACAATGAGAAGCTGAATTCTACAGCTTGTCCCTCCTTCTCTCTCTAACTAATCCTGATTCAACCCCTCAGCCTGCCTCCCGTTGCCTGTAAACCTGCCTTCGACAATACAATGTGCCTCTGTGGTCAGCTACTTTTGGATATGATCTCCTCTTCCTGTAGCCTGAATACCTGTTGTATTAACTTTGAGCCTCTGTTTTATGCTTTAGACTCAAATGTGTAGTAAAACAGTCATGCTTAATTGCATCCATCTCAGTGGTTCAGTCTTAGTGTTTTCAGGCTCCACGGCCTAATGAAAACTGAGAGGCATCAGTTTAATTATAATGTACTCGCCTCTTACCAAGGAGAGATTGTTTTTATTTGGAGCCCTAATGAATTTCTCATCAGTTTGTTATTAACATTTTGCTATCAAGGGCTCAAATGGGGAAAGCAGCCAATTACAGGGCTTTGTTCTCCCTGATGGACAAGTGCTTGTGCCTTTGCCGAGGGAGAAATAACTCATGAAAATTCTCAGAAAAAAAAAACATAGCCTCATCTTCCTGCCATTGTAAGGTCTTTCAACTTATGCCAACTAGGTGTGCTTTTCTTGCAACCAACTGGCTCATCATTAGCTTACAGTGTTTTTGAAAGATTGTTGGCAGTTGTGGTATTGACTTAATCTTTTTATTATTATTTTTTTTTATTGGCTTAATATTTTGACGGAGCATCAAAGCAACACGGCAGGTTTTTTTGGACATACTCTACCTACTCAGCTTGCTCCTTTCCCCAGCCCGTTTCAAAATGGGCTATTAGCACATTGGACGCATTGACTCAGTTTAGCTTTTGAAATAAATAGGGTGGAGAGTTGACTCTAATTTGCCATTTTAATCAGTGAACCTGGCTGCGTATGGCATGGCTTCCTTAACCTAAAACCTATTTGGAACTTATCAAATGGGATATGAGGTGAATGTAATGATGTGTTGGTCCTTATTTGCCTTTGCTCACAAAACACTTCCCTATTTTATGGCATTTTACGGTTGATGGGCTTGATCACTAGCATTATGGCTATGTAAATGGAAGTCAATAAATTACCCTCTGATTAAAGGCGATGCCCTCACTTTAGGTGTGAGAACCATTCGCTATGCATGGTTAGTAAGAGTCTTAATGTGTGTACTAGTTCATTTTAATTCCTCTTTCATTTTAGCTTTATAACTCCCTGACTTGTTCCTGAGAGTTGAACATGGTGCACACATTTTTCATATGAAATTTTGAAAAGCTTGTAGGTTGGGGGAGGGGCTTTTATGTGCATTTACATTAGTAAATGATCACTCAATTCATAAAGCGCCATGGATCTTTCCATTTGAATTTTGGAATAAGAAGATTAAACTATAGGGGTGACAGTATTTTTTTTTATGACTAGACTTACATGAAAAAAACCGCTCTGGTTTTATTGTATAGTTTAGTGTAAATGTGATGTGCTTTGTAATATAACACAGTAAAATGTGACACCAAAGACTCAGGGAGCTTGTCATTATCCAGTGCTGTAAAATGTTTGTTTTTTGTCATATGTTTTGTCATGGATTGACTTGGCCCTCCCTTATTACCCCTTTTCTACCATTTTTACTGACATGTTTGGTTTTTTATTCAAGCAAATAATGCAAGGGTACTAAAGTCCAAGAGACTTTGCATTTTTTCCTGCGAAGATAAAGTATTTGGACCATGCTTCTTAATTACTGGCCGTCTCTTTATTTTATTCACAAATGCAGCTCTTCACTGAAAACATGAAGTGTAGTTTTGGGTCATGGAAAGACAAGGATGTGGTAAATAACAAGACAGATGGTCCTGGTCTGTTGACAGAAGCTTTATGCTGGGCAACAAGGGACGTGAATTACACTACATTTCTGCCGACCCCTTTGCTCTAAGAAAACTGCTAAAATGCCCCCTTCCTCCAACTCCCCAACACACCAGGTTAGTTTCATGCATCTTCAAACCAGTCACACTGATTGATACTCTGTGGAATAGCTCCGAGCTTCATTTTCACTTGAAAAACTATACAACCCCAACATTACTGCCACGCCTGCCCCATTCCTTATGTTTTATTTGATAAAAGAGAAAATAAGAAATCAAAGCAAAAATAAATGGAAAGTTCACGAGGCAGTCATCACTATTTGATTATTTCTGTGTCTAGTATGTTATAAGTCAGTGAGAGTACAGTCTGCTGTTGCATATTTAAATATCCAAGAATAGATTATGCTTGTTTAGGAATATTGCACGGCTTTGAAGCATATCAATTTTAAACCAAGAGGTGTTCTGCATGTGCCTTACTTTCTTTACTAGCATTTGTTGTTAATTAATTATCAAATATAATTAACAATCACAATGTTTTACTGTACAATTAGATGTTTGGACTCTTCCTTGACACAGATTGATCATGTTCTGTTTTGTTTTCTGAATGGATGCATCGTCACAATGTGCATTATAGGTGTCCATCCTTGGGTGAAGATTCCTGTGCCAGGGTTAGGTCCTACCCCTCCAGTCTGGATTAGTCCCACTGCTGGAGGGGGGATGAGTGGAGGTAGTCAGGAGGATAATGAGGGCATGGGGTGGGCCCAAGGGCCTAGGTAGGAGGATCTGCCTGTGGCGCTAAGCCTCTTAACTCACTCCATCCTCACTGGCATCCTCTAAATGGGACAACACCACACAACACATTCTTGTCAGTGTGTGCAAAGCGGCATAAGTCCTGCAACAGAAAAAACCTGTAATTCCAGTAGCCACGTAATAATCAGCATCAGAGTTTTTTTGTTGAATGAATTGAGTGGGCTAAAGCTCGAGGGAGTTGTTTGATGATAAAGCACATTTCATAAGGTTTCATTCCAGGGCACTTGCATGCCACCCCAAACACTTGTAGTAGGCCTCAGTACCAAATATAACCAAATATAACTAAATGAAGTGCACAGGAAAGTGTCTTCAGTAGCAGACTTTTTCAGAACCCTGGAGAGCGATTAATAACTTTACTGTGCGAGGAATGAAAACATCCTCTTCCTTTTCCTCTTCCTTTTTTCCTTGCCAAGTTCCACCTTGTTTTTCTCTAATAGATGTGGCTCAGAGTTGTTGTATGGGCCATGCTGTACACATTATCAATAAAAAAAACTGCCTTGTGGTGTTTGCCTTGATGTCTACCTACCATTATTTTGTGCTTCGTAATGACAGCAATTACAGCAGTGCCTCAGCACAATGAATGATGATTAAATAATACATTTACTGCTCATTTAGCGAAAGGATTTGTGGTTTGATGGAATTGTTGGCCTGCGATTCAAAATGAATAAAACATGTAATATTGGCATAACAATGATGTTAGGCCAAGAGAAGCTGCACACATATACTGAATTGATGTATGCGTATAGGCAGGTTCCAAAATTAGCGCCTGCCACATGCCAAATGCAAGTAGAACTCTATGTTGGTAAATAAAATAAATGCAGTCAGTCACCATTGGTGGGTTGTTGAAGTCAGGAAGCAGAAAAAAAGTGTTTGAATGTAAAATTGATTTTACGTCAAGAGTAAATAATGGCATCCACTACATTTTTGTGGAGTAAAAACTGCAATATTTTCCTCCAAAAAGTATAAGTAATAAGTAATAATATAGTATATAATATAATATCTGCTACCTGTATCAGCCTTGAATAAACCATATCTGTCAAATATAAGCAGTAGAGTTGTCTCCACATTGTCTCCACATATCATTACACCATCTTGTGATGTTGTGACAGGTGTCATAGGCCAGACTGACGCTCAATATAAACACTTTTATAAGTTATGGCAAAGGCACATAGACGTTTGTTGTCATCTGTTGCTATATTTCCACTCAGATCAGAAAAAGGGTAAACCCAATGTTGTTTATTTGCTGTCAACAGCTTCCACCTAGCGATAGACTTTTGTTAACTGATATAAATTGAGTCTTGCTTGTCAAATTGTGTGCTAGGTTATGCTCCCCTCCGACAGACAACTACACCTCTCCTGCCCTCTTGTACTGTATCTCTCTCGGTTGCTGCTTTAGATTCTTGCTCTCGCGCTGCTGCTTGGCTGAGGAGGATTTGTCAGCTGCATATGTTTAAATGTTAATGATATAGAGCAAGAAATTGGCTCCAAAAGTGTATCAATATGCATATGTTTGGGTGTGTTTGTTTGTGTTTCTGTGAGCACAGTTCTGCTCCAGGTAAACAGTAGATGCCTGTCACTTTCTGCTCTGTTTGTCTGTAGTTACATTTATCAAACAGCCGTCTTAGGATGCAGCATCATTACTTAAGAATAATTCAATTTACAGTGGATCACCCATATGTACAGTAAACAATAATGGTTATTGCTGTATGGTATCTCATTGGCGATACTTCTCCTCTTTATGGAATTGCATGCAATTATGGAAAACCCCTTCCTCATTTAATTTTTAAACATCTAAACTGTGGATTTAATCATGATGTCAAAAATGATATCTATAATTCGATTTTGTGTTTTTTTAGATTCACCAATAGTAATGTAGTATGTACACTTATAATTAATGATTAATTTTGATCATAATTTACCAAAATTTGATGTGATGTCTTAAATTTATTTTCTTAGATGAAAATTAAGGAAGTATGTACAATGATTTGAAATGGAAACAAGCAAGTTCTTCAGTTTGAAAATCTTTTAATGAAAAAAAAAATCTGTTATCAATTGATAGCAAACTAATAATTCCAGCAGTGGGTGGGAGTTGCACAAGAATAACAAACATGAGCATTTGAAGAAGCCAGAAAGGGCCGTTTCCTCTTCCTCTTCTTCTTTGAATTTTCGTATAGGTCGTACACGCATGAATGACAAATGGAGAATGGCAGCTTGTGTCTTTCACATTCAAAAAAACATCTGGTGTCAAGCTTCCACACCACGCCACTGGAGAGTCTGACACTTTTAGGGTTAATGATGATTTTTACATGTTAAATTAAATGGAAGTTTGTCATATCAGATGGAGACACCAAGCTCTCTGTGAACACTGCAGGAGGTGTCTGCCACTCTCAACCTCAACAGCCTGACATTCCATATGGTGTGCAGATATATTCATTATTGGTTAACAGCATAGAGAGTGTGACTCTAATGTCTCAATAATCATTTTTCTCATGAAATGATATGTTTTACTTGAAATGCTCTTGATTCTTAGTAGCATTATTATTATCCATTCATTCATTCATTTTCTGTAACCGCTTATTGCTGGGGGGCTGGAGCCTATCCCAGCTGACTTTGGGTGTGAGGTGGGGTAAATCCTGGACAAGTTGCCAGTTCATCACAGAGCCACATAGAAAGACAAACAACCATTCACACTCACATTCACGCCTACTGTCAATTTAGAGTCACCAATTCACCTATATTGCATGTTTTTGGTGGTGGGAGAAAGCCGGAGAACCCGGAGGGAACCCACGACCACACAGGGAGAACATGCAAACTCCACAACGAAAAGTCCCAGGTCCTCAGGTGGATTTGAACCCAGGACGTTCTTGCTGTTAGGCAACTGCGCTACCCACTGTGCCACCGTGCTGCCCGCATTATTTATTGTATTATTATTAAGTTTGGTATGGCATTTGTCATGTAGTCAAAGTTCTTTCAGCGAGGGGATATGTGAGAAACGTCATCATCATGCCAAGCCAATCAGACGCAGAGTAGAGCAGATGGTGTCTCCATAGTAGGATTCGTAAATTTGCTTGGCGGAGGTATTCGTTCTCCAAGTGCCGTCTAGTGTTATAACCAAAGCAGCTGTTCATGTAGTTGCAATGTATCAGAATATTTTGATCAGTAAACTGGAATAATATTGAAAAAACCCATGTATTTTGTGTCATATTTGTGTCAAAAAACATTCTTGAATGTTGTTATTATTCTAATGTTCGATTTTCCCTGACCTTTTTGTTATCAGTTTGAGTTTTAGTAATTTTGCCTCACATGTATTCCTCTTTGGGTTTTTAAGAAGAGAATGTGATTGTAGTTCTGAAATATGTTAACTGCTCCATGCAGCCCAGCACCAGGTCTTAATTAGTGACAGTGCATTCAAATTAACTAAACTATGGCTATGCTCATTTACAACACCACTATTAAATACCCCGCTAAATTGAAAACATGCGGTGACGCAGAATTTTGTGGCCTTGATGGTAATTTGCGGAAGGCTTAGTTAATCGGCTCCCAAATCTAAAACATGACATTTGCCAAGTGCTTGCTTTCCAAATAATTACCATCAAGTGGGACGTGACAACAGGAGGCTCCAAGGGCTGATGGGAGCTCATCAGGGAGGCCAGTCATTTACTCCAATCGACACAAAGACAGTCTGCTCTCCCTCAGGTCCTTCTGCCCACACCCTGAGATTCTAACTGTGGGGTATTGCTAATTAACTCAATGAAGATGCGGTTTCTGCCTCAGTTGTCTTAAACAGTGCTCAGGTGTGCCTGTTCATCGGGCTTAATGCCAATTTTTTTTCCCCCGTCACTGATTGTTTTGTCTTATATGATATCCTACTCTGGAATTCTGTTTATTTTGCATTTTATTTGCTCACGACAGTTGCATTTTTATCGCTTTGACTGAAGTACAATTAATTATTTACAAAATTGTTAGTATGATTAAAAATCTGCAGCGTACCTGATTTAGAGAGTTGAGAAAAGCTCTTTCTTGTATTCAGCTAGTTATGCCTTATTACCACTTCCAACTCTGTCTCAGGCATTTCTAAGAGAATATATTTCTTTCTTTTCCGCCGCTTATTATTCATTCTGGGTGAACTTGTAGTGAGATTTTTCTCTTGCTGATCTAATTGCATTTGTAACGACTTAAAGTAGCTCCAACTTGACCGTTAAGGAACAAAGTGGAGAAGGTAATTACTGAGCGAAGTTCTTTTTTTCAATGAGAAAAAGACAGTGGAGACACCATCAATAAGGACAAACTTCCCCCGTCCTCTTGCCACACACTATGTAATGAAGACCTTTAGTATTGGCTTAGATGGATGAGGGCAGCTCTGTGAGAGCGAGTGAGCAAGAGGCAGGTAGATGTTTGTTTAGAGCTAGCTTATGGTGGATATATTGGAATGGGAGTGGACCTGTCAGATAGAAAGGCACATTAAGACCAGGGTGATTAAGGAACAGAGTTGATGGAAAACCAAGTACTATTGACAAGGCTTTGTCTTCCGCTTGTCTCCCCTGTGCCCACATTGATGCCCCTGTCGAGTCTCCTCCAGGCTAAGCTACCCAACTGGATTCACAAAACTTAAGAGGGATCGATTGTTCTGCAGCAGTTTCCTATGCAAGCCCAGGTCAGCGGATCAATTTCGCAGGTGTCACGAGTGCCTGTCTTATGTTTATGTTACTGTTAATCGTTACTCTCCTAGCATTTGATCTGAGGCATTCTTGAGAAAGACGGTTGCTCACTATTACTACGCTGAGTGCAAATGAGCAAATAATTGATGTTTTCCTCATGTTTTGACTACCGCTTTGCCATATCTGCCAACACATATGCCACATCACAGGTTTTATCTAGCTACACACGCGTACGCAGATGTGCGGCTCCCTCTCAAACACACATGCGAAACAGCCTCCTCCTCGCCAGCCTCCTCCTCGTGCATTTCTTCTTGTTTAGCATGCACCGACATAGCATCTGTTACACATTTAGGCATATACCCATCATGTACAACTATGCGCACACACTCAGACCTTAAACTTCACCCAGTGAGGCTCCTGTGTGGAAAACAGCACCGGTGCTCCTGACTTGAAAGCCTCTCCACTCTCTCAGATGTGACATCAGCTCGTTCTGTCTCTCGCTCTTTCCCCTACTCCTTCCTCTTTCCTATCCTCTTTCATCAGCTGAACCCATCTTTTGACACCTCAGAAGGTGTTCCTCACATGCCTGCCACCTCTCCCCTCCTCCACCAACGCTTTCTTCCCAGCTCTCTGTCGAGAGCAAGCGTCTCTGTCTAAAACTTATGTACTTTGTAGAGTTAACACTTTGGCGTTTGCATCACCTTGAAGTTGGTAAGTGGTACTGAGCGGAGAGACTTCACCTTCGTGTTTAAAGAGACAGTCTCTGTTAGCGTGGCACGGCGAGCAGGCAAACATTCCACTGAGGATGGGGGGAGGACAGTAAGTGTTTTACCTTTGTACTGGTGCTTCCTTACAACTTTGAACAACATGCTGTGAAAAGGTGGAAGGTTGGGGACTTTGTTTCTCCCTGGTGTAAAAAAAAAAAAAAAGAACAAAAAAACCTACGTTTTTTTCTGTGCTCTGCAAGTTCTTCTACAGCCACATTAATCCATTTATGAATTTACATCCAACCATTTCCACGTCCATGTCCACCATTAAATGTATTTTTCTGAGATCTACAATCATTTCAAACCGTCCTTTTTACAGATCGAGAGCAAATGATAGCGATGCTAAAGAAATCTCATGAGGAGATCTGTGCATGCGGCATTGGCTTCACGTAAATGCATAGATTAATAATGTATACGTCTATGCTTGAACCATAATGTATCCCCCACTGACGCAGAGTGTACCACTATGTAAACACACCGGCGTGTGGGCTGAGCTGTGTCGACTCCCTCTTGCCTGCTTAGGAGCAGCCAGGCTCAGAGGGAACATGTTACTTTCATTATGGCAGGAGGTGGTACTGAAAATTATTCAGTTTGTCGATGCGTTGCTGCTGAGTGAATCATGGGATGTGCTTGAATGTTAGTGGGTTTTTTCTTACTTGACATGTCTGACATGTGTTCATACCCTTACACATACTCATACTGGTTTTGGTATTATATGATTGTTCAGGGTACCCACAGATCCTTCGGTTTTTCTTTGATATTCAAGATCTGAAAAAAATGTCAGGAATTTAAGCTGATGATGGATTAAATTTTATCCAAGGCAGAATGAATGAGCTGATCTTGTAGGTGGTTTCTGACCGATTATGGTGGGCCACCTGGGCCAAAAATGCCTGGGCTGGTTTTTTTTGTTTGTTTTTTGTCACTTGTACACCTCAAAGGACGACATGCACACTATCTTTGTATAGCTCCTCATAAACGTGTTGTTTTTATGAATATTGATATAAATGGTGTATAATTTTGTGCTTTGTCTGCTACGGTGCACAGATATTCGGAAGCCATTTTGAACCATTAGTTTTTGTTTTAATAATTCATGCATGAATTAATTGGTTGGTTCACTTGTGTGTTACTGTTAGTGTGCGTAACTATTTCCTTTTTTTTTGCTGCATCTCCTCAGACAGCATTAACAGTATTACAAACATGTACACTTTCACACGTCTGTATATGTTTAGAAAGACCATTATGATATAAGACGCTAGCTTTTCCTCTGACCTATTGTAGAGAGAGAACAAATGTTAAGAAGCTGTAAAGAGTCCATTATATGCTGAGTTAAAAGCTCATTGTGACAGCAGATCATGTCAAGAAAAAGTCTCACATCACCATTTTCCTCTGTTTCAATATCTAGCCCTGACCTAAAGAGACATCACTGGTTCTAGTGGCCTTGTTTCCGTCATAGTCAATCTCCATGTATAGAACCAGAGTTCCATTTCCATGGCATTATCCTCTCCCTATATAAAACCATGCCCCCTCTTGACGTCTAATCCCCAGCATGGGGAGAGAAGGGCAGTCATTTTTTAGATTTATTACTTTTTTTCTCTCACAAAGCTAAAGGAAACCCTTGGAAATGCAGTTCATGCCACAGTGAGATCAGTATGAGCGCGATGCACCCAGACAAAATAGGATTTTGACTGGTCGAGGAAGAGCACAAGGATATAGAGGGGGAGGGGAGAGGGGGTGGGGGTGGGGGTGGTGTTTGGCAAAAGTAAGGCTGGGACTTGAAAAATATTCCATCTTGGATTTCATCATGCCTTGCTTCATTATCAAATGAATTTATTATTCCCTGGAAAAAGTAACATTAAATGAGTTTTTTTTTTATATTATATGCTGGTCAGATGCTCATTTGATCTTTGGAGGAGAAAGCAACACAAAATGTAACTTGGGATTTTTCTGCCCCTCTGAATTGATTTATTCCTCAGAAGAAGACAGACTGGTGTTTTACTGTTTTATGATTATTGTCTGTTGCTTCGTGTTTTGTTCTCTGGCCAATGCCGCAGGTCCATCTTTGTCTGTGTTCAATAAAATCCTTGGATGGCGTTATTCTTAGGCACCAAGCCAGACCAGAGCTGTGGAATCACACTTTTATTAGAAAACATGAATCTTGTCATTGGATGCCTAAGGAATATTGATGGTAGTTGCAGTTTGGATGGCATTTGCAGATAAAGTGGAACTTAATATTCAAAATTATCATAGTGGTATCTATGACATTCTTCAAGTAGTGCCTAGTTCTTATCGATCGGGTGCTAGTTTCAGAAAGTGAAAGAATTAATTAAAGCCACAGATCGATTTCTAAGATAACACATTTTGTGCTGCCTCTCTGATGCCACATCTGCTTGGATATGATGGATGTTAAAAGGATCATTTTGAGGATATTCAGATCCTCATGGATGGGTAAGTTTGGACCAAAGTTTTGTTCCTTGAAGTTGGATGGAGTGATTTTTGTGTTTTTTATTTGCTTGTCACTTTGCTAAACTACATTCTGCCATGGAAAGTGATTCAGTCGGTCCTTTCAGTCGGATTTCAATTAAATCCAGAGCATTTTAAATAAAGGCTCTTCCTAAAACGAAGCCATAGTGTCTGCCATAATTTGTATATTAAGCAGGAGAGACTGCTTCTGTCACTCAGTGTCATTTTCTTGATTCTCATCCCTGCTTCAGTTAAACATGTTGTGAAACTATGCTCCTTTTGAAGCATTTCTTTCTCCCTCTTAATCTGGCATTGATGGGTTTTCTTTGGGCCTTTCATGTTCTATAACTGTCAAGCGTTTGCTTTTCAACACCCTTAATCTCTCTTTGATAAATTAGTTTGCCTTTTCCTTGTCCTGTAATAGACACATCAAGTTCTCTGTTCCACCTTAGAGTTAAATAGACATAATTTCACTCTGACAAGTTAATGCTTTGTTTTCCTGTTTATGGAGTGTTATGTCGGCGCAATAAGTAAATTATCGCCACTGCTGTCACAGGTATTAAATGTCCAAAAGTTCTCTGTTAGTAGCATTTGCCTAAATTTGTGAGTAGCTTGGCCTGTCTGTGGGGCCTGATTTTGCCAGCTCTTGTTTATCGCTCTGCTTTCCTGAATTACAACAAATTAAGATCCTCATTATTTTATTTGCTGGATGCAGGGTTTTTAATGGTCTTTCAACAAATTAAATAACCTGGGGGGATGGGATAGATTAATTAGATAATAAGAAGCACATCTCTTTTCATCTTAAAAAAAAAAAAGATTATGTCTTGATGGTTCCACGGATGAAATGAGCCTTTGTTTTAACGGCGGATCAGAGTGGGAATCACTGCGGCGGAAAATCTACTAATTATTTACAGAGAAGCAGGAGAGCTTATTTTTTTGTGTCAAACAGTTGGGTAGTGGCCACCCTAAATTAGCTCCTGAAAGTCAAAGAGAGGGCGTCATGGTGGCAGCAAGAAGGCTCTGGGTTCAAATCCAGAACATGTTTGCATGTTCTCCTTGTGCGTGGGCTCCCTCTGGGTACTCCCGCTTCCTCCCACAGCCCAAAAACATGCAATATAGGTGAATTGGTGACTCTAAATTTCCCGTCCGTGGAAGTGTGAATGGTTTTTTTGTCTTTCTATGTGGCCCTGTGATGTACTGGCGACTTGTCCATGCAGGGTGTTCCCCATTTCTTGCCCAGTGTCAGCTTGGATAGGCTCCAGCGCCTCCGTGACCATACACAGGATAAGCACTTACTGAAAATGGATGGATTGATGGAAGTCAAAGAGATGTCACTCAAAAAATTGTTTCAGAAGGGGGAGGGATTGGTCGCGTCTGGGGAATGCTAATTTTCCTGAGCTTCTAGCGTTGCCAAAAAATAACAAGCTAACTATTCTGTCTATGTTGTTCCAGCAAAAAATGAGTCTGTGTCCAAACATAAATAAATAAAAAGAAACTGACCTCCTGAAGACCTGACCTCCTCACTCCTTTTCAGCTCAAATCATCCTCTCAAACACAAAATGAGATGAGTTTCATCTGGTTGGAGAGGGCTGAGTAACCTGAACTATCAGTGCTCAGACATCATTTGCTGTTTGCTGTCTGTAGCAACCGCATCAATGTGAGGACATGTGATTTCACAACACTTTACTTATATATTTTCACATCAACCCACACCCCCATTCGTGTGAATGCCTTACGTTGCATGCGAGCTCATTTAAACCGAGAAAGCCTCTTGTGTAAGTGGAAAAAAAATCTATACAAATTTGTCTTTGTGTTTTTCTGACATCTTTCTACCTGAGTGAAATGAGGATATTGTATGTATGAAAATAAGTTGACACACTTCCCTTTTTTTTCATATGCTAGTGTATTCCCTTTGACTGGCTAATGGTGTGAAGCATATCAAAAGAAGCTGTAGACTGAGTCGTGCATTTATGGGATGTTAAAGCGCTTCAAGAGCTGTGGTTTAGCATAATCTAACGACTGGAATGATGCGCAGTCAAAGTCATTGTAGCTTCCGGAACACTTATCATTAGTTACTGGAACAAAAACGGCTCGATTCATGCTGAAGACTGCTTTAAAATGATGGATAGAGGAGTACATGCGTAGTGCATGTGTGCATGCTCTTGGTTGTATAAGACGAGGTAAGCATGAAGGTGAAAGTCTGACAGTTGTGCAGGACTTCAGAATAAAACTCTTGATAGCTACTACTGATGTGCCTGTAACTCAGGGAAAGGAAGCGGGTTTCTAACTCTTGTTAATGGCCTCTTTACTCCGAGACTTGGTCATAGTCATTAATCGCATCACAGTAAAACATTCCCTTTTCAACTCGATACTTTTATCTGGTTATAGTGCAAGGCATATAACCTGTTGTGTGATTGCATTAATAGTGATCAATATTTAGATCGCCACTGATTGTAAAGAGAACATATAATGTGTGCAGCAGGCGTTGATGTAACGATTTCTCAGTCTGACATTGCGCTGTCTAGTCAGTGGAAGATTTTTTTGCAATCTTATCCTTGATTTTCTTGTATTGAGATCCCAGCAGGATTTGAAACCACATTTGTGCCTGATACATTTCCCTCCTTCCTTCCCATTATTGATCACTACTTGAAGATAGTAATATGCACTGTATGCGCATGCATCTGTTTTACATCTAAATGCCTCACCGGGGAAAAGGAAATTGTTGCAAAAATCGCATTTGTTTCCATCTCCTTTGAGCATTTAAATACACAGTAAGCTTTTACAACAATGTGTTGCTGTTAAATGACCTAGCACCGAAGGCTACGCATCGACAAGCAGTTCTTTTGAGCCTGGAGGATTGCTCCAGGCAAGAGTTAATTTTTTAAAATTAAACTAAGCGTATTGGTACAGAGGTTTATGATAATCTTACCACTATGTCTCTGAGGCATTACAGAAATGTTTCAGTGGGGGAATATTAAATAGCTGGTTGTTTGTTATTAACTGGATTAGTTGGCGGTATGATGGAAGAACAGTGGGTGGATTTGGAGGGGGTTCAGGGTGGGTTCTTCTAAAGTTGCTGTAAGTTTTTGCTATCAAGCTTGCATAAAGGTTAATGACTATATCGGAGAGCTTTAAGCTGAGCTCTTCACCAACATGTTAGAATTTTGACACGTCCCACAAGATACACTTCTCTTTTTTCTTTTTGTTGCTTCTGCTTCATTAGATACAGTACAAAACTGACAAATGTAGGAGGGGAGGAAAAAAAAAAGGATGACATTTGATAAAGGTTGCAACCTACTCTCACACCTACAGCGGTGAATGTGTTATTCACACCCTGATTTATGGAACCTTTCGGATGCCACATATTCTCTTGGATCAGTCTTTTTCTGTAATATATTATCAATAGACATTGAACTTAGGATGGTGTGCTCTTTTATAGCCACCAGTGTTTGACAGATCCAATAGTCTTATGTTTTTATGTGGCACAAAAAGTTGTAATATTAAATTGGAGCCATGTGAAATGGCCTTTCCCTAAGAAAAAGTGAAACTGAAAAGAAACTGGTCTTTTCAACCCTTTTCCATCACAGTTCACACAGATCTACAGTCATTTTGTGGCCATATTTATCATGCCAAAACAATTACAAAAAAAATCACCCTGTATTTCGACAACAAAATGCAATCAAGGTATCCTTCGATAAAACTTAATGTTAAGTGTCCTTATGTAAGTTTCAACCAACCAGTTTCAACATTTACATTGTGACATCAACCCATCCAATCAATCTTCATCTTCATCTGTCAGAACACTGCAGAAGTTAGTTGCAGCAACTATGAAATGAAAAAAAAAAGTTTCTAAGATGGCTATATGTGTAAATATAGCTCTGGGATTATTTCTTTCTTTAATGACAAAGGCTTGGAAATATCAAGTGCATTTCCTCTCATTCACCCTTTTTCTAACTGTCTCCTCCAAAGTGAGGTGAGGCAGATGCACAGACAGATATGAAGTGTTTGTCAGTGAGAGTGGAGTATTTGGTTGACACAAACATGTTGACATGCATGCATCCGAGACTTGGTCTGTTTCTTTTGTCCATCATGAGTGTTTCATTTTGCAAGACAAATGATGAGGATTAAAATACTCCATATTTGTGCAGCACCTACACCAGCATCCTGCAGTTGTAGGAGTTCTATATATGAATCCTGTCCGAGACAGATAGAGGGATAGGTTGGAGGGGAATAAATAATAGATAAGAAACAAAGATGTTTTTCCCCATCTACCCTTGTTCAGGGGAGTAGTGAGTTGACAAACACATTGTCTTGTAAGCCTTGTATCAGAGAGAGTGAAAGAGAGAGGTAGGGAGGGAGAGAGAGAGAGAGAGACAAGTTTTGGCATCTTTCATCTGTACGTGATGCACTGTTTAATCAACAAGAAAGGTTAGAATGCTCCGATTGATCGACCATTGATTTATTGTCTGCTATTCTTTTTTAAATAGTTTGATTGGCTGTCTCTAAAAAAAGACCTATCAGAAGATCCAATCAGATTAATATGTGAGACAGTTTCTCTACACCATAGCGTACTGCAGGTCTCAAGTTGCAGCCACTTATCTCCTATCAGGGATGCCAGAAAAGGTATTTTGAACTCTCACTGAAAAATTGAACCAAGCGCTGAATACATGCTGTTACTATAGCTACTATACTGGTTGGCTACTCACTGTGAGGCCAATGGAAAATATGGAGATTCTGAAATACCCCCTCAGTCACAAACAACTTGCTGGTACAACCTTGCAAATATGTCGCCCTGATTAGACTAAGAGGGCATGGCCTATCCGTATTGAAATCGACAGGAGAGCTTTTTAGCTGGTACAGCAGCTGGTGCACAGCGTTGTGTTGAGGTACGTTTGGCTAAGGGAGCTGACGGCTAACAGTGGAGCTAAACACACAGCAGGACTTAAAGAGTTTGAACATGAAGGATTTAATAATGAGATGTAGTTTAATATATGAATACAAGAATACGTTGCAGTGAATAAATGTATTGAAGTACTTCAGCTGAACACAGTTTCAGAAGAATTGAAGAATTGAATTTGGCAATAAGATACTTTACATCAGTATACATGATGATGAAAGTAGATGAAAGTAACCAGATACAAGTGCTTGAGTAGTAGCTTTAGGGCACTAAACCTGAGAAAAATTGTCTGAGACAGAATCCCAAATTCTGTATTACTAAATTTTATGTCCTCAAATCTGTTTTTCACAGTTTACAGATAATTCTTCATTTGATTTAAAACCTTCCTCTTTGAGTCCCGCAGAATAACTATTCATTTATTTCCTCAAAACTTTAATGGCGTTTTTAATAATAATAACAATGATAACTAAAAACTATAGATGCTAATAAAGTAAAGAAACAAAACTGTGACCGCTGACACTGCCTCCAGCAATTTGTGAACCGCGGTCTGCTCCTGAAATGATGACTGGAGCACGCTTAGTTACAAGGCTGGGTTTGTAGAAGCCATGTTGGGACTCATGCCTCGCTGTTACCCCTCCTACCTCGGGCTATATGTAAAAATGAAGATCTTAATTGATTTAATCATTGTTTACTCCCACGTGCATGAACAGATGCAACACTAAGCAGTGCTAGAAGGGGGTTGAGATGTGGAGGACACTGTAAAAAAAAGAAAAGAAAAAAAAGTTGGTTGCGGAAGGGGAACCAATTTAGAATTTGATCTTATATGCCATGAAAGGTTGCTAGGAAAAAGCAGTGTGGGCCATGTAGCCAGTCTGAGATTTATTCCTATTCAGAGGACCATTATTGTTGACCTTGACTTGCCTGGGAAAGCCAGAGTAAACAGAGGCTTAATAAATCAACTTTAACAAGCCCAATAGTCCTGGCTCGTGGAGCAGCCCTACAGCTCCGGCATGCAGTGGTGGATTATTCCACCCTACCTCCCCTCTACAGAGGATACCTTTATATTCTGATTGGCTGATAGTTTGTATGCAGACGCACAGGGATGTTTAATTGCTCCACTGAATGCATCTCCCCAGCCAGTGTGTTTGTATTCACACTCAGGGCTGCGAAGGATACAGAGCAGTCAAAAGAGAGGATGAATAATCACACTCTTGTGCTGGGCTTTCAGACTACACTCAAAATTTCATTACATGCTTACCTGGTTCTCCAGTGCGGGCAATATTTGTCGAGCAGATTGACTTGGCTGCCTATTTGATTCCTCATCAATTTCATAGCCCCTCCACGTCAAGGTAGATCATCAATGATTCAAACTTTATACTGCAGCTCCCTGCAATGTAAATGCATTCATAAACTTGCTAATATCCTCGTTTTATGGCAAAGTAATAAAACTGTTTACCAGTCACAGTTGTGTTTTTATCTGGAACCTCAGATGATTGTTTTATTACGGTATTGTTTTTGTTTAGCAAACGACAGATAAAAATGTGAGTAATTAAATCTCAACATGGTGTTGCAGTGCAACCCCCCAAACACAGGCAGACACTTAAACAAACAAACACATGCTGCCTCATTCTCCCACTGCACCCTTCCTCAGAACCAAGCGTCCTGTGCTTTGCCTCAGTGGTGTGAATGTGAGTGGATGCTGAATGGTAATTTTTAGCGAAGCTTTTGGGATCGCTTTATCGTGAATATATACAGAATTAGGACTGTCAGTCACTGAACCAGTCTGTCATTTTAGCTGACAGTTTGTTGAGGGAGGATCCGTGATACCGTGGTTAGAGACGGCACTTCTCTTTAACGGCTGAGCACACAAACAAACAGAACTGATGGGGACATAAATGAGTTGAATTATGTGCACGTGACCACCGGTACTCGGATGACAGCCTCAGTTACATCAATGCTTTTGACAGACTTGGTTTCTGCTTTCATACTTCGTCTAATATTTGCATGCATGTTGCATGCATGCACATACGTGACACTGCATACACTTTGCTGTGAGTGTAGGCAAGTAAATGCAGGAGAGTTATGTTCCCAGTGTCATATTTTTGGAATGGTTGTGTTGCGTCCCAGGCTGCTGCACAGTTGGGGAATATCAATGCAGTATGGCATAGTGACGGGGAATGGAGCTGACATGTTGTCACACTGTGATGAAAAGCACTCTGAGATGATGTGGCGGGAGTGTTCCTTCTGTCCGCAGAGAGATGGCAAGTTGGCTCTAGCGCTTGTGTATTCGTTTGTGCTGCCTGTCTGTGTATGTGAGTGTTGCAGACATGTTGGTTTATTCTCTGGCTGCCATTCTGGCTGTGTTCACCCTTTGCCCTGCATACCAGTGTGTGTGTGTTTTTTTTAAGCGGAAAAGCTACGTCAAAGCACATATGTGTTTTGGCAGGTAAACAATCAACCAGCCATGGTATACCGTTTAAAGAAAGCTTGCCATTTCTTTGTGACTGCAAAGGTTTTTTTTATAAACGGTAAGATAGGGTGTGTAATAGGTACCGTGATATATACTATCTCTGCAATTGGCTTTACCTGCCTGTACCTGTGAGTCTTTATTCTCCATTTAAACACATTCGGTTAAGCATCAAAAACAGGATGTGACTTGAGCAATTGTGATACAGTATACCGGTCTGGTCTCGTGGTCTGGTCTTAATGTTAAACAGTTTTCAAAATTTCTACCCTGGCCCATCCCTAATGTGCAACTCTTTGACTTGTGTTGCGAATACAAAGGCACATATTCGCATTTCGTACGCACACTCTCAAAAAGTGCCACTGTGCATCAGAGGAAGCTTTTTTTTGAAGCATCTCTGTCCACCCCAAGCCATTGTTCTTAGATTTCACAAGCACTCCATCATACGTCTGTGGATTTTCTTTTTTTTTAGTTTTTTTACCTCTCTGACCTTAACAACCCACGGGAGCTGACTTGTGAAGAAACAAGAGGTGCTTTTCCTTGGCTGTAGCTGCAGTCCTGCCAGGTCTGTGCAAACTCCAGAGGAGTCTGTTCAGGACTCCACTATCCTTTTTATGGCAAAAGTTTAACTCTCACTTGGGCTAGGACTTGTTAAAAGCTTTGCTTAATGCATATGTCTTTGTCTCAGTGGACCGTCAGAGATAGATAAGAGACAGCCCAACCTGGTCACGTCCCGAACACTGTCAGTTTAATTATTGAACAGAAGAGCACAATGAATGCAAGTGCATAAAGCCCTGCATGGCACAAAGCTGTCTCAGGGACTTCAGCTTCCCATAGAGGAATTTATTTTTGGTGGCCCACCAGAGTATCCTGTATCTTAGTTTCTCCCATGACTTGGGGAACCACCTAACCATTTTCTCTCCATCTGCAAACCTGTCGTCAATCTCTCTTCGTTCTACCCTTCCGTCTACTGACAATCAATCACACATGCCCTACAGAGAAACGGCGATAGGTAATAGGTAATATGTTTTTAGGTGGTACCTTGGCTGGTTTAGGCCTGTCCTTAAATGGAAACTGATTTTTTTGAGCAGCATCTGCCTTTTAAAACCCAAACCACCATCATGCATGCGAGGATGATCCATGTCTTGCAACGAAGTCTAGCGGTGTGGATCCCGAGCCTGGTGGTGTCTCTATTTTGTTTCGTGACGCCCATTTTTCGGTCACATTAACTTAACTTTGTGGTGCAGTGACCATGTACGCCTCCCTAGCACACATTGCATTCACTCTCAATGCACACGTGCAGCAGTCACTCCTACTAGGCTGCATGAAGCCATGAATGTGTGAACGTCTTACGTGTGTTTTTGATTGGTAAACAGTGAGCACATGCTTTCTAATGTTAGCCCACACATCGTTTAAACAACCATTAACATATAATCGTACATGATTCATATCGCACACCTCCAGTGGGAGCTATGGAATTCTTTGTCTTTAACTTAAAATATGCACACAAGCAACCACACACAGATACATATCAAATGACATCTCTGAGGGTTGCTGATGTAAGGGTAGATGCTAATAAAACGGAATGGGCCGAAGCACTCCTGATATCTGATGAAAAAAAAAAAGAGCAAAACACAAATCCGGGCATATAACCCTTCATATGTAACTGAAGAAGCCAGGTACTGAGTGAAGTGTACACCTTAATGCTTGTGTCCAGCTATTTAAATTGCATTTCACCCTGAGGATATGAGACAAGAGATACTCTCTCTCTTTTCTATGGTCTTAAGTGTTTGTGGTTCATCATTTGAAAGTACTGTAATTGATTCTGCAAAGTTGCGGAAGTGAATGAGTACTTCTCCATGTTTTGTGTGCTTATGCATGTGTGTCTATGTGGAGGCATAAGTGGTTGTGAATGGCAGCCTCCCATGTTAGCAGTAAATATGACACACCATCAATCCGGGAGTTGGGTACTGTCTCCTCTTTCCTAATTGTACCCCTAACCCTGTCTCTCCTCTCTCAGAGCCTGTGGTTGTAGCATTGCCTTTCCACAGTAGAGTCCTTTTTGATACAATAGTCTCATTGAAGTACACCTCCAGATGTTCTCTCCATAGATAAATCTTCTATTCAGATCTCTATAATTGATTGTAATATGCAGAATTAATGCCTCGGGTTATAAAGAGAGTTCTTGGAAATGTTTTTTTCCACTTTCCTTTTGAAATTCAAAACAAGAAAGCGTCACATGCACTTTTTTTTCCTCCTGCCTAGTCTTAGCATACAAGTGCAGTGCAGCAATAGAGCCTATTTGCATATCCTCTTGCTGATTCCGTGCAAAACAACTTGGGTATTGTTACAGACGTAATTAGGAAGATGATCAAACAGGCTTTTTTTTTTGTGACGCTCACTCGTTCACCATTTCTCATGCCATTTGGAGTAACACTGATACTGTGCCCAGATTTCCTAGTCGAAGTAAAAAGAAAATTCCAGTGCAAATAGTGGCTGCTGCTGCTGATTTTCATGCACAGCAGTAATGAATATATATGATGAATTTATGAGTGTGTGCTGTTGTCAAATTTAGAATGAGATAGAGTCATGGAGACAGACAAGACCGACAGAGAGAAAGAGTGAACAAGACAGACTGATAGAAAGACACAGAACGAGGGTGAAAAGTGAGCTCATTTGGAATTCCTGTGTGTTGGTTATAATAAGGGAACCTCGGCAGCCCTTGTTGAATTATAGATCACACCAGCGTGATTGGATGAGGTTAGGCTATTGTAACACCAACTTAATAATTTACAGATTGCATTTACTACAGTAATAATTTTATGGGGAAAGTAAGTATTTTTTTCCCCATTCTTCTCGTATATATGTGAGACAAATAAGAACTTGTGCATTGTTGTATGTTGAAAAGTTCAATCTAGACAAAGTTTCCCATATCATATTCCATCTCCTTCAAAGCGGTCGATCTGTAAATTTCTTTTAATCTGTTTGGAGCGATGTGATTTTAGGCAAAAGCCTAAATATTTTGTGGACTTTGTGTGATTCAGAAGATGATTTGGGATTTGTTCAGCTGCTATGTTTTAGAGTGACACAGTATGTAATTAGGAAAAGACGAGTGAGACACTTACAGTACATCCCTCTGGCTCCCAATTTGTCACGAAGCCATGTCCTCATTTCAAACTTCAAACTGAAGCGAATGGGCAGTGGGTCACTCATTGTCAGTGTCAGGCTGAATCATTCAACCTGCTTGACTTGTTCAGTCTCAGCTCGCTTGCTGGCAGCTGAATCTTCATAGGTTTGTACACACACACGCACACGCACACACACACACACACACACACACACACACACACACACACACACACACATCCTTTTGTTCTTATTATATCTATATTTGTCTTCATCTTTCCCCCAATTTAGTCTCTCTTCGAGCCCAGCAGGATACATGAATACCTGACACGTGTGTGTGTGTGTGTGTGTGTGTGTGTGTGTGTGTGTGTGTGTGTGTGTGTGTGTGTGTGTGTGTGTGTGTGTGTGTGTGTGTGTGTGTGTGTGTGTGTGTGTGTGTGTGTGTGTGTGTGTGTGTGTGTGTGTGTGTGCGCCATGCCACCATGTGTCAGTCCTTTCTGTCTACTTTCTGATAAGTTGATGCATTGTCTTTTCAGAGAGAAAATGTGGTTAGGAGCAGACTTCATAATGATAGTGTAGGAAATGAGAATATAGATTGTTAGAGGACACCTGTGTGTGTGTGTGCATCCATTCTTATTCTGGCATGGTTTGCCTGTAGATTGTAGAGACATGACTTCCTTTGAGGGTGGTGAGGTTGCAGATACAGCAGGATGATTGTCTCTGTGTTGCATCAGTTGGAAAGCCATTGTTTAATAGAATGATTTTACTGTGTGTTGAAATTGAGATAATATTATGTCAAAAATGGTGTTTGTGCTTTCCCGTCATTCACTACACATAAAGAAAAGAGATTTCTTAAAACGTTTATACCCACCACAAATCGGGGTTTTCTGGAGTTGTGAGGGGTTTTCTTTTTTCTTCAGGGACTGCAGACCTTGGAGATAATATATTTTGATATTCGTAGTGTGATATAAGAGTTTTCTATTTCCCTGGAGTTTTTGGCTTTCGTAACATGGTGAAGTATTAAATAGTGTGTGGAAGTTGACTTTTGCACTTTGTTTTTAGTCTCAATTTTCATACATTTCTACCTAAATTCTTTGATTTCTGTTGGCTGGTCAGCATGAACAACAGCACAGTTTTTATGATAGAATTGAGTCCGTAAAACATATTTGTCACAGTGTAAAGACTGGGATTTATGTTTCTGTGGGTTGACCTTTTGTCAGCAGTGTTGTGCAACTCTTTGTTCTGTGGAGTCTGCTGTTAGGGACAACAACAGTACTCTGGGCTACAGTTTTTAATGTCTCAATTTATGTTAATCAATGGAAAAGAAATAAAAACAATAGGCTTTTTAAAGCAACTTGTTTCCTAGGCCCAGTGGTTACACAGACTATTTGTGACTGTCTGTTTCATTAGGTTTTAGGGACGTAAAGCTAGAAACAAAATAATGAGTGCTGCCTTTACAGATGGCTACAAATAAAGAAAATCCAAAATAATGTAATTGCTATATGAAAGAAAGCTGTAATTGGCCAGTGTGCTTTAGAGGAACTAATGGAGGGCAACTAAGGTAAAACTGAATAGATACTGTTTTAGAGATCATTCTTTTTTCTCACTTTCTTTGTGGAAAAGACAGCATAATCAGTGAGTGTGCTTTGTGACAATGAACACACCCAAGCATGCAAATTTTGGATCTCAGCTGAAATAAAATGAACTTATTTTACTTTGAATTATGCTCATTATAACATTATTACATTACTACCACCATCAGAAACCTTAATTATGGTAAAGTTTGAAGAAATGATTTCATAATGTTGTTGTCTATTGTCAGAGTGAGCATCTTTGTCAAACTTACAATATATGCAGTGTTTGCTCTGTTACAGTAAAGAATGTATTTTCATTTTGACTTCAAATAACATCATTGCTTTGAATCAGTTACTGGTCAACATATTGTGCAGTCATTTAATCATTTAAATCCATACAATCTGTTCCCTTGTCATCCCTGGGTCCAAACAAGCCACATGCTAATCTCACAAAAGAAAAGTGTATTTAAAAAAACCTCAAGCCATTCTGTGTAATGAATGTATCATTCATTATGAATGGTTCTTGTGCTTTCTATCTTGTACCAATGTGCTATAGCACATTATTTTGAGCCGCTGAATCATAACTTGATCCTGCTCTCATTTGAAAATGATGCTATGCTTTCAGAAAGGAGAGATTGAGATTGTTGAGATTTTTTTTTTTTGGTAGTTTGAAATTAAAAATAGGAGGAAACCTCAAGGATTCATATTGCATTTTCTGGTGGCATTAAAAGTCAGAGCAAATAATTTTCTTTTTTCATTTAAATTTTATTTCCTTTGCCATAATTTTTCCAGATTCTGATTTACTTTAAATGTCTTTTTTAGCTCTAATAAGATCTAAAACAAGGCCTGAGTCATCAGGCAGTCCACCCCTCTCTCACTTGTCTGTCCTGCTTTTGTAGCAACAATTCTATCTGTTGCGTCGTCTCTCCCTGTCTCTGTTACTTAGACACAGATAGAATGCCAATTACACAGTCGTATTACACACAGTCCTTTACTCATTTTCTGTTTTCACACCACCTGTTTAATCATGGCTCTGTTGAGGACTGCAGTGATATAACTCCCCCTTTCTGCATTACAGAATATCATTTCTTCCCTAGATGTTTGTGGGGGTGGTGGTTTCTGTGCTGCTGGTCCCAGTATCTCAGTAGCACCTTTAAAGCTTTTTTTTCAGTTACTGAGTGCTCAGAAAAGAGAAGATGTTGGCAAGCTCAAGCATCCTGCCAGCCTGCTCGTCTTTCTCTACATGGGCTGCTGCTGCTTGGGGTCACTGTTCAGGTCAGGTTTAGAATCTGTCAGCAGGAATAGTTTTCCTTTCACTGCTGGGTGCACACACACACACACACACACACACACACACACACATACACAGACCTTGAGAAATACAACACTTGACAGTATCCGAATATTCATAGCGACCAAGGCATAAGTACACAATTTCTTTACAGAAGTTTTGCTTGTCATGCTGCATGTCACTCAGTAGATTTGATAAACCAAAGATACTTGTTTTGTATCATTAAAAGTTTGTATGCTTTGGACTTGTGGTTGGACAAAACCGTTAGAGCTCTGCGTGCTTATGTTTGGAATTTTTGAGATTGAAAAAAAATATTCAGGAATTTTTGACAAAAACAGTTATTTTCCCTTCACTTAAGTGCACTTTTACATATCATGTACGGCTGCTGTTACTGAATGATCTGCCTATAAAGCAACCTTAAGCTGTCTGTAAATGCAAACCTTTCCACAAGTAGAAAAATGGTGAAATACGACTCATGAGATTGCAGCTCCTTTGTCTATTTTACAAATATCCATCTTTAAGATGAAACATCGCCGCTCATTTATTGCTTTTCTAAATAATGTACATTGTCATGACTTTAAGGCAGATTTTCTTGCCACTTGTTCGAATCAATCATCACTTAGCTTCCACTCTTGGTGTTCTATTAAATTTCTACATACTCCGTAGATCCGCTTTTTTGCTAATCCGTTACTCCAACTCCTGCAGCGAGGGCCGTCCCGCTGCCTGCCTCACACCTCACACGCCACACGTCTACACGCTGACTGCCATGTGCTTGGGGGCAAGCAGAGGGATAAAGATACCCTGGTGGTGTTGGAAGAAGAGGAGCCGTGGACTGTGCTATTGCTAGTCGCTTTTTTAGAAATGGAGTCGCTGGAAGGCTCTGAAAAGTCACTAAATCTAGCGAGAAACTTGCCGACTTGACAGCACCGCTGACACGATCATGTTTTAAGAGGAGAGGAGAGGAATGGTTATTCTCAGATGCCCCTATTGTCAATTTGTTTGTGAGAGAGCAGCAGAGAGAGGGGCTGAACAAATCATTGTGGAGCATGCAGCTCTACAATGAACCAATTCTTATTTCCTCAGATATGTCCATCCACAGTAACCTCTCACCAATAGATTTGTACCATACAGGTCATCAACACTTGACCATCAGCATCCACAGAAAATGACCATTTAAATTTCCCTGCTCTGGCTAAACCTCCTTAGAATTGTAACGCTCCCTCTTTCTCCCTCATCACTGGTATTTTCTCGCACTCCCTATAATCTCTTTCCCTCGCTTCCCCATACCTTAGAGGCAAGTTTCTGACATGCGGCAGATTCCCTCCGTTCTCCTTTGATACAGGTGTGGGGTCTAATGAAAGTGAAGCGACTGGGACTTAGAAGAAGCTTGGGGACTGTGTAAACAGCGGGGGTCTGCCTCTGAAATTGGATAGTCAGAAGGTTGCCACAGTGCATTAGCGCAAGGGACATGAAGAGAGAATGTTGGGAATGGCTTTTTTTCATCAGTGATTGGGTCCCCTGTCACAAAGCCTCCTGGTTTAAATGATGCCTGATTAATTGAATGAGCCACACACTCAGCGTTGACTACAATAAGGCCTCCATGCAACATAAGAAGTCTCCTGTATTATTTTCACCACAGCTGCAGAATGAATCTGTTCAAGACAGTCTAGATCATCAAATGAAACAATATTGCCCTCGGTGTAGTTTTCTTCGTCAGTGTATCAAGAGTTAAGTAATTGGCCTCAATATAAAGGAATAGTTGAAAAATGTCCCTATCTGGTTCTGTTTTCAGTCGGTTGTCTTACTCGGCAGGTCAATCAAGACCCCTTACTGGGCTTTATATCCTCGACATATCAGTATGATGCAACAGGATGTCAACACACTAGGCAAGCCTGCAGCACTACAGTACAGTAAACTGCAGTACATCTGAGAGATTAACCAGGTATTCAGATGTATTAGAAACTATTTCAAAGGATTAAAATGTTTCCGCCTCACCCTACGTGTGACATCAAATACAATTCCTCCACTTTGGGAACGTAAGCGGATTTAGGCTCTGTCCTTTCAATTTGTCTTGAATGCTGTTGAAACGGCCCAGGACGGACTTGCTCCCTAACGTGTGGAAAGGATCGATTCCACCCCCTTAGAAGACGACAAATGCCGGGCCCCACGCCTATATGCCGATGCATTAGAAGATTAAAAGTAATGTCTGGATGTGGCAGTCGCTTCCTAATTGATCGTAAGCATCTTCCTCCCACACACAATCTCCACTCCCCTCTCTGCCATCAGATGAGGTGCTGCACTGTATCGATCCCTGGTGCCAATTTCTTGATTGCAAATTCTGATGTGAAGAATCCGGTCTAATGCCATAATCATACACTTGTGATTATGGGGGAGTCTCTTCTAATCAAAGACCCAAGCTGCCATATACCTGAAGGAAGTGCAGGAAAGCAATCAGTAAGTAATTGTCAAAGAAAATATCCAGCAACCTTCTGAGTTTTTTTTTTTCTGCCGCTACTTTGGTTCTAGCAAAGGCATGATGCTGAACTGTGATTACAGCAAACTAGGTGGATGAAAAGCCAGAGCTGCTTAGTGTGAATTGAATTGGATCTACAGTAATTGCTATTTACATGCCAAACCATTACACCCATGAGTGTCAACGCGGGATCGTGAAATGACTGGATCAAGGGAGTTTTTGCTCATTTATGGTGAAGCACACTCGACAGTCACAGTTCATCACACGAGAAAACACAGCTTTTCACCCAGTCACCCTATTTTGGAGGATCAGATACATATTAGCTATTTGATTTCACTGGCTTGCAGTTATTTTTAAGATGATTTCGCAGCGTTGCTTGATAGCGTTTGAAGAGTTCAGCTGAAGTCACCAGTAGAAGCTGGCATGGTGAAATATGTTCTCCCCATTGACTTCAGCTACTGGTCCAAGGAGCTAATTAGCTTAGTTGCGTCATTGTGTGCAGTGGGAGGTGGAACATGGATGCCTCTGCTAGAACTCACTTTTTAATAAGCTGATTGTTTTTAACAGAACCGTGAGACCTTTAGCATCCATCTGACCTCTGTCTCTGTACTTAACATGTGTTAAAAGCCAGGCCGGTGGACTAGAAAGCAGCGAGAGGGAGAGGGGGAATGGGGAGAGGAAGCCAAAATTAAAACTTGTCATCATAGAATATACTACACCCCATCAAATGATGACGTTTTTCACCCTCTCCCCCTAAAAAATCCTCATACAGCTTGCACTAACAATAAGCCTTTTACCTTGTAAAAATGCACATCATGCGTTTACTTTCCCTTTCCTCACATCTCTCTGCTGTATGCTAGTGTCGTAAATAATGCTAGTAATTTCAGGATGTTCACCTTGACAGGAAACTGTCTGTTTTTCTTTCAACAGCTCATTCAAAGACTCATGTGGAGCATTGTTTTTGATGTGGAGCAATGAGATACTTCAACTGCTATTGTTTAACCTATGGGGAATAGTGCTTGATGTGCCTCCTGTCTTCACAGCGATGAAAATAAAACCAGTGTGGAGGTGCACACACTTTTCAATAATATTGATAGGTTAGCGCTCTCGTTTGTTGATAGTTTCAGTGTTGCTCATGTTTTTCATGGATTTCTGTGGGAAATTGAGTCATTCCCTCTACGGAGCAATCTGCAAGACATTCAATGTCTTCTGTGGAGAAATCTAGTATCCAGACAGCCATGATTCAAGATGCCAAATGAATAAAGACTAAATTCTTTTATTTCACTTGATTGTCACTTGACATTGTAAAGATGCTATTATCAAAAACCATCATGACCACAATGGAACCTATGTCAAGTTCTATTCAGTTGTTCAGAATTGATTCTAATGAAAGATATCATTTGTCAGATTTATATTGTGTTTTGAAGGCACTAACATTTACATCAGATTGTGCTGCTGAATGTGAAAAATGCCCTAAATGAGCTGTACTTCAGGGCACAGATTGCCACAAGAAAGCATTTTCCTTGTAACAGCAAAAATATGTACAATACAAATACAATGAAAACATATTTCCCCTTTGATAATGTGCTTGTCTGCTCAGATGGCTCATTTTAAATAATGGTTTTCAGTAAGTAGTCAAAAAGCAGCATGAAGATCATCAATTGTGTACACGCACTAAATATGTGTCCTTTGGAAAATAATACAAACGCCCATCAGGCATTGCAGTGGATGCTTCTGATGTACGACTTTCAATAATCAAATATGCACTGACAGCAATCACATCCCAAATTTCTTTTTCTTATTTGGAAAATGATTGTACATCAGCATTTAAATACCTACATATGATCTTTCATCTCCCGTCTCTGTTTCTCTCCCAACCTGATGTTTCGTCAGCCTGCCTGCAGAGGGTAGTCAGTGACTGCATTGAGAACGGCACCGCTAAAACCTTCAATTCATATAATAGCGAAGCACAAGCCTCCATGTTTGCACATGTATGCAGGTGCACAAGCAAACTTGCACACACACTGTAACACAATAACGAAGCTGCCTCTGTCATTACCCCATATTTTGGACTCAATGTAAGCATCACATCTGTTTGTGATTAGGAATCAGGTAAGTGAGAGACTAATGGAAATTACCCAGATGTGAACAACTTTTTTTAATAAAACCAGATAAACCCCAGTCCCATACAGGTGGAGCTGGTTCAGCACTTTGCCAGGCTGCAACAAACCATACATGTACAAGGGTTGCTTAGATGAAACGAATAGGATTTTATGTAAACTGCTTGTCAGCTGAGATACACACTGATCCTTTTTTCCACGGGGCTGGGGTGTTTTGGGAGTCGCTACAGTATGGTGTGTTTTGTGTGTGTGCGTTTTATTTGTATGTGTTCTTTGTCTCTGAAGTCGTGTGTATTTATTTGTTCTCCCGGTTCATATTCAGAGGGAGAACAGGCATAAATACATGCCTGTACATGTGCTTGTCAAAGGAGAACCAGCATATTCTATCGGGTATGATGTGGAGGCTTTAATAATGGATGTGAGTAGCAGCTGGAAATGTGGAAAGCCATTGATTTATACCCACAGGTTTCCTGGGATTTTTATAGGATTGGCTAAATGTCATTACACTGCAGGTGGGGAGGTGATGAACTGTAATAAACTTTGATGCGGATGGGTGTGTGTCTCCAGTCATTGGCTCATAAACCGGAACACTGTGACAAGTCTCAAAAGATCTACTACCCTCCCACCACCTGTCAGCTTCTCAAATGCATACAGAACATATAACCATGTTTGTGAACAGACATCTGACACTCACACAAATGTATTCAAAATGTTGGAGATGTAGGAGAATAATAAAGCCACAAGACTGGCTGTTGTATGTTGGTAGATCTATTTCCCTTTGAAGACGTAGCGTGTAAACAGCATTGTTTACTTATATTGGAAATAATGGTCGGTAAAAGCTGGATTCTACTACATCCTTTCACGTCTCGGAAAGTATTGATTTACTTCCCAGTGTCCATGAATTTGTTTAAACATGCAGTATAGCTCACCATGGGTGATGCAACCGATTGATCCATTTTATTAATGTGAAGATTTGAAGGTTTAAATCAATAGCTAAGAAAAATGAGTTTTCAAGCTGTGCCAAAGTTGATGATGCCTCAGAACATTCATTTTTCATCAGCTTTCAGCACTGATATAACAGATATAATAAAACAGAGATTATTATAGTATGTGTTAAATGCATTATATAAAGTAATATATGTATTATTATTCACGTGTATATATATATATATATATATATATAAGGTTGTTTTTATCTTTGACATTTTTATTCATGTGCTAATTTGTGTTAATGTTCTGTATTTTCATGTGATTTTTTTTTCTTTCAAAAAAGCTTTTTTATTTTTTATGTATCTATTAGGTACATAAATTGGCAGGATGTTAGCAATATTGATCCAGTAGTGATGAAATGATGATTTGTTCTTGTCTTGAGCACGGTTTGAGATTATTTTATAAGAGATATTTGCCAGTGGATCAGTGCCATATTGGCAAATTTAATCCAAGTGCGGATGATGATGAGGATGTATGATATGACAACATCTGATTACTCAACCGGTATGTTTCTGGTGTGTGGATTGGCATGGTATGTTTTCTTAATACTGTGGCTTGAGAGGATCTAAATTGTGGCTTCAATGGCTCTCTTGTTTGGTTGCCTCTTTGCTTGTCGTCTGTCTGATTCTGCTCTTTTTTCCCCCCAGCATTAAAGAAATGCATTCTAAAATCATCCAAAATTACACAGCCATTAATTCTACCCCCCATCCCTCCATTCTCAAATGACCAAATCTGTCCTTGTTTCCAATAAAAAAACCAACTTCAGTTCATTCACATTAATGGTCAAATACTGTCTTCTTAATTGCCCTGGATGTTTCTGATAGTGTTGTCCAGGGTGAGGACATTCGCTAAATGTGACATTAATATTCACACCCTTTATTCACACACACTCGCACTACTTATTGTCAAAACAATCAAATAGAGCAAAAGCTTTAGTTCTTCATTGCTCTAGTGTGGGGGTCTCCATTAAGAAGTCCACATGCATTCTGGGTGTGCCACTGGGGGAAGCAGCATTCACTCATGCTGGTACTGAGCCCTAGCCAGGGGAAATAGAATAATACTCTCTCAGATCCTGTGGATTCTAGAAAGTCTTCATTTAAAATGCCAAGTGTTATCGATACCAAGCACAAAGTGCAGAGAGAGAGTATTGCGGGGCCCTTGACTGTTGATTTTGCACTCAATGAAAAAAATCATATTGCATGTTGGATAATAATCGCTTTTTAGCTGAAGCACACATTGACATGACTGCTCCAACAATTCTGAGATGCTTAAAAAAAATTCACACCCCAGTGCTCATGTGCTTTGTCACATTGTACCAAATAAGACCAATTGTGTGCATTTACAATGTGATAAACCTCATTATATCTGCCCACTAACCAGTCGTGCATTATCTGAAATTGTTTATGGGGCTTATACAGGCCAATTTACCACAGCGCTTGGTTCCATTGTTAGTCCATGAATGTGATGCTTGTCTTAGCCTGACTGAGCTAATGTTACTCCTGCTCAGAATGAGGATGCATCCCTCCTTTTGGAGCCTTTGTATTGAAGTGATTAAACTCCAGGGATTTTGCGTCCATGGTGGGACATTATTGCTGCCACTGGTGCATAGCAAGTTGAACGCACCTTTCTGCATGTTAATCATCCAAGTCTTGCACTTGTGTTTCCAACGAGCAAAGCTACAGTGTTTTTAGCGAGGCACCAGGTTTATTTCTGTTTTGATTGTGTTTTAAGTGTTTAAACACAATCAATATGAAATCTGCAGAAGTTAACATTAAATATGGATAAGGCAGTGAAAATAGACACAACTCAGAGGTTAGAGCCACTGCTTCAAGACCTTGCTGCTGCTTGTGCATGTTAAGTGGTGACAAATTGATTTTGGTATTGGTTTTATGGCAGATGTGTTTAGTGTGGGCCCAAACAGAAATGTATTCTTGGAGGTTTACCTAAAAGAAAAAAACTGGAATAATAAAGCTGCATAATCATCTGCTCATCATGATATCCTGAACAAACCGCAGTCCTGACTTTTTTCAACTGATGTAGAATTATATTTGATAATCTAGTGTCTCTATTCACATCTGCTCTGACAGCCGGGTGTATATTGTTGTATGTAGCTGTGCTCTTTTCTCACTGCTACAGTACCACCATCCCTCCAAACAAAAATTCCATTATTGTGACAACCCTCTGAGGTGTTTGTAGATGCAGTGACAGGCAACTCATACTCACTCACCGCTTTTTTCTTGAAACCTAATCTCTAGCATGGCCTTGCTCACCCACTGATAGGCAGATAGTGGTGGGAAAGGCTGCTGATACACTTGCTGTCACCATCTCCTCTTAGAATATGCCTCCTGTCATTAGTATTGACTCCATGCTTTGGTTTTATAGTATCTGGCTTGCGACCCCGTGAAAGATAAAGTTAGGGCAGAGCCATGATTCTCAGTAGCACTTGATTGCATCACAAAGACATCTGTTATCACAACACCAGCTAATGCTAACTGTGTAAGCTGTGTGTATAGGCAGAAGGATGCAGGGAATATTTAATATTTGTGGTTATTGATTGCCATCTGTTTTGCTCTCAGCAACTACTGCAGTTAAAGGAAACTTTTACCCATCATAAATCTTCTTCATTTTCCCATTTATTTCCTCTTCATGGCTCTCTTTCTCTCACTCTCCATCTCCTTTTGCCCATTGGGCAAGGGCCCGGAGCAGTAAAGTCCTCCGGCTGATGGAATTTTATGGTTGGCATCTTGGCAGGCTCCTTCATTCCACTCTTTTCCTTGTCAGTCTTCAGGCAGCCCAGAAAACTGGCTCTATGGAAAAAAAAATCATAAAATCCTGTCCCTGTCACCAGGCAAATTTAGAGAACTAATTTTCAGATCAAATTATAAATCTTTTAATTTGGCCGGCTGGGTGCCTTGACTGCCTGGCAAAGAGTGGCCTACTGAGCAGAAGGTTGAGCAGTATTTGTCTGCTCATTAGTCTCCAGGAGGAGGCATATCACACTCTGGTGACTGACAAGGGCTGTGGAACCTGACAGAGTTAAGATCAACTAACCAAATATAATGACATGAAATGCTGAATGATGATGTGGCAAGTAATGTGCTCATTTTCTGTTGCATACTGGTATGATTCTAAAGGCCCACTTATGCTCCCTCTACATACATGAATGGATATGGATACTATCCATACTTCACATACGTCCTCTACATCGATACAACCGCAGTGGGGCAGTGAAGTTTCCATCCGTGAAGCATCCGTCTTTAACATAGAGCACAAATGGGCCTTATGACAGACACGGGTAGCTTGTGCTGGTGTCTGGTTAAATACAGATGTTGGGTATCTCTATGAACGTGTGCATACATGTGAACATTAATGTGTGTTCTCTGACTCTGTGCCGCGCTGAAAGGCACTCACTTGGTGAGATCCTCCTGCATCTTTTGTGTCTTTATTAAAGTAGAGAACAGCTGTCATGTCCTCTGATGTATCCCCCCCTGATGCATTTGTCTCGAGACAAGAGAAATTACCAGTTCATGAAGACGGGAGATATGCAGACTCTTGTTGTTTGGATCTGTGCTCTCAGTTAACAAATCTGTATGCAAGGTTAATAAACTATGCACACAGATTAGTGAACTGTGCCCACGGTTTAGCAATCCATGCCCAGGGCTTTCCAGTTCATTCCCATGCTTTAGCTAACAGTGCCCACGGATTCACAATCCATGCCAATCACGGCCCGCGTCTGCTTTTCCTCCATCTCACTGTTTTGATGACGTAACTGATGCCCCCCCCCCCCCCCCCCCCCCCCCTGTGTCTATATTACTTTTCAATATGATGATTTGATTTAATAAAGCACTATTTATTTGGTTGATAATATAATAATAGTTATCAATTTTATCACAATCATACAGAAATTCCAGCATAATGTACCTGCCGTACTCATGTGTATCTTATCTGAGGTAAGGCCTGCACGTACTCTAACCCTATCCCTAAGCCTTTATATACCACATTAAATAATGTTTAACATGGCAATGTTTGGTATCTTTGTCAGCACAACATCACCTCTATGACCTGACCATTATTTCTTCACTTAAACATACTGCATTAACAGACTGAACCCAATACCATGCTGGGTTAGGTTTAAGGGTCGTCCTGGTGTGACCTCAGACCCGAAGAGGCTGAACTACAAAAGATGGGAAATCCATAATGATAACTAGATACTTAACTAGAAAATGCTCTCAGACCTCCAACAAGGCCTCAATGTAAGTAACATTAGATGCCGCTTTTTCTGAACTTATTAATAATCTATGGGCTGGATGTGGCCCGCAGGCTGCCAGTTGACAATCACTGCTACAGGGCTTTCCTTTATACACTGCAGCCTTTTAAGCATTTTAAATAACTTTATACAGCGTTATTATCAAAACTAGGAAAATATAACTATAAAATATATATGGATGCATTTGTATTTGATAACCTTAGTACAATTAAACTACAAATGGACACATACAACTATAGGAATTTGTAGACGATTATTAAATTAACATGTATTACAATGGACAAAATGAATAATCCATAATTTTGTAATTGCATTAAAAAGTAATATATACATTTGGGTGTAATTCAGCAATATAATCAAAACAGGAACAGGGAAGAGGGAAATCAGTCAACGGCACTGATAAACATGACTTGTGAGATCTCTGGGCATAGCATGGATTGCTTAACAGAGATAATGGGTTCACTACCTGTTGGGTGGATTGCTTAACTGAGGGAATGGATTGCAGATCTGTGGGCATGATTTCTTTTAAACCAAGGGAACGCATTAGTGAGTCGTGGGCTGGATTGCTAAACCTTGGGAATGGATTGATGACTCGTGGGCACAGATTTCTAAACAGAGGAACGAGCTGGCGATCCCTGGGCTGGATTGCTGAACCAAGAGAATTGATTGTCGATCCACGGGCATAGACTGCTAAACTAAGGAAACGTATAGGCGATCTCTGGGTAAGGATGCTAAACCCTGGCCACAGTTTACTAATGATTTGTAAACAGAGAGTACAGATACGTATCATCCAAGCATGTTCTTTCCTTCACAAGTCTTTGTGGTGGTGCGGCCATGGGAAGAAGAAGCTCAAATGAACTTCCTTTGAAGCAGCAGTGGGTTTATCCATGAGAAAAACGCACATCACACACTCATATGGCCACACGATCACATTGAACGCACAAGCAGAGAAGGAATTTCTTCCTGCCTCTGCTTTGAAGCAGCCATGCTAGAGCTGCCTGTGTGTTACTAAATCCCATTCACAAAGACCGTTTTACCCCCCACGTCTGAGAGGCTCCTGGCATTGGCAGAGAATGCACACTCAAAGGCACATAGGCAAACACAATCTACATGACATGATGCAATGTTCAGTCACTGGAGCAAACAGATATATTTTGGTACATGAAACAGCATTGCAGTGTGTCTGCTCTTGTTAGTGTTTTAACACTTCATGTGCTGTTTATTATACACAACAGTGGGGAGGATGCTTCTACTTTTGGCTTATTGCGCTGCTGAACTGTTGTTTGAGTATTGCCTCATTTCGATTCATTTCCATTTTCCTCTCGGTCTTCAAAGAACTGTGTATGACAGCAAGGGCTCTCACACTGCAGGCCCATCTAAACCCGAGATTTTGTGCGAGAGAAGATGAGGATCAGACAGACAGAGGTATCAGTGAATAGATGGAAGGCTGAAGGAAGGCAGTGGCCCCATGAGGTGCCTGGAGCTGTGGTGTTACTGAGAAATATGGTGTGTATGCATCTGAAATCCTGCCGGCTAGCCTTTGGGTTGGTCTGCTGTGTTTGCTATGTACGTGCCCTTTGTGAAAAATGGCCCACACCCACTGCGAGAAGCCTAATCTTTTGAGCCAGTCTTTGTAAAGATATCTTTTTGAACCCGTTTTTTACATTCATAAAGAAAAGTGCAAACTGTTACCTTGAGTCCTTAATTCCCTCCTCTGTCACACCACTAAACATAAACTGTCGGCATTTTGCATGACCGTAACATTCCTCTAAACTGTTACTTGTCTGAACCATAACATTATGTTTTATTCACTACTTCCTGTTGTCTCCTTCTATTGACCCATTTATGTTGATCTGTTGCCTCTGACATATAGCTACCATGTCTGTGAGTTTTGTCGATGTGTGTATGGATAGGTAAGCTGCATGAGACTGAATCTGGGATTGCAATGGCATGTGGAGGTTTTGAGGTAAAGATATTTCAAAGGATATATTATAAATACTGTATGAGTTTTGGAATGCATATTATCTTTCCTGATATCTTTTCCTGTATGAACTGTTTTTCTGAGCTGTCTACAAGGTATTGGCATTTCACACAAAAACACTATTACATAGTCACTAGACAGTGTTCGACTATTATTTGAATAGTGCCCTTCACCCTGTCTGATACACAAACAGATTTTTCAGCACTCGCTAAACGGATTTTTAGCTCAGGTACATTATCATCATATAGTTCCTCCAGTGTTGAGGTGATTTCCCTACATGACACTGTAAATTCAAGCTCATAAAACTCCATCAAAGTTTGAAAACCTTCGCCTTCAACAAAGGTGATGGAAAGCATATCTTAAACTATCATCTTTGAGATGAAGCCCATAGTTTGTTCCTCACATCTAACATCAAACTTAGTTCATCTGCCGACAAAAGCTAGCCATTGAGTGTTGAACTGTGAATGGACTTTCTTTTCTGCTGGTCCTTTGCTTTGACTTGTGGTCAAGAGTTGGTACTGCACCTCATTTTCCTTTATTATTTTGAAGGAGTTCCACACCGGACATTTTGACGGCTGTAGCATGTTTCTGCTGGTGGTAGTAGTGCGTTCTTCTTTTGTTAATAGCCATTGCAACCAGCATGTAGGTGTATTACTGCAACCTTCTGGTGGTAGTACTGCATTACTACCAAGCGTAGGTAAAAACAAGGAAAAAACATTTTTTATGACAAAGCGATACTCCACAGGTTGACCTCAAGCCAGTGCAGAGATTCCATTCATAGAATCTCTAGGCTTTTAGATATCTTCACTAGCCACACCCCCAGTATCCCACTAACCCTTGTTGGTCGAGT
The DNA here is from genome assembly GCA_037577475.1 of Chaunax sp. Z400. Classification (NCBI taxonomy): domain Eukaryota; kingdom Metazoa; phylum Chordata; class Actinopteri; order Lophiiformes; family Chaunacidae; genus Chaunax; species Chaunax sp. Z400. The sequence continues at coordinate 18,079,600 of CM075189.1, forward strand.
GGAATTTGAATAAACTAAGACACATGAGACTCCCCTGTCTGTTATACTTCCACTGTAGCATTCCTCTCTGACCTGCCAGGATCAACAGTAAGAAAGAGATGGAGTGAAGACATGGAGGAAGAGATGTCATTACCAAGCCATACCCTTGGGTTTAGCAGTTCACTGCAGAGGTTAACTGGTCTGGCTGCTCTGCGCCAGTTGGCATGGCTACCATTTCCCAGGGTAATTTTTGGCCCCCTCCTAGTATTCTCAGTAGTCCTCCTGTAATTTTCATTCAAAAGGTTGCAAATGGAGGATCCCTGCTGTGCTGAATCGAGTCATGAAGAAGCTCCATACGCGTCCATCTGTTGATGTCTTCTCTCTTGAGGATTTAATATCCTTATTTCCTTTTAAACATGAAAGATCACTTGAAGCATGCGAGTAGTTGTAAAAAGAATAAGGGAGTCTCTTTTTTGGGGAGAAAGGTATAGAAATTATATTACCTTCCCACCACAATAATAAAACTCATCTCTCTTTTATGACTCGCCAATAACTGAGTTGTTTCTGCATCTCACTACTGAATAGAGAATAAGGAAGGAAGGCAGCACCAAAGCAGGCAGGCAGAGACCCTGGTCTTTGATGAATGTCTCTATCTCCAGGCATTAGGTGTTCTATTTTTCATAGCGGGCCCTTCGGCCATGCTGGAGAGAGCTTGGGCTTCACATGCCCATTCGTGCAAGGCACCACAATCCTCAGAGATGGTGACTAATCCAGGCCTACTATCTGGGGGTGAGAATCGCCGTTGCCAGCACAGCTGAAAGGTCACACCTGTCAGAAGTTGGGGAAAAACAGAGGCCGGAAAAGTAAGGCAACGCTGTAGCGGCCTCTGCTTAAAATGTACAGCTTCACAGTATCTCTAACAGTTTAGCGCTCGGACACTTGAAGACAAACAACTTTTTAATTTTGATTTCAAATTTTATTATTCCCCAGACATGACGGGGATAGATATTTGTTCCTATGTCCATCTGTCTGTCCGTAAAAATCTTTTGTCCGGAGCATATCTTGCTAACTATACATCAGAGCTTCACCAAACCTACTAAATGTATTAGCCATGTTGCAATTTCCCATTTCACTGATGTGTTGCTACATGTTTCTCTCGCTGTATAGCTCAATGTTTATATAACATACATGTACATAACATGAACATAATATCTTCACAGCCAGATAAAGAAATGCATGTTCTCTTATTAAAGCTGGAGAGGGCAGTTTCTTCTTTTCCCTGTAACACTGCACTGTTCACAATGTACCAATGTTCCAGGTGCACAGGAGGCTCCACTTCACCTCAGTATCAGCTAGGCAGCATGCCATGGCTGGGATATCGGCCTCCAATCAACAAGAAAATTAATCTTGCTTTGTTGGAGTAGTCAAGTCCAACCAGGGAGAGAGTACGTTTAGCTGTTGCTCTGCTGATACAAGTGCTTTCTCTCAAGTTTAGAGCTTTCATTTACAGGCAGTTAAAGATCTCTCCATCTGTGATTAGGCAGAGCCTGGATACAGATGCCTTGATGAATAGGTATTTCTATTGCTATTGAATGGGGCTGCAGCCTCTTGATGGAGACAAAGTAATAGTCTGGATGCTATAGAAGAAACAGTTTTTGTTTCCTGAGACCTCAATGTGAATGGAGCCGATGATGCTTCATTAGACGGGGAGCCCTTTTAGGATTGAAACTAACACAAATGGCTGAAATCGCATTGGCACTGCATTACTCTTACTTTCTAAATCTTTTTTCCCCCCTCTTTGTTAAATGTACATGCACACAAAAACATAAAAAGACACAATTATGCAGAGACAAGCACGTGCCTCCACCTCCTTCACACAAACAATCTTTTTGCTTTTCAGTACAGATCACCTCTCTCACCCTTATCTGTTCGCTGTGCTGTTTCTTTGATGGGAGGATAATCTTTCAGTATGTGTTTTTCATGGGAAGATATTTCATAGATCATGTTTTTCTTGTGATGCGGTAGCACTAGGCAATTTGAAATCCTATTTATCTAGCTAACAGGGAAAAGGAGAGGAAATGTATCTGTGATTATTAGAGTTGAGACAACCCAATACAGACATGAGAAGGATATCAAAGCTTGACCACCCAGGAAATAATAACTAAATCCAGTGTACCCAACCCACGACATTGGGGTTTAGGGAAAGCAGAACCTTTTCCTGTGAGTTTGTTCATGTGTGTGTACTGTATGTGTGGGCATTTGTGTGCACAGTCGTGTGTTTTCTGGTCGAGCTCGGTCTACACCCATTTACAATCCTGTCCAAGTTCAGGGTAGGCACTGTAAACACAAACATTAACATTAACATTAACCCCCACACGCTCGCATGCCAGCCATTCTGCTCCTGGCAAAACCCATCACTATTCTTCCAGGGCTATCATTGTCATAAATCATGATTGTCACCTCCATCAGAATCAACCCACAGAACCTGTGTAGGGATTGGACGTCATTAATGTCCCTGCCAAACCATATTTACTTGTGCCCAGTTTTTGTCCTGCCTGTTTCCCCCCCCCCCCCCCCCCTCTTTGTTAATTATTTCACGTTCTGTACAGTTTGTTCTCAGGTTAGAGAGGATGGCCAAGGAATGATGGGTAGTGGGAGTTTTTTTCCGTTGTACTGATAAGATTGCACTATTTCAGGAGCAGAGGTTAAGTAAGGAACATTGTATTTTACCATTTGCTCGATGAGCACAGGCTGCAATCTCTCTAGCTGTGTAGGCCTCCCGGCTCAGGTTGTGAGGCATTGCAATAAAATGCTGCATGCATTTGTGAAATCTAGTGAATTTAAGGGTTGCCATTCTGTCACACTTCTGTAGTAGGGTTAAAAGAACCCCTGCTATTCTTTTTAACTGCTGAAATAAAGCCATGTCATGATCTGTTGCCTCACATCATGTGTACACACATAATCAGTCACAACTTCCTGAAGTCCACAAAAGGTAATTGAAGTGTTGTTTATTCTTGGTACTGTGGTTGGTATTCAGCTGGATAACAGGGGGAAGAAAATAAAGCATGAAGAGGGATATCAGAGTAACCTAGACCTTTCGCCCCATAACTTGTTTGCCTTATGTATGATTTATCAAGGTTAGTCCCTTACGGATAGGGTTGGCGAAGAAGGACAAAGGAGTGTAAAACAGGACACCCATTAGAAACCAACATCGGTACTCTTGTTCTTTTATTCATTGTTTCAGTGTTATTCCGCCATCGTCAAACCTTTTCTGTAACTTTTCGTCAGTAGTGGTAGCTCTTGGCTCATGCTCAAGCTCTCGGAGCTGACAACAAGGGCGCAGACTTCATTAGGCCCCCATTCCAATCAATGCAGCAGAGACCTTATTGAAAACCTAAATTAGATCCTGTGCGACTCTACAGTTCACTTAATAATTTCCCGCACCACAGTACCGTGAGTACACCAATGTGACACAAGTGCCAAGGTGGCTCGAAATGCCTTTCAAGTTTTCTTTCGTTCATCATTTCTCACTTTCATTTAACTGTGAAAATATGACTACTTTCTCACCATTTACATAAAAAATAAATCTCGTCTTTATGCTGTTGGGGGACTTTTGGGACAATATCCAGCCACTTGCTGACCTTGAATTGATTGATGAGTGGTTCAAATGAAGTGCATCATCTTTACTGCAGTGTGGGTGAGCCAGTTCAAGGGCTTACTTGCAGGTTGAGTTGACGAAGAAAAAAATATCCCGAAGTTTTGGTAATGACTTCATTGCCAGGACTTCAACTCACAAGCACCTGTCTTTCAGCTATCTGTCTGAGTTTTCCTGTTTTTCCGTGTTACAAGGCATACTTTTTTCATGTAATGTCCTTACAATGCAGGACTGCAAATAGACTTAACTTAAGATGTCTTCTGGCTCCTAGTTTGCATGCACTTTTGCTCAATCTGATTTTCTCACTCCCTTCTGCCTGACTTTTGTAAAGTTGGCTGACATCTGCTCTAGTGTAGATGTGTCATTGAAATTCAGTGCAGACATGGGTCTAGCACAGGGAGAGCTGCTTAGAGGAATATTCTGCACCACACACAAACATAACCCACAAAAATGGTGCACATACCATTGTGGGTAAGTCATTAATATTAATATAGGTGCACACTCACTCAAACTGTAAAACTTGGAAGTCTGTTTCAAGGTTTACAACATTCCATTCCTCTCAGACATTAATTCACTATAGCATGAATGGCCTTTAGTTAATCATATACTCCAAAATATATCACAGTATTAAAAACAAAGGTGATGAACTCATTCGATTTAAGATTTGGGTTTTTCAACAATGTCTGACACCCACAGAATGTGTTGCCGTGCATGTGTTTGTGCGTTAGTTTCATTGGGATGCAGAGATGCATTCTGCGCTCTGTCCAAGTTGCAAGTACATTGTGAGAATCAATAGGGTAAGGCCAGAGCTCTGACCCAAGTGGCTGGGGACATTAAGGTTCTACAGCCTAAATTTTTTCTTTTTAAAGGAACAGATCATGTAGGAGCTCCAAGACTATTTGTAATAGTTACTCTAACCATGAGCAGTTTTGTCTTGTTTTTTTTGCACTGTAATAGTGATTAGCTGCTTGCTATTTCCCCACTGTTTACTATTATGTTATGGTGCTTAATGAACTTCTTGATTTTGTTTTGAACTAATTCATATTTTAATAATATACTGATGCTACGCCTAACCCAAAAGAACAAAAATGCCTACATTGGAATGCAAAGCACTTCAGGTGATTGATAACGTTGTTCCAAAAACTTTACCTCTGTTTCTTTTGAGAAAGCACACACAATGAGAGTCCATCAATGACTGAGGATTATTTTTGTTAGTGTCTCATTATCAGATTATTTGCATCATAACTCCTTTGAAATTGGTTTTAAGAAAACAACAATAACAAAGTTAGTTATTGGTTTCTGCACCAATGATTATTTTTCTAAAGAGACTTTTGATGTGTCAGTATTGTATTAATATACCCATTTGCTGTGGTTATTGTGACTCTCCCTTGTCTTTAAAAGTATTATTTTTTTTTAAGGATTAAAAACTTGCTGTCCTTGAGTCTTCAAGATTGTTTCATTGTTGACATTATTTTCCAGAAAAGCCCATTTTACAATACATGACTGAATATGGCTTTTTTGAGTTTCATTTTCACTTAGCCAGCAATGAAACTGGTTTATACTTTACTCTTGCTTTGTAAATGGTCCCTGTTTGGGTCATGTGATGTTTTTTCTATCATAGTGAACATATTTTGGCCACTATCTGGAAAAACTGGAATATCGCAGGTCAACCTTCACTGGGATTAAAGCCAATGTAGTTTGCTGACAGTGCCTGTTGGCCTGCCCTCCCCTTGTGCAGATATAAGGCACAGCCAGTGGGGACGGACATATTTGCTGTGTGTTTGTGTGTGTGTGTGTTTGAGTTTGTGTTTGTGTTTTCCTCAAAGTCTTAACTGTCTGGCAAGGGTCAAGCTGAAGCTAAAAGTGTGAAAGAGAAAAGAGGAGGTAAGCTATTTTCGAGTGGTAAAAATACCACCCTGGTAAGGGTGGAAGTATCACAAACGGTTTAACCTTGAGCTGACATCTACTTTGACTTTGGCATGAATTAAGTGGGGAAAGGTTGCAGTAAAATCACTCCAGGATAAAGAATATCTATCATGCTGATTGTTAGCATAGCACCAAGCAGTTGCTACACACAATGATGTAAGGAATTTCACTGTGAATGTTTTTGCCATTTTAAGATTTTCTCTTGAACCATGAAAACATCCCCTTCAAAAGGACATACTGATTAACATTTTTATTATTTTTCACCCAAAAAAATAAAATTCCTTTTATTCAGCTGTACAGATGTTGTTCTTGCTGAATGGGATGAAAAAAAAATGCCGTTGAGTTATTTTGTTCCTTTGTCATTGAATGTGTCGTCTAAAGTCTTGTAAGGTATTTTTTCCGTAAACACAGCACATCCTTTATTCATTACTGCATGACAAGTGAGTGCTAGATGACAAAAGGGCAGGCCATTTTTCCTCCCTGTAATGCGTAAATGTTTAAAACCCGTTTATAAGAACATGGCCTTTCTTGAATAAAAACAACATTCCTATATAAATTCTATTTCTGAATAAATAAAGTTCATATCTATTCATTGTCATGGTTGAGCTGCCCAATATTTTTTTTATTTAACCTTTCACTTTATTTATGTATATAGACTCAAGCACTCATAACTCATGAATAGCATCAGTACAATACTCCTGCGTGTAAGTTAATTACCTTTACAAGCCGGAATCAGAAAAAATAATAAAAAGGGAATGTTTGTTGTTGCAGTTGTCACTTCCTCCCTTCAGACCTTGGGGATCAACACACACACACAAACACACACACTCACACTTGTCTGGACTCAAGATGTAATGTCACTAGCCTGATTACTGAGCGAGTATTGTGTACCTAATTGTGTCTGTGTTATCAGCAAGTTGTAATTGCACAGACACGGGAGAACATGTTTTCTTTAGATTTTGTTTTCTGATCACAACAGGCAGAAGATAGAGGAAGAAAATGAATACAAAAAAGAAGACAAAGCCCCTGGAGCGAACAGATGTACACATATATAGTTTTTTCATAGCTGTCATCCACAGTTTGAAATCACCTTGATATGGAAAGAGTGAGAGACGGCAACGGGCAGATAGGACAGATGGAAGAATGAGAATGGGAGGTGGGGATAACACAAAGGGGTGACATTCTTGGCCACATGGTCCGGTGGGAAATCCCCCACTGAGCTGGGATCTACGCGCACTGGTGGCTACATGAAATGTCTTATCTGCCGGCGGCAGGACTCTGTCCTTTAAAAGGGGCAAGGGAAAACTCATTGTCCAGCCAACCAGCGTCTCAACTGATCCGTGTTCCCTTTGACCTTTACCGCTGCTGCTAGAGACACATGCCAAACTTGAGATTGCGGTAAATGTGAGATTTCCTCATTTTTTACATCTCTGAAGTGTGTTTCTTGTGTGCAAACCTTATTTATTGTGTTGACGGCGCCTGTCATACAGTCGGTCATGTGTGCATCCACGTGTCTTTCAGCCATTCTTATGTTATCTTTCCTTTCAACTCGTCTACCAACCTCTAATGAGCAGGAAATTAAGTTGTAACATTGCTATCAAACAGCATTATATGCAGTAATTGCTCAGATTGTATCTGTATCCATTTTTACAAAGAGCAGTAGGGTGCTCTACTAATTTCCATTAATTACACACAAAGAAGGAGTCATTTTATTTTTCATTACTCCATAACTTTTTGTCTATGACTCCATTGTGTGGGGTATGTGCATCACGTGTCCTAAAATGTTTTCCTTCATTACCTCCCAAGACCGGTGTTTTAGATTAGAGCGTTGGAAAAAACGTTGTTTAGAAGATTGTGGTATACGTGCATGTGTCAGGGAGGGAGAGGGAGAAAGAGAGAGGCAGCGAGGCAGACTGAATGGAAGAAGCTGTAGCAGTCATCTATCTCCCAGCTCTAGCTTCAAGGCTGAACACATTGCCGCCATGTGGCTTTCCAGTAAGCTGACAAAGAAGCCGAATAACGTATCTATCAGTCTACCTGAGTGCGCCGAGAACTGGCCACTGAGTTAGCTCCCAGCTTGTTATAGGCTCATTACAGGTGAAGATGACATGTTGAGCTCCAGCTGCCTTGGCATTGTCTCCCTACCCTGCCCTCTATAGAAGCCACAGCACTCTGTCACTCCCCATGGCTTGGAGAAAGGGAGCCAGAGGTGATAGAAGGGAAGGGAATGAGCCTCACTGCTCCTCTAACCCCTCAAAATGGAATTGACAGGCTCGCTGAAGTAATTGCTCCCAGCACTATTTTCTTTGGCAGGAAATACTGTTATCGACAAATAGGGGATTCAATAAGCGGCAGGAGATGAGGCTCTAGCCTGTGGTCAAAAGGCTGTGTCTGTCCTCTACTGTTGAGGTTGCTCCGTCTCCTGATGCTTTTTCTTTCTGCCCTGGCTTTTCTCTCCTATATCCTCTGCCTGTCTGTTTTTGTATCTGACCCCAACTTCTCTTCTCCCACATTTTACATCTTAGTACCTCATCACACACTCCCCACAAAACATCTCTCTGGCCCATCCCTATATCTTCCCTCGCTCCCTTTCTCAGGGGTCTTTTTTTTTTAACCATTTTATTCAGTTGACTGTTTGTTTGAGCCTGAAGGGGAAAACTCTATTACTCAGTAGCCAGCAGGTAATGCCCCCTCCCTCTTATCTTCACATTGTTTCTCTGCTGCCAGTGTGGTGGTGTAATGTTGATATCATCCCGAAGGATTCAATTGATTTGGGCTAGGGTCATGAAAATGCAGTTTATTGTCAGTGTCTTTGGTTTCAGGAGGTCAGAGCATGCGGTGAAACCAGAGCTCTAGGTTTTCTGGTCTTGGTGGTTTTCCTGCTGGGAAGTACTTGGTGGTAAGAAGATAAATAGAAAGTTGGTGGTGTGTTTCACCCTCACTGTCCATGTATTCAGGTAGTTATGTTCTGACAATTCAGTCGCCTTATCCGCCATATCCAAACACAGAGCAACAGTTGTGTAAGAAGAGTTATTTTATCTGAAACTGTGACTGTTTTTTTTCTCATACCGTATATTCTCAATGTGAGGTTGGATTTCTTTGCACTGTAAAAAAAAAAAAAAAGACTGACAGCTATGCCAAACAAAAAATATAAAATTAAAGTAATGTATCCGAAATAAAATTAAGTGCTAAAATAATAACTTTAAAACTTTTTTTAACTTAAAATTTTCATTAAACGTTTTGCAGGGAAAACTGTTACTTTACTGATTTTTCCTGCAGTACTACAAACACCTTCAAAAAGCAACGGCACTAAAAGTATGGCACCAAAACACTTTAATTTTACAGATTTTTCCTAAATTATTACAATCAAAAACCTTCAGTGTTTGACAGCACAAAATATTCATCCATTTTCTGTAAATTCTCATCTCATTGGGCGGGAGGCGGGGCACACACTGGACATGTCACAACACATATAGAGACAAACAACCACTCACATATAAAAATAAATAAATAATATAGTAATTAATTGTAATTTGTCAGTGGCATTACACCTAAAATAACAGTTGCTGTATTAATTTACACACAATGTCTTTAATTTTACAGATTTTTGTATGAAATAAAGCAAAAAAAAAAAATCACTCTTACAATTTACAGTATTTTCTGTGAAAGTAGCATTTTTTTCACAGTGTATGCCAAAAGTGCATATATTTATTGTTGAACATTAAAATTTCTTCAGTGATGTCTGAGGTTTAGTGAATTTTCAACTTGAATTCGTACTCATGCTTGCTCGCTGTTCTTAAAGCCCCTGAGTATATTTCATTATGCTCCAACACCACCGAAGCCAGTCCAAAGCCAAATGGCAGTTGATTGTTTTCAGACTTGCATGAAACCCACCACTTTGACATTAATATATCCCACCTGACATTATCTTTCAGGCTTTGTTCAAAACAATGCAGACATGTCACCTCTCCACTCTCTGCCCAACTCGCTTGTTTTAGAATTTGTTCTGCATCTAAATCGAGCAACTGCAGGCAGCAGTGTTTTATGAAAACCCCATTCCTCTCTACAGCACAACAACACGGTGGTTTGACTGCTGTGACATGTCCAGCAATCAAGAATGATATTTTCAGGGAACAAGCATCATATTACACTGTCGTCCAACAATGCTCAGCCTGAAAATATGCCAGTTGTTATTCTTTTTCCTCTTGCCTTTTTGAAGAACGCCAAAATGTACTGTATGTTGTTGTTCCTGCAATCAGGGGAGGATTGGACACATGTTAAGGATTGGCTCCAAGTAGGTCCAACAATTTGACATAACAACATAGATTAAGCCTCTGATTACCACATTTTTCTTTGAAGAAACTCTTAAGGGTTAGTTTTTGTTGACTAACCCCTGTATTGGTCCCCAGCATGGTGTGGAACCTCCGGTCCAGACACAGTATGCCCAGTATGCAAAGCAAGTCTTTTTTTTTTGGGTGTTCCCAGTCTGCACTGATTAGTATCCACCAAAAGAGTTCAAAGGAAGGACAACCGGTGAACCGGCGACAGGGTCATAGCTGCTCAAGGCTCACTGATGCACGTAGGGAGCGAAGGCTATATCCTGTGTTGTCCGATCCCACTGAAGAGCTACTGTAGCACAAATAGCGGAGAAAGTTGGCGCTGGTTCTGAAAGAAAGGTGTAAGAACACACAGTGCATTGCACCTTATATGAGGCTGCACAGTCGGTCAGTGTCCATGCTGACCCCCGCCCACTGCTGAAAGCGTCTACTAAAGACGGTTCCATATCACTGTCTAAGTGAAGCCTCGCCTATTCAAAGTCCCAACATTTCATCTTGGGATTTTAGGTGTCTAGAGTATCTGTTTTTTTGTTGTTGTTTTTTTGACTTGGCTGTCTTATAGAGACTTACATACTGTATGTCTTGTCTTGTTTTTCATTTTCATCCTTTTTACAGTGGTGACAGATGAAGAAGGGTATTCCAAACATCCCTCTTGCAGGCAACGTCCCAATTATGTGAAAGAACGCTTTCAAGTTTGCTTTAGGACATTGCATTCTTAAACAAATGCTAGTAGCACAATAGCAGCAAATTTCCTCTAAAGGCAATAATATAAGCTCTGATAATGTGTGTGCTTACTTTTCCACTTTGAATGATTATCTACAATGTTGATACTATTTGTTCAAGAAACAGCATCTGGATTCACCTTTGTTAAGGAATTATTTTACATCAAAGGAATAGTTATTTTCATTATCGAGCCAATCAAACTATGAAACCTCTGTTAATACACAAGGCACAGTTTTAGTAGCTCACTGTTTTTACACTGCCTCTGCTTTTTTTGTGTTCTTTCATGTTGACTGTGCGTTGTAGGAAAGCACCAGGCCTCTCTTTTCTCCAGATAAATGAGCCAGCTTATTACTTCCCAAACTGCCTATTAGCACAGTTCACTGTGTGGGGAACCAGCAGTCCACGGATGCGCACAATGAAGATGATTTCATCTTGCAGTCTGGTTCAGACATGTGTGATGCTGTTTTTGCAGCAGGTTTTGTAATGTTGTTTTGTATGGTGCCATGACTCAAGCCCCACCTGTTACTCTTTTTGACAACAGAACCTGAAAACAACTAATTTAACAGATTTGTTCGTTGAGCTTTTACTGGGACTAGAGATAATGTTGTGAAATTTCTCAATTTGCGTTCAAAGCTTTATTTCACAGATGGCCTCAGAAGCAAGACAGAAAAAAATTCTGCTAATGCATTTTCCATGTCTGATCTAAATCTAATCCCTTTTTCGCCCCACTGTGTATGACTTAAAAACAGGTGGGAAACAGTTTGGATTTCCCTCTTGCCTGGGGCTAATAAAATGCCACTGGTAGCAAAAATCTAGCAACTAATGAATAATTGAGCTATTTGAAAGATTATCCTGCAGGCTTTAATGTTTTTTTTATTTTAATTTTTTATTGTGGAGTCAGAAATCTTCTTTCCCAAAGTCAATTTCTTCATGCCTTGTACAAAATTAGTAGCAGTTATCGTTCAAACTCGTGGCAACACACAGCAGCATGTGAGAGGTTTTATTTTTAACCTCTTCCTATGTCATACACAGGAGAGAAAACAATTTTTTTTTATCAGACTTTGAAAATGGTTCAACAGAATTTCTTTCCCTCACCTGCCTCCCAAGGCTTTGGTATTTTTATTCCTCGCCATTTATGTTGTATTTCGGGCTCCATGGAAACACTTTCAGACTGACAATAGATTCAGTAAGTCTGTAACTTTGAAATCAAGCTGTAGATCAATGTAATATATATATAATGTTGACTTAACTGTGTGGCCAGAGTTAGTGTGGGAATGTGTGCTTTCTTTTTGTGGTGTAAATGTGTGAATTGCTGCCAGTAGGTAGTCTTATTGTGTAAGCATCAGTGTAGTGACATGTCCCTAGAGGCCTTCCGTAGAGATTATACATGACAATTCATTAACTTAAAGCAGAAGCTGCTCCAAGTATAGAGCCTGTGTTTGGCTCTCTCTAGGTGTAGTTCTATAAGGACCAACACATCTATAGACACCCTAGACACTCCTTTTTCCTAAAGCAATTAAGTTTTTTATCAGCTTTATCACTCACACCACTGTGAGGATGCAAACTTTAAGTCAAAACAAGTCTCAACAACTACACAAACTAATAACAGAGGGTACTCACTCTACAATATAAAGTCTATAATTCTTTATGAAACTTTCTACAGTTGGAGATGTACAGGTACACTCTAAGTAATATATTGATGCGCTTCAACAGTCTTCACAAATTTGATTTGATATTGATTTTTTTTTATATATAACATTCAGGTTGAGGTCATAGTGTGGGATGGTAATGTAATAACTTTCCTGTTGATATTTTGTTTTCAGGGTGGACTAAGAAACAGCAAACATGAGTTCACACTTTCATCCCAGGAGTATGTCCATGAGCTGCGTTCTGGCATCACAGAAGAAAAGCTTCTCAATTGCCTGGAGTCCCTCAGAGTGTCTCTCACCAGTAATCCTGTCAGGTTAGTAATCAGTTTCTTTTTCGCCCACTGCAAACTGAGCCTCGTACATGTGGCGTTTTTGAATGTTATTTACTTATAACCACAGTAACAGAACGTTGGACAAAAAAAAAAAAAAAAAAAGGTATCATGTTGAATTTCTCCTTTTTTTTTGCTCACAACTGTGAGAACAACAGACCTGCCAACCTGTACGCATTTTGACATCGATGTGCGCTGATGTGATTTGTGAAAAAACAAATGGTGACGCCTGTGAGTTCAGTTGTGCGTCTGAATGCAAGTGGGAGCAGCGTTTAACCTGCACAAAAGCAACAGAAGAAGAAGAGTTCAGGAAATCTTGGTGCTGGGTTCAAGCGGGGACCATTGACAAATATGTAATGTCTGAATTCAGTTTTATCTCGTTACGCCTCTTCACTGATTCCACAGGGAGCACAGAGTGCACCGGCGTGGCGGAACGGGTTTGATGTTGTTGAATATCGAACAGAAAACGACCGCTCACTGGGGAGACAGAGACTGGGGACATACAACTTTAAATAGTTGTATTTTGTAATTATTTTAAATCTGTTTATCTTGTCCAAATATATGATTGACAGCTGCATGGTGACTAGACTCACTGCACCGGGTAGCTCCGTAATCCCTGTGAGGGACGTGTGATTACAGATATGCGTAAAAAAACTTTTTGGCCAAGTTCCATGTGGATTGATCAGTTAGACAAGGTCAAGACAAGAAAGACACACAACATCAACTTTAAAACAAGCCTGGAGAATGGTGTAGCAGAACAAACAAAGGCTTATTCCCACTGGGAGTCATTTCTCACAACTCTGTCCATTACACCCTAATAGATAGGAAGTCTAGTTTTAGATATAAGAAAGACAGCCATTCTTAGACCTTAATAAGCGTTTGGCTCTGAGTCATGTGTACAACCTGCATCCAATCAGTCGAACTAAAAATGGCCAGGGCCTGTTTCTTTTCTCTTCTAATTTGTTATAAAGCTATATAAAATTAGTCAATATAGTTGTGTAGTTCTCAGCTCTTTCCTTTTTAGCCTCGCTTGTTTCTTAAGCCATTCATTAAGGGTTCTCTGATTTTGTGAGCGTTGTCTCTACTTTTTACCCAGATTCTCCATCTTCTTGTTTAAATGGGGTCTTCAATTTTAATATCGTCCCACTAGCACAATGGAGCCCTTAGTGACAATGGATCTTTTAAATTATTTACCAGCTCACCGCTGAGGAGATGTTTCTTAATGTGAATCGATGAGTGGTGCATGTTAAATGGCCATTAGACAAGTGGAAAACATATAGTTCGAACTGGACACAGAGAAAGTACCTGCTTGCCGGCCCCAGACGTACTTGTACTTTGTCTCTGTGCTACTACAGTGCTTGCATTAACACTGCAGACAGAGGCTACAAAGGACATTTTCATTCACAGCAATGCTCTTCTTACATATCATAATTAGGAGAGGAAGTAACCCAACCCAGAAGGATCCACTTAATATGTTGGTTTGACATCAAGTATCATATAAGATAATCAGTTGGTGAACCAGGCAGCATTAGCTAGTCAAACTGTGTATACACAAAGGAACTATCATCAACTTAAGTGTACATATATTTAAAATGTTTTATACAGTGTAATGAATAGCCAAGTAAGTATCCCCGAAATGATTTTCAGAGATGTGAAGCCTCGCTGTCTCCAGCAAGCTGTAGGCAGTCAAATCAGCATGTCCACACACAAAGGCCAACGAGTGCCGAGGGGACCTGCGAGAGGCCAGGCTTGCTCTGTTGGTGTTTTAAATGGCTGTACCTTTGACTAACATGTAAGTGAGCAGTGCACTGATTGCCAGGTCCATCCAGGGGGGAGAGCCACCTTTGGGTGTGTGTGCTGTTGAGGACTGTGCTAGTCTTCACCAACACACACACACACACACACACACACACACACACACACACACACACACACACACACACACACACACACACACACACACACACACACACACACACACACACACGCGCGCGCTCATAATTCACGCCTCTTGGGACTTATGGTTTTCTTGAAACATAGGTAAGGTTATTGCTAATTAATACAGTATGAATGCGCTTAATTGTCATGGATCACAACACACAGGAAATCTACATTTGGTGTGCTACTCTTCTGACTCCATTATGTTAATGTAACCTTTGAACAGAATGTTATCACATACTGAAAATAACCATGGAATATATGGCGGAGCAGTGCATACATACTTGTTTTAATTTACACTTTAGGATAACGAACAACATGTCTGCTTTGAAATAAGGATAATTTGGAGACCTGTGGACATATAGTGATATACTGGTAAATTGTACATAATATGGGTCCATTTATTTCATGTTTTTGTTCCTCAGTGTACGACAGTGAACAGTATTTCTCATTATTGCCATTCCAACAGAAATGTTGGTGTATCCCCGAGAGCTGATTGCTGTCTGGTTTCTCACAGCTGATAAAGATTTTCTTACCTGTCTTCAAACAATTTGAAGAATTTTAATGTTGGTCTGGATTTATCAACCATTTAAGTGTTGGAATAATCAGAACCAAGTGGCCCCAAATTCTTTAAGGAATACAGGTATGGTCCCTAGATTTGTCATTTCATAATGACCATTTAAAGTACTGCATTGTCACAGGTGGACTAGAGGATCACATTCAAATAGCTAATAGCTTATGATTAACAATGTGGAGTGATCTAATAATTATTTGCAGCCTCTATGTTTATAGACAACTCCATATGTATCATGTATTGATGACTCAAAAATATGACATAATTATTATACCATTCATCTCATAATGGTTAAATTTAGCCCTGATCCTTGACACACGGTAATCAGTTTTATATTTAGTCATACTACGGTATTTAGATGAAATACCTAATGTCGTGGTCTGTGTTTAAACAGGTTTCGAGACATTTTTGACTGTTATGTCATGATTTCAGTCAAAACCAGTACTTTGTTGTGTGAGGTATTAAAAGTCTATACACTGGAATCAAAGTATCGCCATCACAGTGTTGTTGTTCTTCACACTGAATGCTTACCATTGCTTTTTGGTTTTCCTCTGATATTTGGCCAGCCTGCTAATTTGCTCCCAGAGGCCTGTGTTTGTCTAATAGTTTAATTGGCTAGGCTCTGCACCTGTTTGGAAGCACAGGTGGCCACAGGGCCATTGTGCTGAGGGCCTTATCTCCCAGGCAGTTCCACACAGGTGTGTGGCATGCAGCCTTTGCAGATCCACCCACAGATGGCATTGCCTAGAGCATCCGCTGCTTACTCCGTTTTCACTCTTTTCTCCTCAGCTGCAGAAGAATTGAACATTGAACATTGAAGTGTTCTCCACTTCATTTTCTGTCAAAATTTCCCCATCCAATTATTTATCCTCCACTTCATTCTCCTCCTTTTAATTTTGTCGTTTGGATACTCGCTTCTTAATTTAGAAGTGTCAGATTGACTAGCCACTTTTCATTAATTTCTTCATCCACTGACGTCGGTGCGCAGCCAACTTACAGAAAATGAAAATCCTCTTATTTTTTCATTTAGTGGGAAAGAAATCCTGCAGTGTTTCAGTCTGGAATTCTTTTTCACACTTATTTCACAGTGTATTTCCAGTCTAACACTTATAATTACTGTGTAAGATCCGTGTAAAAATACAGCTAAACAAAATATAACCACAGCACTGTTTCTGCTCCCATTTTAGTTACATTAACATTTTATGACTTTGTTTTGCACACAAAATAGTTATTTCTCTCAAATCTTTAGCACAAATCTGTTGAAATCCGTGTTAGGGAGCTCTTGTCCTTAAATCTGACTGTTGTGTCGTGTCAAGATGGTCTTTAAACAACACAATTACTCTGTAGGTATATTTGTTGGTTGTTGATTGTAGCCAGAATGTTGGTCCACTTCAATGACTGTGGGGAGTTGCTAAATACTGTTGGGACCTGGGGCATGCTTTTGTATTGTACATGTAGGTTCAGAGCATCCCCCACAGGCTCAATGAATGATATGCATGGTTAATATGCAGGCCATGCAAGAACTGGGATGTTTTCAGCCTCCAGAAATTGTTTACAATCCTTACAGAATGTGGCCATGCATCATCATGCTGCAACATGAGGTGACGGCGCCAGCAATGGGTCTCAGGATCTCATTAGGCAATGTCTGTATATTCAAACTGCCATCAAAAAATATATACCCGTGTTCATTGACTGTAGCTTATGCCTGCCCATACCGTAACCCTACCCAATCTACACCATGGGAACCTCTGTTCAAATGTTGAAATTAGCAAACCGCTAGCCCACATGATGCCATCCACCCAGTACAGTATACCCTGGGATTCATCCGTGAAGAGAACATTTGCCATTCCGGGTAAGCATTGGCCCACTCAAGTCAGTTCAGATAACAAACTGCAATCATGTCAAGACCCCAGTGAGGATGACAAGGATGCAGACCAGCTTCCCTGAGACAGTTTTTGACAGTTTGTGCAGACATTTTCTGGTTGTGCAAACTAAGTGCTGCATCAGGTGCAGGTGGCTGGTCTCAGGCAATCATGCAGATGGCTTAAGGTAATGAAATTAATATTCAGTTCACATGCAACAGGTGGACATTCTTGCAGCCAGCCTGCCAATCGCATCTCCCTCAAATTGCAGCATCTGTGGCATTGTGTCCTGCACATTTTTTGGTGGCCTTTTATTGTGGCCAGCTCAAGGCACACCTGTGCGATAATCACGTTGTTCAATCAGCATCTTGTTATGCCACACTTGTGAGGATGGATGGATTTTATTGGAAAAGGATAAATGTTCACTAACATGGATTTTAAAAAAATGTGCCAAAATCAGAGAGAAATAGTCTTTCGTATGCAGTAAAAAGTTTTTTTTTTATTCAACTTGTGAAAAAATGGGAGTATTTTAGTTGTATGTATATCAAACAAATTATCATCTCAAGTATTTAACTAAAACCACATTTTTCTATTTTATATCATGTACTTTTGAAAATTTTGGCGGCGCAAGATTGGCCATACTCTACTTTTACACTTTAATTTCAGTCGTATTAGTATTAGCATGTAGTAGAAGTATTAAGGTCATAGCTCACTTCCTCTGATCCACCTCTAGCTGCTGCTTCATCAATAGAATATCCATTAATAAAAAAAGGAAGAGAGTGGTGGTGTTAGTGGTTTTGGGCAACAGCACACATCCATGGCCCCAGTTTTCTGATATTTAGCCCTCAGCATTACACTATGACTCTGTCAAATCCCGACAGTGACTTCCATATTAGATCTGCGAGCTCTCAGATCCCTTAGACATATTTAAGCAAAATTGAACTGGGCTCCTAACATTTCATTATGTGAAATCCTCATGGTACAAGTTAGACATTTTCTCTGGGGCATTTTTTGTGGCATCTTTTTGTGGAGGCGGGAGACATTTGCTGACACCAGAGTTTCTCTCTGTGTCTGGGTACTCTAGTGTGGGTTGTTGTGATGATCTTGCTGCTCTGCCACACAAGGTGTCTCTGAGTCTGAATCAGTCTCACCAGCTTTTTCTCAGTTGAATGCTTGTAGCTGAGCACTGAGGGTTGTATGGAACACCAGTAATGGGCTTTTTACGAGCTTTAAAGTTACCCTGCCTGCTGAAATAAAGCTGCCCGTCCTACTGACTGTCTACCCAGCTTGATAAAGCATTGAACAACACACTGAGAAACACCAACATTTCTGCCAAGTGCTGTGGTGGTGGTGCTCTCCATATTTTGACTCAGCAAAGAACTCAAATTCTCTCTTTTAAGTCTTAATCTATGGCTGTAGCAGTTATATGACCATCAAATATTTCCATATCAAAACACTTGACTTGAATCTTATATACATATTTTTTTCATTTAATTTGTGAAATGCTTACAGAGACATATTACTGTACTTAATTGAACATTTAAATGTGCTGGACTTAGTCATACAATTAAAACAAAGACAATTGTTTCTATTATGCCCTCATCGAAGAGGGCATAAAAGGTCACCCTTGTCACCCTTGTCACTCTCGTCTGTACATAATGGGGAATAGTCTATCCACATCTCCTCAAAAACCACCCAACAGAGTTCTTTAAACACACACATGATCTGTAGGGGCCATAAAGGTGTGGATCTCATAATTGTTATCTTCAATTTCCTTATTTAGGCGATTTTCAGTTTGCTCACATTCATCTATGACCACACCCCCTGTTTTTCCAGTAGTGGGAGCATCTGTGTCCTTGGTCACAAATTTTCTATTTTTTTCTTGTTGTACTGTATGCACAACAGCCAATCAACAAAAGCACAAAGAAGCATCTGTCCATCTGCTTTTTCGAACAATGAGCGTCGAAACATCAGGCTGTATATATTCAATTGACAGCTGAGGCCAGAAAATCTTGCAATCTCGAAATCTGGCACAGGCACCAAGTGAGTAGTGCGATTGCAATGAGTTAAAACTGCAATGATAAATGATACTTGTGTGAGGATTTAGGTACAATAGACATCAATAGCCCCGCTCTGTCTGACATAGATTCTTCACAGAGATGAATAGCTCTTTCAACTCTGTCATTTTTGATGTGGAAATAGCTCCCTATCTCAGTGAATCATCCATAATTGATCCTCTGTATTCACTTTGTTATCCTGGACAGTGCTTTTGTAAGCTCAATCAAGCTTCATGTCAAATCAAATATTTGAAATAAAGCATTAAAAAATGAGATGTCATTAGTGGAGTTCAGGGGGACCAGCTACATTAAGAGCCATCACAATCTTTTGCCTTTGAAATTTCTGGATCAAGCACCATTCCTTTCAGTCCCATCACTTTGTAGAGTAATGGAAGTATAACAATTAGATTTTTCCTACCATGATGCTCAACATTTAACATTTACCAGGAAGGAACCTGTGAGGGTCATTAAATATGTCTCCAGAGCAGTGGGGGTAAAAGCTTTCCAGTTGGGTAACTTTCTCTGCACTACTATTATTGCAGACCACCATCACCATCCAGGCCGCCGCCCAGTTTGCTTTGTCAGTTGTCGAGGAGAAATGAGACGAAAGCTTTGGAAATTAAATAATAATTTAGCAGAGGTCTGTAACCAATGGTGTATCTTGTCTTCTGTTTTTTCAAAAACAACGGAAGCAATATCCTCATTAGTGAATCCATACTCATCGTTGTTTTTGACTTTTCTGCATGCCGCAGTCACTCTTGTTTTTATTGCATACTGGGATATTTGTTTGACTGTTAAACTTTGCTTGAATGTTATGGCAATGTCTTCAAAGACGTGACAAGCAGTCATAAATGAGCACATTAACTCGTTTTTACCCTTGCAGCCGACTTCACAGCCGATGTTCGCCCTTCTTCCTCAGAGGCAGTGAAAACGAGACATAAATGTCCTCAGTGTCTGGGTATATTTTAAGAGTGATGCCTATTTTATTTTATGACACCATCTGTTAACCTCCAAGACACCCATATCTGTTACGGTCCCAAAGTGATACATAATTCACATTCAAATTTGGAGGATATGATGCCTTGGCACACAATACAATACTCTGCATTACTGGCCGTTAACATTTACTTGAATGGTCCAGCTCTGCAAATTCACTGTTATACATATTATTGCATCCTCAAAAATACATGCAAAGCTCTAAAATTGTTCTTGATATGTGGGACATAACCCAGAATCCAGTGTCACCTGAGCCCATATCTAACAAATCTATCTATTCCGTGTGGTCCAAATTGACAGTGACACATATTGTTTCCTACTTTTAAACCAAGGTACAAAACCATTTATCAAACTGTCCCAACGAAAGTCATCTTGTATTTTCCTGGGTTTTGGAGCGCTGCAGAGCTGTCTTAATGATTTAGTCGTTTCCAGCAGATATCAAATAATAACACTAACATGCGCACGCATTGTGAGAGGTGTGCACTGACACTTTGCAAGGGGTTTACACATCTATTGTGTAAGGTGACAGCGAGAAAAGCTTGCACAAAATAGCAGCTTCATTGCTTTGACAATGTTGCTTGCCACTGCATTTTCCTCTCTTCCTTGGAAGATGAAACTCATCTTTGCAGAAGCCTGAGGGATGTGCGGATGCATCCCATCAAACTTGATGATCCTTAGTCGGATCTTCCGCAACAAATACAGATTTACAGTATACTGAACAATTAAATTAATTGGTCCAACCAATGTGCAATGTGCCAGTAGTGCTGCTTATTATATCTACCTTCACCTAGCAGTGACAATTGTTGTGTAGAAATCCTTGGTGTTCACGGGATAATTAGAAATTTCAAGAGTGTTTTGCACTCTGTGGGGGATCATTTCCTAGTGACTTGGGAGCATGCTGTGCTGTCAGCTGTCTGAATTTACTAGTCGATTCAATGTTGATAGAGACCTGTACTCCCCAATCCCTCACACCCCTTTCATGCACACTCCAGTCCTCCCTTCATTGAGCTTTGTTTCACATTCTCACACACACACACACACATACAGACACTCACAGACACCTTCTGTTCCATCGGGAAAAGCGGAGCTTCACTCTGAGCTTCAAGCAAAGCAACAGTTCGAAATCAAGCTGAGGATCAAATAGCAAGTTCAAAATGCTCCTTTTGAATTCTGCACTGCAGAGCTGCAACACTTCGCCGATTAATTGTTGAAGTTGCTCGCAAGCAAAAGCATTTGCTTGTTCCAGATTCTTTGCTGCTTTTCTTTTACTACTACAGTAGGTTTTGGACTGTGGTCTGGACAAAACACATAATTTTAGGACATCACTTTGGCCTCTGGAAAATTGTGATAAGCAATTTCACAGTTTTTACCATCTTATAGAATAAATAGTAAATCAATTAACTGTGAAAATAAGCAGCAGTTTCAATAATGGCAATAACTGTTAGTTGCTTCCCTACTGCACTGCTGTGTTCCTATGCCAAACTGTGATATCTCTGCCATAACCTGGTTCAATCTGTCCATACCAGATATCACATTCTTGGATTAATAACACCAGGAATATTGTCCTCAGACTGTGGTGCTGGCTTTACTACAAATATCAAACTGCTCCTTTTTTTTCTATTAATATGTCTTTGCAGTTGCTTAGTTATTTTTTAATAGTTTATCATAAAATGTAATTTAAATATTAATCATTTTTTCAAACAGTTTTATCTACAGAATTATAGAAAAAAACACAACAAATTAATTAGTTACGTTATGTTACATTATCTGTTGTTGCCTTGGCCAGACGTAACATGCACTCTGCTTCGATTCATTGCAGTTATGATCTGTGCCAGCCAGAGGCCAGGGACATTATCAGCCCAGCTAAGTGGAGTGACATAGCACCTGTCACTTGGATGAAGAGAGTTCATGTTACCTGAAGTTACTTGAAAATGATATCAGCAGCTCCTTGTTCTCTTTCAAGGACAGTACAGGTCAATGATTTTGGCTCTGTGTATGTTTAAATTTGGCACAGGACATCTTTTATACTCTGTGCTTTTTAGGCATTTTATCCATCAACGGTCTCATACATACTTAACTCACTTTTGCCTCAGGTGAAGGTTTCTATCCGTAAGGCCCAACAAAATGATATCGATAGATTTTAAGAAGGAGGGAGTTTGTGAGGATATGTTTATATAAATTATACTTACTAGTCATCGCCTATTTGTGTGCATCTGCAGTCTGGATTGGTATGACGTGTTTTTACTGATAGGATGCATTCGATTATTACTACATTAATTTGTTATCCAAATATATTTTGCTTTATATTTTGATATAGCAATTTCTACACACGTTTACAGTGTGGCTGCGGAGATGGCAATGCTGGTCATTGTGTTCATGTCACTGGTGAGGACTGGTTGAATGTGCTGCATGCTAATGGTAGCATTAAGCTCCAATCACAACTATGCACAACTATTGCAGAAAACAGTGCAATCTTTTACTGTAGTGGAAATCTTTCTTTTTTAAATGAAATTATAACTTTAACGAAAACAGTTTTCGTTGACCCAATCATTTTATTTATTTATTATTCATTCTATTCTATAAAGACGTGTGGATCCTCTGACATGGATAAAACTTTTAATATTTATTTCACTCTAGATTTTAGAAAATGTTGGCAAATAAAATGAGGTAGGTTTTATGTACTGTAATTTGTGTCCTTTTTGTTGTTAATTGTGCCAAATGCATACATTATCTTATTTTGAGCTGTGTCAGCAACCTTGCTTTGCTTGCTGGATTTTATGTTCGATAGTCTGTTAAGAATCCAGTGTTAAGCCTCCAGCCTCCTTCTTGTATTACATTCTTAATCAACCTCCAAAAATAATGGTAACCATATAATGTCTACCAACCCTGAATACTTTTAATTTAAAAAAAAATGTTTTTAATGTTAGTTGTTGAATTTAATCAAATTAATCAAGATTAGAAAAAAGGAAAATAAAGATGTCATGACAGAAAAAGTATTTTATTAAATAATTATTATTTTATTTCTAATGTGTGCCATCTGATATGCCCTGTGCATTATATTTATTCCAGTAGGCCATTAAATTGATCAGAGTAGCTCCATGTTTGGCATAGTAAATCACTAAGTAGACACTGGTGGTGCTTGGTTTCAAGCTATAATGTACAGAGATATTTCTTGCATGGGGTTTTGGACCTCATCTGAAATACTGTACCACAGAATAGGTCAGTAGTACCACAGAGCGGCAGTTGTATGACTTTGCCTGTAATACAATATGAAAGATATTGCACTTGCACAGAGGCTTTCAATAACAAAGTTCAACACCTTGCAAGGATAGGATAATAAAACCGGTCTATAGACAGAAATCAATTCGCTTAGAAGCCATCCAAACACAAGACCAGTGATCATTCAAACAGAAAGGGCGAGGTGAGGTTTGTCTCTTACTGTTTCTGTTGCTGCCGAGTCACTCCATGTGGCTGGAGATGCACAGTAATCTTTTCATTATGTATTAAGTTTCCCTAGCCGAGTACTTGCATGCTCTACACTTTGCTTTCCACACTCCTTTCTATGATATTCTGCCTTCACTTTGAGAAAGTACAGCACATATAAATATGCATATATATACACTGTAACTGCTTGTATGCCTGGAGAATGTCTGCAAAATGTATTGATATTGTATGTGTGTGACAGAGTTATTAAAACCAGCACATAATGAGACTGCATGCATAGTGCACCGAGTGCAGTTGCAGCTTATTTTGTTCATGTAAGCAACCTTGTACAGTATCAAGTACAGTTTGACGTGAGCTTTGTCAAGGTGGTGTGAATGATGGTGTGAAGAGGTAAAAATACTGGAAATGTTTTACAGAGGTAGATCTAGTGCACATATATATACTGTACATGAGGATATCTTCTGATGGCGGCACAGTCCTTAGCTCACAAATCAGTGCAAGATGGCCTTGCTGTTGTCCTCGTGCATTTGTGGTGTGAGTTTGCATGTTCTGGGTTTCCTACAGTTTTTCTCTTATTATTTCTATTTGTATGTATTTATATGTGTTTCCATTGTGACAGACTGGTGACCTCTTCAGGGTGCACCCTGTCTCTCTCAAAATGCATGATGGGGTAGGCTCGAGGCACCGTGACCCTGAACATGATAAGCAGTAATGAAATTAGATGGATTAATATTTACTCATTTGTTATATCAGCACATGTCAGAAAGTCAATAATGTCTTTCTTTCTCTTTGGAGTCAAATTGAAAGACACATCGGCATCTCAATGCAATATATATTTACTTAGCTGTAAGTCCTAATTTATTAGTAATTTAGATGAGGCTGGAATGTTCTTCAGTGAACATACATATTTATAGTAACCATATTGTCTCTATCAATAAGATGTGTTTATGGTCTAAACTATGGAATTTATAATGCACTCATGTTATAATTGTGTCAAGGCAGTAGACATAACACAAAATACAAAATAATAAATTGCTTCCCGAAGAATGACCATGCATTATTAATTTTGCCTAGGGGATTTACATGATTGCAGAAAATAACACAATTTGGTGGCACTTAATGAGAGGATTATAGCCATCAATATTAGATGCATAAGGTCTCCCCAAGTTAACGATTTCCTTGAATGTATGCATGAGGAGAAGAAACGGATGAGGAATATATTTGATCTCTGGTCCCTTTAATGTTCAAATGCTACATTGGGCCAGAGGAACACGTGGGTTACGGGTCCCAACATGAACTTTTTAAAGGAAGCTTTCACTTCCACTTGCCCAGGCATAAAGGTCACTTGCCTTGGTAAAGATTACAATTTATTTTTTTAAATTTTGTTTGTGAATACAAATAGCAGAATTCAGAAGAATTAAGACTTCATAAGCAGTTGAATCCAAACAATGTCAACATAATTACCTTTATGTATACCTATGAGGAGGTTATGTTTTTGCCTGTGTTGGTTGGTTTGTTGGTTTGTTTGTTAACAGGATAAAACAAAAAGTAATGGACAGATTTTGATGACATTTGATGACATTTTCAGGAGATGTCGGAAGTGGCCCAAGGAACAATCAATTAGATTTTGATGGTGATCCAGAAAACCGTTATTACCGTACCAGTGTTCCTGTCGAATAATTTTCAAACTAATAATGATATCAACATGTTTCCAAGTGCTAGGGGTAGGTTTTCAGGGTAAAAAAAAATCATATTATGATGGTTAAATTATCAAAGAAGTACTGCTATTGGGTGTAATGGACATATGGGGAAACTGAGCTGCCTTGGCGGTGGTCTGCGCTCTCCGAGTGCTTTCTAGTTCATGTTATGAAATTTATTGAAATGGATATATGAAATGTTTCACCTCAAAATATCATGTTCATTTTAATTTGATTGTATTCATGTCATACAGCACACATTATATTTTAATAAGGTAATTGTAAAATTACCTGTCTAAACGTTTGCTCAAATTATTGCAACATATAGATCTATGTACTAAAATGTTACAGTGTTACATTTTGCAAAGGGCAGTGCCAATTAATAATAATAATGTTACATGATAGCACTGCCAAAAATAACCCCCAAAAAACCAACCCCTCAACATTTCAACGTGTACACTGATGAAACAACATCATGCCTCCCAGACAAAATATCCAAACCAACAACAATAACAACAATAAATTCCTTTTTCTATGTGAGAACACTTGCAGCCAGTGCATAAAACTGATTATCATTGACACAAACACCTTTCTCATCATTATGCGACATTAGCAACAATAAATAAAACAGGCATGAACACTGCTGGGTGCAATAAGTATTAATAGGGTACACAAATTAAACCACCTCCCACTTAAAACAACAGAATGAAACATCCCTTAGGCCAACAACAGAGAAATATATAAAGAAAACAAACGCTGCTGCAGCTACAGCCAACAAACACATACGGGTATGAAAGGAAAAAGAATGCACCACTATGTTCTTAGGCTGTGTCGTCTTTATTGACATTTTACTCCTCGTAGTGAGAGGCACAAGAAATAAATCTCCTATTTGTAATACAGTAATATCAGTGGGAGTATCAGCTTCAAATAGAGCAACATTTTTCTTTTACACCCTTTGTATTTGTCTTACTCTGTTGTGACTGTTAAGAAGTGTTTTGAACTTTGAATTCTGTCTTCTTTTGAGTGTTGCGCCTCATGACTTAGTGACAACTGATTCTGTGATTGATTCAGTGTGAGCATTTTTTGAATTACATTCCTGTTTCAGGTAGCTTGAGCTTACTTATCATTTAAGTTGACTTGCCCCGTGCAGATACTACAGAACATTACCATTTCCTCTTTGTAGTAACGCACCGAGTCATATTAATTTCTCTCTCAATAGATTCAATGAATTCTCCTTCCTTTGTAGAATACTTTGATAAAGTCATGATTTGCCAATCAAGGCATGCATTCATTTAAGTAACTTGTCAAGTAATGAGTGGAACATAACATGTTTAACATGTCTGATGGGTTGTTTGGTTGTATGAGATGAAATGTAGAATGGAGTTTTTTTTCAAACTTAAGCACTGATTTCAAACAAATTTAGTGGAGATACATAGTGAAGAGAAAATATTGCTCTGACTGCCTGGAGTGTCTTGTCAGTATTTCAGTCTATTGGTCACAGTCAGTCAATGGATGGCTACCCTGACTGGTTGTTGTGTGACAGCATCTGTAGGTGTGTATGTATAAAAGCTCATTTCCAAACATACCAGATGTTGACTTTCTCTTGTTTTCCTCCAGAGTCTCCCTTCTTTTTCACGTGAATCATTATGAAATCTTTCTTTCTTTCATTCATAACTATTTCGTTAAAAAATCTACCTGTAAAACAAGATGCTTTCTTTATCGTTTAAGAGAATCAATTATTAACATTTCACAGCGAGATGAAAGAAAAACGATCGCCCCCCTGCCAAAAAACAAACAAACAAACAGACCTAAGAATGATGAAAACAGTGTTTGAAAGATGAATAATAACTTTAATCAATAATTGTATTTTAAATGAAACCACATTTTGTGCACTTTAACAAAGAAATTCTCTGAAAAGGAAATGAGCTTGTAGTTACGATTAGTACAATAATGGATAAGATTGTAAAATAAGAATGTGTAGAGAAACATGTTATGCATACATACATACCTTGCTTTTAAACTGTGCCTTCTTTGCTATAATGACCAAATTTGGAATTTCCATGTCCTTATTGCAGAGAACAACTCTCACTCAACATGCAGAGATTGTGCATCATTCCCAAAATTTTGTATCGCAGTTATGTCATGTAACAAACACAATTTCCTTTTCACTAATATTGGTTCCATTTCCAACTCTCTGTAGGCTGATATTACCATCATTACAAAGGAGCATAAACAAAGACCGTGGATTGACTGAATTGTGCTCCCTCAGCTTTGTTGCCTCCTCTCCCTCTTAATTGTCTCAGTCTCTCATTTACTCCTGACACCTCTGTATAATAAATACATATAACTGCACTTAGCCACTTTGTTCTTCTTTTCTTTTATTGCCTGAAATATTTGCAAAGTATTTGCTGGAAGAAAACATTCAAACTGGAAGCCTCACTATTTTACAGACTTTCATAAATTTAGGACATCATGGTGCTTTGTTTTATTAAGAAAATTGATCATCATTATACGCTACACTGAATATCAATAACTTAGAAATTGATTTTGCTTGTCTGCTAAGGAAATTTTAGTAATGGTGAGGAGGGGGATATAGCTAATTTTGTCAAAAATCAAATAAATACCTCACCTCGGCTTTGCCAGTTGCCTCAGGCTAGTGCATCTCATCCTGAATTGAAGGTCTCTTCCGACTCACTGAGTCAATACAAATGACTGTAATACTCAAACGATTGTCATTTCAAATCATTGTCCAAAAAGCAAGATAAATCATTGATTCATGCCTCGTTAATGTCAGAAAATTGCTCCATGCATTTTGCATTATTGACAGTTAGGGCCCTGAAAACAAGTAATGCTAATGGCATAATCTGACTGCGACCACACTGTTCCTCCCAGCCGCCTCTCTCTTCCTCTAGCTTAGACAAACAGGCTCATCTGTAGTGGATCATTTGCTGTCTCCTGATACACTGTGGTTTATAGCCAATTATCTCTTGCGATCCATTATCGATTAAAGTGTTATCTTACTTGCATTGCTTAATCTTTTGGCGCAGGAACATAGCAGCTCACTGGGGGGTTGGGATGCAAACTACTTAGTGATGGGAACACTAGTTAAGATGGATGGGTGTTCATTTGCTTGTAGTTGGGTACCGTTTAAATTCAAGCTCATTCATTCTGCTCTCCCTGTTAGGAATTAAAAACTACAGGAGTTCATTTATCTAAGTGAGTGTTAAACTTTTGATATATTGTCTGAATAACGGATTGATTTTTTTCCTTGTCTGTCTCTTTCTTTTAGTTGGGTTAATAATTTCGGCCATGAGGGTCTTGGTCTACTTCTGGATGCGTTGGAGAGGCTTCTGGACAAGAGACAGTGAGTGATCTGCAATGACATCTCATTTCTGTGTAATTTTCTATGTGCAAATTTTGTTTCAGGCTCTTTTCATCTAATCACAATTTCCTTTTTTGTTTTTGTTTTTTCAGGCAAGAGATTATTGATAAAAGAAACCAGCATAAACTTATCCAATGCTTGAAAGCTTTCATGAACAATAAGGTTTGTATGAGTCAGTGATGAAAATCCACTCAAATGATTGATAGATAATGCATTCAATTTTAGCATATGCATGATGAAATTGGGTATAACCCTGAATGACCTGATATGAATTACCCTGAAATTTCAGTCATCTTAGAATTAGCTATTTAAAGCATAAAGGTATGTAAATAATAGGCACAAACAAGGATAGATGCCACTCTTGTACATTTATGCTAAACATCTTAGACATTTCTAACAATAGCTCAGTTGGCCGGGATTTCAAACCCGATTTGATTCTGGACTCTGACAAGCCTTGGACAATGAGGCAGTAAAGAGAGGCTAATTTTATCTTTTCAAGCCCACAGTCTCAGATCTTTTAATTATCCTTTTTGGGGAGGTCTGTCTCATTTCTCAAAAGTGGCACACATTTCGCAGCTAGATGAACATCTGATATTGCTTCTCCTGTAGTTAATCCCCACATGTGGTCATCTCCTTGAGTTGTGGGGAGACTAAAAAATACATGAGACTATATGTATTTGTCCCTATAGTCCTGTCCTGAATTAAATTAATTCATCATCCTCTCCACTTCCCATGGCCTCTTTGTCCCTCCATAAAAGAAAATTAAGGCAAACTATAATTTTCATGCATTAGCGGTTCTGGGTATAATTCATTTTTTACCTGAAGTGAAACCTCGTCATGAGTGCAAATGCTCTCATTATTATCCCCAATGGATCTATTCTCCATCCTACCTCCTACCTTTTTTTGTTTCACAGTATGGACTGCAAAGAATCTTGGGAGATGAGCGGAGCCTGTTGCTGTTGGCTCGAGCGATTGACCCCAAACAAACCAACATGATGACAGAGATTGTCAAAATTCTCTCTGCTTTCTGTATTATTGGGGAGGAAAACATGTAAGTGGACATCTGATTACATCATACTTTGCCACATTTATTCTCTCACATCTTGTTCACATCTCATATGCACACCCACTTATCATGTAAATAGGTTAAGCATATATACATAAGTAAGAAGTCACAGTTTAAGTGTCAGCTCAAAAAATTGAGAGCTTTAGTTGTTTATGCAGGAGTTTCAGCTCTCAGTGACAAATATTTAAAAACTGCAAATTAACTATAACTGCAACATATGCACATCTCTTTTTTCACTCACCTACACATCAGGTCCTTTTCTCTAATCTAAAGAGTTGGAGAGAGGACTGCAGGTACGATTTTGTTGTGTTGAATGCAGCAAGTGTAGCTTGGTGTTATTAAAATAAATAAAAAATATGATTTTAGTATGATTTTTGACCATGTGCATAAGATTTGGTCAGACAAAATACCAAACAGACTGGATCAAAAGATAAAGATAAAAGTTTTATTCCTCTTTCTTCTCACTTATATTAACAAGTTTAGTCTGTCGGTAGCAAAAACAAGCACTTAAAGTGCTCATACTTTGAAGGTGTGCAATTGTCCCAAATAATTGCATTACAGGCCATTTCACAGCTGTCAGCTGCAGCGCTCTCGCTCAATACTGAAACGATTCAGACATTGCTGGTCTCAATTTGTCACTTAGACAAAAACATGGGAAAACAGGGTCCAGGGTCAAAAATGCCTGTAATCGCTCTCCCTTAACCTCAGCTCAAAGATGTAAGTACGTTTTCTGCTTTCAAAGTTGAGTGAGGGACACATTTACCTGTCTTTCTCACTAAATCAAAGGTGCCATGGAAACAGCACAACATCATTTCAAAATCCTTGCAGACGAAAAGAATTGATGAAAGAAATATGATCCATCTCTATGTTTACATGCTCTGTGATGTCTATGAAACAGCAATAAGGAAATAAACAGCTGCTTATTACAAACTTCTCTCACTGCGTGGCACATACTCAGACAGTGATTGGACCACATGCATTCATGTTCACCTGCTGTTAAACATACAGTATACTGCATTTACAGATGACATCAGACTTAAAGGCATCTTTTGGGTCTCGTGGTCCGATGATGCAATTCAGTCTCTTTAACTACACTGTGCAGTTTGCCATGGACCCACAACCTGGCTGACAGCTTATAAATTGGGTTTAGGGGAGTGTTTTTTTATTGTTTCCCTTGGGGCCAGACTAGAATAACAATGGCACTTCAAAGTCAGTCTGTATGCAGTGGTGGAAATAAACAAACTCACAAATTCTGTTGGAGAAGCTGAGAGCTGAGTTCAGCAGTGTGTCACATCTCCGACCATCCAAATATACCTTTATGCATGTGGTTCTGTGACTGTCCACGGTTTACAAAATTATAAACCTTATGATAAAGATTACATTTTAGAATATGAAAGAGTGAGAATCTTAAGATTAGCATTAATTTAATCCAGTGAATTTTAAATTTTCATTAGCTTCAAGAGCATTCTTTAGTAACCGCTCCAAAAAATTGGTGTTTACAGCATATATCGTATAGCAGACCTACATACTGAGCATTTTTCTTTTTCATTCATTCATTCATTTTCTGTAACTGCTTATCCTGTGTAGGGATGCAGGGGGGCTCAAGCCTATACCGGCTTACTATGGGCAGCAGGCTGGGTACACCCTGAACATGTCGCCGGTTCATTGCAGGGCCAACACATAGAAAGACAAACAGAAAGCATAAATCTCTGCAAATGCTCTTGAGATGTCGACTGATGTGCAGGGGAACATGAATACAGGGGAAAGGACCCAAATGCAGACAATTGCGGCAGAGCCGAATGCAGTTTAATTAATAATTAACACCAAGGTGGGGAAACAAACACGTAATTGTGATGGAATAGGGAGAACTTGCAGCTTCATCTGAATTTGGAACAGTTTGGAAATTCATTCTCATTCATCCTCAGCTGATTATTTTAAGGTGTTCTGCAAGTATTTAATTCCTGTTTACAATGTTTAAATAGTGGACAAGTTTTACTGAACTTTGAATGCTTCTTTTGAAAGTCAAAACACAGACAGTCAATCACAATTATATCACTTCAAAGCAATTTTAATGGTTTATTTCTCAGTCAGCTTATCTCCATTTTAACCATGACTTTTGCAGGTGCATAAATCTGTATATAATTTATGCATTAATGCAATGTAAGGGTAATTAGATCATCATAAACATTGTCTATTACAGCCATCACTCTAACACTGAGACACAGACTTCTGCTGCTTGCATACAAATGCACACACAACTATATTTAACCAGATATTGGTTCTCTCTCTTTCTCACACTCTCACTCTCTGTCTCTCTATTCTCAAAGTATTCAAGAATCGGTTGAACGTGGGAGTCTTTGCCACGATCATAGCCCTACATTAAAATGTACATATCCCGTCGAAATGACAACGAAAGGAGCTGAAGCGTCACTTTCTTGCTCAGAAACTCTCTGCCAACCAATATTGTGATTCTGGCTCATGTTCGACACCCACTTGAGCCGACAGCATCAAAGGGGAACACGACAAGTTAAGCAGATCTATCTTCGCTGTTATGAAACCCCGTCTGAACTGGCTTTAAAGCTACTCACTAAGCAGGTCCCTGTATGTGTCTATGACTTCATAACCCCTGTCACGGAGCATGGCTGTTTCATTCAACTATGGGAGTCTTACTCCTCATGTATAGTTCTGTTGGTCCAGCATATGGTCTTTGTCACTCACGAAGCAACTTTGGATCTTTTTTGAGTTGATGTAACATAATAAATCTGGCAACACCAAGGCTTTATGTCCGATTAATATATCACATATCACATACAGTATATATATAAATTGGCTAGGTGAATGAAGCTGCCTCTGCTCTGACAGACAGGCCACCTCTACTATTATGTATTGAAACTCACTATTTCTGTAGGTGCTCGTTTGTGTGTGTGTTTTCAGCACAGAATTTCTCTTTCATGCACAATTTAGAGGCACAAATTGTCCAATGCTGTTTAGCTGAGCCTTGAACACAAGTACTCTATTGAGCTTACCTTCTCAATAGTTGTGTCTGCACATTAGTCTGGCAGTACCTGCGATAATTTCTCACCAAGGCTAGTAAACTCTACCACAATTGTTTTCGACAACTGAACACAATTTTGCTAAA
The DNA here is from genome assembly GCA_037577475.1 of Chaunax sp. Z400. NCBI lineage: Eukaryota > Metazoa > Chordata > Actinopteri > Lophiiformes > Chaunacidae > Chaunax > Chaunax sp. Z400. The sequence goes on from CM075189.1 coordinate 18,112,353, forward strand.
AAAAACCCTTATTCCCGTCCAGCACCGCCTCAGTAACAAGCATGATCAAGTAAACACTTGACCAAATTGCATACAAATAGATGGAAAGTACTTCCTCACGTCAGCATTAGTCAGGGTGACCAAAGAGTGGCCTGCAAAATATCCACTCCAACTCATGAGGGAAGATGAGATACATGGTGTTTGAGCTGAAAATTGTGAGTAAATGTCCTGTCAGTGAGGTGTTTGTTAACTTTTGTGTTGTGCGTGCTTCCTATTCCTGTGTGTCCTTTCAGCCTGGATAAGATTCTCGCCGCCATGACAATTGCTGCAGAGAGGAACAACAGAGAGAGATTTGCTTCCATTGTGGAAGGACTGGAGAACCACGAGGCCCAGCAGCTCCAGGTCAGAGATTACATGCCACAAAGCAACCGCCACTGTCTTACATTCATCATGCATTCATCACTGCTTTTTTAAAAGATTATCTCTTCTCTAAGGTAAAAGTGGACTTTATGGTTAAAGTTCCACAAAGTAAGCGCTATAAATCCACAGCAAAACAGTGTTCTGAATAATTCTAATAGACATAAATACTGATTCAGATTACCCAAATTTAAAAACAAACACCCAACCTATAGAGAAGCAGAAGTTTTATTACCACGTAGAGTGGACAGAAGCTTGACACCGTCCAATGTTACTCACACAAACATGTTTGATGCCAGGTAAGACTGACATTGACAGTTTTGTCACAGCCTCTGCTGTCTTAATACATGTGACTTTCGCTGCTTCTCTTCCTGTCTTTGGTTCACTTGTCAATCCCATTGCATCTCCTGCACATGATGGAATGTGATCGCTGGGTAATAGAATTATTCTCCGTCGCCACTGCTTTAATAAAAAACCTGCTTCAGCTGAACTATCCCAGTCTTCTTGCGAATACCATGAAAATGATAATGAAAAAAAAGCAGCAATGTTTTCCTATTTTCTCCTCCCTTTACTCCCTTGCTCATTTTTTTCACATCTTACAAACACCTCCCCATGCTTCTTTCTTGCTGCTGTCAAGTTTGGTCTCATAGGACTCATGAAAGGGCAACTAAAGCACTATAACTCTCTTAATTTTCACTGCTATTCTCCAGCAGCAGGAAAAAACTATACAACAACGATAAAAACACTGCTTAAAACATGTTTTTGTGAAACCAACACCAGGAAATTACTGAAGGAATTACCCTTTTTAACTGCAGGGATTGTGAAATCATGAAGGAAAAGTCGTGAAGGAAACTGATGAGGCGGGTGGTGGAAGCGAAAGTAGATATTCTTTTATTAGGAGGCTGTTGTTTTTCCTTTAAATTTTGCCATTAATGAAATGAAGCTCTGCTAATTGTGAAGTAAATTAAAATGCTTTGCTGAATCAGGGGCTTCAAGGAAATTAATAGACTTTTTATCCAAAACCTGTGATGGGCTTTAGAACCAGACTTCGCTAATGTCATTAAAATGTGTTTTGCTGTGGCTCGGGCTATGTTTGTCTGCTGAGCACAAGAGAAACTCTGCATTTTAACTTGAAAACTGTACCGCCATTGCCACTTTTAATTACAATATTTAGAGCCACCCTAGGCACCAATGCAGCTCTCTAAACCTAACAAAGATAATGCCCTGGACCCCAACACCACCACTTCCCACGCCACAAAACACGACTGAGGTACATTTGAGCTGCTTGATGTAAGTATCAGTCTTAAAACAGGAGAACAGAGAATTTTTTCATGAGCTCCACGCCATTCTTATTTAAATTCTGTGAAGATCCTTTCGTGGACACAGTGAAATGTCAGATTTCAGTGCACAGATCTTGCTTAAAGGCCCTCAAGCTTTTCTTGACATGGGGAAGTCGACAATGTTTATCCTGCCTGGCACCAGTACTGTATACTCAATAACTGTGCATCCTTTACTGCACCAGGCTTGTGCTTGTATACAATAACCTTATATCTGTATCGCCTCCATCACCAAGGTAACAAATTTGTTTTACCGCTGTTGCAACTTAAAGGTAACAGGAAAACAATCAAACCGTTCATTTTCAGATTGCTTTTGTTCTGAATTATTTCACTAATTAGATATGAAATATGAGCGTGAAAAATATGTTGTGGGTCAAGAAAGATGTATGACAATAAAATATTTCCTAGTGTAAATGCAGGTGACCTTTCATGGAAGGATCTGTATTTATGTTGTTTGAATGAAACTTTAAACTCAGATATATAATAAAAGTGACCAAGGGACACGCACAGGATCAGCTCTTATTAATAACACATACAAGCCAACAGTAAAGGGTCAAGGTTTCAGAGGACAATGTTTCACATCGTTCATGGGAATCCTTCAGCCAGCTATTGATTGTCTGTCCAAGGCAAAGTGTCTTATCCATTCCTTGCTCCCCTGAAACACCTTACTGCTCATTATAATTCATCAGCGATTTTCCTCTTAACTCCCTCCTCCACCCAACACACACTCCGCAACACACACACACACACACACACACACACACACACACACACACACACACACACACACACACACACAGAGGCATTTTCTTTTCCAATAAATCCACCAATAATGCACATCCAGTCAATAGACAGGCCAGACCTGTACTTTCTAGCCACTCTCTTCTGGCCCCTCTACCTTTCTCCACTCTTCCTTGCAATCCCTTTCTGCAGTCGTGTGAATCAGAATATTAAGTGCAAATGATTTGTACAAAACACTTATTTATAGAGAGATCAAAACACAATGTACAGTTAAATATCGCAGTCTTATATTGATATTTTCTCCAAGAAATATCTCTTCTGTGTCTAATTTTTACTTTGTTTTGCTCTCTTTCTCCGTCATTTTGTCTGTCCAATCCACAGGTTGCATGCATGCAGCTGATCAATGCGCTGGTCACCTCCCCCGATGATCTTGACTTCCGGATACATCTTCGTAATGAGTTTTTAAGATGCGGCCTCAAGAAGATCCTACCGGTGAGTTATCAATCTAGCGAGATTATTCACTAGGTAACACACGTGAAAATTTTTTTCTTTTTCCTGCGTCCGTCAGTAAATTGTTTTGCTTCCTATTAGAGCCGAGAAAAAAAAGAAGTATAACACGTTAATAGTATAAATAAGACTAATACTAGTAAACTGCTAGAAACCTTTACCTTTATTTTACCAGGTTAGTCCCATTGACATTAAAATCTCTTTTACAAGAGAGACCTGGCCAAAATGACAGCAGCACACAAAGTTTCATATACAACATAAAAACAAGAAAACAATCTCTCGTGCAAAGTGCAGGAGAATACAAACTCAGACTCGATTAAAACATTTACAATTATTAATCGACTCAGATTCCAAAGATTTCACAATGCCTTTAAATTCAGAGAAGGTAACTAGGTCCTGGAGTTTAAGGTCATTCTGCAGACTATTCCAAGCAGATGGTGCAGAAAACATGAAGGTCTTTTTTTCCCCAGCTCAGTCCGAGCTTTAGTAACAGTCATAAGTAGAGTATCCTGAGACTGTAACCCGTAAGTGCCATGCCTTTGGGACAGAAAGGCTGATAAATAACACAGGAGTCTACCAAGAATGGCATTGTAAATAAAAACATACCACATGTTAACATAGTGTTAACGTAACATATTAAGATAAGATAAGATAAGATATCCCTTTATTAGTCCCACAGTGGGGAAATTTACATTATACATATTTACACATATTATCAACATATGTGGTAGAAGTGTCAGGTGGGATGCAGTGCTAGCACCTCATCAAGCAGGTCGTCCTGTAAGCCGTCACATCTCTGCGTAAGACGAAGCCAGATCATCACTCAGGCTCTCATTTGTAGTGAATGAGGTGAACATGTCACACAGCCAGTTGTTAATAAGTCATCCCAGCTGCTCCTGTTGATTATTACTGTCATTACTTTAATTATGTTCAATTCTGTCCCCTGATACAAACGAGTCTCAGCATACAGTCATTTATGAATGTCACGTCCACCACTTTTTAATGGCGACTTTCACACTGATGCTTTTTCATCTAATTATGAGTTATGCTCAGGAGTCAGTTGTTGGCAAAGAAAAAGTGTACTCCAGTGAAACGGAAAGAACAGTTTGTTTTGTTCTTTTAGTCCTTGACACATGTATTTGGACCTCCTCCTCTTCTCCCCCCCGCCCACCTTCTTCTGTGGCATTGTGCACCTCTCTCTTAACTAGTGTTGCTCAAGACAGATGGTGCACCCAAAAAAACAGCGCGGGGTGATTGATACCTGCAGAAATTGGGTTACATTTGGCCCCGTCTCCGTCTGTAAACTCCACTGCCGGTGATTCATAGAGAAGTGGTAAAGAGCACTGCTGTAGCCCCTCGTGGCTGGAACAGGTGTGCAGGAATCTGTACTGTCTGGAATACCTAGTGAGAGGGTTCAAGGCGTCTCTGTTCCCAATTCTCTTTACATCTGGAACAGGGAAACTATTCTATTATTACGGCTTCTTACAATACGCCTCATTAATAGTAGATTGGACACAATTCAACAAAGCGATGGCTAGTGTAATAATCAAATATTCCAAGCTGCATCTGAACCATTCCTCGCATTCCTTGTGACTGTTTAACATAATCTACACTGCAAGATGACCTTTCTTTAACTTAGGTATATGTCAAATTCATTCTAGGAGCTCAAAGAGACAGAGGAGCTAGACATCCAGCTCAAGGTGTTCAATGAGAACAAGGAGGAGGACTCTATCGAGCTCTCCCATCGCCTGGATGACATCCGCGCTGAGATGGAATATCCTTTTGTCCTCCCTCGGTGTGAATATACAGATGAATAGCCCTGCAGAACGCAGAAAACGATCAATGAGTTTATATTGTGGGTTTGGTCAAGCTTTACACTCCAAAGCCCCTCATGATGTGGTTCATTACAGAAGGCTTTGAGGAGCCAGAGCACAACATCCAGCTCCATATCGGAGCAAGTATACTTGGTAAATAACCCTGCCATCTTATCCTCCAACCTCTTCAGTGTTCTTTTTATTTAGTCCTTTTCTCCTCCCCTCTTATCACTTCTCATCCTTCCCATTAGTTCTAGGTTAATTAGGAGTGTTGTAAGACTGAAGAGGAGGATATCAAACAGACATATGCTTTCCTCGTTCTCCCCATTTGCAGTGCGCAGTAAACTCATTTTATAACACTGTGTGTTTCTGTTCCGGTTTAAACTTGTGAATTTGTGTTCCTGCCAGTGACCATTTAACTCTAAATGTGCAGAATGGAGGCTAATAAGGTTAGCAGTGATTTAGCCCAGGGTTAGGAACTTCCTCAAGCACTTCAGAGAAGATTTTCATGATTCACAGATGTTCTCTAAGGCTATGTATGAAGGGCTGACACTGTGACAAACAAGACGCTGCCATTGTTATGTAGATGTTTTTCCCCCCCACAACCTTTTTCTTCTATCAAATCCAAGAGTTCTTGTACTGGCATGACATACTGTACTGCTGTGAGTGACGGTTTCTGTTGGCACGTGTGTGTGTGTGTGTGTGTGTGTGTGTGTGTGTGTGTGTGTGTGTGTGTGTGTGTGTGTGTGTGTGTGTGTGTGTGTGTGTGTGTGTGTGCGCGCAGAGAAGAAAGAGAAAAAAAAGTGCACCTGGATTAATGATGTGCTTGAGCAGTTTCACAAATGAGAAGACCCAATGTTTTGTTTCCAAGGACAATGTGGTATTGATCTGCAAGCTCTGAGCATGATTCGAATGTCTGGCTCTCTCCATACTTGCAAAGCACATACACACGTGCTTACACACTCGCACACATACACACTCGCACACATACATGCCTGATATCATGCAGGTAGTACTTTTACTACCTTAGCATATGTGTCTTGTTTTTCTCAGCAGTTTCATGAATATTAACCTGAAAAGGCTCATCTCCTCTGTGTCCAGCCTCGGTCCAGGTGCCGAGGAGGTGACTCCAGGCCACTAATAAATATTAATGAGCTGTGGAATGGTGATTGATTGACCCCACCACCGACTGGCCTACGTCACAGTTGACTGCCACTCATGTTTATTCATTATTTGAAGAGGGAGTGTAAAGAGAGAGAGACCGAGAACAAGGAAGAGAGTGAAGATGGGGGGTGTAATCAAATGGATTGGCGTTCTATATTAGGTTTATGTCTGCAGCTTAGTGATAGATGAAGCTAGTTGGATACTTTCCCAGTCTGAGCTCTTTCTCATGTCCTCTCAAATGCTGCTGTGGTGAGACTATAATTGAATCTCAAAGGATTGGTAATTCTCCCAGGTTTCATACTCGTCTAATACAAGGCAGGGAAACGATACTGTGGAGGAGCCTGTAATCCCATCCCTCTCTCTAAAAAAAAAAAAATTGTAATATGGGATAGGAGTTTAATTACAGACATTGATGCAATTAATAGGGAAAGTGTCAAACTGTATTTAAAGAATTGATCTTTTTCAATTGCAGCTGCAGCACATTGTTTTGTGGGGTTGATAGTATGGGAGATGGAGAATGCAGTCGAGTGCTGTTTTTGTATTGAGGAGATGCATTATCTGAAGTATTGATAGTCTCTTACTGAGTAATCATTGGCTGCTGATGAAATTTGACAAATTCTACTGACAAATCTGTCATAACATATTTGTAAACAAGTAAAGCATTGAGAAATTTTAGACATTGAAAGCATATTAGTTGGTCCCTTCTAATCTCCTGTGAGTTAGACTTACATAAAGTCACAGCTGTAAGGGCCTGTGTCCACCAAAGTGTTTGTCCTGAGGCCAGCTTTTTTCAACTCGCCGAGAGTTGAAAAATGTTTAGCTTTGGGTGAAACGCTGCGCTCGTCACTGTCACTTTTTACCCAGCTGTCCAATCACAGTGGAGGAGGGGTGGGACAAATACCACGAAGACCTCCCGCAACAATGGAGGAGAAATTAATGCTGCTGTTTCTGAGTATCGGTGTCTGTACCAGATGACATCCCCGGATGACATCATAAACCTGCAGGTCCGTCCTCTCTCCTTACGTCCTTCAGCCCTCCCTTCATCCAGAGCCAGGGCCAGAGCAAGTCCTCTACCTTGTGCTGCCATTTTTTTCCATTCGGTATTTATTAATAAAACAAACTATCTGCAAAATCAGGTACATGAAACACAAATGACTTCCGTGGATATTCCGTAACATAGCAGCCAAAGCTCCTCAGCTGAAAAACGCTACGCCTCGAAAGTGGTCTCAAACCCTCCTAGCTGGGAAAAAAATGCTATGCTATGCCCCAACACATTCGCACTAGTAGAAATATTACTGTTGCTCTGTTTGGTCTTAATCTGGCTTTAATTTTGTCTGATTCGTCAAACTCAGTTAACCTGAAAATCATTTAAAAAGTCTGTTTTTGTGTGTGCGTTTTATTATTTTCTGTTTCTGCTGCCAAAGTGTTGAAAATTGCACTGCTTTGCAGTCAGAGTGTTGCACTAAGTAAATATTTTAGCACATGTCAGGATCTGCACTTCATGTTATGATGGCAATCAGGTTTTTATCTCTGCCAGCTTAACAGGGCACTTTCTCCTTAGTCTCCCTTTTTTCTGCATGTATGCACATATCTGAGAGGCTTATTCCACTTTTTTCAAACAAGACGAGTCTCCATGGGGAAATCCTTCTTTCTCAAGCAAACAAATTACCGATGCTCCAACTCATTTTAATGGGATCTTTACTTCTTAGAGCTTCACTTTTAGAAAGCGATTAAAAGTCCGTTGTTTTTAATTATTTCCAAAATAACCTTGAACATAGAAATTGAATTTCAGGTTATGTTTTCACGCTCGACAGGTAATAAAGATATATATGTAGTAGATATTTGAACAACAACAAATTAAAAAATTTCTGATTCTTTTAGAATGTTTTAGATGTCAAAGCCATCACTTCGCTGTGGGTAAAGCAAACAGAAGACACATAATCAATGCCTTTTGTGATTTTAATTAACATTTTTGCTCCTGAGTAGATGTCAGTTTTAATCTGAGAACTGAATCTCAGCCATATTTTTATCCTGCGAACGATCGGCTTCCCATCAGTTTTTCCCTTAAACATTCAAGCCACCAAGTTTTTCATGTGATTAATATCCTCTACTTTGAAAGGTTTATGGTGACAGGTAAACCAGAGGGAGCATCCTTTTAATGCCAACTCCCCGCCTCAAGTTAGCTGTTTACACTGTTCTAGCTCCCCCGAGAGAGGATGGATAAGAGGAATCACATCTCTGTCTGCTTTTGCACAATGATACCTGTCAAAAGTGAGGAACTGGGGAGAATAAGTATTTTTATATTCAACAAGAAATAATACAATTTTAACTCTCCCCGAGGAGTTGAATGCACCTGAATAATCAACTCAGATCGGTTGTTTCATCAAGAAGTTAATCTTAACTATAATTTTTATTTTAATGATCTAAGAAAACTGAAAATAATCACATTGCAGTAAAGTTGTTTTCTTTAACTTCTGTCTTGCACTGATATGAGTGAGGTGTACCATCTCCTGTCCAATATGGTGAAAGACACGGGCTCAGAGGCTTACCTCCTGTCAATCCTCCAGCACCTATTGCTCATCAGGAATGACTATTACATCAGGTAAGTTGTGTAATTGTTATGCACCACTGACATTTTATTGACTGGTGACCTCTTGATATTCTGTTATAAATCCCTCTCATTGTTTTGATTTTTCATACATGAAACACTGAATTTAGTTTTATTACATACAGGAAGTACTTGTGGGTCTGCTTGTTTGTCTTTGGCCAACACATCTTGTAAAGTTAAAGCTGGGTTATAATGTTATCCTCCCATAAATTGATTTTTTTTAAAGCCAATTTTGAATCACCTTTATATTACTGTAACTTTTTAGGTCATTTATCAAAAAGTGTTCACTGTAAGTAAAAGTTTTGGTTGCCTAACATCAACTTTTGAGATCATTGAGTAGAGAAAATGAGTCTTGCCATCAGGACATAGTGAGACTTAAACATAAAACACATAGAGCATAATAGAATTCATAAAACATATCAGAAATGTATGGAATCCAATATAAAATGATGCAGATCAGGTGGCAGGATAATATAAACCCTGGAGTGCATCCAACCTTGTCTTCAATGATTAAGACATCATTGCTTTCGTCCCCACAATTTATCTCCTTTCACTTAGACCCCAGTAAGAGATAATGTAGTCAATAGAGATGGCATCTGCTCTATTCTGGAGATTCATATGCATCTTAATAAAGATGGGTACCAAGTGTGAATGACTTTCTCCACAATGCATCATGAACAGAGGCATTTCTCCCTTAACCAGACCAAACATCGCAGGTGGTGAGGTCAGGTCTTGTGTGGCCACTTGTGACCACACCCATGTAAGTGTGAGATTCTCATAGTGCAGATGATGGTTTAGATTGTATGCTCTCTACTTTGCCAATGAAGAGCAAATATGTCAGTCAGTGTGCAGGAAGGCCGCCAATCCTCTGAATGGAGTGACACTGATGAATTCACTGCTGTGTCAGACCTTTTGGCAGAAATAAGACGATGGGGGGAGAAAAAAAAGAAGAAATTTGGAAGTTGAAGGGAGGATGTGAGGAGGAAGATGAATTTACCATAGACAAGTTACTGCTCCCTTGGAGTTATGAATAATTTATACCTCATCCATTTGTGAAGGAAGTGAGGAATATAATTCACATTAACCAGCTAGTACAGCCATGTGTACCTCAACGACACTGACCGTGTACCTCTCTCTAATCCAGCAATAAGAACGGATCGGCACAGATGCCCTATGCAAAAAAAGAGTCTTTCCAAAGATGTGTTTATGAAATATTGCATTTTCCCTTCAGCCTTCATCAGAAATGCAAGGACAAACCCACACATGTGCACACACAAACATTTTCACCAGAAATGCATTCTGACTGAGGCATTTGTTTCCCCATACACCACAGCTGTGTGACTCAAAATGCTGCAAGATACAGTGCTATAAGACACGTAGCTTTCCAATACAACATACAATACATTTTTTTTCAGCCTTAACGTTAGCGTCTTTCATGTTGTGGTCAGAAGTGAGCAAATGTAAAACAGTACAGCATAGTATATATTCAATGTCAGCGTGGTGGCTTAGGTTAGGTACGTTGTATGAATTTGTGACAGGCTTTTCTGCTTTGTAATTAAAGGAATGAATGTTTGCTCATAATGTTCTATCTAAAGAGATTGATTTGTGTTTCAAAAAATAATCTACACTGAATGATAATGACTGAAGTAATATAATTAGTATTCTAATAACTCCAATAAGGTCTGCAGCGGGCAAACTGCTGAATTGCTCTGCCTGGTGTCATTTCTCCTAACACAACATTAGTTGTTCCTCTCCCCTTCAGGGCCTGGTTTATTTTTGATAATTAATCTCTCACTGCAAGCCTAATGAATGGGAGCACATCAAACCCACCCAGTAAATATAGAGCAGATCTGCTCTTTTGGAGCCTGGTGATATGGGGATTACACTGGTTATTTGGAGCAGAGCTGGATCAAGTGGCTGGGGCTGTGCTGAACTGCAAGCTATCATTGGAAGAAACGAAGGTGCCAAAGTAAAAGAAGAGGTGGGAAGTGATGCAGGGGACATATGCTAGCTTCTGGAGCCCGGCCCTGCCCACTGTGGAGGGGCCTGACAGTTCTGGGTCACTCTCTCCATCTCTAGTTATCTCCACCCGGCCCCTATCAGCTTGGTGGTGGCGGAGGATGGAGGACGAAGGGAAAATAGGGCGGCTTATTGAGATAATAATGTGGTGTACATTGGTGACAGTTGTAAGCCGAGTGCCACAGTTCTTAAGCCATACAGGGCGATCTGTGAGCTTTCACTAGCGTGTTCCAATCATGAGTGGGCGAATCCACCAGCTCAAGCTTAATGTATGGCATTTCATGCTTTCAGAGCTGTGTTCCTAAATGCTGATTTATTCTTATTTGCTTTGGCTCAGAATTCAGTGTTCCCTCATGTGTCTGTTCTCAACATGATATGGTCTGTCCACCCACAAACTACATCGCACACAGCATAGCCTTTGAATTTAGCGTTCGTTTTTAGTTCGACACAAACTTAGATATTTGGGCTGTTTTTGGTATCACACAAAATTAACCCACCTGACAACAGACTATATTCGCAGCTCTACTGGCTCACATCAGTTATTACATCACAGTTACATTAGTGCTCCCTTCCCCTTCATGCTTTCATGCGGGCATGCTTTCATCAGACTTTGAGTTCTTTATCTGCATCGGAGTTGTCATAAAATCTGACGCTCATTCTCCGAATTTCCAATTATTATGATATCAATCTTGTGGATAATCTCAAAGTTAAAAAAAGGCAACTACAGTATGTTTTCCATTTGCAGAACTTGAAACCAGTGGCGACTTTGTCATCGTCCTGATATTAAATGATGTGCCAAAACATGAGTTTCAAAAGATAGCTTTGTTTTCTGAAAAGAAAAAAACCCCCATCTATATTAAAGGAACATCAGCTGTGACTGGAAACATAGTTGAAGTCTATTTTATTATTATGCTTTGAGGCTCATAAGAGAACATAGTCTTTTCTCTGTGTCCACTAGAAAACTGCTTGTTATTAAAAGGAGATGAAAGGAGTTGATATGATTGTTGAATCAGAAGGCAATCCCTGCTTCTGCTCCGGATTCTGTAGTCCTCCTAGTAGTAATTGTGCTAGACCGGATTTCCTAGACAGAACCCACACATTAATGTGCATGGAGTTTGCATTTGGTGGTTTGGGAATTGTTTCATAATTTTATTCAGGCATTTTTCATGAGGATACTTATGGGTCAGCTTTCCACAGCAACTCGTTTTGTGTCTGTAGAGGAAGGAAGCATTTCTTCTTTCTTTTGCAAATTCAAGCATCAAATCTTGGACAGTGTCATGCATGGAAAATAAACATGCCTCAGTTTGTAACTCAGCTTAGGCTGAGCTAAATGTCACTCGCAATTAGAGTTAACAATGTCAGTAAGAAAAGGTCACACACAAACCTGTGTGGCAAAATGGGACTCAGTCAGGAACCCTGCTTGGGAACATCCAAGCTCTCAGTCACACTACTAACTTCCTGAAATACTTTCTCGGTCATTGTGCTTTCAGTTACACACATTACACTGATTAGATTTACATTTCAATTTTTATGGTTGCTATAATTGGCAAAGATGATTGCAAATTAAACAAGAGGGCAAGCGTAGCCTTGGCTACCGTCTGTCACCTTGAAATGGACCGACTAACGCAGACTTAGGTTCTGTCATGCCCATTAATCGGCTAATTTCATGATCAGGGTGAAGCAGGTGATCACATTTAATAGGATGCCTATTTTCTCCAGCAGCACTCTTTTTGACATGGCATTTTGTGACCTCTAGCTTGGATAAGGGAATAATTTGTGGTTAATTAGCCTTGTAGATTTTGTGTCACTCATGTAATTCTGTGGCTTGGCTAATTGTTCTGCTTTATGTTGTCCGACCCCACAGGCCTCAGTATTACAAGGTGATAGAAGAATGTGTGTCTCAGGTGGTCCTGCATCGTAATGGGATGGACCCTGACTTTGGCTACAGTAAAAGATTGGACGTGGACTTCACCCATCTCATTGGTACTTTTCCCAGCTTGGTTCTTATTTACTCACTCATTATTTTAAAATGTGTTAGACATGCTTAATATCCTAATGCACTGACATCCTCAAGATATTTTTTCAGCTTTTCAAGTATGCGCCACAGGAGATATATCACTGATGTTGCTAAAAATGTTTTGATACCTACTGTAGCAATCATTCTGACAAACACCTGCAGTGACTTAAAAGATGGAGTCATCTAATTATTGTTGAATAATGCATTATATTGGGGAAAAAAATGAATTCAGTTAATTCAGATTAATTTTAAATGTCATTTTTCTCAGCATATTTGTCAGCCTTGTTGGTGGAATTTTTATACAAATGTATTTGCACTGCATTGCAAATGGAGAATATTTTTCACACACAGAAGTACTAAGTACTTTTCTGTGAGTTCTGTGACTTGCAACAAAGGGTCATTAAAGGTTTCTAAACCTCTCTAAAGAGAACTGATGCAGTACCTCCTAGGTTTTCACACTGGCTTTTCTGAGATTAAATCGGTTCATAAAAAAGAGAAAAAAGAAGAAAAAAAACATTTTAAAGGATGTGTTCTGTTCACAAAAAAGACACCACATTTTAAAGCTGCCTTTTATCCATTCTTTTTTACACTCATGTCAGGGTGTTGAACATACACTGTGATTCAAATAATTCATCTACAGTTAATTTTTTAAATACACTAAAATAACTAAAAATCTGAAACACTTGAACATAGAAAAAACAGTTATTTAAGGAAGTTGCGGTAAAAATAGAAAAAAAAAGAAAAACATGCAAGAACTTGAATATTTTTGAAGTCACACCCTAATTTACAGATGACACCTCACAGATGTTATCTTTTTAAGTGATGACTGCTTATGTGTAAGGAGACTTTTTTTTATAGAGTAGCATGGGGAGGAGAGGAGGCTAAATGATTAGCACATCTGCATGAGCTACAAGTTACACAGTAGGAGTGGGTTATTTATATATGTGAGGTAGTAATTCAACACAGTAATTCAACACACTGTCTTGTCCGTTCTTCCCAACCTGCATGTTTGGTGTTGTGTCTCCTTTTGTCCCAGAACATTTTCTCAGACATTTTATTTATTTATTTTGTATTCATTTTATTATTCACAAGCTTTGCATCTCAGTATTCAATTAATGGTAGCAGACTGTATGTAGGTTCACTAAAAAAAAAAAAAGTATTTGATCTGAAAATTTTTTAAAGAGATAATTAAATGGTGTGAAATCATAGACTGAACACACTTCTAAATGCCAAGTTGAATTGCTCATCTCAGAGACAGGGAATAGCTCCTCAATAAACACTTAATTGTTAGGTGTGATGACATGCACCCATGATCTATGACAAAAAGGTGATCTGAAGTTGTAAACATTTCTTGCATCTAAAATACCTTTAAAGAAAGATTTCCAACCATATGAACTCATGTATGCCCTCTTAAACAAGGTGTAGGTCTAACAGTAAAGCACCCAGAGATGCATTTGATGTATCCGTGCCTGTCTTGTCTTTCAGATCAGTGTGTGGACAAAGCCAAAGTTGAAGAGAGTGAGCAGAAGGCTGCAGAGTACTCCAAAAAGGTGAGACATTAATCACTCCCAACAGCCCCCTTTGGACGGTTGCCTCGGTCAGGAAAGTTTTTTCTTCCTCAGAGCTCCTAGACAAGCTATTGATTTTCCATGCCCTGATCAATACCTGGCTGTGCGATACATGATCCGTATCAGCATTACAAGAATCAATAGCTATGTTCTGATGTATGCTTATTTGCGCACAGTTCAGGAGCAGAGTTATGTGATGTGCAGTCTCGTTTAATACAGTTTTTGCATTTCACGTTAGCCCTTGGTGGTGTTTTTTTCTTTATATTTTGGTTCCTTTTAGTGTAATTAAACTAAAATTAACACCTCTTTACCTTAAATGTATCATTATGAAGTCGCTTTTGATTGCACAGATGTTTTTCTCGAAACCTCGCTTTCGCTATGCAATTTTGTCTGCACCAGGCACAAAATCTCCTGGGAAAATGAAGGATGATTGGCGATCCAGTCAGACTGGCACCATTTCTGTCTGCTTTCATGTCTCCATTATCGACTAAATGAATGAAGAAAGTCCTGCTTTTGTCTTGTGTTGTTTATAGTTCCTACTCTGAGGAAAACACAAAAAAGATCTGGATGTCTTTTCACCAGCGTTGCCAACAATAATATCACTTAGAAACATAATTTGGGGAATTTTGTATTTCAGTTTATGTTAATTAATGTTTTGCTTGATTTACTGTTTGATTATACATTTATTTTATACAATATCGCTGCCCATTTAAAACTTCAAAAACTCTCCATCAGGCAGAACATTGGCAGGAGGCAGTGTACTGATTTACCACAGTTGACCAAGGTGATCGAGGCTATTAAATATATATAATAAACCCACTATTATTCTGATTGATGGATTGTGTATTTCTGTGAACCCATTGTAGAGTATATTATATTGACCTTTCTGAAAACATAATATTATATACTGTATGCAGTGTGTAATATGTATCTGAAGGAGCCGTGCTACCACTGTCTTGCAACACCAATGGCATCCTGGATATGTTTGCTTTGCAAGAGTCCTGTCCCACCAGCCCACCATGCACCCTGCTGGGCCAGTGAAATCATTGCAGTGACAGGTCTTGGTTTCTGCAAAGGTTAGATCCATCAACATGCATGAAAGCCAGACCTGAAACAAAGACAAAGGACAACAGGACTCTAGGGCCATGAGAGCTATGAATAGAAATTGGCCAGAGAGTGTAAGACTGCGTGTTTTGGTGTCTGTTGATGCGCCCCGTGGCCATTTTCTGAAGACACTGTGCTGCTCAACAACCTGTGTGTGTGTGTGTGTGTGTTAACACAAGTGTTTGTTTTATGCACATTGACATACTCCTGTCTCTTTGCTCGTAGTTTGATGAGGAGTTCAGTGCACGGCAGGAGGCCCGGGCCGAGTCTCAAAAGAAGGAAGAGAGAATCAAAGAGTTGGAGGAGAAGATTCAGGCCCTGGAGTCCCAGGTAAACCCATCAGGAGAAATCTCTGCAAAATAGTGTTACATTCATCCACAAATCTTTTGTATTGGATGTTTTCCCAAAGAGGCATGAAAAAGGAGAACATAGTGAACAAACTATGTTAAAAAAAACAAACTCTTATCATCTTTTTTTACGCGAAAAATATATCATGCAATCTCATAGAGAATGAAAATAAGTAAAGATCAGAGCAGAAAGAAGTAATGGCACCCACTAAGAAAGGGATGATTTGAAAGAAAGATAGCTTTACAATCCACTTACAGATATGCTGCTACTGTTAGTGGGAGTTATCAGCCATGCAAGAACATCTGATTTAATAAAGGGTCAATCTCCTTCTTAAGTTGTAGTTCTTTTTATGGAAGAATTGCTCTATTGAAGCCTTTCCTATGTAATTCTATCATCACAGAGATGGATTGCATTTCTTTTCCTGGTCTGCACATCATTTCTTCCCAGGCTAAACCCTCCATTTTGAGCAAAGAAAATGAGTGCTATTTCCCCCTTAACCCAATTTCAAACACTTTAGTACTGCCTTGGGACCAAAGGGCAGTATGCCTCTCTACTCAAGGAATTTAATATAAACCAGCATTGAAAGATGGTGTGGCTGCATTTACATCAAGGATTGCTTTTTTATTTCAAACATTCCTCTCTCGTTGCCCACAGTTATGTCAGTGCTCCCGTTTGATGAATTGCTCCTCCATATGTGGTTCAAAAGCATCACATCAGTTAATCATCTCATCGTTTACATCTGTCCTCTAGCTATTACTCTTAAAGCCATAACAAATGTGTAGTTTAAGATGTGGCTGTTGTCTTGGCCAAAGTCAAACATTGTCTTTCTCCTTAAAACTTTCTTCTAAGTCTCACTCCTGTACTTCACATGCTTGAGTGCTGTGTCACCACTTCTTACCTGCATCTCTAGTCCTGATTACTGCTCAGCTATTTCAACCAGACTATCAGAATTTGAAACATCTGTCTGCCTACTTGCTCTTTTCCTCCCTTGGTCTCTCCTTCTTGCACCTTACATCAGAAATGAATGCATCAAGCTGTGCTGCCTCTGCTTGTCCCCTTTTCCCATATTGGAGCTTTTTATGTTGTGTTTCCAACCGACTCTTCCCTATACAAATCCCCTTTGCCCCTCCCCTGGCAGGCCTTCGTCTTTTGAAGACTGACTGGCTGTGATGCATTTGCAGGTAGCGTAGAGCAGAGAAGCCCTAGAGAGTCAAGCCCTCTTTTCCTCTGTTTATCTGAATGCTCCTTCAAAGACCAGCTACTGCTGGAGAGCTACATATCAACAGAAATGATCCTCAGCAGGGGAGACGTGTAATTTGTTTGGCATATTCATGATTCACGATGTTAGCCTATCCCATATGTATCTCACCACAACATTAATCCAGTATATTAAGTATTTTTTTAAATAGATTCAAAAGTATCTAAGTCCTGTTTTTGGCCTCCATCCCGGCTGAGAGAACATCAGTTTCTTTATGAATCATTGGTTAAAAACTAAACTAAAACATACAATCATAAAATTATATCACCAAATGTTGTTCAGAAAAATTTAAAGATGAACAAAGTCAATGTGATCTTCAAGTAAATTGAGTCATTCTGATCTAGTGCAAGGTTCAGGTGGGATCTGCGCAGGCAGAACATTGGCAGGAGGCAGTGTACTGATTTACCACAGTTGACCAAGGTGATCTAGGCTATTAAATATATGTAATAAACCCACTATTATTCTGATTGATAGATTGTGTATTTCTGTGAACCCATTGTAGAGTATATTATATTGACCTTTCTGAAAACATAGTATTATATACTGTATGCAGTATAAATACAGAGAAACATGTAATAACAATAAAATGTAGAGTTAAAAATAAGATCTGAAGACAATAATTTAAGATAGAAAACCCTTTATTACTAGGATAACCTACACAAACAGAGTTTTTTAACAGTTACATTTGTTTCACACTTATACTCACATGGCTTCTTTGCTGACTGTGAAACTAATGACAGTGAAATTGCAACTTCCCAGTTGAATCAATGTATTATTTGGCATTGGATGACTTTGTTTTTTTTAATGCTATAACACAGAATGACAGTCAACATTAATATCATGGAAGGCAATTGGCCTACATTTATGCCTCTTACTGGAAATTGTTCACTGGAGTCATGCATGTCAATATATTAATAACTTCTTCACTATATATATATTGTATGAGTCTGGACAGACGTGATTAATTTACAACTTCTCTGGTGTGTGGAGGCATACAAATGTTAGGTGGTAATTTGTGTTCATTTTTGGCAGGTGTTTACGCACACCATTAAATTGGTACCGCAAGCAATGAACAAAGCAACACATCCTCTCCGACTGTGTGACTGTGATACTTGAGAAAGACTCGGCAGACATGGTGTGTTTTCCAACCCACGGTTGACACAGTGCTGTTGAAAGCCATTAACTATGGGAGCACAGAACCTTTTAATCGTTGAGACGACAGACATTTAGTTTGTCCATTAAAGCTGCTGCGCTATCTCTGCCGTTTTGCTGAATACGAATGAAGCGAGAGGTAAACCTAACCTTTCATCTCCGAGACAGATTTCCTGTAAGATATCAAAACACAGGCGTGCCTGAATCGCTGCTCGTCACCTTGTTTGTGAACCAACATATCTAATGAGAGTCTGTCTCTTGGAACTTTGGCATTGTAACAAGAAGCTTGTTTGATGTATCTCTTGGATTATCCCCCAATTGAGTCGAGTGGAGCTTCTGCCTGTAAACATAAGAACGACATAGAAATCACAAGTGGAAATCATCCACACATCAACAAACCTTTCCTTGCAACCCTTGATGGTAAAGAAAAGGAAGCTATTCATTGAATTCACTGGATGTGATGAATAATGCAGCAGGGCAGTGATACATTGGAGCATTCCACACAGTCCTATTAATAGGTTTTAACAACCTACTGGTCTTGTCGCTGACCCAGCTGTGCCCCAAGAGTAGCTGGAGGTGTGCTGGACCACATTCTCTCTCTTGTACTGTTAGGGTACCTTCCACCCTGGCTGATTGTAGAATTTGACTCAATTGATAATGACAGCAAAGCTCACAATGGTGTCGCTATTATAAAGTATGTTTAGCTGTTATTTAGATGATTCAATGTTTTAGCCAAAAAAACTAAAAAAAAAAGAGAAAGAAAATCACTTTCATTCAAATGTTTTCTGGATCCTTCCATTGACAGTTTTAGAAAATATGCATAATGTCCCTGCTCAGGCTTATGTACTGTATCACAAAGCCTCTAGCTTTTAATCCACAATGAACCCAATTAAAGATACATTAAAGCTTCTCTTTGCAGCATTTTCTAAAATTCTTGCAAAAATGAATATTTCACCCTAGTAAAGGTTTCCATCTTCCTTTAAATTATACATATTAAATATGTAGTTCTCTGCAGTCCATATAGGAAGATGTGTTCTGCACTTTAGGAATGAATCCTTAAAAAATGTTAAATTTCAGTTGCTTTGAAATATATTCCTGTCTTCTGTCTTTTGGCAAGGTCGCACAGAATGAAATATCAAAGCAAAACGGGTACATTTCTAAAGCAAGGACTACAGAGTGAAATCAGTGCCCATCACACATCTAAGAGTTTTAAGTTGAAATGTATTTTGCAATGCCAAAAATGAAAAGAAAAGAAAACATGGAAATGGAAAAAAGGTTCTGAAGGTGTACCAACTGTTGGGATGCTGGGCCTTGTTCCTTTCATGCTGCAGTCAGTGCTCTACACTGATGTCCTTTTGAAGATAGATTACATCTTCTTTAAGGTGTAAAAGTACAGTACACTCTGCCTTTTGCACATCAAATAGCTAATTCATACAAAATGGGAATGTAACACTGTACTATCATTGTCATTACCTGTGTAAGGAATATTCTCTTTCCCCCTGCTCTCATCTTTTTCCAGCTTTTTCATTGTTCATATGAGTCCTGTACTTGTTCTAGTGTACTAGTGTTCTTCTTTTCTGTCTATCTAACCCATCCGCATTTGTGCCTCTTTGTTACCTTCTTTGTGTGTTCTGTCGTCCCATGGTGTGTCTGCGGTGTGTGTGTGTGTGTGTGTTGTATTTGCACAGTTAACTATTGAAAAAGACAAACTTCAAGATGCTCTGACAAACATCAGGCGATCTGAGGCCAAGGTGGGTGTACTCTTTGCATGCGAGGCCCTTGACTTAATCTCACATTTAAATACATGCAAAACCAAGTTATGCATTGTCGTAATCGAGTTGTGGTGCTTCACATCTTATGATGGAGGCAGTTCTCACGCTGATTATGGGA
Source organism: Chaunax sp. Z400 (assembly GCA_037577475.1). Lineage (NCBI taxonomy): Eukaryota > Metazoa > Chordata > Actinopteri > Lophiiformes > Chaunacidae > Chaunax > Chaunax sp. Z400. Next base: position 18,132,276 of record CM075189.1, read on the forward strand.
CTGATCTTTTGGCCTTTTTGTTGTCCCTTTCTATGTGTTCCGTGTGTTCAAATTTAAAGCTATAATTTGAATTACTTAAGTTACGTTAAGTTTGATGTGACTTGACATGTAATATCTCTTACCTTCATAAATAAAAAAATAAATCAAACAACCTGTATATGTAATTAATAAGTAAAACAGTTTGAATCTTTGAGTGTTTTTAAATGCACACATTTCATGTTTATTTAATGCAATTACTCTTTGTGATTGAATTCCTCTATTAGAGATAAGATTAGGGCGTAGATTAAATAAAATAGCATTCACTACCTGCCATGCTGACCTCCCCATTGAATACATAAGACTATGCCTTTGAAATGGATGTGTTAGATTTGATATTAGCCCTTTTTTCTTTTCTTTTTTTCTTTAAAAAAAAACCCAATTTTAGACAGAGCTCCAGATGGGCGCCGCAAAAGCAACATAAGCCAAAAAAGCATCAAAGACACTTTCACAAGCTGGCGAGTAACACACTATTAAAACATTTTGGATGATTTACAAATTTAGAAAATAACACATAACATAGATGAATTATCGGAGAGAGCAACTTTTGTGGGATCTTGAATTTATAAATGTATCCTGTTAAATGTATAACTTTTCTTGTATTTGTCCATATAGATATATATGTTTGTATATTTTGTCCCACATACTGGCCATAAACATATGTATTTCCCAGAATCCACAAAACTAATATGGCCTACTTTATTATAATGCAAAACATGAAGTCTGATGTTGTCCCATATGAATGTAAGAGCCATTATCATTGAAGTCAATTTGCACAATTTACAACTTATGGATCTCATTTTGAGATATTTGTTTTGGTATCTGAGGAAGATGAGTAAATAGCCAGTGGCCATGGTATTAGATCCCAAGAGTACTGTAAAACACTGAGTGCATTATTATTGGATAGATCAGAGAGAGGTAGAGAGAGATAAAGACTCGGAGGGCCCCTCAATACGGAAACAACTGCGTGCTAATTTAGCAGCTAATTTGCTTGCAATCTCTCATATTAATCTTAAAAGATGAAACAGGCCACGGATGGCTCAAGATTGACAGACATGTAATCATTGGATGTGGATTTTCACTGAAGTGCTCCCAGCGATCTGTGTAAGAAGCTCCTTGCAGACACCTTTTTAATTTTGGCCCTAATAAACAATCTGCCAATTCCATTATGTAATGAAACACAACGTAATTTCTTTAAATATGAAGCCAATCACATTTATGCACACAATCAAGTGACTGGAGAGAAGGCACAGAGTGGGGAATTGCTTTTGGAAATGAGAGGTGCAAGTGGAAATGCTTACTTTTGTAAGAGCCAGCATCTAATCAGCTTCAAAGATCAAACCCTGTCTGAGCTTGCATGTCTGTAATTGTTGTATTTGCATTTATATATTTTTTTTTTTTTTGGATCTTCAAGAATTTTCACAGATTACCTATGTACAGTATGTGGTGTGTGATAGCACAGACGTGTCAAAAGACTGAAAGACTTTGTCTTATCAGTTTCAGGTCTAATTACCTCCCTGTCTGCAGTGTAATAGCCTGCCATTGTGGGAACTCGTGACAAAGACTTGATGGGGAAGCATTCTTATCTTTTGTAAATTAAAACAGTAGTCAATTACAGGATTTTCTCTAATGTTTTGTCTTGCACATTCATTCATTCATACATACATACATATCCCTGGGTATTAATACTCCTTAAAACAATTAATCAAACCTTTGGCAAGTTCACAACTCTTCATAAATAGTAGGATTTTTGTTCATTCCAGCATTAGATGAACTGCTTTTGTTCAACATCACTGATCTAAATATGACTTGTTCCTCCAAGTATAAACAAACTGCAGCAGGTTTTTCTTTTCTCTGGCTGTCATGGCTCTGATTTATAAATACAAATTGATGATTCCTGTACAGTCTTCGGCACCTCTTTGAAAAGATTGCAAATTTTGCGGCACATCATATATTGTAACAAGTGACAAAAAAAAGAAAAAAAAGCATGCATCCAAGTTTTAATTAAAAAAGTCTAAAGTCTGATAAGTCTGACATGATGTGAATATGAGTGGCACAAGGGCTGAGTATCTCACACACACACACACACACACACACACACACCACACACACACACACACACACACACACACACACACACACCACACACCACACACACACACACACACACACACACACACACACACACACACACACACACACACACACACACACACACACACACAAAGCCAAATCTCTTTGTTGTCAACAAGCTAAACTCAACTAATTAAAGTAATTCAATGGGAGCTGTCTGCAGTTGAAAATGATTCTTGGATGAGACGATGACAATATGTGACCAAATTATTAAAACAATGCCAAGAGTTGATGAAGATGTTTTACAGATATGTATGTTTGTAGTTAGAAGAAGTAATCTTGCATATTACTGTTCCCTTTTAAAAGACTCATTTCAATATCAACTTGGAAAACTTGTTCACAAAATAGATGATAAACTTTGGAAATTAAAATCATGAAAACAGCAGAGCAGAGGACATGTCCTTGTTGTGTGCTCTGAACTTGAAAGCAAGGCTCACACAGAATTTGTTAATTCTTGACATAAGTTGGAGAGGCGATTGACTTACTGACACACACACCCATACACACACACACACTGCCCACAAAGCTAATGACAAGTCATATGACACTGCAGTTATGCTGGCTGTGAAATCTTTTTTCATATCATGAAAATGGCACAAAACAAAAAATGCTTTTGCCCATTAGAGACATAGATTAGACGAGTCGACCATCTTTAATATTTCTCCCCCATATTTGCAGATTGCAGCGGGTCCAACTGTGCCTGCAGCACCCCTACCAGGGGGTGCAGCACCTCCACCTCCTCCACCACCGCCGCCCCCACCTCCACCTGGTGGCGGACCTCCACCTCCTCCACCTCCTCCACCTCTCCCTGGCCAAGTTGGCATTCCACCACCGCCGCCACCTCCTCCTCTGCCAGGTGGAGGACCTCCACCTCCTCCACCACCCCCTGGCTTTGGGCCCCCACCTCCTCCGCCTCCTTTCGGGGGCCTAGGTGGGCCTCCACCACCTCCTGCATTGCCTGTTATCAAGCTGCCTTATGGAATGGAGCCCAAGAAGACGTACAAGCCAGAAACTGCGATGAAGAGGATCAACTGGACCAAGGTATGGCAACGTGAGCCTTTATTCACTGTAACATATTCTGGTGTTCTTATATACTCTTGTGCATATGAACTAAAAGGGAAATCGGTGCACTGGTGGCATTAATTATAATGCAAACTGTAAACATTCATGCAAACATTCAAGTCTGGCTTTCAGGGATTTTTGAAGTGACCCTTCACGATGAGAAGATGCAAAGTTTAAGACCCATTTCAAAGGTCGCTGTATTCAAATGCGCTCTTAATCTAGTCAAAACGCCATGCAGCCACAGGCCACACTATTACACACTCAGCGCCCCTTTGAAAGCATACAGAAGTAAACAATTTTTATTGCTCATGTCCTTGGATTTGCACATTCTAATCATAATTCAAAGAGGACAGGGTTGTGTTATTTTCCATCACATTTGAATACAATTTCAACACATTTTCTTCCTCGTGGGCTCTATTTTAGCATAGCTAATTTATCTATCGCCTCATGAGTTCTTAGCCTGAATTTAATGGTTCTTTGCTGCTCCATGTGACCTTATGTTTTAGTCGTCATTTACTGACTGGAGCCAAAACATCAGATGGCTCCTCTTGACACCGTGCTATTTTTGCACATTATATGTAAAGGTTCCAGTGAAATCAAGCTACGTACTGTATTAAAAAGAAAGATTGAATGGGATTTTTCAATACCTGGTTTCACTTCTTCTTTTGTTTTTATTCTTAAGCTGTTACAGTATGTTTTCTGTTTTGCCATCTGTAGCCTTGTGTCCCTCCCTCCCATTCTTGTGAATGTGATATCTCAGGACAACTTGATGGAATTTTCACCAATTTGGCACAAATGTCCACTTGGACTCAAAAGATAAACGGATTGGAATTTGGTGGTCAGAGGTCATTGTGGCCTCGCAAAGCATGTTTTTGGCCATAGCTTAAAGAATTCATACACTGATTTTTCATCCGTTTGAAGTATTTTATTTTGTGGTTAAGAAAAGCACATCTGAACATTTTTAAAAATTTTAAAAAGATTTTTAAGTATAATGACATATTTCAGGTTCAAGTCTCTCTCTTATATTAATAGGTTATATTACTAAAGATAGCCTGCTTGGATATGAGGGGCCAATGAGAAATAAGGATCCAGCATAGACTGCTTCGTAGGAGAGCAAATGTGAGTGCAGAGGCACTTAGTTATCTACACTCAACACCACCTAGCTTATGTTGATTATTTCATAAGCCTCCCAATCACATGAAATAAACCATTACCGGACTCTGCAGCACGGATTTCTATATGGTCTTGGGAATGATTGTTCAGCATTTGCTGGATCTTTTTCTCCGTATTGCATTGAAACCTTTTTTTTTCTGCTGTGGTAGCTTTGTTTTTGAGGAGGTTAATGGCAGCAGTGCAATAGGCCAATGGTTAGTCTATGCCTTCAATTAAAATAAAACGAGAAAAAAAAAAATAGTTTCACTTTGAGCTCTTACCATATAGCACGTAATGTTCAGCCAATCTAGATTCATGTCAGACGCAATATTAGCTAATAATATCTGCAATATTTCAGTTTTTTTTAGGCATGGCAAGGCATGTCAAGCTTATTTATATAGCACCATTTAGACACAAAGCAATTCAAAGTGCTGCACATTCGCAGAGAGTGAATTAAAAATCAGACATTAAGAACATTAAAATAAATGATACTTATGAGAGAAATCAAGACATTAGAATACAGTAAAATTGCAAATAAGAGACAATAAAAACAAAATGCAAAGACAAGCAAATAAATAGATATTAAATTAAGAGAGAGAAATAAAAGTAGATTAGTTTAGTTAGAGTAGTTTTGAATTTATGGGGAATGCTGCAGTAAACAATAATGTTTTAATACATGATTTAAATGAGCTGAGAGTGTGAAAAATCTTAGGTACTCAGCTAAATACTCAAACTAAAAGCTGCTCTAGCCTGCTTGGTTCTGATTCAGGGAACACTAAGTAAACAAAAGTAAACCCATCCCAGATGACCTGAAGGGTCTGGATGTCACATAACGTATAAGTAAATCAAATATATGTTATACTTGACCATGTATTTTGGTCGAAGACCATTTAGTGCTTATAGAACAGTAGTAAGTAATCTATCCTTTGACACACCTAAAGTCCTGTGTAGCAATCTGATGATTGGTGTAATGTGCTCTACTTTCTTGGTGTTGCTGAGGACTCTGGCAGCATCAATCTGGATGAGCTGCAGCTGTCTAATTGATTTTTTTTTAATAAGACCAGTAAAGACATCATTACAATAATCTAGCCGGGACATAATTTAGTTGGGACAGAAATCCTTTAATTCTTGCTGTATTTAGAAGTTGGTAAAAGACTCATTTAGTAATTGTCTTGATATGACTGTTAAAATTTAGGTCTAAATCCATAATTATATGAAAGTCTCTGGCTTGATTTGTAGATTTTAGTGTCATGGAGTTGAGGTGAGCCTTGACTTTATTCTTTGGTGCCAAAAACAGTTGAAATTTCTGGCATATCCACATGTTAATTCTTTCAGTACATTTATCCAGTGGATGTAAGGGGCTTAAGTCATGTGGTCACACTGTAATGTATAGTTGTGTGTCATCTGCATTTGTATTGTAAGAGATTTTATAATATTCCATACTCTGAGAAAGTGGTAACATGTAGTTATTGAATAGAAGCGGCCCGAGAATGGACCCTTGGGGAGCACCACTTGCAGGTTTTTTTTGACTCACATTCATAATTACCAATCGACACAAGGTTGTCCCCATCTTGTAAGTGTGATCTGAACCAATTCAGTACGTAAATAGTCCCACCCACTTTTCAAGTCTGTTGAGCAATATGTTATGGTCGACTGTGTGAAAAGTGACACTCAAATGGAGCCGTACTAAAATTTTGATTTATGTCTGAATCTCTCTGTACACTCTGACTCACTTTGTTTTCTCATGAGCATTGTGGAGGGAATGAAAGAGGAAGGGTGAGAAAACACCCCAATGGACTGCTGGCACCTCAGTGTGTGTAGATGCTTGGTTGCTTCTTCGAAGCTTTGCTGTTTCAGGCAAGTCAGGGTGGGATGTGTGCATAAGTAGGGCTGCTGAGTGAACTCAAATTCACATATTTCTTTCATCTTAGGAGTCAACAAGAACTTTAGTGTGTCTGGTTTATGGTCTACCCACACATTGTGGTATATAATTTGTCATCACATAATTTTTTTTAGCTTTTGAGTGCTCCTCAAATGCCAAGGATGCATATGCACAAGTGCATTTGGGTGTCCACACGTAGACAAACACACACAAACCCCATCTCTAGAGAGAAGAACTTTTGAGTGGCAGGTTGGCGGAACGGCGTCTCTGATTGTGGTGATAATGTGATCCTTGTGTCATTGCAGATAGTGCCTCAGGAAATGGCAGAGAATTGCTTCTGGATCAAAGTTAAAGAAGAGACATTTGAGAATCCTGACCTATTTGCTCAGCTCTCCCTCTGCTTCTCCTCAAAGAGCAAAGGTAAGGAGGCGTCATCTCTCTTCACCCTTTCTTTAATTAATCTACACACACATGCTTCATTTAGCCTCTCGGGCAATAGATGCCAAGCCACTTTCATCTTGTGACACTTCAAGAAACAATTTTTTCTCACTGAAATGTTAATTATCTTTCTACCAAGCACTTTTTTTCACCACATTCCAACACTATCTACATAAGCTCTCAAGTCAAATCTCTTTGCCAATTAGGGATACCAAAGCTTGCTGCTGTGTTTGTATGCACCTTCTTTTAGAAAGCTAGAAATGTGTTTGCTCATCGCATATGTTGTTTCTATGCATTCAGTAGGTTCCGTGTGTGCACATGGCTGTGCACTTAGATATGTGAACCAAGAACACTTACATGTGTGAAACGAGAGCATTTATGCTTGGCTTGCTTCTTCCTTTTTCCAGTCCAGTATACTAATCCACCATCAGGGAAGATGAAATGTTTTTGTGAAGGAGTCTCTGGGAGTTTTCTTGTCCTGGTCTGTTTCTCGGATATACAACCAGGCCATCTAACTTGCTGATGAATAGCAAGAGCAGCACAGAACAGAAGTTTGGTTCTATAAGAAAAGAGGGAGTGCAATGTCACTTGATGTATTGGTGCTGTGACAGTTTATGCATTTTTCCACTTCTTTGACAGTGTGTGTATGTGTTTACTACACTTCTTTTACTCAGGAAGCATTGGGAGGGAAAGTCAGAGGCCTGTTGAGCTCAGAACAGTCAAATTTGAGCTCTGTCAGGGTGTGTGGAAATAAATATAGAGAGTCCTTCAACTTCTCCCATATACCCATCGTCTGTTTGGACACCAGTCAGCCCGCCTGCAGCGTCTTGCTACATCATTTTCTCAGCCCCCAGATTGACAAACTAGGCTCATTCTTTTTTTCCTGTGAAATAAATAGCAATTTTGCCTCAGCTGCTGCAAGGTGACTTGCCAGCATAATACAGATGGAGGGTGAATGCGGGTAGGAAAGAACAGTTGTTACAAGGATTACTGAAGTGGCAGGGACAGGCCATTCATCTTTCACAGAGAATATCTGCCACATACTATATTTTTTGACACATACTCCATGGGATTTTTGAATTATCTGACACTTTTTTTGACACATTTACTTCTTTAATTATTTTATCGCCCATTGTGTTCTTTTATTTGATTTCTAAATTTAGAAAGATGCATTTAACATTTAGTGTTTATTTTAGCAAATGCAGAGAACTTTTTCTATAAATAAATTAAATGTCCTTTCAAATTCTTTATCAAATTTGCTTTCTCACCCACTGCAAGAAAAAAAAGAAAAGAATCCTATACAAAGTCCATGTTCCCGCTGGCAGGGTAGGAATTCATGATCCAGCATTTCCCCTGGGAGTTACCTTTGCTGGATCCCTATCAATTACCCCTGCAGGAAATTCACTGAATCAGCTCTTTCCCTCTATTGTTGAAACAGGAACATGATTTGCTCATAAATGAGAAATGCTGTTTAATGTTTGATATATATACCACCCACCCCCACCGCCCATCAGTGAAGTCAATGAGAAAGACTTTGATGTAGATGGTATTGCAAAAACGGTGCTAGATGGGATCTTCCTAAAATGACATCTACTTGTGCATGTGTTTCTCTTTCCTCCATGTTGTGATTCATGCAGTGTAATCTTTTAAAACCCGAGCCATCTGAAGATATATAACAACTGTTTTAAATGAAATGTCAGAGATCACGCCTCATTTTTGCTTTGAATCTGACCTGTTTGGGTCGATTATGAGTTTTCCTCCATGATCAGCTCAAGTCGGTATTTGTTTAAAGTGTAAAGCAGTGTTGTAGGTTTAGGTGGAGAGACAGAGGCTTGCAAGATTAATTCCTGAGGTCTTGTAACCTCCCCGCGTAACCGCTGACCATAAATCCTTTGTGCTGATTTGATAAACAAGTCACTGTTAAACTGATTTCATTTGTCTGCAATATTGCCATCGTTTGTCGTAGCATGCACGCGCGCACACACACACACACACACACACACACACACACACACACACACACACACACACACACACACACACACATATATCCACACTTGTTGGTTTTTCCCTTCCTTCTTTGTGGTTCCTCCATCTTTGCCACTCCTTAGACATGGATATTTATACGTAGAGCACACTTCGGGGGGACTGGTGTTTCGTGAAAGATGAGGCAAGCAGGTGTAAATGCTTTCCCTGCAGAGTTGCCCTCAGAAAATGCTGCAAAAAGGCTTGTGTTAACTCCACATTCCTTGGGATTCTTGCTTGTTACTTGCATTGTTGAAGAACAACACTTAGGCAGTAAATGAAAAAAATGAAAGAATCACTTTAACGGCCCCCAATTTACAGATGCTTATTGCGCTCAGAGGCCTCTAAAACAACTGAGAATGCAGGACTGTCATCTTCCCTGCTGCTTTTATGAGTCTCACTGTTTAATGAGTTTCTCCAAGAAAAGAAAATGATAATCAAGAAGGATTTCAAACTCGCCTTCAATCTTGTAAAAGTGGCTTTTTAGTTTTATTATCATTTGTTATAAGAAAGCGATTTGGCCTGTTTGGAAATTCAACTGTGTGTGTCCCACTTGCCCATGCTGGTGTCAGGGGGGGGGCTGTTCAAAGAAATTTAGTTCACAAATCTAAAATTGAAATCAAAATCTGAAACATATCCATTTTCCGAAGCAGAGTATGGGTTTCTGGCACAACTTCACCTACTTCCAAGGGGCATGGAGAAGGGAAAAATGGTCTAAGAGGTAAAAACCCCAGCAGCACTTGCAGTATCAGGAATAACTTTATTACTAGACCATATTCATTTTTCACCGGACAGAAAATAGTGCTGTTTTTGCTAACATCTTGCCTTTATAAACTCATAATTAGATTTTTGATTTAAACACTGTTGTAGCAATAAAGGCTCAGTAATGCATCGTTCCAGTTTAAGGCAATGACTCATTTAAACCCTATTGCAGTTAAAATTACAATGGAACTTTTTACGTTCATTAAGGGCGTTTTCACACCTACCTCGTTTGTTCCGAACTTTCAGACATTTCAGTTCGATCTGGACTAAAATTGCAGGTATGAAACCTCTCTGACCATGGTTTGGATCAAAGAGCCGGACTTTGTCCTTCAAAAAGAGGTGGTCTCGGCTCAAACTGAACCATGGTTCAATTAGTTTACAGTGTGAAAGCACCTTTTTTGTCGACTCTTTTTTTGGCCTTTTGGACCTATTACAGGAAGTTACAGTAGGCCACCATCATCAATAAATAAAAGAGGAAGAAGAACAAACGGAAGAAGGAATAAAATAAAGCCACAGTACCACATGGGGAGAGGAAGAGACATTGTATTTAATAGTGATATGGTCCAATGAAGAAATCAAAAATCAATTGGTAAAAACCACGGAAAAAAATGCAGAGACTTGATTTTCTTACTGCGAGGATGAGAGAGAGAGAGGATACGAGAGGATGGGAGAGCAATGCCACCTGAAGTTTAAAAGACTGCGGCAACAGTATGTAAAGGTGCACAAAGAGTAAAGGTGGTGCATCTACAAATGAGAAGGACCTTTTTCCTTTTTATGATGACCTGCGGCATTCTGGGCTATCGACCATCAAATATGGGGACACACAGCCCACATAGATGATGACAACAAGACGTAGGTGTGTCATGAAAAGTACTTTAGTGCGCTCTGCAAAACTGCAATCTGAAATGGTTTGGATCTTGGTTTGGACTTTGAATTATGGAAATCTTGTTTTTGAGTTGATACTATAGCTTCTTTAAAGTGAGCATTTTTCTACTTTGTAAATTTCATATATTTTACATGACCTGCTGCATCTTGTTCTGGTGTGGGGAAATATCGCACATTCCCCGGTGAATTGACAATGTCTTAGCCCTAAAGGTACCCCTCAATCACTGATGTCAGGGCAGGTATTTCAATAAGTTCTTTGTGATCAAACAATTGTTTCCACCCATGCATAGAGCTCAACAATCCGCTATCAGTGAGACACACCTTTATTTGGTCTCACTAACCACCCCGGTTTTTTCATATTGTTTCACCTTGTGTGCAGGACTTTAAATGGGCCCTATAGAGCAACCCATACAATAGTTATTGTATTTCCCATTTAAACTTTTGTTTTCTTTCTTTATTCTTTTGCCCCTTTTCAGCCTCTAGTTGGCCATGTCTGCTGTCCCCTTTTTCTTTAGCCTGTTCTCCATTGACTTGGCTTTATTCTTTGTTCTGTTACCCTCATCTTCGCCTTGTTCGCTTTATCAATCAGTGGGTTGTGCCTTTGTACTGGTCTTTGGGATCAAATCAGATTCACATCAGGATTGAATGTGTGTAGCCATGTGCCTGCTGCATTTGAAAGGCAATTCATTCAGCTGGAACTTTGGGAGTTCAATTTGAAACAAGATTGATGTTGGCAAACTTCACACCCCTTTTCTTGCAAAATGTTTCCTCCATTGCACACATCAATTGCTGACAGACAAAGGGCATGCGCTACTTTGTAGCAGTGATGGTTTCTCACCACACACAACACAACGAAAATTGGGGGTTACTGCACAAGAAGTGAATTATATTTCAATAAACATCAAATTTTGAAATATTCTGCTAATATCAAACCCACTACCTTGTGGATTAATTAACCATGCCATCAGTGATTGTGGATTCTATTTAGGAGTCGCAGTCATGTTGTAAACATGAATATATTCATACCTTATTTTTTTTCAGGTGGTTGTTGATATTGAGTAGCCCAGTAAACTAATAAATTTTATGGTTTGAAACTCAATGACACTCATGCCTCCGCAGAGACAGATGCCTAATGAAGATGTATGTACATCCTGAAGGAGAAATCAGAGGCTATTGTCCACCCGTCTGAGCTGGGTCATTGGGACTTTCTTTTCCAGCAGCGCGTCTGTGTTAATGATGCTGAGGCAGCTGATGGAACACGGTTAAGTGCTCGTGGCGCTTAATGCCAAGGGAGACGGGGCGAAGTGTTACCAACCCAAAAAAGCAGATTTTAAAATAATCTAAATATTGGTCAGGATAGAGCGACAAAGAGACATCAAGTTAAGGTGTACGAGTGGATATCAAGAGATCATTAAAACAGATTTTTTTTTCATTTTTAATGAACATTTTAATAGGTTTGGTTTTCTTTTACACTCTTTTTACTTAATTTCATTACTACACCATCGTATTATATTAAAAAATGCTCAAATATGTGTTGTGCCCTTTAAGCTCAGCCCATGACTTTGTTAAAACCTTACAACAAGTGATCGCTGCAGTCATTCTCTCCCTGATCTCACTGGATTCGATCCCTCTGGAGATCCCTCAAACTGACATCTGTTTTCCTTTACCTCTGTCCCTACAACTCCATCACACATACACATTCTCCCTACTGAGCCAATGCCGTGTGCACCCTCGCAGATTCTCAATCACCTCGCTACGTAGACACACAGCAGCAGGGTGCTAATGACCCTGCCACAATGGCAGTAATGATGGTATCACTGGGAGGGTTTTGCTGTCTCTCTGACTCTCCCTAATAAGTCACCTAATAACTCTGTTTACATCAGGGTTGACCTGGCTACCGGATCAAACACTCTCACGCATGGTCAACCACCTCGCATGACACTTGGCAACCTCTCAGTCAATCGAGAAAACTGTTGCTTACCAGCACACGGTTTGCTTGGAACCTTACAGTGTCCATGGACTCGCATCTTGGCCCACAGAACACAGTATCAACAATAAATGCCACTCAAAATATTTTAATCCTCTTAGGCTGTATTCATTTACCAACAATTTGTCTTCTTGATAGAAACCTTTGAAAGCCTTGTTGTTTTTGGGGAAAAAAAAAAAATCCCAAGACTACTCTTGGAGCTCTGCCCTCTCAGATAGTTACAATGCAATAAAGGCTTTTGTTTAATGAGTTTAAGCCCAACTCAAGACAATGCAGCCCACTGTGGAATAGTTTGCCTTGTATTCATAGCATGTGTACAACGATAAGCTTTTGATATGTTCGGTGTCAAAGTGTTGGGATGTCAGGCTTTATGGTTTGCCCTGGTTCCCTGGAGAACAAGGCTGTTTATTCCGGATTCTGTTAATAGAGACGAGGGAATATCCGCCAAGGAAGCTTCCTCTGCATCTCTATTGTGGGCATTTTCCTCTCATTTACTCTCTATCACTTCTCTTCTCTTGTCTTTTCTCCCCTTGCTTCTGACATCATCTCTGTGGACATGACCGTGTTCATTTAGCATCAGGGCTGGCCTGGTAAAAAAACAAAAAACAAAAAAAAACTGACTCTCACAGGCTCATTGTTTAACAGCTGCAGACTCCCACAAACAAGATCACAATTGGTATTACGCCGCACACTCATTTCGCAAACTGTCATCGGTGTCTGTGGCGAGTTGCTTTCCTTTGGTGATCTGTTTTGATGACCTAAGACATTTCTTCACAGCAGTAAATCGTGCATTTTAGATTAACTCCAATATCCATTATTACTTGTAGCTGACCAAACAGGATATTATCCAATTTTGGAAAAGAAAGGCCTCCAATGGTAAAATGTTTCCTCTTTATTAGATGGAAGGCCATTAATTGCTGGCACAGGCAGGAGAGATTTGTCTTAATAAAACACCAAATACCCTGATGTTCGTTTTTCTCTGTTTTTGGGCAGTCAGCCCACTGTGAATATCTCAGGGTCAGCCCTTTTCCTTTCTCGTCCCTGCACATTTTTAATATATCGCATATGAATGGAAATTAGGCCCTTAGATATTTATGACAAGTAATTGGTTTATTGTAGGAGACTGTATTATGTGTGTGTGTGCATCTGCGTCTGTGAGAGGGGGAGCGAGCGAGCAAGGGAGATTTCCTCTCATTGGTACTTTGTATTGCCTCGCTGTGATGTCCCACTGATTTTAATCTTCTCTTCTCAGATGAGAGCCATCCTGAGTATCATGGTGCACTTTAACTTTAGCCCTGTGAATATTATCTTTCTTTGATACCTGCCGCTGACAGCATCCCAAATCTACAACCTGCTAACTTTTATGTGCCTTCAGGTACACTGTAATACACCTAAAAATCTGTCTCTTCAAAAAATAAATATCCCCCCCATGCATATCCTCCTAAATATTTTATTTTATTTTCTCATTTCTTACTCGGATAATGTCAGCTTAGGTAATATTCCAACTTTTCTTCTTGCACCTTAACATATAGATTATTTCTCATTTTGTCTTGTCATTAATCAACATATGCATGTAATTCCAAGTCTTTTATTTTGTTATTCCTGCACAGGCATTTTTGCATCTTCATGGAACAGTCAGTTTGTTATGTCGTTTATGTCGAGAACTGTTCTGTCAACAATACCTGGACAACCCAGTCCAAGTGTGCATGCATGCTGAATACTGATAAGTCTAGAACAGTGTTTGGAGTCACAAACAAAAACACACAAGAAAAGTTTCTGAACTTCACCTTGAATTTATCAGTTAAAACATAATCGTTTTGGCACTTAAATGTTAAAATAACATTTATTTTGGGGTCTTGCATTATGTATTTATGTTTCACATCAAGACCTGGAATATCTTGACTGATTCCCCCACCATATTTCCATTGCATGGCCTTACCAATATGACTGTATTTGTTATATCATGCATAATGAAAACAGTCCTGCCCCACCATCCCGGGGAATATTATCCTGCAACAGAATGACATCAGTTTAATATATTCATACGTGACTTTTAGGTTTAAAGCAAAATGTGTTCAATTTTTGAGTGTTTTGTGAGGTGTGTGTATTTGTGTGTGGTGTTATGTGCAAATTCTTGGCTGAATGAGTTATGGGATGCTTATTGACACCGGCTGTTTAAAGAGAGGACAATGCCAGCGCCGTCACATGAGCTTTAAAGATGGAAAAAGCCCAAGTGGAGCTTCATTAACTCACCCCCATGATCTCAGACAGCTGAATATGAAGTGCATATCTCATCCAGCTCAGGAGAATGAGAACAAGCGCTGTGGGTTTTACTTGGAAAATCTAATATGGTTCACCGTTCACTGTATTGATGCACTGGTGCGCTGGTTTGGCCATTTTTGAGTGATGCATGGAATGGTTCTGTAAAAGTTATTGCTTTGTATTTTTTTTAAAATGTTATCATTTTCACACAGTAAGTCTGGAAAAAAAATATTTATACAGCTTTGTTTCACTCATTTCAACCCAGATATTAATTTCAGGGGCAGCTAGCTTTTGTTCTGCTTAAGCAATGTTTGGTATTTTATTTTCTCTGATAGGCCTTTAGACGCAGTTTTCTTTCCAAGCTGTTGCAATTTAACCACCTGCTGTATTTCATAATCTTCTCTTAAACGAGGCCACACAGTTAAATGAATTCATCTGTTGTAATTGCGAATGTTTTACTTGTATCTCAATTTTGTACTTGATTTCCTCACAGATAAAGAAAAATGTGCACAGATCCCTTTCCTCCACTGGCTAACAAAATGCCAGCCAGTGCAGAGCAGCACGCTGAGTTTGTTCCATGGCATGAAGTTTAATTTGTCTTTGAGCCTCTTTGGTGGAATTGGTTTTTGGCTACTAGTGAGCCAGGGGGTGACACTCCATGGCCAATCTGCTGAAAAGGGACAGAGAGGAGACAGAGGAGCGCTGGGGAGAAGAGAGCAGCCGTAATGTCACATGCAGGATAGGTAAACAATCAAAGTCCTGCGTGTTCAAGATGGGGCCTCCTTCAATATAAACAGTCATGACTGGTAACGCCACACAGGTAAATTACTGCACAGGCAGAAAAGGTTGAGATGAGGGAAAGGGAGAGTAAGGTAGACAGAGCACCCTGATCACACATCCTGATCCACAGTCAACCCAAGGAAAAACTGACACTTAGAGGAGAATGCTAAAGCTGGAGCTACTAGAATTTAAAATTCAATGTTTTTTTGTAAATCATTTCTGTATTTGTAGAGATTTATTTTTTTACTCAGCTCTACTTTTAATTTAGCTTCTCTGTGCTGCATATTTAAATAATAATATAGCATTTATATCTGCAAACAAACAAAATGAGGCCATCTTTTTTTTCTTCTATTGTTCAGGACCCACGTTTTTGTCAACCCCATTTCACTCTTTTTATGCAATTTACAACAGTAATGGGGGTTTGCGGTTTGTGGCGGGAAAAAAAAAGGGGGATGAATTGGACAGTTATTGTGGCCAATAATAGACAAAATTATTTACATAGAAATATGATGTACATGTAGAAATGAGAAATAAAGGATGCTGTCGAAGAATCTACATGGAAGTTAATGTTGGGTTTCAATGTGGCACACAGAAATCTTTTCAATTCTCTCCTCTGGCCCTTGAGGAAACTGAGCACCACCTTTCCATGGCAGGCAAATAATCTGTCTATGGCACTTATCTCAGTTTCCCTTTAAGATGCACATCGTGGTAATACTGCCCTTTTTCTTTTTCTTTTTTTCCTTTTATTTATTGAGTCATTTCTTGTACTTGCTTCCCCATTCTCCTTCCCTATCCCTTTCTATACTCCTCACCACCTTTACCTCCTTTTCATCTCCCTTAGACGTAAAGCCAAAGTCTTTCCCCCTTTTTGCTCTTACCATTCCGTTGCTATATTATCCACAACATACATATAGTTTAAATCTGTCTATATTTCATGGTATGGATGTTTGTCTCTTTTTTCTGCTTTGTGTCTTAGCTCGGTCTTTTGAAAAGTAAAAGATGTGATGGGAGGGCACGGTGACGTAATGGGTAGCACTGTCTCCTCAAGTAGAACTCCTCCCATAGTCCACAAACATGCACTATACAGTAGGTGAATTGGTGACTCTAAAATTGACCTTAGGTCTGAATGTGAGTGTAAATGTTTTTGTGTCTTCCTATAAGTCCTATAAGGTGTTCCCCGCCTCTCGCCTCGTGTCAGCTGGGATAGGCTCCAGCCCTCCTGTGTCTCTGCACAGGATAAGCGGATACACAAAATTGATTTATGTATGGATAGATGGAAAAGATGTATCGTCCGTCTTCACTAAATCCACTGTCTTGAATTCTGTCTTTATTAAATAAGGAAGAATGGCGAAAAATATTTAGTTAAGGTTCTAATAATGTAGCCATTGATGATAATCCATGGTTATTTTTGAACAGCTTTGTTTTCATTTTCTATATATGACACTTCCGTTTGTCTCCCTTCTAGAAGCCTCCTGTTGGAGGAACAGATACATTTGATGTGTTAAATTGAAAGAATGAATCATACAGCTACTTTTCTGAACAGGTGAAATTATAGATAAATCACATGGTTGCATGTGTTTGATTGTTGCAGTTCAGAAACCTTGAGGGGAAAGACATTCTCTGAATTGAAACACTTTCAGATTGTTTCCTTCTTTGCTCTCTCCCTTTGACCATGTTTTATTAAACAGACAGTACTCTGTTGAAACAGTGCAGAGGAAAAACAAAGATCTAAGGCAGTACTGTGATAAATGGGCAGAGGACTGAACAATCTGCTGTAATTTTGAACCATTATTTTAATGTTGTTTTTGACTTGTTTGCTTTTGTTCCAATCTTTTCTTCTGTGCAAACAGAAAATTCACATACTCTGGGGTCTGATGTGAAGTCATACTCAGCCATGTTAAGCTTTGGTCTTTGTTGCACTCTTATTGCACTTTAGCTCCACCCACACAAGGAAGTAAATAGAAACTGCATCAGTAACACTTCATTATAGGGCCGGGATCGTGGCAATTTTGCATTTGAAATATTGGCACATTTCTCTGAAACATCATTGACTAAGTTGACAGTGAAATCCACACTGTGAGGGGAGACCACTGAACGTTTTATAACATTTGTAGCAAGAATCATCTCTACATTCTTTCCAGACCTTTGACCCTCGTTGCTCTTCGCCAGACGAGGGCTGGTCGATGTCAAGTCCATGTATAAATGTTTTCATGCATGGAGAGTAGCGGTCCAGTTGTTGTCAGA
The DNA here is from genome assembly GCA_037577475.1 of Chaunax sp. Z400. NCBI lineage: Eukaryota > Metazoa > Chordata > Actinopteri > Lophiiformes > Chaunacidae > Chaunax > Chaunax sp. Z400. The sequence continues at coordinate 18,149,924 of CM075189.1, forward strand.
GACTGTTAAATACTAGTTGAGGGGATAGTTCTAAAGACCAGACAGATTACTGTGGCTGTGTGGAATTGCATTAAGGTGTTTCTACTCCCCTTGCCTTTCTTTTCACCTTTTCAACTCTCTTCCAATCTATCTCTGGCAGAGGCAAAGCAGCTTATTAACCTTTCTGAGGCCACAGGTATCCCCAGGATGGAGAGACACCGTAGTCATACTGTGTAAGACAAATTAACCTTAGTGGATTGATACGCCTTGATTTTAATTTTAATCACACTAGGCAGCGAAACGCATTGGATATTTTTATGTCTGACGCCGATGTGAGGAAGGTGTTACATTTTTTTTTATCACCGCTGTACTGAAATGGAGACTTCAGCTGCAAGAATAGCAATGTCGGTGCTTCCTACCTCGCTGATTTGATGTCAATCCTCACTTCTGTATGTATTCCATTTTGTAACCATGATTTGCACTCTTTAATTATGAATTCCCCTTACTTTTATTTAAGAAACAAAATTAAACCGATTGTGTGAGATGTCTTGTTTGTCTTACGGCATCTCTTATAGCTACATTTACGCCGTACTTCGCTGGGATACACCTTTCATGTTGTGATGTTACCTCTTTCGAGCCACTCCACAGATGTGTCAAAAAACATAACAATATACAGCATAGTATAGACCAAAACCAACTACACACTCTGACTTGTATTTACCCTCTTTTCCTTACTGATCAGTGCATATGGCCAGGTATTTCATTTAAGAGGTATCGCGTTCTCTCACCAGTTATATATGCCTATTGATCTGGGGCAATTCAAGCAAATGCTATAAATCTTTTACAAATCTCCTACAGCTGTATCTATAATTGACTATCTGTAATGGGTTCTGTGAAACCCCCCTGCGATGCAATTAGTGGTCCTGCAGTGGGATGAAAGCTGGTGAAAGACGATTGCATCAGGGTCGCATTAAAGCCCATTATTTTGTCGCTGACATTTCGTAGTTCGGTCTTCGGGAGGGCTCCTTCCAGGGCAAAAAGCAAACTTTAAAGTTCTCTCCTTTTATGCTCCTCAAATTGGTTTGATATGAGTGAGACAACAAATATCAACATTTGTTGTTTAGTTATTGTTAATGTGTCCTTTAGTTTCCCTAGTTTTATGCACAGCAGCAGATTGTAATGAACACTGATTACAAGCAGACAAGAGGGCCGATGAAAGTCCTATGGGGTTAATTGCTTGCATTGTCACCGATGCAGTTTGCCTTTCTCTTCTGGCATTAGCCAAAGCCAGCACAGTGGTGGATGCATAGAGTTGTGCATGAGCTAGCCGTGTAGTGGATGACTAAGCAGGGCACACCGGCCACTCAAGCCCATGAATCCCACTCTGCATCTGAGGCAGGGTTTGTTCATTAAAGGTGTGGGAGACAGTTTGACCTCAGGCGAGTCTCAGATGACCCCTCCCTGTGTAAATGCTTCATTACGTTTGCTTTGCCCATCCTGGACTGCCTCACTTAATCTGTGCTTCTACTTGCTCCACCTAAATTGTGTAGTTTGTTTGTGTAAGTGCTGGTGCGTGCATGTCGTTGTGTGTGTGTTAATGAGGGCTCCTGGTGCTGTGTAATTAACACAAAAGCAAATGTCCCCAAAGGGTAAGATTACCGTTGAACACATTAGACACAATGGAGCCCGGGAGAGACTTTTTTTTTTTTGGCAATTAAATGTTTTGTGTGTGTGTGTGTGTGTGTGTGTGTCTGTGTGTGTGGGTGTCAGACCATAACTCATGTTGGCATAACTGTATTGCTGCCACGTTTGTCTGTCAGAAACAAATACACACACATACACGCGCACAAAGACAGAGGTCCCTCTGGACTTGCCGGCTCCACACATGTAGGCTGGCAGGATTCTGTCTGCCTTCCTTTCCTGACCGCCTCCTCCCCGCAACCTGGTCCAACAAAGATAAACACATGCTGAGTGGAATATTAGAGAAGTATCAAGAGCCCTGCAGCAGAGCAGCCAGCGATCCATTGTGCTCCAAATGCGGTGGTACATCGTAGAATCCGATGCAGTCATCCCCAGGGTGTTCTGATACATACTCAAACACAGGTGGGCGCTGGGACCAGTATGAGATGCACAACAGACGCTCATGATAATTCATCGTCAAAAGCCCAGGCACAGTGTTTCCACTAATTATATCGCTGGTTTACATTCTGTAGCATCTTGAAAGGTAGACAGTTTAGAGATATATTATATAGATAAGGTATGCAGTTACTTTGGGTTGACAAACTACACCTTTGGACTGCTTCGCAATTTGTGTGGCGTTGAGTAAATTGTGTGACCCTTTTGGACCAAAGAGCTTCTAAAGCAAGTCTCAACCAAATAAAAGGGGGGGGGGGCAGATAGTGTTACCCTTGCATGTCCATCGGTATATCTATACATAACGCGTTGTAGTCTATCCACGTCTCCTGAAAAAGCCGATCGATACAATTGCGTGAAATTTCACGCATGCTTTTTAGAGGCCCTAAAGGTGTGCTTCTCATAATTGGTCTCTTTAGATTGCTTACATGTTATGCACATTTGAACTTAGGTGATTTTCATATCATTTTACTCACATTCAGAGGGTATGGCACTATCCACACCTCCTTAAAAACCAATGGACAGAATTCAATGAAATGTCACACATACTTTGTAGGGGCCCTAAAGTTCTGCATCTCATAGTTGGTTTCAGTATTTTAGGCGTATTTGAACTTGGTTGATTTTCTGTCACATTCACCTATGATAGAGGTTATGGACCATCCACATCAGCACAGATTGAGTTTTTCCAGCAGCGGGGGCCATCTGTGTCCTTGGGCACAAATTTTGTAGTCTTTTATGCATATAACTTTTTCTCTTCCCATACATGACCTTGTAGAGTTTGCACTGTTCTGTGTGAATCTGACACTGTATCTCACTGATAACGTGTCTTGAGTGACACGTTAATTATGATAGAGAGGGGCGACGTAGGTAAAAGGATATAATTTCTTGTCATGAAACGTGTTTTTTTTTATGATATTGATCGCAGATCTTCCATTTACTTTCACATTGAATTAAAAGTTATTAAATGATTACTATTACTAGTTGCTGTTATGTGTTGTGTATTGCTGTGTTTTAAATGTAGTTGTCATACACATTTATTTATTTATGTTTTTACAAACATAATGTCACGAAAGCTTTACTGAATGGCGTTGGGAGAGAGAGAGAAAACATGAGAGCAAAGGGGGATGTGTGAAAGAGTGAGCACAACAATAGAAAAATAAATGATGTGAGAAGACTCACGAAAGAGATGTTTCAAGAAGTACAGTGGCTCTTATTGTGTCCACACGAATTGTATACAAGAAGTAGTGGGAATGATAGAGGATGAAGGATGAGATAAGCATGCTTTTATTGCTGCTAAGGAAAATAACATATCCCTGTAGAGGATTCATGCATGCAGCGCCACAATTCCATCGACTTTATTGGGTGAGGAGTAGGCTGTGAGATTTGTAAATTATCTTCTATCACTGCCACCAAGACATTACTCTCTTATTACCTTGGTATTTTGTTGATTTCATTTTATGTCTGGGGAAAGATTCAAACGTTTAAATTAGCCAATGGCTAATTGACTTTTGTGACACGTACGGGCTCAGAAGTAATCGTTTGGACACGTGTGCACACCAGACAATTTTCGTTTCACCCGTCGGGCCAGAAATACACGCTTAGATATACACACGTTAGCCCCGACAGGCTGCATGTACTAGAATTATTGTTCTGTCTGTTATAATTAAGAAAAACATGATGTCAAACTTTAACAGTCAACATTGTCTCTGGGGTGTCTGAATTTTTCGCCACTGCGTGCGTCAGTGTCCTTCAGCACAGAGAAAATAGCACAACATAATTAATATGGCTCAATCTCACCAGAAAAAAATATGTATCGCTCTTTGCTGGTAGTCTCGTATAGTTCAAGGCCTCTCAAGCAGTTAATCGCTGAACAAAGACGGCAGGTCAAGGCTATATCGCTGCCTTTACAACAAACATCACTGAACAAGCTGGAGAGATATCCCTGGTCTGAAGTGCTGCAAACAATCTGCTATACCTGCAACATGTGGATATGTCATTTCACTGCTCTTTGGGAAAAAGGATGACCATAAACCAGCATTAACAATGTCTCTTTATCTTTTCCTGTTACTTTACTCTGAATTGTTATTGACTAGTTCTGATAAAGAGCAATTTCCTTTTTTTTTCTTTTTTTCCCCCTGCCCACTTTAAGTGAAGTATGGCAGTCCTTTATGGTCTGTATTGCCTTATTATGCTTGCAAGAATAATGCATTCACATTTTACCTGTCATCTTGTTCAGGAGGTGCTGCTATGAGGGATTATTTCTGCCATTAGGGGGCACTGTGATACAAGCCAATAACTGAGGCTTCTCTGAGGTTTGGAAGTGTGGGGAGTGGAGGGAAGTACAGGGTTTTTGGAAGTCATAGACACACCTAATTCAAGCCAACACAACATATCCACCATCAGAATTTCATCAGATCACACAGTGAGGGGTTTCTGGATGTTTGAACTGTGTCGACCCAGAATCGATGTGAACTCATTTTCTGAAGGAATGAATGAAGGAGTGAAGTCTTAACTTTCACATGTTTCATTTCACAGTGCAGTAAGTGTAATTCAATGCCACGGTCAATATATTTTTTTAAATTTTTTTTATTTTTTTTATCCCATAATGGATCGTGCCAAAAACCAGTTGAACCTTTTCTCTCAGGAGCTCATGTCCTTATGAGTCTAATGTTGGATGTCACTGACAAGATTTAATGTGTTTGCCGAAAGAATGTTCTCTGCTTTTCTTTATGTGTGGAGACAGCTTGTGAAAATAGCTGAAGGAAACACCCAACTGCTCCTTAAAAATGAAGTATTTGTATCTTGAAGCGTTGGATTGAAAAGTTATTTGATATATAGAGGTGGGATAAAGAAAGCTATTTTATCAGGAACACATTTTAAGACTTTATAAGAGGAATTATTTTGGGAAAAAGAACATTCTTTTAACAGCATTTAGTTTGTAAACAGTAGTTGTTGTACAGTGTTGTGGACATGAATGTTATGTAGGCTATATATGCTGTAGGTAGCTGTAATACAGACTTTGGGAACTGAACTGTGTATTGATTGCCTCTTTTGAACTATTTTGGCTATATGGCCCACGGTATGTAAAAGTGAACCCCATCAAAAGATAGTCCTTAAATATTTCATAACAACCCAAGCGAATATATATTAATAACACCGGGTGCATTAAAAATTCATACCATCCGAAACAATTCCACTGGGTTATGCCCTTTTAAATTTTACCATGTCATTTTAGCAATCTTTAATAAGCTTTTTTTTTAAGACTGTTGGAATCTGAAATGATAGAGTATTTATATAACAATCAAAGCCTGTGTTGTGACACTGACTGGTTTGGTTTGCTGGTTTGTTACATCAGGATCTGGATCCAGGATTTTCTTCAACATCTTTCAGCAGTTTTGTAAATATCTTGAAAAGTAATGTTCCAATCATGATGGAAGAAAATGCTTAGGGAACCTCTGATGGACTATTTCTACCCGGATCCACATAAAATCTGAATATGGCAAACTGAAATATATTGTCAGTCATAGGTCAGGTGATCAGAATCAATGAATCACAACTGATTGGCCTTGGATAATATGACAACGGCCCATAGATACTTGTCTGCTGTACTTCCATGTTAGTTGTAAGTGAACTGTAAATTGTAGCACTGCTGAATGTGGATTTTTGATTTCCAGGATAAAGGATGGTGTCTAGTTGATGTTCTTTCGTTCCCTTGTTGTCATCATTGCCTGTCCAGGGAAGTTCACTCTGCACAATGTTGTTTGTTCCTTTTGCTATCATTTCTTTCTTTCTCCTCTTTCTCTCCTGACATTCCTGAGTGCCAGTGCTCCTTGCACAGTATTTCTGATGCATTCTTTGGCTAGATACACACTTACGTATCCAACAGCTGCGCCAACCAGAAAGCATAAGCAGCTTGTTTTGCGAGGAACACCTTTCTTGTAAAGAGTAAAGTGTGGCTTTCTTCTTTTTGCATACTTTATGTATTCGAAACTTGAATTTGCTGAAATAATTTTAGGTCGAAAATTGTCTGCATCTTGAGATCAGTTGCACATTTGTGCTGGGACATTAAAGGATGCCTGTGATGAGGAATTGTAAATGCGATTTTTAAAAATCTTTATTATTTCATCATCAGCAGTTAACGAGTGTGATCCAAATAATATTTTCTAAGTTTAAAAAAGTCTGACAGTTCTGGCTGTAGTCAACCACAGAAAATCTCGATTGACTGAAATTCCCGATTGATATGGAAAAAGATCTGAGTGTTATCTTTAGAAAAAGTAAAAATGTGCTACTTTGACTCTGATGCCTCTGCCTCTCTGCACTATGACTATATGTTATGACTATAACACTATGTGTTCAGTAGGCATTCTCTATACAAAAGCACCACCCCTCACCTGAACCAAACTCAGTATCAATTTTTCCAGTACATATCTGAAAAGGACAAATCTCTTGTTGCATGCTACATATGTTAAACTCTGGACAGTCTCCCATCCAAAAGAGCATTGTCCAGAGTCACTCCTCTCACTCACTGTCCCTCCCACAGCACGTTTTAATTGGTTACACGTCGCAAATAATAGCCTATTAATTCTGAAGGTGCTGAACAGGAATAGAGGAAAGTTCGCACAGACTGGAGCTGCTCTGGTGAGAGACCAGAGCCGATGGATTAAGAAATGCTTTCATCCTTATGAAAATAATATCAGTGATTGTCCATCCAATGAGAATTTGCTCGGACGAGAGCATATTATATCCTTCAGACCAGAACCCAGCTGTACTAATAATAACATGAAGAGCAAGGGAGCAGGGAGCTCTGGCAATGTGGACCTTTAGCTCGAACGTTGACTTGGATTAATTTAAATAGAGACATTGACTGCTGTTATTATGGGATATCAGAGCAAACGCTTATCTGCCACTTGCTCTGCCAACATTCTATGAAATAAGATGTAGTTCCTCAAATATTTCTGTCACAGATGGATATGAATTGCTGTTATAATTTGTGTTTCACGATCACCTCGGCATCATTGACTTCTGAATTGATAATGTGATAATGGGTACCTTGGCGTCTAGAAGCTTGCACCCCCTTCAACCCTGAACAAAACATGTTCAAATGGATAAAAATACAAGTTTTTATCGATGTAAACATGATGTGAAGAGTCTTTATGACAAAAAAATGAGATGTTAGATTAGAAGAGTATTCCTGACAGCCAAAAATGTGTAGTTACAGCCTCTCAGACTGGAGCTCTGAACTGCATGCCTCATCTCTCCTAACCTGTTACCAGCACTGTACCTGGAGAAACACTAACTCCAAAGGTGTGGATCATTTTTGTAATGGTGGGATTTCCAATTAAGAGGCAATCTGTTACCTGTTTAGATGACTAATAAGCCCAACAAAGCCACAGGACCCCCTGGAATTCATATCAGACCACTTGAAATAACCATCAAGCCCTCCTATCTGATGCCCTGCCAATACCTGCTCACTTTCCCAATTAAAACCCCAGGCAGGTTGTTTTCCTGTTAATAAGGAATGTATTAGAGTTACTGTCACTGTGACACATACTAGACGCCAGCTAATTGTGTGGGCTGAGATCATTTTCATGTTGTTTGTGGGATTCTTTTTTTTATCTGAAATCAATGCTTGGGTGCCGTCATTCGTATATGGGTGCACAAACACAACTGCATACTATAGAGGGCATTTTGGGTCAGCGCTGATGTGTGTTCTTTGATAATTAGGGCTCTGCTGTGCCAAATGAGACACAGAGACCACCAGTGAAAGCGCAGCATTGATTACCTTCATTTCATTATGAAGCCAATTGCAACATGAAAAAAAAATAAGAAAAAAGAGTGGCACAAAGATGAACATGCAAAGGGAAGAGGACAAGGACTTGCTTTTCATTCCCTTTTCATTTCATATTTTGTTATACGCATTTTTTGGGGCCTTGCGACTGAACATCACAGAAGCCTTGAAACAAATGTTTGGAACTAAGCGTTGCTTTTACTGTTGCTTTGATTTGATGTGTGTGTGTTTGTGTGTGCGCATGTATTTGTGGGTGGATGGGTGAGTGGAAGCAATCCAGCTGCCTAGCAATAAATATTATCTTTCTCAGATTTACAATTTTAATTATTGTTGGGAGCCATTGCTGCCAGCTGTTAATACATCTTTTTTAATTCATCTTTTTTATTCAGGCTGACATTTTTTGTTGTAGCTTGATTTACATTAATGGTCTAATCAGTACTATTTTTTACACAATTACATCCTCAAAAAAGACACACAGCATTCAGGTCTTGTTCTTTGTTGATGTGGGTTGATCTTCATGGGCAGTTGTACTTGCCTGTGTGGATTCCTGTGCGGGAATTTCTCCTTCACCAGGGAACTTACTGGCTCGGCAGGGGAAGACAGGAGAATTTCTGGCTCCGTTGGAGGTTGATAGGCCCAACCGCACATCTCCACAGACATTAAACCCATGGGAAAGCTGTTCCTTTGGGTGAATGCCATAGGATGGAAGATATAACATACGCAGAGACACAACCTGTAATTAGGGTCCACAAGCATGTAATTGTGTACTTCATGCACACACACACACACACACACACACACACACACACACACACACACACACACACACACACACACACACACACACACACACACACACACACAAAGGCAGGCAGAAGTCAGTTGCACATTTATTTGTTTCAAGGCAGAGCGAGGGGAGCTAAAGTAGATGCTGTAGTTTAATTAGGACCTGCCAGCACCCACTGAGAATTGCTCCTGATTTTGACATTTTTTTTCAAATGTCACCGGCAAGTGCTTCACTTTGAATGGAATGCAAGACGTTGCTCAGATTGTGTCATGCTCTCGCTTTTCTATTTTTTCCTTCTTCCCTTGGAATAGCATTGGGATAATTGATCATTTAATAAATACGTGCCACATGATGGCTGTGGCACAATGCTATTTTAGAAACTCTTCAGAATGACCTGTCAGCTGAGCAATTTACAAATACAAAGAAGGCAATTGTGATCAAATGAAAACAAAATAGCCACTGATGGAAAATGATATCCAAAATCAAAAGCAATTTTTTTTTTATGATTCATACAGCTGCCAATCTGAAGGCATTCTGAATAGCAGCTGTGCACTCTGATAACCTGATATTCTGATAAAAGTGGAGTTCAAAAGAGCCACGTCGTTGTCAAATGTCGTCAAGATAAATTTAAGAAAGCTTTGTTTTTATTTTTTAATGGACAATATATTTAGTTCCACAACCTTGTCAGCGGTTATGTGTGTTTTGTAAACTGTTTTCTTCACAGTGTGTTTCAATAAATATAATATATAACACACATTCCACTGTCCATTAGCCTTAGACCTATTAAAGAGAAGGCTGCTTATAATGTTGACATTTTAAAAGGAGAACTGGAGACCTACCTTTAATGTCTGGCTTTTAATAGATTCGCTTTTCTTAAATTTATTTACTTATTTGCATGTATTATTGTATTTATCCATTTATTTATTAGGCTTTTTTATTACTAAGTATACCCTTTTATTCAGTTACGTTTTTATTATCTCACACCAACCTGTTTGTCATGGTACAACGTATTTCACCAAACCCTGTTACTCCCCCTGTATGTGATAGTGTGTTTCCATGCTTTTCCTGTGTCTTCAATTCAGTCGCTGTTTGAATCTCTCCCCCCCCCCATTCCCTGTGTGTGTGGACACTGGCATCAGTTTGGCAGCACTCTTTCTGTGCCTTTAACCCTCATCTCTGAACACAGACTTTTCCACTGCGTTCGGCCGAGTCCCCTGAGGACATTTTATCCAACTTTGTGGTTGCTCTTTGCCAAATGTAATCCTTTTGCAGTGCTGGCAATGGCTGGATTTTACTGGGGGATCTTACCACTGTGGGATGAAAAGTAGCATCCTGTGTGTAAAGCTCTGCTAATTGCTAATGCACTCTCTTTAAAGGTAATATGCTTAAGAATAAATTGTGCAAATTCCTTGAAAAGTATCTTAGAAGAACTGTCATTTCACATAATAATTAAGTGGAATACAGTGTATTCGAGTCAACCCCTCAACCTCCCTTATTCAAAATCCAAAGGAGCTCTTTTTCTGAAAAGTAGCACTGGATAATTTCTGAATTATGTTCTATTTAATTTGTTACTCTTTTTTAAACTTCAACAAAGATGTGTTTTACACATTTCTTTCTCCACCACATTGGACTCAAAGAGTTCATTGTTGGTCAGCTATTTACCTTTTTTTTTAAGTCTTTTTAAAAGAATGATCTGTTCTGCTAGGATATCAAATTTTCTGATTTCCAACAAAGAAAGTTTTACTGGCTTTATATTGCTTTTTATTTTTATTATAGTCTCTTATCTGTTATAAATGGTAAATGGACAGTACTTCTGTAGTGGCTTTCTAGTCTGACTGAAAGAGCTTTACAACACACGCCAGCATTCACCCATTCACACAAACATTCATACTCACCATTCAAGGCGCCTGCTCATCAGGAGCAGTAACCATCCACACACTCACACACCAATGGAACAGCCATTGGGAGCTATTTCGGGTATAGTATCTCGCTCAAGGACTCTTCAACATGTAGACTGCAGGGGCTGGGGATCGAACCACCAACCTTCTGGTAATATAACCGTTCTAGTGTACCTCTGAGCCACACTGCACTAGTTTGGTTTATTTTATAGCTTTTGAATGCAGTGATGCTACAATAATAGTTCAAAGTTGCTTTTCAGTGAAACTTTCCTTTTTTGCCCCTGTAATAAACTCATTTTATTCAATATTAATTTACATAAATGGAAAAATCTCAAGAGTGTCATTATTAGACTTTTTAAGTCGAGCTGGACTTTTGCAATTATTTCCTCCTTTTTGTTGTTCTTTGAAACAGAAAAATGACACGGCCTTGTCAGAGTAAGCTGGTGGCTGCTGGTGCGGCGTACAGTTTTCTGTCCCTGTGACTTGGCCTCAGCACTGCCAGCTATGCAACTCTGTCATGACCTTTACTCAGCCAGAGGTTTGAGGGTTGTGGTGTTATTGTGGGTGGGCAAGGATTGAGACATGTTTTGGCATTATTGTGTTTGTACAGGGCCTTGTGTCACTTGCACAAACCCGTCCAGGCAAAAAAAAAAGAGAGAGCAACAAAAAACACCCTTTTTTTTTATATGTGTTGTGATCTCGAATAAAAACCAGTTGGTGTTTTTTTTTTTTTTTTTTTAATTTTTAATTTTTTTATTTTGGTAGTCTGTCCTATAGGTACATTGTAGGCTTATGGATCTAGTTAAGGATGAGATATCCAATCCATCATAAGGTAAGGAGCAGATTAAGGTTACGGTCTGGGTGCAGAGAATTAATGTTGTCAGTGGAAATGCCCTCATAAGGATAGAGTGTGTGCATGTCTAGATGTGTGTTTCTTCTGAGTGCTGATCCACAGTCTACCCAGGCCATCAGTGAAGGTATAGCACAGCCCTATGGGCATTCCACATCCATTTGAATTGTTTTCATTGCTTCTCCGTGGCAGAGCACAGGACTTTGTTGAAATTTTAATGGCTCTTTGACCTAGATTTGGTGTGTGTGTGTGTGTGTGTGTGTGTGTGTGTGTGTGTGTGTGTGTGTGTGTGTGTGTGTGTGTGTGTGTGTGTGTGTGTGTGTGTGTGTGTGTGTGTGTGTGTGTGTGTGTGTGTGTGTGTGTGTGTGTGTGTGTGTGTGTGTGTGTTCTGGTGTGCGATTGTGTGTCTGATGCATGTCAGTCTTACCACTGCCAGCCGAAGAAACAGATTGATAGAGGGAAGGAGAGAATTCTGTCGCATGGATTTCTTGACTGCATGCGACTAGTCACTCGTAAAAGAAGTAATGAAGTCAGAGAAAGAAGCCCTGCTGATGAACATGCATGTGGCTGCACTTTTTTGCAGCCCCTTTTGCTGTGTATAATAATTTGCCCCTCATTTGTGCGTTTATGAAAGAATCACACGTAGGGTTTTAGGGTCTACTCAAAAGCTGCTTTGTCTGAATAAGCAAAGGGCTGATAAGTCAAACTGACAGATGCAGACAAGTGGAGGACTCAACACTGACAATCATGTCATGACTTAGTGCATGCACTGACAGAGTTAAAAAAAAAATAAATAAAAAGAATTATAGCTTTCTTCAACTCAGTTTGGCAGCGTCGTGTTCTGCCCCATCCACTTTGTTTTGTTGCAAGTAGAGCAAAGTCACTTCCTAAAGCAATGCGACGAATCTTCCGGCAATGAAAGAATGAATGGCCCGCTCCAAGTGTGTCATCTTCCAAAGAGACAAACGTCGACATAAACAACTTCTGCCATCATGTCTTTTGTCAGTGTGATTTGGAAACCTGATGACTTGACTAGACGACTTACCTTTACTACTACTTTTCACTACAGGTAACTGATATATTGAAATACACTCTCTAGTCAATGGGAATCGTTTTAAATAGGATTCAACTCGGTACGTACATATTTTTTGACTGATGTCTTTGCTTCATAGGTAACTCAATATGTCCTGATTTCGTATTGTGACAACGTCTTTGCATGATGACATAGCCTGTCAAAGGTCAGAATCCTTCCAATAATAAAAAAACCCACTAGAAGTACTGAAGTTGCCTGTCGGAGTTGCAGGGGCACATGGTGGATGTGGACTCTTGACTAGAACTGGTAACAAAATTAAACCAAGAATGGAGTGGTAGAGGAAGTTTCCTTATTGGGTGATTAAAGTAACCTTTCGAGCTATGGAGAAGCTGTTAACCATGCCCTTTCTTTCCCTCCAAATGCCATCTTAGAACTCAGGTCTAATGATGCTACAATAGTTTCAAGGCAATTACACTGCCTCTGAATTGATCCCAAAGCATTGGACTTGTGAGTGGGAGAAATAAAGAGGGAGAAAGAGAGTGCAAAGGTAGATGCCATTCCAACAATCAGGTATGCGAGCATGGAGGAAAAAAAGGCCTCATTGATTTAGAGCCATTTTCAACCCTTATTGATTGTCAGACATTTTTCTTTTTTTTTATAGCTAGGTTTAACCATAGAAGGGGGCATGCCTTTTTCAAAACTATATCTGAGATAGCATTCATATTCTCATGCCAACAACAGTAGGATGGATCAGACAGGCGAGCGGGCAAGCTGAACGTTTCCCAGCCCTCCTCTGCCCTTCTTTTTATCAGTGCGGACAGGGCAGATTCTATGGCTGCTTCCATGCATGGCAGCAACAGGGAATGTTTCACCCAGTGTGTCTCTTTTTTTTTGCCACAGCCTTAGAAATTCTGTGATGCACTGCCAGGCATTTCATAAGGGGCTGTGTGTGAGGAAAAATTCTATACTTATAGACTGACAACTGACAAGAAAAACAAAAACAAATACATACTGTACATGGCATTGAGTAGACTTTCTTTCTTTCTTTCTTTTCTCCATCAGTCGTTCTCATAATTTAAATAAACACTGAAAATGCTTCAGGATTTCTATAGGAAATGCATTGAGAATGTATCAGATGGCCATTGCTGCTAGTCCCCATATCAACTTTGGCACCCTATTGTTACGGTGCATCAATTAATTGACACGTGAAACAGCTTGATTTCATGCATTTAATTCCTTTTGAAGGATTGTACAAGAATCAAAGACACCTCAAGCATACCTAAAGTACAGTACGGAAATTAGTTCCAATACTCAAGGATTTCCACCGTCATGGTTGCTGAGTTATTAAACATGTTTTATTTATAATTGCCTGAAATCGTATTGACTAAGTGACTGTACCTTGATAGCACAGAGTACATGTATGCAGATGAATTGCAAACATTGCAGTCATCCTCAACAAAGAATTCGCTTTTTGTGACTTCATCAACTTATTGACCTTCAACTCAAGTACTGGATTGTTCCCTCTTTAAGACTGCAGTGTGTTGTTAATGATTAGGTAATTAAAAAAAGCACAATAATCAAACACTGCTGCTGCAGTTGGCAAATTATTACAGACAGCACACGTTAATGAAATAAAGTAATTTATTAAATACAAACATTGCCCAACACCCTCTGAAGGTCTTGGATCCTTACTGTTTATCACTGTAAGGCAGGGAAATGAACAACAGGGACTGGAACACATGAGGGAAAAAGTACATCGTTTGTATTTGAATAACATAGCAATGAACTAGATAATTTACATTGTGAGAACAGAACTCTCAGAAACAGTAGAAAACAATTATACTACAAGGTGATGTTTTGAACACGGTGAATATTCAGTCATTGTTGGACATATTCAAAGACACTTTCATTAATCTAAAAGCATCTGTTCCTACACTGTTTTTTTCTTTACATTTCAGTTGTCTGTTTTTATTTGCCCAACTAATTAAGAGAAGGTGTCATTCACAAATATTAAAAGAAAATATTTAAGATATGAAGAGTTTACTGAGTTTGCTCTTGCTCTTGTTCTCGTGCCATTCTCGTGTTGCAAGACATGTATTATATATATATATTTTCTTTTCTTTAGACTTCATCAGGAGATATGAGGCAGATGCCTAGCCTGTGTTGTTTTATGTCTTGGACGTGCCTGTGGAGTTTCATTTAAAACAAAGTTTCTTTTTGCATTACAAACTTCCAGTACCAGTCTTACATAAGATAATATCCTCGCATCGAACCGCACAGCCCAAACCTAACTATTGCATATGTATTACAACATGCATTAGCACAGCGTTTTTAATCTGCTGACTAACATCTTTTATTAATCTGTGAGTTTAAGCAGCTTTTGTGCAAATTCAAGATTGTAGTTGGAAGTTGATGACACTGCTTTGTGTTCTGACTTCACAAAGAATGACATTATTTCAAGAGAATGAAAAGACAAACATATGAAAAGTACACATGACATACTCTATATCATAAAATGCACTCTAGGAGACAGGAGCAGGCTTTATGGTGTTCTCTCCTCTCACCTTAGGGAGTCTTAAGGTTCATATTCACAGTCCAGCATGGGTAGGCAGATGGCTTGTGGTTATACTGTGACCTCACCAAATCTGCCACACATCAACTGTCTCTGCGTTCAGCGGGAAAGCCTGAAAAAGTTATTTTGGACGTAGTGGTCTCGGATCAGTTTTCACTTCAATTCTAAAGTTGGGGCTCAACCGTCGAGGGAAGTAATTTCCTTTTTTTCACATCTTCCCTAAATCTCCCAGTCTGTCTTACAATTAAAGTTTCAAATTGGGGGAGATTGAGAGCAGGTGTACGGTGACTAGGATCAGTGTAGCAGAAAGCTTTGGGATTGAAAGGACTTGGCCTGACAGTTACAGTATGCTCCTTTCCTCTGCACTCCCTGCCAGGCCTCAGCTGAGGCCATCTGTTTGGGTGACAACACATGCCAGTATGTCTTATAAATTACATGAGTGTTTGCTTTTCCGGAATAAAAAAAAATAAATTAATACAGAAATTATACACACAGACACACGTGTGTGTAACTGTGTGTGTGTGTGTGTGTGTATATATATATGTATATGTATATGTATATATATGTATATGTATATATATGTATATATATATGTATATGTATATGTATATATATGTATATATATATGTATATGTATATAAATATGTATGTATATGTATATACATATACATACATATACATACATATGTATATATATATATATATGTATATATATATATATATATATATATATATGTATATATATATATGTATATATATATATGTATATATATATATGTATATATATATATGTATATATATATATGTATATATATATATGTATATATATATATGTATATATATATATGTATATATATATATGTATATATATATATATGTATATATATATATGTATATGTATACATACGTATATATATATATGTATATGTATACATACACACACATATATATACTGAAACTGTAGGAGATCAAACCCCCATTATTCCAGCTGCTAATTGTGTGTTTCTAGCCCTAATTGTTACTGTACAGCGGCTAAATAAAGATCGCCCCCTACAAATTTATATTCTAATTCTGATGCTGCGGATCTGGATTACTATCTGCATTTGCATCACACTCTACACACTCATAGATATCAACACTTTAAATAAATCTGATTATCATTATTTTTAAAAAAAATCTTTTTTTTTATATATAAATAGATAGAGTCAAAATAAAAATTAAAAATCCTGGATCCGTCCCATTACCCAGATCCTTAGCAACATTGGAAGGGTTCTCTCCTGCCCCATTCCTCATCCTTCTACCCAGTTTTGAGGTTGAAAACATTACCACCTCCTGTTAAAAAAAATGTGTCACCCATATAGCAGGCAGCAGTAGGATCAAACAGTTTCCTTTTGATTGGAACATCTTTCACAACTTTCATGGTAGCAGGGTTTGATTAATGTCTTGCTTGATCACCCTTGAACAGCTTATTTAAACACCAATTGTAAACAGATTAAATTGAATATAACTCCCAAGTGAATGATTGATTAGATTAGAATAAATTTCAAACGTATTGTATAGTTTGACCCTCAGGCTGACTTTGGCGGCTTTAAAGCAGAAACTGCACTTTGCTTTTGTTTTTACTGGAGAAAAATGATATGGCTGTAAAGAAATAAGATACAGTAAATATGGATTTGTGAGATGATGTCACTTAATTTTTGTTTTATTGGGAGGGCAGTTACTAAATTGTCATTCAGATGTGCTACCTGATGCCTAAACAATAGTAAAAATCAATCTCCTATAAAATCCATACACCTACTTGGGGAAATTTTCATTGGTTAACCTAAGTATTTTTGATTACTTATCAGCATTACTTACATATTAAGAAGCAATAACTTAATAATAACATTATTAAGATAATAACAGCATCATTGTCAAAGTGTGATCTAAAACAAATGCAAACTGCAGTATCTGACGTTCTTCATGGCGAAACCAAGCCAAAGTACAATCTGTGCAGTTACTGCACTCTGCCTTGGTTTAACTGTACATCCAGATTCTACAAAAATAAAAAAAAACAATCTCTCCAGAAAATGGTGCAGTAGATCAAAGAAACTGTCGGACTGAAGATGAGAAACAACACTTTCTGTTGAGTCAAAAAACTGAATTTCACAACAATTGCAGATAGTGCACTTCGCCTTCATAGAGCTACTTAAACTGTGTACAACTGCATGCAATGAGCAAGCCAAACACTGGCTTTTTATTTGCCTTTGACTTATAACCACTGTGTGTTCAGGATGGCCCTCTGAACTTTTAAGTTTTGCACATGTCGTTAACTGCACCCTATTGCCTGATTCTGTGTCACATAATTGGCTGTGAGATGCACATTTTGGTTTATTTCGACAGTATGTTTACTTCTTCTTTTGAGGAACTTGAAAGTTAAGTCTGCTCCCACTGTCACTCGCAAGCTCCGTCTGGTGTGGATGCCATTAAATGAACAGAGAGAATGCAGCAGTGAGTGTATTGGTGTTTGCTCACAGAGCTGCAGTCAACAGCGTTCTGAGAAGACGCCAAAGTTGATTTTGTGTGGATAAAGTTTTGCCCAAATTTCTTTTGGAAATTTTACAGGGAATTTCAAGCTATTTTTCATGTTCTTTGGGGAATCCTATTATTTTGTATTTTAAGTGTTTGTATTTCATAAATTAAATGGATCACTAGCTACAAATATTTGTAAAACATTTTCCATCTCATTTGACCTGTTTGAATGGGAGATGAGAATCTATATGCGGAACTTGATTTTCAGCATCTGTGACTGTGGAGATGACGGTTGATATTTTCGATGCGTTCCATTTACCTCGGAAGTCGGAACTGGGAGCTGGGAATGATGTCACACCCGAGTTGACCATGTTCCAGTTAACAAGTTGGAAAACAAGATGGACGCCTCCAAGAAAACAGTGGTTGTGCTTGCCCTTTTGGAATATAAACGAGTAGCCCGTACAAACACCATAGCAACATATCCACGGGTATAAATTGGACAATACTATGTGTACGACTGATTTAATGAGACACAAACAAGTCACATGCAACACTACATATTTAGCTCTCTAAGCATAAATAGGTGTCACTTGGGGCGTAACTGTAAATATATGTTTAGGCTGGCTAGTTAAAAAAAAAAAAAAAAAGTTTGTAACTCAGACATGAAAGAGTTCCCAATTTGCAAGATTGCCAGTGCTGGTGTGAAACTTAATTGCTGCAGCCTACTTCATGGTTGCTTGATCAATCAAAGGCAACTTCTCCAGATGTACTGTAGTTTTTATTTTATAGACCCACTGACAAGGCAGCATGAATATTCATGTACATACAGTACAAACATGGTCTCACATGTGTAATACCCAGATACACCATTATAACCCAATCCCATCAATTTTCATTTGATATCAAAAGAAAAAAAAACTATTAAAAAAACCCAACAAAAATAAAACATTTGCATATATTCAGTGTGCTTTGATGAGTCGTGTTCCTCTGCAACAGATAGAACATGGTTCATAATTGCTACCTCTGAATAGTTCTGTGGCATTATATCGTCCCATGTGGTGGTTTTAGCTGTTTATTTGGCAGGAAATGTTGTCTTAGCTGAGCCTTGAGACATAGTGGGAGCTTCTGGCGGCCTCTGAACTCAAGGGAGACATTCCTTCCGTTCATCTGCTGGTCAGAGGCGGGAGGGTAGGGCTCGGCAGATTGAGAGCATCCCAGCACATTATATGCCCAAGACAGCTGTGGTCCCCCCCCCCTATCTATCGAACCGCCTACATGAACACTCTCGCACACACAACCTGGCCCACAGGCACCTTTTTCCACTTTTTTTTGCTATGTCCTCTCTGTTGAATCATATGGGAAATATTTATTCATGGTCTATCATCATTAACTCCCTTAGACGTGGTGAAATTTTTCTTTTTTTTTCTTCTTTTTTTCTTCTTCTTTTCTTCATTTGCTCCAGTTTCAGTTCTCTGCCTTCAAGGTGAACCATATGTTCTAATGTGGGGGTGGGGGGACTTCCTGCTAAATCTGTGGTTTGTAAACCGATATGTATGAAGTATCATTTCTAAGCACAGGGATAGTGAAACGTTTTCACTGTCTTAACTCTACTCCCAACATACTGGATTTAAAGCGTAACCAAGACGATGAGGTCTACATGCTGACTTTTAGATTGAGGGCGCTTTGGGGTTGCCTGAACACTGTAAGCCTTGCAATCTCAATAACCCTTATGGCTTGTGCCATAGTGCTACAATTGCTATGAGGTGTTAATGTCCAGTATCAAGTTAAATAAGTACTTAACCTTCATTTACATTTCAAATTCCAAATCCAATGTGCTTGAATACACCACCAACTCAGAGCTAGCCCCATACTGTAGCTATAACAACACCAACATGATGCATTCTAATTATCAGTGATGTAGGATCTCCAAAAAAGATGTACATATAAGACCCATAGGTACAGTATGTGATATTATATTATGCATTTATATTTTAGATATATATTATTTTATATATATGCATTTAACATATGCAAAGATAAACATGTAATGCTAAATCTCTGCTGATGTCTTAGATGAGGCAATGCTGTCACTCTGCCCCTAGATTCATACAGTAACTGGTGATGGCTTCAGAATGCGTCATTGTTTACTTTATCAATATGTTGGGCGGCTGTCATTGGCAGTGACGAGATAACGCCACTGCATTCTGTTCATCTGCAAACCACTTCTTGGCAAAGTGCCTGGGTATCTTTCATGTCTTATCAATTATAAATCAGGTTCACGCTGCGCTACTGTAGGTCCCAACAGTTTGTGGCACTCTAAAGTCACTGTGTTAATACTGTGATTGGAAAACCTGTTCCAAAAATAATACTATTGTCCATAAAAAGTGGAACGATACACTGAAAAATATAACATAAGACAAGGATCCCTTTTAATCAATTGCTTATGGCAGACTTAGAGAAGTGTCTATTTGTTTTCTCTGAATTGTTGTCCTTACTCTTATCCGGTTTGTTGTGTAACTTGTATCCTTTCTGCACATGTTTTGCTACTGTATGTGTTTATATCTATTTTATTTTTCATAGCTATTGCAATGCAGGTGTCATTGCAAGACATAGCTGGCTCTCAATGGCCTCCCCTGATTTAAATGTCATTTAATAAATACATATTCCACACTTGTAACTGGTAATGAGACACTTCTCAGGATGCAAGGATGTGTTTTTGGTGGATGAAATCAAAAAAGATTGTACCTTGAGGTAAGCAC
The DNA here is from genome assembly GCA_037577475.1 of Chaunax sp. Z400. Classification (NCBI taxonomy): domain Eukaryota; kingdom Metazoa; phylum Chordata; class Actinopteri; order Lophiiformes; family Chaunacidae; genus Chaunax; species Chaunax sp. Z400. The sequence continues at coordinate 18,170,234 of CM075189.1, forward strand.
ACTGTCAGTTAATATTGTTTTAGTTACTTCAGTGACCGTGCATTATGTCCTTTCTATTTATTAATATTTTATTGTATAAGCTCTTGCTACATGAGCCACGGTCATTTTTGTGCCCCTGATTTAAACGAAAGAGTTAAAATAAATAAACAGTGATAGTGATTTAAGGCCATCAGCTCATGCCCCTTTAAGTCTTATATTAATATCCAAGGTAGTTGACTCATTTCTGACTGTGTTGTCAGTACTGTCAAACTGTAATGCATTTCAGAATTGATTTAATCTTCTGGCTTTGTGGTTTAACTTGCAGCCCAGATGCAAATCAGTCCCTGGGTTTGAGAAAAATCCATCAACACCCGTTCTTGGAGCCTCTTCTCTTTGTAGTGCTGTAGTGTCTTTTCTCCTTCAATTTCCCCACAGTTCTTACAACTGGGACAAAAGTTGTGGAATTCACTGTCTTATGCTGTTTTTAATCCCATGAATAAGTATGCTTAGAGTAGCACTGTGACATTCATAGAGCCGCATTTTAAAGAGATTTGCCCCAGTATGCTCTGTGATCAGCATTGCATTGTGCATATCCGGCATGTCCTTAAAGTGCTCCAGGCATTGCGATTCGACTTATTTTCTTGAGTGACTTCTCCCCCTTCAACACGTCTTACTCTTGTAACATGCTTAGTGTTGCTTTCTCGCAGAAATAGCATCCGGAACAAGGTCACTGCCAGATACTTAAGTCTTTTTTACAGGCTTTAACTGACACTCTCATTTTCAAAGTCAATCGCTGTCATGTAGCAGAGTTGTCACAGAAAAAGAAAAATGCCAGTACCATAAACAGAGATGCAAGATTTAAAGACAGCGTGGTTACATTTTTTAACGGCAGTGATTTTGATTCTTAAAAGAGGCCTGAAGTCTTTCATTTTACAGGCTATTTATATACATCAGTGGTAGGATGGAGATGCCACACAGGGGCTCTGATAGAGGTCATACACAAATAAGCACAGTTAGATCTTCTGTATTTAAAGTATAGTCACTGCTAGACAAAGCAGGACACGGCCACACAGTTTTAACAATGAACAGCTACATGCAGCTGCATGAAGTTTCACTTTCCTTTAATCTTGTGCTATGGATATTTTTGTGAAGCGCTTATATTTGTCTCTTCAAAGTCCAGTTCAATCAGAAGAGACTAGTGGTTGAAGTAAATAAGAGTGTTTATTACATCAAGTGATATGTGATAATTAGTATGTTTGAAAGTCTTTGGTGTCAGAAAGTCTTTTTCGCTCAGACTCTTCAGGGAGATTGAGATCGAAGGGCATCTGTCCTGAGCAGCAGCGAGGTATACAGTATATCCCCCCTTGGTGTCCAGACACTGGTGGTGGTGGCTGATGACCCTGGTGAGGATGATTAATGGTGAAGTTGGTGAATCTAGAGGAACGGAGAGAGTCAGATATAAAAAAAGACAGCAGCAACATGATAGGCTGAAAACAAAAGGTGTGACTCTGTGCTATTGGATGGAAGTGACCGGATGGTGAGAACAGCGACAACAATTGACGGCCTGGACCGTGATAGCAGGAAATTAAGATCCAGCATGCATGAGAGATGTGAATAACTGAGCAGCATGATAAATAAAGTATGGCCTGAGTGTGTGAAGGTTTAGTCTTCCTGACTGAACTTACACTACAGGTTCAAATAGTCATAATTTATCAGACCTCACCAGAACTTCATTCAGTTTAGCTGCACAGTGGAAAAATCATCATTTTCCAATCAATAACTGTGCACAGCTGAAGTCAAATGTAAGGATGATGAAATATGAATTATGATTTTGCTTAGGCATTCTTATTTTTTTTTTAAAGTCATCCATCATTGTCAGCAAAATGAGTGCTGCAAATATTCAATTAAGACCTCAGGGCTCCATCTTCATGCATTATTCGGGGGTTAATTTGCAACTCTAGATTTGTCTTTTGTCAATTTGAGGCTAAGAAAGGATGGCAAAAAAAAATAAAAAATTCTCTCCCTACTGTCATCTTCCTGCAGTCAACAGCAGGGATCCTCCACTGTGTTATTATCAATTTCTTGTAAAATTGTTTTGCATTCAAGTTCCTTTGGATGACATTTTTTGCTACTGGTTAGCACCATCTCATCACCTCTGGGATCTCACCTGCAGCATGTTTTGTGTGAAGACAGCATGCTACTTCATTTTCACATGACTTTCCTCCAGGTGCTTTACATCGTTCTCTCACACATTCGGTCATTCAAGTTAGTTACTGTATGTGTGTGTGTGTGTGAGAAAATCAAATGCTGTGTGGGCTGGTTCAAGCATAGACATAGCGACTTGTCAGTGGTGCTTCACATAATTTCTACTGAGATAGTTATCAGCTCCTTGCAGCTCTGTTTGAAAAAAAAAAGAAGAGAAAATTAGAAATGTAGCTAATTATTTTGTTTTGTTTTTTGTCTTGCAACCGGGAAGATTTTCAGATAATCACTAAAGTACATTCATATGTTTGAACTGTTTGTGACCATCAGAGATGCATAAAAAAACAACTTAACATTATAAAGATTGCAGAGATCAACTATTTAGTTCACTTCTACTTTACTGATACGGCTTATTTAGCTTCCAAAGACTATCTACTATATCCTCTGATGCTGCCTGTCTGTCTTCTCTCTACTGCATTTTGCTTCATCTGTTCTCCTCTCCTGTCTGTAAAGACAAATGACAGACAATAATATATATATATATATATATATATATATATATATATATATATATATATATATATATATATATAGTTAATATTAGTAAACAACTTGTAGGTAACCAAATCAGCTCTTCATATATATTGCAAGACCGATAATAACGTGAAATGCATTATTATGTACCTTTTAATAGCAGAGGGTTGACACTGCTTTCTGTCTCCTCATCTCCATTCTGTGTCTCCTCTGTTCTGCTCAAAATGACAGCCCTAATTGAGAGATCGCTATCTAGTTTGCAATAACAAGCAAATGGTAGGAGGTTAGCTAGCTATCTAATATTCGTGGACGTTTCAAAATGACCTCATTGACTAATATAAACACATAAATCATGACATAATCAAGTTACACATACCAGACTCAATGTCACTTTTCTGTCAATTTAACAAACGACTCAAATGCAAATTGCAAGGCAGACAAAGTGGAGAAAAGCAAGCTTCATAAAAATAAAGCTGAAACATCCAATCAATTGAAAGTGGTAGGCATTGGAGGCACTGAGCAGGCTTTGCTAAATTAAAAAAAAGAAAGAAATACATAAACTGAAGAAAGAAGAGAATCTGTGAGTTACATGGTAAAGCACGGAGGAACACAACACAGACAAATTGGCAACTGAAAATGAGAAAGCCAATGGAATAAATACATAGGAGGCTAGTCAGGGACAGGTGAAACTAATTGGTGAAAAAAAAAAGTGGGGGAAGAAAACAAAGACAGGAAGTGGCAAGCAGAACATGACAGATGATGAGTGAAATTGCAAAATAAAACGGCAACTAAATAAACTAAAACCCACAACCATGACACTAGATATGTCAGAAATGTCATTGATGTTTAAGAAAACTAGAAAGTGAATTAGGACCATCACTTTTAATGAGTTTCTTGAAAGCCTCCTACCTGAAGCCGTGAGTGATGATGATGCTGATAGACAGAGCTGCTACTTAAAAGGCTGGTTCCAGGGAACCTGAAGTATTATGCCTTCCCAGTGGCTGCATGGACTGTAGCTGGATTTATGGTGCGCTCAAGAACAATGCATTATATTTGTGTAATTGACCATGTTTTAAACGGTGTTAAACAGCTATTGTTAACGAATGCGAAGTGATTTCTCTCTACAAAAACATGACAACTTTTACTTTTCTTCAATGGCTTTCCAATGTGCGCACTCAATTAAAATCTAAGTACTTTCTTTGATTTTGAATTAATGATGAAGTACACTTCATAATTTTTTTTTCAATTAATATAGGTTGCTGGGATATTTACTGGCTTTATTCCAGCAATCAAGTTCTCAGCTTGCATACTTGGTCTTTTTTGACCAAGTATGCACTTTCTTCCATATCACCTAGAAAATTCTTGACTGCAGAAGTTTTAGTCTTGCCTGAGGCTACTAAGAAGGCCTGTTCAGCTTATTGATTGCCTTTTTATTGGTGGGATGTGGGTGTGCACTGAGGAAGAGGTGAATGTCACACTGAGTGGCAAGTTGTCAGGTAGCAGTGAGAGACCCATTGGCAGACTGGATGAAAGTTAAACATTAGCCCACGGTCTTGTCTCACAACAGGAGTAAGCTTGCCTTGGGGCAGGGGGTCAATTTATTGACAAAGCCGGTGCCCCTCACCTGCCCATCCCCTGCCTGACTCAAATGGATTGTCCATGGGCCCAGCCAAGTCTTAAGAGATGTCCATTTGCTATTCATTTAAATCTTTACCTTTGTATAGCCAGCGTCCAACTTTATTCTGCTTTTAAATATACCATCTAATACCTCTTTTATCCTTAGCCAGAGGGACCTCAAATCCCTATCATCCTCCTTCTGTAATTAGTCCTACTAGGATCCACATCAATCCTATGTACAGCCAGGAGGAAAGGTCATCCCCAGTTGGGACTGCTTGCCTGTCATTTACGTAGTGAGAAATCATAATTTTCTTTAAATTCCAACACATATGCTGCCGCTGTGTGTTTATATTCTCCACTCAGATTTACCTGTGTTACTCATGGCACCCACCAAGGTTCGAGAACCTACAGCTGGACCCAAGTGAATCGGTGCGCTATGTTCACGGCTTTTCTAAAGGCTTTCATTTGCCAATACATGTTGATATTTGGCTCACAAGAGGAACATTGACACATCAAGGCTGCTTGGATTTCAACTTAACGTGCTACTAAACCAAAGAACTGTTTGTAGATGCATATTGAATATACACAGTAGCCTCTTTCAAAGCACTCAGTATCTTGGAGGGATTAAAGGATGGTTGGCAAACTGCTGATTCTGCAACACTATGCATGAAGTGGCTACACTAACAACCATTAGTGATAATGTTGTTATTCATAATCATTTCATCTCCAAACATAATTTCTCATTAGACTCGATAACAGAGGAGGTACAAATATTGATTTATGCAGACTGTGTAAATTCTTGGAATGGCATATTGTTATTGTTTGATGTGCCAACATTAAATTTTACTAGTGTGTATTTGCACAATGTTTGAAATATTCATTTTGATTATGTCGACTGTTGACACATTTCTATGATGTTTTATTAAACTTTTTCTACAGTCGTTTTGTCTATTTTTTTTTTTTACCTTTCGATACCACTCTATTTCATATTGTAGATTTCAAAGTCTGGATTTGGTCCAGCATCTCTCCTGGTATTAGGCTTAATTATTACCTATTGACAGGCAGTGATGGAGCAATCGTCTGGTCTTGTTGACGAATCTGCATTGTCATCTTATTAATACCACCACATGGCCAGGGCGGCTGCCATGGATTTTCCATCTAAATGGATTAAGCTTTCATTTCTTATGCGTAACCACCAAAAACAGAGGTTAGGAATGAAGAAAAGGACGATAAAGGGCTTTGCCTACACACAGTCCCTCAGTTACGTCTCAGCCTCTATCACACGGACCCCCGCTTTTTATGGGGCTAACAAATCAACTTGTTTTATGCAAGGCCTATGCATATATAAGAGCTTAGTGTCTATTGTGTGTCTCATACACAATACGTATTGTATTTTTATTGGTACGAGTGCAAATGTCGAAAAAAGCAACATTATATGTTATATATATATATATATATATATATATATATATATATATATATATATATATATATATATATATATATATATATATATATATATATATATATTTTTTTTTTTTTAAGTGGTGGATTGACACTGGAGCTCATAGATGTAGATGTTTATTTATTCATTGATTGATCGAGGAGCTGCTAGTGATGATACTATAGAAATGGTGACGACTAGTTACAGCCTTGAACCTGTGATATCTTGCCTTCCCATTAGCTGAATGGCCTTTAGCTTATTTTTGCTTTAGAAACATTGTTAACCAGCTTCAAAATTATTCCCCTTTAAAGCCCATGTATGCTCCCTCTACGTACGTAAATGGACACGGCCGTGCATACATGCAATGTTCAATTGTGTGTAGATAATTAGTTTGGCCACAGACCTAACAAAAAGTACTCTTCTATGTTCATCACAGTAAAAGTGTGACTCGGACTGAAGTGTGGCCAGACATGTGTCTGGCACACTGCAGGTGGGGAATTGCACACAAACACACACACAAACGCGCGCACACACACACACACACACACACACACACACACACACACACACACACACACACACACACACACACACACACCCCACATTCAGAAAAGAGGTTTCAGTCTGACCCCTACAATGTCACATGTTGCCAAGCTGCTTCTTGGCAATTGTCCTGCACTGAAGGGATTTGCGAGGAGAAGAAGAGGGATGGGGACGTGGAATACAGATAGGTTGTTGGAGTTGACCCTGGATTTATGAGTCTGTAACAGAGCCATTTATGAGTAGACAGTTGCCCCTTTTTCTTGAGGGGGAGTTACTTGCCACAGAAGCTGCTGTGCAAATATTGGCTGTCCCAGTGCACCTGCTGCCTTTGTGGGATTGCCCCCCTCCCTCCTGGGTTTCCCACCCTGTATTCCTATACACTTCATTTGTCAAACACACAAAGGAAGACAGACACACAATAGAGAAACGTTTTAGCATTGCCTTAGACCTGCCTTGGTGTCCTGACACAGGGTAAACACTGATGTGACTCCCCATCCCCCCAGGGTGGCTCTGCTCTCCTTTTCTGGATTAGTACTCTGAAGAACTGGTCAGTCACAGGCCACAGTGCTCACAAGCAGCTGACCACTGCTGGCCAACCCAGCCAACCTCATCTACATAAATTATGCATTTATATGTGAAAGACACACTAGTGTCACAGCCTTAGAGTGGGATAGCAGTAGGTATTTAGGTGGAAGGATGGAAGGACTAATCACATTGTCCTCATATTCAAAGAAGTTTTGTGTTCACTTCGATCAACTTTAAATCCTGTTAGTTTGCCTTCTCTCATCAATATTTATTCTCCCTTGTTGCATGAATTATGTTGGCCTTATGATATCAACTGCTGGGTGACTCCCACCAATTTCTACCCTTTTTAATCCATAATAGCCTAATTTATTCTTTGTATGGACTAAATCACAATTGAATCAATATATAAATAAATTAGTATTGTAGCCTATAAACATATTTCAGCCAACTGCATTAGTTTAGACATGCAAATTTTGTGTCTTTTTCATTTTTTTGATTTTTGTCTTCTGTGTGTTAATCTAACTAATCTGTTTCAACATTTTGATTTATTTAGTTTTAAATTGATTAAAATAGAATTTTTTTTATTATTAATGTCAATGTTAATGTAATATTATTAATATTATTAATATTTAACTGTCCAAGTGAGTTTAGACCCAGTGAGAATATATTTAAGTTAGTCTTTATCACAAACCTTGCTAATAAGAATTATTGTTTTTATGTAGTGGATCAATTGATATTACCAGCATCGATACCAGCAACAAATCCACCAAAAATCCACCAAAATCAAAATCATGAATATACACTAAACTTCAAAAACAATTGAAGCCTTGAACTTATATTATTGAGCTACTAATTAAATCATTGCAGTCATTGGTCTTTATGCAGTCTTCTTGTCAGTCCATTTTCTAAGTGTGTGTTTGCCTTTTAAATATGTTCCCAAACGTAGATAATACTTTTGTTGTTACTTTTTGTTGCAGTGTGCCTTGGAATGTTTTATGCAATCAACATGTAACACAAAATCTTTATAACCTTCCTCGTTCAGGTCAGTCTCACTCTGTGAAGATGCCTCGACTTTATCCCCTTCTTTTTTAACTTTGTGCATGTGTGTGTATGTGTCCACACTTGTACACTCACACCCGTATTGTCACAAACACACGCAGGGTGCAGTCCACAATTACCCTGTGTATTGCTGCTTACTCATTATGTCTGACTGGCCACACCAGTTTTGCTCCCCTGCTGTCTCCTGTGCCTCCTACATAACCACCTATGCTAAAGCCTTTTGAGCATACCCTGTTGTTTACAGATTAGAAAGTATACCTGCTGTTAATAGTCATGTCTGGTGCAATTGCATTTACTTTGTATATGTAAAGCTAATTTAAATACAATTGGAATATAATATTTGAATGTAAATAGCATCATGGTTTCAACTGTTATTATACGTGTGATTTATTTCATTAGTAGCAAAACTGTTTACCTCTCTTATCATTGTTGCCATGGATGTTTTGGTTATTTTTATTGGATGATGCAGGTGCATCATATTTTTATGTGCACCGTAGGTTTAGATGACTGTCATAGAGAAGGCTTTGTTTGATCATTCGACTGCTTGTGTTACTGAAGTTAAATTTCTGTAAATGTATTTTATTTTGTTAGGATAAACCCCTTGAGATGAATTAACTCTTTTTCGAGGGGGTCCCAACACGTATCGCAATCACATACATGCAGTTATACAACAGAGAAATGAAAAAGAAATACAATTTATCAAAACAGTGACTTACAGGCAGGCAAATAAATGACAAGATAATACCCTAACAACAAGTTTCAAGGGATTCATAAATGCAGTGCACATAATGGTGTTGATAAAACAATGCATGTTGATTTTTTATTTTATTTTTTTAGATTTGTGATGCATTTTATGTCTCCTGGCTGGAGTTGAACTGACTACCAAGGCACTTCAAATGGTTATTATTGGGTAAAATAATGGTATAACTCTTCACACCTTATCAAAATGTGACATAGACATACCTCAAGTTTATAAGCGAACAGTATGAATGTTTTAGTTTTTATTTTATTTAATTAATCAAATATGGAGATTTTTTTTTCTTTTCTTCCAGTTACAATATAGACAGTATTTTCCATACTGCATTCAAAAACCTAAGTACAACTTCAAATCGCTACTGCAGTTAACTCTCTGATTATTCTGCATCACAAGTGCAGTATTGCTGGTACTTGCAACATATTGCCTGAGGCTAACCCCGACACACTTTTGTCAAACAAGGGAAAAATGCAAATGCCTAGGCAGGACTCCAATTAATTGGCCATGGATATGCAGCTACACGATACCGTTAATGGGGAGCAAATAGCTTTAACTTTGTTGCTAATGTAATATAAACTTTAATTAATAAAATGTGTGATGAAGTGGAGACTTATCATACAAGCCCTGTGTCCATTAAAGGCCCTAAACTCTCACAAGGCAGGTTTATTAAAGCCAGTTTTAAAATATGTTTATTAGCCCCATGGAGAGGAAACGGGGAGAAATGCCGATACATGTAGAAAAAGAAATGAGTTTGTGTAATTAGTGAAAATTAAGAGCTTTTAATCCTGGAGGAGGCATAGTGGGAAGGGAAGCAGGGAGGGGGAGAGAGTGAGGAGGGAGGTATTGCATGGTGAGACGGTGGGAGGGACTGTGGATCGAGTGCTTAGCTCACTTTTGTTTGCCCCTGAAGAAATGAACAAGGACCCACAAGCACACACCTAATAAAGATACTAATAATAAAAAAAAATAAAAAAAGGTTATTTTTGGAAAGCGCTTTGAAACCTCAGAACCCTTACCCTGCAGGTCATGTCTGTTAAAAAGAAAATAGCGGTATCACATTTTTGCACACATAGATGGTTAATTAAACTTGATATAAAGGATTTGATAAGCTCAGTCACCTCAATTTTGGGTTTTTTATATATTTATTTTTTCTGTTAATGACGTTTTGGTTCATTTTCTTTCTTCAGTTTTTCTTAAACTTTAATGGTTCTGCCTACAGCTAAAACATCAGCTTCCTAGTGCTTTATGCACACATTATATAAATTTAATTGATATAGCTAGTCTCTACAACACTCATTCAAACCTTTTTTTCACAACAGAAGGTTTTTCAGACTTTTTTTTTTTTTTTAATCACTAGAAATGCTATTCCCTGGGTCAATCTCAGGGTGGCATTTCCTCTGCTCCGTTTCATGACATGCATCAAGACAACTTCCACTGACAGTTTCTGCTCCACTAGCCCTGACCTTCTAAAATTAATCCAGATGTTTTAAATGATGGACAGAAGAAGTGGAGAGTGAGGAAGCGGTCACATTTTGGAGACAGGCTGATAGTATTGCATTAGATGGAAAGTTCAATCATCCCCTTGCAGGTATCCTGCTGCTCGTGAGCAGATATATAACACAGACTCACAGCATCTGTTCAGTGGTCTTAGAATTATATACATGAGTTAAACCGGCTCTTCATTTTCATGTCCCTGTCAGTCAGTGAGGCCAAACAATCCTCTTAAGACTATAGGCAATTCAAGGTTGAAGTGTAGAAAATCCAGTTTTCACAGCCAAGTATGAATCTTTTCAGAACATTGTCTCAGGTAAGTTCTCCGTGCTGTTTACAACAGAGGTATTAATGGTTATCTTCATGCTAAGGGCCCTTAATGATTGTTCATGCATCTGAGCTGCACCTAATGGACTTTCTATGTACATAGGTCTTTGTAGAAGCACGTCTCTCATTAAAAAGTCACGTTTTCTTCATCAGCTGAACATGTAATCACTTTGAAAAAAATTCAGTATATTGTTCTATAAATGCAAGTCTTATATTATACTTGCTTCTGTGTAGCATCACATGATTCTTTACCCTCATCCCAGAGAGAGCTCCCTTATGTCTGTTGAATTCCTGCCTAAATGCTGAGCAATTTATCTGTCATATTATGATTGTTCCGACCTTTTAAGAAACTAAAAGACACAGACAAAGAGGGGGAGAGAGAGAGAGCAGGGGAGAGAGAGACAGTAATCATCATTAAACACAGTGAGGCGTGTGTTTCTGTGTGTGTATTCGTGAGTAAGCAATATTACTTTTTTTTTCCCCCAGTGTTTGGAATAATGATGGATAACCAGTGGCATGTGTTTTTCTGAAGATCTGTACTTGCCAGTAAGATATGCAAAAGAACATGTCTACATAATCATATGATAGACTGCAATTGATTAATTATTGGCATTTTGTGCATTCAGACTTTTTTTTTTATAAATCAAATTCAATTATAAATATATATTATGATGAAATTGTTGCTAGACCTACTGTATATACATTCAATTAAAGTGTAATGCTGCACTAAAATTAAATTGGTGTCGTTGAAGAGCAAAAATCAACAAATAAATTATGAATGTCATTGGTGGAGAGCTGCAGCCTTCACTCCAGCCTGACTTTCTCAGTGGGATGGGGACGTATCTATTCTATCCACAATTTTCTAGTATATGCACTTTGTTCTCCCGGGAAATGAAGTCCGTGTGGGCTCCCTCTTCTCCCTTTAATTCTGTGAACTCCCATAAGGCATAAGTCCCCTCGCCACCGGGAATACTCTGAGCTTCCTGCTCCGATAAGACAGCCACCTACAACAGAGACAGAGGATGGACGGAGCAGATGTGGTTGAGACAGGTTGGAGGAGAGAAAGTATTAGGCATTTGCCATGTAGGGGACGGAAAGTTACTATGAGCAAGTGGATGCTTTGTTTTGAATACTTGAGTAGCTTGTTAAAATAAGGATAGCGTGAGCCATTAACAAGAACATAAACCAGACTTCCCAAGTTCACATATGCATAAAAAGGAAATCTCTTCAAACCTGAGGGGATATGGAGACCACTCCTCCTCCATTTGATGACATTGGTATGCAGAAAAGGTGCTCTGTCCTTCAGTGGTTGCCTACTTTGAAAGTAAAATAGCAACTATTGGAAAAATAGAATGTCAATACAGTACTTAATATGCGTGCATATCAGGCTAGTGCAATGCCGTGGAGGCACACCTGAGAGGAATATGAAACTTGGGACCAGGTGCTTGGTTGCCCAAGAGAGTTGGGACCGGAGGGTTTGGAGAACAGAGGGAGTGTTTGAAGCCCCGGAGGACGGTGCTGATTGTGGGTGGTATGGGAAGTCATAAGCCTCAAAAACACATGCTGCCACCTGGTTGTCTGAAATAGACAGCCATGCAATTACCTGGGTTATGAAGTGCATCTGCAACTTGGAGGTAATCCAGAGTTATTTTCTGAGTGTATGTTTCCCATTAAATGTTTTTGCTTGTTTGAAGAACTTGTGACAGAAGATGGACTTTAAAAAAAAAAAGAAAGTGTGACAGGGACAGCTGAAGAGGAAATGCGGGAGAAGTAAAAGAAAACACAATCAAAAGTAGTGAGAAGTCAGAGACAAAGATGATGTTGAGAAAGACACATCATCAGTTATGTCATTCTGAGAGATTATGATAAGATTTAGGCCCTGATCTCATTGATTTTTTTTTGATTGATTTTTTTCAATTTGTGCAGTTTTTCCCTCCCGAATGTCAACACTATTTTTATCCCTATTTTTTTTTGTTTTGCTTCTGCTTTTGAAAAACACAATGAAGGAGTGACCCCCACTGTTTCTCTGTGTTTTTCCACAGGTATTCTGCCCCCACCACACTCAACTGCTTTTACAGATAACAGCTCTATGGTTAAAAAAAAAAAAATGAAGCAACAGGGCAGAGAATGAGGAAAATGCCTCCTGTATCCAGTCATCACGTCTAGTTTCGAGCACATGCATGGGGTTACGCCCATGGAAACACACATAATCATTTGCGTACATCAACACACAGATGGTTCTGCATTACATTAGGCTGACAGGAGACAACTCTACATCCCTTTTAAGATGATGCATTCCCCTTTTGCCCACCTTCTGCAGGATGGCGTGTGCTGTGGATCTATGAACTCTCCCTTTTTTAGTCCCAGCACTGCTGCATTTAATCACAGTACAATTTCGTTTTACATGAGGTCATGGGTCATCAGCATTTTCCAGTTCCAAAAGCATTTATTATTTTTTCTGACCTCTTCTGACCAGAAATATCTCTCTGAATTCTGTCATGTTTTTTTCACAGTTGGTTTTCAATGAATGTATAGTGGCAGAGCACACTGAATGAATTTAAGTATTTGTGCAGCCCCTGAAATACTTTTATTGTGCATACAGTGTTTTGCTACAGTATATGTTGAGTCACCTCGACACATTTCTCAGGTGGAGCCCATTAGTTAAGAGGCTACTGCTTAATAGAATGGCAGCAATAACCATTCAGAGCACCGAATGCCTTAAGTGATGCTCTTATGTGCCAAAGCATGTCACCACAACTGCTGCCTTTTGAGTCCATTATGACAGTATTTTAGCTGCTGTGGTTTCACGAGAGGGGTAACTTAAAAACACATCAAAGGTAGAAATGCGATTTGTTTAGAGGTAGCGTTAGGGTGCTGTGCAGTGAAATATGTACAGTAGGAATGGCTGACAGCTTTCCCTTCTTACCCTGTGATGCGTGTGTGGGAAAGCTCACACATGCTACCAAAAAAACCCCATCTTTCTTACAGCATACTTAATGTCACATTTGATATGCTGTGTACAGTATATCAAGCATTTCAAGCATGCACCATGGAATAAACAGATTATTTAGCTTATTACAGTGTATCATCAGTATGCATGTATGTTCCACACATTTACTTGCATTTCAACCAAATTTCTACAATATGTCCAGGCAGTATTTATCAGTTATCTTATGGCTATTAAGGGTAAAATGACAATTGGGAGTGGCACATTTTCAGATTCCTGATTGATTTTGTTCTCTCCATTCATCCTTTTTTTAAATTTTATTTATTTCAATGCGTATCATCTTGTCTGGACTTTTGCACATGCGCGTATATGTGTTTGTAGTGGTTTTTCTAAGGCCTCGTGTCAAGATCAAGGCCACTGTGTGTCTGTGTGTGTGCATGTTTGAGTTTGTGTGAATTAGAAGTTGCAGTTGAGTAGGCTGACTGGGCCAAAATAGGGTAGAATGAGAAAACACATTCCAGAAATCATTTAATGCCGTTGGACATGTTTTTGCCTTCATGCTTTTTCCCTTCATCTAACTGTACCTACTGAAAGGCTAAGAGCAGCAGAAGTCTGTGTACTTGCTTTTGATCAGTGCACCACAGCAACATCTGTACAGTGCATGATTCACCACAACACACATTATTAAAAAGCCTCACTGGAAGCTAGACTTTTTTGACATCAATGTGCTCAACTATAAGTCTCAACTAATATTTGATCATCATCAATATGAATTACCATTTTTATTATTGCAGAAACATCTGCTTCTTCTTCATGCATTTACCTCAACTTGATTAAATTTAGACAAAAAAAAGTCTCTTTTGATTTAACAGACGTGTTCTTTCACAAGAGATCACGGAGGAGGGAATCTTGGCTTACTGTTTATTCCCACTGTTTAATTTTATTATCTCCATTGTTCTCATCTTTGCTTAAGTGGGTGCCTTATGTTGCAGCAGCTTCGTATTTTCCACCACGAGAGTTGCTGTGTAATATGGGGACTAAAATGATTCCAACAATGAAAACAAATGGAAAAGTTCCTGGAAAAGTTGATGTCATATTTTTAGGAAATAAATGTCATGGGTTTAGGTTACTAACAACTGAAAGTCTAGGTCAGCAGTATCGCTTGTTATAGGACCCATCCACTTACTCACAGGTTACACTTTACAAATGAAACTTTTGTGACTGACTCAATCCCTCAGCATCCCCTTTATTCCCAACAGGTTAATATTAGATCCAAGTAATCTAGACAGCATAGTAGCAACAGGACTCATAAACACATCATGATCGGACCAATAAGGGCTGGGTTGCATCTAGATGGTTTGTGCCACAAACACCATGTATACCACTAATGCCACTTGAGCACAAGTCAAGAATCCAATTAAACCACTGCTACTGGACTCATCCACATCAGAAACCAAAGTCTTGTTTGCATGAATGGTTCTGACCCCCTTCCTTCTCCTGCGGCACAAAAGCAAATCTATCATTATGACTAATTAAGCTGACTAACCTGTTTTTATTCTCACTGTCTAAATAAAATATAATTGTAATTAAGATTTGGACTCTCTGTACTCAGTACTGTGCTGCATGTCGTGTAATAGGCTGCACTCTAGTAAGTCAGATTAAGTAATTACATGTTTGTAATCACGGACATGTAATTGCACATGAAATGTGTCCATTCTTAATATTCATATTTGCACATTTAAAGTAATGCATGTATTTACATACCACCTATTCAACAAGCTCCCTTCCTGTTTCTTAAGAGCTCTTCCAGCTTTTATAGTTGTTCTCCCAACAATTATATCTCTTCGAGTGGCCAGTGAAGGACACTGCTTTCACTTGCAGTAGTGATTTCATAGATTGTCCTCGTGGGCCAAAGTGTTCAGGTATAAGTATATTGATGCAGGCATTCTGGATAACAGGGGCAACACTTTTCTTTCTTTACTCATTCGCTTGCTTTTCTGTTTGCCATTTGTCCATGTCCTGTAATATTCAATTTTGGACAACATGGACTAAAATTTAAAAAAAAAAATGAGAGAGAGCGAGAGAGAGAGAGAGAGACTCCTTGTAAACTCTGTGACAGGTGAGCAGCTCGTCAGCCTCTCTGATTTTGGGATTGAAATACAGGTCATGACTGAGTGTCGCTCCATACGCTCATATTTCCCTGCTTATCTTTTAACTTTATCCTGAGGTGCCACCCGGTGCGTCTTTAATCAGTGCGTGTCGGCCTTGACACCTTCATGCCACCCGAACATGCTTTCCTCCAGCTACGTGAAGAAGTCATGAGTAGTTGACATGATGGAACCTGTTACGGCCTGAATCACATTGCGGGACCAGTCCCTACTTCTTATTTCATTTATTTGTGCTTGTGTGTATTTTTCACGAGTATGAATAAGAGGTGCATGCATTTCAGTGGCAGACTTAACACCAGATGTCTTTTATGTGCGGTAGAGACTTATAGTTTGACTGTATATTTCTGTCCCCCGGTTGATTGCCAAGGATAAACCTATTGCTTCTAACAAGCATGGAGTCAAGCTGCCAGAATGCGAGAAAGTCATTTTCTCCTCTTCTTGTCCTCATCTCTCAGCAGACCTTGACATTTTACAGGACAGAAATGTGAAGTATTTCTTAAGTACTTTCATGCCTCAGTTGAAAAACTGGATAAATCTATCAGTTAACCTTAACAAGAACAAGAGATAATACTTGAGCACATTTCGTAGAAATAAAACATAAATATGGTCATCTTTTCCTTTTTTTTTTACAAGCTTTCATGTGTCACTGTTGTTAACTGTTAACTTAGACACACCTGGAGGATTAATATTTCCTAAAACCAATGGTGACTACACTGACAAAAAACATACTATTACTACTACTACTAATAATAGCCATAACAACAACAGCCATAGTAATAATCATATTTTCATCTTGAACTAATGAAAAGGCAACCAAAAAGTGAGGAATTAGACAACTTTAGAGAGGTTAATGTTAGAAAATAGAGATAGAGCCGATTATGTTCTGTCAGATGACAAATGTACAAAATGCAACCCCGCCGAATGCACTCCAAAATAGGACAGTGACATCACTGACAAAAACAAGATAGTTTCTCTGCATCAGGGTTTTTGAAGGAAAACCATGTGAAATGTGACAACAACAGAATTAGTCATTGACACTGTGCTTGTTTGCTTTCTCACCAGAGGTTGGATGAGAAGAACAATACCAGTTTGGTCTCTTCAGTGGAGGGATTTGTCCATGATTGTTTTAAAACTTATCTCTGCTCTCCATGTCTCTAAGGCAGAAATAGCTACCCTCATACTATCTGTATTTCAGTATCTACACCTGTAAAATGTTCTAATTGTAACATGAGAATATGTCCATGATGCTTCCAGTCTTCCAGCCTTAAAGTAGTCTACACATGTCTCTTTCTGATAGGACAGTGGTTGTATCTCCTGGATAGGACAGGGGACAAACATAATTCCTAGAATCTCCTTTAAAAGTGGACATCGTGACGACCTCCAGTGATGCCATGACAAGAGTATAGCAGCTTGATTCTGCTGCTCCAATAATCAATTCAAACTGTTTGGAATAAAACAGACACCTGGGTAGACTCCTAGAACACAAACACTAATTTAGCTATAGGGTTGAATCTACCCTCGATGATGTGTTGGAGCGTTTGGCAAAACTGGAACAACCAATTAGAGAACCCTCTGCCATTTAGTCTACAGAGAAGCAAATTATCGCAATGAGTGTAAGTCCAGAGCTGTCCTTAGAATCATCATATGTTTTTTTAACAACTGAGAATCGTTCTTCTAATTGCTAAGAAGAAAATTCAAATTTCTAAATGGTCCCCAAGTGCTTATGTCTGTTTTCTCCTTGAACAGTTGACTGTACTGTACGATTGCACTTGACAAAAATACATTTAAAAGAAGTAAAAAAAATAAAAAAAACCCAGCAGTTTAGGCCTCTTAATGTCTTCTGCCTCTTTCTGTATACTCCAGAGTTCCCCTCTGGGCTTGGTGCTCTATGGCATGGTGCTGGGAGAAGCAATAGAGACCACGTGGGCATCAGTAATCCTGTCAGCTTTCCAAGAAGCAGTCCAACCCTCAAATCTCTGTTCTTCATCAATTCATGGTGACATGAGCCAGGCTTTAGTGTTGTGTACTGAATGTTTAAACTCAGATGGCATGGTGGGGTCTTAACATACACCAGGGCCAGCCATTTGGACCATCAGCCTGGTGCCTTCCCACCATCGCTCAGGTTCATTGGATCACAACGAGCAGCCTTGGCACCACCAGAGAATGGTTTCCTAGAACTGATTGGCTGTCAGGCTCAATCCATTTGCTGCCCCCAGGAGCATGTCTCCATGACCAATTTAAGAGGCAGAGTCAGAGCCTTCCCACACTCCCTGCCACTGAGAGCGAGAACAGCAGTCATGTGTAGATGTGGGAAGATTAAATATATACTTGTCAAAAGGCTGTACAAAGCCCCAGGTCATTGAAAATGCTCAGAGTTATTGATTTGAGGGATTTTATTTAATTTGCTCACCATTGTTGTTGTTTCTTTTAAAAGCAAAGTTGTGATTTTAGAGATACAGCAGCAGATAATTTATTGACTATGTTAGTCATTGGATACTTCCAGTTTGAATTAAACATCAAGTTAATCTCACCAAAATAGCTTTTCTCTAGATTTAGATTTATTTTAATCTCAAGAATAGATTCATAATCATAGCCATAAAATAAAAGTTGAGCAAATCCTGTGTAACATTATATCCCTCACTGTACAGGTCTGATTCTACATTTTTAAAAGAAACTGAGCATTTTCATTGAAAACATTTGCAGGAGTCCCTCTCCTTTACTCTTGGACTAGAAACATAGGAACAAGGTCACTGAGGGAGGTCTGTGTTTTCTCGATTACAAGAGGAGGCGCTTTTCTCACTGGGCCCTGGTCCAGGCCCAGCTGTGTACCTCCACTGTGGGCTTAGCCTCTCCCTGCATACTGAAAACATTACTGGCCACAGGTCAGAGGTCACAGTGTTGCTCTGTGGGACTCCTGCCCCCATAACACACACCTTCTTATTTTCTCCCCAAGATATCTTGAATAGCCAGAACCAGATGGTTTTAGGAAGACAGATAGCTCCACAAAACTGGTTAGCTGGACTCATATGGCCCAGCTGAACAGGTACATACACATACGTTGTATTTTGGATGTCAAGTGAAGTCGAAATGTATTTATATAGAGTATTTAAAAAGTTGAAAGTGTTGAACATGCTCAAAATAACAGATGACAATTGTACAATATAGAATTAAATACAGATAGTAATACAAACACAATAAATGCAATAATAATAAAGAAATGCAGTTCAATAAAAGATAGTCAAGATGTCAAGCTCCAAGGTCTAAAAGCCTGTGAGAAGAGATGAGTCTTCAGCAGCGATTTAAATATTTCTAGGTTCTATGCACATTTGATATGAATCAGTAAATTGTTCCAGAGATTAGAAGCAGCCACCGCAAAAGTCCGGCCACCTCTGTTTTTAAAGCTGGATCTTGGCACAACCAGGAGCAGCTGGTTGGTAGAACTCAGTGCTCTCACTGGAGTATGAAGGTGCAAGAGAGCTGATAAATAAGGAGGAGCCAGCCCATTAAAAGAAGAATTTTGAAATCAATCCTGACAATCCTGACAGGAAGCCAGTGGAGTGAGGTCAATGCTGGGGTTATGTGATCACGTTCGCTTTTCTTTCTCCAGTTCAAAGTCGAGCAGCTGCATTTTGAACTTGCTGCAGACGATTAAGAGAGGACTGATCTAAATCCACATACAGGGAATTACAATAATCATGTGGAAAGGTAATAAAAGCATGAATATCTTTCTCCAAATCTTTGAGAGAGAGATAGGCCTTGACCTTTGCTAAAAGTCTTAACTGATAGAAACTTTTTTTAACAACAGAACAGATCTGTTTGTCAAGTTTGAAGAAACTGTTAAAAGTCACGCTAAGATTTTTAGCAGAAAATCAATTGAATGGAGATAAAGGGTCAAGAGCACCATCGGGGTGATCCAGTAGCTTAGATTGTCTAAACATAAAAATCCTCTTTTTACTTTCATTGAGATTAAGAAAATGTAGTTTCATCCAGGTTTTAATATCCTGAAGACAGTTCATCAAAGGTACCAGTGATTCTTTAATGCATGTTTTTAAGGGCAGATTAATTTGAATATCATCAGCAAAACAAGAAATGGGAATATTAGTGTTTTTTTATTTAAAAAATTTTTTTTTAATGGACCCCAAGGGGAGCATATACAATGGAAAGAGTATTGAGCCCACAATGCAGCCTTGTGGGACTCCACAGGTGTGTGTGGCGGCATTTGAAAAATATTCACCAAGATGGGCAGAGAAACTTCTGTCAGGTATGACTAAAACCATTTTAGTGCAGTACTTCTGATACCTACACACTGTTCCAGATGTGATAAAAGGATCATATGTTCCACAGTTTCAAAAGGAGCTGTGAGGTCTAAAAGCACCAGAATGGTGCTTCTATGAGTCAACAGTTTAAAAAAAGGTCATTAAAAACTGTTAAAAGAGCTGTTCTAGTACTCTGGCATGGTGTGAAACCAGACTAAAACTTTTAATAAATATCATGGGTGTCTAAAAAAAAGTTTGTAACTGAATAACAACTCCTCTCTCCAAAACTTTAGACAGAGAAGGAAGTTAAGAAATAGGCCTGAAGTTGGAGAGAAGTGGATGTGTGTTTTGAAACAGATGTGAACACACACTATACACTGTTTCCATCACCATTATCAGCCACTTGTTAACAATAGGAATGATGATGCTTTCATTGTTCGGAACTGTTATCCATTCTAGTACCAAGTATTATCAGACACTTACCTGACATTATTTATCATTCAAACTGAATTTGTAGACTTCTTGTGTTCAGGTTTAGTTTATAGAATTAATGTGGGTCTGCCCAGCTGAATGTAAAGGCGATTATTTCCAGCCTGTAAGTAATAGAGGGGCTGCCTCTTAGCGAGTGGAAGCGTGGTTTTGCCAAGATAGTGGGAGGAATGGAGTGCATATCCACACAGCAAATTGGCCTGGGAACTGAGAAAGACAACTCTATCTAACCATCATTAGTGGGAGAAATTAGTCACAGATGTATTTCACTGGTCATTTGTGAGCGTTCAGATGTTAAACATACTCCTTTTCATCATTCCAATTATGACTGGGCCAGGGACTTTTTTTTTTAATGCTCTCACAAGTTTCTGTCTTGTCAGCTGAGATACAGCAATTTCTTTTTTCGTTGTTTTTTTTTAGTCACTCATCATATATTTTATTTTTGTTCACAGGTTAGTTAGACAGGCTGGCAGGTCTCTTGCAGTTCAATCCTCAGTCCCTGAGACGGAGGACGGGGTACATGTTTGCAGGCAGATTGCACATTTGAGGGAATAACTTGTAGAGGGCAGCACATCCTTTGTTCCACTCTGTTCCTTTCCCTTTACTGTAAATATGTTTGTTGAAGACCTGTCATCTCCAGTTTCCTTTATTTCTTTTCAAGGCCTGTTCGTGTTTCTGGTGTCTCGTGGTGTGCCTCAGCCGAGTCGTCTATGTCCAGAAGTGAACATGTGGTACTATTTAATATCTTAATGCCGTGGGTTTTATGGTTGCCTTGTGGGAGATATCACATGGACTGCAACCAGCATAATTCTGGGCCAGGAAACAGACTTGATGTCCAAGTGTTGGAGAACTCTTGTTATCATAGAGCTTCCCAAGGGTATACCTCAGTCCAAGACCCACAGAGTAGGCTTAACATGGATGCCAAGTCATCCTGAATAAGCCAAATCTGATTTTGCTCAAACATTCAAGTATTTGTGTTTGTCTCGTATTTATATGTGTGTGTGTGTATGTGTGTGTGAGGGTGTGTGCATACATATAAGCTTAAACTTGAATGTGTAACAGCTATGCTCACCGGAGA
The DNA here is from genome assembly GCA_037577475.1 of Chaunax sp. Z400. Classification (NCBI taxonomy): domain Eukaryota; kingdom Metazoa; phylum Chordata; class Actinopteri; order Lophiiformes; family Chaunacidae; genus Chaunax; species Chaunax sp. Z400. The sequence goes on from CM075189.1 coordinate 18,191,647, forward strand.
CATCTCTACAATTGGTTACGTTGGCTCCAGTGAAACTTTCAGGGGTTTTGTTAAGACGTAATTTTGAAACGCTTCCCCCTTGACGTGCTTCTCAAACTAAGGATTTTAAATTAGCATCTTTCAACAAATGAGTAATTATTATTATTAATTATTATTAATAATAATTAATATTTACGTATCTGTATATACATTTTATATAAATTGCATGTTGAGTATTCAGTGTAAAGCTCTCAACCCTATTATTGTCCTTAGAGGGCCATCTGCCCCAAAAACCATCTATGCCGAAATGCACTGAGAGCTACATAATACAACAGATTCAAAGTTTTTATAGCACTGTTTATATTTGAACTGATTTTCTCCAGGCTTTCCTGATTTCTGTTATCTTCATCTTATTCCTTCCAACACCAATCACTAAATGATTGTGTTGTTGGAAGTACATACGTGACAAATCACCATTGTACATAATGGCTTCAACAAAACCAGTGAGCTGCCAAAAACTCCCACATTGCGCCCATTACAAACGGCTCTTTACTGAGTCAATTAACAAATATAAATCTGGCCAAGAGAGAGATGGCATTGTTGTCACAGTATTACATTTTAGCCACTCGGCAACTAGTAAAACACGTTTAAATGTTAGCAAGGACTTTGATCAACCGACTCCGTGAGACAGGTTAAGCTTCCTTGGCAGAGAAAACAAACATTCCCCAGCTCACATTCTAATTAATAAAAAAAAAAATTTTGCCATTATTTAATTCCACCCAAGTATATCAAGTGCAGTTTGAGGTTTGTTTGTTGTAAACAACTGACAACTTTTGTGTTTCGGAATCATAACATTTGATTTCCTGTAGTGGCCACACATCCAGTGAAACATGCTTCCTATTGTCTTCCTCTCCACACACCTGGCACTCTAACTAGTGTGGCAGCTCAGATGTACGCAAGCCCTCCAGGGTCCATCAGTCCACATGCAGCGCTCAGAGGAAACATGTGACATGTGGTGTAATTGAGTCAGCCAGCCAATACTGCCACAGAAATCAGCCAAGTGATGCCACTACTTAGTGCCCAGTGGGGGAGCTCTGCGGAGGATGGGATGGAATCAGAAAAGAAAGTGCCTGTCTGAGATTATTAAAGACAATGCTTTGTGTTTAAGTTGAGATAGCATGGGGCCCTGAGCATAAAGGTGAAGACAGCTGAGGCACTGAAGAATGGTCCAAGAGCACCCTGCTGAGAGTGTAAGGTATCTAAGTGAGAGATTCAAGTCGCAGGCGAGAAAATATCGGAGGTTTAAGAAAACATTAAGTCCGGAAAGCAGGGGAATTCTCCCTCTCACTTTAATTCGCCCTCTGTCTTTGGGCCGTTCTCTCGTGGAGCTCATTGTTTTCTCATGTATTTTTGCTGGCTCTCAAATTTCCTTATCCAAGCCCTTTGCCACATAAGAAATCCAGCATGGCTCCTTGGGCCTCACTGGCTACTGAATCACTATATGTGACCTTGGTAATTATAGCTGCCCTATTGTGATTTAAATAAGAAGGGAAATGCATTGTTATTACTGTCAGCAATTGAGGATCTGTGTTGTCATTTTTGAAAAAAAAATTAACCCCTACTGAGTTGCCAAATTACCCTGTGCAATTATCTTGAAAAAGTGACACTGTAAAATAAAATGATCTTGACTTTTTGCTTGTGAAGTCGAAACAGATGCATTCTGTTTCCCAACCTATAGCAAATCAGTAGTCACTAAACTGTACTCCATTTTAGTTGTTAGAGCTAAGAATTTAGAGTGAAGCAAAGGCTGTTCCTTGAAAGTGATGAAACAAACTTGTGTGTGATATTTTACACTTATAGTGTGAACATTATCCCTGGTATTAAACAAAGGGCTTTGTCCTGTTTAAGACCTTCACATCATATTGAATAGCTAGCAACCTTTTTCTAAATGCATTATATAATGTTTTCAAAGTCCGTCTTCTCACCACATTTTTTCTGTTAACAAAAAGAAGAAAAAAAAATGTGGCCATTGGGTTAAGTGTACCTTTGGATTCCACTGAGTACTTTATGTAGGTGACACATCCAGTTGTCTGTCTGAGTGCAGAGTCTTGTCAGCCTGTGAGGAGCCTCGTCAGACAGAAAATCAAGCCTTAATACTACAGTATATACAGGATTGGAACATACTTGGACCATTTTAAATACTGCTTAATACAATAAACAACCTCATTGCAGATGTAATGTGTTGATAGCAACTGCTGGAGGGAACTTCAGCATTGTTTCTTCAGGCTGCTCAAGAGGTATTTCATCTTTGATTTTTTTTTTCTTTTTCTTCTTCAAATATGCAAGCCAGCGCTCAGGGAGCATATTGTTTGTTCTAGATTTCCTGAGAGACTCCCACCTTGGGCTTAAACAGATAATCTCCCAAAAGCAATTGGGAGGAGGTAAGGGGGTCTAAAAAACAATCTTGTAGCTTTGTTATTGTGAAAAAGAAATGTCATTCCTCACTCATCCCTATTGCATATGCAGTTTAACACAATTGACCTTTTGTTCACCACATGGTCACATATGGTTTTAAATCTTAGACACTGACATGTAACGGTTCCCCAGAGAGACTCTATAATGTTCCATTATGAAAACAGAAGTCAAAATCATTCTTCGACCATTTGTCTGTGGTGGACACTGGACAGTCATGTAACAGACACTTAAAGCCATTTTCTGGGATTGTTAGGGGGGGGTCACACAAGTATGTCTTTGGCTTCTGCAAATTGACAGACAAGGCCTAAGGGGAAAAGAAAAAATCAACTATCTACCCACTGTGACAGTAAAAGAAATGTTTGCAAGACCGAAAGTCATCCACTAGACTGTGCTCTCATGACAAAGCTGTTGCGTCCATGATATTATATTATCCTTCATAATATCAGTGGAGGCTGTGATCAATCACAATTTCCATTAAAAAATATTAATCAATATTAATGTCACATGTATAGCACATGCCTCATAAATGCAAGGCTAGCCACAAAGAAAAGAAAACCTAACCTGTGTGTGTTTGAGCTGCATTGTTGCATTTAGCTTATTCTAGCGCTGTGGTTGGTACATGAGACTAATTGTGGTTTATCAGCTACTTGTGTAAGACACGGGATGGATCGTCCTTTTTCTCTGCAGGGATGCATCGTTCAAATTGAAATACTGTGAATGCAGCTGTACAATGTATCGTGTCAGCATCAACATCACAATGTTCACATCTACAGCAGTCCCATCGCAGAACTTTGTCTCTGGAGTCTGTTTCAGGAGGAGAAATAATCCGGTAGATGTGTGTATTTGTCAGGCAGAGTTGTTTTGTGGGGATCCACGGATCAGATGACCTTTAAATGGTCTTTGTATGGTTCTAAACTGGATGGAACTCACATACACACCTTTGTTTGCTTGATTTAATTTTTTATACACATATTGAAATGTTGGGGTCAATGAGGTTTGGCTGTGCTGGCTTTTAATAATGTATATTTCTTTGCTATTTGCTTTATGGTTTTGTATGGTTCAGTAGAGCTATTTGCTACCTTTTTTGTAATTATTGGACTGTGACTGACAGCCCTTTTCATTTAAGGGTCAAATGTGCTATGAAAAAGTAGCAGGCAAATAAAGCATTTCAAGTCATCTGGTGAAAGTAATTTAATATATTTTATATGAATAGACATAAAATTAAGAGAAAAATATAGCAACGTCTTTTTTTTTCAATATTGTTCCCATGCCATGCAAAATGGAATGGAGGAAACATCATGAAGTTTTTCAGTGAATAATATTGAGTATTTCAGCAGCAGGAGTTCAGACACTAAATGCTGAAGTATTCTGGTATGGAAACTATTGCTTTTAATCTGCTAAAACCATCTGTTGACATCTCACCCATCTTGAGTTGCTGCCTATGTTCTAACATGTATACATTGATTCTGTACATTGCGTAGTGTTGTTGCATTTAAAAACTTATTCTGAAATTTTTTTTCTTTCTTCCTGCAGTAAAAAAAGATGTAAAAGACGAGAACGACGGCAAAATACATCAATTCAAGAAAAAGGCTAAAGAGCTTCGCATCTTGGATGCTAAGACAGCACAGAATCTTTGTAAGTATACACAGTTATATATCATTTGGGTATTTAACAGCCAATAACCACGTGTTGAAAACCAGTAGTTCATGAAATAGACTGTGTTCGTTTTTACCCCTGACCTTTTATATCATAACACACTTTTATCTAACCATGATACCTAAGCCATTCTTTCACCAAACCAAGATCTCCCTTACCGCAGCGATGCAATGTGGATTACAGAACTTCATGACATTTACGTGTCAAAAGCTAAGACTACCTGTCACCCTCCTTGCATCCCTGCATGTGCATCGCATAAACATTAAATTTACATATACCTCCCAGTATATTTCCTACCCGTGTGATGGTTATATCTTGATATCTCCATGAACATAAACTGCACAGATGAGTTCATCAGGCAAATGATTCTGGTCTGATGTAGCATGAACATGAGGATGACACATTAAGTATCTCGGTGTATTTCTACGTGTGTGTGTGTGTGTGTGTGTGTGTGTGTGTGTGTGTGTGTGTGTGTGTGTGTGTGTGGGTGTGTGTGTGTGTGTGTGTGTGTGTGTGTGTGTGTGTGTGTGTGTGTGTGTGTGTGTGTGTGTGTGTTTGCACGTGCACGTGCATATGCACAAGCATTTGAGGATGTGCCATTGTGTGCATGTCATTGCACTTGTTTATGGGCTGTGACAATGCTGATAGGTGTTCCTGCCATCTTTGATTACAGCCCCAGCAGATGGGCTTTGAATTTGCAAGGAAGCAAAAATTATAGAATATCTCACCTCCAAAATCGTCGCACTGGCTGGGAGGCATGCGGTCCTGCACAGCTACACAACTCCCCCCAGTTGCCTTGACAGATTCTACAGCCTCATAGATCATATTCACTGCCTGCTGTGGAAACCTCTAAGCTCCCTTCTAATTTTGACGTGTGTTAGTATTGAAGGTCCAGTGACTGGGATCGATAGTGGGACAAAATGAATGATCGTGATGTCAGGGCCACTTATGTATCCCCCTATTATGCACACCTCTATCTGATAGATTGTGTGCGCATACCTGTCTGCCAGTCTAAAATCCAACTTGCAGCTTTTTCAATAAGCTGCAGGTGACCATTTGATTTGTGACTAAGCCCTGAATAAAGAGAATTACAGTTGTCAAAATGAAATAAGCTATGAGCCAAGGCTAGTTTTTGGAGTGTATGAAAGAAATCCCTTGTGACTGTGATCCCACTTTGCAGTTTTCTTTATAATACTGGACAAACAATCAAATAGTGAGAACCTGATGAGTAGACTGAGTAAAATGAAACCGGTGAGGTGTCAATAGATGAATATACTAACTTGCAGCACTTTAAACCTGAGAGACAGGGCATTAAGAAGCATAGAGCTGGGCCCATCAACTAGAGCACACTTCTTATTAGAAAGGTTTTTTTTTTTTTTTCAATGGTCCAATTAATCACCTATTGTAGTGAATGCTGACCTCAAATCAGGAACAATCGTAACTGAGAAAAATGCATTTAATCATCCGCAATCAGTAAATCATTTGCAACATTGAAAGATTAATCCTCACTTTGACATTCTATAGGCTTAAATAAAAAGTTTAAAGGTTCAGAAAAGAAGAAACCAGGCATGAAGAATAGCCTAGAAAATCACCAGCATTTTCAAGAATAGTATAAACCAAGCAGAACTGTTTCTTTCAAGTTTGACAGCCATTTAATCAGAATATGTTACCTTGATTTTATAGGAAATTAATACGACAGAAATATTTTAGGCAGGTGTCTATTCGGCCTTAAACCAAACTTAAAATAAAAAACATAAAGAACTTTTCAGGTCTACAACATGTATGTGCTACAGACACATACAATCCTGCAAACTAATCAGTTATTAGTTCAAATAATTAACATATATACTATGGGATGATTATGGGAATATTATAGCAATAAGATCATTTTACAGTACATGATAGTCTAATGATAATGTTACAGGTGTGTTAATGAAAAAGCATTGTTTAAAAATACAAATGATTCTTTAAGAATAATGGACGCTAGGGATAACGGTGTATAACCATTGAACCACTTGGTTGATTTTTTGCTGATAGGTTAGTATTTGGCATTGAAATAAAATAAATAGATGCAGGTTGACCACACCCTTTACTGACAAAGTACATATAGCAAATCAACAAAATCTGATTATTCATCCCTCACTCTTTGTCAAGGTCGTTTTCACTTCTGCTTTATCTACCAGTGTGTAATTTACAATATATGTGAGGATTTCTATTTGACATCTCACCCTAAGAGAACTTTGAATCTGGCTTTTGGTTTCATTGAGGAGGTCATGAAGAAAATCTACTGCGTTTATGCAAACAAAGATCAAATGCACCCCAACCAGGAGTGTTATACTAATGAGGGGAGAAAAAAATTACATCAATCTAGTGTTGATTACCAAAATAATATGAAAGCAGTTTAGTTGAATGACTTAAAGTATTAAAAAATATATAAAAGTATTGTCATGATCAAGTAGTAAGTGCTGCAGATTACAAAAAGTAATCAAACATCAAATACATACAGTACATCAGGTTCCGCTGCTGCAGCAGTGTAGCATCTGTTGAGTGGGTCTCCTCCAACTCATTACCAAACTTCCACCTGTGACTTCCAACTGGATACACCTGCAGCTCCAATTTCTCCTGTAGACATCCCACCTGGAGATCGGAACACTGACTAGGCTGTCCCCATGAGGCAAATTCAGTGTACAACACTAATTACAACAAAAGTTGGGAGACTGCCTAAATAAAATAGACTCCCATAATTTCGGAGTCCTTTATGACATATACTCAAACAATACAGAGGTAATTTATTTAATGATATATCTCATCTAATTGCTTGATTTTTGTAATTACATATTTTTAATGAATTTTATGTAATTTCAAACAAGTCGACACAGGGGCAAGGCAAAGATGGGAGAGGAAGGAGAAGTTGTGGAATTCTCAAAAAACAATCAAACATTACATGTTTACAATAGTCCACAGGTAAACAGATTGATTAATAACAGGTCATGGTATCGTAATTATCTGAACGGGGGCATCCAAGAGTCAATCGCAAGCAAGTTGCAGAACAAGGGTCACCAGTTTTTGAAACACAATTTTTTATAAAGTATTTCACGACCTAGGTTCTGGAGCACTTCCTAAAATTGTCATACATGTCATTCACTTTTTACACAGCATCTCAAATCTTTTCGAATCAAGGTTGTACCGTGCATCTTTGCCAGAGGATGCTATCACTGCTATCACAAGACCGACTTTAAATCACTTTTTATTAACGGTCGAGAAGAAATGGCATTACTTGAGCACCTTTCAGTGTCAGCGGTTGAATCTTGATGTTTCCCCTCTAAATTTTTGTCAGGGTGACACAAACTATCCCGTTAAGGCGAAGAAAGTGTATGACTTTTTCAAAGTTAGGTATGTTGTCATTTTGTCTGAGGAGCAATAAGTTCTGAAATGTCTCTGTGAACCCCACAGTCTAATAAAAAAAGGAGGGGAAATGACTCTCTTCTCTCTCCATCACAACAGCAATTTTCTTGGGCTCGTTCCGCCTGCCTTATGAAGAGATCAGGGACATTGTGCTGGAGGTAGATGAGGAAAGACTGAGTGAATCACTCATCCAGGTAAGACTGATGTTCAGTTTGGTGTGTTAGTTCTTTCACTCACACACACAGACACACACACAACTTATTTTTACTCTCTGCAAACATGTGTGCAGCGCAGTGTGTATGTCTGAGAGAGGGAGACGGTCATGTGAAATGATAATCATCAAATTTAAGTGTGGGATGGGTAGCTTTGCGACCCCATTTTAAATGTAGTGTAGTCTGTTTTTGGCACAAGTCAATCCTCTCATTCTCATCTGGACCATAGAGACCCCCCATTCATCTTCTTATAATGGATGATGAAGGACAAGGCTTGGCAAAGACTCCCCAACTCCACCTGCCTTTCCTTCCTCCCTTTGTCTCAAACCATAATTGATGAGCTTCCTAAAGGCTACTTGTTTTTCTCCCATTTTATTTATTTATTTATTTTTTTGGTCCGGGAAAGCATTAATTCAAAGCAGGGTGGGTGCAGCTGAGGTGAAGATTCAACAATGAGCGGGTTGAGCCTGAATATTTCTTTTTTTCAGCACTAAAGCACTGCTTTTGTCTTTTTTTTTTGTTCTTTTTAAGCCACCAAGGAGGTTTTTCTTTTTTTTAATTCTTGCTGGTATTTGTTGAGTTTATTTTTCTGTCTGTCTGTAGGATTACACAAAAACTACTCAACAAACTTTGATTAAACTTTCTTTAATATTGCTTCACCATTTCCCTCTATTACACATTAACTACCTGATAGATGTTGATGTAACTTAGTAGATGGTTTGGACATGTAGCAAGGAAGAGCCAATTAAATATTGGAGTGGTTCCGGTTAAAGAAGTGCATCCATGATTCTTTTTTTTTTCCACTTACTTGAACAGAATAATGAGGGCACCCATTTTGATGATGCATGTCTTAGAATTTAGAGTAGGTTTTAATCTAATTAAAATTGACTGTTTGCTCTATTAATTGGCTTTCTTTTATTCAAATAAAAAATAACCACAATGACAACAACAACTCAATACTATATACAGTTTGTACAGGTCTCAGTAACCCCACACAACCCCTAAACAATCTTATACAATAAAACAATCTCTCAGCAAAATAATGACTTCTTACACCAATACAATATCTTAACTTATATAATGTGACATATCAGAGATTTTCACAATTGAACAGGAGAATCGATCTGTTTGCCATCATAGGTTTCTGGCTAACATGAAAACAAATTCACCTGTTTGCGTACTTTCAAATAATATTCTGTATACTGCTAAGTCAGCTTTAAAGTGGGCTGGGGAGCATTTTTTTTTTTTTTGGGGGTTTTTTTTGGAACTCCCAAAGACATTGTAATCTGATTACTGTAATTATTCCTCATTTGAGACAGCCTGGAGAAGCTCAAGCTACTTTCTATAGATATATGTAGGTATATAGACATTCTGGTAAATATTTGTCTTGCATATGATTCCCATGTTTCTTTATCTATTGCAAACTTAAGCAATGTACAACAAGATGTTCTTAACTAGATCCATAAGCCTACAATGGTGCAAGTCTATCTGAGGTCAGTTTTTGTAACTCTAAGAATACCATTTTGACACAAAGCATGAACACTTTAGATGGCCCAGAAAAATTCTTCTCAACAAGTGAGAAGCCTTTTGTCTCATTCCAGGAGTAGGCGGTCCGCGTGTAAACCTCAGGAGTGAACAGCAAATAGAGGATTTGATTCCAGTATAATCTTGGCAGTGATACACTGTGTGCATGAGTGTATGCAAGAATCAACCAGAAGCAGGCATTATTCAAGTGCAGCTTTTACCTTTGGGGGAAAAAAAAGAAATACATTACCTTTGTACTGATATATTATATTGCCTTCCCCACATGGCTTATCACTAAAGACTTGCACAGGAGCTAGTCTGTTTTCTCCCCACTGCTTGGATCCTAGACACTAGTAAAAAAGTGTTGAGGCAATATATATTTATACAGGGCCTATCTGGAGAGCTAACCTGCAAGGCTATTATTTTGAGCTCTGATAACATTTAATTGGCTGGCAATCTGACCATAAATACAGAGTGTACATTGCAAGATGGCAGACCGTTCTAGGCTTTGTGAAGGAGAAAGGGAGTTAAGGTGTTGACCTTGTCTAAACTTCAGCCTTTCCGTCGCTGTCAACAGGGCAACTCTGCCGCAACCACTTCCCCACCAGGACCTGGTTGCACACCGCACCAGACAAGGTTGGACTGGTTGTCATAGTCTGATTGTATTATAGAACAATAACAAGCAAACAAATAAGAAAAAAAACAACCTCTCAAACCTCAATCATCAATGAGCTCCCATTAAGCTGGCCTTGCCAAACTACCAATGGCAAGTTGATGTAAGTAGCTTGGAAGGTTTAGTCATCAGGCAGGTCTTTGATTGTTGAAACTCTGTCCAATTTCTCAAGGCTGCAAGGCAATCTCAAAGTCATTGACATGGCATTGAACTGAAATAAAAGATTTACAAATAATGTAAAAAATCTTAACAGGTTTTTTTACCGATGCAGTAACTAGGATACCGGAATCCCCTGTCATTTTTTTTGCTCATTGTAAAAGAAAAATGCATGTGATTCAGTAGTGTTAAAGATGTGACAGTGTGCCAACGGACAAAAAAATTATGTTTTTTGTATCCAAGTGCAAGTACCTCTTTGTGACAGTTATGGTTGTCCCCCTTACCTCCTCTCTTCCCCTTTTTAATAAATATGAAGCAAGACAATGAAACTGCTAAAAAGAGAAGCTCTCAACGAGGCTCATGATAGCAATTGTATGAGTCAGCATAAGCATCTGGGAACCAAGCTAATGTCACCAAATCCACGGGGAGGAGGCAGGACAAACACAGTTTACTTGTCGGTGCAGAAGGAGCCCGCATCTGGCAAGTGTGTCACTGCTGGTGAGATAATGAGGGTAAAGACAGAGTAAAGACTGGACTGGACAATTACGACAACACAGAAAAAAAAAAATAATTTACTTCCAATACACAGTTTCTTTATTCATATATAATAAAGCCACCATCATAATTCACCAATAGTTACAGATATACACATGCATTTCTGGTCTTATTGATGTATTACACTGTTAAGAGTATTTATTGATTGAAACATAAACAGAGAAATATGACAGCTTCTCAGAAACTAGTAAACTGCAAATAGGTTGTATCTATATCCTTTAGAATTTTATCATAAACCATATTTATCATGGACCTTTGAAAATAGAGTGGAGTTGATTATATATATCAAATATCATATATCATATATTTTGTTTACACGCTAAAATTCATGTTAGGTGTTAAAGTGATTTGAAAAAAAAAACATTTTTTTTTATTTGTGACTGTTTTAATGCATGGGCCTTAAACAGATCACATGAATTATTTTCCTGATCTATTTGGACCAGTAGATAACATATTCTCTGGTCTGTATCCATTGTGTCACGTGCATGATTCAGCCTCTTATTTGCTGGACTGCATTTCTGCATGTGACAAAGACGTTCTTCCAGTTACTGCTATGTTCACTTGTATCATGTGCTGTGCTTGTTTTTTATGCGTGCAGGTTTAGAGACTAATTACACACCTTAAAACAGCTGGAATTCTCACATTTATCATTGTTTTGCCTCTTTTTTTCATGCGCAAGACCCAATGTCTTTATTATCTTAAAAACAAGCATTCAAAAACTGATTTGGACGTTTATTACCATGGCAGCAGACAGAGCTTTGAAGGATTCGGGTCAGCCCTTGTCTCGTCAGCTACTTTCACTTCTACTTCGGTAAAAAAAAAAAAAAAAAAAAATACATTTAGTATAAAATGCTTCTACTCTACACTTCTGGTCACATCCTGTGAAGCATTTTGAAATGTACTCTTGTAATAATGGAAGGAGGAGGAGGACTTTGCAAATATGTCCACTAGTCCTCCTTTCATTATGGAGGTTATTATTTCTTTCTATGAAAAGTTGTTTTTTTGCAACCGAACTGATCCAACTTTAATCCAACTTTTGATGCCACTCAGTCACTAGGGTGGCGTTTGCTTCTCATGAAGAAAATTGAAAACTCTCTTCTCGGTTTTGATGGCCGCATAAACATGTTGGTTTTCTGGATATAAATAATATTTTGAAATACGATTTGGCAAGGAAAAAATAACTCGAGTCGTTTTTGTTTTTATGAAATTTGTAGGCTAAGCCTGACAAAATGAGACTTCATTTTACAACAAAATAATAATGAAATTAGCTCACAAATTAAACAAGGAAGCGAGAGACACAAGCCGTAAGAAACACAGTTAGATCTGTACAGAGGCACTGGAGGGGGAAAAAAAAGAGACTTCCTGCTGGGTGACACAGTCCTGAGTGTGGGCTCCATCTGCATAGTGCTCATCTACACTCATTATGCTGATTAATCACTCTACACCACCCACTTTCAGCCACACTCCAATCACCATTCATCCACATGGACAACTACACACACATACATCAGAGGTAAGAGTAGGAAGTAGGACTAGGAAGATGCATCTGCATGGCGTGGGCAATACTAAAAATAAATGCATTCACCATTTTCCTAATGATGTAAGGAGTGAATAATTGTTTGCACCTAAAACAGAGTTAAATAAAGTATGAAGACGAAATAGTGAACAAAAGAAAAGAAACAATGATGACAGTGTCTTTGAATAAAGGTTATATGCAAGATGAAACCTAAATTACCCTTAATTATAAGTACTCTCTTCTTGTTGTTCCTATTCACAGCCTTGATAGCTTACCTAGCCAGCTTGTTTCTTTTTACACTTATCAATTAAAACATATATAATAGGCTCTACTAAGCACAAATGGCTTATTACTCAAAAATGACAAATTTGATGATGGTAGATTCTGATGTAAAACATTTATCGACACAGCTACCATCATAGGTAGATACAGTTTCGTCTTCATATTCTATAACAACAGTGGTAAACCTGTTGTTGGTCTGATTTCGACGCTTTTTTTCTTATTGATGGGGCATTGCAGTGTAACAAAGTTTTAGGCAATAATGGAAACTCCAACCTTGAAGAAGCTCTCCTATATTCATGTGCACTGATGAAGAGCTCTGATAAATAAGGATTACGTTTTAAATGGTCTTTTCACACTCGATACAAGGAGGAAATAAAGCACCACAAAACTCAACTCAGTTTATAATTAATCGTGCCTTTGCATTGTTTTGCCAAGACGAGTGACAAGCAAGTGGGTAATTGAGAAATGGAAGGAATGGTGAAAATAGATAGGATCAAGGAAACAAGAGTGATTTTCATAATGCATCTAAAGCTATGCAACCAATCTTATTATCTTCCTTCTCCATCGACGTGTCTAATGTAATGATTTGTCAGCCGGATGTGGCATTGTGCTGGCCTTGATGTACCCCTACAATGTGTCACACTGGCAGAGTGGATAGATAGGGGTTGATTGGCTCTCCGCATTCTGCATTAGGGCCCATCAACGCCTCAGAGATGAAGCACGCACTCCTGAATGCTGGCAGACGGTCCTGGCTTTCACCATTCATCCAGACTCCATATGAACCCTTGCAATCCCCCACTTCTTTTCATCTCCGTGCACCCGGTATACAAGCATATGCACAATGCAAGCTAAAGGATAGGCAGTGTCAGTTATCCCCTCTGTATTCCAGTCCCTCCACAGTTTTTGGCATTCATCATCCAACCAATAAATATGTGCAAGGTACATGCAAATGTCCAAACACACACACACACACACACACACACACACACACACACACACACACACACACACACACACACACACACACACACACACACACACACATGTTTGCAATATCCATAGTGTTAGTGAACAGAGGCCACTTTTGTATATTAGGCCAGTTTCCTCAAACTCTAAAAGGCATCAGTGACAATGAAGAGAACAATGAAAGACAATAATGAACATTGGCTCAGTGAAACTATATGGAGCCTCAGACATCTTGGTAAAGGTCTGCTTTTAAAGGGAAGACAGCCTTACAAAGCTTTTCATTACTATTGTTGGTTGGCAACAGTAAGGGGAGGTTCTGTAGACCCTGTCTGTGTGAGAAAGAGTCAGGCACTTCTGCTCTGAGCTCCAGGGCCCTGCTTGTATTGTGTTTGGCAGTACAGGAAAACTAAACCCTTCAGTTTTTGTTTTTTCTTTGTTTGTTTTTTTAATTGATGCTTTGCTATGTGCATATTCTACCTTAACTTTCATTGTTTTAATTATGATGTGACTATGCACATGATGTTGTTGCTGCTGACTTGAGTTGGTGTAGGGCTGGGCTATTAATCAAATTTAAGTACGATTACAATCTTGTCTTCCCCTCAAAATATCTGAGACAAAACAATGATTGTGTAGCATTGTTGCAAGTCGCAACAATGCTAAACTATAATGTACATTACAAGTGGAAGATAATGTAAGTAGTATATGCTATTATTGTATTATCACATGCTGATATGTCATTCATTCTCATTATGTTCCAACTGACAGGATGAGAGGGGGAAAAAAAAATATTTGTTTGAATTATTTATGCACTGAGTCATTTTCACCCTTTGCTCAGGATATTTCTGTAATGAATGACTGCATGTTACTGCAGTGATGGTTTGTACCAAAATTATTCCTCTCAGTTCAGTGACAAAATATTCTGTAGGGATTTACTTGGCTGGAATTTGTATTTAGATGTCCCACTGTAGCAGTTAAAATACTGCTGGAACCCTTTGTGCCTTGTGGAAATGGTCCCTGGAAAATGATTAAATAAGTTCACGTGGCTGACAATGCGGTTGTTGTTGTATTACATATGCTTGGCAATCTCAGGAAGAAACTGTGTCCAAAGGCATCGTTAGGAAGATTTCTTACTTACACTGGGAGGGATTAAGTTGTATTGGTGTCCAGGAATGCAGATTAAGGCGTGGCAAGTGTACTCCCCAAGCTCTCTAACCGTCTTCTTTTATCTATTTTTCTTGTACAATTTTTCTGCATGACTACCTTGACTCCCAAGTTGCTTAATTAGCACATCTTGTTTTTTGTTTTGTTTTACTTTTAATTTGCAGTTTACAAACCATTATCTTTTTTCAGTCTAATCCTCTCTTATGCCTCCATCATATGGGCTGTTGTGTCTCATGCAGTATATACAGCATGGTTTCGCCATTGTAGAGTCGCTCCGGTGTCCATTTTTTGACCCACTTCTAAGTTAACCATGTTACATCAAAACTCATCACTACACTGGCCTCAGTGGATCAGAACCCATTTATAACCACAAAGGATTATATTTAGTCATGGAAACGATGTTTAGATTCAAATATTGACAGTATAAATAGTCAAATTTGGACATGTGATACAGAAGTAGCTAACTTGATATCAAAATGCTGTTGATTTTATGTGTTCCATGAATATATAATCTTTTTTTATGTTTAACAATCAATATTTTAAAAACACACACAAACATTACAAAAACACTATAAATGGTATTATCACAAATGTGAATTCCTTTTCAAAAGGAAATACTCCTCCGACAATACTCATTTATAATCAGTATTACCCTAGGTTTTGTGCAAATGCACCAGAATATTAAATAATCTTAATGATGAAATGTGAGCACTTACTGGTTGACATATGTGGGCTTTTAAGCCATCAGTGGGAAATTAGTTTTCATTTTAAGGATTTTGAATTAGCTGCAGAATGTTATACATAAAAAAAAGAAAAGAAAAATATACTGATATTTTTTGGGGGGGGGGTTTCTTGCATATCCTGATTTAACATATAATTCTATTTCAAATTCAGGAAACAGGAATTTTTGCAACATGTTGTACACACATACACACATAGAGAGAGAGAGAGAGAGAGAGATTGGCAGAAGATGCTGAAATAAATTAAATTCTGCATTGACTATTTTTGCTGTTTACTAATTCATATCAACACAAGTTAGTCATGACTATGACACATATAGTATACATCACACCTTTCACATGAGCTTTGCAGTATATATTTGCTGTTCTTCTACCCAACTGGATATACAATATGAATAAAAAAAAAATATTTCTACATTTTGGCCCTTGAGGAAATGCATACGTGGATGTTCTCTCCAATTATTATCTCTAGGTATTAAATAATAATAGTAAACTCTAGCCTTCAGAGTCAGCTTTTGGCTTCGCATTACCTGTACTTCTCTTCACCTCGCCATGGCAACAACCTTTTCTGTCAGGTCTCACTGGAGTCATTCGCATTAGCCTTCCTTGTTATTATTGTTTATCTCTCTTGTCAGTCACCGAGATCACCATGACGCTTATCCATATGCATGAACTCATTACACGTAGTAGCGCATTGGCTGGAGGTCAGGCGGTGCCCATGCCAGTCTTGTTCTCAGCTGTAATAACAGGTGACTGCAGCAGCCTGGTATTTTGTTGGGCATCATTTGCATGGTGTTGAAGTGCACATGTGGGGCCATGTGATAAATATGGCTATGCATCGGGCCTGTTAGATTAGAGCTTATGCAGGAGAAACGGAGTCCCCCTTGGGCTTAATTGTGGTGTCTTTTGGCACACACCACACAACTCTCTTCTCCATCGAATGCTAATTTAACAATGACATATGCGATGAATTATGCTGATTTGGTAGGGCTGGAAAAAATAAGACAGAAAAGGATACACAAAGTAAAGACGCAGGTTTTCGCTTGATGCGCTTTTAGTTGAGCTTCAGAATCTGATTGCCAGAACCCAAAGTATGTCTTGTACTTTTCACAGATCATCCCCTCACTGCTGATATTTAGCCACAGGTTATATGATTTATTAATTAATGCATTAATACGCGCGATTAACCCAAAAAAGAAAGCTCTATCTGTTTTCATTTATTTATTTTAAAGCAAATCAGTCACATCACCAACTTTGACCCTAATTTCCTCTCATAACTCAGCGATGATGACTGAGACAGTAGCTGTGACCCAGTTCAGGGGCTGCATCCTCTGAAGGCTGCATTTACAGACCGAATACGTCACAACTAGGCCTGTCCCAATTCAGAGACTCTTTCAAATGCAGCCTCCTTTTCACCCCATCCCAAGATTCATTGTGCATCGGCGATTACGGTCAACAAAAATAAATAAATAAAATTAACATTTCTTGCTCCATTTCTAGATCAACTCCAAATAAAGATTTTACAACAGCTACTTTTATTATTGCTGCTTCTGCTGCATGTCTTTCACCACAGTGATTTTTACTACAAAATGATTTACTGCGAGTGCTAATCAACTCCAGCTGGTAGGCGACAAGCGCGGCACCCCGTGACGCAGGGGCAAAAACAGGAAGAGCTGGTGAGATTCTCAGTAGACCAGACCGTCTCATTTAACACCATTCAATGCGGGGCCTTGCCTTTGTCGACCATGAACGGAGAACTAAAATATAAATATATATGTATAAGCTTATCTTCCTGCATTAGCTAAAACTGTTTCATCAATATTTATACCATTAAATAATCCTAAATGCATTCATATTTTGATGCATATTCCCATTTCATAGAAATGTACATTAATCTGTTAAATCCTGAGAGTTCACAGCAGAGTCACGTTGGTGTGGAATAAGCTTGAAAAATGTTGTTTGTCTCTTGCTGTTTGTGTTTTTCTTATTTTCTTTACCAAATTATCTCTCTGTTTTTTGCTTTTCTTTCTGTATATTAACCCTCTATTTGCCTTGTAAATTTACCTCTTGATCCTGCTTCCCTCCTTTCATGCCAAATGTAAGTGCTCAGGTGTGCAAAGTCCTCCGGATTTTCCTTAAGACAAATTTAATGTCACAGTAACTCTGTCAGGTTTCCCGACCCCAGCCCTCATATTAATCCCTCCCCCTTCTATCTCCCTCTCCACCTTTATTCCTGCCTCTCACTGCATTTCTTTCTCTCAGGCTGCATTTCTCAGTTAGATTAATGGGATTTTAGAATCTGTCACACTCAGTTTGTTGCCTGTCAGCCTGTCACTGTAGCTTTGCTCATGGTGAGATCTGGGGTGTTTTTGTGGTTTGGCAGAGTGAAGATTATGTAAGATCACAACATGCTGTATGATTGATGTTTATTGTTTAACTTATTTACCTGTAGGACAAGATTTGCTGTATCTTGTTGTTTGTTTGTTTGTTGTCTCTCAAATGTACTCAAGAATTGTTGAGGTTAGATGTTGAAAATGTGTTTATATTAGTTTTCACTAATATAAACACTGATATAAGATCAAATCTGTATTGTAATTGCAAATGCTTATTTCAAAGTTTTTTTTTCTTTCATAAAAAATAAAAAGATTCAGGCAAGAAATATGGAATTTGGAAGGTAGTTGTCACAATTTTACATTTTATTGTCCCCTTTCTCGTAAACAAAAACAGAACTTTGTCTTTTTTCAGCTTTCCAGGTCTGTGGTAGTGACCTTTTGTTTCAGATGGATCCTGCTACACCACCCACAAACTATTGTGCAGTCACTATTTTTTCTTCTTCTTATTTGACGCTCAAGCTTAGTTTTGGAAACAAACAAAAAAAGATATTCCACATAATGTCTTTTTTGAAACTGTCAAGCATTGGTTTGATAATTATTTTGTCATTGATTCAAAGTGAAGTCATCACTGATTTGAAACGAGCCCAGCAGAGAGCCTGCTGAGGTGTCACTGCAGGAAGACGGTATGGTCCCGTGTTGCTCTCCATCACAAAGCATCAACAAAATGCCACACATTTCTCTGTCTTCCAAGATTAAGAAGAAAACAGTTTGAAAGAAGAGAATCGTATCTGTCATTGCAGACATGGCTCATTTTCTGTCTTTGTCGTGTACCTCCCATTGACCAAGCAGAGAGGAAGGCAGTTTATTCAGATCATCCTTTAGATCATCAGGAGATTGTCCCTGTTTTCTCATTTATTCAACCCAGTTTGATAAATAAGTTATTGCTCCAAGAACACTTTTCTTTATCATTTCTGATATTACTGTTGTGAATATGTGCTCCTCTTTGTTGAAAGTATATTTCACAAGTTAAGGGTTGTAAAGTAAGTGTTGCAGATTTTACAACTCGGCAAAGGAGGGGCGGTAGACCCTCAAAAATTACAATTTAACTGAGAATTAACATTGATTGATTATCAAAGCCTTTTTTTTTCCTTAGCAATTTTACTTTCAGACACTTTAACACCTGCTATTTTAACAGCATGCAGTACGGCTAAGTTCATGCCTAATACATGCCTAATACCCCCTTTTAAACTATATTAAGTTGACATGGATTCCTGGGTGCTGCATGTGAAACTGTGAACTTAATTCACTCGGGGCGCGTTGACAGCAACAGAGATCAAAGTATGGAAACCCTACAGATATTGTCATTCTCTACAAATGTTTAGTGAACCGCAATGTGTATCACATTACTTTAACACTCTCCTTTACTCTGTCAACTGCTTCCCTCATCAAGTACCGACAGTCTCACAGTCTGGGTATCTTAAGTAGAAATATGTTACCAATATTTAGGGTTGTTAATATATTTTTTTGGTATACTCTATGTAACTAAATGTGCAGTTTCAGGTTTAAGTGAAGGGGAAACACCAGCAAGTGTGTCGACGTGTTCCTGTAAATCTAAAGTAAATTGAGTAATGCGTGTTTAGATATTCCTAATCTGATAAAGAATAAGATAACAGTCAAAATCTTCCCATTAATGTCATGGCTACAAAAGATAGTATTTAGGACACAGATAAAAGTTTCACATACTGTACATCCACACTATTGGAACTTTTGATGGACAACAGAGGAATAACAAATCTAAACATGGAAGTTGTAGCTGTTGTTTGAAGGTTTGGGTAACTGAAATCCACAGACCCTGATAGCAATATTTAAAGGAGCACAATATTGAATAAGGAACCCATAAACACTCTTTGCAGTCAACAAACAGTTTCCGTTGATACATTAAGCCATTAAACTTTAAGAGTATTGTGTGCTGGTCAACATAATGTATACCTTTTTTCTTTTTTTTTCTGGCTAAGCTAGACTTGTGTTAAAGTTGTTTGGTGCTTGTGCAATCAGCCAGGCCAGTTTAGAGAACTTAATTAAACACCAAAGTGTACTAAATATTTCACAAAAAACATTCTCTCTATTTTCTACCAAGTTTCTAATGTACATTTACCAATTATTAAATGTTTCCACCTTTTTCAGATATTGAGCCAACAATATGTTTTAATTTTTGAAAAGGACGAACTAAGCAGGATTTAAAAGGTTTATCCTCGAAAACCCAAACTTTGTCGACGTTGTTTTTTGTTTGTGGATGGCTGCATCTTAGCAGGGTGTGCCGTGTGTAGCACCTTCATCTTTGCTCAAGGTCTTAAATGAGTTGAGATGCCTGGTGTTGCAAACATATTTCCAGTAATCTCTCCTACGCTGCTGTGTGTGTCTGGTGGCCTGTGGTGAGAAGTCTGGCCCAGCATCATCACACAGACTTCCACACTTCCACACATATGGTGCTGCCTTTGTGTCAGTTGTGCTCTATGGGGTATGTAATAATTAACAAGATGAAAAACAAGCACCAAGCGGTTTTGGTTTTCTATTACCTAATTTTCTGTGTGTTCAACTATATCTTTTTTTTTTTTTTTTTTATCTGTTAACTTAACTTAACTTAGCTTAAATTAAATTTAGTTTTAATTAATAACAGCACAATATACATTAATTTCCTTCTTTCTTTTTTAGTATTCTGAGATGTGGCAGAATAATTTTACCTTTCTGAAATAATTAAACCCCTCCCTGGTGTAACAATTACTAAAGTCTCAACTTTCGTATCAGAAGAATGGTCTCAAATCTGTCTGTATTCATGCTTTTATATGTCACCTTGGATTTGTGCATGCTTAGCCACGGAGGAAGGAAACATATTATATTAGAAATGGGCTGAAATGTATTAATCAACAAGCACACTGCCAAGGACACTTCATTTGTGTAGTATACCAAAACATTCTCAGCTCAGATGTGAAGGCTCTCTTGAAGACTTCCTGTACAAGGGTGAAAACATACCCTCTTTGCCCAGCAAGCTATGCCAGAGATGTACAGTCTAAATAATATTAGCTGTAACTCTTCCAGTGGATAATTGGTTTGCTGGTGTGTTTATGCTGTGTCATTCAGAACCAATTATACATTGTGACGGAGAATGTTGTTACTAATCCAGCTACTAATGTGCCTTAGAATTCAAGAGAAGAATTTATGATTAATGTGTTGCGCACTCTCCTCTCGATCGGCACATTACTTTTCATTTGATGGGAATTTATTATCATGCTTACATACATGTCACTCTGATTAGGACTGATCGTTATATTTTACTGACACACTTTTAGTTTTTTTTTCTACAAACATTAAAACTTACTGATTCAATACAAAGCACATGATTAAGTCTGTTCGGGTTTTTAGGTGCAAAAGCTGGATCCAAAAGCTGAATTTCTCATCAAAAATAATTATGCTTCTCATTTTTAAAACTATTTACTTTTATCCCTTTTTAGGAAAAAGTGAATCATTGCGAGTGCTAGATTAACAACATTAGCTTTCTATATTGTACTATACAGCATCCAGTATATCTGTTTCTCTGGACCAAAAGGGGACAAAAAAGGAAAATCCTGTTTGCAGTCATCATTCAAATCCAATATAAATCCATCCTCATAAATCCAATTACACAAATACGCCTCATTGTATATCATCAACAATCCTCTCTGTCTCCGCTGATATGATCAAAAGCCGACATTAGAATGACACTATTTCTAGCCAGAGACTCTAATTGGAGCTTCAACAAAAGCCAGCAACATTTTAAATAATGGCTGCCTCCCAAACAGGAATGTCAGACCGGCATTATGGCTTACTTTTTATATCGCTGAATTCCCTCAGGCAATGGAAAAGATGTCATCATTAGTGGCCTTGGTGATTGCGATAGCTGCTGAGGTCTTAGTGGTCAGCCAAGCTGGTGGCCCAGAAGTAGGGTCTACTCTATGATTTTCCTGTTGAGGTTCCCATCTGACTACGTGATCCTGTGCCAGGCTGCTCCTGCTGAATACATTTGAGGGGCTAATGAGGAAAGAAGCTTTGTTAAGACGTGGAAAAGGGCACGACTTCCTCCTCTTCTCCTCTGAGAAAAAGAGGGAAAAGTCGCCGTGGTCAATTTTATTAACTTGGCTGACCTTCACGCAAACAATTAACATTTACAGAAAACACAGCCCCTCCCATTATTTCCCTCATCTCCATCTTAATCTTCAGCTTCATGACCAGCAGCAACCTCTATCTTTTTTTTTTCTGCCTCTGCAAGGGGTATTTAACAGACAAGTCGCATATTAATGGAAAACCTCATTCGTGTATTTTTAAGATAATTTCAAGGTGATGTGGATTATGCTGTAGACGCTCGGTTTTCTGTAGGTCCTTTGTTAATTTGATGGCTAAAGGTCACAAGTATTGTCTTAAAAAGCCAACCGTGGGCAGTGATTATGTCACCCTAAGTACTTATCCTCCTGCCAGACCACAAGCCAACCTCTCTGCTTTCTGGCTGGAATCTAAGTCTAGGTCTCCTAAAGATACATACAGTATATGGGATAAAAATGTTTTCTTTGACAGTGACAGAACCTCAACAACATTTTTCATACAATCTGCATTTATTTACAAATATAAATTATTTTAATTTTTAATTTTTATGTAACCTTTATTTTACCAGGAAAGTCTCATTGAGCTTAAAAAAATCTCTTTTTGCAAGAGCGTCCTGCTGACACCAGGATTATTATTATTATATAATATTTATTTTTATTATATAAAAATAATATATTTTATTATTTAAAAAATGTAAATAAAAAAAAAATCTTCCAGAATACATGTGCTTAGTACCTGTAATCAAATGGTTCTATAGAAACCTTACTATTTTTATGCCTGTACCGTCTGATATAAATTAACTGTATGCCTCAAAAAAGTTATTACCAACTTTTATCTAACGAGATACAGTAAGTTGAACATGAACATAGTCAGCAGCTTATGGACTACTTTGTATGGTACCCTGTCATCCTTGTCTTTGCTTTGAGGTGATTTGTAACCTGACATGGACAGAAAATGAGACTTGCATTAACAGACCTCTCTCTCTCTCTCTCTCTCTCTCTCTCTGTGTGTGTGTGTGTGTGTGTGTGTGTGTGTGTGTGTGTGTGTGTGTGTGTGTGTGTGTGTGTGTGTGTGTGTGTGTGTGTGTGTGTGTTTGTCTGTTTGTCTGTTTGTCTGTTTGTGCTCTCCCATTTGTAGAACCTAATAAAGAACCTGCCAGAGCCGAAAGAGCTGAGTGCACTAGCGGAACTAAAGGGTGAATATGAAGAGCTGGTGGAGTCGGAGCAGTTTGGCATTGTGGTGAGTATAATTTCCCTGTGACTGCTAGGTGGGCCCGAGAGAGCACACAGTGTGCACAATCATACTAGCAGTCTGCTGTAGTGAAGCACTTGTAAACTACTTGGATGTGGACAGTGGATTAGCAAGAGACCAGTAAATTTAAGGTGGTAACCCAATTTCCAAATTAGAGAAGCTGTATTTTCATTATTTTTATTTATTTATTTACTTACTTACTAAATTGCTTACTTTTTGGCGTCTGTTCTACTTTTTCTGTGTGCTGCAAGGAAACCTCCAAGACAACAACTGACAATCTATTAGGAACACTCTCACTGCTGTTGTGATTTTGTTTTCACGTGCCACATAAACATAAGAAATGGGTTCAACCTTTTTCGACGAGGATTCAGCATCAAGAATGCCACATTTTTTACATCAGTTGCCAATGTTGTCCGGTTAAACGCGGTCAACTAGCTTGGTAAGGTATCCCTATCCTTTTACAATGATTAGCCAAAGTTCTATCTTTCTAGCAATAGGATTACTGTGGCAAACATACAGTAATATTAACTTGCAGAATAGCCTTCAGTCATCAAAAGAACAAGGTATTCACCAGAGAAATATGTAATGATTAGCAAGTAATTAGCTGTTATTGAGCAGTTCAACATTATTAAAGGCTGATTCTGGAGTTTGACCTTTTCTGTTGATGTAACAATTGAAATCAAAAATTATTAGTTATTGATAAAACATTGACTTTTGTGTTCCTCTACCACGTCAACCAATTTTTTTTTTTAATCTAGCAACCTGATTGGAGTGTGTGAACTATGAACAGACAACTTGACCTACTACTTTTTCTTGTCAGCTAGTGTCCCACCCGTGACTGAAAAGGCAGTGTCGTACCACAAACCTCTTGTTTAGCAGAAGAAGAGAATTACACTTATTTACTTTTTAATCAGCTGCCCTTGTCATCCATTTACCAAGCTCCAATACCCAGCACTTTGAGGAAATGTAAAATGAAGAGATATCTTTTAACTTAACTTTACAACAGGATCATATAGGTACATTATGCAGTTCTAAAGGAGAAATGTTCAATGAGACCCAAGGGTTACATTTGTGCTCAATTTTCCGAGCTTTTTTTCTTCATTCCTTCAAGACTTTTTTGACTGTGTCTTTTAGGAGATGTAATGAAGGAGGGCATGTCAGGTTCCCGAGTGATCTCACCAATTTTGTTATTATATACCACCCCACTGATGAAGTAGATCCTTAATGCAGAGCTGTTTAGTTCCCCTGGGAAATAAGGCATGTTTAAGCTTTTCTCTGCCAGAGCTGTCACTAACACACTCGCTTTCATTGTGATTTCCTCTTATTGTATACAAATTAATTCTATTGAGGGATAGAGGGAGGAGTGTTGGTGCGTTTGTGTGTTTGTGTCTGTGTGTGTATGTATGCGTACAAATAATTGAGGTGAATGGGAATATTGGGTGCGTTTGTGTGTCTGTGTGTATGATGTGGTGGTTTGGGTGGGGGGTGTTTGACAGACAACTTGCCCATACACATGAATAAATTTGAGCGGTAATGAAGCATTATGGGCTCTGTCTGAAGGTTGCCTTCAAGCACCAGATTATGCAGCAATCTGTGGTTGCTACTTTGCCACATATCTCACAGCCCAAACTCTATTTGTTTTAATTCCCTCACATTTTTATAGCTATTTTTTTTCTCTCAAGCCCAGAAGTAGCGATTGAGGCTATTATATTATTTATGACAAATCTGTGTAAATGGGGATTCCTTTGTCCATATGGAATTCGGAAGGGAAGCAGGAAAGAGGTTTGTCCCATTTGCAAAAGGGAGCTAGTCACAGCAGTAATTACTCTGGAGCATGGTGGTGCACCTTGATAAAATGTCTTCTTTGTCTTTGTTTTCTCATGTAATGAAAAGCGATTGTAGGAACTCACATTATAAAATGAAGTATATTCAAATTTCATTAAGACTTTAAGGAGTAGAAATCATGAATACCAGTGATTAATATTGGTTGAGAATTATAACAGTCACATTTACAAAGGTTTTTATGCCTTTATGCAAGTAAATTGTGTTTGCTTCTAAGAAAAGCCACAACTTGCACGTAATAAAGTGTTGGTCTTGTTTTTATGTATATAGGATTATTCTTGTCCATCTGTAACAGATTTGATAGGGGTATACAGTATAGTCTATTCCCTTCTCCTCGGTTGTTCACACATGCTTTGTCGGGGAATTAAAGGTGTGCATCTCATAATTGTTTTCTTCAATTTGCTTATTCTTACATTTTTAGGCACATTTGAACTCAAGCAGGTTTTGTGTCAGTTTCCTCTCATTTACCTATGATAGGGGTATGGTCTGTCCACATCTCCTCAAAAACTGGGTGTGCATCTCATAATTGGTTTCTTAATTTTCTTAATTTTTACATTTAAGGGCAAATTTGAACTGGGGCGATTTTTATATCATGCTGCTATTATTCTGCTATGATCGAGGTTATGGTCTTTTCACATCGGCAACAATTATTTATTTATTTTTATGTATTATTACAGATGAGTTCAGTAAAGCTCTTACGGTCACGTCTCAATGGGATTCTGTTCAAGCTGACGTTTGAGGAGCAGGTGAATAACATCCGGCCAGACATCATGAATGTGACATTTGCCTGTGAAGAAGTGAAGAAGAGTGACGGCTTCAGTAAATTCCTGGAGATGGTGTTGCTGGTTGGCAATTACATGAATGCTGGCTCGAGAAATGCCCAGACGTTTGGGTTCAATATCGGCTTCCTCTGCAAGGTAAACACACCACCACTGTACATAACACATGAACAATATGTTTCCAAAAGAAAAAAAGTAGATTAGCTTCTAAATATATGTCATAACATTTAGATTTACATTTATCTGTTTAGTGATGCACAGATGAGGTTCAGTCCAAGCAAAACACTCCATTACATGTTCCACCTCGCAAGTGCCACTGGGTTGCAGGTACAAGGTTGGGGAGAAGTAACATAGGTGAGTAAGTATTCTTGGAGGAGGGAGGCCATCCAGTGATTTTTGAAGCCCAGCGAGGGATTCTGCTGACTGAATTTTAACTCGTTCCACCATCGAGAAACCACAAATAATGCCAGGGACATCCAGCAGGTGAAAGCGTTGTGAAGCGGCTCCGAAGAGCTGCCTCCTCATTCCAGCGCCAATGTTAACCAGTCAGGCTGTTCAAACAGAACATCACTGCTGTTTGTGATTGTGTTTTCATGTACTTATGACACATATTTGTCAGTCCAGAAGGGGAGAGATTTGCAAACGCAGACACACAAACACACAGACACACATGCACTGACTGAAGACAAGAGAAAAACTCTCTCTACAGATCAGATTATCAGAAAAGGTGATGGATGGTCTTTTTAATTTTGTTGCAGAAGAAGGACTCGTCATAAACATCAGCTTTTTTGTGATTAGCAAAGAACAGAATTGTCCAGCACAGACGAATGCACCGGTTGGTTTGCATAAATGTAAGAAATGCATACAAATTGACCTGATGTTGCACTTTGCAGCCCTTCCTCCCATGAGTTTCACCGCTGTAAAAGTGTGGAATGAGATTTCCTGCCTCACAGTGATGACAGTATACATACCAGGCCTGGGTATCATTTAAAAATGTAAAATAACAGTAGCAGTAAACTGAATGTCTTGCCAATAGAGTCGTTAATTTCATATGTTGGCACAATGAACTGCCAACTCAAATACACAGAGCTCGACTTCACCACACTGCAGACAGAATAGGCACTTTAAATTGAAGAAATCTTGCAGAGATTGGCTGTGAGCAAAAATACTCATGCGATCTTGGTATCAAAAGAATCAAATGCAGGTATTGTTGGACTTAAGAGATTTCAATATTACTTGGTGCTGGGTTATTTCAGTAGATACCCGAAAGGTACAAATTCTTAATTCATATGTCACCATCATACAGTGCAGTCTACTTTTTTTCATCACAATTTTATCTGACAGTCACTGAATACGCTGAGCTGCAGGTATATCACTCTCATAAAATGTTGCTCTGAAGTAATATTCTTCTGTTGTATGACGAATTGTGCGTGAACAATTGAAAAGTGATATCATGGCAAGTCATGTATTCAGGCCAGTTGCAAGCATGGCTCCAAGGACTTTACAGAGACTCTGCAAAGATCTGCAGAAGCCTGTCAACGATCAAATGAAACAATACAACAAATAACTGAACTATAATGAGGCGTGGAGCACCATGGAACTACAGACAGAAAAAAAAAAACAACACATCTGTGTCTACTGCCAGTGGATGTAAAAGAGACAACCAAGCTTTGATGTAGACCTGTTCTTCTACACACACACACACACACACACACACACACACACACACACACACATCTGGAACTCCCCACCAGTCAGTCAGATCTGAAGAAGCCTCTTGGATGAGAGGTGAAACGTCTTCAAACCCCAAACAGAAGTCCAGTTGCTTCAGATTCAACCTTCAAGGACTTAAAAAACAAAGCTGCCCTAAAAGTTCAACTTTACATCCTTCGAACTGCCTCCAAGACAAAGATCCAGAAAAAAAGATAAATATCCCCCAATTAACAGCATATGGACAATTTTACAGAGAGCCAGAGATACAGTTTGTTGGCTTGTCCCTTTAAAAGAAGCTTTGGCACTGTGGCACAGTGCATCATAGGCAGCAGTATTTAATGTCTCCTATGATAGGTGATAAAACTGATGAGAAAATTTATTGGGCAGCCTACAGTGTGCTTTGAGAGTTACTTGAAGAGGACAAGCCCTTCCGCTCAGCACCGCATGAGGTTAACAATCAAGCTGTGGCAATAAAAAAAAACAAAGGAAGTTGCAAAATCCATCTTTTTTATGCAGCCTGTATGAGTTTTTACAACACCTTTGTTTTTTTATTTCATTATTCTCAAACTCTTTGCTGCGCTCCAGCTGTTAGGGGCAGAAATCAAGTGCTCTATCCTCAGCAACTCTGTCAAATGAACTAGTCAGGTCATGTGAAAACACTTCCAGATGGACGTTTGCCATATAGGAGTTTTCAGTGTCAATGTCTTGCATGCATGTTTGAAGCTAGCAACTTTTACAGGTGTGAAAGTATGTTGAATCCATTGTCCCTTCTATATTCCTGCAAGCTGATTGAATCAGTGTGGAGTGTCAGTGTAAAGCCTGATAATTCTTTAGGGGGCTGATTTGACCATTATAGATGGACAAGAAAAAAAAAGTCTACTTTCTCACTTTAGTCAATCAAGTAAATGGACCCCTGGGTGGCAGGTCTGGGGTACCTAATGGGCTCATCAGGGAGGTGGGGAATGATGATGGGAATGAGCAGCAAGGGGAAGGGTATAGGCTGACCGATGTCCAGCCCTCCACTACATCCCCCTTGGCCTGACACACACACACACACACACACACACACACCTCCTGGGAGCCACCCTAGTCCCATATATTAGACAACCTGAATATCTGCTCAGGCTTTACAAGGTCAGCTGTGGAATTTGCATCGTTTTAGTGAAAACGTGATGTGATGGGAAAGTTTCTAAGTTAGTTTTTACGTTTTAAGTTAATAGAGACCTGACAACTTTGGGGACATATTTGACATTAATAACATTAGCCCATGACTATGAAATATTCCACTCTCAACACAACGTTAGAGTTTAAGATGATCTGGTTCTAAGTGTGTTTGAAGCCATGTTAAAACCTTTAAACTCCACAGGTTTTACCTACGGAACTCTTCTGCCAACTGATTAAATTGTTATTCTGCGTTAAGCCTCGTTTAAGGTCAAATGTCCTTATCTTTAAAAACAGCACATCCGTTCAAGATGACTTTGATGAAGATTTTTCATCCCTACGCATCCAAGTAATGTTTCCTACTGGAACATCAAACGCTTTTCACAACAGTCTATAGTAAATTATTTTTCCTCCCGCAGTGACATATCAGGAAATGATCCCAGTAACGGTGTAAGCTAAAAATGAGGACAAAATGCAGAGGTGCTAAAATTACAGAGTCTGTACTTTGCATGATAATTTTAAAGCTTAATTTTAACCTTTTTTTTAATAAATTCCAAGTTAACAAAATGGCCCAGATTTTCTTTCAAATTAAAATGATAAGTGCAAGTTATACTGTACAAATCAATTAATCTGAGTTGTAAGTATTATATTATAAGGAACAGGTTTGAGTTTAATGGTTCGAGAGATCTGTTTATGAATGAGTGACTAGTCAAGCTTTGAAGATTATGTGGTCCAGTCTTATTATTATGGCAACAACATTCACCTCACAATGCTAAAACGTTTGCAATTACATCAGATAATTTTAATGGCATGGTTCCTTTACACCCACTGTACTAAACAAACCCCCCAGTATGCCCAGTGTCCTCCTCTGTTAGACGCTACAGTGGTTCAGTTATACAGTACATATACCACTCTAAATCATGAACACATTGTATCAGTGAGATTGTCGATAATTTACCACAATCTAGAGGTGTATATTAGAATTATTATTTCTGTGAATGTACTGTTCATTATCACTTTAAAATCTCAATAATGATAATGTAGCATTAAGGTCTACATTACCGTGGGTTCTCTCAGTGATCTGTCCAGATGACGTTTCAG
The DNA here is from genome assembly GCA_037577475.1 of Chaunax sp. Z400. Lineage (NCBI taxonomy): Eukaryota > Metazoa > Chordata > Actinopteri > Lophiiformes > Chaunacidae > Chaunax > Chaunax sp. Z400. The sequence goes on from CM075189.1 coordinate 18,221,261, forward strand.
GTAACCGTCTTTATTTTTGAATACACCAAAATAGCAAACGTGAACTTCCAGCTTTTCAGGTTCACGCTCCTGCGACTCCTTCAGTCATCAGTCTCTGTGACCATCTCAGGCAGTGCTCTCAGGTCCAGCACGCTACCGCAGATTAGGGAGAGATAGAGCAATCACTTCAACACAAACCACCTCTTATGATTAACTCTCTCTCCCTGACACCTGGAACTGCTCCCACACTCTCTCTCTCTCTGCTACCACTGAGCGCTGACCAAACCACAAATAATAATGCTGATATTATTTGGTAGATAAAATCAGATACCACAGATGCACTTTTTTGTGTGCTACTGACAATTTGGGGTATAACAATAAATCATTTCACATTTTAAATCCATGAAGTTCTTGTCTGATAATTGTTTGACTGTACACACATTTGTTTGCAGGTGCACGTGTGGGCATATCCATCTGCAGCTCAAAAATATTATCATTATGAGTACACATAGGTGGGCTGTGCTAATCATTTGTCCCAGCATGCCATTCAAACAGCATGGCAATCACAGTATGGAATGAATATGGAACACGTTCCAGATGCACTGATGTGGAGACTGGGGCCTTTAAACACACACACATACACACACATGCACACATACAGAAGACTCCTTACACAATACTTGCATTACATGTTCATGCCTTACTGTTTTATTCTCATGGTTGTAGTATTATATGTATATTTACTCTATATACTGTATTTTTCATGTATTTGTTCCTTCCTAGCTTTCTGTAATTGGATAACTAAATATTCATATCTGATTAATATTTTAATCTCCTCAAATACCATGCCTTTTTTTTTTGATAAATCGATTGATGAGTCTTGACTTAAAAGTTAATTAGTACCTGTTACTTGCAATTCATTTTTGTTTTTTCATGGCCATGTATCGTATGCCTAATAGTGTGTAAATAGACTTTGTAATTGCTTTTTAAATTAGTTTGTAACATGGTTGTTTCCATAATATAGACACAGATGAAATTTAAAACATCCAAAATATTTTTGTAACATTTGTTTTTGCATTTAATGGGGAAAAAAATAATTTAGATTATATAGAGACAGACAAGAAATATAGCAAAAGAGAGTGGTATGACTTACAACATAGGTTTCCATCCTGGAGTTGAACTGCAGAAGTTGGGGTTATGTGAGTACATTTGATGCAAAATCTGATAATCAATTTGTTTCTTTCTTTTTAGCTCCGAGACACCAAATCCAGCAGTCAGAATACAACACTTCTTCATTTCCTGGCTGACAAGTGTGAAGAGAATTATCAAGCTATTTTAAGGTTTCCAGATGAACTGGAGCATGTGGATAATGCCAGCAAAGGTACGTCTCATTACAACCTCATCTTCTGTTGAGTACAAACTGGAGAAAGCTAAGGTCTTTACTATAGGTGAACAAATACCAGTAGAAATCCATAAGCGCCTTGTCATTTTTGCTTAGCACTATATTCAGTAATTACTTTTTTTAATGTATTTTCATCATTAAATTTTTTTTTCCTTGATTGTAGCTAGCATTATCTCTTTTTGACAGGAGTAGAGTTGATTTTTTTTCTGACCACACTGTCAGGCTGCCATTAAACTAATTCCACTCTAATTCTATTCTGAACCATTTGGTGGAATCCCTGCAGGCTTATTTACTTTGTTAGTGCTATAATTGGTTATTTAATCTAATTTAACTAATTATGCACTTCACCGAGGCTGCCAGCCATTGTGTAAGTGGACTAAATTGTCTTTGTGCGATCTATATACTTGGATAACTATATGCACAAATTTACATTATATCAACTTTGTCATTTCTTGGAAATGAAAGAGATGTCAGTTATTTGTCTGAGACCAGTAAATGAATGTCTTTTCCACAAAATCCTCTGAAACTATTTAAAGAGAAGGAATGGGGAAAAAAACAAACTCTGGGAACAATACAAATTCAGCTTGATGAAAGCAAATGAGTAAAGCTGAAATCTCTGTTGACAAGCTTCTACAAATTAATTTTATTAGGTTTACTTTGAGGCACAAAATAACATTGTGATCAGAGGCTGTGCACTGGTCAACATCTTTGGGAAGCTTTTACTGCCAGTCAAACAGTAGAGCACTGTTTAATTATTTGCCACTCCATCTCCAAATCGTTCTCCAGAGCTTTTCGTCACCGGTCAAGTAAAGTGGCTAAAGAAAATTTAATAAAACTGTGTTTTCACCTAAAACAAAACACTGCTATCACAACCTGCCTCTGAAGCCTTGACAAAAGAGTGGGAGATGCTGACTGAAGGCAAATGATAACAAATTTATTCAAATAAGGATAACCAAACAAGCTCAAACCAGTGCAATCAGATGTGGCTGCCGACTTAATTCATGATGTGAAAAATAGTCATGGTTTATTTAGAAAGACAAGCTGTTACCATGCAAACAGCACAAAAATAATAAAGTAATAAAGAAAGTAATATCAACACCATACAATACAATAAAAACAAACATATTGCATACATGAAGTAGAATAGTGAAAACAGGTGATAAGAAAATCACCATGCGGTTGTGCTTTCTCGTTTAATGTGTGAACATACATACAAAAACCTGTCGCCCAACCATATGATGTCTGATTTATTGTTACAGACTTATGGGTGGGGGTGACAAATTCAAAAGTAATCAAATGGCCATATACACTAGTCGGAAGGTGTACAGTTAATATTATGGATAAGTGCAATCAGGCCTGAGTACTTTCCATAAGAAATCAAAATTTTACCTGCCTTGATTAGCTGCCAGACTCTATGCATGAAAGTCGACTTTTTTTCCCCATTCAAAATGCTTCATCCATAGACAACAATTCAAAATATCTCTGAATTTGAATGCAGGTTATTGCTGATCATTGTTAATTACATCACTGAGTAGTCCATTATTTTATCAACAAAAGCCTGTTTTATTAATAATAATAATAAAAATAATAATTTCTATTAAAGCAGTCATCTATCACCAATGTTCTACTGTATCTAATCCACTCTTATTTATTGTATCACCAGGAAGTTTACTCACTATTTTGAGCATGATGTCTTTCACCTTGTAAATGTACAGCACGGTAGAGTACAGTAGGTCATTGCAATCAAAAGGTACTCTGTCATTATCACTTCATTTTCTTAACTTTTTTTTTTCTCACAAATGCATCATGCTGCCTCATTCAGGTTCGCTGGCTGCCCCTTGGCATCGTGCTCAAAGCCAAAAATGGCCCAAATTGGTGGCGTAGCATTGGGCTTATTGATTAGTAAGTAAGTAAGTTAGTTTTAGGCCCCCTCTAAGTCGAGCACAGTGGCTCCCTGACTCGGCAAGTGTCCCCCCATCCCAGCCTGAGAGCCATTCAAATCATGACACAGGATACCATATGTTGTGACACAATCAAGTGAACATTATTTGTATATTAGATTACAAAGATTATTGTGTTTATATTGCATATAACACACCATCATGTACTGTAGTGTTCACCAGCAAAACAAGAAACACACAAAAAAATGTGTTTATGATGATAATAACCCAGCGGTCGGCATCACATGACTGCAGTATTGCAGCAATACAGTTATTGTCACAGCCCGAACAAAAACAGATAGTTCTATGTCTTATTACAATATACATCTCTATGCTTATAGACTAGCTTGGGTGCATATAGAGTTGAGACTGGAAGCTTTAGGTTACTTTTAACTAAGACCAGCACAAAGGGATTTTCTCCTATGAGACTGTTCCTCTCTCCTAGGACTCGGAAATTATCAAAGCCCACCTGTATCAAGGTCAGTTGTGATTAGAATTCACTTTATTATGCAGTGAGGCAGGGGGAGTAAGCTACAGATGTTCGACATACAGTATAGGACAAAGGGAACGGCCATTCTTTGAACAGTAATTTTAGTAATATTAGTAAAAGGAATGGATTTTGTATCAATCCTGCAAAGCCAGCATTCTCCCATTCACACACACATTCATACACTGTTTGGTAGAGATTATCATCAATTTACCTCCGTCATGAAGGTTAATATTTCTCTCTCGTTTATAAGATAGCGGCGTACTTTAAAACAAGATAGAACATTCGAAAAACGGTACGAAGCACATACACATAAACACACACAAACAAAATAAGACTAAAACAAATTCTCACAAACTGCTGAATAGCATGTTAGTATGTACTTTCATATGCAGCGGTAATCTTTGAGCATTTTTCTTGTTTTTAACCTTCCAAATGAATACAAAGTACAAGAAGTATAGCAGTAAAATGTGTCCAATTTAAAAATAATTGTGCTGGTCAAGGACGCAACTGACAGATATGTGGATAACTACATGAAAACACTATCACAAACAGCAGTCATACTGTTTTTAACAGAATACCTGTGTGTGTGTGTGTGTTTGTTTATGTCACATAGAGGGAAATAAAACAAACGGCAAAATCGTTTCTGTGCATCATGAATCGGCTGCAGAGTTCCGAGCTTTCTGTCTGAACAGCGTAGTTGGTCAACATTGGTGTTGAAGGAAGAAGGAAGTGCTTCCTGGCCTCTTATCTGTTCTCGTTCAGTTATACCTGTTGCCACTTTACAATCTGTAACTTTGATACTTACTTATGCATCAAGTTCAGCCTTGACAAATATTTATGTTATTGAAAATGCCACATAGTTTAAAACAGTAAAAACAAGCAAATAGTAATAATGTATTATATTAAATTAATATGGTTCGGCTTTTGGTAAGGAGTCATAAAATAGCAGTTGTGACTTTTTTTATTTTTTATTTTATCTTTAGGTTGCATAGCTAAAGGCTTGACTTTGTTTTCCTTTCCCGCTCTTGTACATGCAAACATTTATTCATGTGAGCGATTATTTTATCAACTTTGATACAGATTAGTTCACCAAGAGAGCAATTCTCCCCTTCTTATTGGCATTGTGACTAAATTACTTCCATATTTCATTGTGAGCTCCATCTCTTTGTAAACAGAGGATTGGTACCCTCCTGTCACCATGTCATCTTGGAACTCCATTGATAAATCACTCTGAGGGATGAAGGAGTTGACGGAGAGTCTTGAGAGCTCAAAGGGGCTCAGGCCTCATTTAAAATGCCCTTTTTTCCCATTCTGTTCTCCCTCAGAATGTGACATACTGTCATCATTTTCAACCTGTTAGATACAAGACACGTCCTTCATTTACCTTCAGTGAGTATTTTAGAGACACTGGAAAGCATTAGTTTCCTTAGTATATTGAAGATTTAATTATTTTTTTTACAATCCTGGTTACTGTAAATATTGCTATTTGTATGTGTGCCATACTTTTTCAACTTATCCTAAAATAGACTCATGTTTAACATGGTTGCTTATTCCCTTGTACCAAATATCAGAGATATGATATCTTATTACAATGTTTGACTGCATACAGTATGTTTAATGCACCACATACTAGTTGTTAGTTTTTTAGGAATATACATTTTAATAAATGAAATAATTTTATTCCATTCCATTTCTTTACTTTTACCTGCACTCAACCACTCTCATTTTTTATGCCTTATCTTATTGGCCTTCCAAAAGAATTTAAACGTAACGCTAGAGTTTTCTTTTGATATTAGTTGTTTAATCTTTTTTTTAACGTAGGATGACACACCACTTAATGGGAGTGCAGTCGAGGCTGATCAAATATGGTAGGTACTTTAGATGTATATGCATTCATACAGTATTGGAGAGTAGGATTATAATCATTTGAAATAGAATCATATACAGTCATAGAATCCATTATTTTCATACCTCTGACCTCATCTTCATACCAGTGGTGAAGCCTTTAGAGAAGTGTCATTGGTCACTTTGCCTTGTTAAATACCCCCCAGAGATGAGTATGTGGGGCCTGACAATGGGAACTCAGTCTATGTGGTGATTCCACTCAATCAGTGGTGCACTGACAATCTGTCTTGACAATCCGGGAAAAGAGGAAATATGATACAAATGTTCTCATAAATCTATTTAGTATAAGGCATAGCCAAGGGCAAAGTACTTTGGAGCCTGTGAAGGGAGAAAATGGAGAACGAAGGGAGAGAAAAAAAAAGATGAACTCTGAGGATATTAATACCGCTGTGAATATATCTATTATCCACATTCATTCCAAGGCTCTGCAGCATAATAAAGCATTGCTCATTTCCCATTTAAATTCCTGGCACTGCTTGGCTCCGTATTACGTAGACAAAATGCCTTTCTGGATGGGGTGTAACAAAGAAGGGACCATTTGTCTTTTGATTTCATTTGAGTCGCAGGGAATCATGGTGTTGGGAACTTTTTCCCTCATGCCAGATCAGGGAGGGTATTTTACTAAAATCTTCTGCAAAACTTGAAGAAGAATTGACATAATACAAACCAGAGGAAGGAATGCAAAATATATATCAGGCTGATAAATTATTGGCGTTATAACAGAAAACATAAAATTACATTATTTTTTTTTTCCAATATTGAAATTATAGCTGATAAACAGAGCTGATAATATGAATTAAAATGTCTTACTTTGACTAGTCTACTATTTGCATTTTGCCATTGCATTTTATTTGAAGGCTAAGCAACCATAGGCTTTTGGTTTTCTAAATGTTTTTAGTTTGGTGTTGAGTATTTAACATGTGGACATGCATGCATTTACAGATTATGTCAAGAAGTTGAGTTCTTAGGCAAAGTGCTTGATTAGATTAAGAACTTATTTTGAAAATATGTAAAGGTGAAATTATTCGTTGTCTTATCAGTATCAGCCTTGCGAAGCAGGTGATTATTTGTTTCCGGTATCATCTGAAGAAATTTGTATCATGAGTGTCTACAAGAAAGGCTTATCTGGTTCTCTGGCTTAAGGCATTTTCCAGGTGGTTGTCCCTTGTAGATAATGCAAGATGCAGATGCAGCCTTGGGGCGGCTGTGGCTCAGGGGGTAGAGCGGTCGTTCACGGAACAAAAGGTCGGTGGTTCGATCCTCAGCCCCTGCAAGTCCACAAGTTGAAGTATCCTTGAGCAAGATACTGAACCCCAATTTGCTCCCCGGGCGCCGCGTGTAGTGGCAGCCCACTGCTCCTCAGGGATGGGTCAAATGCAGAGAAAGAATTTCCCCATGTGGGACTAATAAAGGTATCATTATCATTATTATAACAACACCAAAGATAGGAGCTTGACAGCTGTGCTATGACCAGGTCCCCTGCGTTAAGGTAACATGTTACGTTTGGTTTGCTAGTGCCAACAAAATCATTTCTTATCATCCTTTATTTGATATCCCACTGCTTAATTTCATTAGTGGTTTTGCTCTTTGGTTTGGCTCTCTGAATTAGCAGCTTTCATTACAGCCATGATATGCAGCAACTTGAAAAATGGGTGTCACAACGACGAGTACCAATAACATCAAAGAGACCATTTCAGCCTTTGGAACAACAACAAAAAAAAAATCTATTTCACAGTCAGTGAAGTTTCCCTTCTTAGATTTGTTGCCATTCTCTCTCAGACATAATTGAATGACAATCTGATTTAGATCAGTATTAATATTCTCAATGGGAATTCCATTGCCATTTAATCGTGGGAGTTAATAGGGTGTTGCATGGGGCTCAAGAATTAGCAGTATTTCAAGTTTACTGCAATTTATAAATTAGGAAATCGCATGCAGGGAAAACCCTAAAAACGGTATTTTAAATATAAGTTAATTGACTGCAGTTTAATCTTTTGTTGGGCATCTAACATGGCCACGAGATAATGTCATTGTGATTCTCCCAAAAGCAGAGAAACTGGTCATGCATCCCAGAATTGTGAGAAAGATGAAATCCTTCTCCAGATTGCACCTTTTTTTTTCAGAATTTGATGGTGCATTCACCCAGATTGCACATGCAAGACAACAGTGGAATGACTTTGTCTCTGTATGCACTTGAGAAGCTCAGCCTGTGCTCAAAGAATGAAGCTCACTGATGCTTTCCATCAAGTCTGAGATTTTGAGGGTCTGCAAGGAAGGAGAAAATAAGCCTAAATGCACAATGACTTGAAATTACAGTCATTAGTTTCAAATGTCCCACAATACTGAAGAAACAAAAAGCATTAAGTTAAAAGCAACATGGATTAGCCAAATCAGCCAGAAGGGTGCATTAACATACAAGGACAAGCTTTCAATGCCCTTTTCAATGCCCTGTTCTGACTATTATTTTAAACTTAAATACTAAAATACTTTAAAAGGAACTATTTAGAAAATGCATAAATGCCAAATAGGTGAGAATAAAGTAGATAAGATCACATGGTTAACACACTCTGTTGGTTAAATCACAATGTTTGAACTGCTGATAATGATTGTGGCTTTGTTTACTTCCCCCCACAAGACAATCAAGTTTGAGAGCTCATCATTTATGAGCTCTAAATCTGGCAAAAGGCACTTGTATTATCGAGTACATAGTCTTCATTAATGTACAAGTAATGGCATCACGTTTTGTGCATCGTTGCACATACAGATTTACATGATTGTAGGCTCCTTAAAATATAGCAAACCAAAGCCAGAGGAAAAGAAAAACAGAAATATTATTGGCAGGTTTTCAGAATCACCCTCACACCAAGATATGGTTTTGTTGAAGGCAAAAAATAAGAGAAGACTGTAAATGCTCCTACATTGCATTAAAAGTGTTTTATCTGCCTGCCATTATGTCATTGAGTACAAATAACCATTACTCAATGTAATGCTGTCACAATGTCTAGGAATGGAATCAATTTCCTCACAAGTTGTTTAAGGTGTACTCATCCCTGGACCCTGAACGTGATAAAGCAGGATCAGCGAGGGCAGCAGTTTAAATGGACAGTCTGTCATGGAGAATATTATGAACAGGAAACAGACCTGTCTTGCTCCTCCAGCTCAAGGATGAGTGATGAGCACTAAAGAGTTTTTCTCCTTCTTGTTTTTCTTCTTCTTTTTTTTTATTCACTCACTCACTTCATGGTGAATGCTCGGTTCATTCCGAGACTTATACAGCCATCTCTATTTATTTCTTTTTTTTAATTTCTGTCCATCTCTCTTTCCCTCCGCTTATGATTTCTTTCATCACCCCTTTGGCCAGCCAGTGTGAGTGTAGACAGAGATAGACACATGCAGGGAGACCAGCCGTCGTGCTTAGCATCAGCCTCCAGTCCCTGACAGAAGATTTCAATGAGAGTTGACAATGGTACCCAGGAATGAGAATAATGCTGTTTGCCAGCCTAGAAATTCAGCCTGTCAACGTAGACCGTTTCCTATGCTGGGAGTGCTCCATGAACTGAGGTGAACTGTGTATTTCTGCACTAACTCATAACTAGAACCAATCTAATAGTATAAAATTAAAATCAGTTTATTACTTTCAGAATGTATCAATAGTTGATTAGCAAACGGGTCTCAAAAACAGTCTGTATTGGTGACCAGAATTCAAATATTGCCAAGTAAAAGGTTCTGTAAAACCTAAATTAAATTAAATGACATGCAGTGATTAAACTCAGGAGTGTAGAGTAAGGAAATCCCAGTGGACCAAAAGTAGCTACCCAGTGTGTATTTGCAGTAGAGGGAATGTTGTGTGGTGCACCAGGAATAATTGGAGGAGCAAATTCATTTTTTCATCAAGTACTGGTCATGGCTTCTCTAAAATGCACATTACAATATGTGATAGTCAAGACATCCAGGGTTTGGTATTAAATTGCAGGTTGTTTGCTTGCATGAAGAGTGGCTGAGCTGTGCGTGCACTTCAGGGTAGATTTCACGGAAGAGTGAGAAAAGCAAAATAATGTACCACCGTTTTTGGAACCATGTTATTTTTGTCAAATGCACACAAATGCTTTGTCTTTTTTCTCCTCAAAAATGTACTGAATTATTTTCCAATTAGTTTATTTAAATATTATATTTTAGCTTGGCTTCACATTTTAAGAAAATGTGATAATTACAATGAATACTCCACTGAAATATTTTGAATACTAAATAGCCACCCTCTGTACTTTTTAATGGTGGCCATGAAATATCAGCAGCTTGCTCAGCAGCTACAAAGAATCTTCGCATCAAAATTTTCTTTTAAACTCATTGAACCTCTACTGCAGCTTTATCAATTTCTCAAAAGCCTTACCCTAGAATTTCAAATCAATTTAGTATTATTATTAGTTTGATAGTTAGAGAAGAACAATATTTCACAAATTTCTAATGGATTTAGCTCCAAAATTTGATGTTTTTTTTTCTTTTTTCCATGGCACATGCTCCAACCTTCCACCTAGTTTCATCGTAATCAAGTAGTGTATGTGCAATTGACCAAAACAGTCCAGAAAGCCCTATCTCGCAATGCAAAAAAAAAATTCCAGAGTCCGTGCCTTTATCTGGATCACTCCAAAACGTGTTCTTCCTATCTGCCCAACCATTTTACCAAGATTCATGAAAAGCTGTCAAGTATTTTATTTTTTATTTTTTTTTATTTTTTTTGTAATTCAGCTAAAAGACAAACAGACTAACAGACTAACCAACCAATGCACCACTCACAGCAGTGCCTCAGAGCAATACGCTATACATAATAATTGTACTGGACTCTCAGTATTTCAGATCTCCTGTGATTGGCTGAGCACATTATCGCAATGCTTGAGATTTGCATTCATGTTATTATTAACACTTACTTTACAATATGCATTGTGCTTTGGTAAAAGCTTGTAACATGAGGTCAGATAAAATTTGTTTGCCCTGACAGTTATTGAGCAACAAACAAACAGGTGTATTGGTGTAATTTCTTCACTTACAGGACATTTTAGCAACCATTAGGGTTGAAATGATTTTTTAAAATTTTTTTTGTTATGGAGGAAATTGATAGAAGATCAATGTGATTCTGATAAGTAATATAATCATGAGGATTGTACAAATGAGCAGGAAATGTAATTTTCTGAGATGTGATCTCTGCACCCTCCAGATAAGGCCTTGTTGAAGGGTTACAATACCAAGAGCTAGAGATATATTATCTTTTTTTTTCTTTTTTTTCTTTTTTTTTTTATATCGACTGACTGAAAGAGCATATTCTTCAGTACAATATGCCATTTATATAGTTGGCTTGTGTGATGGCTCAGTGGGAAGATCTATTTTTTAAAGACTAAGCTTGCCAAATAGGTATCATACTATTGTTGAATCATTCATTTCAGCATGAACTGCTGTTCCAAGTTCTCCTTCACAGACCACTTTTATTATTCCTTTTCAAATCCAGCGCGCATATATATATATATATATATATATATATATATATATATATATATATATATATATATATATATATATATATATATATATATATATAGAGATAGATAGATAGATAGATAGATAGTTAAATACATAGATAGAGAGAGAGAAAATAGAGAGGGAGAGAGAGAGAGAGAGAGGGAGAGACAGAGAGGGAGAGACAGAGAGGGAGAGAGAGATCTCCCAGGGATCTCAGTCATGATCTAAATGTTACAATAAAATTAGGGATAAAAACACTACAGATTTCACCCAAGCATCACTGACTTTATATTTAACATTTCTGGCAAAAGTAGTGAAAACACCTAAATCGACTGTAAAGAAGAGAAGTTAAATATTTAACGATAAATATTTAAAGACAAAGGTGTGTGATCTTTTTCACTGTCTTGAAAGAGAAAACTTCAGGCTCCTTTCTCTGCATCATGTAAGCAGAAATGTGCTTTAAGTGTTTCTCAAATATAAGGCATGGTGTGTTTGTGTTGGTGTAGCTATTTGAGTGATACCCTCCCTCAAGGCCTCCTGCACAACTAATTGCTTAGTACTGAAGAATTTATTTGCTCAGACTTTTTTCTTTTCTTTTTTTTTCTTATCAGCAGAACGTTCTTAGTTCTTATCTATGATGCAAATTGTAGTTTTGTTCATCCCTGTTGCTTTATGCATGTAAATCACACCATGCCACGAAGAAAAATACACACATCAGGAAAGCTTTTCACCCAGAAAGGCAACAACAGATCTTTTACTGACTGCTTGGTCATTGTGGAAAAGTGCTTCTGTGTTTCTCTCCTTTCATTTCCACACCCTCTTGCTCTATTGACCAGCGTTTGAGAAAAAGTCTGTGGCTGAAATGCTTTCATAAGAATCTGGGCAGCTCTTGCCAACCTCTGCATGTCATTTGGGGTGCGCATTGATTTTAGGTATCAAATTGGGTCATTTTTATCATGGGCTGTCATCAATAAATAATTTAAAAGCATGGCCTGAAGCAAGCATTGCAGGGCTTCTCATTGGAGCTTTGCTATGCTTGGTAGAGTCCCCTGTGCCCCTTTCAGTTAATGCATGCCACTATGTGTGAAGATTCCACCATCACTACTGATTTATAACCCCCAGAGGAGCAAAGACATAGCAGTACACAGGCATCCACTGCTGGTACTGCAACATTTATATGGCACTTGTATGTTTTTGCAGGGTCTGACACCGCGTTACTTACCTGTAACTATCACAAAATCCATCTTGCAGGTGTTCATTCTTAACAACATCATATGTTGTTCCTTTTTTTATTGCTATCCTTGGAAATTATGCAAAACAATCAGAGCTATGTTGCTGTGAACTAGTGCGTAACGCATTGCATCTTCCAAATTGTGATGCTGTCTCTCCCAAGTGTTAACAGAGATGTGACTCAGTGTTCTGGGGAGGTTAGTGAGACTCAGTGAAACACACTTGTTTTTCTTATTTTACTGTTTCATAATCTTTTTGGAAAACAGGTTTGTTGAGTATACACTAGCTAAACCCAACCTCACATCAGAAAAACTGCTTTGTTTGTGTTGTACTTTGTGTTGTACCATATTGTGTTTGTTTGACTTTATGATATTAATCACACTGATCTCCTCTGATTTTTTTTCCTCAGGCTTTATGGAATGAGTCAAATTTAACAGCCAGCCCTTTATTTCCAAAATAAATCTAACATGTCCTGACTGTGGCCTTTCTCTTACATGTTGATGATTTTCATTTTCCACCTTCTTTTTTTTTTTTAGCTCTGTGATATGGAGCCACACTGTGTGATCCATATGCAAATATTATTTAAATCAGTTGCACCACATTTGCATGTGAAATTGAAAATTTGAAGCCAGGTCCCCTGCATACTGATCAGAGGGACAACCTTCACTGTAGTGAGGGTTGATATTGCAAATAAAAGGGACAGGGTATTAATACTTTTTGTGAACAGAGAGCTCCATAATATGCACTGCCATAGAAACATTATTTTTTTCCCTTTCATATAATGAGTCTGATATGATTCTCATTATCTTTTGCTTTTACCTTAGGACATTTTAATAGTCTTCTCAAATAGGGAATAGAAAGAGAAACTGACGTATCACTTTGTTGGCCATAATAACCCAGACTTTTGTCTGTAAATGTAATTTCAATGGTAAAGTCTCTTAACATTGGTGAATGACTTAAAATAAATAGGTATACATATACATCATGGATTAAAAATAATGAAGGATGACAGAATAAGTAACAAACAAAAGAATAAAATCAGCAGCATATTAAACTATATTTCACTATGTGAAAAATGACTCAACTTACTTGTTGCAGTTTTGTAAGTACTGCTTATTTAGATTTTGTATGTTTTTTCTCCTAATTTCATAACCTAAACTCACCATTCAGCAAATTCAGCATCTGAATAATAACTTGTTTCGACCGTCGTAAAAAACATCATTGCGTGCTACCAAAGTGGAAAGGATTAAAATGACGTGCCAACCACAATTCAGATGTTTTGGTGTCTATAGTTTTCCTCTTCTTTGCCTTGGCATGGCATATCAGCTGAGACCTGCTCCTTCCAGAAAGGTCTGTTTTTATTCCACCAACTGCAGCAGAGGTAAGGAGGGACAGAATCGATTGTTGCGTGCCAAATTGAACCTGTGTCGAGCTGCAGGCTTGCAAGAGATAAAGCCTCTGACGCTGTCTGCTGTGTTTATCATCAGGTGGCCTTTTCTGTGTGTGCTATGCTGCGATTTTGATGTGTTAAGTCATAATAGGGGAGCCACAATTCTTTGGAGGGGCTGCCAATGAAATCGCAGACAGGGAGGATTATGTCTCTTGTCATTCCATGATTGTTTTACCTAGACTTTTTTTTTTTTTTTTTCACCTGAAGGGTCATGTGCCTTGATTTTGTTGCTTTTCATCCAACATGCTGTGGTCCATGTTTTGTTCAGATTCAAGATGCACTTTCAGTGAATGCTCTTCAAAATGCTTTGTATTCTCTTTCATTGAAGAAGAAGCATTATTTTGTCACATACAATTATACACAAAGTACAGTGTAGCAAAATTGGCTCTCTGCATTCGGCCCATCCCTGAGCAGCAGTGGGAGCAAATTGGGGTTCAGTATCTCGCTCAACATGTAGACTGGGGGAACTGGGGATCAAACCACCGACCTTCTGATAAGTGGACGACTGCTCTTACCACCTAGGCCACAGCTGCCCCAAAAAATACTTCATTACTCCTACAAGGGGATATTCTCTCTCTGCATTTGACCCATCCCTGAGGAGCACTGGGCTGCCATTACGGCACCCAGGGAGCAAATTGGGGTTCAGTACCTTGCTCAAGGATACTTCAACATGTAAACTGCCAGGGCTGGGGATTGAACCACCGATCATCTGATAAGTGGTCGACAGCTCTTACCTCCCTCGACCTACAGCTGCCCTGTGGGCATTGTGGGCCTCTACTTATCCACAAACATCTCCTTATCAATGTGACAACCTAGACTTGTTTGAAGTTGTCAGGCATGGGTCAAGAACGCTTTAAACATGAAAGATAAAATTACACCCGATCTTATTTTAATCATCTGACTGACTACAGTGTAAGATTATCAGCAGCTGTCAGTTCTAGTTTTTGACCAGCTCTGATATTCAATAGAATTCTAATATTACATCCAATATGAAGACTAATAAGACATGCATTATTGACCGTCAGTCAGATACACCAATGTTGATGCATGTAGCAGATAAGTCTTAGTCATCTGGCAGTATTGAAGACAACAACAGCAACATTGTTCTATTGCTACAGACCATGTCCTCCGCCAAGCCTGCTCCCTTCACTAACAGCGATAATTTGCTCCTGTGAGTGTAAAACCTCTGCAAATGATGCTCACACTTTTTTTTTTTTGGTCTTCAATTTGCCTTACAGCACAGTATCTCCCTGCTTGTGTGACCCTTGCTTGTGGTTTAGTCTTGACAACTACCTATGTTCCAGGATAGCCTGTCTTAGCAAGACATAGTATCGCGAGCCACCGCACACGCAGTGGAGTGTGCCATCTCATTACACAAGTTATTAATTGGGATGACTAGCTTAATATTGCCCACCTGTTCCCGTTGAAGGTTGACAAAAGTCTTGTACCTAATCAGGCAGGCCAGAAGCGGGACATGACAATGACTCGTCTAATTTTATGGTGCACATTTAAGCTTTCTGCTTTTAGGAAGACAATGATAATGCCCTCTTTCCGCCCTTGGGCTACATTTCCGAGCTGACTTAATCATGTGCTGAAGTCCTTCTCAGGCATACAGCATACTGTAGATCTCCAGGATTTGTTTTAGATGCTAGATGGTGCCCTAAGCTGAACCTTCAGTTTGTTATTTTGTGGCTTGAATATGATTTTTCTCACACTATCTATGCTATAGAGCTGCATTTGCCCTCTCCTCTGTCTGAAACACTTAGTCCCTCCTTAAGTCTACCATCTTGGCCAGCCACACAGACCTAGACACAGTGTATTTAGCTTCCAGTTGGCTGCACTGCTACTGTGGCAGATATAAGGAATATATAAGGAAGAAAAAACACTTCTAAGCCAAACACCACTGTACATATTAAAGAACAGAATATCACCCTTTTTAACCTCACCCTTACCTCCCAGCAGGCCACTAATGTCACAGCTTTGTAACTCTCTTTGTATGGTGTTGTCAGGCAAACTGCTCGCTGCTAATCAAAGTTGCCAAGTAAATGAATTCCTGCGGTTCTACCCTCTTTATCACATGCAGCTATATCATATTCTTCAGAGCATATCTAACAATCAGACTTATACAGCAGCAACACACATACACTGAGGGTCCCTCATTAAAATTAGTCAATCAAGCTAAATATCACTTTGCTCTGGCACTTCAGTGTGAACACACAAAAAGCAACATAAAAAAAAAACCAAACAAACACTACCTGTTCCCAACCTACATTTAGCTGTTTATACTCATGGCTGTGTATAACAGGAAGCATTTCCCTCTAAGATCGGTTTGTTTGTGCATATGTGAACACAGCAGTCGCACTCAGATGTGGGAACAAACTAGTTTTATTTCAAGTCAGACCACAAATTATACAGTATTGACAGTTTGAGTCGAATCATATTGAGAAACATGGGTTAAATGAGGTGTCAAAACAGGAAAGTCCTTAGATCCCCCCACCCCCACACCACAGACACACACACACACACACACACACACACACACACACACACACACAAATGAAGAAAAAAAATGTTTCTCAAGTGACTGAAATCATTTTGTAAAAATAATTCCCCTCAGGATGTTTTTCAAGCATTTTCCTGGTTCTTTGAAGGTTAACATTTCATTTTCTTGGTGTCCTATATTCATGGAGTAGTAAAGTACATTCAGGGCAATGGCAGCTTTCAGCAAAGCCTAAAGCTGTTGGTTATTACAATAGGTTGATTGGCTGCAAGCTACAAACGCCCCTAAGTAATGGCTAAATGGGAACACACAATGAAGGTGCCTTGGGCTACAAGATAACAGCACACACACCCCAGCACTGTATGTCTTTTTGCATTTCACACTTCCCTATGTTTGGAGGTCCTCTGACATTTAGCTGAAACAGTTGATTCTTTACTGACCACATGGTTTTGTAGCATGAGGGAGACTAACGTGAAAGGAAGTGGCCATATGTGCCATTTCTGTGAATTTACAGGCGCTTCTTCTGCTTTAACGGTGCTATATACATACATATATATAGTTGTTAAATATTATTGTTGTGTTTGTCTTTGAAATTGAATTAGGTTGATCTTTTTTATGACACTATACATGATGTGTATGATGATTTGTATGAGTTCAAGAGCAGTTAATGCTTAATGAGTTTCTGCCAGTTCAACTTCAAATGTCTCATTGCTCATGGCCATCCTCTGTGTCAGCTCTTGTTATTCTAAGCCCTTCTGTTGGCCTGGGGAAGATGTGGAAGGCCGTGTGTCCTCTCCAGTTCACATATAGTCACCAGCTGCTTCTTTTCACTTGTCAGTGAGAAGCTGTAAATGGATTGCACCATTTACACAATGATGGCAGCAGATCAGTTTGTTTGGGTGTCAGTGACTTGCTCAAGGACACTTGTGGACAGGGGGAAGCCAGACATTAAACCCTCCTGATTTTCTTATACTAGCCTAGAACCAGCGCTCCCAGGGTGGTACCACTGTAAGCTTTTTAAGGCGTATCCCAACCTTTGGGCTAGTGCAGCATCATCAAGACAATATGAGAACTGTTTCTAACTACAGATATGTACGATTTGTCAGCTAGTTGATTAAATGTTGCTGTGCTAGCTAGTTAGCACCAGAAATGTCATAGGTTAAACTTATTATTATTCTGTTAATGTACATGTAGAGGGAGGCATATGTACGACATCAAATTAGTATCAAATTTGTGCTTTAGTTCGTTCACAAAATATGGAGAAACATTTTGCCCGACAGAGTAGCGCACATTAGGGGAGCGTTGCGTTGTTGTTTAGGTGAAATGTTTGGCTTTATGGAGATTTAGAGACAGTGGTGATGGATTCTTACATTTATCATGTTTAAGAAAATGAATAATGAGCAATGGATACTCTATAAAACACAAGAAATGGAAGTCAGATTCCACTCTTAAGGGCTCCTATGGCGTGGGCATCATTTAGCAGCCTCTCTATGCAGCTCCTCATTAGCTTTAGGTTTAGGCTTAGCGGCCACATTATATGTTTGAATCACTTATTGTCATTATTTGTACTGAAATGTAATGTCTTCCTTGCTTCATATAAATAATATTCTGATTCTAATTTTAGCAACGCTGGTTGTCTGTTGTATCTAAAGAATTTGATTATGAAATGGTTATTATAAAATACACTGGGAACATCCCTACTTCCAACCCATAAACCTTATACAGCATCTCTGTAGCTGCATATATTCCGAAGCATCCAGTTAATTCATCTCTCAGCTCAAACGTCTCATTACACTGTTGATGAGTTTAAGGATTGCCTTAGGTGAAAAGAGCCTGCGTTTATGGCTTGGCAATTGTGCTTATCAAGTCTCCTTGTCTCATGTTGATGGGAAAACAGAAGACATGTCGACTTTCCAGCCAAATTAATACTGAACACATGCTTGCTTAAATGCTTCATGATTTTACAGTTATTTAAACATGTGTTTCTGAAGAGATGTCATGTCCTATTAAGTCTTCTGTAGTGACTGACATAACATAACATAGCATAACATAACATAACATATGATAGCATAGCTTAGCATAACGTATCATAACATACTGTACCATAACATAACATTACATATGATAGCATAGCTTAGCATAACAAAACATAGCATAACATGACATGACATGATATGACATGACATATGATAACATAACATATGTTAGCATAGCTTAGCATAACATAACATATCATAACATACTGTAGCATAACATAACATAACATAACATATGATAGCATAGCTTAGCATAACATAACATAACATTGCATAGCATAGCATATGATAGCATAGCTTAACATAATATAACATAACATAACCATGTGCTTTAAATCTGTTAACATGGATACAGATACACAGTTGAAAATAGAATGATAATAGCAGAATAATTTTGGTATAATTTAAATGTATTTGGGGAAAAATTTAGTCAGTAATTACTTTTTTTTATGATCCAATACTGTCAGTTTGCTACCTTCAATGCAGTTGCGCACATTCATAATCTTCCAGTCAGTGTGAGTCTATATTTACTGCATTTAGTTATCTTCCCATCCCCTGCTTCACGTCTGGTGTTTGGGAACCATCATAACTAGTCATATGTGCTGAAAGAAAAAAAACCAATATGCAGAGGGAATGTGACCTACCATCTGACAGATGCCTCTTCAGTATGACTGCTCAGCATAAAGCCAATCAAGAAGAGCCTGGCTGTCTTTTATCCTCCACTGAATACATAATTTCCATCTAAATCTCATCAATAATCAGGGATGGCGATGGCGGCAATTGGGATGATTGCCAGAGTTCACAGAGCAATGCTTGAAAAATGTAACGGATTGCTTTCTCCATGGATGGATGGTGTAAATCAAACACAGAGTGAGTAAGGACCAACATTCCTCAGTGGAAGTGGGGTCACTTGGGACTCATGACATGAGATGTAGTGTCAGGAGATTATATACAGGAATTCTAATCTTTCTTTCTTTTACAAGTAAGGGCTATTAGTGTATTAAGAAAATGCTTAAGGATGTGACCTTCTGTTTGTGTTTAAAATATTTTCAGTGCAGTGATTTTGCTTTTAGTGTTTGAGCCCCACAGAAGACATTCGTATGT
Source organism: Chaunax sp. Z400 (assembly GCA_037577475.1). Lineage (NCBI taxonomy): Eukaryota > Metazoa > Chordata > Actinopteri > Lophiiformes > Chaunacidae > Chaunax > Chaunax sp. Z400. The sequence goes on from CM075189.1 coordinate 18,240,805, forward strand.
CTTTTAAAATAATGTAAATGTTATATGGCATTGAAAATGTGCTTTTTCATTTTTTACAGAAAGGTCGATACCACTCATGTCTTTATGTTCAATTTTGCTCAGTTGTAAACTAAGAAAAAAAAAATATATGATAATAATAAAAAATGTCAACCTGTCCAATTAAAGAAATGTATTTGTTTGTTCCATACAAACAAACAAATCTCATTTTACCTTTGGACACAGCCAGACTAAGTCTTTTCCAATTTCTCGTCATTACACTAAGTTACAGTAAGTTAATGGTCTCCTGCCTCCGGCTTTATAATGAATAGACAGGTATCAATCTTTTTTATCTAAATCTCAAATTCTATAAACAATATAACTCAAATTGTGAAATTATTTCGGATGTAGACGCACACTAACAAAGCCATAAGTATCAAACGTAGATTTGTTTTAATGTATCCATGAGAGTTACTCTTATGATGCTTTTATTCTGGATTAAAGTAAGACTAATTTTGTGTATGTAGGTTTTGTGAGGACAACAAATACATTTACTTTTCTTCATTAAAAAAAAGGGAAAAAAATGGAAGGGAGCAAGGCAAAATTGAGTCATCGAGTCGTCATCACTCACCCTCCCAGTCTTCACATGAGTCATGGACCACCACACACGAGCAGATGGTTAAGCATTACAGATCTAATTTCTGAAATATGCTTAGCTGTCCAAGTGATAATTTGAAGTGAGTAGACATATTTTACCACATGAAATGGGCTCTTATAACAAATTCAGAAATATCTCGTGGGAGATCAATGAAATTTATCCCTTAGTTTTAAGGTATATGAAATCCTGGTATAATTTCTATATTTGCTACATTACATACTGACAACATGGTGATAAATAATGGTCATCATCATGCAGTGTGTACATATTAAATTTAAATAATTTCCATATCATTTCATGGTATTATTGAATCTTAGTGCTCAAGTTTATAAAACAGGACTGTCAGTCACTTAATTTATTTACAAAAGAATTGTCATAGTTTTATTTCCATCACCAAAAAAGAAAGGAAAAAAAAGACACAAACACACCAAACCCTTGTTGATTTACTGTAGTTGAAGTATTTCAGTATTTTGTCTTTGTCTGGGTAAACAGTCTTATTGATAAACTGTATATAAACAGTAAAGCTCATCTGTCTTACCTAGAAAAAAAATGTTCAAATGATTTAACTCCAGCCAGATTTGTGTACATAAGGCTTTCCTCTGTCTGGCAACAGTATCTCTCACAGAGGGAGCTCTTGAGCTTCAAATGGAAATATATCAGACACCTAAATGACAGGAGGGGAAAGAGAGAGTCTAAGAGAACAAAGAGTTCCTTAGACAGGCTGAGAGAGACCAGAACAAGGTTTTATTTTATTTTATTTTTTGAATGGCTGTGTAAAAGATTTTTTTTTTAAAGGATGAATCTACTGTAACTCACTTAGACCAAATGCGTTGACCTTGATGCTGTAACTGAATCCCATCACTAGTGTTCCACAGAGATTACTCTAATGTTAACTTTAAAATAAAGAAAAAGTTAAAATAGCAGTAACTGTGCCTGCATCATAGAAATTAGTAAATCTGTGAGCCTAGTCCAAAAGATTTGCTTGCAAAGTTCAATTCTGTGTTATTTTGTAATCCTTTTTTGATGGGAAGTGTAACGTAAATGAATCACGGTCACCTTAAATACACTGCAGACCTGCCAACTTGTATGCTTTTCCACACAACAGGTACATGTTTTGACATCATTGTGCAATTTGTCACTCTAAACTATGCAAGAAGGTGGAGACGACTGTGAGTTCATTTTTGCACATGCACTACTCAAGTCTCAAAGTAGAAGAGTTTGACAGACTTTTCTTTTGTGTAGCCCATCTCGCCAACCTTGATTCCAAGCAGGCAGTGATGTTAGCATCAGACGGACAACATTAGCCTCAAGCTGGTAAACACAGTGGAGCATTTAACAAGTTAAAACGCCAAAACAGAGCTAAAAGGAGAATATTTGACTTGCATTCATCAAGTGGCCAGAAACACCACATGAAATGAATGCTAATGCTGGTCTGTGTCTGCTAGAGGCATAAATTGATAATTGTTTGCTTCTGAGTTAGCTTCAGCAACTATAAAAGATAATATATCAGACACAGTGATTACAGCTTCTTCTGCCCTCGTCAAGTGGGAAAACAAACCGTTTATTGCAAGCAAAATCCCATTTCACCAAATTTAATCTAGTCTCAAATTAAATTTCAAATAAACGTTAAATTTTATGAATCTCAAAGTGTTTGAGATGATTATCAACAATGAATTATAATATTGTACAGGTTAAAATTAAATTAAACCTCTTTCAAAGTCTCACTTCACACATTACGATGCATTTTAGCACACACAAATTTATTTTCGTTTTTTTATACACAACGTTTTTTCTTTGCCAATTCCATTGCCCGATGAAGTTGATCTCACCTTGATGATATTCTATCCAGCATGTTGAGCCCTTCATTATTTGGCATTTGTCGCATAATTTGACACATAGATAAAGATTACGGCATGACATATTTGTTTAAAAATAAACCTTTAATTTCAGAACAATCATACTTGAAATTCTGTGGGGCAGAATGGTTTTGTGTGAGTGCCTTTGCATCTGTTTGTAAATGTGTGCTAACACTAGTGGTAATGGCTGCTCCATATTACCTGAAGCTGTTAACGCTAAATTTCATATATTTAAAGCTGGATATTGCTTTCATAACGCTAAATAATAAGGCGGTTGTTCCAAATATTTTTCCCTCCATTACTGTTTTTTCTTCTACTCTATGATTGTTCCATTTCTCTGCTCTGGGTCTCTTGGATTTAGCAATGTCAAGTAAAGGCTGTCTCTTAACGGTGTCAGGTGGAATAGCCTCTGCTATGTGATGAGGTGCAACTTTGAAGTTGTGAATGAGGTTAGAGGTACAAGTCAACCTCTGCAGGCTATTTTGACCGCCACACCCCCATCGCTAAGGATGTCTCTTTGCCTGTTACACCCACACAAGTCATGTCCTTTCCCTCCCCCAGAATCTCTTTGTCCCTGTGAATATACTGGTTGTGAGTATTTGACATTACAAGCTTGTTGCTTATCTGTATAATTATGTTGAAATTATATCTGTTTGTATTAGGTTGTTCATTGAAACTTCATATCTGCAAGAACGTAAGCATTAATGTACAATAAAATAGTTAATTATTAGATAAATGCACATTTATCACTCATTCACTCACTTAGCAGTCATTAAAAAAGTATAATTAGTTTGTTGCACTTGCATGTGTGGTTTTCACAAAGATACTAGAGACTATACATTCGTTAATTTAACCTTGATAAGGACAGAGGTGGGTTTTTTAACTCGAAAATATCCTCCGGCTCCGTCTACGTCTCTCAGCATCTCTCGCATTTTCAGCAACCCAGCCAGCACTGATAATGGCACGCACAAACATGCATGAAAACAGACAACACGCATTTGGCACCTCAGGCTATGGTCACTCATCTCCCATCTTTCATGCTGAGAATGCCTCGCCTTAAAAAAAATGGCTTTCCAACCACCCACTTCTACACTCCCATCTAATCCCTTTCTGTTGTTTAATCGACACCAGAAACACATCATAACAATACTGCGGGAAAATATATCCTGGTGAAGAGAAATAGGTGGTTGATTATCATGAGAGGGGTGCTAAACCATTGCCAACTCCTTATTCTTCTTTTATTGCAGAGGGCAGAGACTCTCATACAGCACAAGTACATCGTCCTGACTGATTTCATTAGCACTTTCTGGGTAATTGTCATCACCCCAGGTCAATGTTTAAACTTTCCCATGAATCAAAATATATTACAATAGACTCTATTTATAACTCCTCCAGAGATCTGGCACTGGGCTGTAGCTCCGCTGGCTGCCGAGAGCAATTAAGTCTCACAGACATGACCCCTATTGTAAACAAGACCTCGTCCCAGTGTGGAAGGTGCAGGGAAGTGTTATTCTCCAGTGGCGGGCTGTACTTTTGATCTTTGGCTCCAGCCCGATACTCGCCTTCAAATTATGTAATGTCAGAATTATGTTATTATTAGTTCCCATGTCATGTTTTATTCTTCTTGGGTTAATGCCCATGTGCTCCTCTCATTTCATTATAAACCCTTTAGAATATTGGACGACCCAATTCAATGACCCAATGTTTTTTTTTTTTGTGTGTGGTTTTTTTTCATCATTTTTTATAGTATTTATAGATACCAGTTTTGGCCGGGATGGAGATGCAGCCAATACTGCATTACTCTGTACATTACATTATAAATATCTTTTCATGCAGGGTCTTGTAGCTGTAATATTGAATGTTAAAGTAATTACAGTAATACAGTTGGACTGTTAGTGTGCTGTAATATATAAATAGTATTGTAACATAAAATTATGTGACACAAGGCTTCATCAGCTGTCGCCAAAGTTTTCTATCTGTACAACATTAAATTATATCGAATTATGTCTTGATTTATTAAGAAGACCAGATCATGTTTGATCACGGTTGCAGTGGGCTTTTGCAGATTAACCAGCACACATTTTAACCTTATGGTTTCACTCTTGGGTGGGGCATCAGCTCTAATCAGCAAATCATTCATTATGATAACAGCGATTTTACGTGGAGGGCTTAAATGCAAATTGAAATGGGAAATAGAGCAAAAGTGAAACGGATTTGCTCGTTTATGTCCATGCAATTAGTACATTTATGGGAAATTGTGATTGCATTTGTGTCCCCTGAGTAGAATTAATCACATTGTCTTCCAATGACATTGTGTAATTTTTGGTATGATGAAACAGTACATTTTTTAAATTTTTTTTTCTATTATTTATAAATTGAAATAAAACAATACTTGTTTCTTAAAAAATTCAGCACTGAAAACCAAAACAAGCAGATAAACTCAACATTAATGTTTGTAATCATTATGTATTATAATCACGTGCATAAGGTTTTCTCCATGTTGTTAATGCTGGCCATTAGATTACACCATTTGACACTTTCTACTGGATGCTGTTTTTAACATCACATGATCCGAGGCAATCAAAAGAACAATTTGACGGCTTTGTCACAGCAACAAAATTACTTTCGCCCCTGCAGTTGGAGTTTCTTTGATTCCTGCTGAAAGGGGAATGCATAGAGTTGTGTGTATCCTTTTGTCTTGTTCCTCTGTTGTGCCTGAGTCTACCTCCCCCTTCATCTGCAATCCACTTTAAGGTGCTACCAACAGCTTAATGAAAAAAGACCAAGCTTGATTTTTATCTGGAAAAACACTAAAATTCACTGTCATTTTAAAGGGGGGGAGAGAGACTAATTTTTACTAATTTGTACAAGATATTCTTAAACACACATCAGATGTATCATTATTCTGGCATTATCGCTGCTGATCACTGAACAGTTTTACCCTAATGTGATGAATATGTCCTTCGACAGTGTGTCTGGGTGTGTTTTTGAGCTGGTATCTTGGCTGGTTTAGGCCTGTCATGGACAGCTGACTCCCAAATATATTCATATTCTTCATATTCTGTTTGTTGTTTGTGGAGCTGTCTTTAATGGCAACCAGTCTTTTGATCAACAATCCGCCCTTTCGAACCCAAACTCCAGCCATGCAAGTGAGGAGAGCGAGGCTCTCTCTGTCTCTATTTTGTTTCCTGATGCTGTGTATTTTTCCACTCCGTCACATTAACTTAACTTTGTGGTGTGGAGTCCATGTATTCCTACTTAGCACACACTGCATGCAAGTTGAAATAATTCCAGTCATTATGGCTTAGATATTCAGTTTTGGTCCCAATAATTCAACAACACGACCTTCTCCCTTGCCCACATTCCTCCACTAATGGTAACAGCCCAATTCAGTGTCCAAATGGAAAACAAGCTTTCAGTGGTCCACCACCATATTTAGTGACATTATTTGACATTACAGTCATCACATTTCATCATCCATCCTGAAATAAGATGCCTTAATATTTCTACATATATAGTACGCATATTTCTACTGTCCCTGCTTATGTATCTGTTCTGTGTATCTGTTTGTTTTTGTGCTCTCCTCACCTCCCTTTCCACACCCATGCGAACACACACTTACTTGGCTAAGGTGATGAATGCACTTATGAATGACCTTCTCCTTTGGTTTTATGTTGCATTTGTCTTTGTTTTCACAAGTGTTTAGATTATTTAAAACTTTATCTTTTATTCTATGCTGGAAGCAACGTTCAAAATAAATCTCAATTTCCTCTGTAACCTTTGGCAGAATTGCAAGAACACTGGATGAAAGATTGGTATTATTTGTCTATAAATCAAAATGGAAATTGTCCCCTTCTGTAAATGACTGCATATAAAGTTGACACATTCACATTATAGCAGTTGATTTGGTGCCGTGAGCCATACAGTATTTTTCCCAAGCAGTTTATTTGAAGGAAATGGGCAAAGCTTAATGAAATACTATTTGTCTGTCTCTTGTTCATGGGAATGAGTAATGCATCAAGGGCCAGTACTACAAAGCTCATATCAATAACTGAGGGATGTTGACCACAGAGGGAGCTTTTTTTTTTATAAGTTAACTTCTTCTTTTTCTTCTCTTTTTCTTTCTTGTACTCTTTCATGTCCCCTGTGCATCATTCAAATCCCCTCTCCTTTGGCTTGACAAGAATGTAACCAACTAAAGCAGACAACCTAAAGAAATTGCTTCTTTTTTCCTAGCATAAGGTTGAGATGAAGAGTTTTTTTTCCTCTGTCATTTAGGGATAATGCCCTACAAGGTTGTCCAATACTAGGAATATCCAATATCAACATGTCAATCATCCTGGACACTTCAAAGGACATTATCCCACTTATATTATGGTATACCATGGAAAAGGTCAAATCATTGTATTTCAAGTCCACTCAACTCATGGTAACCCTTTGGTTTAGCTGTAAGCCAGAAAGCTATAACATTAATCAGTAATATATCATTTTACAATATGTCTAACAACAAGTCTCTAACTAGCTATCCAGTCATGTTATTGTCCCAAATCAATATCAACATTAAACACATTTTAAGTCATGTGTGCTGTCAGTGGCAGCCTGAGGAACCATGGTGAAGCGCAAATTGGCTGTGAGATGATCCCTTAATATAAATCACTAAGTTCAGAGAAGCAGTGTGTTTCTTGCAGCCTATGTGTTACAGTTGCCATCCTGTGGTGTTCAGACAACGAGGCTCTGGATGTCTAAACTCAGTGTCGTAAATAAGATATTCAGATTTTTGGGGGGGAATTTAATTAATTTCTATTATCAATGTGTCTTCAACCAGCTGATGCCAATGCCTGCAAAGGCTTTGCTTGTGTCCCTGTTGCTGTGGTTACTCATTTTAGATACAGGCTGATACTATGGAGCCAGTGCATTAATTTAGAACCATGTACAGACAGTTTTACCGTAGCTTCTCAGTGGGCGTAATTATCATGGATTTGTGAATACCCTGCAGCCAATCAGAATCAGAAAGTCTTGTTAACCGAGGTCAATGTTTCAGAAATCCTCTGTCTCGAAAGGCAGAATATGCAACCACCTCTACACCTTCTGTTTCTCCTCTGATCCTCTTGAAATGTGTATTCAGAGGATATTAGTTTTTACCAATTTTACCCCCCAAAAAAGTCTTCATCATTAAAGCAAAGAAGGCATAGTTTTATATGTTTAGTGTCCACACATTTAAAAAAAAATGAAAACCAAAACATTGTATATACTTAAAAAGGCATATTTGTGTTTGCTATTTGGCCTGCATAACAAGTAATCTCAATCTCAACAATAGCCTCTGTTGTAGCTTTTCTCTGATCCTATAACTTGCTCCCCTGACATACCATCCCAATTAGCTTGAGCCTCTGTTTCTTGACTACCATGGTTACCACGATCAGTGTTGCAGCCAAATTATTACTCAATCACTCATGGCACAAGCATTTAGCAAAAATCACACGGAGTTACAAAGACCTTTTCGTGCATTGATGTATGCATTTGAATGTAATTGTTTCTTTTCTTGCATCCATCTCTCCACTGTTCATACTGTTCATGTACCTTTTTTCAGAATTAGAGAGGCTGAGATCAGAGTGACAAAAGTATGTATACCTCAGGGGCCTCATCAGTCGAGAAACAGGCTATGTGTTTGTGTGTTTTCCTCACTGTCATCCCCAGGGGTCCGTTCTATAAGAAATGAAGAGGAGGGATTGTGAAACCCCTAGTCACTGAATCCGTCCAGCCAGCCAGATAGCTGCAAAGTCTAATTATTACAGACTTCACCCCTTGCTCTTAGTGTATTGCGCCTAGACTATACTCACAGCAGACAGTCTGTGTGCATCTAATGAATGTGTCTGTCTGTGCGTGCTTCCCAGTGGGAGTGCATGTTAGGTACCTTTGTTTTTGGGTTGAAGGTTGTTACAGCTTGCTGGGATTCCGTGTGATCCACAATGTTGCAATCCAATCTTATTGTCTGAAAATGAGAAAAAGAGCAAATCCAAGATATGGAATTGATGTCAAGCAAGACAAGATTGACCCTGATGTCACTGAGGCTCCATCTCTTGACAGCTTGTCCATTACTCCACTCCTAACTCCCTCAGCACTTCAATTATAGTGTAGTGAATGGACTAACCTTGCAGATGTGAGGGTGGTATTGGTTAAATAATATACCCTGTTGATCACATTGGTGCCTATCCTGGTATTCAATCAGTAGCAGAGGCAAATCAATGTGACTCGGTGTAAAAAAAAAAAAAACAACACCCTTTGTTTGCAAAGGGTGTTGCATGGCAAGTATTATTGTCTCCACTCAGGAGTTTTGTTGTCTTTTTGTGTTTTACCAAGATGTTAACTCAGAACTCATTTTCTGGGCACATTAATCTCAAAAGGAGGTATCTTTTTTTCTTTCTTTCACAACCTTGTGGGCTTCCCTTTTTACATGTCTAATGTTCAGAGTTTCAAATGAAAAGCCTAAATTTTCATTTATCTTTACAAGGATGTGTGTGTGTTCAAAATTTTGTCTATAGTGAAC